>JARJIL010000009.1:43569021-44818708 GCA_038502395.1 Dittrichia graveolens | reverse complement strand
AGAATCAAGTGGAGTTCGAACAGGTTTAACATTTAAGATTGACGAACCATTACAAAGTTACAAAGTTGTTTGTTTATTGAAAGTAGCTGGGTAAACCAAACACTCTTCGTCTTGTCTTCCTCCATCTTTCTCCTCTGGCTTCTTCCGCCATCCAAAAATCTGTTTTCTTTCGCTCTTCACATTTCCACCTAGAAGGACATTTGGGTTAGAAGTAGGCATTGCCAAATTATCATTCTTGGAACGAGAGCGAGTTGTTTGTTTCTTGATTAGCTTTGTTTTGGATTTGGATGGTTTTGAGATACTTTTCTTTCGTGATAACGGTGTATCAATTATCTTAGCTTTTCCCTTAAAGTTAACGGATTCAATTGTTTTCATTCTGAAAAAATCATTCTCAAGTGTATTAAGTTTCTCATGAAGAGTGAACAATGACTTTTCTGATCTTCTGCATTTTTCACAATTTTTACCAAGATTCATTGGGAATACATCACTTGTATGTATGTCGGAACTTGAATTTCCAGATGTTGAACATTCACCTTCTTGCACGTGTGGAATCGGGATTTTAGACGTGCTTATGGCAGCGGAGTTTTGTGATTTGGTATTTTCAGTGGCAAGGTGATCAATCAGGTTATGAAGAATTGCCTTTTCAAAGTCAAAGATAATGGATCTATGGACAAGCTCAAGTTCAACTAACTCAAGGTGTCGTTGTAGATCCATATGAGGGATATAGATGCGAGGCTCGGGTGGAGAATCTGAGATTGATGGTAATGATTCCATTTCTGTTTGGGAGTAGCTTCGGAAGTAGTCATCAGAGATTGTGGGTTTGAAGACTTCGGTTATGTACGACTGATTTAGGCTTTTGTAGTCGTATGAGGTTGAAGCTCTATTTGTGATGCGTCTTTTGTGTTCCTTCTCGGCGAGTTCGTCGACTTGTCCAACGAACACCATTTTCTTGGTTAACCCCAGGTTCATGCTTTCAAAGTCGTATAGGTGTTTAGCACTTATCTTGTCACTTATGTGAGGATTAACGTAACCTAAACCTTCGTATGTCCATTTAGAAAATTTAACATCCTTAGGTTTGTTTAGAAAAATGGTTTGTGCCGTTTGATCTATTTTAATTAACAGATCTTCGAGATCTTTTATTTTTGAGTGTAGTTAACATCGTTCTTTTTGCAAGAACTTAAAATCTTCTTCAGCTGAGACTTTGCCCGCTTTTAAGTTATGAATTATTACCTCATTTTCACTTCTTAAGGTGTTCAGTTCATTCTCTTTTGCGGTAAATTCTGTTTGAAGATTGTCTAAGTTAGATGTTGATTGATTCTTGATTCGGTGTTCCAACTTAGAGATTTTACGGTTTTGTCGTTCGATGTGTTCAAATAATGTTTGAGCATACTCAATGTTTACCTTCCCAGAAACACTTGCATCATCATTGTGTGTTTCTTCAAATTCATCAGCCCCATCAGCTTCATTCTCATCCTCATCATCTGAGGAGACTACATCATGAGCCGTCAAGCAAAAGTGAGCTTGATCAGTACCATCTTCGTCTGAATCATCTGTGTCGGTCAGAAATTAGTCTTCTTCAACAAGCATCGCTCTCCCACTCTCCTTTTTCTTTGTCAACCGCAGTTTGTTACGGTAGTATTCAGCATCTTTAGTCTTAGGTTTTCTAAAGTCTTTGATAAAATGCCCCGTTCTACCGCAATTGTAACATTTCTTTTCCTTTTCCTGAGGTTTTGCGGGTTTGTCGGTCTTCCTCTTCTCATCAGCTACCATCCCATCACTTTTTCTAGGTCCGTATGTGTACTGCTATCGGTTGTTGGTCTTTCCATACTTGTTCTGGAAAGCTCTCGTAATCAATGACATAGCTTTCAGTACTGCATCCTTTTCTGACATCTCCATCTCTCCTTCCGAGGAGTCGGAGTCAATCACAATCTACTTCCCCTTGCTACCCCTTGATGATTCCCGCGGTCTCCTTTCAGCCACTAGTGTAACCGGGTCAGATGGTTGCTTCATTGAGAGTTTGGTGAGAACCTCATCTTGAAACTGATTCAAGTCCTCATAAAATCGAGTGGTGAGATACCGCCTTGAGATTCCGATTAACATGTTTATACAAGCAAACATGTTCACTCCATTCAGGACCAAATGCATTGATCTAGTTGACATTTATATCTAGATCGGATCTCGTCACGCCATGATTCCTCATTTCGTTCAACAGTCTGCAGAAGCGACTGTAAGTGTCCTGCAACAGTTCACCCTCCCTGGCCTTGAATTCCCTTAAGGTGTTAACAAGCTGTGTTTCCCTGATAAATGACCCTTGCTCAGTACCCTGCATCTGTTGTTTTACTTCGTCCCAAATTTCTTTGGCAGAAGTCCAACTGTCTATTATTGAGTAGATTTCCGTGCATAGCCCTTGTTTCAAGTAATATTTTGCGTCTTTGTCGTTGCGTGCACGGTCTTTCTCTTCTGCAGTTAATTCTGATGGGAGCTTCCGTCTCCTTTCAGCAACAATTGGTGGGTTGTTATCTGGAACAGCCTCGACAATTTTCTCAAAAATGGATCACCGTTTAAGATGATGTCTTTCATCATTTCACCATATATTTCATTGTGCTCTATGAAGTCCATAAACCTTCCTTTCCATACATTGTACTCATTTCTGAAAAGTACTGGAGGTTTAGTGTCTGTTCCCATGGCAAGAATTTTGTTGCTTGAACTCATCATTTCTTTGGATCTTTCTCCCTGAAATAGAATGGTTAGTGTGTGTGTGAGAAAACTTGTGAAGTCAGATGAAGTATTTGAGGCTTGAGTGAGGTTATCCGACTGTCGGATTTGATGCAACTGTCGGATGATCCGAAAGTCGGATGGACTAAAGGTTATTGTGATCCGAAAGTCGGATGAGGTTTTCAGTCCGAAAGTCGGATGAACTTTGGTGATCCGAAAGTCGGATGAAACTAATTGTGATCCGAAAGTCGGATGAACTTTGGTGATTTGAATGTCGGATGAAATCTTGAATTGAAGGTCGGATGAGTTTTCAATTCAAAAGTCGGATGAGTCTGATGAACTGAAAGTCAGATGAAATATTGAATCTAAAAGTCGGATGAGACAAAAGCATGTTCCTTTCAAAACCAAGTTCGGATGAACTTAGAACAGGAGTTGCATGGAAAGTCGCATGACAGTCGGATGAGCTAAGAGTCGCGCGACTGTCGGATGGGTAATAATCCAAAAGTTGCAGGTCTGTACTCTGTTATCGAATAGACTAAAAACTCACTAAACTTTTGTTTTGACCTCTCCTTTTACTAGAAACACTTCTCTTTACTGATTTCAACCCAAAATAACAACAAAATTTTTGAAAATTTGATGAAACAGTAGAAAACACTAAGAACTTGAAGAACACCAAATTTTCAAGAACACTACCCAGATGTTGTTTGTTTGTCCTAAAAACACTTAAAAAGGTTTTATCCTTCTTAAATACTTCTTAGATACAACAAATAACTTGAAAAACAAGAGATTTTGGCTAAATGGGTTTTCTTCTTTCTAAGCTTCTCGCAAACAAGAACAGAAGCAGCTTTTGGATTTTTGTTTCTCACACATAGATGTTTCTTTCAGGTAATGTTGAACCAATCCAGTAGGGGGTTGGATCTGATACCAATTGAAAGTCCTTTGTTTTGTAAAAGATGAGTAAACAATGAATACTTGAAGTAAAGATGATGAAGTTAGTATGAACAAGTATGAACACTTTGCATGAACTTGAAGATTCCCTGTTGATTATAACTTGAACGTAAAGTGCAGAGAATTCTCTATTACAAAGAGTTACCTTGCAAACTAGGCTTGCAAGGATATAAATACATAAGCCACGTGGGCTTTAAAGCCTTATGGGCCCAATTATAATAATTAAACTAGACTAGAAAATACATAAAGAAAGTGGGCCAAACCCATACAATAAACTAGTCTAGAGATATATATTACACACAAAAGAACACAAGGCAAACAAACTAATTAATATCTAACAAAGAGAAATGTTCTAATCAATTCATACAAGTCATATGAACCTATTAGAACCTTAAAAATCAGTTCTTGATGTGTAAAAACAGATTTAGGCCATTTTGGCCATTTTGACCCATTTAGGCTAAATATTGGATTTGTGCAAAAACTCCACTTCTAATGCACCAATTGAGTTCTAATCAATCCTAACAAGTTATAAGATCAATTAGAACACTAAATTTCATTTCTTTAAGGTCAAAATCAGTTTGACCCGTATTTGACCAATTTTGACCCATTTGAGTCAAAATTCAAAACACAACAAGAACACTTCTTTAATTCATGGAATTGATTCCTATACACTTATAAATGACATTAGAACCTATTTCAATCATCAATTTCAGTTCTTGATTGAAAAATCACAATAACCCATCAAAACCTAGAATTTCAAGAACATGAAAGGCATAATCAAGAACAAGGATGAATTGGCACTTACAATGATCAAAGGATGTTTAGGAACTGATCTTGGAGTGATTCTAAGCCTTAATTCACTGCTGGAACAAAGCTTAGTGAGTTTCTCTTCAAAACTAAAAAATTCAAGAATGAAGGAAAATCATGGATAAAGCTTACAAGAGATGGATGGAGAAGATGAAGTAGATGATTTGCAGCAGATTACAACACGAATTTGCAGAAGTTAGAAGCTTGGATACTCTTCTTGAATCTCTTCTTCTTGGATTTCCAAAGGCAGAGAACAAAAATGAGGTGTATGTGTATAAACGTGTGTGTGTAGAAGTCTGTGTTTGTCAAAACCGACTTGTGGGTAATTATTATCCACAAGTGGGTATTTTGTTCCCCTTTTCAACTTACAACTCATATCTCGTTTAACCGTTTCAACTAACGAGGATATTTTTGGAATCCTCGTTTGAAACCGTTCGATATTTTATAATCTTTATCTATTTTTATTAATATTTTTAATAACCCAATTATCTATTATTTTTCATATTTTATATCATTTTCTTAAATATATATATATATATATATATATATATATTATTTAATTAAATTAAATAATTGACGTACCATATTCGCACACGTTTAGGCCCGTTTTGAGGATGTTACAAATCTACCCCCCTTAAGAAGATTTTGTCCTCGGAATCTGCTTTTCAGAAAACAAATGAGGATAGCGTGCCTTCATATCCTCCTCGGTCTCCCACGTAAGGTTTTACCCGAGATTGTGCTTCCATTTGACCAAGACTAGCTGAATTGTCTTCTTCCTCAGCCGCTTGGTCTTTGTGTTCAAGATTTCATTTGGTTCTTCCACGAGCCGTGCAGAAGAATCCACTTTCAGGTCTTGCGGAGGTAGAATCTGATCTTCATCTACCTTGCACTTGCGAAGATAGCAAACTTTAAAGGTATTATGAATACCTGATAACTCTGGAGGTAACTCCAAAGATACTGTCTGCTCATTGACTTTCTGAATGATTCTGAAAGGTCCAATGTATCGCGGGCTCAACTTTCCCTTCTTGCCAAACCTGATAACACCCTTCCATGGAGAAACCTTCAAGAATATCCGATCACCTATTTCAAAGGTAGCCGGCCTACGTTTCGGATCTGCATACATCTTTTGCCTGTCTCTAGCTGCTTTAAGCTTCTCCCGTGCAAACTTTACTTTATCAGTAGTAATCTGGACCAGATCAGGTCCATCATACTGTTTCTCCCCTGGTACAAGCCAACAGGTAGGTGTGCGACAACGCCTACCATAAAGCATCTCATACGGTGGCATACCGATACTAAAATGATATGAGTTGTTATAATCAAACTCAATTAAAGGTAAATGAGAATCCCACGAGCCACCGTATTCAAGTACACATGCACGTAGCATGTCTTCAAGAGTTTGGATAGTCCTTTCGGACTATCCATCTGTCTATGGATGATATGCGGTACTCAAATGAACACGAGTACCGGGCTCCCTTTGAAGACTACTCTAGAAGCGTGAGACAAATTGTGTATCCCTATCAGAGACAATAGATAGAGGAACACCGTGTCGAGCGAAAATTTCATTAATATATAACTGAGCAAGACGAGGCATAGAAGAAGATCCATTAACTGCTAGGAAGTGTGCATTCTTGGTGAGTCTGTCAACAATAACCCAGATCATGTCATGCCCTTTTGAAGTCCTGGTCAGTTTAGTAACAAAATCCATGGTAATGTTGTCCCATTTCCATTCTGGAATTGGTAATTGTTGCAAATTACCATAGGGTCTTTGGTGCTCGGCTTCACCTGTGCACAGATCTGACATTTCTCCACATAGGAGGCAATGTCACGTTTCAGAGTAGGCCACCAATAAAGTGCCTTGAGATCATGTTACATTTTAGTGCACCCAGGATGAACAGATAGACGAGAACTGTGTGACTCCTTCAAGATTAGATCCCAGTTCCCTCCGATGCTAGGTACCCAGATTCAGGACCTGTATGTCTTCAATCCCCTGCTGTCATCTTGTAACTGCTCCTTCATCGTTGTCATAACCTCAGCCTTCAGATTTGCTTCTGTTAAGGCTTCTTGCTGAGCCTCCTTCAAACGAGTGATAAGATCAGAAACAATAGTAATTTTCATGAATTTAACGGTTTCTGTGGAGCCCTTTCGGCTTAATGCATCAGCCACCACGTTAGCCTTGCCTGGGTGGTATTTGATTTCACAATCATAGTCCTTAATCAATTCCATCCACCTGCGTTGCCTCATATTGAGCTCCTTCTTTGTAGAAACATACTGGAGGCTCTTATGACCAGTGAATACCACACATTAGGTGCCATACAAGTAGTGGCGCCATAGTTTTAGAGCAAAGACAACAGCTGCCAACTCCAGATCATGAGTCGGATAGCTCTTCTCATGTGGCTTCAGTTGGCGGGAAGCATAAGATATAACCTTGTCCTTCTGCATAAGGACACTTCCCAAACCTGCGTAAGAATCATCACAGTAAACAATAAAATCTTCTGAGCCATCTGGCAGAGTCAGAATTGGAGCTTGACATAAGAGTTGCTTCAATGTCTGGAAGGCATTATCTTGTTCATTAGACCACGAATAGGGAACATCCTTTCGTCTAAGCTTCGTTAGAGGACCTGCAATTTTGGAAAAATTCTGGATGAACCGCCGATAGTAAACGGAAAGTCCTAAGAAGCTAGGAATCTCAGACGGGGTTTTGGGAATTCCCCAATTCAGCACCGCCTCAACTTTGGCTGGATCAACCATTACACCATCCTTGCTTATCACATGCCCAAGGAAGTGTATCTTTTCGAGCTAGAACTCGCATTTAGAGAATTTAGCATATAATTGTTCTCGCATCAGAGTGTCAAGAACTATGCGTAGATGTGCCTCGTGTTCTGCTTCAGATCTGGAATATATAAGAATGTCATCGATGAATACAATGACAAATTTGTCAAGAAAGGCACGACAGACACGGTTCATAAGATCCATAAATATTGCTGGAGCATTCGTCAATCCGAATAGCATCACAAGAAACTCATAATGCCCATATCTCGTCCTGAAAGCCGTCTTTGGAATATCTTCATCGCGTACACGTTCTTGATGATAACCAGAACGAAGATCTATCTTTGAAAAGCAAGTAGCACCCTGAAGTTGATCAAACAGATCATCAATACGAAGAAGAGGGTACTTGTTCTTTACAGTTCGCTTATTCAGCTCCCTGTAATCAATGCACATCCGCATCGTCCCGTCTTTCTTTTTAACAAACAAGACCGGAGTTCCCCACGGCTAAGAGCTGGGACGAATGAAACCCCTATCAAGAAGTTCCTGTATCTGAGTCATCATTTTACAAACCTCAGATGGTGCAAGCCGATAAGGAGATCTTGCTACAGGCGTAGCACCTGGTACAATAACATAAGCCAAATAGGACTCACATCCCTTGGCTACAAACTTAAGAGCTTTCATCAAAGAAATCAATGGAGTTTCAGAAGTTCTTCCATCACCACGAGCCACAGCATATGACCCGTTAGAGAAAGGAATTTTAATAATATTTTTAGAGCAAATAATCTCAGCATTTTGATTGCTGAGCCAATCCATCCCGATTAGTACATCAAACCCAGCAATCGGCATAACCAGAAAAGAAACAGGGAAACTAGTCCCGTCAATATCAATCAGTGCGATAGGAACTCTATGAACAACAGATACTATCCTACCACTAGCAACTTCAACGCTTAATGGATCGGTCAGTGTACAAATAGGCAGTTGCAGTTTAGCACATAAGAATGCAGAGATGAAAGAATATGTTGCTCCTGAATCAAATAAAACACAGGTAGGAGAATTATTAATAAGAAAGGTGCCAGTGATAACATCACCTGCAGTCTTAGCCTTATCGGCTGTCATTTGAAATGCCCTGCCTGGTGCACGTGGTGCAACATTCTTCCCCTGACCCGAGGAAGATCCACCAGCTCCTCCTGATCCGGTGTTGGAACCCGACCTACAGTCAACCGATCGGTGTCCCAGCTTGAAGCACTTATAGCATACATTGTCTTTATGTTTACAACTTTCAGCTATATGCCCCTTTTGGCCACATTTAGGACACCTTGCAGTATCCTTAGTACAATGCCCGGTATGCCTAGATCGACACGAAGCACACCATAGATCATCAGAAGGACAATACCTTGAACTCCCTTGTTGCTGCTGGTGTTGCTGAGGCTGCCTCTGCCATGATCCTCCACCTGTAGCCTTCGACCCCGAAGACTGTTCAAACTTCCTTTTGGAAGTTCCCCCAGCGTGTGATGCGTGATCAGTCTCATACCGGCGTGCAATATCAAATGCCTTATCTAAAGTGGTGGCAAACCGGACGGATGATCGATACTCCAGTGGCAGAGCGAGTGCAAAGCGATTAATCTTTGCATCCTCATCAGGAAAAGAACCCTGCACGTAACGGGCCAATTCGGTATACCTGGTGATAAGCTCCTCTACTGTTCGGTTGCCTTTAGACAAGGCTCTGAACTCGTTATCCACCGCTTCTACTGCTTGGGTTGAACAATATTTAGCCCTCAAAATCCTCAGAAAATCCGTCCAGGTCATAGAATTAAGGACGACAGCTGGTGTAGAAGCCATCACTATATCATACCAGGAAACCGCTCGACCCCGCAGCATCTTTCTAGCATAAGCCATCTTCTTGGACTCTTCAGCCTCACAAGTCTCAAACGCCAATTCTGTATCACGGATCCACCGCTCCGTGACAACCATATCCATATTACCGTCAAAGGTAGGTGGCGAACACATCATAAAGGCCTTCAGTCCCATGGCCATTTTCTTCTCAGGAACTCGTTCCTCAGAGGCTTTAAGACGAGCCTCCAAGTCACGAATATAAGCCTCTCTGTCATCGCTTCCCGACATTGTCAGTCTCTAAGTTCTGTTAGATCATTAAAGTCAGACATACTTAGTATACTTTTCCATACTTGATTAATCATGTTAATCAAATAAGCAAATAATCAACATCAGTGTTAGTCATGTGAATCATATCAATCTCTCTCACACCCCAATATCTCCTGAGGAACACTTTAAATAATGGTTGAGCCTGAATTTGAAACTGAGTACTCTTTCAAACACCCAATTCACTCAAACTTAGGCTCTGATACTAGCTTGTAACACCGTGATTTTGAGAACCAAAATTTTCTTTTTAAAATACAATTTAAGTTTTCCAACTGCGTGGGTTTGACTGTAAATAGAACAATCAAACCAGTCTTAAAATTTAGAAATGCAGCGGAAGTACAAACATGTGGCAAACTATATAAATAGTCAAAATGATGCCACAAACAACAGTTGGTGTTACGGAATACATAACCGGCTGACCATTATTTTAAACAAACATAAACATGATTCAACAGAGTTTAAACATAAAAGCAATGTTCCTCCCAAAGCATATAACTACCCGCAGGCTCTCGAGCTCACTGAGGATTACCTGCACATGTGGAGTGTAGCATCTATTAGCTATAATAGCTAGTGAGTACCAAATAGCATGCAATCAATATAAGTACATCGCATATCATCAATCATGCTCAGTTAGTTCTATCCTAGCATCTCACGATGAGCTGGCGTAGTCAGGAGGTAGCATATCTTGCAGGGGAGCTAACCCGGCTCAATGCACCAAACTGGGGTACCAGACACATCAACCGCTCCGGTGGGGGAGCTGTTAAGCATCCACCGTTGTGTTTTGGAATCAACTGATTCCTCTGTTGTACAGCATAAGCCATACCCAAAGAGGACAGCTTTGTCCTTAAATAGAACAGCTTTGTTCTTATGATGGACAGCTTTGTCCAGGACAGCTTTGTCCAAAAGATCCGGACCAATCACAAACAAATAATCTGATTCAATTGAATCATCAATCAATGCGCGCATATACTCAATTATCATCATAGCATACACCTAATCAAGTGCATACTACATTGTGTCAACATGGTATATTCTAGCATCATCATGCAATCCTACATTTAAACAAGTGTGTGTACAAATCATGGTATACAATTCCGTGATCATTGTTAATATATGTCATAGGTATATTAATTGTTATGTCATTCGACACTCACCTGATAGGCTAGAATAAGCAATGACCTTGCTTTGGCACTTACGGGTTGTCAACTCGACCTATAATACCAAGACTTACGCATCAATCATTTGAACACGCAAGGAACATCTAGGATACTTGAAACAATACCCTAATGATGTTATTTAACCATTTATTAACTAACTATTGTAGTCCAAGCAACAACACGCGAACACATGGCACAAAACAGCACAATAGGCTGTGTGTAGGGGGTCGCACCGCGAGGCCTGTGCTGTGCACAAACAGCTTGCTGTTTTGTGCACAACAAGGTCATTTTTATCCAAATCAATTCCAAATCAATTTTAGTAAAATTATAGTGTTTCATAGGACCATTTGACACTTGTGAGAGCTTTCTAACATCAAAAACTCCTATCCAATTAATGCATACGGAAATCACAATTAAATGGGCAAAGACGTGCGCATAATGGCCAAAACTTGGTGTAGACCAATTCCAACACTTGCAACACACCATATACACCTAATATGATGTATTGAAGGTGTTGCAACTGACCAAAACCTTTAAACTCATTGTTTGGTATCATTTTCTAATTTCTTGCCTATTTATGGCCTATTTTTCACTATTTTATCCAATTCAAGCAAAACAACCATTCCAATTCAAAAGTAATGTTCTAATCAATTCATACAAGTCATATGAACCTATTAGAACCTTAAAAATAAGTTCTTGATGTGTAAAAACAGATTTAGGCCATTTTGACCCATTTAGGCTAAATATTGGATTTGTGCAAAAATACCACTTCTAATGCACCAATTGAGTTCTAATCAATCCTAACAAGTTGTAAGATCAATTATAACACTAAATTTTAGTTCTTGAAGGTCAAAATCAGTTTGACTTGTATTTGACCAATTTTGACCCATTTGAGCCAAAATTCAAAACACAACAAGAACACTACTTTAATTCATGGAATTGATTCCTATACACTTATAAATGATATTAGAACCTATTTCAATCATCAATTTCAGTTCTTGATTGAAAAATCACAATAACCCGTCAAAACCTAGAATTTCAAGAACATGAAATGCATAATCAAGAACAAGTATGAATCGGCACTTACAATGATCAAAGGATGTTTAGGAACTGATCTTGGAGTGATTCTAAGCCTTAATTCACTGCTGGAACAAAGCTTAGTGAGTTTCTCTTCAAAACTCAAAAATTCAAGAATGAAGGAAAATCATGGATAAAGCTTACAAGTGATGGATGAAGAAGATGAAGTAGATGATTTGCAGCAGATTACAACACGAACTTGCAGAAGTTAGAAGCTTGGATACTCTTCTTGAATCTCTTCTTCTTGGATTTGCAAAGGCAGAGAATAAAAATGAGGTGTATGTGTATAAACGTATGTGTGTAGAAGTCTGTGTTTATCAAAACCGACTTGTGGGTAATTATTATCCACAAGTGGGTATTTTATTCCGCTTTTCAACTTACAACTCATCTCTCGTTTAACCGTTTCAACTAACAAGGATATTTTTGGAATCCTTTTTTGAAACCGTTCGATATTTTATAATCTTTATCTATTTTTATTAATATTTTTAATAACCCAATTATCTATTATTTTTCATATTTTATATCATTTTGTACAATATATATATATATATATTTTAATTAAATTACATAATTGACGTACCATATTCGCACACGTTTAGGTCCGTTTTGAGGATGTTACACCTTTCCATCCGACTTATATCATAAAAGTCGCACGACTGTGACTCACGCCCGGGGCACGCCCCGGACCCCAAGAATATATGACGGCCACGACCGCAAGGCACGCCCGTGCCTCCCCTTATCTGAACTAGAACATTCCGGCAACTTGCTGTTTTTCCGGCCAAATCTTCTAAAAACTCATTCAAAATAGTTTATAAACACCTTTTGGATGGTTTCTAACATCCCTAACCATTTTAAACTCTTAAAACTCATATATAACATGCTTTGATTCATATTTTAACCTTTGAATCACATGAACACATTAAAACTTGAAAACTAAGCAACCAAACATACCTTGAGTATACAAGGTTGAAGATGATGATGATGACGACTTAAACTCTACTTCTGTTGATCAAGAAATCCAGAAAACTAATCACTCACTATTGAGTTTGAGAGATACGTATACTGCGTGTGAAGTTGAAATGTAGTAATTGACTACAAAAGTCAATTTCATGTTTATATATACATATGTTTCCTATATTGACAAAATAGTCCCTCTAGTTACATTCATATATCAATAAGTACAATTACTTACAATACATTATTTTCTGGATGTTACAACTCTTCCCCACTTGAAAGGATTTCGTCCCCGAAATCATTTGTCGAAGAGTTCTGGATAATTCTTCATCATATCTTGTTCAGGGTCCCACGTGAAATCTGATCCTTTTCTGTGCTTCAATTGAGCTTTAACTAGCCCAATCTGTTTATTGCGTAGAGTCTTAACTTTTCTTTCTAATATTGCCATAGGCTGTTCCACATAGTTAAGCTTTTCATCAATACTAACATTTTCCAGCGGTACAAATGTAGATTCGTCTGCTAGACATTTTCTGAGATGAGACACATGGAAGGTGTTATGAATCTGAGACAATTCTTCTGGTAATTCTAATTGGTAAGCAACCTTCCCCACACGTGCAATAATTTTAAATGGTCCAATAAATCTCGGACCAAGTTTTCCTCTCTTTCTGAATCTAATGACGCCCTTCCACGATGACACTTTTAACAATACATAATCCCCCACCTGGAACTCAAGTGGTGATTTACATTTATCTGCATAGCTCTTCTGTATACTCTGGCCAGTTAACAATCTATCTCTTATTTGCTGAATCTTTTCTGTTGTTTGTTGTACTACCTCTGTACTACCCAGTTCTTCTTCACCTACCTCACCCCAACAGATTGGAGTTCGGCATTTTCTTCCATACAACATTTCATACGGTGGCATCCCGATGCTGGAATGATAACTATTGTTGTATGAGAACTCCGCCAAAGGAAGATACAAATCCCAGCTTCCACCAAAATCAATAACACATGCACGTAGCATATCTTCTAGCGTCTGAATAGTTCTTTCACTCTGGCCATCGGTCTGAGGGTGATAAGCTGTACTAAGATGAAGCTTAGTTCCCAATTCTTCATGAAATTTGTTCCAAAACCTGGTATCCCTGTCTGATACAATAGAGATTGGCACGCCATGATGAGACACAATCTTTTTCATATAAATATCTGCTAATCGTTCTGAGGAATAGTTTTCTTTAATAGGAATGAAATGTGCACTTTTTGTCAACCTATCTACAATTACCCAGATACCATCATGACTTCGTGGGGTCTTGGGTAACTTAGTAATCAGGTCCATCGTTATATTTTCCCATTTCCAAATCGGTATCTCCAAAGGTTGTAACTTACCATGGGGTTTCTGATGTTCGGCTTTTACTTGCAAGCATGTAAAGCATTTCTCCACGTATCGAACTACATCACATTTCATACCCGGCCACCAATAATCCATTTTTAAATCTTTATACATCTTGGTAGCACCCGGATGAATAGAAAATCTTGATTTATGAGCTTCATCCAAGAGTGTCTGCTGTGTCTCCCCATAACTTGGCACCAATAAACGACCATATCTAGTCTGAATATCACGACTATCTTTAAAAAGATTAATTACTTGGCCCTTGATACATTCTTTGTTATGATTTTCACTTTTAATTGCTTCTATCTGAGCTGTTCTTATCACATCAATTAAAGGTGTTGTAACTATCATATATTTAATGATTGATTCTTCATAAGTACTGTTCTTGAATTTCTACTCAAGGCATCGGCTACCACATTAGCCTTGCCAAGATGATATAATATTTCACAGTCATAATCTTTTCACATTTCCAGCCATCGTCTCTGCCTCATATTGAGATTCTTCTGATCCATAAAATATTTCAAACTCTAGTGATCAGTATAAATCGTAAACCTTACGCCATACAAATAGTGTCTCTATATTTTAAGCGCAAATACCACTGCTTCTAGTTTTAAATCATGAGTCGGGTAATTACTTTCATGTGGTTTCAATTGTCTGGAAGCATAAGCAATAACCCTACCCATCTGCATCAAAACACATTCCAAACCACTGTATGAGGCATCACAAAATACAATCATATTTGCAATCCCTTCAGGAAGTAAATAAGGATATCATCTATAAACACAATCACTGATTTATCCATAATTGGTCTACAAACCTTATTCATCAGATCCATAAATGCTGCTGGTGCATTAGTGAGACCAAAAGGCATTACAACAAACTAAAAATGCCCATATCGAGTTCTGAAAGCTGTTTTTGAAATATCTTCTGTTCTGATTTTAAGTTGGTGATATCCCGACCTTAAATCGATTTTTGAAAACCACGTTGCCCCTTGTAATTGATCAAACAAATCGTCTATCCTTGGCAAAGGATACTTATTCTTGATGGTCACTTTATTAAGTTCACGGTAATCAATACACATACGGAAAGTACCATCCTTCTTCTTCACAAATAAAATACGAGCACCCCACGGTGAACTACTGGGCCTAATGAATCCCTTATCTAGTAGTTCCTGAATTTGCTTCATCAACTCTTGCATTTCTGGAGTAGCAAGTCTGTACGGGGCTCTTGCAACAGGCGAAGTTCCCGGCATTAAGTCTATTCTGAACTCAACCTGTTTATCTGGTGGTATTCCCGGTAAATCCTCGGGAAACACATCGGGGTAATCACACACCACTTTCACATCTTCTAAACTCATCTGTCTCTTCTTCAATTTAGTATCTATAACATAAGCTAAGAAAGCCATGTACCTATGCTGAAGATACTTCCTAGCTTTGGAAACCGAACACATACATGATTTCCATTTTGTAGTATCACCACATATAACCAATTCTTCTCCACTTGGGGTACGAACCCGTATCTCTTTTTGTTCACACAAAATTGTAGCCTGGTTACGGCCTAACCAGTCCATTCCCACTACTACTTAAAATTCCCTCATAGTCATAGGTATCAGTTCTATTGGGAATATAATAGTATCAATTTCTAACACATTATGCTTAAACACATCTGATACAATCACACTTTTATCATCTGCTATCTCCACTAGAAGAGGAGAATCTAGCTTTTCACACATATGTTTGAAATTTTTGCAAAAAGTAACAGTTACAAATGATCTACTTGCACCCGAATCAAACAGAACCAGAGCAAGCATATTATTGATAAGGTATGTACCTGTGACTACATCAGGCTTTGCTTTGGCTTCTTCAGCTGTGAGCTGAAAAGCTCTTCCCTTGGTCTTTGACACATTCTCCTTCTTCACCTTAGGAACTCGTGTAGACGATAAAGTTGGAGAAGGCTTGGAACCGGTAGACACCGCTGTAATTGGGTTGGGACATTCAAACCTCTGATGACCCGGCTGATAACAATTATAACACACCTTGATTGGATTCTTGCAAGCCCTGCTTAAATGACCAGGTTTCCCACACTTGTAACATGTTGGGGAACCAAACCTGCATTCTCCCATATGATGCTTCTTGCACGTCGGACAAAAAGGGTACGTCTTCTGTACCACAGTCTTTTTGGAGTCTCCACCCTCGGTTTCTTATACACTGGTGTAGCTTTCTCAACTGACTTCCTTTCTGTCTCCTGTCTTTCCAATTCCAACTCTCTAGCCCTTGCAGCATCCATCATGGACATCACTGTTTGATGCTTACTAGCATCAATAAACTCTCGGATGCTAGGCTTGAGCACCATCATGTATCTATACATCTTCATCTTCTCATTTGCCACATAATCTGGACAAAAACGAGCTTTCTCCATAAACTTTGCATTAATTTCCGGTATAGTCTCTTTTGTCTGTTTCATTTTGTGGAATTCATCCACAATTCTGTCAATCTCTGGTTACGGTACAAATTGCTCCAAAGAAATTTCTTTGAATTCATCCCATGTCATATCTTCAATCTGAGCATAACCTCTTTGTTTAACTTCCATATCCCACCAATCCTTGGATGCACTTCTCAGCTGATTGGTTGCATATCTAACTTTGTTTTCAGGTGCACATGAACAGGTGTGAAATGCACCTTCAATTTCTGAAATCCATCGGTGACTGGCAACTGGATCAGTTGCCCCATAAAACAACGGCGGTTTACAAGCCACAAAGTCCCTCAATGTACAGATTTTCGGTGCTTCACGTATAATAACTTGAGGTTGAGGATTAACCCCAACACCCCCAGCAGTTAGTCTAGTTGCAATTTCTTGCCCAATCATTTCTTTATTCTGATAACCTACTTGATCTGTAACTTGTTTAATGATGTAAGGAATACTTCACTCCAAAGCTTTACTGATTTCCCTCTCTACAATTTCTCCAATTGAAGTTTCTGGGATTTCTTGATTAATCTTTGGGGCTCCTTCACCCCCATCATGTCGTGTTCCTATAGGGACACACTCGTCTGTTACACTGGTTTCTACCCCTTTGGGTCTGTGACTGGACCACCCTTAGTATTATTAGCTGCCCTTGAACCTCTTGTATTGACCATCCTGGTAGTATAGATAAAGCATTAAGGCGAAAGGTGGCTTTATCACACTATCCTCTATAATAAATAGTTACGAACACATCTATATACAAGTACCCCTCACCTGATTCACAAAGTTCCTCATGATTCCATTAAGTTTTAACATGTATCATGTGTTTGTAATAATATGGGCCTACATATTGTTCTAAACACACTATACACATTCAATCTTAACTTTATCACAAAAAGTCTCGATTCACACGCTTAGGCCATGTACTACCAATCATATATAACATAACTGTTCTAAACACATTATGTACTCACATAAACTTCCAACATATAGTCAATATAATTGCTAGTTATACTCACCAAGCTGCAAGCCTCCAGTTTGACAATTTTCAAAACAATGGTTCAAGTCTAGATTGTGCATAACACAATCCAGATCTCTCAAACCGTGGCTTTGATACCAAGTTGTAATGCCCCAAATTATAAAATTGACCTCTTTGATAAAAGTTCACATAGTAATTTACATTTAGAAAGTTTTACATAAAGCGGAAGCGTAACTGTTTCAAAAATATTTATCCAAAATTACACATATGTGAAATAACTACAAGTTTATCACAAAAACTTGTTCTGTACAACCAGACGTTCATTTTCCTTATCAAATCAGTCAAACCGGAGCTTTGCCCTTGCCTTGATTGTGACCTGCAGAATACATAAAATAATATCTGATAAGTTGCGAGAGCTTAGTGAGTAAACTAGACTGCAAGTCATGTATACACATGAATATCATCACATTCTAAATAGCCAACCAATGGTTCTAGACCCAGGGTAACAATCTGAGCCACAGTACTGCGCTAATTCTGAGCCACTACTTCACAAAGCAACATGCTTTATAACACATGAACGAATACATATAAGTATTCCTTGTAATAACATCATTATGAACATATGAAACATAGTCTAGAAGACTCACCTTATAAATTGAAGTATTATAACCTAATCCACAGAAGATTAAGGTTCACGTATATGTCCTTAGCTAGTCACTACAGTGATATAATAATGATATGTATTAAACATGTGCTGGAAATAGAAGAAATCAAACTGAACAGGACATGGGCACACCCGTGCCCCGCATAGGTACGCCCGTGCCCTATTGTAACACCTAAGGTTCGGATTCTATAATTAGTGACTTTTTGATATGATGTATTTTGGTATTGCCTAATTGAGATTAGGAGGTGTTTAGAAACTTGAGGGACTTATGTTGTCATTTTGAAACTAGAAAAGTACAGGGACTAACTGTGCCAACTTTCAAAGTTTTTATATAAATAGGAAGATTTGACTTCTTGTTGGTCAAACCTTGCATTTCTTCACTTCTGCTTCACGAGAGAAAATAAGAACAGAGCTTTCTTTGAGGTTTTTGAACAAGAACAACAAGGAGTTAGTGATTTCCATCTGTTTCTAGTAGGCACAAGCTGAGGTAAGGTTCCTTGTTTGTAGTTCTTGAAGCTTTAGTGGGTTTTAAGATTGATTCATGGTGAATCAAGATTAAAGCATGTTTTGGTCGTTTATTTTGGTTTATAAGTTGTTTGGGGTGCAGGAAAACACCCCAGTAGTGTTTTTATGAATTGTTAGTAAGTGTTTTACAGTTTTCAATCGGATTCACAGCAGACAGTCGGCGAACTGGAGCTGTAAGTAGAAAGGCACGGGTGTGCCTTTGAGGGGTACGGCCGTGCCTCGTGGCCGTGACCGCCTCTGGGGTCTTGAGGTCCGGGCGTACCTAAGCACGGGCGTACCTGGGTAGGGTACGGGCATGCTTGGGTCCGATTCAGGGTGTGCCTGACCCGGTACGCCCATGCTTTTTAGGGCCTGCTTTTGGGCCTTGGGTCTGGGGGCACGGGTGTACCCGGCGGGGGTACGGGCGTGCCCTGCCCCTGGTCAGTTTGTTTAAGTGCTGATGTGAAAGTATCTTGATACTATAACTGTATATGATTGTAGGGATTACTATTTGAAGTATTCTGAGTTTACGTGACATATCTTTGTGTGATATTTATTGCTGAGGTGAGTTTTCTAAACTCTGATTCATATATGTGATATGTGTGTGATACATTGCAATGTGATATATTATTGATCAGAGGATCACAGAGAGAGAAAGCTGTAGCATGCTGCTTTGTGCTGTAGTGCTACGGAAAGCGTTTTAGCCTTCTTGGCGGATGCTAAGATGGTGCAGTACTATGTCTATAAGAACTGTTACAGCATTCGTATATGTGTATGTGCATGCTTATATGATTTACAGTTTAGTTTTCTCACTAAGCCTTGTGGCTTATCAGATATTTCTTACTGTTGTTTTGCAGGGCGTGATTCCTCCAAAGGCAAGGCCCCAGTTTGACAGAGCTTGTTGTTTGAGAGTAAATCTGTGTTTTGAAACCTAACGCCTGGTTGTATTTTGAAAAACAAATATTTTTTTTTAAATATTGAGTACTACTCTTTTATATGAACCAGAGGGTTCAGTGTTAATTGTAGCTTCCGCTTTTGTGTAAACTCTTTTTATTCTAAATACTTCTATTTTAGAGTTTTACTTTATTTAAGAATTTGGGGCGTTACAACTTGGTATCAGATCCAAGGTTTGAGAGATCTGAAGGTGTGTTATGCATCATCTGGACTTAAACCATGGTTCTGAGGATTTTTTTGAGTCAACTGGAGGCTTGCAGCGTGGTGGATCTATAGAGTGTTGCATTGAGAACTTGCTAACTGTTTATGTTTCTATTTATGGTATTGAGATACCTGAGATATTAATGATATTAGTGTCAGATACGTGATGCTTTATATGATATGATATACTAGTGATACATGGCCTAAGCCTGTGAATCGGGACTTTTTGTGATAAAGTTAAGATCGAATGTGTGTAATGTGTTATGAGTAATATAAGGGCCCATATTATTACAGACACATGATACATGTTAGAACTTGATGGAATCATGAGGAATCTTGTGAATCGGGTGAGGGGTACTTGTAAGAGGTAGTGCACTTGAGATTATAGATGTCTTAGTATGTGTAGAACTACTTTGGATCTGAGAATAAGTGTACTGAGATAGTGTATATTGAGATTGTTTGATATAGAGGATAGCGTGGTAAATCTACCTTTTGTCCTAATGCTTTATCTATGCTACCAGGATGGTGAATACTAGAGGTTCATGAGCTACGAATCGTCATGAGGGTGGTCCTAGTAATAGACGAGAGGGGGTAGATACCAGTGCAAGTGGTAGGAGGAGGCCACCTGCGGCCCGTAACACTCAAGCAGATGAGACTCCAGAGTTGAATCAGGGGTTTGCTGAATCTCAACCCAGAGTGACTGTTGCGGAGGAAATTGGCAAAGCTTTGGAGAAGGTTATAACGTTTATTATTACCCAAGTGGTAGATCATTTGAAAGAAATTACAGGAGAGGCTGTACGTCAGGAAGTAGCAGATGCGTTAGCTGGGAGGGAAGAAAGGGTTAATCCTCAACCGCAAGTGATTATCAGAGATGCACCGAAAGGGTGTACTTTCAGAGATTTTGCTGCATGCCAGCCACCGTTGTTTAATGGATCCACTGATCCGATTGTTAGTCAGAGTTGGATATCAAGGTTAGATGGAGCCTTCCATACTTGTTCGTGTGCTCCGGAAAATAAAGTGAGGTTTGCTACAAACCAGTTGAGAGGTCCTGCCAAAGATTGGTGGGACCTGGAAAAGAAGATGAGGGGTGAGACTCAGATTGAGGCCATGACCTGGGCGGAATTTAAAGAGATTACTACGGAGCAGTTTATTCCGCATTCTGAGATTGACCGTATTGTTGATGAGTTCCACAAACTGAAGCAGACTACAGAGACCGTTCGAGAGATTAATGCAAAGTTTCATGAAAAGGCACGGTTCTATCCTGACTATGTAGCCAATGAGAAGATGAAGATGTATCGCTACATGATGGTTTTGAAGCCGAGTATTAGGGAGTTTATTGATTCAAGCAAACATTAGACCTTGAAGTCCATGATTGACGCTCCGCGGGCTAGAGAGTTGGAGCTAGAGAGACAGGTGAAGGAGAAAAGGCAAGTGGAAGGATTAGCACCACAGAATAAGAGGCTGAGGGTAGATTATGGGGAGAAGAAGGAAGCACCGAGGGTGTGTCAGAGGTGCAAGAAGAGTCATTATGGGAACTGCCAGACAAATGTTGTTCACTGTTTTAAATGTGGCAAGCCAGGCCATATGGGTAAAGATTGTCGCAATTCGTTGAGCGTATGTTTTCATTGCTATCAGCTAGGCCACCAGAAAGCCAACTGTCCCCAACTGGCTGCATCCAACCGTTCAACCGGATCAAGAAATACTCCATCTCTACCACCACTGCGGATTAATGAGAATAAAGAGATGAAGAAAGAGGATACTTCCAAGAGCAAGGGGAGGGCCTTCCAATTAACTGCAGAGGAAGCACAGAGGAAACCTAATGTGGTTGCAGGTACATATTTTGTAAATTATCTGCCTGCTTTAGTATTATTCGATTCGGGTGCTAGCAAATCGTTTGTATCTGTTTCTTTCTGTAAAAATTTCAAGCAAATATGTGGTAAACTGATTCCCCCTTTTGAGGTAGAAATAGCTGATGATAGATCTGTACTCGTGACTGATGTGTATAGAGATAATGTGCTAGAGATAGACTCTGTTAGATTTCCTATTGAGCTTATACATATGCCTATGAGAGAATTTTGAAGTGGTAGTGGGAATGGATTGGCTTGGGTGTTACCAAGCAACCATTTTGTGTGGGCAAAAATTGATTCGAGTTCAGACCCCAAGTGGGGAAGAACTATCAATTTTTGGTGATAGAAAAGGTGAGAAAATGTGTTTGTGTTCAGTGACTAGAGCTCGGAAATATCTTCAGCGTGGGTGCACAACCTTTTTAGCTCATGTTATTGATACGAAATTAGAAAAGAGACAGGAGAGTGTGGATGATTTGGCAATGGTACGTGAGTATTCTGATGTTTTTCCAGATGATCTGCCTGGTATACCGCCTGATAGGCAAGTAGAGTTCAGAATTGAGTTAGTACCAGGGGCTGCACCGATTGCCAGAGCTCCGTATAGACTTGCACCGCTAGAGATGCAGGAATTGATGAAACAATTGCAAGAGTTGTTAGATAAAAGTTTTATTAGACCTAGCAGTTCACCGTGAGGCGCTCCCATTTTGTTTGTGAAGAAGAAAGATGGTACGTTTCGAATGTGTATTGATTATCGTGAACTTAACAAAGTGACTGTGAAGAATAACTATCCTTTGCCCAGAATAGACGATTTGTTTGATCAGTTGCAAGGGGCGTCGTGGTTTTCAAAGATCGATTTAAGGTCGGGTTATCATCTGTTGAAAGTTCGGGAGGAAGATATTCCTAAAACTGCGTTTAGGACGTGGTACGGGCATTTTGAATTTGTAGTTATGCCATTTGGTCTTACAAATGCACCTGCAGCATTTATGGATCTTATGAATAGAGTTTGCCGTCCGTTGTTAGACAAATCTGTGATTGTGTTTATTGATGATATTCTCATTTACTCAAGAAACCTGACAGAACATGAAAGGCATTTGAAAGAAGTATTGGAGACGCTGCGAAGAGAGAAGCTGTATGCTAAATTCTCCAAGTGTGAATTCTGGATTCAAGAGGTGCAATTCTTGGGTCATCTGATTAATAAGGAAGGAGTTAAAGTTGATCCTGCGAAGGTTGATGCAGTAATGTAGTGGGAATCTCCGAGGAACCCTACTAAAATCAGAAGTTTTTTAGGGATAGCAGGTTATTACAGGAGATTCATTCAGAATTTTTCAAAGAATGCAGTTCCAATAACCAAGCTAACTAGGAAGAATGCAGAGTTCGTATGGGGAGATGAACAAGAGGCTGCGTTTTCAACTCTTAAGCAAAGGTTATGTGAGGCACCTGTTCTTGCTTTTCCAGAAGGAATGGAAGACATGATAGTGTTTTGTGATGCTTCTTATTTGGGGTTGGGATATGTTTTGATGCAAAGAGGTAGAGTTATTGCTTATGCTTCTCGATAGCTTAAGTCGAATGAAATTAATTACCCAACGCACGATTTGGAGTTAGCAGCGGTGGTTTTTGCATTGAAGATCTGGAGACACTACTTGTATGGAGTGTAGTGTACTATTTATACTGATAATAAAAGTCTGAAATATTTTGTGGATCAAAAGAATCTTAATATGAGGCAGAGAAGGTGGTTAGAGCTTCTGAAGGATTATGATTGTGAAATACTTTATCACCCGGGGAAATCCAATGTTGTGGCAGATGCTTTGAGCAGGAAGTCAGGGTCGGTACTTTGGAAGAATGAGTCGTTACGGATGACAGTGACTACGCCATTGTTGGATGTTATAAGAGATGCTCAGCCGGAAGCAATTAAAGAAGAAAACCATAATAAAGAGCGAATTAAAGGGCAAGTAACAAATTTTGTTAAGGATAGTCGTGATTTATTCTTATACTGTGGACGAGTGTGGGTACCTAATCATGGAGAAGTCAGACAAACTCTTTTGAGTGACGCTCACAGATCTAAATTCTCTATTCACCCGGGGGCGACAAAAATGTATAAAGATCTGAAGGTAGAGTATTGGTGGCCAGGTATGAAGCGAGATGTGGCTAGGTATGTGGAGAGGTGTCTTACGTGTCTGCAAGTGAAAGCTGAACACCAGAAACTGCATGGGAAGTTACAACATTTGGATATACCGGTCTGGAAGTGGGAGAATATTACTATGGATCTAATCACTAAATTACCTAAGACCCCTAGAGGTTACGATGCTATTTGGGTAATTGTGGATAGATTAACTAAGAGCGCGTATTTTATTCCCATTAAAGAGACTTACTCATCAGAGAAGCTATCAGAGGTGTATATGAAAGAAATAGTATCTCTTCATGGTGTGTCAGTGTCTATTGTGTCAGATAGAGATACTCGATTTATTCCAGGTTTTGGAATAAATTTAATGGCGAAATGGGGACTAAGCTTCATCTTAGTACCGCATTTCATCCACAGACTGATGGTCAAAGTGAGAGGGCGATTCAAACCCTGGAGGATATGTTACGTGCGTGTATTATTGACTTTGGAGGGAGTTGGGATTCTTATCTACCACTTGCAGAGTTTTCTTATAATAATAGTTATCATTCCAGTTTTTGAATGCCGCCTTACGAGATGTTGTATGGTAGAAAGTGTTGGACTCCGGTTTGTTGGGGTGAAGTGGGACAAAGATAGTTGGGAAGTACTGAGGTGGTACAGCGTACGACATAGCATATTCAACAGATTAGAGATAGATTACTAGCAGCTCAGAGCAGACAAAAGAGTTATGCAGATAAAAGAAGATCACCACTAGAGTTCCAAGTGGGTGATTATGTGCTATTAAAGGTGTCACCGTGGAAGAGAGTTATTAGATTCAGAAAGAGAGGTAAACTGGGTCCGAGGTTTATTGAACCGTTCAGAGTTAGTGCTCATGTGGGGAAAGTTGCATACAGACTGGAACTACCAGAAGAGTTATCCAAGATACACAATACCTTTCACGTGTCTCATCATCGGAAATGTTTAGCCGACGAGTCTGCATTTGTGCCACTGGAGGATGTATGCGTTGATGAAAAGTTGAATTATGTCGAGCAACCTGTTGCTATACTGGAAAGAAAAGTTAAAGCTCTATGTAATAAACAGATTGTGTTGGTTAAAGTTCAGTGGAAACACCGAAAAGGGTCGGATTATACTTGGGAACCGGAGGATGAGATGATACGTAATTACCCAGAACTCTTCAGCAGTTGATTTTGGGGACGAAATCGTTTTCAAGTGGGGAAGAGTTGTAACACCCAAGGGTCGAAAATTTCTATAATTAGTGACTTTTAGATATGATGTATTTTGGTATTGCCTAATTAAGATTAGGAGGTGTTTAGAAACTTGAGGGACTTATGTTGTCATTTTGAAACTAGAAAAGTACAGGGACTAAATGTGCCAACTTTCAAAGTTTTTATATAAATAGGAAGATTTGACTTCTTGTTGGTCAAAACTTGCTTTTCTTCACTTCTGCTTCACGAGAGAAAATAAGAATAGAGCTTTCTTTGAGGTTTTTGAACAAGAACAGCAAGGAGTTAGTGATTTCCATCTGATTCTAGTAGGCACAAGCTGAGGTAAGGTTCCTTGTTTGTAGTTCTTGAAGCATTAGTGAGTTTTAAGATTGATTCATGGTGAATCAAGATTAAAGCATGTTTTGGTCGTTTATTTTGGTTTATAAGTTGTTTGGGGTGTAGAAAAACACCCCAGTAGTGATTTTATGAATTGTTAGTAAGTGTTTTTGAGTTTTCAATCGGATTCACAGCAGATAGTCGGCGAACTGGAGCTGTAAGTAGAAAGGCACGGGCGTGCCTCATGGTCGTGACCGCCTCTGTTCTTGAGGTCCGGGCGTACCTAAGCATGAGCGTACCTGAGTAGGGTACGGGCGTGCCTGGGTCCGGTTCAATGTGTGCCTGACCCGGTACGCCCATGCTTGTTAGGGCCTGCTTTTGGGTCTTGGGTTTGGGGGCACGGGCGTACCCTGCGGGGGTACGGGTGTGCCCTGCCCCTGGTCAGTTTGTTTAAGTGCTGATTTGAGAGTATCTTGATACTATAACTGTATATGATTGTAGGGATTACTATTTGAAGTATTTTGAGTTAACGTGACATATCTCTGCGTGATATTTATTCCTGAGGTGAGTCAAACTCCGATTCATATCTGTGATATGTGTGTGATACATTGCAATGTGATATATTATTGATCAGAGGATCAGAGAGAGAGAGCTGTAGCATGCTGCTTTGTGTAGTAGTGCTACGGACAGCGTTTTAACCTTCTTGGCGGATGCTAAGATGGTGCAGTACTGTGTCCATAAGAACTGTTACAACATTCGTATATGTGTATGCGCATGCTTATATGATTTATAGTTTAGTTTTCTCACTAAGCCTTGTGGCTTATCAGATACTGCTTACTGTTGTTTTGTAGGGAGTGATTCCTCCAAAGGCAAGGCCCCAGTTTGACAGAGCTTGTTGTTTGAGAGTAAATCTGTGTTTTGAAACATAACTCCTGGTTGTATTTTGAAAAACAAATCTTTTGTTGTAAATATCGAGTACTACTCATTTATATGAACTAGAGGGTTCAGTGTTAATTGTAGCTTCCGTTTTTGTGTAAACTCTTTTTATTCTAAATACTTCTATTTTAGAGTTTTACTTTATTTAAGAATTTGGGTCGTTACACCTATCATGGGCACACCCGTACCCTACCAAGGTACGGCTACGCCCGGTAGTTCATCCGACCTTTCTCATCTGACTTATTCATCCGACCTTTCCATCTAACTTCTATCAGAAAAGTCGCACGACTGTGAGTCACGCCCTGGACCCCAAGAACATATGGCGGCGACCACCGCAAGGCACGCCCGTGCCTCCCCCTATCTGAACCAGAACAGTCCGGCAACTTGCTATTTTTCCGGCCAAATATTCCAAAAACTCATTCAAAACAATTTATAAACACCTTTTGGATGGTTTCTAACATCCCTAATCATTTTAAACACTTAAAACTCGTATATAACATGCTTTGATTCATATTTCAACCTTTGAATCACATGAACCCATTAAAACTTGAAAACTAATCAACCAAACATACCTTGAGTATACAAGGTTGAAGATGATGATGATGACTTAAACTCTGCTGCTTTTGATCAAGAACTCCAGAAAACTAATCACTCACTATTGAGTTTGAGAGAAACGTATACTGCTTGTGAAGTTGAAATGTAGTAATTGACTACAAAAGTCAATTTCATGTTTATATATACATATGTTTCCTATATTGACAAAATAGTCCCTTTAGTTACATTCATATATCAATAAGTACAATTACTTATAATACATTATTTTCTGGATGTTACATGCTAACTCCAAGTCGTGAGTCGGGTAATTCTTTCCGTGTGGTTTTAATTGTTATGAAGCATACACAATTACTCGATCTCTTTGCATTAACACGCAATCACGCATCCCAAACCAACGTATGATGCATCACAATATACAATAAAATCATCCGATCCACTTGGCAAAGCAAGGATGGGAGCTTGGCATAACAATTGCTCCAAGGTCTGAAAAGCATTATTCTAATCATCACCCCACACAAACTTCACGTCTTTTGTTTCAACTTGGTCAACGGACCGGAAATCTTAGAGAAAACTCTAAGATTATATCCAGCCAATACAAGAAAACTCTTTATCTCTGAGGGTGTCTTTGGAGCATTCCAGTTCATCACTGCCTCAAGTTTCATTCCTTCATTACAAATCACATGCCCCAAGAACTGGACTTCTCTCAACCAAAATTCGCACTTCGAGAATTTTGCATAAAGTTGTTCTTTCTTTAGAGTCTCTAAAACCTGTCTTAAGTGTTGGTCATGTTGTAACCCAATCTTTGAATAGATTAGGATATCATCGATGAAAACAATCACAAACTCATCCCGAAATGGTCGACAGACTCTGTTCATTAAATCAATGAATACTGCAGGTACATTAGTTAAGCTGAACGGCATAACTAAGAATTCATAATGGCCATATTGCGTGCGAAAAGCTGTCTTGGACACATCTTCATTAGATACACGCACCTGGTGATAACCGGATCTCAAATCAATATTAGAAAAGAGGGAAGCACCATGTAACAGATCGAACAAATCATCAATTCTGGGCACCAAATACTTATTCTTTATCGTTTTCTTGTTTAACTCACGGTAGTCGATACACATACACATCGTACCATCCTTCTTCCTTACAAATAACACTAGTGCACCCCATGGAGACGAACTTGGACGAATAAAGCCTTTGTCTAACTGATATCGCCAAATTTAGATATATATTTTAAGCGATATCTGTTTTATTTTAGTCTGTTATTGTTTATAAATAAGTAAAAGATACTTAATTATCTTCATTTATTGAATTTCATGTTAAAAAAGGCGGATGATGAAAAGTTTTGAGCAAAAACCGGAAAAATTAAAGAAATAAAAAAGTTGTCCCCACCGACACACCTCCCCTATTTTGATCATATCTCACTCATACGAACTCGGATTAAGGTGATTCAATAGGCCACGAAAACTACACTCAGAGGGCTACAATTTAATTTTTATGGTCATATAGTAAAAAGGCAAGATCGTGGCGCGACATTTAAGGGGATCGCGACGTGACGCGACGCAACGATTATATCAAAATTTCAAATTTTAAAAGAGTTTTGGATCATGTCAATCTCACCCGTCGCGACGCGACACTTACCTATCGCGACGCGACGCCCCTGTTTTCTGTTTTTTATATAAACGCGACTCCAAATCGGTTTTGGGGTGAACCACCCAACTTGTACTACCCAAACACCGCCAAAACTCGTCCAAAAGCATTCCGGGGGCTGTGGAGCTCAACATTTGACGATTGAAGCTTGTTTATTGAAGATTTCGGCTTAGATTCATCCGGTTCTATCATTCTTTCTATTTTATCTTCTGTAGTTCAGAAGTTTATTGATTCCAGAAGTATTTTATGATGTTCCTAGGCTAGTATTTCATGTATTCCTCCCTAGAGGAGATGAATTCTTTTAAAGTTGATTGATTTTTGTGTTTATGATACTATATCTCATATATTTATCAATTTTAGTTCTACCAAAGATCCACATGTGTTTTAGATCTTGTTTTGACATGTTTATATTCTGAGTTTGCATGAGTAAGAGGACCAATCCGCTTGTGTGACTTTTATCATGACTATTTAGGACCAATAAGTAGTTTTGACTAGTGATTGACCAATCCTAGGTTTAAACATAAAAATATGGGAACTTTAATGTGTGTGCATTTGCATATGATGACATTTATATGTTAATTGAATGTTTTGTTGATATAGACAATCATTAAAGGTAGAATCTTGATTGATATGAACTAAAAAGACTAAT
Organism: Dittrichia graveolens; assembly: GCA_038502395.1. Classification (NCBI taxonomy): domain Eukaryota; kingdom Viridiplantae; phylum Streptophyta; class Magnoliopsida; order Asterales; family Asteraceae; genus Dittrichia; species Dittrichia graveolens. Next base: position 44,789,681 of record JARJIL010000009.1, on the reverse strand, counting down.
CTTGCTTTAAATTGATTCCTAGACCATAGGGTTAGTTAATTGCATGATTATAGGATTAGATATTCGGTCCAAGAGTCTAATCAATATAGAAATTGGTATATGAGATTTAGTTGTCTGTTCACTTAGTTGATTGACTTGACGAGGATTTCATCGAATCTTGGGAGGGAATCTTTATATTATAAGTTTAATTCGAATAAAGTTTGTTGCTTTTCACTTCCTTTGGTTTGTTCTTGGTTCTTGATATTATTATTTAGTGAGTTGGATAATAAAGTTTGAATCTTTATTGATAAAGATTCTTAAATCCCCTTTTTACTGTTTTTTATTAGTTTAATATTTAATTATTATAGTTATATTCAAAATCATACTTGTTCCCCTTGTGTTCGACACCCGTACTTATTTACTATACTACGATACGATTAGGTTCTCTTGCCTATTTGGGCTATAGTCATGCTAGATAACTCGGATTTATAATCTTAAAACTGGTATGCGCACATCAAGTATTTGGCGTCGTTGCCGGGGAACGGTTTTATTTTGGTATAACTTGACTAATTCTTTATTAAATGATCCTTCTCGCGAGTTTCTGTTCAAAAGGAAGTTACTTTTCGTGTTTTAGTATTTAGTTCTACTTCGTTGTTTCGCTCCCTATTCCTGGTTTTCTTCGATTATTGGCCTGAGGATCATCCGATCTATTGGGATTCTTTCCTTAAAGATTTGCTTAATGAATTTTACAATGATGGCATGGAACGGGATGACTTCTACTTCATTGCAAAAGATGATGGGGATGACCACCCGATTGGCTCTCCGGATGAACCATAATTAAGTCCTGAACCATACTATTTAGACGACTCCGACTCGGACGAAAGTATACATTTTGAGCCTTGTGTGGAGGTGGAGTCGAGAGAAGATGCTCGGTCTGATGGAGATGTTCTGGAGTGTGTCGCTGACCTACTTGAGGAACCAGAAGAATATTCAGATGATGAACTGTCGACCCTCGTACAACCAACACCCACGTTAGGTTTAGAACCAAAATCCGTATGGGGACCCTCCCTTCTAGAGAGAGAGGACGTGGAGAATTGTGTTGATGAAATCTTGGACTATCTGGAATTTCTACTCTCCGAGGAGGACGCTCCAAAATCAAAAAAGGAGGTAACCACGAGATCGATTGAGGAGTTGGAGTCGCATTATGGAATTCCTTTGGCGTCGAGAATTCTGCGGGGTACTTCGTGTGTGGAGAAGGATCAGGCGGATAACTTAGACAACATCGGGAGCCGGTTGGAGTCTTTGCTTGAGTCACAATCGAGTTCACAATCACGGAGAGGAATCAAGATGCAAAACGCAAGAGAGATGTTTGTGGAGATTGAGACGACGTCGTGGAACACAACACTAGCAACATGCATTCGGAATCGGTAACAAATATACGTCACCCGGTATGTATAAATATTACCACCTGCGCTTGATTGCGAGTGAGGGGTTATTCGTTCAAATTCACAATAAATAAATTCGGAGTCAAGCTAGAGACTCGGACAAAAACAATCGCTTCTCCGGAGGCAACCCGTGGTTAGTTTAGGTTTTTCTTTCTTCTTTATTTTTGTATTTCATTTCTTTTTTGTTCAACTTTGTGGGTGTGTTGTCTAGAAACCCTAACGAGACTACAACTCGTCCACTCGGGCTACCGAGGGGTTTAAAGGCTTGTTGCATACGCTAAATGCAATCGCGATTCCTACGAAAGTGAGTTAGGTTTTTCTTTTTGTTTTTTGTTTTAGGGAGTCCTATCCTAGATAATTCTTCATATATGATTCTAGAATCCTTCATATAGAATCCCATTCAGACATTTACTATCATTTGATGTTTATATTTCTGTGTGTCTAACGATATGCTTCAGTTAGGGCTTTTAATTTATAGAGTACACGCGTATATGCTAAAACTCAATCAGTTATTACTCATCTATCTGCTCCGTTTGCCTAATTGTACGGGAGTTTTTCTAACCTTTTTCTACCTTGTTATATTTTTATTGTGTACAACTGGGACATTGTACAATTTAAGTGTGGGGTAGGGGGTTAGAAAATATTTCTTCGCTTGAAATTTATTTGTCCTCGTGTTAAATCATTATTTTATTTGGATGTTGAATTTAACACTTTTGATATCATTTGAGTAAAGATTAGATATTAATTAGAAATGTCAAATTGTTTGATTAATAAACAGATGCATAGAGTATGTTTAGCTTTTATGCATAGTGTTTGTGGCTTTTCGTCAATTCCTTAGAAATTTGTGTTTATAGTATCCAAATTTTAATTTTTGAATTGATTCAATAATTTATGAGGTTAAGCCCTTTTTGAGTCTAAGCTTGACAAAAATAGACTGAGTTGAATTTTTCAATTTTTATAAACGTAAGTTAGAAAAAAAAACCAATGTGCAAAAATAAAAAAATATACAAAAGTGCTAGAAAAATATATATATAAGTCAAATACATGGCCTCTGAAACTCGAATTAGTAAACTCTAGGGGTGTTCGACACCTATCCACCTAAATCCAACTGGTTTGATATCGGTTGAGTTGAGGATTCGCTACATGGGTTCCATAGAAAGTCAAAGACTTGTAAAAAAAAGCTGAAAAGATAAAAAACGTATGTGAAAATAAAATTGGAAATCTGCAATAAGTCTTGAGGTCAAGGGATTTTTAAAGGGTAAATTAACCAAATTAAATATAAATGCAATTTTAACTTAGGGTTTGGATATGTATAAATGGAAAGAGTATTTGGAGGGTTGGAGAGTTAAATATGGATCAAATCATGAGTATGTGCATAATTCTAAGTATAGCCGGTGTTGTGTTTTTAATCAAAGTTTTGACATTTATAAGTGGTATTAATTTTTCAAGGATGGTGTTGATCGTTTAGAGTTTCAGCCTGAGTAAAGTTATGATTTGCTTGGGCACAAGCATAGTTCAGTGTGGGGTATTTTGATATCGCCAAATTTAGAGATATATTTTAAGCGATATTTATTTTATTTTAGCCTGTTATTTTTAATAAATAAGTAAAAGATACTTAATTATCTTCATTTTATTGAATTTCAGTTAAAAAGGCGGATGATGAAAGGTTTTGAGCAAAAACCGGAAAAACTGAAGAATTAAAAAAAGTTGTCCGCGCCGACACACCTCCACTGTTTTGATTATATCTCACTCATACGAACTCGGATTGAGGTGATTCAAATAGCCACGGAAACTAGACTCAGAGGGCTACAATTTCATTTTTATTTTCATATAGTAAAAAGGCAATATCATGGCGCGACCGTTAAGGAGATCGCGACGCGACGATCAGATCAAAATTTCAAATTTTAAAATAGTTTTGGATCACATCAAACTCACCCGTCGCGATGCGACACTTACCTGTCGTGACGTGACGCCCATGTTTTTGGTTTTTTATATAAACGCGACTCCAGATCAGTTTTGGGGTGAACCACCCAACTTATACTACCCAAACGCCGCCAAAACTCGTCCAAAAGTATTCTGGGGCTGTGGAGGTCAACTTTTGACGATTTAAGCTTGTTTATTGGAGATTTCAGCTTAGATTTATCCCGGTTCTATCATTCTTTCTATTTTATCTTCTGTAGTTCAGATGTTTATTGATTCTAGAAGTATTTTATGATGTTTCTAGGCTAGTATTTCATGTATTCCTCCTAGGAGATGAATTCTTTAAAAGTTGATTGATTTTTGTGTTTATGATACTATATTTCATATATTTATCAATTTTACTTCTACCAAAGATCCACATGTGTTTTAGATCTTGTTTTGACATGTTTATATTCTGAGTTTGCATGAGTAGAAGGACCAATACACTTGTGTGACTTTTATCATGACCATTTAGGACCAATAAGTAGTTTTGACTAGTGATTGACCAAATCCTAGGCTTAAACATGAAAAGATGGGAAATTTAATGTGTGTGCATGTGCATATGATGACATTTATATGTTAATTGAATGTTTTGTTCATTTAGACAATCATTAAAGGTAGAATCTTGATTGATACGAACTAAAAAGACTAATCTTGCTTTAAATTGATTCCTAGACAATAGGGTTCGTTAATTGCATGATAATAGGATTAGATATTCGGTCCAAGAGTCTAATCAATATTGAAATCGGTATATGAGATTTAGTTGTCTGTTCATGTAACACCGACTTTGCATATACCAGATTTTAACAAAAATATGCGTTTTTAAACAAACGTGAAATTAATCACGATTATATAACATTGAGTAGCGGAAATATTTACAATAAACATTATTTCAGTATCTGGTGTTACTCTACCACAACCGACCATAATGTATTTATTACAACATTAAGTGTTCCAGCAAAATATCCAGAGGCAGGAGACTCGGCTCACCAGGCAATCTAATTTCGATCTGCAAAAGTAGTTAACATGGCACCGTTAGCTACACTTAGCTAGTGAGCACAAACTTAGCATAAGCATAATTAGAGTAGAACATGCATATCAGGAATAAGCATACAATGCTATCCTATCACATTGTGGTGTGCTGACACAATCGGTATAAGTTGTTTCTTGCAGGATAGCTAGTCCCACTCAACACCAATACACCAGGGGATCAGACATAACCCTCCGCACTGGTGGGGGAGCATAAAGCAGTCCACCAAGCAGCGTTAACGGAACCAAAGGCTCCTTAGGTAACTCAGCCATTTCAGACTGATTAACCCTCATGATATAAGGCACGGCGGTTCTGCAGAACCTACGATCCGGAATTTTACCTCGAATCACCGTTAAATCCCGAATCTCCTGATCAAGGGTCCCTGGGATCCAGCTAACCGGTTGACCTTAACCATGCTTGCTGATGTTCGCGAACACATACACATATTTTGTTCATTTACTTAGCATGAATATTCATTTACTTCTTTAGCATGCATTTACATTGAGTTACTTCTTTATGGATCCAATCTGGATCCCTAGCATGTATATCATCATATCTTTACTTAACCGATTCATTCAGAATCAGTATCGTGCATAGCATTTATTTAACTAAGCGGTTCCAGTTCTGGATCCCGCTGGCATACACTTAACTTACATACAACAAGTATTTAGCATGGTATGGTGTTTTAAATAACATGGAAATTCTTATTCATTTACTTATGAGCACAAGTGCACTCAAATCACTTAACACATAATTCTTCCTCTTCTGAGGCTTATGGAAGTCGGTACTCACCTGAGTGGCTTAACAGATAACTTTTTTACTTCTGCCTTGTCTAGGGTGTCAAGTTTACCTAGAACATTAGGATTTACGTTAATTATCTTAACATACTTAGAATAGATACAAAGCCCACAAAGGAAATACCAAAATCAGGATTCTACATAAATCCGACAGACTGTCGGATTACATGAAATCCGACACTTAAAGGGAAATCCGACATATTGTGAAATCCGACACTCATCGGATTTCAACACTTATGAAATTGGAAACCTTGACATGTAATTGGAAATCCGACCTTCAATCGGAATCTGATACTTTTATCGGAATCCGACACTTTTGTCGGAATCCGATACTTCGGATTTTGACTTGCAATTTATACATAAACTCAAGGAAATCCGATACTTATCGGATGTAGAACAATAACTCGGATTTAGACTTGATGCGGATTCCGACACCCCAAGTCTCGGAATCCGACACTTTATCGAATTTGGGCAACTAGCGGATTCCGACACACTCATGTCTCGGAATCCGACAGTTCCAACATGGAAACCGCCATCTTCATTGGCTTATTCCCAGAACTTGTTTCTTGTTTGTTTTGACATTTATACATTCTAAAAACATCCATTCTCATCAACATGGCTTTGAAAACACATCAAACCCACACAACAACACCAAACAAACAAAACCCACTTGCAAAGTAAGCTTTGCATGTTCTAAGTAGTGTTTTGCAAGGATTTGAGTATTCATTCACATTTTATACATAAAAACAGTTTCATCTATATTGAATCTTAACAACAAACAAGTATTTACCTTTCCTTGGAATCAAAACAACAAATCCTTTAGCTTCAAGAAAATAAAGAGAATGGAGAGAATCCGAGAATCCGATAGTTAGAGAGAAAACCGAGAGTTTGTGTTTAGTGGTTGTCTTTGCAATCTTTGACCACATTTGACTTTTCTTGCATATATATATATCCTTTACAATCCAGAGGCACCGCCTCTGGATTTCTTCTATTTTCTTTTCTTCCATTTAACTTATACATATACATATATACACAAAACACCTTACACATAAAACACATAGCATATATACAATTAACTCTTCATTAATATGATTAACTTACAAGCTTACTAACTTAATACATGTTTAACAGCTAGTACCAAATCGAGGATGTTACAGTTCACTTAATTGATTGACTTGATGAGGATTTCATAGAATCTAGGGAGACAATCTTTATATTATAAGTTTAATTCCAATAAAGTTTGTTGCTTTTCACTTCCTTTCGTTTGTTCTTGGATCTTCATATTATTATTTAGTGAGTTGGATAATAAAGTTTGAATCTTTATTGATAAAGATTCTAAAATCCCTTTTTTACTGTTTTTATTAGTTTAATATTTAATTAGTATAGTTATATTCAAAATCATACATGTTCCCCTTGTGTTCGACACCCGTACTTATTTACTATAATACGATATGATTAGGTTCTCTTGCATATTTGTGTTGTAGTCATGCTAGATAACTCGGATTTATAAATTTAAAACTGGTACGTTACACGCACATCACTAACAGATCTTGGATCTGTGTCACCATCTCTCGAATTTCTGAAGGTGCCAATCTATACGGTGATTTCACCACTGGTCGAGACATAGGGATTAAATCAATCTTAAACTCTACCTCGCGAACTGGAGGCAACCTTGGCAGTTCATCTAGAAACACATCCAGGTATTCCTTTACCACTCAAATATCATTCATCATCTGCTTTTCTTTCTTTTCGTCACTACATATGCCATATAAGATTCACATCATCTATCCAATGCCTTCTTAGCTTTCAAACATGAAATAATCAGAATAACAGACCCACCCTTCTCACCTCTTGCCACCACACATGAACCATCCGCCAATGGAAAAGAAATTAACTTCTTATGACACTTAATACTAGCTTGATTCAGACTTAGCCAATCCATCCCGAGCACCACATCAAAACCTGATAGAGGCATAACAAGAAAATAAACAGGAAAGCATGCACCATCTATATCAATCTTAGCTCCAGCCACAACAGTTGTGACCGGAACCATCATACCTTTTGCTACTTCTATTTCTAAGGAATTAGCAAGCTTAGAAACAGGCATGTTCAATTTAGCACAAAATTCCACAGAGAAAAATCAACGATTAGCTCCAGAATTAAACAATACTCTAGCAGAAGTAAAGTTTATCAGAAACATACCAGTTATGACATCATCTGGGTAGTGGCATCATCCACCGTCATCTTAAACGCCATACTCTCAGCCGTGGATGGGTTCTTTCTTTTCTGATATGAAGCTAAAGACGATCCCCTAGCCATTCCTACTCCTAACCCAGAACCAACCTTCTTATCATTACAACACTCACCTGCCCGGTGCCCCTCCTTCTGACAATTCCAACATACATTACGTGGAAATCGACAATCTTCAAGCTCGTGCCTGAACTGGACACATTTAACACATCGCATTGTCTGGGGTGTTCAAGGCCCCGTCTGAAAGGATTTACACCTGCTGCACCAAGGTGCCCTTGACCTGACCCACCAGTCGAAGGCCTTCGGTTCTGATTATTCTACTTTTGGCCACTCTACCCACTCTGTCTCTGTTGGGTGTTATATTGTTCAAACTTGGACTTCTGTTGAGAAATACTTTCCCTACTCAGTTTGTCTCTCACTTTTATACCCCCTTCAGCCGATTTAGCTAAAGTGAAAGTCTGGGATAATGTACTGGCCCATGTGGTGGTGCTACGGCAGTCAGAGAGCAAAGGCCCCATGAAGTGCTGAATCTGTGATGTCTCATCTGCCACCCACTGTTTCACAAACCTCAATTTCTAGTTGAACTGTCATATCAAGTCATCCACCGATATGTTCCCAGTCATCTATAAATCAATAAACTCTTTCTTTATTCGCGCAATCTCGAAAGAGCTACAGTATTGTTCGCAAAGCTTCTCCTGGAATTGATCCCAAGTTATACTCTCTTTTTGTTGTTTAGTGAAATGCCCTGTCAACGAATCCCACCAAACTATGGCGTCTCCCTTCAACATCCTCATAGCAAACTTCACCTTCGATTCCTTTTCACAATTACAGGCGTCCAACGCCCTGACCATCTCTCGCAACCAGTTCAAGGTAATGTTAGGGTCAGAAATCCCTCTGTACTATGCTGGTTTACAATCCAAGAATTGTTTGTACGTATAGGGTTGTTTATATACAGGAAACTCAAAAGGAAAGGCTCCTTGTGCTGCAAACGGATAGTAGAACGGTTGCGACATAACCTGTGTTACTGGTGGAAGTGGTACCGTCACTAGTAACGTGATTGATTGAGTGGTAATCGCAGTTGCGATTGGGGTTGGTTCAGTGTGAGTTTGCCTCTGTTGCTCCAGATTGTGAATGTAACATTCTCAGAAAGGGCCTAGACGCACGCTTGCATGGTACGTTTGATAAATTAATAAATTGAATAAAATATATATATTTAAAGATATTAATGAAAAATAACTAAAATAGTTATTAAATGAGTTAATAAAAATAGAAAAGAATATTAAATGGTTTAGAACGAGGTTTCCAAAAATATCCCCGTTAGTTAAAATAGGTACTCGTGCGTTATGTTGTAAGTTGAAAAGGGGAACAAAATACCCACTTGTGGATAGTGTTAATCCACAAGCAGATTACTCATTTTCCTTACTCACGTGGATAAACACACAAACAACTCATATGTGTCTTTCTTGTGTATATGTATGTTCTTGTGTTCAAAGGCTCTTCAAGGAGAAATCAAGAGGAGAACTACCAAGCTTCAATAATCTGCTGTGATTCAAGGATTAAATCAAGTTCCAATCTGCTGTTATCCTCTCCTTAATCCAATCTTTGTTCTTGTAAGTTCTTATTTCTTCAAGTTTTCAAGTTTGGGTGTTTTGGGTGAAAATCACCAATTGATGCCAAAGATGAAATTAAATGTTACCAATTGATTTCTAAGGTGATTTTAGATTCACAGAAGTTAGTTTTGTGAATTAAAGACCAAATGGGTCAAAATGGAGAAATTGGTCCTAAGGTCTGATTTTGATGTTAAATGATGTAAAAATGGTGTCTTTAGCTTTGTTTTCATGTGTTAATTCATATATGAAAGGTAGAAATTGACTGGAATTGGTATTGGTAATGTTTGGAATTTGTTTGGCTGGAAAACAGCAGGTTCTGGTCGAGCCTACTGCTGCAAATGGAAAGGCACAGTCGTGCCTCTCAAGATCCAACCGTGACCTTCGGCGTACCCGGGGAGGCACGGGCTTACCTCCAAAAGGTACGGGCATGCCTAACCCTAGAAGGTCCGGGGGAGTGCCTCAAGTCACGGGGTGTACTTGAGTATCAGGTACGGGGCGTGCTTGCCCAAGTCCGGGGCGTGCCTTGGCAAGGTATGGCCGTACCCTGCCTTCTGGTAGATTCTGTTTAAGTGTTTAATTGTACGTATTAACTTGTTTAGGTGTACCAGTTGATCAAGAAACAATTGTGACTTAGTGCTTACGTGTAATAACTCCACAGGTGAGTAAGAGTTAACTCGAGCATGATATTGATAGTATTATAAAGATGTTTTGTATGTTACAAACCAAGAAATTGTAGTTATGCATTTTTAAAGTTTTAATTAACCAATTGTGTTATTCAAATGATATGTACGCATGTAAATAGACCCGTGTAGGTCATTGTTGATATGTTAAAGGCCTGTGTAGGTCATTGTTGATATGTTAAAGGCATGTATAGGTCAATCTTGATATGTAAGGGCCGGAGTAGGCCATATGTGTTTGTGCTAAGACCGGAGTAGGCCATTGTTTGTGTACTGGTACTTTATTGAGGTTGGGGCCAAATTACTTGGGTCTTGAGTTGGGGCCTTGTGTCGCCAGCTAGGATGTGCAGAGATTCGATGATCATGAATCTTGGTTCTTGCTAAACCTCCGCCCCTCGATACTATCTAGGCGCTCTCAGTTCCCACTGATCCCGAATGGGATGTGTATCCCGATAACGCAATGGTGGACCACTACCCACTTCTCCACCGGCGCGGAGGAAGTATCGGTTTTCCAAGTGAGGATCACCGAGCCGGGCTCATTACCCTGCAAGACGTGATGCCTGCTGACTAAACGGTGCTTCACCATGTGTTAGGATATACTTGAATGAAGTTATATGATGCATGTAATGTGTTTATGATACTATTGATGTACTGCTTCCGCTTAATTGTTATTCACTAGCTATTTATAACTAACCCTCTCATGAACTTTCCATATGCAGGCAAATAGACTGAAGGTGAGGACGGGTACCTGCTGGTAGTTCATGTTATGTTTTGGGGAACACTTTGTATAAACAATGTTATGTAATAAGTAGTGTAATGGTCGAACGGATTTGGTAACGCTTGGAGTGTTTGTTTTTAATAATACTTTTGTATTACAACTTATATTTATATAAGTTGTAAAATGTGAAAAAATAATATAGCTTCCGCACGAGTTTTGATAAAAAAAAAGACTCTGAAATTTAAGGACCGGTGTTACAAGTTGGTATTAGAGCCTTAGTTTGAGTGAATTGAGTACTTTAACTAGTATTCAGTCTCAAACTCAGGTTCAGACTCGACCATTACTATGTATTCCCAGGGTGGTATTGTTGGGGTTTGTTTTTTCGAAATATATTTAGTAACGGAAGCATGAACAACAATTTAAACTTTTTAAAACTCCCCACCAATGATTAATATGCAAGCCTTAAGAAACAAAACCAACCATAGGGTGTTTAGAACTACAACCTTTGTAGCGTGATAAAACCGTTGGTGAAGTGGTTGATCAATGAGAAGCCAAGTAGAGACCTCCTCGAAGGTATCCACAAATCAATGAGTCCAACACCTTGAAATGCTAGTTTGTCTAACCCTTTGTAGCTCACAAGCAAGCAAGACAACAACCTTGTCTTCTTCTTTGAACTAGATGTATGTTTGAGTATGTATTATGTTACCACACTTGGCTTAAATGAAAGAACACCAATACTAGTAAGTAAGGATGTTTTTCAAGTATGAAAACACTTAGAAATTTCTAAAGAAGCACAAAGGTGGTAGCATGTGAGTGTAACACAAAAGGGACCATGCAAGTGACTTTAAAAGCCAAGAAGGCAAAACAAGAGAGGGAGGCCCCTCCCTTGTCATTTTGGACGAAAATATGAAGGGGGAGGATCCCCTCTTGCTCTTGTTGCTTCACTTGTCCATGGTATGCATGTCTTGGTTGATTTCCTTTCAAGCAACCTCAAATAGGCCCCTCTTGGTGATTATTGTGAGCATTTCTAGTTTCTTTTATAAATATGTATAAAAGGAATACTAGATGTGTCATACTATGTATAAAATACATCTACATGTATTTTGTATACATACTTGATTGTTACTAGTAACTCTTTACTAGTAACAAAGATATACATACACTTATATAATTGTTACTAGTAACAAATATATAGTTATACATATATATATATACATACATATATATAATCATATGTTTATATTTACGTATTTGATATGCATTATCTTATATCAATATATAAAAGTTATATTATTATTTCACATAAATAATAATATTAAACAATGCGTATAAACTTATATATAATGAGTTGGAAACATATTTAAATCACATTCAAATATGTAATTGGTGTCCACTGATTGTAAATGTATGACCCTATAGGTTTATTTATTATCAGTAATATCGTATTAATTTGTGTCTTGTGCACATAGAATCAACAATCTCCCACTTGCATAAGTTACAACTTAAGCCGATATAAACAATGGTAAGAACGTCTAGCAACATCCCATTGCCCCTAATAATAAATAAAGTATGTTGATCAACACTTTCACCAACGAAATTAACTCACTAGCTACAAATCATTGTTATAGGTTAGTCATCAATTTATCCCTTTGTTTTAATATCTCGTTGAACATGAGACATGGATCGTCATCAATTCTCATATGGTGTTCAACTTGTTTTAGGGCCCAGAAATATTATACTCCTAATTAAATGAGAGAAACAAATTCCATCTTGACCACATACGTCTCTAATAAGACTCATATTACACCTAATAATGGCTTTTATAACTACCCTGTTATAGATAGCGTTTAACCACATTAAAGCATGATACTCATCATACTCGAGTCCCAATATGTGTCTCAGGTCTAAGGATACAAAGATACCACCTTTTTCTCAAGATTCGCCTATGACACAGATCCATGAAGTGATTTTGAGAGCGGGTCATGTCCAATGTCCGTTCCTTAACAAACATTAGTGAATTTGGCTGCAAACCCTTTTGCCTACTTTCATCACAAATGAAAGTCAACCAACCGATTCATATTAGTCTTAATTTATAACTATTCCCATAGTTATAACCGATTATGGACGTTTTAGAATAAAGAATTATTCATGGATTTAAAGATGCTAATAAAGAATACAATAAATATTAATGAAGTGATCATATCCCATATATCATTCAGATAAAATAAGTATTGTCATAATGATCCAGAATATCCAAATACTAAATTACAATTCAAATCCAATCCCTTGCAAAGCGAAGACCTATTGCCCTAGTATGAGACTCATGCTTAGTCGAGGAAAGAGGTTTCGGAAAAGGGTGTGCGAGATTTTGATCTGTATGAACTTTACGAATATACACATCTCCTCTATCCACTATATCCCGTATGTAGTGGAAACGCCTAAGGATGTGTTTGGTGTTGTGATGTGATCTAGGTTCTTTTGCCTGGGCACTAGCACCTTCATTATCACAAAATATCTCTATGGGGTCTTGAATGCTTGTTACGACCCCAAGGTCAGCAATGAACTTCTTCATCCATGCAGCTTCTTGTCCAGCCTCAAGAACCGCGCCTCCATTTATAACGAAGAGATAGCCCGATTGTGATCGAGAATCATCTCGATCCGTTTGGAAACTAGCATCTGTGTAACAATTTACACAAAGATCTTCTTCCAAACCCCCATAGATCAAGAACATGTCTTTGGTTCTTCTTAAGTATTTTAAAATTTTCTTGACTACCATCCAAGGCTATCTCCTGGGTTTTGCTGGTATCTGCTCGTCATGCTCAAAGCATACGAGACATCTTGTCTAGTGCATAGCATGGCATACATGATAGATCCAATTGCACAATCATATGAGATCTCACTCATTATATCTAGCTCTTCTTTTGTGCTAGGGCTTTGAGCTTTACTCAAAACCGTTCCTTGTAGTATTGGCAAGAATCCTCTCTTAGAATTCTCCATCTTGAACCGTTTCAAGATTTTGTCAATATAAGCACTTTGACTTAGACCAATAAGACGCCTAGATCTATCCCTATAGATCTTTATTCCAAGAATATAGGCGGCTTCTCCCAAGTCTTTCATTGAGAAACACTTCCCAATCCAAGACTTAATGTCTTGCAAGGTCGGGATATCGTTTCCAATGAGTAGTATGTCATCAACATACAAGATAAGGAATGCTACTGCGCTCCCACTAGTTTTCTTGTAAACACACGGTTCATCTTCTGATTTGATAAAACTAAACTCTTTGATTTTCTCATCAAATCAAAGATTCCAACTTTGAGATGCTTGCTTTAGTCCTAAATGGATCTTTTAAGCTTGCACACCTTGTTAGGATACTTAGGATCTACAAAACCTTCGGGCTGAACCATATAGACATCTTCACTTAAGTGTCCATTTAGAAAAGACGTTTTGACATCCATTTGCCATATCTCATAGTCATAATATGTAGCTATGGCAACAAGTATTCTAATAGATTTACTCATGGCTACTGGAGAGAAAGTTTCTTCTTAGTCAATACCATGAGTTTGAGTGAAACCTTTCGCCACTAGCCTTGCCTTAAATGTTTGTACATTTCCATCCATGTCGGTCTTCTTCTTGAAGACCCACTTGCTCCCTACAGTCTTACTATTGGGAGGAAGATCAACCAAGTCCCATACTTGATTTTCATACATGGACTGCATCTTAGTGTTCATGGCATCAAGCCATTTATCGGATTCTGGGTCCGATATAGCATCTTGGTAGTTTGTAGGCTCCGAAGAGTCTACCAAGAAAATTTCATCATTAGACACGAGAAATCCGTATCTCTCGGGTTCTTGACGAGGTCTACCAGATCTACGAACACTTTGTGTTTCAGTAGGTTCTTGAACAACCAATTGTTCAGGTTCAACATCCGTTTGTTGAGTGCTAGTGCCAACCTGACTTGTATTTTGTGGTTCTTGAATTTCTTCAAAGTCTACATTGCTCCCACTTGCCTCTTTCGAAAGAAACTCCTTTTCTAAGAAAGTGGCATGCCTAGAAAAAAACACTTTGTTCTCAGCCGGGTTGTAGAAATAATATCCTAATGAATCTTAGGATATCCCACAAAATTACATTTGATAGATCTAGGATTGAGTTTACTTGAAGCCTCTTGTCATACATGAGCTTCACAACCCCAGACATTCAAGTAAGATAAGTTTAGAACCTTTCCATACCATATCTCATATGGTGTCTTATCTACCTTCTTGGTTGGAGCCATATTCAATATGCGCGTAGCAGTTAATAAAGCATAACTCCAAAAGGACGAGGGTAGAGTACTTCGGCTCATCATAGACCGAACTTGTAACATCCTCAACTTGGGCCTAGCTGTAATTAGTACGTACGTATGTATAGTTATTGTAATAAGAAGTATTTTATGTATGTACCTGTTGAGTTAAATGAAATTATGTTTATATGTATTGTATGTGTGTTTATATGTATGTACGTATGTACGTATGAATATATGTATTAAGTATGTGTGTGTGAGATTAATTAATGGGGAAAACCCCATGTGAAGAAAGGGGCAACCGCCTCTAGAATATGTGAAAACATATATGTATGTTTAATTGACTTTAGTCAAACCTAGCAAAACACAAACACACTTTCTCTCGTCTATCTTCTTTCTCGCTGCTGTTCTCGAATTTCAGAAGAAAAACAAGAGTTCTCGGTTGTTGATCTTTAAGGTTAGCAACATAATTCTAAGATGTTTAGAAGATTGAAAGCACATATGACATGTTAAGAACTATGAATCCATGCCAGAACTCCTTTCAAGAACATAGGAAACTCACTTTGAATGTGGGTTTTGCATGAATGGTGTTCTTGTTGGGATTTCATGTGTTTATGATGATGTTATGATGTTTTAATGAGTTCTGGACTTGAAACCAATGAATTCGAGATTGTTAGAATGAATTAAGGGTGTGTCGGTATTGCAGGTGGTGAAACTATCGGATTCCGCAACTATGAAGTTGTCGGAATCCGCATGTGGTGAAAACCGCATGATTTGTCAAAATCCGATGCAAGTGTCGGATTTAGCATTCTGTCGGATTTCATGTCCAGGATTCTTTTAAGTGTTGAAATCCGATAAGTATCGGATTTCATTGTAAGTATCGGATTTCTATGCATCGGATTTCCCTTCATGTGTTGGAATCCGCAAGTGTCGGATTTCACATGCATGTTGGAATTCCTAAGTGTTGGAATCCGATCAAGTGAGTATCGGATTTCATGGTTTGAAAGTATCGGATTTCATGAATCCGACAGGACCATCGGATTTCCCCAAATCCGACAGTCCTAGCGGATTTGTGTTAAGCCCAAAGTTAAATGTTGTTTTATGAATCGTGAATGCACATGTGAATGATTGAAGTAAATATGTTGTGCTAGGTGAACTTGTTGTATCTGTGAAGTCAAAACCAAATACCTGTGCCTAGTAAACAGCTCAGGGGAGTGCCTACGATCATGAGACTCGGTAGAGTAAGGCTTTCCTGCTAAGTGACTATGTGAATATACTATGTATGACTAACTTGCTTTTGCAGGTACGCTCGATGAGGTAAGTGTATGACTTGTATGATGTTAGAATATGTATCAGGTGCATGCCAGTGGGTCCAGATTGGAACTACTTAGTTAATGTATGATGATATGTATGTGTGAATAACTGTAAGATGTTATATGTATGATGATGGATCCATGTGGGATCAAATGTACGTATATGTGTATGCGAACTATCTGTAGACTATCTGACGCATGGTTAAGGTCAGTTGGTTATAACTGGATCCTTCAGGATTTCACGGTGATTCAGGAGGCATCCTGGATCCAAGGTTCTGCAGAACCGCCGTGCCTTAACATGAGTGGTGATCAGCCGGTTGTAGCTGGATTACCTGTGGAGTCTTTGACTCTGTGAACGATGCTTGGTAGACTGCTTTATGTTCCCCCACCAGCACGTATTGGTCATGTCTGATTCCCCGGTTTGAGTTGTTGAGCGGGATTGATTACCCTGCAAGACACGACTCTTACTGCTCATGTTAGCACACCGCTATATGCTAAGCTAGCAATGATTGTTTATGATATGATGCATGTCTTACTGTATTGATGCTTATGATTGTATGTACTCACTAGCTTGTGTAGCTAATGATATTATGATTTCCCTTTTCAGATAAAGACTAGATGGCCTGCGAGGCGGGTTGCTTTTGGGAAATACATTGCCCCTTGTGGGTGGAACACTTGTACTTATATGATATAATGTAATTAGATACAATGGTCGGTCCCTGTAATTGGTAACACCAACATTGTTTTGAGAAGTTATTAATGAAAATAACCGTTTGGTTGTTTTAAAAAGAAAAATTTCCGCTGCTAAAAACTGATTTGCTATTAAAGTAACTGAATTTAAAAGCGGTGTTACAATTAGGTATCAGAGACTAAGTTTGAGTGAATTGGGTACTTGTAATAGTATTCGATCTCAAGCTCGGGCCCGACCATAAAGAAGTGTTCCTATAAGGGGGGGATTGAGTGAGAGTTATATGTATGCTAGCACTGTATGATGACTTGTTAGTAAGTTAAGTCAGTGAGATTGAGTGTTAACTGCTCTTTCTCTGTTATATAGAAAGTTGATACAAAATGTCTGCCGAACGTGGCCATACTGAACAAGCTATCAAAGAGTAAGAAGATGAGGCTTCTCATATGCCTCGTCAGGCTGAGGATCAAAGATCTCAGCAAACTGTTGGTGGTGGCAGACCTGAACTAGATCAGGCTGCTATTATTAGGCGATTAGAGGATGAGCTTCGTGTGACGAAGGAGCTCTTATTGCAAGCGAGACTGAACAAGCCCCGCAAGACTTGTTCATACAAGAAGTTTCTAACTTGCAATCCTCCGACATTCCAGGGGAGTGATAACCCCACTGTTACTATCCAATGGCTCCGGGAGATGGAGCAAGTGTTCGAGTCCTGTGAATGCGAACCAGAGTATTGCGTGAAATACGCAATACGTATGTCGAAAGGCCGTTCCATCTTCGGGTGGGACACGGTAAAAGCTTCGGTTCGAAAGGAAGTCCTGAGTGCTCTCACCTGGGAGCTGTTTTCTGAGAAGGTGCTAAAGAAATATTGCACCGACTATGACTTGGAAGGAATGGAGAGAGATTTTAACGATCTCCAGAAAGGGGATACGCCTATTGAAGAACATATAACTCTACCACTGGAATTTCGCCCACATGTGCGGGTTGCTGTTGAACTGGATCGGGCGTTTGATATAGCCCGACAACTGGAAGGTGACCGTTTATACTGCAAGGGCGAATCTGCCGATGCAGGGTCAAAGAGGAAATTTCAACCGTCTGATAAATCGGGTCCTTCCAAAGGACAATCCTCAGCAGGCGGGAAGACAGATTCCTACAAGAAACCGAGGCCTAATTCTCCTTGGTGTTCTCTGTGTCGAACATATCACTCTGGTGAGTGTTCCAACTCTACCAGACGTTGCTGGAGGTGCAGGCAGAAGGGCCACGCTACGACAGAGTGTGGTTTTAAAGAGGATGTGTGTTACCGGTGCCACAAGCCTGGGCACAAGCTGACTAACTGCCCAGACAGACAAAGTACTGGAGCAAAGGGGTCTTCTTCTTCTCGAGGCCCTAAAAGAGATGATGCGCCCCGCGCGAAAGGCAGGGCTTTTCAGATGACGGCCGACGAGGCCAAAGCAGCAGGGGATGTCATCACGGGTACTTTTCTTATTATTTATATCCCTGCTAGTGTTTTATTTGATTCTGGAACTACCTACTCCTTTGTATCTGTGGCGTGTCGTAGAAGATTGCAATTACCCGTTGTTTCCTTAACTGAGCCGCTCCGAGTAGAGGTCGCTGACGGCAAAGTAGTCTTTGTTCCATAGAAAGTTCTAGCGGCGATTTATATTGACGGGAGTAGCATCCCTATTTCTTTCTTTATTATGCCTATTGCGGGCTTTGATGTTGTTATCGGGATGGATTGGCTCAACAAGCGTGATGCTGAAATTATCTGTTCCAAAAAGATGATTAAGATCCCTCTCTTTGATGGATCTTATGCTGTTGCACGTGGAGAACGACGGGATTCTGATATTCCCATTGTTTCCATGATAAAAGCTCAAAAGTCGATTGCTAAAGGTTGTGACTCTTATCTGGCATACGTTATGGATGCTACGATGGAGAAGCGACCGGTTCGTGATATTCGGGTGGTGTCTGACTACCCTGATTAATTCCCTGAAGAACTTCCAGGTTTGCCTCCAACACGTGATGTTGAATTTAAGATAGAACTTATTCGAGGAGCTACACCTGTAGCTCGTTCTCCGTATCGTCTTGCACCTTCTGAAATAAGAGAGATGATGACTCAAATTCAGGAGTTGCTAGACAAAGGTTTTATTCGTTCGAGTTCCTCGCCGTGGGGAGCTCCTGTATTGTTTGTGAAGAAGAAGGACGGAACAATGTGAATGTGAATAGATTACAGGGAGCTTAACAAGCGAACTGTAAAGAATAAGTATCCGCTTCCTCGAATAGACGATCTTTTTGATCAGTTGCAGGGAGCTACATGCTTCTCTAAGATTGATCTTCGGTCGGTCTATCACCAAGTACGAGTTCATGAAGAAGATATTCCGAAGACTGCATTTCGAACTCGTTATGTTCATTATGAATTTCTGGTTATGCCGTTCGGCTTAACCAATGCCCCTGCCGTCTTTATGGATCCGATGAATCGGGTTTGTCGCCCGTTTCTTGACAGATCTGTGATTGTATTCATTGATGACATTCTTGTTTACTCGAAGATGGAGGCTGATCACGAGCTTCATCTTCGTCAGGTTCTCGAGACTCTAAAGCAAGAACAATTGTATGCTAAGCTGTCCAAATGTGAGTTTTGGCTTAGGGAAGTTCATTTCCTGGGCCATGTTATATGTCAAGATGGTGTTAAAGTAGATCCAGCTAAGGTGGAAGCTGTGATGAATTGGGGAGTTCCTCGGACTCCTTCTGAAATTAAAAGCTTCCTTGGCTTGGCTGGCTACTATCGGCGGTTTTTCGAAGCTTGCGGGTCCGTTGACTAAGCTGACTCGCAAGGATGTTGCTTTTGTCTGGTCGGAAGCTGAAGAAGAAGCTTTTCAGACCTTGAAACGATTATTGTGTGAAGCTCCCATCCTTACTCTGCCTGTGGGTTCGGAGGACTTCACGGTGTATTGTGACGCCTCTTACGCGGGTTTGGGTTGCGTCCTGATGCAACGTGATAAAGTAATTTCCTACGCTTCTAGGCAATTGAAATCACATGAACGGAACTACCTAACCCATGATCTGGAGCTTGCTGCTGTTGTGTTTGCACTAAAGTTGTGGAGGCATTATCTTTATGCCACAAAGTGTGTGATTTGCATAGATCACAAAAGTCTTCAGTAAGTCTTTTCTCATAAAGAACTCAACATGCGGCAACACCGTTGGTTGGAGTTAATAAAAGACAATGATTGTGAGATCTGTTACCATCCTGGCAAGGCCAATGTTATAGCGGACGCTTTAAGCCATAAAGGACCGACAGCAGAAGCTAAGTTTATGAGGATCACGATTGTGTCAAATTTGATTTCTCGACTGAAGGAATCTCAGAAGACTGCATTGCAAGAAGAAAATCTTAAGGCTGAGACAATGAGGAAATTAAAGGATCAGCTTGCTGACGATAATCGTGGGTTGAAGACTTTTCAATCCAGAATTTAGGTACCTTCTACGGGAGGTAACCGTGAGCTAATTCTGCAAGAAGCCCATAAGTCCAAATTATCAGTCCATCCGGGAATTATGAAGATGTACCACGACCTAAAAATGCTATACTAGTGGTCAACTCTGAAGAAAGACATCGCTTCATTCATGGAGAGATGTCAGATTTGCGCGCAAGTGAAGACGGAGCACCAGAGACTTATGGTAATCTGCAGCAATTGGATATTCCGGAGTGGAAATGGGATAATATCACGATGGATTTCGTGACGAAGCTACCAAGAATGTCCAAAGGGCACGACATGATCTGGGTTATCGTTGATCGACTGACGAAAAGTGCTCATTTCTAGGCAACAAACAAGTCTGCTTCGCTGACCTGTTTTGCCAGTTGTATATCGATGAGATAGTGTCACGTCACGGTCTTCCATGTTCGATCATATCTGATCGTGACTCTCGGTTTGTCTCGAATTTTGGGCAGAGTCTGCAACGCGAACTTGGCACTCGTGTTCATCTGAGCACTGCCTATCATCCGCAGACTGAAGGCCAATCTAAACGTACGATCCAAACGTTAGAAGATATGGTTTGTGCCTGTGTACTCGAATTTGGTGGATCGTGGGATTCTCATCTCCTATGGATTGAATTTGCTTACAATAATTCATATCATTTCAGCATTGGAATGCCACCATACGAGATGCTTTACGGAAATAGATGTTGCACGCCGACCTGTTGGTTGGAGCTTGGTGAGAAGTAGTTCCCTGGACCTGAAATCGTCCAGGTCACTTCTGACAAAGTGAATGTGGCTCTTGAAAAGCTAAAATCAGCTCGGGATCGACAGTAGATGTACGCGGATCCAAAGCGTCATCCCGCGGTATTTGAAGTCGGTGATCGCGTGTTATTAAAGGTTTCTCCTTGGAAGGGCGTCATCCGTTTCGGGCGCAAGGGGAAGCTAAGTCCACGTTTCATTGGACCATTCAAGATTATACGCAAAGTGAATGATCAGATAGTAACTCTAGAGCTGCCGCCTGAGCTATCTGGAATACATGACACCTTTAACGTGTGCTATATACGCAAGTGCCACGTTGAAGATGGACATATTATTCCTTTGCAGGAATTGAAAGTTGACTCTTCCAAGCGACTAGTTGAAGAACCTGTTTAGATTCTTGACACGAAGGTCAAGAAACTACGCAAGAAGATGATTAAACTAGTCCTTGTGAAGTGGAAGCACAATCTAGGTCCAAACCTGACGTGGGAAGTTGAGGACGAAATGAAGGCAAGATACCCTCACCTGTTTATCACTGAGCGGATTCCGAGGACGGAATCCACTTAAGGGGGTAGATTTGTAACATCCTCAACTTGGGCCTAGTTGTAATTAGTACGTACGTATGTATAGTTATTGCAATAAGAAGTATTTTATGTATGTACTTGTTGAGTTAAATGACATTATGTTCATATGTATTGTATGTGTGTTTATATGTATGTACGTATGCATGTATGAATATATGTATTAAGTATGTGTGTGTGAGATTAATTAATAGGGAAAACCCCATGTGAAGAAACGGGCAACCGCCTCTAGAATATGTGAAAACATATATGTATGTTTAGTTGACTTTAGTCAAACCTAGCAAAAGACAAACACACTTTCTCTCATCTCTCTTCTCTCTCGCTACTGTTCTCGGATTTTAGAAGAAGAAGAAGAGTTCTCGGTTGTTGGTCTTTAAGGTTAGCAACATAATTCTATGATGTTTAGAAGATTGAAAGCACGTATGACATGTTAAGAACTATGAATCCATGCAAGAACTCCTTTGAAGAACATGGGAAACTCACTTTGAATGTGGGTTTTGCATGAATGGTGTGCTTGTTGGGATTTCATGTGTTTATGATGATGTTATGATGTTTTAATGAGTTCTGGACTTGAAACCAATGAAATCGAGATTGTTAGAATGAAATAAGGGTGTGTCGGTATTGCAAGTGGTGAAACTGTCGGATTCCGCAACTATGAAGTTGTCGGAATCCGCATGTGGTGAAAACCGCATGATTTGTCAAAATCCGATGCAAGTGTCGGATTTAGCATTTCTGTCGGATTTGATGTCCAGGATTCTTTTAAGTGTTGAAATCCGATAAGTATCGGATTTCATTATAAGTATCGGATTTCTATGTATCGGACTTCCCTTCATGTGTTGGAATCCGCAAGTGTCGGATTTCACATGCATGTTGGAATTCCTAAGTGTTGGAATCCGATCAAGTGAGTATCGGATTTCATGGTTTGAAAGTATCGGATTTCATGAATCCGACAGGACCATCGGATTTCCCCAAATCCGACAGTCCTAGCGGATTTGTGTTAAGCCTAAAGTTTAATGTTGTTTTATGAATCTTGAATGCACATGTGAATGATTGAAGGAAATATGTTGTTCTAGGTGAACTTGTTGTATCTGTGAAGTCAAAACCAAATACCTGTGCCTAGTAAACAGCTCAGGTGAGTGCCTACGATCATGAGACTCAGTAGAGTAAGGCTTCTCTGCTAAGTGACTATGTGAATATACTATGTATGAGTAACTTGCTTTTGCAGGTACGCTCGAGGAGGTAAGTGTATGACTTGTATGATGTTAGAATATGTATTAGGTGCATGCCAGTGGGTCCAGATTGGAACCACTTTGTTAATGTATGATGATATGTACGTGTGAATAACTGTAAGATGTTATATGTAAGATGATGGATCCCCGTGGGATCAAATGTACGTATATGTGTATGTGAACTGTCTGCAGACTATCTGATGCATGGTTAAGGTCAGTCGGTTGTAACTGGATCCTTCGGGATTTCACGGTGATTCAGGAGGCATCCTGGATCATAGGTTCTGCAGAACCACCGTGCCTTAACGTGAGTAGTGATCAGCCGGTTGTAGCTGGATTACCTGTGGAGTCTTTGACTCTGTGAACGATGCTTGGTGGACTGCTTTATGCTCCCCTACCAGCGCGGGATTGGTCGTGTCTGATTCCCCGGTTTGAGTTGTTGAGCGGGATTGATTACCCTGCAAGACACGACTCTTACTGATCATGTCAGCACACCGCTATATGCTAAGCTAGCAATGATTGTTTATGATATGATGCATGGCTTACTGTATTGATGCTTATGATTTTATGTACTCACTAGCTAGTGTAGCTAATGATATTATGATTTCCCTTTTCAGGTAAAGACTAGATGGCCTGTGAGGCGGGTTGCTTTTGGGAAATACATTGCCCCTTGTGGGTGGAACACTTGTACTTATATGATGTAATGTAATTAGATACAATGGTCGGTCCCTGTACATGGTAACACCAACTTTGTTTTGAGAAGTTATTAATGTAAATAACCGTTTGGTTGTTTTAATAAGAAAAATTTCTGCTACTAAAAACTGATTTGCCATTAAAGTAACTGAATTCAGAAGCGGTGTTACAGAACCATATCTAGTAGAGTTCGGTTCCTCCTTTCAGATACACCATTATGTGGTGGTGTTCTAGGAGGAGTAAGTTGTGAGATAATCCCACAATTACTAAGATGATCCATAAACTCTTGGCTTAAGTACTCGCCACCTCGATCGGAACGAAGGGCCTTGATTGTTTTGTTGAGTTGATTTTGTACTTCGTTTTGAAACAACTTGACCATTTCAATGTTCATGTTTATGTTTCATTAAATAAACATAACCAAATCTACTATAATCATCCATGAAAGTAACGAAGTATCGATCACCATCCCTAGACATTGATCTAAAAGGACCGTATACATCCGTATGTATGATTCCTAATAGATCTTTGGCTCTTTCACTTGAACCGGAGAAAGGAGCCTTAGTCATCTTCCCATATAAACATGATTCGCAAACTTCAAATGAGCTAGAATCGTTTGATTTTAAAATTCCATCCTTTTGAAGTTTTGCAATGCGTTTCATGTTTATATGACCAAGTCGACAATGCCATAGGTATGTTTGACTTAGGTCATGCTTAGGTCGTTTGGTGCTAGTGGTATATATAGAATTATCATCAAGAGATCTTTTAAGATTAACCTCGTATATTCCATTAAGAGGGCTAGCCTCAAAATACAAAATGTCGTTTTTGAAAGCACGAATGCCATCATCAACAAACCCAAAAGTGAATCCCGATTCTCTCAACCGGGCTACTGAAATAATATTCCTAGTTAAACTAGGTACATAACAACAATTGTTCAATATTAAGTACAGGCCATTTGGTAATAATAATTCAAAAGTTCTAAGGGCTTCAAAAGCAACATTTGCTCCCACGTGGAAGTCCAAATCGCCTGGTTTCAGCAGCTTACTTTTTCTCAACCCCTACACATTGTTACAAATGTGAGTTCCACAACCGGTATCAAATACCCAGGAATTAATAGAAAAAGTATACATTTAAATCATATATATACCTAAAGTGCTGGCCTCGCCAGCCTTCTTCTTTTTCAACTCCGCGAGGTAGGTTGGACAACTGCGCCTCCAATGTCCTACCTGAAGGTATTCGTCTGGCAAAATCAAGTAGCAACGGAAGCAAAGTACATAACAAAAATAGATGCCCAACAATGAATACTTCCCATGGACCAAAATCTAACAATGGAATTGCAACTAAAATATATAAACAAGATGAGAAGAAAGGTTATACCTCAATGGTTCAAAATACAAAGTAACCTTCCTAGTCAAGTGGCTTAGAATCCAATAAAGAACTCCTCCAATGAAGTCCACCCCAAGCTTCCTTGATTCCCAAGTGCTAGAAAGTTGATGTATGACCACCAAAACAACAATCAAGTATGTGTATGTTTGCTTCTTGTGTTCAAGAACACCAAGAACACCAAGAACAAGAGAGAGAGTTCTAATGTCAACCAAGGGACCAAGTGATAGCCAAAAGCCTCTACAAGAGCAGATAACTCGTGGTCTCTTTGTCGACCATCATTATGAGAAGTTAACCCCATTAAACCAAGTGTTTAAGGATGTTAATTCTGCTGTTACAGCGAACGTACACGGCCCATGTAGATCTACACGGCCGTGTAGGGCCAAAGTCTACGGCCCCAATTGGGCTAAGATGGCCCGTGTCTAACAGGCACTACACGGCCCGTGTAGGCCCAAACTACACGACCTTGGATTGGGCCAATACGCCTCGTGTACGTTGGACTGGACACGGCCCGTGTTCAGGAACACGGCCCGTGTACCACCCTGCCAAAACCCATTATGGCCTTTTCCTCTCTATTTCTTGATCGTGTTGCAGGAATCAATACTTGGTGTGTGACCCAATAGGCCTACACCTCATCGGTAGTGTCATTAACTCGTTCGTGTCAGCGGGCATATTCCAACAGACTCCCACTTGCACGTGACACGACTACGAAAAATAACACAAACATAGAGCGGCCTCTAGCAAGACATCTATGCTCTAAAGTCAGTATAGGGTATGCCACTCTTGACAAGATCCCCAATCATAAAATGATTGTCCTAAAGATAAATGAACATGTACATCCCTTTGTTCGCGATATCCAATATGAACAAAAGGCATGGAATATAGTCAACCTACAGATCGTTCACGATTATGTTTCTCGATTCTAGATTAGTGGAGACCAACAAACCAAGTTAAGATTGATCCATCATCAATGTAACTTGAGCGCGGCCATGCATATGAACGTCAACACTCAATCATCGAGGGGCCCATGGATATTCTCTCTATACATAGAGGAACAAATACCTTTCAACTACATAGTCTCGCCACATAGACAATACTCTACCCAATCATTTCCTTTATAACGACCATTTACAGACCGCGTTAGAAAACGATCAAAGCAAAGCAGACCTATGCTTTGGGATCACATGTATCTCTAGTTTAAGGATGAAACGTCATTACCATCCCAAGTTACTTGTGACTAAAACCATGAAGTAAACTCGGGTGTGGGTCCTCCAATCACTTGAAACCCCTTTCAAGTATAGGCAAGAATCACGTTTTATCAAAACCAATTCTTTACCTCAATCTTAATTCATACTTTCTTCCCACAAAGTATGACCGATTGTGGAGACTTAAAGATTGTAAAACAATCTATGGAATAAGTTAAACATGCAAAGATAGAACACAATAAAGACTAAATGTGAGTAACCGCAACACGCGTATATATAGATCTCTACTATTTAAATCGAAACAAGCATTAGTAATATTATTGCTTAATGTTCCCAAATACATGATGGTCCAAAGATAAATTAAAACTAAATCTAAACCAAGTCATGAGCAAATCTAACACCTATCGTCATAGTGTGAGAATCATGAGAAGCTTGTGACAATGGTTTAGTAAACGGATCGACCAAATTGCCTTCCGAGGTTACTCTACTAATAGCGACTTCACCACTTTCAACCATATCTCTAATCAAGTGATACTTACGAGGTATATGCCTCGTTCTCTTGTGAGCTCTCGGTTCCTTCGCCAAGGCCACCGCACCCTCATTGTCACAAAAGATCTCAATAGGGTCGGATATGCTAGGAACCACTCCAAGGTCTCGGATGAACTTCCTTATCCACACAGCTTCTTTAGCAGCTTCACTTGCCGCAATGTATTCTGACTCTGTAGTAGAATCAGCCACTGTGTCTTGCTTTGAACTTCTCCAAGTAATAGCCCCACCATTCAATAGGAACACAAACCCCGATTGTGATCGGCAGTCATCCCTATCAGTTTGGAAGCTAGCATCAGAGTAACCCTTTACTTTGAGCTCTTCCTCACCACCAAATATCAAGAACATCTCTTTAGTCCTCCTAAGATACTTAAGAATGTTCTTTACCGCAACCCAATGTGCTTACCCCAGGTTTCCCTGATATCTACTAGTCAAATTCAAAGCACATGACACATCAAGACGGGTACATAACATGGCATACATGATCGAGCTCACGGCCGAAGCATATGGTACTCGCTTCATTACTTCTAGTTCCTCTTGAGAACCAGGACATTGAGTTTTACTCAATATCACTCCATGCGACATAGGAAGATTTCCTTTCTTGGAGTCCTCCATCTTGAACCGCTTCCAGACTTTGTCAATGTATGTACTTTGACTCAACCCGAGAAGTTTTCTAGATCTATCTCTATAGATCTTGATACCCAGAATGTATGCCGCTTCTCCTAAGTCTTTCATTGAAAAGCATTTTCCAAGCCAAGTTTTTACACTTTGCAAGGTTGGAATGTCTTTACCAATGAGTAGGATATCATCCACATACAAGACTAAGAAAACAACGGCGCTCCCACTAGCCCTAACGTATACACATGGCTCGTCTACACTTTTCGAAAAACCAAACTCTTTGATTTTCTCATCAAAGCATAGATTCCAACTACGAGATGCTTGTTTAAGTCCATACGCCTCGTGTACGTTGGACTGGACACGGCCTGTGTTCAGGAACACGGCCCGTGTACCACCCTGCCAAAACCCATTTTGGCCTTTTCCTCTCTATTGCTTGATCGTGTTGCCGGAATCAATACTTGGTGTGTGACCCAATAGGCCGACACCTCATCGGTAGTGTCATTAACATCGTGTCAGCGGGCATATTCCAACACTACCACCCCGGATTCAAAGCACGGGTCATTGTTGGGAACCTTTCCCGCCGTCTTGGGTGTAGGAGCTTTGACAACTTGCTTGCCTTTGTCCTTTCCCTTTGCCTTTCCCTTTCAAGTTGTTTTTCTTTTTCTTTTTGATTTTCCCTTCTTGAATCATCAAGACTTGAGGTGTTTTGCTTGGAATCTTGCTCTCAGTAGTTTTAAGCATCCCATACAACTCTGAGACAGATTTCTCCCAATTGTTCATGTTGTAATTCATGAAGAATTGATCGTAAGCTTTGGTTAACGAGTTAAGGATCATATCCTGTGCAAACTCGTTGGTTATGGGAGATCCAAGCCTAGCAAGTTGGTCAATGTATCCTTTCATCTTTAGCACAGAGTCGCTAACGTATTGACCTTCCTCCATCTTGCATGCATGGAAGGCTCGAGTGACCTCGAAGCGTTCTTGCTTCGCTTGCTTTTGGAACATTTCCTTAAGTTGGCGAAGCATCTCATATGCTCCATGCTCCTCGAGGTTCTTTTGAAGATCCGGAGACATGGTAGCAAGCATGAGGCATGCAACTTCGACCGAGTCGTCTGAATGCTTCACCTAAGCATCCCTAACGGCTTTGGCTGCAGTCAATGGAGGTTCCTCAGGGACGGGATGCTCAAGTACGTACAATTTCTTTTCGTGCTTAAGAACGATTCTCAAGTTACGTTACCGGTCTAAGAAATTTGTACCATTTTCTTTCTCTAAGATTGAACGAAGAGATAAGTTGTTAACGGACGTAGTTGAGTTAGGAGCCATCTACAAAATTAACAAAGTTCAATTTAGTATTTTCGATATTTAATCCTTTAATAATTAATACCCTTTAGAATTTATAAAATTCTTTAATTTTTAAAGGCTAGGATCGAAGTTGAACTTAACCTTGAATGTTTGGCTAATGCTCTCTCCATCAAGTTAAAACAACAAGGTAGGTAACGTTTACGAATTACATCTCGTATGTAATTCCTAGATCTTTATGGGATCCTAGACAAAGATTGTCAATTTTGGCATGTTTTGATCCCATCTATGCAGCGGGCTTCCTTACGTTTGGCTAATGCTCTCTCCGTAATAAGATTCCGATTAAGTCGTCCTATTTGAAGACGGTGAATTTCCGGCCCAAGACGTTCATGGAATTCGCAGAAAAACACCTCGGTTGTTACAAAAACAATCCACGCGTTTGGCTAATGCTCTCTCCACGTGAGTGTCGTTGCAACAAGCGAGTGTCTTAAAATGGGATGGCATATACTTACGTTTTCAAAAAGGGCTTTTACCGGTTTGTATATTTATTAAATAAAACAAAACGAATCGTGTGACTAATATTGCATGCATAAAATAATAAGTCCACGTTTTGATAAAATCATATCTTATATATATTGGTCTTGAGTATTCTTAAAATCCATATTTTACGAACTCTCGATGTGTTCAATTTTAAACTAGTATTAATATCCAATATTAACGTGTGTAGTTTCTAGCGCGCGAATACGACCAATTTTAGCTTGTAATAAAACCATTTTATTATTATGCTTGAATGGAGTTTGGTTGAGTTTTTTTAAAATCTCTATTTTATAAAACTCATATATATATATACATATATATGTACATATATATATATATATATATATATATATAATTTGACATGATGAATTTTAATCTTTATAAAACCCTTTTTATATAAAATTCATTTTACATCTTGTGTTATGTCAAGTTAAAATACCAAACTCTCATTGTGTGATTTATATTATGTCAAATTTATTATCTAGCATGCATAAATCATATTTTTAACCATGCATAATAATATAAACATAAACACACACAAATAAAATGTATAAGTGCATAACCAAGCCATTTAACCTAATTGGTATTTTTGTGAGCCATACAAAAATACCAAGTCATAACTAAGGACCATAAATTCTCTTGTGATGAACTTGAAGCTCCCACTTGCCAAAACAACTCCTTGTAGTGCAAATGACTTCAAGCCTTCATGATTGACTCCACCACACTTGAAGACTCCAACTTGGTCATTTCTCCATATTGTTACATTTTTATAAAAGTAAAGTAGTCTAACTATTCTACTACTTACAAAATACAACAAGATGAAACAAAACTAAAATTATTATTACATACCAAATGAAAGAATAATTTTACAAGCAAATCGAATTTCCAACACATCACAAAAGGTCTATGGCTTGTTATGCACAACATACACTTAAACAAACATATATATCAACACTTGATATTTACGCAACTTTTACAACCAAATATGCATGTGGTTTGGTTGTTTCCCAAAATAAATATATAAACATATATAAGTTGCCAACAAGAAAATCCACAACTTTTCTAACAAAAAAAAAGTTATCCATTTTCTTAAACAATACATACTCAAAAATAAAGTTTCTTAAAACTATGCATAAGTGGCTCTGATAACACTGTTTGGGTTTGTTCGGTTTTTCAAAATATATTTAGCAACGGAAGGATGAACAACAATTTTAAACTTTTTAAAACTCCCCACCAATGATCCATATGCAAGCCTTAAGAAACAAAACCAACCATAGGGTGTTTAGAACTACAACCTCTGTAGCGTGATAAAACCGTTGGTGAAGTGGTTGATCAATGAGAAGCCAAGTAGAGACCTACTCCAAGGTATCCACAAATCAATGAGTCCAACACCTTGAAATGCTAGTTTCTCCAACCCTTTGTAGCTCACAAGCAAGCAAGACTCATATCACACACGTCTCTAATTAAATGAGAGAAACAAATTCCATCTTAACCACACACGTCTCTAATAAGACTCATATCACACCTAATAATGGCCTTTATAACTACCCGGTTATAGATAGCGTTTAACCACATTAAAGCATGATACTCATCATACTCGAGTCCCAATATGTGTCTCAGGTCTAAGGATACAAAGATACCACCTTTTTCTCAAGATTCGCTTATGACACAGATCCATGAAGTGATCTTGAGAGTGGGTCATGTCCAATGTCCGTTCCTTAACAAACATTATTGAATTTGGCTGCAAACCCTTTTGCCTACTTTCATCATGAATGAAAGTCAACCAACCTATTCACATTAGTCTTAATTCATAACTATTCCCATAGTTATAACCGACTATGAGTTGGAAACATATTTAAATCACATTCAAATGTGTAATTGTTTCCATTGATTATAAATGTGTGACCCTATGGGTTTATTTATTATCAGTAATATTGTATTAATTTGTGTCTTGTGCACATAGAATCAACAGGTATTGGGGTGCGAAGAGTGATTTATGTGTTCTATGCTATGTGTTAAGAAAGTGTAAGATAAGATAAGATAAGAGTTATATATATATATATGAAGTATACTAAAGATTTTATTTTGAAATATATATACAAGTCTAACTCGATATGAAAGGATCTTCTGGAGATGGTGATCAGGATGATTATATCCTTAAACTGGAAGGTCAGCTCAAGCAAGCAAATGAGCGCGAGTCTACTAGAATGGGCAAAGATACTCACAAGCCCACGAAATTCAAAACTTTTCTGAGTTGTCAGCCTCCTACTTTTGCTGGCCCAACTAATGATCAATCAGATGTTGAAACTTGGACCAGAGAGATGCAGAATACCTTCGAGTCTAGTGAATGTGATGAACACAAGAAGGTGAATTTTTCCAAACGTATGTTCAGGGTTCGTGCTTTGGCATGGTGGGACACTGTGATTGCTATCACACCACCAGCCACACCGGAGGCTATGACTTGGAACAGGTTCAAGGAGAAGATCTGGGGTAAGTATTGCTCTGACTATGACATGTTGAGGATCGATAATGAGTTTTGGGCATTACAAAAGGGTGACAAGCCATTGGATGACCTTATATCCAAATTCACCGATAAAATGAGGTTTGTTCCTCACCTATTGCCCAATGAAAAGGCAAAGATAACATATTTTGCCAACACTTTGCCCCTGGAGTATCGATCTGCTGTGAGATTAACTCTTGATAAAGCATTTAATAATGCTAGAATCACCGATAACGATTATAAGCAGAGGGCTAGATCTTAACAGCAACAACAATAATCTGGTAGTGGTAAAAGAAAGTTTGATCAGCAACCTAGTCAAAAGGGAAGTGAGAGTGGATCTGGGGGAACGCAGCATGGGAATACATCCCAGAAGTATGAAGACTGGGATATCAGATGTGGGAAATGTGGGAAGAAGGGGCACCAAATAAATGAATGCAGGTACAAGGAAAATGTGTGCTACAGGTGCCTTAAACCTGGGCACCGAATTGCAGTTTCCCCGACGTTGCCAGCCACGGGTGCTGGGGGTTCATGAGCAGCAACAGCTCCAAACCGGGAGGATCTCTTCATGCACCAGGGAGAGCTTTCTAGATGACGGCTGATGAAGCCAAAGATGTAGGTGATGTGATTACAGGCACCTTTCTCATTAATAATATTGCTACATGCATTTTGTTTGTGTCGGGAGTTACATACTCCTTTGTCTCTATGTCTTATCGTGAAAAGCTGCAATTACCTGTTTCTCTATTATCTGATCCCATAAAAGTAGAAGTAGCTGATGGTAAAGTAGTCAATGTTACAGAAAAGGTTCCAACAACTATTCTTTATATTGATGGGAATAGTTTCACTATTTCCTTTCTTGTCATGCCGATAGCGGGCTTTGATGCCGTTATTGGTATGGATTGGCTCAGTAGTCGAGATGCTGAGATCTTGTGTTCCAAGAAGTTGATTAGATTCCCTTTATTCGACAGTTCTTATGTTATAGCTCGAGGGGATAAGAGGGAGTCTACTATTCCTGTCATCTCGGTGATAATAGCTCAGAAGTTGATTTCAAAAGATTGTATCTCCTACTTTGCATATGTGATTAATGCTGAGATAGGAGCGAAGAGTGTTGATGATATCAGCGTTGTTTCTTAATACCCTGATGTCTTTCCTAAAGACTTACCGGGTTTACCTCCAGTCGGGGATGTAGAGTATCAGATTGATCTTGTTCCTGGAGCTACACCTGTAGCAAAATCTCCCTATCGTCTCGCTCCATCTGAAATCCGGGAGATGATGTCCCAAATCCAGGAATTACTTGATAAGGGCTTTATTCGCCCTAGTTCTTCACCGTGGGGAGCTCCTGTTTTGTTTGTTAAAAAGAAGGACAGGACTCTCCGAATGTGTATCGATTACAGGGAGCATAATAAGCGAACTGTAAAGAACAAATATCAGTTACCTCGCATAGATGATCTATTTCATCAATTGCAAGGTGCCATGTGCTTTTCTAAGATTGATTTACGTTCTGGCTATCATCAGGTCCGAGTTCGAGAAGATGATATCACTAAATCTGCATTTAGAACTCAATATGGGCACTACGAATTCTTGGTTATGCCATTTCGCTTAACCAATGCTCCTGTTATCTTTATGGATATGATGAATCGCGTATGTCGCCCTTTTCTTGATACATTTGTGATCGTGTTCATCGATGATATTATTATTTATTCCAAAACCGAGGCGGACACGAGCAACACCTTCGACTTATTCTGGAGACACTTAAGCGAGAACAAATCTATGCAAAGCTATCTAAATGTGAGTTATGGCTTAAGGAGGTCTATTTCTTGGGCCATGTTATATGCAATGAAGGTGTCAAAATTGATCCTATAAAGATTGAAGCGGTTATGAACTGGGAAACTCCTCAGAATCCTTCAGAGATAAAGAGTTTCTTAGGTCTTGCTGGTTACTACAGGCGTTTCATAGAGAATTTTTCTAAACTTGCTGGTCCATTGACTAAGTTGACCCGCAAGGATGTTGCATATGTATGGAGTGAAGATTAGGAGAAAGCATTTCAGACTCTAAAACAATTGTTATGTCAGGCACCTATTTTAACATTGCCTAATGTGTCAGAAGACTTTATTGTTTACTGTGATGCTTCATATGCAGGTCTAGGTTGTGTTTTGATGCAACGAGACAAGGTGATTTTTGGAATCTACCCACTAACACACATAGGCCAGCATCACTGTTAATGAAGCGCGGGCCTATTGGGTCACACGCCAAGTTTCAATCTCGACAGTCTGATATAAGAGGAAAGAGTCAAAATGGTCAAATTCAATGTGACCTAAGCTTCACGACCGTGAGGGATGCTCCACGGGTCATGAAGTAGCTCGTGTACACATGTCCTGTCATGGCCGCATGGTTCGTGAAACCCTAGGGCTTCACGACCCTACACGACCCGTGAAGGAAGTCGTGAAGGCACGAACCCTCATGATTCTTGCATGGCGCGACACGACTCGTGAAGGATAAATGGCCGGTCGTGGCGCATTCATCCTCCACGGCCCGTGAGAGCCCGTGAAGAAGTTGTGAAGGCAGAATTCTAAGTGACACTTGTATTTGGTTGGACCATTTTGTTGGTCCAATGAATGAGTAACATTTAGCACGACTCTGGCCTCTCTAGAATAGAAGAAGTCTCTTTATAAGGGGTGTTCTTTGTTCATTTGCCACTCTTGGTCCATTTGTGCAAGATATATACTTTGTGAGTTCTTCCATTGTGAGAGAGAGCAAGAACATATGTTGGTGGTTTGTGCACATTCGTTTTCAAGGCTATTCCAGAACCTCATCATAAAGTGTTGGTGGTTTGGTGGCTTGCTAGTACAAGGAGAAAGAAGCTAAGCTTGGTGTGGACTTCTTTGGTGCTTGGAGCCTTTTGTTTTAAGAGCTCATCCCAAAATCCGAGTTGTTCCAACAATTAATCAAAGTCTTCGAGGGTGTGATTTGATTCCCTTCTTCTCCTTGTTCTTGTTTTGGTTGCATGTTTGATCTTACAAGTTTTTACCACCATTGGAACTTCATGGGATCGTTTGTGTGTGTTTTGTAGCTTCCGTTGCATGCTTTGATCCCCATGGATTACCAACAATGGTATAAGAGCCATACTTGTAAGATGCATGAACCTTTGTGGCTTGGAAATCCATATTTTTGATTTTGGACATTCTGTCCAGAAGGTCTTCACGGGCCGTGGAGCTTGCTTCACGGGTCGTGAAGGCTACACAACCAGTCTCGTGGGGTGTTGTTCGTGAAAAGTTTTTTAACTGTTTCACGAGTCATGGAGCGTACTGGCTTCACGGCCCGTGAGGACCTGTGAAGAGCAGTAGCTCGTGAAGGCGTCGTGAACAGGCTGTTTTTGGCCTTTTTGAAAAAGAAAACTTGATATGGATTTTAGCATTTGGTTTTGGTGTCTCCAGAATCATTTTTGGCCTTTTATCGTTGTAGATTAAGACCCATAATATCCTAATTATTGTATATGTATGTATTGGGTGGTTTTGGCATAACATGAATACATGGATATTGTGTATATATGAATACCGATTTCAAAGTGTTTGGAATCCTAATGCATATGTACAAGGTTTATTTTTGTGCCTTTAGTTTTTGAATAAACTTAATTGGGATATTCTTTTGTGCATGGTTTGGTGTGGCACACCATGCTTTGTGGTTGTTTCGTTTTTTGTGAGCACCGGTTTGAGCCTAGACCTTTGTGTGGTTGTTTGGTTGCTTTATTTATTTTTCATTCATTTGGTGGTTTGTACCACATTTGGTTTGTAATACTTTATTTAATCCGGTTTGTAATAGTTTATTTATTTGTGTCTTGCACGCCAAAGTATTTATTCTTTGTAATTTGTAAACTAGCTTAGAATAGATTATGTGGCTTGCATGCCATTTCCCTTTAAATCATGTATGTAATGAAGAAGAGAAGACCGGAGGCACCAACGGGAGTCTTGGGAGACGTCTTGGCTACCTCGGATCCGGAGGCGCGGGATCGAGTGGGAGCACGCCACCAAGTCTTGGATTGTTTGTCCCTAGTAGACTTTGTTCCTCGGTTGTCTTACCGGGGAACACTTAGGTTGGCTCAAATAGGTTTCTTAAAAACGTAAATCACACGCCATCCAAAAGATGACACCACCCGAATCTAATGAAGCATTGGACAATTGTCGAGCTCAACACGAGTTGTTCCATGTGGACTTGTGTGGAAGGTGCGTGTGGCGTCTTGAAATTTTAGGTTGTCGAGCTTAGCACGAGCCAATTATTGTCAAGGACGTCATCGTGTATCTTGTTGGACGATTTGCAATTCCAATTTAATATGCCTTGGTAATTGTCGTGCCTATACTGAGTTACCAAAGCGGCTTATTGAGGAATCGGTGTGGGAAGGGATCAAACCGATGGATCGTGCAAGTGCCTAAGAGTTGTAATCACGGATTGCAATTGGTAAAGGGTTTACCGGCCTAAATACCTTCACGAAGTGATCCGCAGTAAACCCGTCATGTAGTGAAGTTATGTTGGGTTCTTAGCCCTTGTTAAATTTAAGTGTTAAACTATTGGGTAATTATTTAACAAGGATTAAAATATGTGGAACTAACCTTTTTGTGTGCTTTGCCTTCTTTTAGATGGCATCTACAAGCAACAACGCGACACACATGTCACTCTATCCATTTTTGGAAAAAGAGAAACTCGTAGGAGTAAACTTTATGGATTGGTATAGGCAATTGAGAATTGTCTTACGCCATGAAAGCAAGTTGTACGTCCTAGAGGATTCTCTTCCGGAGGCTCCTCCTACCACCGCTACACGGGCCGTTAAGGACGCTTATGAGAAGCGCCTTAAAGACACCAATGAGGTGACTTGTCTCATGTTGATGAGCATGAGTTCCGAGTTGCAAAGGCAATTCAAGGACATTGGTGCGTTTGACATGATCTCGCAGCTAAAGGAAATGTTCCAACACCAAGCGAGGCAAGAACTCTACTAGTGTGTCAAGGCCTTCATAGGGTGCCGGATGCAGGAGGGCGGGAACGTGAACTCCCACGTGCTTCGTATGAAGCAATACATGGACTAGCTCGAGATGTTGGGATTTACAATGGGGAAAGAGTTGGCTACGGATATTATCCTCCAATCTTTCACTCAAGCATATGGTCCGTTCATTGTGAATTACCATATGCATAACATAGACAAGTCCTTGATGGAGTTGCACGACATGTTGAAGACCGCCGAGTCTAACATGGCCAAGGCAAAGCCATCAACCTCCGCACCCGTCCTAGCCATCCATGAAGGTGGTGCTAAGAGGAAGCGGCCCGCTTCAAGCTCCAAGGGCAAAGGGAAGGGGAAGGAACCCGCACCTATAGCCCCCTCACCGGAGGAGGCCACCTGTTTCTTCTGCGGGGAGAAGGGACACTACCGGCATAGCTGCCCCAAGTACACGGAGGAGCTCAAGAGGCTTCGTGCCAAGGGACAAGGCGCCTCCGGTATGTATATGATTGAACCCCATAACACTTCTACTTCTAACGCTTGGGTCTTGGACACCGGGTGTGGTACTCACATAGTTAATAATGTGCATGTACCAAGAAGAAGTAGGGACTTGGTTGATGGGGAGCTGGATCTCATCATGGGAAACAAGGCGGTTGTCCCGGTTGAGAAGATAGGGAGCGTGGACCTCGCCTTTCCATCCGGCTTATTTATTACTTTATTAAATGTATCTTATTCGCCTTGCGTGGCATTAAACATTTTATCTTTTTATGCACTTGTTGACGATAGATTTAGTTTTAATTTCTGTAATGGAATTATTTCTTGCTTTAAGAATGATTTATTTTATTTTAAAGCACATCCATGTCATGGCATATATGAAAAAGCGTCTGCTTGCAAAGTATTAGATCAATCATGAATGTTGGTTCTAAATCCAAATGTGATTTGGATAAGTTATCTTTATGGCATGGTCGTTTGGGCAACATAAACAAGAAACGCATCGCCAAGCTCCAAGTGGATGGGAACTTGGAATCATTTGACCAAGGGTCGGATGATGTGTGCGAATCTTGCTTATTGGGCAAAATGACCAAAGCACCATTCACCGGCGTATGTGAGAGGGGCAAAGACTTGATAGATATCATTCACAGGGATGTGTGTGGTCCATTCAGGCACATCACAATGGATTTTGTAACTAAACTACCACGAACTTAGAGGAATCATGGTATGATATGGGTCATAGTGGATCGTTTGACAAAGAGTGCTCATTTTCTAGCCACCTGTGAGACGGCTTCATTGGGTAAACTGGCACAAGTATACATAGATGAGATCGTTGCAAGGCATGGTATACTGTTGTCAATTGTGTCTGACAGAGATTCAAGATTTGTATCTAATTTTTGGAGGAGTTTGCAAAGAGAATTAGGAACTAGAGTTAACTTGAGTACAGCGTATCATCCTCAGACAGACGGTTACACTGAACGAACCATACAGACACTCAAGGATATGTTGCGAGCTTGTGTATTAGAGTATGGTGGATCTTGGGATTCACACCTGCCATTGATAAAATTTGCATACAATAACTCTAACCACTCCAGTATTTGAATGCCTCCGTATGAAATGTTGTACGGTCGTCACTGCCTTACTCCGACTTGTTGGTTAGAGGCAGGTGAGAAACGGTTTGCAGGTCCCGAGATAGTACAGTTGACTGCTGATAAGGTTGCTATAGCCAGAGATAAATTGAATGCAGCAAGAGATAGAAAAAGAATGTATGCTGATCCGAAACGATGTCCGGTAAAGTCTGATGTGGGGGACTTGGTATACTTGAAAGTTTCTCCGTGGAAAGGTGTAATTCGTTTCGGCAAACGTGGGAAGTTGGCTCCCCGTTTCATCGGTCCTTTCCGTATCCATCAGGTTGTGAATGATCAAACAGTTACCCTAGATCTTCCTACAGAGCTTGTTGGAATTCATGATACATTTAATGTCTGTTATCTGAGGAAGTGTAAGATTGATGATGAAAGCTAGATTCTTCAAGTGCATGAGTTGAAAGTTGATTCTAAGAAGAGAGTGATAGAGGAACCAGTTGAACTGTTAGATCAAAAGGTGACCAAACTTTGAAAGAAGCTGATAACTATGGTATTTGTCAAATGGAAACACAGTTTAGGTTCTAACTTAACCTGGGAGACGGAAGCAGAGATGAAAGAAAGGTATCCCCGGTTATTTGAGCAAGAAAGGATTCCGAGAACGGAATCCTCTTAAGGAGGGGAGATTTTTAACACCCGCAAACCTGGGCTAGTAGATTAACGGGTTTACGGTATGTGCTTATTATGTTTTGATGGCATTAATTTAATTATGTGATTGATTAAGTGAATTAGATTATTAACTAATTGAATTTAACTATAAGTGTGTATGTGTGTATGTTTGGTCGTAAATATGCATGCATATTTTTAGTGGGTTACACGTGTGGGTTTATTAGGAGAATTTTAGCCACCTACCTTGCATGTAAACAAATGAGTGTGTGAGTGTGTCACCTGTTCCGATTACTTCAACATTCAAGTAGTGTGTGTGCTTTGTTCTCTCTGCCAAGAAAACCGAAAGAAGAAGAAAGTATCGGAATTCATTTTGATTGTGTGATTTAATCCAGATTAAGGTTGGTATATATAATTATGTTATGTTATTTCTTATCATTAATATTTTTTTCATATGAATTTGTAATCATAAATGATTATATGGGTCTTTGCATGATTAGAATGAAGAACACCATAATCGGTTTAGGTAGAAACGGATTTTTTTATTTTTTTGTGTGTTCATATGACTTATATGATAAAATGATGTTCATTACATGAGAATGTGTTTAAATTATATTTCTAGAATAAAGTTATAAAATTATGAAAATCTGGGTTTGGATTACGATGTTTTGAAGTTGGCGGATTTGTTGTATATGATGATCTCGGATTTTTGGAAATCCGATTATTTGTAGAAAACCGATAATGTTGAAATCCGGAACCTTAAATCCGAAGGAAGAAAAAGAAAACCGATACTTGGAATATGACAACATGAAATCCGATTGCTATATAAGAAATCCTATACTTGGAAGTGATAACTTGGAATCCAATACATGTAAAACCGGAACTTAGAGAAATCCGATTAATGGAAAATCCGACAGTTTTGGAATCCATCGGATTCCCAAATCCGACACTGGTGAAATCCGACAGAAAGTTGCGGATTCTAGAAATCCGATGGTTTTGGGAAATCCGATACCTTGTGTTTTGATTTATGATTGTTTATTGATTGTTGATGTTATGAATGAATTATAAATATATGTTAGATATATTTATGAAATTTGGACTGATTAGTTGTTATTATGGTTTCAGGCAATCCAAAGACTCAGTAACATTAGAATTCTGTGTGCTTCAACTGAGATTGAAAGGTAAGTGGATGATGGATGCGAATGGTAAAGATTTGGCTAATATCATTGATGTAATGCATGATTGTATATGATGGTTTGATATTAGAACTGTTGATTATGAATTTTATGTATTGTTGACTATTGCATGATTATTTGATCGATACGCACTCTTAGTATGATTTTGAGTTGCGTTTGAGAAGTCAGCTATACGTGGAATTGGGCTGGGCTTGTTCACCGGTTGGTTGAACTGTGGTAGCCTTACTGTTGCATATGTTGCTTTAGAGTGGGATTTCACTGTGCCAATTCAGTAGAGGGCTATCGGTAAACCTTTGCTTTGGCCGGCATTGGTTGTAGGTTCTGCGTCGAACCGCCGGTCTTCTTAGAGTTGTGATTACATGTTTACTATTTGCTTGATGTTTTCTTCTGGTTTTAGCCTCTACTCACTTAGCTTTGTGCTAATTCCCCACATTTGTTGCTTTTTGCAGGTTTATGCTTGTGAGTGTGCGTTGAAGGAAAAGTTGACCTGATTCTGATGTATAGATAAAATGAAACGAGCCAGTCTCTTGTAGCACAGAGTTTTGTTTGTTGACTTTAAAGAACATATATTTTGTTATTGTAAATGTTTGTGAATGAAATGAATGTTTAAAGTTAATTAAAGCTTCCGCAGCGCAAATAAAAAAAATGGCTTAGAATTTATGGTGTTACAGAAAGGTTGATCTTGAAGAAATCCAAGAACCTTCCAATGACCAACCTGAAGTTGGTGCTAGTTTAGAAGATGATTCTCAGCACGGCGCTACTGGAGAACTTGACATGGATCCTTTACCTCTTAGGAGATCCGGTCGGAGTCGCAATGAGCCAGAGAGATATGGGTTTCTCATGTATGTCGGATAACCAACTCTGGGATTTGGTAGATCCGGTACCTGGGTGTAGACCCGTAGGGTGAAAATGGGTCTTTAAGAAAAAGACCGGCATAGATGGTGAGGTATTCAAAGCCCGACTGGTGGCTAAGGGTTTCATGCAAACTCATGGTGTAGACTATGATGAAACCTTTTCCCCGGTGGCTATGTTGAAGTCTATCCGGATATTCATGGCAATTGCCGCATTTCATGATTATGAGATTTGGAAAATGGATGTAAAAACCGCGTTCCTTAATGGGACACTAAGCGACGAAGTCTATATGACTCAACGCAAGGGTTTTGTACATGCCAAGCATCCGGATAAGGTCTGCAAGCTTAAGAAGTCCATTTATGGACTTAAGCAAGCATCGCGGAGCTGGAACCTGTGCTTTGATGAGAAAGTCAAAGAATTTGGCTTTTCGAAAAGCAAGGATGAGCCATGCGTATATGTCAGGGCTAGTGGGAGCATAGTTGTATTCCTAGTCTAGTATGTCGATGACATACTCTTTATTAGGAACGATGTCCCGACCCTTCAAGGTGTAAAAACTTGGTTAGGCAATTGTTTCTCAATGAAGGATCTAGGATATGTGACTTATATTCTTGGGATCAAAATATATAGAGATAGATCCAAGAGGCTAATTGGGCTTAGCCAATGTACATATGTTAACAAAGTCCTAAAGCGGTTTAGGATGGAAGACTCCAATAAGGGGTTCATTCCTATGTCACATGGTTTGGTATTGAATAAGACTCAATCCCCTAGTTCCCAAGAGGAACGGGAAGTAATGAAGCGGATGCCATATGCTTTGGTTGTGGGCTCGATCAAGACGCCATGCTATGTACGAGGCCTGATGTATCGTATGCCTTGAGCATGACGAGTAGATATCAAGCCAACCCAGGCGATGCTCATTGGACGGAGGTGAAGAGCATTCTCAAGTATCTTCGGAGGACTAAGGAGATGTTCTTGGTGTACGGAGGTGAGGAAGAGCTTAGGGTAAAGGGATACTCTGACGCAAGCTTCCAAACCGATAGGGATGACTGCCGATCACAATCGCGGTTAGTGTTCCTATTGAACGGCGGTGCTATATCCTAGAGGAGCTCCAAGCAAGACACCGTGGCCGATTCCACTACTGAGTCAGAAAATATTGCGGCCAGTGAAGCTGCTAAGGAGGCTGTATGGATGAGGAAATTTTTGCTTGATTTGGGAGTGGTTCCTAGCATGAGCGACCCTGTTGAGATCTTCTGCGACAACGAGGGTGCCGTTTCTTAAACAAAGGAACCAAGGTCTCACCGACGCACGAGGCATATTCCACGGAAAAATCATTTTATCCGGGACGTGGTCGAGAACAGAGACATCATCATCAGTAAATTACACACGGATAGCAATTTGGCAGATCCGTTCACTAAACCGTTATCACAAGCTAAGCACGATGCCGACACACATGCTATTGGGATTAGATTTGCTAGTGACTTGGTTTGAGTTGTATATTGGTTATTGTATTCGATGTATTTACTATGTTATAGGGAACATTAAGCAATATTGTATTTTTGAATGTATTGATTATTAAATGGAGATTTAATGATACGCGTGTAGCGAATACTTTCTTTAAATCATTATTGTGTTCCAACTTTGTATGTTTTATCACTTCCTTGAATGTTTTACATTCTAAATAGTCCACGGTCGGTCATTCTTCATTGGAAGGAAGTATGAACGAAGATTGAGGGAAATGATTGGTCATAGTGTTCAAAGGGATTGAATACATGGGACGCAATATTTCGCCTATACTTGAAAAGAGTTTCAAGTGATTGGACGACCCACACCTGATCTTACTTCATGGTACATGTCAAGAGTAAATCAGGATGATAATAGCTTTTATCCTTAGACTGGAGATGCATGCGTTTCAATATTTTGGTTTGCCTTATTCTGACTGATTTCAAACGTAGTCCGTAACTGGCTATTATAAAGGAGGTATTTGGGTAAAGTATTGCCATTGTATTGGAAGCAATGTAGTTGAAGGAATTTGTTCCTCTATTAAGAGAGATATCCCTAGGCCCCTCGGTGATTGGGCGCTGACACCAAAAATTCATGGCCATGCTCGAGCTTGCAATAATTGTTAATCAATTGCAGCTCACCTTTTTGGTCACCACCAATCTTGATCAAGAAACATAATCGTGAACGATCGGAGAATGACTTAGTACCATGTCTTGTGTTCACTTCGATATCGCGAACAATAGGATGAATGATCACTTGTCTATAGGACCATGTCAAACTCTTTTAGTTTTGACTTGGTACTTGTCAGAGATGACATACTCCATGTTTAGTTGGGGGCAGGGATGCCTTGCTAGAGGCTGCTCCCTGTCTATGGTGCCCATGGGTACGGTGTGTCATGTGCAAGCAGGAGTTTGTTAGAATTTGCCTACTGACACATGTAGGCCGACATCATTGCTAATGAAGCGCGGGCCTATTGGGTCACACACCAAGTTTCAATCTCGACAGCCTTCTATAAGAGGAAAGTGTTAAAATGGTCAAATTCAATCTGACCTAAGCTTCACGACCATGAGGGATGCTCCACGGGTCGTGAAGAAGCTCGTGTACACGTGTCCTGTCATGGCCGCATGGTTCGTGAAACCCTAGGGCTTCACGACCCTAAACGGCCCGTGAAGGAGGTCGTGAAGGCACGAACTCTCACGATTCTTGCACTGCGCGACACGACTCGTGAAGGATAAATGGCCGGTCGTGGTTCATTCATCCTCCACGGCCCATGAGAGCCCGTGAAGAAATCGTGAAGGCAAAGTTCTAAGTGACACTTGTATTTGGTTAGACCATTTTGTTGGTCCAATGAATGCGTAACATTTAGCACGACTCTAGCCTCTCTAGAATAGAAGAAGTCTCTTTATAAGGGGTGTTCTTTGTTCATTTGCCACTCTTGATCCATTTGTGCAAGATATATACTTTGTGAGTTCTTCCATTGAGAAAGAGAGCAAAAACAAGTGTTGGTGGTTTGTGCACATTGGTTTTCAAGGCTGTTCCAGAACCTCATCATTAAGTGTTGATGGTTTGGTGGCTTGCTAGTACAAGGAGAAAGAAGCTAAGCTTGGTGTGGACTTCTTTGGTGCTTGGAGCCTTTTGTTTCAAGAGCTCATCCCAAAATCCGAGTTGTTCCAGCAATTAATCAAAGTCTTCGAGAGTATGATTTGATTCCCTTATTCTCCTTGTTCTTGATTTGGTTGCATGTTTGATCTTACAAGTTTTTACCACTATTGGGACTTCATGCGATCGTTTGTGTGTGTTTTGTTGCTTCCGTTGCGTGCTTTGATCCCCATGGATTACCAACAATGGTATAAGAGCCATACTTGTAAGATGCATGCACCTTTGTGGCTTGGAAATCCATATTTTTGATTTTGGACATTCTGTCCAGAAGGTCTTCACGGGCCGTGGAGCTTGCTTCACGGGTCGTGAAGGCTACACAACCAGTCTCGTGGGGTGTTGGTCGTGAAAAGTTTTTTAATTGTTTCACGAGTCGTGGAGCGTACTGGCTTCACAGCCCGTGAGGGCCTGTGGAGAGCAGTAGCTCGTGAAGGCGTCGTGAACAGGCTGTTTTTGGCCTTTTTGAAAAAGAAAACTTGATATGGATTTTAGCATTTGGTTTTGGTGTCTCCATAATCATTTTAGGCTCAATTGTATATCAATGAGTCTGCACCCATGAATCGTTTGGCTCAATTGTATATCAATGAGGTGGTGTCACGACATGGCATACCTCTATCTATTGTTTTGGATCAAGATTCTCGGTTCACATCTAACTTTTGGCATAGTCTTCAACATGAACTTGGTACGCGGGTGAATCTAAGCACATCATACCATCCCCAGATTGACGGACAATCCAAAAGGACTATTCAAACTCTTGAAGATATGCTGAGAGCTTGTATTCTTGAATTTAGTGGTTCTTGGGATTCACATCTTCCCTTGATTGAATTTGCCTATAACAACTCTGATTATTCGAGTATAGGCATGCCACCATATGAGATGTTGTACGGTAGGCGATGCCGTACACTTACGTGTTGGTTAGAACATGGAGAAAAGCAATATGCAGGTCCTGACATTGTGAAGATGACAGCCGATAAAGTAAAGATGGCACGTGAAAAGCTGAAAG
Organism: Dittrichia graveolens; assembly: GCA_038502395.1. NCBI lineage: Eukaryota > Viridiplantae > Streptophyta > Magnoliopsida > Asterales > Asteraceae > Dittrichia > Dittrichia graveolens. The sequence continues at coordinate 44,744,722 of JARJIL010000009.1, read as the reverse complement.
CTGCACGAGACTGGCAGAAGATGTATGCGGACCCAAAACGGAGGCCCATTACTTTTGAAGTGGGTGACCAGGTTTTCTTGAAGGTTTCACCTTGGAAAGGGGTGATTCGATTTGGTCGTAAGGGTAAGTTAAGCACGAGATATATTGGTCCGTTTAAAATTCTACAACGGGTCAATGAACAAATTGTATCACTTGAACTTCCACCTGAACTATCTGGTATTCATAACACATTCAATATGTGCTATTTGAGGAAGTGCAAGGTTGATGATTATCCGATCCTACCTCTGCAAGAGTTAAAAGTTGATTCAGCTAAACGCCTTGTGGAGGAACCTGTTGAGATTTTGGAATCCAAAATCAAAAAGCTGCGTTAGAAGATGATCAAGTTACTGCTCGTCAAATGGAAGCACAATCTGGGTCCTAACTTGACATGGGAGGCCGAGGATGAGATGAAAGCACGCTACCCACACTTGTTCACCACTGAGCAGATTCCGAGGACATAATCTTCTTAAGGGGGGTACATTTGTAACATCCTGAGAAAGGGCCTAGACACACGCTTACGTGGTACGTGTGATAAATTAATAAATTGAATAAAATATATACATCTATATATATACTTAAAGATATTAAAGAAAAATAACTAAAATAGTTATTAAATGAGTTAATAAAAATATTGATAAAAATAGAAAAGAATAAAAGAATATTAAATGGTTTAGAACGAGGTTTCCAAAAATATCCCCGTTAGTTAAAACGGGTACTCGTGTGTTAAGTTGTAAGTTGAAAAGGGGAACAAAATACCCACTTGTGGATAGTGTTAATTCATAAGCAGGTTACTCATTTTCCTTACTCACGTGGATACACACAAAGACAACTCATACGTGTCTTTCTTGTGTATGTGTATGTTCTTGTGTTCCAAGACTCTTCAATGAGAAATCTAGAGGAGAACTACCAAGCTTCAATAATCTGTTGTGATACAAAAATTTAATCAAGTTCCAATATGCTTGTTATCCTCTCCTTAATCCAATCTTTGTTCTTGTAAGTTCTTATTTCTTCAAGTTTTCAAGTTTGGGTGTTTTGGGTGAAAATCACCAATTGATGCCAAAGATGAAATTAAATGTTACCAATTGATTTCCAAGGTGATTTTAGATTCACAGAAGTTAGTTTTGTGAATTAAAGACCAAATGGGTCAAAATGGAGAAATTGGTCCTAAGGTCTGATTTTGATGTTAAATGATGTCTTTAGCTTTGTTCTCATGTGTTAGTTCATATATGAAAGGTAGAAGACTGGAAATGGTATTGGTAATGTTTGGCAGGAAAAAAAAACAGATTCTAGTTGAACCTGCTGCTGCAAATGGAAAGGCACGGGCGTGCCTCTCAAGATCCAACCGTGACCTTGGACGTACCCGGAGAGGCACGGGCATACCTCCAAAAGGTACGTGTGTGCCTAACTCTAGAAGGTCCGGGGGACTGCCTCAAGTCACGGGGTACCTGAGTATCAGGTACGGGGCGTGCTTGCCCAAGTCCGGGGCATGCCTCGCAAGGCACGGGCGTGCCTTGGCAAGGTACGGTCGTACCCTGCTTTCTTGCAGATTCTGTTTAAGTGTTTAATTGTACGTATTAACTTGTTTAGGTGTACCAGTTGATCAAGAGTCAATTGCGACTTAGTGCTTACGTGTAATAACTCCACAGGTGAGTAACGGTTAACTCGAACATGATATTGATAGTATTATAAAGATGTTTTGTATGTTACAAACCAAGAAATTGTAGTTATGCATGTTTAAAGGTTTAACTAATCAATTGTGTTATTCAAATGATATGTACGCATGTAAATAGACTCGTGTAGGTCATTGTTGATATGTTAAAGGCCTGTGTAGGTCATTGTTGCTATGTTAAAGGCCTGTGTAGGTCAATCTTGATATGTAAGGGCCGCAGTAGGCCATTTGTGTTTGTGCTAAGGCTGGAGTAGGCCATTGTTTGTGTACCGGTACTTTGTTGAGGTTGGGGCCAGATTATCTAGGTCTTGAGTTAGGGCCTTGTGTTGCCAGCTAGGATATGAGGAGATTCAATGATCATGAATCTTGGTTCTTGCTAAACCTCCGCCCCTCAATACTATCTAGGGGCTCTCAGTTCCCACTGACCCCGAATGGGATGTGTATCCCGATAACGCAATGGTGGACCGCTACCCGCTTCTCCACCGGCGTGGGGGAAGTATCGGTTTCCCAAGTGAGGATCACTGAGCTGGGCTCATTACCCTGCAAGACATGATGCCTGCTGACTAACCGATGCTTCACCATGTGTTAGGATAGACTTGAATGAAGTTATATGATGCATGTAATGTGTTTATGATACTATTGATGTACTGCTTACGCTTAATTGTTATTCACTAGCTATTTATAGCTAACCCTCTCATGAACTTTCCATATGCAGGTAAACAGACTGAAGGTGAGGACGGTACCTGCTGGTAGTTCATGTTAGGTTTTGGGGAACACTTTGTATAAACAATGTTATGTAATAAGTAGTGTAATGGTCGAACGGATTTGGTAACGCTTGGAGTGTTTGTTTTTAATAATACTTTTGTATTACAACTTATATTTGTATAAGTTGTAAAATGTGAAATAAATAATATAGCTTCCGCATGTGTTTTGATAAAAAAATAGACTCTGAAATTTAAGGACCGACGTTACAGTGAACCATGTTTCAAAGTTCTTGCAGTTCATTCTCAAGTTTTTAAATATATTCACTTTGGTCTTCTTCCTGTTCCGGGCCAAATGTTCCTGCCAAATTTGTAGTATCCAATTCTTCTATTACCGGTGCCTCTGCTGATGCTTGGGTCACACGAGGAAGGATGGGGATCTCTCTTTCAGCCATATCTGTAACAGTCACATCATCTCACAATTTATTAGCATAACTCGTTAGTACACAAAATGCTAACTACCACATAGCATCTCCAACTCACTCTAATTCCCCCAAAGGAAAGTTTGACCCATCACGAGCCATGATTTGGGAATGCAACACTCTAGCCGTGCCTGCATCGCTAAACCAAGGCTCTGATACCAAGCTGTAACACCAAAAAATCCTAAGCCATTTTTTTAAAACGTGCTACGGAAGCTTTATACAAACATGATTTCATTAAGTACAATAATTTACAAATATTAAACATCTGTTTACAAATTCGACATTGTATCCTTCATGTGTTACAAAATATAACATGGATCGTTTCCAAAATAAACTAATATCAGAGTGGGGTCAACTTGTCCTTTCACAACAAACTCACGAACTTGCAAAAAACAAACAACTGTGGGGAATTAGCACAAAGCTAAGTGAGGGGAAACTAATCACATCAACAATCGATATCAAAGCATGTAATCACATAATCCAGAAGATCGGCGGTTCGGCACAGAACCTACAACCAATGCCGGCCAAAGCAAAGGTTTACCGATAGCCCACCGCTAATTGGCACAGTTAGATCCCTTTCAATACAATGCATGCATGAGAGGGTCTACAACTGCACAACCAATAGCGATCATGCCTAGCCCAATTCCACGCATAGCCGACTCCTTAAACGGTACTCGATATCATACCTCGAGCACGTATCGGCCAAATAGTCACACAACAGTTATAAACAATAATCAACAATCAACAAGCATTAAGCATCAGACTAAACAGTCTAGCTAGTCACAAACACGTGTAGAGCATCAGACTAAACAGTCTATCTAGACACAAACATGTGCATCACAACATCCATATCAATCATAAACTTTACCATCCGTGAGTTAGCATCCACTCACCTCTCGTTCTCAAATGCGGAAGTCATATATCTTATATTACTAAGTCTTTGTGTTTCCTGAAAACACAAAAACGCGAAATCAGTCTCGGATTCATAAATATATCTATCCACATATATTCATATCTCTTTTGCTCATATACATTAAGCTTGATTCACATATGAATACATATATAACATACAACATCAACGAATCAACAAACAACAATATATTCTGAAAAAAAACCTCGGACGCGTCGCGTCAACAAATGTCGGATTTAGGGAATTGGATTTCAGGGTATCAGATTTTAGGGTATGGGATTTCAGGGTCATATTTAAGTTATCGGATTTAGGGATGTCGGATTTTACATTGTCGGAATTTGCTTTGTTGGATTTAGGGAACGCGTCGCGTCCCACACATAGACACGTCGCGTCGCGACCATACCTGCAACATCCTCTTCTTCTTCTTCAATACCTAGCCGAATTATAAAACTTTTAACTCATTCCTCAGGTCTGAAGTCATACCATAACACTTCTAAAACATATACAAACTTCATATATATCATGTATACAAACATCATAGACTTCTCAAATTTAATTAAAACTTGAAAACAAACAAAACCCATTTACCAAGTTTTGAGCTTCATGCTCCATCAATGGTTTCTTCATATGTACATCTAACTCAACAGAAAAACACATCATGATGATGATTCTAAACATGTTGTAATCATAAACTAACCTTTAGTTTGATTTATAAACTCCAAATCTTCAATCCACAAATTCAAGTATGCAAGCTTTATGGAGGTTTCTTCAACAAGAGGTTTTAAGAAAACACACACACACACACATCTTTTCTCTTTAGTTTCAAATGAGCTGATAGTCTCTCATCAATAACACACGTATACACTTATTCTAAATATTCAAGCATGAAGTGTTGTCAATATCCTTATCCAATTACACATGCATATTTACATACATACATACATACATACATACATACATACATATATACACTAAGATATCTTCCGGTAACCTAAATCTTTAAATTAATTAATTAACTCGTTTATTTAATTAATTACTTTTCAATAATATTCATTAACCCATATAATCACATAATTAAATTAAACACAAATAAGCACGTACCGCTAACCCGCTAACAACTAACCCGGGTTTGAGGGTGTTACATTGAACATATATATGATATAGGAAGAAAGTTTGTGTGTGATTTCTTAAAGAAAAGCACTCATTTTTAGCATCAATTTTGAATTTTCTTTTCTTGTGTTCTTGAGGAGTTCTTAAAAAAAAGTCCAACTTTGATCGTCAAAAGTGGTTGTTAGCACTTGATTTTGTGTACATTACACTTAGAAAACAATTTCGAGTCTGTTGATACAATTTTTTTAGAAAGATCAAAATTTTGTAGTTTTGTTTTTTTGGAATTTCGAAAATAATGAAGAACATGAAGAATACACCTTTTTTATTAGAAAAGTTTTGAAAAAGGTGTTTAAATCTGACAAAGGTACATTTGAGTTTGTTTCCTTGTGTTAAAGAGGAATTCGAGTGTGAATTGAGATCGAATTAGACATATTCGAGCGTGTTTTAGCCAACTCATGTTTCTTTTTGATATTCAAATTCGAATTATGATTTGAAGTGTTATTGGAGCTTGAATATAAACTCGAATAAAGCTCATTTGAGATTGGAAAGTATAAATCGACATATTCGAGCGCTTATCTTTTAAGACTCGAGTTCTAATATCTTACCTCACTGATATTTGAGTACCCTATACTCCCGTGATATTCCAGTTACAAAAGAAGTCGAATTAGAAAAACTCAAGTTGGTTACAATTCGACCACCCATAAATACATTCGAGTTCGAATTTCGTTGAAGAAACTGATATTTGAGTTGTTCAAAGCAAATTTCAAATGCCTAAAATCTTAATTGAGTTCAAATTCAATTTCATAAAGTGATATTCTAGTCTGTGCGTACGTATTTGATTTTGAAAATTTTATGCTCTAGTTGTATTCATACTCGACATTCAATTTGGAATTCTTTTAAAATAATTGTATACGGTTGAGATCCATTTAATCAAATATTAAGATGTATCCTACAAAATTATCAATTCAAGTAGCGGTAAAAAATTGGGTTACACCAACTTTCACTTGACACATAATGAAAATATGTTGAAGTCAAAGCTGAATGAGATGTTTTTGTTGTATGATGATTTGCAAAGTAAATTTTTGGAATTGGATGTTAAAAATTATGATTCATATCAATAAAAAATGATAATTTTGTTAAACTCTAAGAGTTTGAAGCCGAGAAAGAAAAATCTGAAATTTTGAAATTAGAAAATAAAAAACTCCTAACATAGTTGACTGAAACGGAAGGAATCTCATGCATACCAAAAACCCATGAGCAACGGAAGCAACAAGCAAAAACAAAAGAGATTTTGGGTTTACAAAGCACATGCATGGGATTCATTTAGTGGGATTTAGCTACCAAAAAACATAACAACTAGAAGAACAAAAAGAACACAGAAATGAGACCATACCCTTGATGTCTCTAGCGGTTGTGGTGTTGAAGATGTAATAATTGAACCTGAAAGTGAGCTCCTTTATTAGTATCCACACCAAGAACCCTTGAATCGCCTTTGCTAAAGCTTGAAACTTGATCTCCACAGCTGGAATAACGCTCCAAGAATAGCACTCAAACTCTTGCCTATGACAACTCTCGTTTGAACTCTCAAAGAAGCTCCAAGTATGCCTTTATGTGTGTATGTTTGGTTAATTGGCAAAAGGTTCTTTCAAGTGAAGATAGTTGACTTTTTATAAGAAGAGAGGAAGCTCAAATGGCACCAGGGTCAGCCAAAATGGCTAGCTCAAATGGCACCAGGGTCAGCCAAAATGTCAATTTCACTTCTACCTTCACGGGCCGTGAAGGAAGTTGTGAAGGCGGCGCCCCCACGATTCCTTACCTGGCTCATGAAGTATCGTGAAGGGTTTCTTGTCATGACTTCTTCAGGACCCGTGAGGGTCCCTTCACTGAAGGTCGACAGAAACCCTAATTCCATAATTCTACTCTCTTGACATGTGTTGTCAGATTCAACGCTTGGTGTGTGACCCAATAGGCCCGTACCTCATTGTTAGTGAGTCCATTATACATGTATCAGTGGGCATATAACTAACAGACTCCCACTTGCACATGCTACATTGTCATACTTGATCACAGATAAAGAGCGGCTCTAGCTAAGCATCAATGCCCCGAAGTTGGTACAAGTTGTTATCCTCGACAAAAACCTAATAGCCTTGCAAGGCTTAAGAGATTGTATAGATAAGTGATCATGTGTATCCTTTTGTTCGCGATATCCATGTGAACACGAGACATGGAAGATGTCAATCTCTAGATCGTTCACTATTATGTTTCTCGATTAAAGATTGGTGGTGACCAAATAAACAAGTTGCATCTGATCTAAAATCAATGCAACTCGAGCACGGCCATGCATATTTGGTGTCAGCTCCTAAGCATCGGAGGGCCACGGATATCTCTCTAACTAGAGGAACAAATCCTATCGACTACATAGTTCCATCATATGTTTCATACTTCATCCAATTATTCCCTTTATAACGGCCAGTTACGAACTGTGTTTGACAATAATTAAAGCAAGGCAGATTCATACTTAGGCTACTCATGCATCTCAAGTCTTAGGATGAAATGATATTATCATCCTGAGTTACTTGTGACTATAAATCCATGAAGTAAACTCAGGTGCGGGTCTTCTGGTTACTTGAAACACCTTTCAAGCACAAGTAAGTGTTGCATCCTGATTCAACCAATTTGGATACCGGGCCAACCACTTACTTCAATCTTATTTCATTTTTCAAGTGAAGAATGACTGATTGCAGAAGGTTTTAGAATGTTAAACATTCAAGGAAGTGCTTAAACATGCTAAGATGGAACACAGTATAGACTATATGATTATGACCACAACACGCGTATATATAAATCTCCATTCATATATCGAAACAAACATAAGAAACAATACCGCTTTAATGTTCCCTTCAAATACAAATACAATTCAAACAAACCAAATACAAAAGTCAAGCCAAATCACTAGCGAATCTAACACGTATAGCTCTAGTGTGAGAATCATGAGCAGCTTGTGATAATGGCTTAGTGAATAGGTCTGGTAGGTTCCCATCTGTTGGTACTCTGCTAATGGCAATGTCACCATTCTCAATTACTTATCTAATGAAGAGATACTTTTGAAGAATGTGTCTTGTCCTTTTGTGAGCTCTTGGTTCCTTCGCCAAAGCCACCACACCCTCATTGTCACAAAATATCTCAATAGGGTCAGCGATGCTGGAAACCACTCCTAGAGCATGGTTGAATTTCTTCATCTACACACCTTCTGTAGCAGCTTCACTTGCTACAATGTATTCTGACTCGGTAGTTGAATCAGCAACCATGTCTTGCTTTGAGCTCCTTCAGCTTACTCTAAGCTCTTCCTTACCCCCGAATACTAATAACATCTCTTTAGTACACCTAAGGTACTTAAGAATGTTCTTTACTTCCCTCCAGTGAGCTTCTCCCAGATTCTCCTGATATCTACTAGTCATGCTTAAGGCGCATAAGACATCAGGGCGAGTGCATAGCATGGCATACATGATCGATCCTACGGCCGAGGTGTACGGGACTCGCTTCATCACATCTAACTCCTTTTGAGAGTTAGGGCATTGAGCCTTGCTTAAGGCCAATCCATGCATCATGGGGAGATTCCCTTTCTTGGAATCCTCCATCTTAAAACATTTAACGACTTTATCCACATACGCACTTTGGCTCAAACCAATGAGCCTTTTAGATCTATCCCTATAGATCTTGATTCCGAGAATGCATCCCGCATTTCCTAAGTCTTTCATAGAAAAACAACTCCCAAGCCAAGCCTTGACACTTCGCTAGGTTGGGATATGATTCCCTATGAGTAGAATGTCATCTACATATAGAACTAGGAAAACAACTGAGCTCCTACTAGCCCTGACATATACACATGGTTCAACTTCGTTTATCAAAAATCCAAATTCTTTGATATTTTCATCAAAACAAAGATTCCAACTATGAGAGACCTGCTTAAGTTCATATAACGTCCCAATTTTTTTTAATTTACCAACGCGTACGATTCATAGTCTACTATAATTAAAACATTGTATCACTTTAATTACAACCCCGGTGATAACTCGTAAAAGCTTGAATTCAAGTGTAATTGTTTTGGAATACATCATTAAATACAAAATAGTTTCAAACACTGCGGAAGCTTATGGGAGATGAGCTATCAACCGCGTACTGGAGCCCCACCGTGGCCATCACCTGAAAAGAAGGTTAAACAACAACTGTAAGCACGATGCTTAGCGAGTACACTTACTTACAATCAACCATTTGACATCAAATCATCTTCTTCACAATCATGTTACATCTTTCATTCCCGCTGCCGTAGTAGTCGGTCCCACATTCCCGCTACCGTAGTAGTCAGTCCCACATTCCCGTCACCGGAGTGAACGGTCCTATCATACCCGTCACCGAATTGAACGGTCTAATCATTCCCGTCACCGAAGTGAACGGTCCCATCATTCCCGTCACCGAAGTGAACGGTCGAATCATTCCCGTCACCGAAGTGAACCGTCCCATCATTCCCGTCACCGAAGTGAACGGTCTAATCATTAAGCATAGCATAACACATTATCAGTTCATCAATTCATCAGTCATCATTTCATCATTCATCATTCATCATTCATCAATTCATCATTCGTCAATCATCAAATCATATAGCATATTGCACATTAATCAAATACATCATAGGGTTTAGATGGTAAGTAAGAATATTCACCTGCTTGATGTCTTAGTTCTCAATATTAGCTCACTAATACGCTTGTAGTTACTTCCCAATCAGTTGTCACCTACAATAGGTCTAATTAGATCAACACCGTGTACGAATCCCTTGTTCGTTTGCTCACATAATTCATTCGGGTCTCACTTTGGATCCCGTTACTAAGTTCATAAGTCGGACCATATAAAAGTTGCATGGCCACCTGGCCATATGAAGGTCGCATGACCCTACTCAAAGTAAGTCGCATGGAGGGTATATGTGTAAGTATGAAAGTCGCATGAAGGTTTATGAAAGTCGCACGGACCATATTATGGTCGCATGGGATAACATGCAAAAGTAGCAGAAGGTTTATGAAAGTCGCATGGACCATATGAAGGTCGCATGGGATAACATGCGAAAGTCGCATGAAGTACAGAAAGTCGCATGGTGGTTTATGAAATTCACATGGTACGGTTTTTATATGAAGGTCGCATGGAACCAAGTACAAAAATCGCATGGCTATAGAGTGAATGTCGCATGGGGTTTATCAACACAAAGTTGCATGGTACAAGTACAAAGGTCGCATGAGGGTTTCAATATGAAAGTCGCATGGTACAAGTGAAGGTATTTGTTTGGCATAATCGAGTTGTAACAGAAGCAAGATGTAATACAAAAATTCTAAGCTAACAAAACAAACACTTCCCATGGACCAAAATCTAGACATGGAATTGCAACTAAAATAAAGAAACAAGAAGCAAGAAATAGTTATACCTGTAAGCAAGATCACAATATCTATTTCCTCTTGTCAAGTGTATAGAATCCAACAAGAGAATCCCTCTAAAGAAGTCCACCCCGAGCACACTTTATTCCCCAATGCTAGTAGGTTTGAGTAGCCACCAAAACAACAGAATTCAAGAACAAATAACACATTCTCTTGCGCATCAAACGTGATCACCAAGAAGAAGAACAATTATAGAGAGATTTCTAATGAACAAGAACACTTAAACTACCAAGAGTCTATTCCTTGGCACAGAAAACCATAGCTCACTTAACCCCCACTTAATCACATTAAAAAGTGTGTTTAAGAATGTTAATTCTTCTGTTACAGTGATCGTACACGGCCTCAATTGGGCCAAGATAGCCCGTGTCTAATAGGCTCAACGCGGTCCGTGTTCACCTACACGGCCGTGTTGGCCCAATGCACACAACCCTGATTTCGGCCACACGGCCCGTGTACCATCCAACCAAAACCCATTTTGGCCTCTTTCTCTCTTTTGCTTGATCGTGTTACCGGAATCAATATTTGGTGTGTGACCCAATAGGCCTATAGTTCATCCGCAGTGCCATTAACTCGTTCGTGTCAGTGAGCATATACCAACAACAAGTTCAAAGGTCGTATGGGTGTTTAGGGTGAAGGTCACATGGCTCAACATATCAACGTCGCATGACTGTTTCAAGTGGCCATGCGAAAGTCGCATGGCATGGGAATCATCCTTGTCAATTCATCAATTCATCATACAGGCTGCATTGCTAAAATCAAGTTCTTTCAAAACTCAACCAAATCATTTCATTTTTGTTACAAAACACTTCTCCACTCATTTAAACACTTCCTTCAAGATTTAAATACATTTCATCAAGTATTTAAGCTCATATCTCAATTTCTTTCTCACTAGTTCTTCATAAGCCCAAACCCCAAAATCTAGATCCTAACTTCTATTATAATCATTCAAACAAGCTAAAATTGATACCTACAACATCATACTCAGGTAAGATACATTACCTCATGATCTTATCGACAATTCCTTGAGTTCACAATGATTCTTGGATTCTTCTTTTCTCTGCTCCTCGTGAGCAACACACACAAACACACACTAGTTTCTTTTGAATGAATGAAACAATAACCAAGTGGTGGGGGTTGTGCCCTAAACCCCTCTATATATACTTTCCCTTAAAAGGCATAAGCCCAAATTTCACTTGATTGAGTGCAATAGTGCTCAACCCAAATAAAATATATACATTAGTCCTTCTATCCAACATCATATATATATACTCAAGCCCAATTAAATTAAACTAGTCCACCATAAAATCCATAATTCAATACAATTATTCTTTTATTTATTTTCGAAAGTTCGGGCATTACAACTCTCGCCCACTTAAAAACGATTTCGTTCTCGAAATCTTCATTCGAACATTGCGGGGTAGTTCTTCCTCATTTCTTCCTCGGACTCCCTCAAATATCTAATATGTGATAATGAACCTTCAAGTAACTGTGTAGAGAGATGATAATCGAGAGAGAGAACACACACTTCATGTTTTTGCTTTCAATATCAATATTGCATTAATTGTCATAACGTTACAAAGACCAAGGGCCTAAGGCCTATTTATAGGTCATGCCTACCAAATAGGCTTTTTTACATTTTTCTAATATTAACAATCTCCCACTAAATGGAGAGAAAGCCTAATACATGAAAATAGAAATATAGAAAGATAGAAATTACAATATGGACTTATTTCTTATTCCAAACATCATCTGCCACCTCCGAATAATCCGACGGCTGCCCAACGTCCTTTTGATCTGTTATATCGTTCGTATCAGCCCAGCCCTTTCCGTCTCACTTAATACAGATTGATCTGTTTCAGCCTTTTCTTGTAGACGGTGAAATAATAGTTTCAGAGTCCCATCTGAGTATGCTGTTAAGTCTATCATCCGAAGCATGATAAGTCGGCAGCGTTGGTTGACAAAGATGACACCTCGTTGACCCGCAAAGCTTGAATGATTTTTATCAATAACTATGAGCTCTTCTAGGGTTTGTAGATCAATATGATGTTGCAGTGGTCTGAGCAGATTCACCTAGAGTTGATTACTCTCGGCGCCTAGTTGTAGATCGTGCTACTGGATAAACTCAATGAATCTCCTCATACATTTCATCAGATCGTCCTTGTTGTTCCTTGTAGGATTTGTTGATCTTTGTGGATAGCTACTCGTACATGAATTCAATGTCGTGCAACTTGACATGTTTGAAGTCAGCTTCATTGAGGCAGATTTTCTGATCGTCTGCTCTTTGAACATCATAAACAGCAAACCTGTACCTTAGAGATTTTTGCATGCTGACGCGATACTTTGTTGATGGTGTACTCTGACACAATCTGCTCCCTCGGTGTTTTGTATTCATTGAAGATATGAGTGTATCGTCTCCTTTGTGCATCATTAAGACCTTTCAGTTCAGGAGGAGTCTTGTCTCTGATTTGAGAAGCATAGATAGTAGGGATCCCATCCTCGAGGTAAGCAGTGCTCACACCATATTTGCCCCATACAGGGTTTTTCATTGCTTCCCTTTTGAACATATTGTGTCGATCTAGCCCTGGGTCTAACAAAGTTGGAATTGGACGAGTTGGTTAGACATTCGGAGGGATAGGCCATTCAGATGATGTTTATTGAAGTTGTTGTGAATGCTCAGCTTCTAGATTTCTCTTCAGGATGTCGGCAGCTGACACCTGGAATTTCATAGCTTCTGGAGGGAAAAGTTTATGTACCTTCTCAGAAACACCTCGGAGGATCCTTGTGAGATCTAGCGTTCTTATAGCCTCCTCCATTTGCCTTTTGGTAACCAACTCCCTCGTAGGCGTTGCAACCCTTGAAGAAGCTGGCTTTTGAATAGTAGGCACCGGCATTTCCTCAAATCTGTCCACATTCTGGACTCCCTTGGTTCTTTCTAGTAATTTTTCAAAAGAGAACCCCTCAATTTGTTTCATCAATTCATCTGACTCATCCCTTTTACCAATATCAGCAGTTTCTGTTTTGAATTCAAACACTGGGATGTCATGTTCCGGCTCACTTAGTTGTTGTTGTTGTTGTTGTTGTTGTTGTGGTTGTGATTCTGCCCCGATCCCCATTGCGGCTACTAATTGTTCGGTCAAAGGGGTAAAGGTCAAAACACGCGGTCTTTTCTCCCCTTCATGAAGATCATTATCGGGATCATCGTCATCATGCATGCGCTTTGACCCAGCAGCTTGGGATTTGCAAGTAAATTCAAGTATTGTCAGCATGTTCTCCACAGAATCCAGCTTTTGAAAGACAACATTACCCAGATCCTCCATTAAGTTCATTACCGTGTCTTTGAATTCATTGAGGTTGCTACCCTTATAAGTTTGTTCATTCCAAAGGGTTTCAAGGAGATTTATGTTTTGTTCATTGTCTGGGCTTTTTTCCAACAAACGGGCATACAACATGGGATTTTAATGTATCTGTAGATAAGCTCGAGCCATAATCCACTTTGGATTTTTGAGAAGCAAGAGTTTGTTTGATGTCGGCTATGCCCTGGGTGATTGGGGTTAGATCCTCCTGCAATTCCTCTTTGGTAACAAACCGAGACTCACTCAGAGTACTCATTGAAGTCTCTGCCATAGAGGCAGAGCTACTCGCGTACGAAGCTGTAGTGGTGTACACTTCGCCGAGATTTCCATCTGATCCTCGAATGGCACTTTCAGTAGTGCCACCTACAGGTGTTCTGGACTGTTGTCTTTTAAACAACATCGTTATTTATGCTAGAGTGGATTGGTGTCTAGAAAGAAGCACAGATAACTGAGGTATATCGATGTGCATTAAAGAGATGGGCGAGGTCGGGAGAGGCAGACCTCTAGTTTCAATACCAACCATCTCCAAATGAGAGGCCAGTAGACTATGTGCAAATTCTTCGTGGAATGAAGCAAGAGTGTATTGAGAGAAACTTGAGTGGCTGGTAGTGTGAATGTGCACTATTGGGATGACAGTGGCTATTTCAACACCAGAGCTGACAATGTCAGCCCTAATGGCAGATGTAGCTTCCCGGCCTTTTGGGCTTGGGGGTGCCTCAGCACTCGATTTTTCTTTTCTCACCACTCTCTCTTCTACTTCTATCTCTTTCTCTTCCTCTACCTCTTCTTCTTCCATCAAGAGGACCCGGTTGATAGCCATATATGAATTCTGTTTCATAGTCAAAGGCCTCGGGTAAATCTGGGAATAAGTCAGAGAAGCTCAAATCCTCTTCTATAGTCACCAATGGGATTTTTGCTCATTGTTCCTCAGTATTGTCTCGAACCAGTGGTGATGCTTCGGGGGTATAAGTGACCACGAATAAAGTTTCAGTTTCAAAGTCAGGAGCCGTTGAAGCTTGATGAATTTCACGTATAGAGGACTCCAACTATTGCTCGGTTTCAGGTAGAACATTTGAGAATGAATCAATCATGGCTTGGACCTGTGCTAGGTCATACTCCGGCCCTCCCTCACTATGTGCTTCACCGACATCCTCTTCACCACCCCTCTCAAAGCTTTTCTCTCTTAAGTCTTCCCTCTCAGCTTCCCCCGTGGAAGTATGAGGCCTATGTACTATTTCCTCACTTTGTGCTACCGGCCCTAGGGTAGGGGCAACCGGCTCTGGTTGCTCCATAGGGCCTAGACCTACGCTCTGCCTATACAATCTCACAACTTCATTCTGAGCACAAAGGTCCAGTAGAGACACTGGGAATGATTGCGGTGAACAGGAAGATCATCATTAAGAACTTTCACGTACGTGAATTATTTTGGCGGGATAGCAGCATGATTTGGCCTTCAAGGTATCTCCTCGTTTCTGTCCATGGAAAATTGGACCATCGTGGGCAAAAATCGTTGATATGGCAGAAATCTACCCTTAGCTCTCTTAAGATTTGAGAGTTTGCCCTCCACCTGCTGCACAAGATCAAGAAAGATTAAAGTGGCATAATCAATATGTAGGTGATTAGCCGCAACATAGATAAGTTTGATCTGATTGGAGTTAGGGTCTTTGTAGCCAGTGTGTTTAGGGGTGAGGCAACGTTGGAGAATGGTTAGGAAAGTATAGAACATTGGGTGAAGGTTGGCACTTTTGAAGTGGGAACGAAGCAGTAAGTCCCCGATATAACCCATGGGACGAATGCCCGCAAGGGCAGCAGTCTCATTAGGCTCTCCTGAAAGTCAAGGAGAGGAGGCTTGCTTATGGCAGTGGGTAGCTAAAGGATTTCCCTGAGTCGGCTGACGGTGATGTTTAGGGTGTAGTGGTCTACGTCACCACGGATAGATACACGACCAGAGTCGAGATTTGTATGAGTGTGTACTGTGTGCCAGAACTGTTGCACATATAATTCAGGAACATGAGTTCCAGAATTTGATGGATCACAGGTAAGAGCATGGTTCAATGGGTGGACACGTAGTATTTCAGTGATGATGGGAAAGTTAGGGTTTCTGAAATTATCAAGGTTTATGAAGTGGTTGTTATCATTAGTGACCACAAAAAGAAACTGATTACGAGGAAGGAGTTGATCCTCAGGGTTATGGGCTTGGCTAGTTGTCAAAGAATGATACGAGGCAGATTCGTCTTCCATAGCCATGATTAGTCCTGTAAGAATAGCCAATAGGTTAAAAAGCCGAACTTTGACGAATAAATCAATGAAATGTATTGACTTGTAAAGTCAAAACATTAATGTGTGAAACACCTTGACATTTGTTGACTTCAAAATATTCAATTGAATTAAACTTTGAAAAAGTGGTCAACTAAAAAAAAATTATAACACCTGAAAGTACTTCATTGATGAATTGGTGTTGTTGATGAGCAAAAATGTGTTTTGACACATGTTTTACAATGAATACATGTATCTAAACACTTTTATACCACTGAAAATTTTCCCATTTGATCCATAACATGAAGATTTAGGCCAAAAATAAAATCAAGCCCCATCTTCAACCACACGAAGAACACTTTTCAAATTTTGTGAGTTTTTCTTTGATAAAAACCTTGTTCTTGTATTCCTAAGCCCCATCGCAACCCAAGTTTTTATTAACACCATTGTTTGATTGGCGAACAAAGCATTTGAAGTTCAAAAGTGGACTTCCGAGTTGTACAGTACAAGTTCCGTTTTGAGCATTTGAACATGATTAAATCATGAGTTGTTACTTATATGATGTATACCATGAGTATGTAAGCAACTTTAACACACACGAGAAATTTTTTGACAACGAGTTTGCACAAATGTTCAAAAATTAGTAACCGGGGAATTCTATGTTCAAAAATCTTTTGAATGCGTAAAGAACACACTAAGATGAATAGTCTATTTATAGACGAATGAGTAACAGTAAGAAAACAAATTTACACGCTCGAAGTGTTAAGGAATTCGAGGGTATAAAACGTGCTCGAAGTGGTCTTGAGGACCACTGTTGAGCTCGAAGTCCAAGCGGCTTCGAATTCGAAGTGTGAAAGCTTCAAACTCGAAGAAATTTGGTTTTGACGACTGTTCATGTGCACTCGAAATGCATTGGAAAAGCACTGTTTAGAGTTCGAAGTCTACTAGCTTCTAATTGAGGCTAGTAAATGCGCTTGAAGTAAACTAAGATTTAATGACTTCGTATTCGAAGTCAACTGACTTCGAATTGAATCCTTTCAACGCGCTTGAAGTGAACTAAGTAGTAATGACTTCGTATTCGAAGTCAACTGACTTCGAATTTAATCCTATTAATGCGCCCAAAGTGAACTAACTTGATATGCTTCGCATGCGAGGTCCATTGACTTCGAATGAGAAATATATTAAACTTGAATGAATTCGAAGAGAATAAAATATTTTTGTATTTTTCAATTTTCAATGAAATAAAACACAAAATTTTGATATTTTCTTGAATTTTTCAAATGTTTTTGGTATTTTCTCTATTTTGTGAATGTTTTTGGTATTTTCTATGATTTTAATTATTTTCTCCCCCTACAAGCATGCGTAACTTATACGGATGATTGACACTCCCCCTCAATTTGTGCTTTCTTTTATCTGCAACATGAACAAACAAAGTGAAATACCCACGCAACACACATTACTGATAGTTAGACCTTACAATTCAACATGCCCAATTTGGATACT
Organism: Dittrichia graveolens; assembly: GCA_038502395.1. Taxonomy (NCBI): domain Eukaryota; kingdom Viridiplantae; phylum Streptophyta; class Magnoliopsida; order Asterales; family Asteraceae; genus Dittrichia; species Dittrichia graveolens. Next base: position 44,727,219 of record JARJIL010000009.1, on the reverse strand, counting down.
AACTCACTAAACGAGATTCGTCTAATGGTTTAGTAAACAGATCAGCCAGTTGATCATCAGTCTTGACATATTGAAGTTCTATCAGAACTTTTTCCATATTATCTTTAATAAAATGATACCGTATGTCAATGTGTTTGGTCTTTTAGTGGTGGACTGGATTTCATGAGATGGCAATGACAGATTATGAATCACACAGTAAAGGTATCTTGTCATAGTGTAGGCCAAAATAAGAAAGCTGAGTCCTAACCCACAAACGCTAAGAGGTGCACATTGCATAAGCAACATATTTAGCCTCAGCAGTTGAAGTAGAGACACAATTCTGTTTCTAAGAAGCCTAACCCACTAACCGATCACCCAGAAAGTGTGCATTGCCAGATGTGTTCTTACTATCAAGCATGCAACCAACATAGTCGGGATCTGAATAGGCATATAACTGTAGACTAGAATCCCTTGGATACCATAGACCTAGATCAGGAGTACCTTTGAGATACTTGAATATTCTTTTGACTGCCAGCAAATGTGATTCCTTTGGATTAGCCTGAAACCTAGCACATAAGCATGCAAAGAACATTATATCTGGCCTACTAGCCGTCAGATACAATAATGAGCCAATCATACCCTGATAGGTTTTTAAATCAGCTGCTTTTACCTCAGGATCAGCAGACAGTTTTGTTTTTGAAGACATGGGGGTAGATAGTGAAGAACAACTGAGCATGTCATACTTCTTCAACAAGTCTTTAATGTACATGGATTGACTAATGAAAATGCAATGACTCGGCTGTTTCACTTGTAATCCAAGAAAGAAATTCATCTCTCCCATCATAATCATTTGAAAACGATTTTGCATTGTATGTGCAAACTCATCACTGTACTTTGGGTTTGTAGAACCAAAAATGATGTCATCCACATAAATTTGTACTAAGATTAAATCCTTTCCTTTGGCTTTTGTGAATAAAGTGGTGTCGGTTTTTCCTTTGATGTATCCCTCACTCAACAAATATTCAGATAGGACATCATACCAAGCTCTCGGGGCTTGTTTTAGTCCATATAATGCATTCTCTAGAATATACACATGTTGTGGGAATTTGGGACTGACGAAGCCTTCTGGCTGAGACACATAAACCTCCTCCTTGAGTATACCATTTAAGAATGATGTCTTGACGTCCATTTGGAAAAACTTAAAGCTTTTGTAGGCATCATAGGCTAAGAATAGTCTTATGGCTTCTATGCTAGCTACAGGAGCAAATGTTTCATCATAGTCTATTCCCTCCTGTTGGTTGTAACCCTTAGCAACCAGCCTAGCTTTGTTTCTAACCACTATTCCATCAGAATCCCGTTTGTTCTTAAAAATCCACTTGGTACCAACCTTTGATTTATCCTCTGGAAGTGGTACCAATCTCCAAACTTTGATTCTTTCAAACAGTGCTACATTTTTCTAATATTAACACTCCCACATCCACTCGGAACCCTTCTGGTGCTCCCGCTGCACCTTTACCATTCCCACTTGCCTGTTGCGTAGTCGTTTGATCGTTCATTCGAGGATCACAACCGGTCTCTCGATGTAGTTCAATTTCTCATCTATGGTGATTTCCTCCAATGGCACAAACACCGACTCGTCGGCGAAGCATTTTCTTAGGTGAGATACATGAAACGTGTTGTGTATCTTTGATAAATCCTCGGGTAGATCTAAACGGTAAGCCACCTTACCAATTCTTGCGATGACTTTGAAAGGCAAAAAAATTCTTGGATTCAATTTCCCTCGTTTTTGGAACCGTATTACTCCTTTCCACGGAGATACTTTTAGCAATACATGATCACTGACTTGATATTCCAGTAATGATCCTCGTTTATCCGTATAGCTTTTTTGTCGGCTTTGAGCCGCTTTAAGTCGTTCACGAACTTGTTGTACATACTCTGAGGTCTTCTTTACTATTTCCATGTTGCCAAGTTCTTTCTGTCCAACCTCACCCCAACAATCGGGGTTCTACATTTCCTACCGTTTAGCATCTTGTACGGTGGCGTACCAATATTTGTGTGATAACTGTTGTTATACGAGAATTCCACTAGGGGTAAGTAGGAATCCCATCTTCCCCCGAAATCAATCACACATGCTCTTAGCATATCTTCCAGCGTTTGGATAGTCCGCTCACTTTGCCCATCAGTTTGGAGTGATATGTTGTACTGAAGTTAACCCTAGTTCCAAAATCCTCATGAAACTTGTTCCAAAACCTGGAGGTGAATCGTACATCCCTATCAAATATAACGGTTACCGGCACTCCATGCCTTGAAACTATCTCTTTAACGTAGATGTCAGCCAATCTCTAGGCCGAACTAGCCTCTCGGATCAGTATGAAATGAGCGCTTTTCGTTAATCGATCCACCACTACCCAGATTGCATCGTAGTTCCTTGGTGTTTTAGGTAGTTTCATTACCAGACCCATAGTTAAGTGCTCCCATTTCCACACGTGTATCTCCAGCGGTTGTAAATTACCATGCGGTCGCTGGTGCTCAGCCTTCACTCGTAGGCATGTGAGGCACTTTTCGAAGTACTTAGCCACATCTCTCTTCCTCCCTAGCCACCAGTAGTCTAATTTCAAGTCTCTGAACATTTTCGTGGCTCCCAGATGTATAGAAAATTTCGACTTGTGCGCTTCATCAAGGATGAGATTTCGGATTTCTATGATTTTTGGTATCCAAATCCATCCGTATTAGGTCCACAACCCGCAGCTATCCTTAACCATCAACGCCATCTGGCCCTTTACCCTCTCGGTTTTATGATTTTCTTCTTTCATTGCTTCACTTTGGGCGGCCGAAATCGATTCGAACAGTGAAGTTGTAACCGTCATTCTTAAGCATTTCATATTCAACTGTACATGGTTTGCCTTACAGCTTAGCGCGTCTACTACAACGTTAGCTTTTCCCTGATGATACAAAATCTCACAGTCGTAGTCCTTGACTAGGTCTAGCCATCTCTGTTGGCGCATGTTCCGATTCTTTTGATCGGCAAAATACTTTAAACTTTTGTGATCTGTATAGATCGTGCACTTGACTCCGTACAAATAATGTCTCCATACTTTGAGCGCGAACACCACGGCCGCTAGCTTCAAGTCATGAGTCGGGTAGTTGCATTTGTGCGGTTTCTGTTGTCGTGAGGCGTAGGCAATCACTTTTCCCCTTTGCATCAAAACGCAGCCAAGTCCGACATGGGACGCGTCGCAATAGACTACCAAGTCCTCCATTCCTTCTGGTAAGGCTAGTATCGGTGCTTCACACAATTTGCCTCGAAGGGTCTCGAATGCTTCCTGTTGCTTTTCTCCCCACTCAAAACGAACATTCTTCTTCGTCAACTTGTTTAGTAGCACCGCTATCTTCCAAAAATCCTTAATAAACCTCCCGTAGTAGCCGGCTAACCCTAGAAAACTTCGAATCTCCGTAGGACTCTTCGGTGTTTCCCATTTCATTACTGCCTCTATCTTCACAGGGTCGACCTTGATCCCCTCTTGGTTAACCAGGTGCTCGAGAAACTGAACTTCCCGCAGCCAAAATTCACACTTGGAGAACTTCGCGTAAAGCTTCTCCCTTTTCAAGGTCTAGAGTACTTCCCGTAGGTGTAGTTCGTGCTCGGCCTCCGTCTTTGAGTAAACCAATTTGTCATCGATAAATACTATCACAAACTTGTCAAGCATTGGTCTGCAGACTTGGTTCATCAGATCCATGAATGTTGCTGGCGCGTTTGTGGGACCGAAAGGCATGACGACAAACTTAGTGCCCAGGCGCGTGCGAAAAGCCGTATTGGCTATGTCCTCCTCTCAAACCTTGAGTTGATGATATCCCGACCACAAGTCTATCTTTGAGAAACAGGCCGCTCCTTGCAGTTGGTCAAACAAGTTATCGATCCTTGGTAGCGAATAACGGTTCTTAATTATCACCTTATTGAGCTCGCGATAATCTATGCACATTCTGAAGGTTCCATCTTTCTTTTTCATGAAAAGGATCGGTGCTCCCCATGGTGAGCTACTTGGGCGTATGAAGCCCTTATCAAGCAGTTCTTGAAGTTGTGACATCAGCTCTTGCATTTCTGGCGGTGCTAGGCGGTACGATGCCTTGGCGATAGGTGCCACTCCCGGCACTAGGTCTGTACGAAACTCTGCTTGTCTGTCTGGTAGAGTCCCTGGCATTTCCTCTGGAAATACTTCCGGGTAATCACATACTACCGGTAAATCGGAAACTATCAAATTCTTCTTTTCCATTCTCGCGTCGACCACATGAGCTATAAAGCCCGTGCAACCCGTTCGTAGATACTTCGCCGCCTTAGTCATGGTGCAACCCGTTCGTATATGCTATGACATGGTAACTCTTTAAAATAATAAACATCATTTTTATAACATAAAATAGATTCATTCCTAAATTTGAAAGTAAAACCATCGTCATACAAGGCATGTAAAGAAATAATGATTCTAGCCACGCAGGGCAAATAACATACATTAATAAGAACCATGGAAAGTCCTATTCTAAAAGACAGCTCAACACTCCCTTTTTGCTTCTACGGGCACAACCTCTTGGTTCCCTAGAATTAGATCTAGCTCTCCGCGCTGCAAGCCTCTACTTTCTTTTAGCACCTGCACCATATTACGAATGTGAGTGCCACAGCTGGTATCTTAAACCCAACCCTTTGAAATAGAAGTTTGATGGATCTCAATCATTAACGTACTTTGGTTTGAAGGCCCCAAGATGCTCGTTGCTTTGAGCTTCTTGAGGCCATCTAGGTACTTCGGGTAGCTTTGGCAATAATGCCCCTTATCCCCACAAAAGAAGCATTCTGCCTCCTCCAGGGCCTTGCCTTGGGTAGCTTTCCCCCTGCCCTTTGCCACCGTGGTAGGGGTAGGATTGGTTACACCAACCTTGCCCTTACCCTTACCTTTTCCCTTGTGGGAAGGAGTCATCTTCTTCTTTTGGATGCGGCCCTCCCGGATAGCCAAGACAGGATTTGAAGAGTTGGGCTTAGGTTTCGAGATGCTTGACTTGGCGGTCTCGAGCATCCCGTGTAGCTCCATAAGGGACTTAAAGATACTATGTATATGATAACTCACAATGAATTGATCATATGCATTGGGCAAGGATTGGAGGATGAGATCAAACGCCAACTCCCATCCGATGGAGAATCCTAAGCTCTCAATGCGCTCCTCATTTGCTTTCATACGCAACATGTGAGCGCTAACGTTCCTGCCATCCTAGATATTGCAATCTAGGATGGCCTAGAGGCATTCGTACCTCTCTTGCCTCGCTTGCTGTTGGAACATGTCCTTAAGCTGCGCGAGCAAGTCTTAAGCACACAAATGATCCATTTGCTTTTGTAAATCAGAACTTATTGTGCTTAACATGAGGCGCCTAATCTCCTCCGTGTCCTTAGGCATTTTTCATATACCTCTTGGATGGCCCTAGGTGCCATACTCGTAGGAGGCTCGGGAAAGGCTTCCTCTATGGTATGCAACTTTCCCTCATGGCGTAGGACAATCCTGAGTTGCCTATGCCAATCCATGAAATTGCTACGATTGAGTTTCTCCTTTTGAAGAAAAACTCGTAGAGAAATGTTGCTCGTGGTGGTGGTACTTGAAGATGCCATCTAAATTTCCCTCTTGGTTAGTTTGATATTTAAGTTTTTCTAAAACAATTTACACAAAGAACATATTTAATTATGTTAACAAAGCCAATAACCCTATTTCACTTTTCATATGACGGGTTTACCGCGGATCACATGAAGAAGTTATTTCGGGTTGGCAACTATATTGCCGATTACAATCCATTATTGTAACTCTTTGGTCTTTGCGGCATCCGACAATCACTGGTCACTTGGCATGTTTGATCCCTTCTTACGCCAATCCCAAGTTAGAATTGTTGATAGAGTCGTGCTAAGCTCGACAATCTTTCAAGAATTCTAATTTGAAGATATAAGTCGTCCGCCGAGACATGCCGTAAGTACAATCAACAAGAATTGGCTCGTGCTAAGCTCGACACACAATTTTGCGAGTTACTACGCTCACCTTCCACACAACTTCACAAAGATTGACTCGTGTTAAGCTCGACAACCAATTTTCGTCTTGTTAGATTTGGGTGGAAAAACGGGCTTTTGTTTCCGATTAATTTGATTAACATATTTGATAAGCAAATATGAGTACTTAGACAAATCAAGTATAGAGAAAACACCCTTAAGTGTGTGTATTATATCTTTGAATATGGTAAGAAATGCATTAAAGAAAGCATGTGTCACCTTATATATAACAAGCAAAGGTGACACTAAAATACAAAAGATAAACTAGATTACAAAATAATATTGGTATCTAACATTCTCCCCCTTGTTTGAATCTAGTCTGTATTTCTTTGTCCGATCTTTTTCTGGCAATGTCTCATCATTTTTCTTTCATCTCTCTTAGATTCAAACAACTTGATCACTTCGGTTACATAGACTCTTGGTGCTTGATCAATATCTTCTTTGATACTCATGCTATACTATCTTATTTTGATTAACCGTATCTTCAAAGAACCATCAGAGTATGCATTCACCTCATCAAACCTCAGGAAGAACTTTTCTTGTTTACTGTTAAAGAGTACAATTCCTTCATCACCTTCAAACTCCTTATCACAACTCCATATCACTTGATACAATTCCAATTGTTCTAGCTTTGAATGATGTGTTTTCGGTTTTAGAGCATTGATTTTATCTTTATCAGCTCCTAACTGAAGATCAATTTCCTCTGCTCTTTGCCTTCTACATGTCATAAACTCTCACAGTTTAAGATATCCTGCAGACTCATCCATATTATTTTCCAGTTTAGATTCGAGATGCTCCACAAGAATGTTCACATCACCCAAACTTAGAAATTTCAGATACACATGCCCAAAACTATAGCTGTTCAGATCAGATCTTGCAACATGGTAGCAAATCATATCAACAAACATTACTTTCTAGATTGACACATAGTTCAGCTTTATGATTGGATATGTAGATTCAATTTCTTCTTTCTTTGATGTATACATGTTCAGAAACAGCCTGGTTCTAGCTTCATCTGCATTCATAACACCCAATAAATTCACATCAAGCATTTCTCCGAGTTGTTCCGAATAGATATTTACAAAATTTTCCTCTAGGAATGAAACTAGTATATCTTGATATCTCCAATTTTGGACTTCTATCTTCAAAGCATCTCTTGTCAGCACATAACTTTTTCTTACATTAGGCAAAGACCCAGTGTGAATTGGATCTATTTCAACATTTTGAGGGATTTCCCATTCAGCATCTTTAGATAATTCCTGTTTTTGTATTTCCTTCTTTTGTTTCTGATCAAATCTGTTGGAGTTATTCTGAATTTGGCTGGAGATGGTGTGAACAAATCTGATACTTCCTTGTTGACTTTCAATACACTTTCCATATTTAACTGTTCTAGTTCAAGCTTTGCAACCTTCTGCGTCGTTTGAGTTTCATTTATTTGCTTGCTCATCCACAAAGCTAATGTCAGATCCTCATCCTCAATATCAATAGTATCATCTTTTTCAAAATCAAACTATGTCTTAACTATTTTCATTTCCTTCTGTTTTCTTTTGTGTTTATGCTTGAATGATGTTTCATCTAATTTTGTAGCAACAACACTAATCCTCTTAGCAGCCGGAGTCTCAACATATGTTTTTAACCTTTTCTCCGCCTCAGGGCGATCAATGCCAGAATCATCATCGTCATGCCTAGGTCTTTTTCATGACCCGGTAGTTGTTTTGCATGTAGACTTGACCTCCGTTCTTAATAATGATAACAGATCAGCTTCACCAGATGTATTCTCAGAACGACCTATCAAACAAACAAGTAATAAACTTTTAAGATCATCAACAGATAAAGCATTGGTCACTTTATCCTTTATCTCAGCCACTCCGCTTTCAATCAACTCATCAAACTTTGCCTTAATCCTTTGATTTTGCCTTTTGAGCTCATTAAATTTTTCAGCATTTATCCTTTGTGTATCATCAAAACATACATTAAGTTGTTCCATTGCTGCATCAAAATCAGCTTTGGAAACAAATTCCTTTGCCGATTTAGATTCAGTAGGGGTAACATTACCGGGATCACTTAGATTGCCCGTTGAGACACCAGCACCTTTAGAAACGAATTCTGAAGATGAAGGGCCACCCATATTCATAGCTGGAGTAGAGTTGACTGTGGTGGGATTTCCTACCAATCGTTGAATATGGCCTACAAAGGCTTCACCTGTGGTAGTTCCGGCCGGTCTACCTTGGAATAGACTACACATAGCCTCTAGTGTCTCTGCGAGCGTTTAGAAAGAAAGTCAACAATTTGTTGACGGTTTTCAATGTGCGCTAAAGAATTAGGCGTGACCTGGAGCTCTTGGTCACTAAGTTCAATATCAGCACCCTCCGAATGAGGAGCCGATAGATTATGTGATTTATCTCCGTGAAATTAAACAATAACCTGTTGAGAGGCTATTGAGTGGCTGGTAGGGGTTTATGCATGCTCTGGTGGGATGCTAGAGACTTGTTCAATATCAGGCCAAAGCCTAACAGTTGGTGTGGTTTCCCGGCTTTTTTGTGCTAGAGAACTCTCAGCACTCTTTTGTTCTTTTCTCACTTCTCTCTCTCCCTCGCTTTGTTTTCGCCTCTCTATATCTTCTTCTACGTTCAAAATACAGACATCATCATACAAACCCTGTTTATCAACATTTCCAAAGTCAAACTCTAGATCCATCATTTGATCATCATAAGCAACAACGGTAGGATGTATTCTTTGACCATCAGGACCTAGTTCCTCCTCGGTATCATCATTCTCAGGATCCATCATCATCATATCTATATCTCTCTTAAAAGAATATGTTTCACTAGATTGAGAGCTTTGAACCAATTGAACAACTTGCTTTACAATTTCAGCCACTGTCAAATTATCACTAGAGTCCACAACATCTCCCTCTCTAACAGAATCTCCCTCACTTTCTTCACCACCCCTATCAAATTTTTCTCTCTACACGTCCCTGTCAGCTTCTCCCATAAGAAGACTAACTCCTATTGTCACTACTATCGGGACCTAAAGTTCTTGGTGTAGAATCAGCAGGCTCTTCCCGATCCATAAGAACTAGATTATTTTTGCTCACATTCTACTAGACTACTTCACTCTCAAGATCTAGCAACTGAGCCAAGTCCACCGGCATTACAAAAGGATCAACGTTTGCCATCGCAAGTGTAACATCCTCAACTTCGGCCTAGTTGTAAATACTAGTTACGTGTGTGTAGTTAATGTAATAGAGGAGTATTTTATTTCTATGTACTTGTTAAGTTTAATTGAATATATGTGTGTTTATATGTTTTAAGTATGTACGTATATATATAGTATATATATGTACTAGTTATATAATTAAAAGAAATAAAAAGAAAGAAAAAGATTAATCTAGAGGCAACCCGTCTCTGGATAGATAAATGTATATGTGTGTTGGGTGTTTTTAATTAACTCTAAATCAAAGGTCAAGGTTGGTGAAAATACACAAACACACTTCTCTCTATCTCTCGGATTACTGAAGAAGAAGAAGAAACTCACGGTTGTTGAATTTCAAAAGGTTGGTATTGTGATTTAAGCATGTTTGAAGATTAGATGCATGTTTGTTATAGTTGGAAACACAAATTCATGCAAGAGCACCTTGAAGAACATGAAAACTTACTTTCTAAGTGGGTTTTGCATAATTGGTGTTCTTGTTTGGATTTAATGTGTTCAAGATGATTGTACTAGTAGAACATGAAGTTCTAAAGAGTTCTAGGTGTAAAACCAACAAGTATATAGTTGTTACAATGGATTAATGATGTTGCTGGAAATTCAAACTATGAAGGTTGTTGGAATCCGGCGGTTTGCTAAAATCTCGCAAGTGTCGGATTCCGTATGCATGATGGAGTCCTAAGTGATGGAATCCGCAAGTTGAATGTCGGATTTCGTGTATGTGAATGCCAGATCTCACAAATCTGCAGGAACCATCGGATTTCCCAAATCCGACAGTTTTGGCGGATATGTACTAAGTCCAAAGTTAAGTTCATATGCTTGTTTTATAGTCCTATTGTGTGTGTCTAGATGATTAATGTGAGTAATAACGTTCTAGGTGAACTTGTGGTATTAGTGAAGTCAAAACAAAATACATGTATGTCGTAAATCACTCAGGTGAGTACCTGCTTTCATGAGACTCAATATAGTAAGGCTTGTTTGCTGAATGACTACCTGAATGATTGTATTGTGTATATCTAACTTGTTTTTGCAGGTATGCTCAAGGAGGTAAGTGTATGTTGTGAGTGATGTTAAGATATGTATTAAGCGCATGCTAGCAGATCCAGAGTGGAACTACTTAGTTAATACATGATGATATGTACGAATGAGTAACTGAATGATGCTGCATGTAAGATGATGGATCCTAGTGGGATCATATGTGTGTATGTGTCTTTGTGCACTGTCTGCAGACTATTTGAAGCATGGTTAAGGTCAGTCAGTTGTAACTGGATCCCATGAGTACTTCGGGATTTCAAGGTGATTCGGGAGGCATCCTGGATCCTAGGTTCTACATAACCGCCATGCCTTAACGTGAGTGGTAATCAGCCGGTTGTAGCTGGATTACTTGTGGAGCCCTTGGCTCTGTGAACGATATTTGGTGGACTACTTTATGCTCCCCCACCAGCGTGGATGGTTGTGTCTGTTCTCCCGGTCTGAGTTGTTGAGCGGGATTGATTACCATGCAAGACATGACTCTTACCGATCTTGTCAGCACACCGCTATGTGTTAAGATATCAATGATTATTTATGTATGATATGTATGTTGCATGACTTGCTTTATTGATACTTATGTTAAGTATGTACTCACTAGCTATGTTGTTTAGCTAATAGTGCTACGTTGCCCCTTTTCAGATAAAGACTAGAAAGCCTGTGATGCGGGTGGATTTTGGATGTATATAAACCCTTATGGGATTGGAATCCAATTTTATGTAATGTAATGTGATATTATGGTCGGTTCCTCTGATAGGTAACACCAGTGTATGTTTTGAAAAAAAAAGATGACAATGTAATTAAGAGTTGTTACTTTTAAAAAGAAAATTTCCACTGCTAAATCTAATTTTTGAGTTGATCTAATTGATCTACTCATGATTATAAGTTGAATTGTCATTAAAGTAGCTATTTTCGGAAGTGGTGTTACAATTAGGTATCAGCGCCTAAGTTTGAGTGAATTGGGTACTTGTAGAGTATTCGATCTCAAACTCGGGCCCGACCATAAGTAAGTGTTCCTATGGGGGGGTTGAGTGATAGTGTTATATGAATGTTAAGTGTTGTAAGATAGCTTGTTAGTAAGGTAAGTAAGTGAGATAGAGTATTAATTGCTCTTTGTCTATTATATAGAAAGTTTGAAAGGATGCCTACCGAACATGGCAATACTGAGCAAGCTTTGAAGGAGATGGAAGATGAGGCTTCACATATGCCTCATCAAGCTGAGGATGAACGTTCTCAGCACAATGCTAGAGGTGGTAGACCTGAGCCAGATCAGGCTACTTATATCAGGCGTCTGGAGGAAGAGCTACGAATAGCTAAAGAGCTCTTATTGCATACTACATTGAACAAGCCCCGCAAGACTTGTTCTTATAAGAAGTTTTTATCTTGCTAGCCTCCAACATTTCAGGGGAGTGATAACCCCACAATTACTATTCAGTGGCTCCGGGAAATGGAGCAGGTGTTTGAATCGTGCGAGTGCAAACCTAAGTATTGCGTGAAATACGCAGTACGAATGCTTAAAGGTCGTGCCATCTTCTGGTGGGATACGGTTAAAGCTTATGTTGATAAAGAAGTACTAAGTGCTCTGTCTTGGGAGCAATTCTCTGAAAAGCTACTGAAGAAGTATTACACCGAGTACGATATGGAGAGAATGGAGCGAGAGTTCAGTAATCTCCAGAAGGGGGATAAGACAATGGAAGAACTCATCATTGCTTTTACTGATAAGATGACGTTCATCCCGAATATGATCCCGGATGAGACTGTTGAAATATGCCCACTGATACACGTATACTAGGATCACTGCTGATGAGGTACGGGCCTATTCGGTCACACGCCAAGGGTAGATTCCGGCAGCACAACGCAAACATGAGAGAATATGAAATTAGGGTTTCTGGCGACCTTCACGGGCCGTGAAGCGGTCGTGAAGAGAAACCCTCCACGAGGCTTCACCACCCGGACATGTAGTCATGGGAGCACTACCTTCACGAGGGCTTCACGGCCCGTGAGAGCCCGTGAAGGCAGGCACCATTCTTTTAATTGGACCACTCGTTGGCCCAATGAGAGTGTGCAGTGGAACCGGCCTTAGGAGCCTTCACGAGTGCTTCACGGCCAGTGAGAGCCCGTGAAGACAGAAGTCAACTGTCATTTTCTTTTTATTGGACCTTAGTGTTGGTCCAATGGAAGAGTGGGTAGTTGGCCGAATCTAGAGTCTCTTTGAGCTTCAGATGAGTCTTTAAAAGGCTTGAACTTCTCTTGTGTTATGACTCTTGCTTCATGCTCATTATATACACATCTACATAGATGGTTCTTGGTTCTAAGAGAGCAAGGAAGTGTATTAAGTGAAGGCAAGTTGTTCAAGGTTTGTGGCTGCTCCAGATTCACGAAGACGACGTGTGGTTCGTGTCTCGGGTCGGGTCCTTAGCAAGACGGAATCTCAGCTACTTGGTGTGGACTATCAATAGAGGAGCTCGGTTTCGGGTTCTTGAAGATCTTCCTAGCTCGATGGATAGCTCTAGCCCCGTGAAGGTATATTTCTCCTCCCTCTAATTTTTTTTTGTTGCTATATTCGTTTGTAGTCACGATCCCCACTTGGGGAATACATGCATGTCGGTTTTAATAACCGAAAACCCCGGTTTTTTATGTCGTTGCTTCCGCTGCGTACGGGTGTTGGTGTGCATGGATTTCCTACAGTGGTATTAGAGCCTAGGCTACAAAGATATAGCACGAAAATGGCTCGAAAATACGTTTTTGGAAGATTCAATTTTCTGTCCAGTAGGCCTTCACGGGTCGTGAATGCCACATGACTAGTGTTCATGAGGGGTCTGGTCATGGGAAGTGTTTTCAGGCTTCACGAGTCCTCATGGCCCGTGACCGGTCGTGAAGCTCTTGGGCTTCATGAGCCGTGGGGGGTGGTGAAGGCTCTCGTGAACAGTATAGTCGTGAAACTTGGTTTTTTGGCTCACGATCCTTTCTAACCCGTGATTAGTCATGAAGCCCTTGGGCTTCACGAGCCGTGAGGGGTCGTGAAGGAGCTCCTGGGCAGTTTTTGTCCTTAAAAGAAAATATTCTGGTTTTTTGGGTCATGGAGGAGTTTCTATTTTCTGGCAGATTCTGCTTGGTCAACCCCTCGTAATATTTTGGTACAAAAATGGGTATGTAAGGTCTGGTCTTGGAATGAGATGCATACATGCATACACATATGTTGTGTATACATGTATATGGGTATAAAAGTTGGTTTTATGCCCTAATGCATATGTACAAGAATTTCCTTGTTGTGCCTTGAGTGTTTGTGTTGGAAATTCTTACCGAAATATTTCTTTGGTCACGGTTTTGGCACACTGTGCTTTGTGGTTGTTGTTTGTTTCTTTTAGTTGGTAACCATCGCCCTAGACCTTGTGGTTGTGCCTTGTGGTTTGTTTGGTTGTTTGGATTTATTTGGTGACCTTAGTATCACATGTGATGTAATTAATTATTTATTCATTTGGTATGTAATTTATTATCGCGGCTTGCATGCCGTTTCATTTATCCATATGTGCTTGTACTTGATTGATAGGAAGCGCGTGGCTTGCATGCCATTTACTTTCTTTTGTGTACTTATGTTTTGAAGACCACAATCAAGAGTCGAGAGGAGACGTCTTGAAGACTTTGGATCCGGTTAGTCCCGATGGAGGTAGCGGATTCAGTGGGAGCACTCCATGGTCTAGGTTTGTGTCCTTAGTAGACCTAGTCCTCCCGGCTTGGCTCGCGGGTAGGACGCATAGGTTTTCGCATGGTTACCAATCTCTTTGTATGTGTGTGATGTGATTTATATTTCTTGCATGGTTGTTTATGTTTCCTCGCATGCTTGATAACTTTCTAAGTTAATAAAATCACAAGAGTTTTTAAATTGGTTAACAAACTCTCGCATGTACACGATTAACAAGACAATATAAACTTGGTATTTATATTTAAAGTGAAAATCGGTTTTGTCACTTACTTTGTTAATCAAATATTAAAACTTGGTTTTAATCAAGAAACAAAAGCCCGTTTCCTAAAACGTAAATCACACACCATCAATAAGATGACACACCCGATTCTAGTGAAGCATGGGATAATTGTCGAGCTAAGCACGAGTTATTCCATGTGGATCTGTGTGGAAGGTAAGAGTGGTGACTTGGAGTTATTGGTTGTCGAGCTTAGCACGAGCCAATGATTGTCGAGTGTGCTACCATGTGTCTTGTTGGACGATTTACAATTGCAAACTAAAATGCTTTTGTGATTGTCGAGCTAAGCACGAGTCAACCAAGAATTTTAATTTGGGATTGGTGTAAGTAGGGATCAAACATGCCAACCGACCATTTTATGTCATTGGATCACGCAAATATCTAAGAGTTGCAATAGAGATTGCAATCGGTAAAATGGTTACTGGCCAAAATAGCTTCATGAAGTGATCCGCAGTAAACCCGTCATGTAGTGGAGTAAAATATGGTTCTTAGCCCTTGTTAAGATAAATTGTTTTTCTAAAACTTTATGGGTAATTATTTTAACGAGGATTATATCAAACTAACTAAAACGTGTATTCTTGTTATTTATAGATGTCAAACGATAATAACACCACGTCAAACAATTCGCTTCGTATGTTCCTACATAGTGAGAAACTCACGGGAGTTAACTTCGTTGACTGGCTTAGGCAATTGAGAATTGTCCTTCGCTATGAGTCAAAATTGCACATCCTTGAGGAACCCCTTCCAGAATCACCTGCTACCGACGCGACATGGTCTGTCCGATACGCACATGAGAAGCGTGTTGAGGAAACACACGATGTTGCCTGCCTCATGTTGTCAACTATGAGCTCAGAGTTGCAAAAGCACTTTGAGCACATGAGTGTGCACGATATGATGAACAAGTTGAAGGACATGTTCCAACAACAAGTTAGGGAGGAACACTATGAGTGTGTTAAAAACCTAGTCGGTTGTAGAATGCAGGAAGGTAGGAGTGTGAGTGCCCACGTCCTTAAGATGAAGGCGTACGTGGACCAAATGGAGAGACTAGGATTTCTCATGGGGAGGGAGTTTGCTGTGGATATAGTGCTCCAGTCCCTGCCCACGTCATATGATCAGTTTGTCATGAACTATTACATGCATGACATGGAGAAAACCTTAGGTGAATTGCATGGTATGTTGAAGACTGCGGAGTCTGACATGGCCAAACATGAATCCACCTCTTCCATTCCTACCACGAGTTCTAGGGAACAAAAGAAGAAGAAGAAGAAACCAACACGAAGGGAAAAGGTTTGAGTGTCCAAGCCTATTCCCCACATTGAATCTGAGGACAATGATTGTGTGCCTCAAGAAGAGATTCAAGAAAAATTGGTTTGCTACTTCAGTGGAAGATTTGGAGATTGGGGCTGTCACGTATGCCCATCGTGCCAAGAGGATATTAAACTTCTAAGGAAAGAGAGAGTTAATTTCCCCTCTCAAGGTACATGCATGATTCATTGCTAATTCTTCTATTTCGCTGGGTTGTTCACCCGAGCTAATTAACTCACGTTTGTCACAAATTTATTTTGTTACAAAGTGTAGGTACCCTCTAAAAGAAGAAAGAAGAGCATGAAGAACCGGATCTCTAAAAGAGAAAACTTGATAGATTAACCTCTTAAAGAGAATTGGGAGTTTTGATCTCGCCTATTGTTACCGGTTTGATTATTACTTTGTTTTTGATGCCCTGCGAGGCAAATTGAGATTTTATTGTATGTTCATAAAGACGGTGGATGAGATTTTGAATTTTGGGTTGTAAAAGATTTTTCCGCATTACTTATTCGATTTCAAAGTTTGTTCATCTCATAGCTTATGTTTTGTTTTGGCCTCCATGGCGCATCATTCTACATTTGGTGACGATGAATTCATACTTGAAATTTGAATCTTGTTTTTGAAAAATATTTGTTGTTAAAAATCAAAATTGTCCATGTCAAAACACACATGCTACAAGTAATAGTTAATCATGAATGATTGATTACAAATCCAAAATAGTTTGGATTAGTCGGCTCTTTGTCATAATCTACTTAACCATATAAATAAGACAAGTATCGCCTAGATCCATGTGGTTAGGATCTTCGAATAGTTTAACCTTGGGTTAAACATTTGATGCTAGTCTTATCTATTAGGGCAAGATGATTATGAAACCATTCACGGTATATGTGAGAGGGATGCTAGCTTGTAAGATATTGATCACCTTGGTGGATAATCCGTACAAGAACATAACAAAGAGAAACTAATTAAAAGAATCAATTAGGACATATAGGTAGGATGATTAGATCTAGTTGAGATGCTAAGATACCTTAAATCTATATCAATGACCACATTATGAATTGCGGGATTATCTCACAATTCGTTCCTTAACATAGACACATTTGTACATGGTGTCACGTTGAAGGAAACCGGATATTGTTGCAAAATGATCTTGTAAATAATGGGTCAAATATGTGTATTCGACTTGTTAGTATACACATTGAATGTGACGAGCCAAGTCCTTCATCTTAATCGAACTTGAAAGTCTATTTAGCACCATATGAGATATATCTTGAAAGAGTTCTTTGCTTGTATATATCAAAGTTTGGAGATTTTCAATCTACATATAGTGGGAGATTGAAGAACTTAAATGGTGCTAATACATTTAAAATGATCTTATAGGTTTTGGATATTTGACCTTACGAGAACAATGTTTTGTTGCTCCAAAGGAAGATAATAACTAGAGCATTCCAGTGGAAGAACGTGTAACTTAAATGAAAGACTTGATGTTGACACTAGCATATGATCAAATATTGGCATGAGAATGCCGGTTATCCTGACCATGAGTAATTACTTTCAAGGCTGATAGAAGTCATGTAGCCAAAGAGATATGAGATCCTCACATCTAAAAGGCAATGATTTGATGGTGAGTCTTGTTCAAATCACCATCTATCGGAAAGCATAGTGGGCCCCGAGTTCACTAAGGTTATGAGAAGTAATTAATCATGAGATAAAATCCATTTTAAGTATGCAAATACTTTACTTAATTCCATACCAGGGTGCAAACCGAGATGGTGTAAATGGAATTAACATGCATTGTATTGTAGACTACTTCAAATACCGACTAGGGCTAAGGGTTTCATGATGGTTATTGTGGAAGCTTTTCCTAGTGGCTATGTTGAAGATCATTTGATACTCGTTTCTATTGTTGCCTTCTCATGGCAATAAAGGATAGTACACGGATATACAAGACCGCGTTCCTTTATGGAACCATGTATTGAGGAAGTGCTTACCACACTCTCTGAGGGTCTTAGATATCCGTAGTATCCAAATTAGGTCTACAAGTATGGATAAGTCCCTTGGACTTATACTAACATCGTAAAAGTAAGATCTTTGCTTTCATGAGAGGATCAAAGCATGAGTCTTCTAGAAGCATAGATAAGACTTTTACTTATGTTAGGGCTAGTAGGAGCTTTTGTTGTATGCATAGAAGTATGTATCGATTGAAGATAATGTCCCGTTGTTAAGCGTTCCATGAACCTAAAATGTGGAATTATTGCTTCATGATAATACTTAAAGATACAAAAATTTGGATATTTTGAATTACAAGAAATACTTGTGTATGTTCTTGATGTTTGACGACAAGAAATAAGACTTGGAGTAATTATTACTCTAATACTAATTTCTAACGGGATAAACTGTTGATCTTGATCGAAGTTGATGATCCTACTTTGTGGTGTTAATTATTGATTAGAGAAGTTCTTAAGTATCACTGATCCTATTGTGAACTTTCGTAACAATGAGGATATGAGTACCTTAGTGCTTCATTATATGATCTCTTTGACAGATACTTTGAATAAGTAGTTTGGTCAAAAGATAGTTGTGAAAATTAACAAGAATACAAATAGATGTTTCATAGCAAATCCATTAAATAAGTCGTTGTCATAATGACTAGTGATGTTTAACATACTGGGTCATGTAGCATTTCTCATGAATATGATTTGGCTTGAAATATTGTTTTAGTAGTTGATTGTTTCATGTTAGCTTTGGGAACTGCAAGCAGTATCGTAACTTTTGATTGCTTTCGATATATAGTGGGGACTATATATACGCAGATGCAGTTACTTTCATTAGTCTTTACTGTGTTCCATCTTAGCATGTTTAACCAATTCCCTTAGTGCTTATGCATTCTAGATTTCCACAGTCAGTCATTCTTCAAGGGAAAGAAGTTTGAAGTAAGACTGAGGTTAGGGTTTGGTCATGCATTAATCCAGGATTGAATGCAAGTGACGCAAGACTAACCTATGCTTGAAATGAGTTTCAAGTGATTGGAAGACCACATCTGAGTTCACTTCATGGATTATGGTCACAAGTGACTCGGGATGATAATATCATTTCATCCTTAGACCGGAGATACATGTGTATCCAAAGCATGAGTCTGCTTTATTTTGATTGTTTTCAAAGGTGGTTTGTAACTGGCCGCTATAAACGGAGTTATCAAATAAAGTATGAAGTATGTGGCGGGGCTATGTAGTCAAAAGGATTTGTTCCTCTAGTTAAAGAGATATCCCTGGGCCCCTCGATGATTGGGCACTGACACCAAAAATGCATGGACGTGCTCAAGCTGCAATGGTTTTAGATCAGTTGCAAACTTGTTATTTTGGTCACCACCAATCTAGAATCGAGAAACAGATTCGTGAACGATCTGGAGATTAGCATTTTTTATGTCTCGTGTTGACACGGATACCGCGAAGAAAGGGATGTTTATGATCACTAATCTATAGGACCTTTGAGCCTTTATAGGCTACCAGGATTTGTCGAGGATGACGTAACTCGTACCGACTTGGGGGCAAGCATGCTTTGCTAGAGCCGCTGCTTGTCTGTTGTGTTGATAACGCTGTATCACGTGCAAGTGGGAGTCTGTTGGAATATGCCCACTCATACACGTGTACTAGCATCACACGCCAAGGGTAGATTCCGGGAGCACAACGCAAACATGAGAGAATATGAAATTAGGGTTTCTGCCGACCTTCACGGGCCGTGAAGCGGTCGTGAAGAGAAACCCTCAACGAGGCTTCACCACCCGGACATGTAGTCGTGGGGGCACTGCCTTCACGAGGGCTTCACGGCCCGTGAGAGCCCGTGAAGGCAGGCACCATTCTTTTAATTGGACCACTCGTTGGCCCAATGAGAGTGTGCGGTGGAACCGGCCTTAGGAGCCTTCACGAGTGCTTCACGGCCCGTGAGAGCCCGTGAAGACAGAAGTCAAACTGTCACTTTCTTTTTATTGGACCTTAGTGTTGGTCCAATGGAAGAGTGGGTAGTTGGCCGAATCTGGAGTCTCTTTGAGCTTCAGATGAGTCTTTAAAAGGCTTGAATTTCTCTTGTGTTATGACTCTTGCTTCATGCTCATTATATACACATATACATAGATGGTTCCTGGTTCTAAGAGAGCAAGGAAGTGTATCAAGTGAAGGCAAGTTGTTCAAGGTTTGTGGATGCTCCAGATTCACAAAAACGACGTGTGGTTCGTGTCTCGGGTCCTTAGCAATACGGAATCTCGGCTACTTGGTGTGGACTATCAATAGAGGAGCTCGGTTTCGGGTTCTTGAAGATCTTCCTAGCTCGATAGATAGCTCCAGCCCCGTGATGGTATATTTCTCCTCCGGGTGTTGGCGTGCATGGATTTCCTACAGAGACCACCAAGATTAGGAGGTTTGTGGCAACTTTGCCAATGGAGTTTCGTCCGCATGTGAGAGCAGCTGTTAGTCTGGATCCGGCATTTGAAGTGGCCCGACAAATGGAGGGTGATTGTATTCACTGCACCGGCGAATCTGCCAGTGGGGGTTAAAGAGAAAGTTTCAGCCATCTATTAAATCGGGTCCTTCCAAAGGACAATCCTCAGCAGGTGGGAAGACTCAGACTTCAAAGAAGACAAGACCCGACACTCATTGGTGTTGTCAGGGTCGTACTTATCATGTTGGTGAATGTTCTAGTGCTACCAGACGATGCTGGAGGTGCGGGCAGAAGGGACACACTAGTACTGAGTGTGGTTTTATAGAAGATATCTGTTATCGGTGCCACAAGCCTGGTCACAAGATGACTGACTGCCTAGAGAGACAGGGTGCTGGAACCAAGGGGTCTTTTAGGAACCAAGTGTGTTTCGTGCATGTGAATGTTGAATTTCACAAATCCGCAGGAAGCATCTGATTTTCTAAATCCGATAGTTTTGGCGGATTTGTACTAAGTCCAAAGTTAAGTTCACATGCTTGTTTTATAGTCTTATTGTGTGTGTCTAGATGATTAATGTGAGTAATAATGTTCTAGGTGAACTTGTGGTATTAGTGAAGTCAAAACAAAATACCTGTATGTCGTAAATCACTCAGGTGAGTACCTGCTTTCATGAGACTCAATAGAGTAAGGCTTGTTTGCTGAATGAGTACCTGAATGATTGTATTGTGTATATCTAACTTGTTTTTGCAGGTATGCTCAAGGAGGTAAGTGTATGTTGTGAGTGATGTTAAGATATGTATTAGGCGCATGCTAGCAGATCCAGAGTGGAACTGCTTAGTTAATACATGATGATATGTACGAATGAGTAACTGAATGATGCTGCATGTAAGATGATGGATCCTAGTGGGATCATATGTGTGTATGTGTCTTTGTGCACTGTCTGCAGACTATTTGAAGCATGGTTAAGGTCAGTCAGTTGTAACTGGATCCCATGAGTACTTTGGGATTTCAAGGTGATTCGGTAGGCATCCTGGATCCTAGGTTCTACATAACCGCCATGCCTTAACGTGAGTGGTAATCAACCGGTTGTAGCTGGATTACTTGTTGAGCCCTTGGCTCTGTGAACGATATTTGGTGGACTACTTTATGCTCCCCCACCAGCGTGGATGGTTGTGTCTGTTCTCCCGGTCTGAGTTGTTGAGCGGGATTGATTACCATGCAAGACATGACTCTTACCGATCTTGTCAGCACACCGCTATGTGTTAAGATATCAATGATTATTTATGTATGATATGTATGTTGCATGACTTGCTTTATTGATTCTTATGTTAAGTATGTACTCACTAGCTATGTTGTTTAGCTAATAGTGCTACGTTGCCCCTTTTCAGATAAAGACTAGAAAGCCTGTGATGCGGGTGGATTTTGGATGTATATAAACCGTTATGGGATTGGAACCCTATTTTATGTAATGTAATGTGATGTTATGGTCGGTTCCTGTGATAGGTAAGACCAGTGTATGTTTTGAAAAAAAAGATGACAATGTAATTAGCAGTTGTTACTTCTAAAAAGAAAATTGTAACGTCCCAAAATTTTTTTAATAATTAAACTGACCGTACGATTGATTTTTCATCTCAAGTAAACATTGTATGAGTTAGTTACATACCCGGGTGGTAACCCGTCAAATTCAAATGTAATTGTTTAGAATACATCAAGAAACACAAAATAGTTTGATATTTGCGGAAGCTTGCGGAGTATGAGCTATCAACCGCGTGCTGGAGCCCCGCCGATCTAGATTAGAACTGCTTAGTTAATGCATGATGATATGTACGAATGAATAACTGAATGATGCTGCATGTAAGATGATGGATCCCAGTGGGATCATATGTGTGTATATGTGTATGTGCACTGTTTGCAGACTATTTGAAGTATGGTTAAGGTCAGTCAGTTGTAACTGGATCCCATGAGTACTTTGGGATTTCACGGTGATTCGGGAGGCATCCCAGATCCTAGGTTCTGCAGAACCGCCGTGCCTTAACGTGAGTGGTAATCAGCCGGTTGTAGCTGGATTACTTCTGGGGCCCTTGGCTCTATGAACGATGTTTGGTGGACTGCTTTATGCTCCCCCACCAGCGCGGATGGTTGTGGCGGATCCCCTGGTCTTAGTTGTTGAGCGGGATTGATTACCCTACAAGACATGACTCTTACTGATCTTGTCAGCAAACTGCTATGTGTTAAGCTAGCAATGATTGTTTATGTATGATATGTATGTTGCATGACTTCCTTTATTCATACTTATGTTAAGTATGTACTCACTTGCTAAGTTGTTTAGCTAATGGTGCTACGTTGCCCATTTTCATGTAAAGACTAGAAGGCTTATGAGGCGGGTGGCTTTTGGATGTATATAAACCGTTATGGGATTGGAACCCTATTTTATGTAATGTAATGTGATGTTATGGTCGGTTCCTGTGATAGGTAAGACCAGTGTATGTTTTGAAAAAAAAGATGACAATGTAATTAGCAGTTGTTACTTCTAAAAAGAAAATTGTAACGTCCCAAAAATTTTTTTAATAATTAAACTGACCGTACGATTGATTTTTCATCTCAAGTAAACATTGTATGAGTTAGTTACATACCCGGGTGGTAACCCGTCAAATTCAAATGTAATTGTTTAGAATACATCAAGAAACACAAAATAGTTTGATATTTGCAGAAGCTTGCGGAGTATGAGCTATCAACCGCGTGCTGGAGCCCCGCCGTGGCCATCACCTGAAAAGAAGGTTAAACAACAACCATAAGCACAAAGCTTAGCGAGTACACTTACTTACAACCAACCATAAGGCGTCAACTCATATGTTTTACATTCATATTTCATCCTTCATTCCCGCTACCGTAGTAGACGGTCCCAACATTCCCGTCACCGTAGTGAACGGTCTCATCATTTCCGTCACCGGAGTGAATGGACTCATCATTCCCGTTAACGAAGTGAACGGTCTCATCATTCCCGTCACCAAAGTGAACGGTCTCACCATTCCCGTCACCCAAGTGAACGGTCTTATCATTCCCGTCACCGAAGTGAAGGGTCTCATCATTCCCGTCATCGAAGTGAACGGTCTCATCATTCCCGTCACCGAAGTGAACGGTCTCATCATTCCCGTCACCGAAGTGAACGGTCTCATCATTCCCGTCACCGAAGTGAACGGTCTCATCATTCCCGTCACCGAAGTGAACGGTCTACTCAATAGCATAGCATAACACATTATCAGTAAATCGATTCATCAGTGATTATTTCACCATTTCATCATTTCATCAATTCATCAATCATATAGCATGTAGCACATTAAACACATACACCATGAGGTTTAGATGGTAAGTAAGAATACTCACCTGTCTGTAGTCTTAGTTCTCAAACTTAGCTCACTGATACACTTGTGGTTACTTGCTAGTCAACCATCACCTACAATAGGTCTAACACATCAATACCGAATACGAATCCCTTGCTCGTTTATCCCCGTACTACGTCTGGGTTTCACAAGGCATGCTCAATAAGAAAATCATTAAAGTCCCTTAAGTCGGGGACGCGTTGCGTCCACCAAACCGACGTTTCGCGTCGAGTGTAAAAGTATCGGATATCACAATCCGGATTGACTGTCGGATTCTCCACGTAACTTTCGGATTTCAACTTATTTCAGATTTCACATCTGGATTTCAAACTCAATGCACAAGTCGCACGATTGTTAACATGGTGCCCATGCGAAAGTCGCATAGGTCTGAATAAGTCGCATGAATGTCCACAAGCCCTCAAAGTCGCATGAGGTTAAGAGTCGAATAAATATTCACATTATGCCCCATGCGACAGTTGCATGGGGTGTTTATAACAAGAGTCGCATGACACTTTTTTCGCATAAGTCCCATGAGTCACCCATACGTAAGTTACTTGAGGTACACATGATAGTTAAAGGTCGCATGAGCATGTATTAGCATATCAGAGAGTTGAATGAAAAAACTTAAGTCACTAAACATCCCATGCAACAGTTGCATGGCCCATGCGAAAGTCGCATGGTGTTATCTTAGAAAGTCGCATGGTCCATATATAAAAGTCGCATGATGTATTCCCTTCACCCAGCCAAAGTCGCACGACATTTCCAGCATAAGTCGCATGAAGTCTTTCTGTTTCAAAACATTTCTCCATTCATTTAACCACTTCCTTCAAGACTTAACTACATTTTATCAAGTATTGAAGCTTATATCTCAAGTTTCTTTCTCTTTTTCTTCATAAACCCAAAACCCCAAGAAACCCATATTACAACTCAGGCTAGCATTATCCAAACAAGATAAAATTGGTGCCTACAGCATCCTAGTGAGGTAAGACACATTACCTAATGAATCTTTCAACAATTCTTCAAGTTTCCAGCAATTCTTGAGGCTCCTTCTCTTTGATGCTCGTGGGTTTAAGCACACACACACTATCACACAGTAAATGCTTGTTTGAGTGAATGAAACAGTAGCAATGTTGGGGGTTGTGCCCTAGAAAGCATTAAATACTCCTTCTAACAAGGCCTTGAGCACACAACTCACATTGATTGGGCCCAAGAGCATAAACCCAACAACCTTCACATGTCTAGTCCAATAACACACACACACACACACATATATATATATAACTAGCCCATAAATCGTTAACATGTATCACTACTAAATTCACAATCCAATAAAATTCACCATTTCTCAATAACTATTCTTTCATTTATTTATTTTCCAAAGTTTGGCTATTACAACTCTCCCCCACATAAACACGATTTCGTCCTCGAAATCTATATTCAAACATGGTGGGGTAATTCTTCTTCATTTATTCCTCGGACTCCCACATCTACTCTAAACCTTTACAATGCTCCCACAGCACCTTTACCATTCCCACTTCTCGGTTGCGTAGCCGTTTAATCTTTCTTTCGAGGATCGTAACCGGACTCTCGATGTAATTCAATTACTCATCTATGGTGATGTCCTCCAATGGTACAAACGCCGACTCTGTTGGGGTTTGTTCGGTTTTTCAAAATATATTTTAGCAACGGAAGCATGAACAACAATTTTAAACTTTTAAAACTCCCCACCAATGATCCATATGCAAGCCTTAAGAAACAAAACAACCATAGGGTGTTTAGAACTACAACCTTTGTAGCGTGAGTAAACCGTTGATGAAGTGGTTGATCTATGAGAAGCCAAGAGAAGATTTCCTCCAAGGTATCCACAAATCAATGAGTCCAACACCTCCAAGATGCTAGTCTCTCCAACCCTTGATATTCAATAATGCAAGCAACAACCTTTGTTCTTCTTCTTGAACAAGATGTATGTATTGTAGCACCACACTTGACTTACTTGAAGAACACCAATACAAGAATGTAGAGATGTTTTCAAAGCTTCAAGAATACTTAGAACTTTTCTAAAAGAAGCCTAAAGGTGGTAGCATGCAATAGTTAGAACAAAGAACCATGCATGTACTAAATAAGATCAAGAAGTGAAGCAACAAGAGGGAGGCCCCCTTTGGCTCCCATTTTCGGCCGAAAATAGGTGAGGGGGGAGGGTCCCCTCTTGCCTTCCTTCCATGCTTGTACATCTAGTCCATGCCTTGGTTGATTGCTTTCAAGTATACACAACATGGCCCCCATTTGAATTAATGAGGGATTTTCTAGTTTCCTTCATAAATACATATATAAAAGATATACTAGATGTGCCATACTATGTATAAAATACATCTACATGTATTTTATATACATACTTGATTGTTACTAGTAACTCTTTACTTGTAACAAGGATATACATACATTTATATAATTTGTTATTAGTAACAATTTATATGTAACAAATATATATTTATGCATATATATACATACATACATATAAAATCATATGTTTATATCTATGTATTTGATATGTATTATCTTGTATCAATATACAAGAGTGATATTATTATTTCACATAAATAATAATATGCAACAATGCATATATACTTATATATATATATATATATATAATGAGTTGGAAACATATTTAAATCATATTCAAATATGTAATTGGTGTCCATTGATTGTAAATGTGTGACCCTATGGGTTTATTTATTATCAGTAATATCGTATTAATTTGTGTCTTGTGCACATAAAACCAACAATCTCCCACTTGCACAAGTTACAACTTAAGCCGATATAGACAATGGTAAGAACGTCTAGCAACATCCCATTGCCCCTAATAATAAATAAAGTGTGTTGATCAACACTTTCACCAACGAAATTAACTCACTAGCTACAAATCGTTGTTATAGGTAAGTCATCAATTATCCCTTTGTTTTAACATCTCATTGAACATGAGACATGGATCGTCATCAATTCTCATATAATGTTCAACTTGTTTTAGGGCCCAGAGATATTATACTCCCAATTAAATGTGAGAAACAAATTCCATCTTGACCACATACGTCTCTTATAAGACTCATATCATACCTAATAATGGCCTTTATAACTACCCGGTTAAAGATAGCGTTTAACCACATTAAAGCATGATACTCCTCATACTCGAGTCCCAATATGTGTCTCAGGTCTAAGGATACAAAGATACCACCTTTTTCTCAAGATTTACTTATGACACTGATCCATGAAGCGATCTTAAGAGCGGGTCATGTCCAATGTTTGTTCCCTAACAAACATTAGTGAATTTGGCTGCAAACCCTTTTGCCTACTTTCATCACGAATGAAAGTTAACCAACTTATTCAGATTAGTCTTAATTCATAACTATTCCCATAGTTATAACCGACTATGGACGTTTTAGAATAAAGAATTATTCATGGATTTAAACATGCTAATAAAGAACACAATATATATTAATGAAGTGATCATATCCCATACATCATTCAGATAAAATAGATATTGTCATAATGTTCCAAAATATCCAAATACTAAATTACAATTGAAATCCAATCCCTTGCAAAGCGAAGACCTATTGCCCTAGTATGAGACTCATGCTTAGTCGAGGCAAGAGGTTTCGTAAAAGGATCTGCAAGATTCTGATCTGTATGAACTTTGCGAATACACACATCTCCTCTATCCACTATATCCCGTATGTAGTGGAAACGCCCGAGGATGTGTTTGGTGCTGTGATGTGATCTAGGTTCTTTTGCCTGGGCAATAGCACCTTCATTATCACAAAATATCTCTATGGTGTCTTGAATGCTTGTTACTACCCCAAGGTCAGCAATGAACTTCTTCATCCATGCAGCTTCTTGTCCAGCCTCAGAAGCAGCAATGTATTCAGATTCTGTAGTGGATTGTGCAACTACACTTTGCTTAGAACTTTTCCAAGCAACCGCGCCTCCATTCATAACGAAGACATAGCCCGATTGTGATCGAGAATCATCTCGATCCGTTTGGAAACTAGCATCTGTGTAACACTTTACACAAAGATCTTCTTCCAAACCCCCATAGATCAAGAACATGTCTTTGGTTCTTCTCAAGTATTTTAAAATGTTCTTGACTGCCATCCAATGGCTATCTCCTGGGTTTTGCTGGTATCTGCTCGTCATGCTCAAAGCATACGAGACATCTGGCCTAGTGCATAGCATGGCATACATGATGGATCCAATTGCAGAAGCATATGGGATCTCACTCATTCTATCTAGCTCTACTCTTGTGCTAGGGCTTTGAGCTTTACTCAAAACCGTGCCTTGTGCCATTGGCAAGAATCCTCTCTTAGAATTCTCCATCTTGAATCGTTTCAAGATTTTGTCAATATATGCACTTTGACTTAGGCCAATAAGACGCCTAGATCTATCCCTATAGATCTTTATTCCAAGAATGTAGGCGGCTTCTCCCAAGTCTTTCATTGAGAAACACTTCCCAAGCCAAGACTTGATGTCTTGCAAGGTCGGGATGTCGTTTCCAATGAGTAGTATGTCATCAACATACAAGACAAGGAATGCTACTGCGCTCCCACTATTTTTCTTGTAAACACACGGTTCATCTTCTGATTTGATAAAACCAAACTCTTTTATTTTCTCATCAAATCGAAGATTCCAACTTCGAGATGCTTGCTTTAGTCCATAGATGGATCTTTTAAGCTTGCACACCTTATTAGGATACTTAGGATCTACAAAACCTTCAGGCTGAACCATATAGACATCTTCACTTAAGTGTCCATTTAGAAAAGCCGTTTTGACATCCATTTGCCATATCTCATAGTCATAATATGCAGCTATGGTAATAAGTATTCTAATAGATTTAATCATGGCTACCGGAGAGAAAGTTTCATCATAGTCAATACCATGAGTTTGAGTGAAACCTTTCGCCACTAGCCTTGCCTTAAATGTGTGTACATTTCCATCCATGTCTGTCTTCTTCTTGAAGACCCACTTGCTCCCTACAGTCTTACTATTGGGAGGAAGATCAACCAAGTCCCATACTTGATTTTCATACATGGACTGCATCTCAGTGTTCATGGCATCAAGCCATTTATCGGATTCCGGATCCGATATAGCATCTTGGTAGGTAGTAGGCTCAGAAGAGTCTACCAAGAAAATCTCATCATTGGACACGAGAAATCCGTATCTCTCGGGTTCTTGACGAGGTCTACCAGATCTACGAACACTATGTGTTTCAGTAGGTTCTTGAACAACCAATTGTTCAGGTTCAACAACCGTTTGTTGAGTGCTAGTGTCAACCTGACTTGTATTTTGTGGTTCTTGAATTTCTTGAAGGTCTACATTGCTCTCACTTGCCTCTTTCGAAAGAAACTCCTTTTCTAAGAAAGTGGCATGCCTAGAAACAAACACTTTGTTCTCAGCTGGGTTGTAGAAATAATATCCTAATGAATCTTTAGGATATCCCACAAAATTACATTTGATAGATCTAGGATCGAGTTTGCTTAAAGCTTCTTGTCGTACATGAGCCTCACAACCCCAGACTTTCAAGTAAGATAAGTTTGGAACCTTTCCATACCACATCTCATATGGTGTCTTATCTACCTTATTGGTTGGAACCATATTCAATATGCGCGCAGCAGTTAATAAAGCATAACTCCAAAAGGACGAGGGTAGAGTACTTCGGCTCATCATAGACCGAACCATATCTAGTAGAGTTCGGTTCCTCCTTTCAGATACACCATTATGTTGTGGTGTTCTAGGAGGAGTAAGTTGTGAGATAATCCCACAATTACTAAGATGATCCATAAACTCTTGGCTTAAGTACTCACCACCTCGATCGGAACGAAGTGCCTTGATTGTTTTGTTGAGTTGATTTTGTACTTCGTTTTGAAACAGCTTGAACATCTCAAATGTTTCATGTTTATGTTTCATCAAATAAACATAACCAAATCTACTATAATCATCGGTGAATGTAACGAAGTATCTATCACCATCCCTAGACATTGATCTAAAAGGACCGCATACATCCGTATGTATGATTCCTAATAGATCTTTGGCTCTTTCACTTGAACCAGAGAAAGGAGCCTTAGTTATCTTCCCATATAAACATGATTCGCAAACTTCAAATGAGCTACAATCGTTTGATTTTAAAATTCCATCCTTTTGAAGTTTTGCAATGCGTTTCTTGTTTATATGACCAAGTCGACAATGCCATAGGTATGTTTGACTTAAGTCATGCTTAGGTCGTTTGGTGCTAGTGGTATATATAGAATTATCATCAAGAGATCTTTTAAGATTAACTTCATATATTCCATTAAGAGGGCGAGCCTCAAAATACAAAATGTCGTTTTTGAAGGCACGAATGCCATCATCAACGAAACCAAAAGTGAATCCAGATTCTCTTAACCGAGCTACTGAAATAATATTCCTAGTTAAACTAGGTACATAACAACAATTGTTTAATATTAAGTACAGGCCATTTGGTAATAATAATTCAAAAGTTCCAAGGGCTTCAACAGCAACATTTGCTCCATTGCCCACGTGGAGATCCAAATCGCCTAGCTTCAGCAGCTTACTTTTTCTCAACCCCTGCACATTGTTACAAATGTGAGTTCCACAACCGGTATCAAATACCCAGGAATTAATGGAAAAAGTATACATTTCAATCATATATATACTTGAAGTGCTAGCCTTGCCAGCCTTCTTCTTTTTCAACTCTGCAAGGTAGGTTGGACAATTGCGCCTCCAATGTCCTACCACCCCGCATTCAAAGCACGGGTCATTCTTTGGAACCTTTCCCGCCGTCTTGGGTGTAGGAGCCTTGGCAACTTGCTTGCCTTTGGCCTTTCCCTTTGCCTTCGCTTTGCCTTTCCCTTTTGAGTTGTTTTTCTTTTTCTTCTTGATTTTCACTTCTTGAATCATCAAGACTTGAGGTGTTTTGCTCGGAATCTTACTCTCAGCAGTTTTAAGCATCCCATGCAACTCTGAGACAGATTTCTCCCAATTGTTCATGTTATAATTCATGACAAATTGATCATAGGCTTTGGTCAACGAGTTAAGGATCATATCCTGTGCAAACTCGTTGGTTATGGGAGATCCAAGCCTAGCAAGCTGGTCAATGTATCCTTTCATCTTTAGCACATAGTCGCTAACGGATTGACCTTCCTCCATCTTGCATGCATGGAAGGCTTGAGTGACCTCAAAGCGTTCTTGCTTCGCTTGCTTTTGGAACATTTCCTTAAGCTGGCGAAGCATCTCATATGCTCCATGCTCCTCAAGGTTGTTTTGAAGATCCGGAGACATGGTAGCAAGCATGAGGCATGCAACTTCGACCGAGTCGTCGGAATGCTTCACCCAAGCATCCCTAACGGCTTTGGCCGCAGTCAATGAAGGTTCCTCAGGGACGGGATTCTCAAGTACGTACAATTTCTTTTCGTGCTTAAGAACGATTCTCAAGTTACGATACCAGTCTAAGAAATTTTTACCATTGAGTTTTTCTTTCTCTAAGATTGAACGAAGAGATAAGTTGTTAACGGGCGTAGTTGAGTTAGGGGCCATCTACAAAATCAAAGTTCAATTTAGTATTTTCGATATTTAATCCTTTAATAATTAATACCCTTTAGAATTATAAAATTCTATATTTTTAAAGGCTAGGATCCAAGTTGAACTTAACCTTGAATGTTTGGCTAATGCTCTCTCCATCAAGTTAAAACAACAAGGTAGGTAACGTTTACCAATTACATCTCGTATGTAATTCCTAGATCTTTATGGGATCCTAGACAACGATTGTCAATTTTGACATGTTTGATCCCATCTATGCCTCGGGCTTCCTTACGTTTGGCTAATGCTCTCTCCGTAATAAGATTCCGATTAAGTCGTCCTATTTCAAGACGGTGAAATTCCGGCCCAAGACGTTCATGGAATTCGCGGAAAAACACCTCGGTTGATACAAAAACAATCCACACGTTTGGCTAATGCTCTCTCCACGTGAGTGTCGTTGCAACAAGCGAGTGTCTTAAAATGGGATGGCATAGACTTACGTTTTGAAAAAGGGCTTTTACCGTTTTGTATATTTATTAAATAAAACAAAACGAGTCGTGTGACTAGTATTGCATGCATACAATAATAAGTCCACGTTTTGATAAAATCATATTTTATATATATATTGGTCTTGAGTATTCTTAAAATCCATATTTTACGAACTCTCAACGCGTTCAATTTTAAACTAGTATTAATATCCTATATTAACGTGTGTAGTTTCGAGCGCGCAAATACGACCAATTTTAGCTTGTAATAAAACCATTTTATTATTAAGCTTGAATGGAGTTTGGTTGAGTTTTAAAATCTCTATTTTATAAAACTCATATATATATATATATATATATATAAAGATATATATTTTGACATAATGAATTTTAATCTTTACAAAACTCCTTTTATATAAAATTCATTTTACATCTTATGTTATGTCAACTTAAAATACCAAACTCCCATTGTGTGATTTATATTATGTAAAAAATATTATCTAGCATGCAAAAAATCCTATTTTCAACCATGCATAATAATATAAACATAAACACACACAAATAACATGTATAAGTGCATAACCAAGCCATTTATCCTAAGTGGTATTTTTGTGAGCCATACAAAAATACCAAGTCATAACTAAGGACCAAATATTCCTCTTGTGATGAACTTGAAGTTCCCACTTGCCAAAACAACTCCTTGTAGTGCAAATGACTCCAAGCCTTCATGGTTGACTCCACCACACTTGAAAACTCCAACTTGGTCATTTCTTCATCTTGTTACATTTTTATAAAAGTAAACTAGTCTAAACTATTCTACTACTTACAAAATACAACAAGATGAAACAAAACTAAAATTATTATTACATACCAAATGAAAAAATAATTTTACAACCAAATCGAATTTCCAACACATCACAAAAGGTCTATGGCTTGTTATGCACAACATACACTCAAACAAACATATATATCAACACTTGATATTTAGGCAACTTTTACAACCAAACATGCATGTGGTTTGGTTGTTTCCCAAAATAAATATATAAACATATATAAGTTGCCAACAAGAAAATCCATAACTTTTCTAACAAAAGAAAAGTTGTCCATTTTCTTAAACAATACATACTCAAAAAGTTTCTTAAAACTATACATAAGTGGCTCTGATACCACTGTTGGGGTTTGTTCGGTTTTTCAAAATATATTTTAGCAACGGAAGCATGAACAACAATTTTAAACTTTTAAAACTCCCCACCAATGATCCATATGCAAGCCTTAAGAAACAAAACAACCATAGGGTGTTTAGAACTACAACCTTTGTAGCGTGAGTAAACCGTTGATGAAGTGGTTGATCTATGAGAAGCCAAGAGAAGACTTCCTCCAAGGTATCCACAAATCAATGAGTCCAACACCTCCAAGATGCTAGTCTCTCCAACCCTTGATATTCAAGAATGCAAGCAACAACCTTTGTTCTTCTTCTTGAACAAGATGTATGTATTGTAGCACCACACTTGACTTACTTGAAGAACACCAATACAAGAATGTAGAGATGTTTTCAAAGCTTCAAGAATACTTAGAACTTTTCTAAAAGAAGCCTAAAGGTGGTAGCATGCAATAGTTAGAACAAAGAACCATGCATGTACTAAATAAGATCAAGAAGTGAAGCAACAAGAGGGAGGCCCCCTTTGGCTCCCATTTTTGGCCAAAAATAGGTGAGGGGGGAGGGTCCCCTCTTGCCTTCCTTCCATGCTTGTACATCTAGTCCATGCCTTGGTTGATTGCTTTCAAGTATACACAACATGGCCCCCATTTGAATTAATGAGGGATTTTCTAGTTTCCTTCATAAATACATATATAAAAGATATACTAGATGTGCCATACTATGTATAAAATACATCTACATGTATTTTATATACATACTTGATTGTTACTAGTAACTCTTTACTTGTAACAAGGATATACGTACATTTATATAATTTGTTATTAGTAACAATTTATATGTAACAAATATATATTTATGCATATATATACATACATACATATAAAATCATATGTTTATATCTATGTATTTGATATGCATTATCTTGTATCAATATACAAGAGTGATATTATTATTTCACATAAATAATAATATGCAACAATGCATATATACTTATATATATATATATAATGAGTTGGAAACATATTTAAATCATATTCAAATATGTAATTGGTGTCCATTGATTGTAAATGTGTGACCCTATGGGTTTATTTATTATCAGTAATATCGTATTAATTTGTGTCTTGTGCACATAGAACCAACAGACTCATCGTCCAAACACTTTCTCAGATGAGATACATGAAACGTGTTATGTATCTTTGATAACTCCTCGGGTAGCTCTAGACGATAAGCCACCTTTCCAATCCTTGCAATGACCTTGAAAGGCCCAATAAACCTCGGGTTTAGTTTTCCATGTTTCCTGAATCGGATCACTTCCTTCCAGGGAGATACTTTCAGCAATACGTGATCACCAACTTGAAACTCCAATAGTGACTCCGTTTACCCGCATAGCTCTTTTGCCGGCTTTGAGCCGCTTGAAGTCGTTCAAGAACCTGTTGTACATGCTCGGAGGTTCTCTGCACTATTTCTGTGTTGCTAAGTTCCCTCTGTCCGACCTCACCCCAACAGATAGGGGTTCTACACTTCCTACCGTACAAAATCTCGTAGGGTGGCATACCAATACTTGCGTGGTAGCTATTCTTATACAAAAATTCCGCTAGGGGTAAGTACAAATCCCAGCTTCCCCCGAAATCAATTACACACACTCGCAGCATATCCTCCAACGTTTGGATAGTTCGTTCACTCTGCCCGTCAGTTTGAGTGTGATATGCAGTACTCAAGTTCACCCTTGTCCCCAAATCCTCATGAAACTTATTCCAAAATCTAGATGTGAATCGTACATCCCGTTCAGATACAATGGTCACCGGCACTCCGTTCGTCGAAACTATCTCTTTCACATAAATATCAGCCAATCTCTCAGCCGAACTTGCCTCTCGGATCGGTAAGAATGAGCGCTTTTCGTTAACCGATCCACCACTACCCAGATTGCATCGTAGTTCCTCGGTGTTTTCGGTAGCTTCGTTATCAGATCCATGGTTATATGCTCCCATTTCCATACAGGTATCTATAAAGGTTTCAATTTACCGTGCGGTCGCTGGTGCTCGGCCTTCACTCGCAGACAAGTGAGGCACTTTTCAACATACTTTGCCACATCTCGCTTCATTCCTTGCCACCAATAGTCCATTTTCAAGTCCCTGTACATTTTCGTGGCTCCCGGATGTATAGAAAATTTCGACTTGTGTGCTTCATCAAGAATGAGACTCCGGACTTCAGTGATCTGGGGTACCCAAATTCGCCCGTATCGGGTCCACAGCCCGCGGCTATTCTTAACCATCAGCACCATCTGGCTCTTTACCCTCTCGATTTTCTGATTCTCTTCCTTGACTGCTTCGCTATGGGCTGCTGAGATCGTTTCAAATAGTGAAGTTGTAACCGTCATTCTCAAACATTTCACATCTAACCGTGCATGGTTGGCCTTACGGCTCAATGCGTTGGCTACAACGTTAGCCTTTCCCGGATGATACAAGATCTCGCAATCGTAGTCCTTGACTAGGTCTAGCCATCTCCGCTGGCGCATGTTCAGATTCTTTTGATCAGCGAAATACTTTAAACTCTTATGATCCATATATATCGTGCACTTGACTCCGTACAAGTAATGTCTCCATAGTTTCAGTGCGAATACTACGGCGGCTAACTCTAAGTCGTGAGTCGGGTAGTTGCACTCATGCGGTTTCAGTTATCGGCAGGCGTAAGCAATCACCTTCCCTCTTTGCATCAACACACAGCCAAGTCCCACATGGGACGCTTCGCAATATACTACTAAATCCTCCATTCCCTCCGGTAAGGCCAATATCGGGGCCTCACACAATTTACCCCGAAGGGTCTCAAATGCTTCCTCTTGCTTTTCTCCCAGTCGAAACGAACACTCTTCTTTGTCAGCTTGGTCAGTGGTACTACTATCTTTGAGAAATCCTTAATAAACCTCCTGTAGTAACTGGCCAAACCTAGAAAACTTCGAATCTCCGTAGGACTCTTCGGCGTTTCCCACTTCATCACAACCTCGATGCTGGCGGGGTCGACCTTGATTCCTTCTTGGTTAAACAGATGCCCGAGAAATTGAACTTCTTACAACCAGAACTCGCACTTAGAAAATTTTGCGTACATCTTCTGTTTCTTTAAGGTTTCAAGTACTTCTCGCAGATGTAGTTCGTGCTCGGCCTCCGTCTTCGAGTAAACCAAGATGTCGTCGATGAAAACGATCACGGACTTATCAACCATTGGTTTGCAGACTCGGTTCATTAAATCCATGAATGCTGCCGGCACGTTCGTAAGGCCGAAAGGCATGACGACGAACTCGAAGTGCCCATAGCGCGTTCGAAAAGCTGTCTTGGCTATATCCTCCTCCCGGACCTTGAACTGGTGGTATCCCGATCGCAAGTCTATCTTGGAAAAACAGGCCGCTCCTTATAGTTGGTCAAACAGGTCGTCGATCCTTGGCAGCGGATAACGATTCTTAATTGTTACTTTGTTGAGTTCGCGATAATCCATACACATCCTGAAGGTTCGATCCTTCTTTTTCACGAAAAGGATCGGTGCCCCCCACGGTGAGCTTCTTGGGCGTATGAAGCCCTTATCGAGCAGTTCTTGCACTTGTGACATTAGCTCTTGCATCTCTGGCGGTGCTAGACGGTATGGTGCCATTGCGATGGGTGCCACTCCCGACACTAAGTCTATACAGAACTCCACTTGTCTGTCCGGCGGAATCCCGGGCAGTTCCTCCGGAAATACTTCCGGGTAGTTGCATACCACTGGTACATCTGAAACTGTCAGCTTCTTATTTTCCATTCTCGAGTCGATCATGTGGGCTATGAAGGCCGTGCAGCCCTTGCGTAGATACTTTGCCGCTTTAGTCACGGTGCAGCATACCGTTAATCCGTTCTGTCATTTGCTGTAGATGGAGATTTTTCCCCCACTTGGACTCTGGATCCGTATGATCCCCTGTTTACACAAGATGTTGGCCTGGTGACGCCCCAGCCATTCCATTCCCACTATTACTTAGAACTCTCTCATCGGAGTCGGTAGCAAATCTATAGTAAACTGCACATCATCTATCACTATTATATTACCCTTATAGATCGTGGTGACACACAAAACCTTATCATCGGCTATCTCCACTTCTAATGGTGTTTCTAACTTCACCGGTGCTATTACAAACTTATTACAAAAAGTAGTAGATACAAAGGATTTACTCGCCCCGGAATCAAATAATACAAGTGCAGGTAGAGAGTTAACAATAAATGTACCTGCAATCACATCGGGCTCCTTCTTTGCCTCCTCCACGGTCATTTGGAAAGCACGCCCCCGAGGCTTCGGAACCTCGGGTTTCTTTCCTTTATCTCCTTCGGTGATTCGGAGCGGCGGTTGCCAAGCGGGTCTCCCGCTTCCTCCAGTAGCCTCCGAGCACTCTACCATGCGGTTCCCCGGTTTGTTGCACCTGAAACACACGTTCAGGTGGGCCTTGCAATCCTTCCCATAATGTCCGCTCTTACCACATAAGAAGCAGTTCATAGTCCCCAGTCGGCACTCTCCACCATGCCCCTTTCCACACTTACCACACCTTGCCCCCGGATTCCTATAGGCAGGCTTGAAGTTCCCAGCATTCACCTTCTTAAACGATTGTTTCCCAGCAGTGTTACCTTAGGCCGCTCGTTGAGCTGACCTTTTCTTGTTCCTTTCCATCAGATACAATTCCCTCTATCTCGCCCCCTCAATCAGCTGGTTCAGTGTAGCATACTGGCCGTTCGAGACAAACTCTTGAATATCATCCCTTAGCATCTGCGTATACCTGTGTATATGCAGTTGTTCATCATTGGCATAAGCCGGGCAATACAGTAGTTTCTCCTTGAATGTCGCGGTTATTTGATTAACCGTCTTAGTAGTTTGCTTGAGTTTCATAAACTCATCCATCACCCGCTCCACCTCGACCTTGGGAGCATACTCTTCAAAGAACAACTTTGTAAACTCTTCCCACTTCATTCTAGCGATAGCTTCGCCTTTCATCTTTTTAACAAGTTCCACCAATCCTTGGCCGCTCCTCTCAGGAAGTTAGAAGCGAACCAAACTTTAGAGTCTTCAGCACGACGGCTGGTGAAGAAAGCTCCTTCTATCGCATAGACCCATCTGGGTCTCCGCACCGGGTCTGGTACTCCATCAAATACAGGCGGCTGACACGCCGAGAAATCCCAGAAAGTACCTCCGGGGATCACTGGATTTGTAGCTTGTTCTACCGGTTGAGCGACCACGACAGCCGCGGTAGCCTCCTTTGCAGCCATAGGGCTCCTAGTTTTTGATCCATCATCATGCCCATATCCTGTTTCAGATCCTCCATGATCTTAGGCAGTAGTTCTTTCATTGCCTCATTCTCATACTCTTCATCGTTCATCGCATTTTCCGGTACAACATTTTCCGGATTTACATTCTCAGTTCCGTTCAAGACTGGCTGTGCACGGGAGTCACTCTCTCCCGTCACGCTTGCATTCTCACCATCAGGTGGGTACTCAAAACCCGTCAGTATCACAGATTGATTTCTGGTAGTCACCATACTGGATGTATAGACAATGCACTTAATTAACAGACGGCATTGCCACACAGCCCTCATTACTATATCATTTCATGTTTCACGTAGTCATGTCATAAGTACAGCTATCAGGCAACCCTAGTCATTCTAAGGAACCCTAGCTACAGGAATCTTATCTCTACAAGTACCCCTCACCGGATCCACAAGATTCCCTTTGATGTTGGTAGGTTCCCGTAAGTATCGTGTGCAAATAATAATATGGGCCCTATTATTACCAACACACTATACGTACCTGACCCTAACATTATCCTTGAAAATCCTGATTCACTGGCTTGGGCCATGTATCAATCTTCTCATCAAGCATATAATTAGTTATCATGTAAGCATTTAACATGTTATTCTATTCTGATTCTACTAGGGCACTTAAATTGCAAAGCCTTAGTCATCATAGTTAGTATATCATAATTTCAACATATCAGTTAATCATGATCATCATATCATAAACTCATACCTTGTACTCGCGTGTGACCAGTCGGACTAGCTCCAGCTGATAGCTCAATAGAACATTTAACATTGAAAAAAGTTTCAAAACTTTATCTAAAATCTTTCACGAACCAAGGTTTAAGTTCAAACACGTGGAAATGTATTTGAATCTTTTAAACCAAGGCTCTGATACCAAGTTGTAACGTCCCAAATTTTTTTATTTTTTTATAATTAAACTGACCGTACGATTGATATTTCATCTCAAGTAAACATTGTATGAGTTAGTTACAGACCCGGGTGGTAACCCGTCAAATTCAAATGTAATTGTTTAGAATACATCAAGAAACACAAAAAAGTTTGATATTTGCGGAAGCTTGCGGAGTATGAGCTATCCACCGCGTGCTGGAGCCCCGCCGTGGCCATCACCTGACAAGAAGGTTAAACAACAACCATAAGCACAAAGCTTAGCGAGTACATTTACTTACAGCCAACCATAAGGCGTCAACTCATTTGTTTTGCATTCATATTACAACCTTCATTCCCGCTACCGTAGTAGACGGTCCCAACATTCCCGTCACCGTAGTGAACTGTCTCATCATTCCCATCACCAGAGTGAATGGTCTCATCATTCCCGTCACCGAAGTGAACGGTCTCAGTATTCTCGTCACCGAAGTGAACGGTCTCACCATTCCTGTCACCGAAGTGAACGGTGTAATCATTCCCGTCACCGAAGTGAACGGTCTCATCATTCCCGTCACCGAAGTGAATGGTCTTATCATTCCCGTCACCGAAGTGAACGGTCAAATCATTCCCGTCACCGAAGTGAACAGTCTCATCATCAATTCATCGGTCATTATTTCAACATTTCATCAATTCATCAATTAGATAGCATGTAGCACATTAAACGCATACACCATGAGGTTTAGATGGTAAGTAAGAATACTCACCTGTCAGCAGTCTTAGTTCTCAAACTTAGCTCACTGATACACTTGTGGTTACTTGCTAGTCAACCGTCACCTACAATAGGTCTATCACATCAATACCGTATACGAATCCCTTGCCCGTTTATCCGCGTACTACGTCCAGGTTTCACAAGGCATGCAGAATAAGAAAATCATTAAAGTCCCTTAATTCGGGGACGCGTCGCGTCCACCAAACCGATGCGTCGCATCGAGTGTAAAAGTATCGGATTTCACAATCCTGATTGACTGTCGGATTCTCCACGTAACTTTCGGATTTCAAATTATGTCGGATTTCACATCCGGATTTCAAACTCAATGCACAAGTCGCACGACTGTTAACATGGTGCCCATGCGAAAGTCGCATGAATGTCCACAAGCCCTCAAAGTCGCATGAGGTTAAGAGTGGCATGAATATTCACATTATCCCCCATGCGACAATCGCATGAGGTGTTTCTAACAAGAGTCACATGACACATTTTTCGCATAAGTCCAACGAGTCATCCCATACGTAAGTTACTTGAGGTACACATGATAGTTAAAGGTCGCATGAGCATGTATTAGCATATAAGAGAGTTGAAAACACTTAAGTCAACTGAACATCTCATGCGACAGTCACATGGCCCATGCGAAAGTCGCATAGTGTTATCTTAGAAAGTCACATGGTCCATATATAAAAGTCGCATGAGGTATTCCCTTCCCCCATGCGAAAGTCGCATGGGGTAGCCAAAGTCGCACGACATTTACAGCATAAGTCGCACGAGTTATGCTGAAAGTCGCATGAAGTCCTTTTCCTTCATCAGTTCATCATTTACTTAAAACCCAGACTCCATAGTCAAAATCCAACTCTTTCAAAACTTAACCAAATTGTTTTATTTCTGCTTCAAAACATTTCTCCATTCATTTAACCACTCCTATAAGATTTAACTACATTTTATCAAGTATTGATGCTTATATCTCAAGTTTCTTTCTCTTGTTCTTCATAAACCCAAAACACCAAGAAACCCATATTACAACTCAGGCTAGCATTATCCAAACAAGATAAAATTGGTGCCTACAGCATCCTAGTGAGGTAAGAAACATTACCTGATGAATCTTTCAACAATTCTTCAAGTTTCCAGCAATTCTTGAGGCTCCTTTCTTTGATGCTCGTGGGTTTAAGCACACACACACACACACACTATCACACAGTAAATTCTTGTTTGAGTGAATGAAACAGTAGCAATGTTGCGGGCTGTGCTCTAGAAGGCCTTAAATACTCCTTCTAACAAGGCCTTGAGCCCATAACTCGCATTGATCGGGCCCAAGAGCATAAACCCAACAACCTTCACATGTCTAGTCCAATAACACACACACACACACACGCACACACATATATATATATAACTAGTCCACAAATCTTTAACATGTATCACTACTAAATTCACAATCCAATAACATTCACCATTTCTCAATAACTATTCTTTCATTTATTTATTTTCCAAAGTTTGGGTATTACAAAAATTTCCGCTGCCAAATCAAATATTTTGAGTTGATCTAATTGATCTACTCATGATTATAAGTTGAATTGTCAGTAAAGTAGCTATTTTCGGAAGCGGTGTTACAGCCATAATTCTATATAATTTGATCATCATTTGGATTTGAGGTGCGGGATCATTATTACGTCTTGAGATTTCAGTATCTCTGGACATCAACCTTTGAATAATCATTGTTAAGAACCGCGGGAATGGTAGGAAATTTCTCCTCTTTCCATGATTACTTTCTCACACACAACCTTTGAGATTTCAACAAATACCAACTCCGCATAGTCAAATTGAAAATGTTTCACCATTCCAACTAAAACATTCAACGCAAACGCATTTGCTCCAACAATTTCTTTAGTAACACTTGTGAGACATCTCATGATTAATATTGCATATAGAGTCTGCCACCGGGGAACCAACCCTCATTGTTTAAATTTAGACATCCCAGTCAACTCATCACCATTCCATCCCAAATCCATTATGTGAGGTAATATTTGCTTGTCAGTAGTTATTGGATCAAATTCAGTTCGTGAAGGATATGCATTCTGTTTAGGTAATCTGAGAATTCGTCTGAAACTATCAACACCCATTTCAAATTTCACCTAGTCCACTCTGCTAGAGATGACATGATTCCCTTGTTCACTTTCAGTTAAGTACAAAGAGTTCCATAATTGTTGAACATAGACCTTAGGAACATGTGGTTCAGAATCTAGAGGGTTAAATGTGAATATATGAGCATGTGGGTGTGAGGCTATGAGTTCTGTGATGATTGGGAAATCGATTTTTGTTATGTCTGGAACGAAGTAAGCATTGTTCAATTGGTATGGTAGTTACTTGGTTTGAGGAAAAAGGGGTTCAGAAGGGATTTGAGGGTTTTCCTGATGTTTAGCCATCTGTATGAATAAATAATTAGAAAACAATTCAAAGAATAACCTTTTCTAAAAAAATTAAAATTTTGATAAAAATTTCATAGGTGTTGAAGGAAATTCCAACACTTATGAAATCCGATAACTTTCATCGGATTTGAATGAAAATCGAGACTTTCCTTTGTAAAAAATCCAACACTTCTTATGAAATCCATTATACCACACACTAGTCATGAAATCCGTTATACCACACAATCCGACATTCTTAGAAATCCGTTATTTCCAAGTATCAAAATCCGATCGTCAAAAATCCTACAGTTTGAAAATCCTTTACTTTCAAAAACCTATAAGTTTCAAAATCCGATTGTCAAAAATCCGACACTTTGAAAATTCCGAGACTTATATCTCTATCAGATTTGCCTCAAAATCCGACATATTAAAATCCAATTATTTCCAACACCTCTAACTATCGGATTTTCCTCAAAAGCCAATAGTTCATCTTCCTTTTGAAAACCCTTTCAAGTATTGAAAACCGACAGATTCAAAACCCTCGATTTTGTTACTTATAACAACCACAACTGAAAGTTTCATTTAATTAAGTCCAATCAATACACTCCTTTTCAATCAATCAATCCATTAAACCCTTAAAAGCAACATTCATCACGTTCGAAAATCGACATTATCGAACCAATATTCAAAATCCGACATTCAAACACAAGAATCTTATGAACAAATTCATGATTTACTTACAAATTAAACTCAGACCTCAATTGTACAACCATTTTTGAGTTTAATACAACAAATACATGACTAAACAACATTCAAAATCGAGTGTTTCAGTTTCTTGAAAACAGAGTTTTCGAACACTCAAAAACAGTTAAAAACACCCATAAAAAATTTCAAGAAAATACAAGAGAATTATACCTTTAGGATCACTAATCAACAACGAACTCAGATTATTGTCAAATTTCGTAAAACAACAACTTTGAGAATCTGATTTTTGAGAGAAGATGAAGTGTTCATGAGAGTGGAAAACCGACACTTGATGTCGGATTTTCCTTTTGTAGGAAACCAAAAATCCGATACACAAATCCGACATCCATGGTTTAAACTGAATGTTGCGGATTTTAGAGTAAATCCGACAAAAGACTCAGATTTGGTGTAAATCCAACAAACATTGCGGATTTTGAATAAATCCGACAAAATTTACGGTTTTTGAACACTTAGCACAAAACATGACAATTTTTAAACCACCATACTCCCCCTTAACGTAACACCTCATCTTTGATATAAACACTTTAATCATGATGATGAAATTTTTTGAATTTCAGCAAAAATTTAAAATTTGAAAAACAAACATAAAACTCCCCCTCAAATCATGTACAAATGTACGTCTATTTGAGATGAAGAAAAAATATTATCAAATTTTAATGTTTTGAAAATGTTTTTGATTTTTCTATTGATTATATGGTACTTAGAGAAATCAAGTAGAGAGAAAACATACTTAAGTGTGTGTATTATATCTTTGAATATGGTAAGAGTTACATTGAAGAAAGCATGTATCACCTTATATATAACATGCAAAGGTGACACTAAAATACAAAAGATAAACTAGATTACAAACATAATATTGATATCTAACAATATTTTTAGTGACAATCGATTTTTCACTTTTAATAGTTTGTTAATCATGTGCGCGCGCGAGAGAAATATAAACCAATTTTATAAAACTCTTCTGATTTGATTTATAGAAAAAGTTTCTAGCATGTGAAAACGTAAACAACCATGCAAGAAATAAATCACATCACACGCATAGCAAAGGGGTTGGTGACCATGCCAAAAACCAATGCGTCCTTCCTGTGAGCCAACGGGAAGAATGTGGTCAACTAGGGACAAAACACAAACAAAGTCAATGCTCTAACTTGATCCGCCA
The DNA here is from genome assembly GCA_038502395.1 of Dittrichia graveolens. Lineage (NCBI taxonomy): Eukaryota > Viridiplantae > Streptophyta > Magnoliopsida > Asterales > Asteraceae > Dittrichia > Dittrichia graveolens. Next base: position 44,683,349 of record JARJIL010000009.1, on the reverse strand, counting down.
CCTCCAACGGGTTTCACCGGATTCTCCATCTTCAAGACATCATCTTGATTCTTGATTGTCGCCTTCATGCTCCAAAGTACAAGTACATAAAATAGAAATAAAATGGCATCCAAGCCACATTAATAATTACAAATAATTAAATAAATGAATAATTATTACAAGCCATGTGACTCTAGGTCTAAGGAAAATGTTATCAATAAACAAGGCAAAACAACCCCAAAACTAAAGGTGTGCCAAAACTGCAACAAACAAGTATTTTGATAAGAATTTCCTAAACAAACAATCAAGGCACAAAAGAAATTCTTGTACATATACATTAGGGTATAAAACCAATTTTTAACACACATATTCATATATACACACACATATGTGTATGCATGTATGCATCTAATGCCATGACCATACCATGCATACCCATAGTTGTATCAAAACACAATTTGGGGATTTTCAGAAAACTTCTAAACTAAAACAGAAGGTTCACAATGACTCAAAAAACCGATAAATTCTTTTAAGGTCAAAAACATTGTTCACGATCTCTTTCACGACCCCTTACAGCTCGTGAATCCGAGGGCTTCACGACGGCTCACGGCCTACAAAAACTCGTGAAACACTAAAAACCATTTCACGACCTGACCCTAAACCACACTGGTCGTGTAGTCTTCACGACCCGTGAAGAGGACTTCCACGGCCCCTGAAGACTCATTGGACAATTTACCAAAACTTCCAAACACCAATTTTTCAAGCCATTTTGTGGTATATTCATGTAGCAATGGCTCTAATACCACTGAAGGAATCTCATGCATGCCAAAAACTCAAGAGTAACGGAAGTAACAAGCAAAAACAAAAGAGATGTTGGGTTTACAAAGCACATGCATGGGATTCATTTAGTGAGATCTAGCTACAAAGAAACATAGCAACAAGAAAAACAAAAAGAACATATAAATGAGACCATACCCTTGATGTCTCTGGTGGTTGTGGTGCAGAAGATGTAATACGTGAACCCGAATGTCAAAAGCATCAATGGCATCAAAAGAATTGACATTTGTTTGAGAAGAGGTCAAAGAATTTGTCTAGAAAGGATGTGGAGGCCATAACATCAGTAGGATTGACCGATGCATCAAGGGCCTTGAGAAGAGTTTCTTCAGCTACAGTCTGGTTTAAGACTGTGTCTTCATTAGCATGGGTAATCTTTACTGAAGGTGACGGAACTTCAATTTCATTGATTTTGGGAGGTTAGGCATCACCCTCAGTTTGGTATGTAACTAATAAATCATCTGCCCTGGATGAATCCATAGTGTCATTTGGGTTTTGTGACACATCAAGGGATTTGGGTAAAGTTTCTTCTTCAGGGAGAACTGAAGAGTCATGAACTGGTGAGACCTCAGAAACTAGGGGAATGGTAGTTTCGTCATTGGTAATAGGCTGAGCATCAGTTTCAATTGGTTTGGGTGCTGAAAGATCATGTGCTTTGTCTGTATCTATAGCATCAGTTGCGTTGACTGACGCATCAAGGGATAGTGGGGTAATTTCAGCAGAATTAGGAATGGTAATTTCCTGAACTGGTGGAACCTGAGTTGTAGTAGGTGTGCTAGCAGACTCGTAGGTAGGGACTTTGAAAGTCTCGGCTGACTGGTTTTTGTCAGTGTCCTGAACTTGTGTAAATGGGAGCTTAGGGACAACATGGGTTGTAGCTATCTCTTCATCAGTCGTGACATGTTTTGAAAGCGAAACTAAAGGAGATTTTACCTGAGCAGCTTTAGTGGGTTTTAATTTCTAAATCTGAACTTTCCGGAAGATTAAGGGAGTTTCGTCGGCATATTCCTCACCTGAAGCAGAGTAGGAGAGGATGGGACTGGAGGGAATGATGGATGTTTGTCGTTTGGCGGTTGTGGTTGATTTGGTTTGGACGATGGGAGCTACTGAAGGTATGATTGCTGGTTTGGAAGAGCTTGACACCATTTTCCTTTTGATTGTTATAGGAGGAGAAGAGGGAAGCACAGGTTTTAGGGGTTTAGAGGGTGCAGTTTCAGACGAAAAACCTGAAAATGGTAGAGGGATGGTAGGAGAAGGTTTCAGAGATACAAATCCAAGCATTGGTACAGTTAAGGCTGGATTGAAGGCTGAGGAGGATCCTGTCCACACGGAACCTGGCAGAGAAGGAGGTGAAAGCAGAACTGAAGCAGTGTTGTATTCTTCAGTTGTCAGCATGGAGTAGCTGACTAAGGACACAAACATGGGGAAAGGAATGTGTTGAGACCTTGAGCATGCGGTCAGCAAGACCACAAGACTTTCCAATATGAGTTTAGCATAGTCAATGTCGTGACCATGAATTAAGGCATAAGCCATTTTTAAAACTGCTTCATTAACTTGGTCAAGACCACCTGTTTTGCTTGTCATACAAAAATTTAGATGAGCAATAAGACAGCTCCACTCCTTTGATAGGCGAGTGCGAACCATCGAGTTACCTTTCACCTTGTGCTCATCAGCATACTGAAAGAAGAAGAAGAGAAGCTCCTTAGCATTTACAGTTGTAAGAAAATCTTTGGATACTTCAGTGGGCTTACTGCCGGAAAGCATGCGGAAATGAATACTCAGGGCGGAGGTTTTAGGGTTAACAACTTCAGCGGTCATCCAGAACTCACAGAGATGTTCTTCGAACATTGGAACCTTTGCTGAGAGAGCAAAGTTCAACCGACAGTTGTGAGGGTATGACATGATTTGGTGAAGAGGTGAGGATGGAGGAGGAACAGTAAGATCAGCTGGGTAGTTGTTGTCCTTGAAACAAATGGAAGATAGGGGAAGTTTGGGAACGACATCAACAGGGAGAGTCACCTTTGCAATAGCAATTTTGGGAGCCATGGGAGCAAGCACAGAGAGGAATTTTGAATTTTCAAAACAGAAATCGCCGGAGAAGATGAGTTACAGGTGAGTAAGTCAGGGAATCTGAACGGTTGAGTAAGTCAAGGGTGAAAATGGGCTCGTGAATGCAGAAAATGTGCAAGGTTAACTTTTGTGATGTCAAACGGTTATTGGTGAAACCATTTTAACCGGAGCAGCCTTAGAAACAACTAATCTTCATCAACAAACAATTAGTAAAGAGATAGAATTTTACAAAGAAAAAGATGATATTTAAAAAAATAACCAACTTTTGCTTCGGCAATTTTAATCTCACAAAAAGTAACAATAATAAAAAGAAATAAAAAATAAAATAACACATAATGCCAACAAGAATAAGAACTAAGCTTGGATATAACTAATGTCATATTAACAAAAGATGATTACATTGATATTTATCATGGTTTACATAGACTGCCAAAAAAAAAAATATATTACAAACATGCCTATGATAGTATGAATATTTGAGATGATACATCAATCCCGATTCCTTCTTCTGGAATGCGAACCGTGATCATGTAGCAAACTGGAAAGAAGATGAACGTAATGGTAAACTCCATGAGTTTTTGAAAGAAAGTGGAAGATTTTCTTTGATTTTCTAGAAGATGAAAAAGGAAAGAAAATTACTCATGATTACGCTTCAGAGATGATTTGACAGTCAGAGAGAGATGGGGTAAAAGTAATTATTCAAGCTTAGCTATTAGGGTGGCTGGCATTAAATGTGACAAGAAAGAATGAATAGTAACTATCTAATTTACCTGAAATAGTTACATTTCTGAAAGATTAAGCATTCCGATTTCTGCAATAAAAAAATTGAACCGATGTTCATCCAGGGCTATCGTGAATATGTCAGCGAGCTGGTGTTCAGTAGAAATGAAACGAAGCTCGATTTCATTTTTCGCGATGTGATCTCGAATGAAGTGATGACGAACATCAATATATTTTGTACGCGAATGAAGCACAAGATTATTTGAAATTGCGATAGCACTAGTGTTACCACAATATATGGGAGTGCGCTGAAAGAAGATGCCATAGTCAATTAGCTGATGTTGTATCCATAGTATTTATGCACAACAACTCCCAGCTGAAATGTATTAAGCTTCAGCGGTGGATAAGGAGATTGAGTTTTTCCTTTTTGCTTTGCCAACTCACTAATTTTCCACCAAGTAACTGACAACCACCAGTAGTACTTTTTCTATCAATCTGACATCCGGCGTAGTGGGAATCTGAAAAATCCAATGAGGTCAAAGCCGAAGTCTCGGGAGTACCGCAACCCTAGTTCAAGTGTTCCTTTCAGGTATCTAAAAATCCTTCTAATAGCTGTCAAATGTGATTGCTTTGGATTCGCTTGAAATCTTGCACAGAGACATGTGAAAAACATTATGTAAGGACGATTGGCTGTCAGATTGCTTTATCTGAAGCCCAAGGAAGAAGTTCAGTTCTCCCATCATGCTTATTTTGAACTTCTCTGACATGATCTTTTCAAATTTCTTGCATAAACGATTGTCAGTGGAACCGAAAATAATATCATCAACATAAATTTGAACTAGAATGAGTTTACCTTTTTCTCTACATAGGAATAGAGTTTTGTCAATGTTCCCTCTCTGAAATCTTTTCTTGAGAAGATGAGTGGATAGTGTGTCTTACCATGCGCGCGGAGCTTGCTTCAGTCCATAGAGAGCCTTGTCGAGCCTATAGACATAATCTGGAAATAGGCGACTTTCAAAACGAGGAGGTTGTTGAACAAATACCTCTTCTTGTAGTTCTCTGTTCAGAAAAGCGCTTTTAACATCCACCTGAAAGACTTTGAATCCTTTAAATGCTGCAAAAGCGAGAATCATGCGTATGGCTTCCAGACGAGCAACTGGAGCAAATGCTTCATCATAATCTATACCCTTCTCTTGACAATAACCCTTAGCAACTAATCTGGCCTTTCTTCGAACCACTGATCCCGTTTCATCATGATTGTTTCTAAACACCCATTTTTTTTGCCAATAATGGACTTGTCCTCAGGCGGGGCGATGAGTTTCCAAACCTTGTTCCTTTCGAATTCATTGAGCTCTTCTTTCATTGCGACCACCCAGTTTGGATCCTTTAGAGCTTCTTCAACTTTCTTTGGCAGAGGTAATTGAATTTCAGGTTTGTACGCTAGTGTTTGGATTACAAATAACATTTGTAACACGATGACCTCGAGTCCATTTTGTGACTCTAGTCGGTTGCTCATCATGCTCATCAGCAGAAGAGTTATTTGGTTCCGATTGATCTTCAGTGATCTGATCCACATTTACTAAAGGAATGTTGTCGTCAATTTTTACCTCTTGAGAATAGTCATCTAAATCATCATTGAGTGACTCATGTAAATGAGTATCAAATTCTTCAGAAACAACTTGATCAGTATGATTTGAGCTTGACTGAACATCAAATTTATCAAAGATGACGTTTATGGTTTCAACCACAAAAATTTCTTGGGAAGAAACACACGATAAGCTTTAGAAATTTCAGAGTAACCCAGAAATACGCCTTGTTCTCCTTTGGAGTCAAATTTACTTTTATGATCCTTAGTGTTAAGAATGAAACATGTGCTTCCAAATATCTTGAAGTATCCAGCATTGGGTGACTTCAGATGAAGTAACTCGTAGGGAGTTTTACTATGTCGTTCGACAATTATGGACCTGTTTTGAGTGTAGCATGTAGCATTAACAACTTCAGCCCAGAAATGCCCTTTCAGAGATGCTTCAGCAAGCATTGTACGGCCTGCTTCAATTAAAGTCCTGTTCATTCTTTTAGCAACCCCATTTTGCTGAGGGGTATATGGAGCTGAGAAATTTTGGAGGATAACATTTTCATCACAAAATTCTTGAAGAGTTAAGTTTCTGAACTCTGTTCCATGATCACAGCGAAGCTGTTTGACTTGAGTATCAAACTGTATTTGAACACGGCGAATGAAATTCATCATAATTTCAGCAGCAACACTTTTGTTGAGAAGGAAAAATACCCATGTGAATCTGGTGTATTCATCAACAACCACCAAAGTATATTTCTAACCTCCCATACTCGGTGAGCTCATAGGGCCAAAGAGATCCATGTGAAGTAACTAAAAAGCGGAGTTGACTTGATTATAGTGTTTGGATTTGAAGACTGACTTCTTTTGCTTTCCTTTCTCACAAGCATGACACAACTTATCTTTGTGAAACTGAACTGACGGTAGTCCTCTGGTTAGATGAAGCTTTGAGAGTTTGCTTATGTTTTTGAAGTTGAGATGGGATAGCCGTTTGTGCCATAACCAGTTTACTTTTGAGTCAGCTTCTCAATAGAAGTATGCATCTCTCTTAGAGGAGGCAGAGTTAAAATCGACAACATACATGTTTCCCTGCCTCTTTGCTTGTAATACTTCCTTGCCTTTGTTGTTGAAAATAGAAATGTTTGTCTTTTTGAAATAAACTTCGTAATCTGCATCACATAGTTGGCTGATGCTGATAAGGTTGTGTTCAAGCCCTGTGACATGAGCAACATTTTTTATGTTAACTGAACCTTGTTTCAGATACCCATATCCATCTGTTTTGCCACACTTTCCTCCACCAAATGTAACTTTAAGGCCATTTGCTGCTTGAACCTCATTCAGTAGGGACTTCCATCGAGTCATATGCCATAAACATCCACTATCAAGGTGTTGGAATATGCCCGCTGACACGAACGAGTTAATGGCACTACCGATGAGGTATAGGCCTATTGGGTCACACACCAAGTATTGATTCTGGCAACACGATCAAGCAAAAGAGAGGAAAAGGCCAAAATGGGTTTTGGCAGGATGGTACATGGGCCGTGTTCCTGAACACGGGCCGTGTCCAGTCCAACATACACGAGGCGTATTAGCCCAGTTCAAGGTCATGTAGTTTGGGCCTACACGGGCCGTGTAGATGAACACGGGCTGTGTAGTGCTTGATAGACACGGGCCGTCTTAGCCCAATTGGGGCCTGGAATTTGGGCCTACACGGCCGTGTAGACCTACACGGGCCGTGTATGTTCGCTGTAACAGCAGAATTAACAGCCTTAAACACTTGGTTTAATGGTGTTAACTTCTAATAATGGTGGTAGACAAAGAGGCTATGAGTTATCTGCTCTAAGGGAGGTTTTTGGATGTCTCTTGGCTCTTGGTTGACACTTGAACTCTCTCTCACTTGTTCATCTTGTTCTTGGTGTTCTTGAACACAAGAAGCAAGAAACACATAGACTTGGGTGTTGTTTTGGTGGCTACACCAACTTACTAGCATTTGGGAATCAAGGTTTCTTGGGGTGGACTTCATTAGAGGAATCCTTGTTTGGATTCATGAAGCCTTGACTTGCTCGAGTTCTTGAAGATTAACAAGAGGAAGATCATTGTGCTTGAGTTGTGGTATAACTTTCTTTCTATCTTGTTTATTATATTTTAGTTGCAATTCCATGTCTAGATATTGGTCCATGGGAAGTGTTTGTTTGGTTAGCTTATTATTTTGTATTATATCTTGCTTCCGTTGCTACTGGATTATGCCAAACAAATACCTTCAGTGGTATCAGAGCCATATCTAACATGGCTTTGCACTAACGAGTCTAGGAAAACCATATAAAAATTTTATACAAGAAAATTGTTTTTCCTTGAAATGATTTTTCATATGGATGGTTGCTAGGCTAAAATTGATATATTTGTATCCTACATAAGATTCATATAAATATTTTTGTGTTAGAAAATTGTTTTCTAGAAATGGTTTTTCATGAAGATCTTTGTTGGGCTAAAATTGGTATATTTGTAGCCTATTTAATATGTTAGTTTTTACATCAAGTCTCAAAAACCATATAAATATATTTATATAAGAAAATTGTTTTCTTAAAATTGGTTTTTCATTGAGACTCTTGTCGTATTCTTGTTATGCTAGAATTGTTATAATTGTAGCATTGTTAATATATTTTAGTTTTTATATTTATATATTTGTTGTAACTTGGCATGACGTGTAAACAAATATATACTTATAAATGTATATATGAATAACTGTCACAAAAATGGTTTGGTACACTAATGCATATGTACAAGGATTATCATTTTGGTGCCTTTGATGTTGTTGACAATCTTGACTAAAATATAGATATATAATAATATCATGGTTTTGTGTGGCACACCATGTTTCACTTATGTTGCGTTTGGTTAATTCGATAACACGATATGCCCTTAGACCTATGTGTTGTGGTGGTTGATTGATTTGGTTTTTTGGTGGCCTGCGTGCCGTATTGATGTAAATATTTATTTATATATATTTGTTGGTGCGGCTTGCACGCCGTTTATTTTATTCCGTGTATTTGTATAAATAGTGTAGAAATGCGACCTGCGTGTTGTTTATATATATATATTCTATGTATTTGTAAATAGTATAGAATTAGAACCGGATAAGTCAACGGGAGTCATGGTGATGAAGTCTTGGCGAGAAGGAATCAACACGCTATTGGAGGTGTTGGATTCGGTGGGAGCTCACCCAACGAGACTTTACCTTGTCCTTAGGTTTTGGCCTCGTTTTCCCCGTTGTGGCTCACGGGGAAAACGCATAGGAATTTTGGGCATGTTACCGAATCATACATATATATATATATATATATTTGCGTGGTTGTGTTTTATTTTTCTATGCATGGATTAGGATTCGCATGCAAGACAATTTTTCTATAAAATTAAATAAAATGCAACGTTTGCTAAAATGGTTAACAATCTCGTGCGAATAGAATTGACAAAGAAAATATAAACTTGGTATTATATTTAAAAGTGATTAAAATTGTTTTGACACTTACTTTGTTAATTCACAAAAGGGTTTTTTAGAAACCGGAAACAAAATCCCGTTTTTCAAAATGTAAATCACACACCATCCGTAAGATGACACCACCCGAATCTAACGAAACAAGGATGATTGTCGAACTAAGCACGAGTCATTCCTTGTGTAGTTGTGTGGAAGGTGAGTGGGGTAACTCACATGGTTTGTTGTCGAGCTAAGCACGAGCCAATTGATGGTCGGGAGTGCCACCCGTGTGTCTTGTCGGACGGTTTACAATTTTAGTATATAATTCTTGATTAGTTGTCGAGCTAAGCACGAGCTAAACAAAAATTATATATTAAGATTGGTGCAAGGAAGGGGTCAAACATGCCAACCGACATAATGGATGTCAACGGATCCCGCAAGTGTCTAAGAGTTGTAATAGAGATTACAATTGGTAAAATGGTTGCCGGCCTAAATAGCTTCGCCACGTGATCCGCGGCAAACCCGTCACGGTGCGAGGTGAAATAAGGTTCTTAGCCCTTGTTACGAATAATTGTTTTTATCTAAAACTATGGGGTAATTATTTTTAACAAGGTTTATCTAGACTAACCAAAACTCGTATTATTTTTATAGATGTCAAACCATAACAACACAACGTCAAACATCTCACTTCGTGTGTTTCTAGAAAGGGAGAAACTCACGGGGGTGAACTTTATTGCATGGCTTAGGCAATTGAGGATTGTCCTACGCCATGAATCAAAGTTGCACATCCTTGAGGAACCCCTTCCGGAGCCACCTGCTACCAACGCGACTTGGGCCGTCTGATACGGGTATGAAAAATGTGTTGAGGACACGAACGATGTTGCCTGCCTTATGTTGTCAACTATGAGCTCGGAGTTGCGAAAGTAGCTCGAGCACATGAGTGTGTAAAATATGTTAAACAAGCTCAAGGACATGTTCCGACAACAAGTTAGGCAGGAACACTATGAGTGTATTAAAAGCCTAGTCGGTTGTAGGCTACAGGAAGGCGGGAATGTTGGTCTTCACGTCATTAACATGAAGGAAAAGGTGTACCAAATGGAGAGGTTAGGATTTCCTATTGGGAGAGAGCTCGCTGTGGATATTGTACTCCAGTCTCTGCCCGCATCATATGAACAGTTTGTCACAAACTATCATATGCAAGGATTGGAGAAGTACTTAAGCGAATCCTCTGCGGAATCTGACATGGCCAAGCATAATTCCACCTCAATCACTCCCGTCTTGGGCTTAAAGAAACAAAAGAAAAGGAAGAAGAAACCGACCCTAAGAGGAAAGGTTAGAGTTTCCAAGCCTATCCTTAATATTGAGTTGAAGGACATAGAGAATGTGCCTCAAGAAGAGACTTAAGAAAAGGTGGTTTGCTACATCTGTGGAAGATTTGGAAATTAGGGCCGTCACGCCTGCCCTACGTGCCGAGAGGATATAAAACTTCTCAGGAAAGAGAGAGAGTTAACTTTCCATCTTCTGGTACGTTCATGATTCATTGCTATTCTTCTATATGCTGGGTTGTTGACCCGAGCGGATTGACTCACGTGTGTCACAAATTTGTTTGTTACAAAGTGTAGGTCCTTTGTTGAAAGAAAAGCATGAAGAACCAGATCTCGAACGAGGAAACCATGGTGATTGTCCTCCAAGAGAAGATAAGGAGACTTGATCTCGCTTTTGTCACCGGTTTATTTATTACTTTATTTTATTGCCCTGCGTGGCAAGTAACATCTCTTTGTATGCTCGCTTTAATTATGGTGAACAAAAATTTTGAAGTTTTAAGAATTGATGTTGAACCTTTTTTAAACGTTATTTATTCAAGGTTTTATGTCATAGCTCATGTGTTGTTTTGCCCTGCGTGGCGTACAACTTTACATGTGGTGACAATGAGGTTATTCTTAAAATACGAAATTTATTATGAAAATCTATTGTGAGATATTTTGTTCAAAATTTCCCATGTCATGGCATACACAAGGATTTGTTACAAGTAATAAAATATTCATGAATAATTGATTCTGAATCCAAAATAGTTTGGATGAGTTATCTTTGTGTGATAATCAACTTAACCACATAAACAAGAAATATATCACCTAGATGCATGTGGTTAGGATCTTGGAATAGTTTAGTCTCGGGCTAAACGCTTTGATGTTGATCTTGTTTATTAGGCTAAGATGATTATGAGATCCTTCGCCGGAGTATGTGAGAGGATTATAAGCTTGTTGCTTACTGATCACATTTTGTGGATAATCCGTTCAAGCATACCACAAAGAATAACGAAAGAGAAACCTCTTCATCACTACCTTGATGGTAGTAATTGCGAGACGTTTATTAGTTTAGGCATATGTCTGAAACCTTGTTGGTGTGCAGAATTAGCCAAAACAACTTTAAGAATCAATAGGGCATATAGATCAAGGTACTTAGATCTAGTTAAGATGCTAAGATATGTATTATCTATATATTGGATGACCATATAGTGAATTGTAGAATTGTTTCACAATTCATATCCTACTAAGACGCATTGGTACATGGTGTCATGGAGTAGGGAACCGGGTGTTATTGATCCGGTTTATGACGGGTCGATAATCTGTGTCCAGTTTGTTGGGATATTCATTTGCCATTGTGACTAAGTCCTCAAATCCAAATTCAATTGATAGTCTATTTAGCATTTATTGAGATACGACTAGAAAGGTTCTATGCTTGTCTATCTTATAGTTCGAAGTTATCCATTCTACATTCAGTGGGAGATGGATAAACTTGAAATCGAGAAGTGCTAATACATTTGAGGAGTTCTTCTAAGTTTTAGTTATTTAACCTTTTGAGAACAATGTTTGTTGCTTAAAAGGGGAAGAAGAGAGAAACTAAAACTACGGCATTCCAGTGGAAGAACGTTGAACTTAAATGAAAGACTTGATAAATGAAAGACTTGATGATTATACTAGCATATAATCTGATATCTTTGATAGATGATCAGCATGGTTATGCTGGTATGCCTGACTAAGAATCATTACTTCTTTTAATTCTGATCAGAGTCATATAGAGCCAAAGAGATATGGGTTTCTCATATCTAAGTGGTAATGACTTAATGGTGAGTCTTGTTGAGTTCGCCACCTATCAGAAGACGTAGTGGATCCAGAATTCGCAATCCATTTGGAATGTCCAAGTGCTTGACTTGACTTGATCCCATACCTAGGTGTATACCAAGGTGGTAGTGATGGGATTAACTATCACACCCCGCTAAAGCGGAAACACGAGATGTCACAGCACAAGATATCATCGCACAAGGTAAATAGATAATAACCATTAGATTAAATTAACAAAATAAGTAGTTCGGATGAAACACAAATAAAGGTTACATAACCGAATAATATTTAAAGGACATTGTCTTGTACGATGCGTAAATAAAATAGATATTGTTTTTATAAAACGTGACGATGAAGATGAAGATGCCACACATCATGTTTGTAAGCGTAAGGTACCTAACGGCGGTCACCTGAAAGCACGGGTAAAAGAAAAGGGTCAACTACTAGAGTTGGTGAGTTCGTAGGTTTTTAATGTATGCACAAAAGATCTTTTAAATGAGAGAAGTTTAAATAATTGGTGGAAGTTTTTGAATAAAATTCAAGTATGAAATAATGATAGAAGATGTATTATATTGCCCAATACGTTGCACATGGTAGTAATAGACTATGATGATTGTTGCTTGAGCCATTATCCAACCTAGCCGACAACCAATTGCCCTTGATAAACCTAACGCCTATATTAAATGACGTTAGTAGTGGTAAAGTACATCTATAGTTCGTCAACCATAAATGGGAGACGTCGGAATCTCCAAATAGCGCTACTTACTAATACCATCGGCTCACTAGCGGAGTTAAAGAATAATGTCCAACGAAAGGGCCTTACAACGATCACCCAAGCACATCAAAGAATAATACCATAAGTGCTCAAAATAATATTTGAAATAAATAAGAAGATAGGCAATAAACTTTTCATGAAACGTATACACATGCTTTCACCCCAAAAATAATATGAAATACGGTAAAAAAAGGGGCTATGATACTCACTCGGTATGCAAAGGTGTTTTCTTGTGAGGATTTCTTGTTCCTACCGAAGCTCCTTTCCTAATATAAAAAGGTATGTAGCTCTATTAGACTTATTTTATTTATTATTTTGTAGTATTTATTTGTTGTTAACTTATTTATTTAAATAGTTAAAGGTTGTCTCTATTTTTCCATTATTCATAAATGTTCACTGAAATTTTCAGTTCTTTGAGTTGAACTTTAAAAATTAAAAACTGTAATTTAGGAGTCATATTAAGGCTTGATATTTTAATATAATCTTGCTATATGTTTCTAGAATGTCCAGTAAAAATATAGGAATTTATAATCCATGTTTGGTATTTTTAATAATTAAAAGTGTATAGGATGTCCACTGATCAGTGTCTGGATGACATGTTGTTACTAAAACGTCTGTTTAGGGCTCATACGACCTCCTTTTTACATGATTCAAACTGGGAAATAACCACGACTCAAAGATTAAACTTTTTAAAAAAACTAGACGTATTTTAAACCCAGAATGAGTAAGTTACCAGCGTTTAAAGTGTACCCTTCTAAATCTGCCAGATTTCCAGATTCAACATATGGGTCTTTTTAAATATGTTTGAAGGATCAAACGTTCATGAAAATTAGTGAATCCAGGTTTTATGAAAGATAACACTTAAAACTAAAATTAGCAAAAAGAATCAACTGATTTTGATACCTAGAACTCCAGATATAACAAAAACAAGTAGGGAGTTCTAACATCAGATTTCTGCCAGATTTGTGATTCTTTTTGCTTATGGTTCTTAACTTTAATATAACATGTTTATATTCATGAATAATCATATTGTATGAGTATAAGCTTTGATAATCCATGTGTTCTTTCAATAATGGTAGGATGATACACATTTAATGTGTTCCTTACAACATTTGTTAAGATGAAACCCATGCATGATCAAAGTCTTATTTTCTTGATTTTTAGTTGATTAAATTCCATACAACAACGGTAGGATGATGCACATTTCATGTGCTCCTTACAACATTGGTAGGATGTTTATATTTACATGGTTATATATATATAAATAAAGGAAATAAGATGAACAACAAAGAAAATAAATAAAAGAAAGAAGAAAGAAGAAGAGAAGAAAGGTAGAAGAGTAGAGATGGGTGTTTTATGATCATCTTACCACTCTTTTCCTTGATTTTGTCTTTGATCTTCAAGAGATGATCAAGACTTGGATGTATTTGGAGAGATTTTTGTTGGTGAAAGAAGAAGAGAGAAAAGAGAAGAGATGGAGTGTGGTGGTAAAGGAAATGATAAGGAGTAGTAGGGGGCTTATATAGAGCATGGGGGAGATCAAGTGGTGGTTCTTGGGAAGAGAAGGAGGCAAGAGAAATTTGAGGGGGGGGTAGGGGTGGCCGGCCTCATGGGGGGGGGGGGTTTTGAATAATTAAGTGTAATTGGTTTAAATGAATTTTGTATAATTGTTGATTTTGTTTAAATCTTTTAATTACAAAGTTTTTATTACTTTTATTAGTTTATTTTTATATGTTTTATATTTTAACTTATTTATATTTATCATAATTTATTTAATTATTTTAATTGATATTATTTTTATTATTGTACCTGATTTGTAATTCTTGACTCGTAATTATTCGATTTTTCGAGCTCCGGAAGGTTCTAACCATATAGGCGGGATTTCTACGAAATGTAATATTATTATGGATGTATTTAAGTCATAATTACTATTTTTAGTCATACTAGGCTTAAAATTAGAATTTCTAATGGCTAACCTGGGAAATTTGTTGTCGAATGTCACAGTCTCCCCTGATTAAAAGAATTTCGTCCCGAAATTAATCGTTGACGTCTTGGGCTTGCTTTTTGGCGAAGAGGTGTGGATATTTGAGTTTCATATAATCCTCTCGCTCCCAAGTGTATTCAGGCCCGTGCCTTGAGTTCCAACGAATTTTTAAGATGGGGATCTTGCTTCTCCTTAGTCTTTTGACCTCCCTGTCAAGGATTTCGATTGGTTCTTCTACAAAGTGCAACCGGTCATCAACTTGCACATCTTTTAAGGGTAAGACTAAGGTTTCTCCGTTTGGCATTTCTTTAAATTCGACACATGGAACGTGTCATGGATGGCGCTCAGTTCTTGTGGCAGTTTTAGCTTGTAGGCTACCGGTCCGATCCTTTCGATTATCTCGAACGGCCCAACATACCTGGGACTTAACTTGTTCTTTTTACCAAAACGCACTATCCCTTTCCAAGGTGATATCTTTAGTAGAACTTTATCGCCAACTTGAAACTCTAGGGGTTTCCTGCGATTATCGGCGTAGCTCTTTTGTCTGTCCCTAGCGGTTTTGAGCCTTTCCCTGATAATCTTTATCTTATCAGTGGTTTCCTGTACGACGTCTGGTCTGGACAATTGTCGGTCTCCGATTTCCAACCAGCTGAGCGGGGATCTACATTTGCGTCCGTACAATGCTTCATAAGGTGCACACTGGATACTGGTGTAATAACTATTATTGTATGAAAATTCAACCAGTGGCAAATGCGAGTCCCAGCTCCCACCAAAATCTAACACACAAGCACGTAACATATCTTCCAGCGTTTGAATAGTCCTTTCCGATTGTCCGTCTGTTTGGGGGTGGTAAGAGGTGCTTAAATTGACTCGCGTTCCCAATGCTTTCTGAACTGATTGCCAAAATCGGGAAGTGAAGCGACTATCCCTATCCGAGATGATAGAGATGGGCACTCCATGACGCATGACGATCTCATTGATGTAGATTCGTGCCAACTTTTCCATCTTGTAATCTTCACGAATAGGTAGGAAATGTGCTAACTTTGTAAGCCGGTCTACTACTACCCAGATGGAATCGTACCCTTTTGCGGATCGGGGTAACTTAGTCACAAAATCCATAGTTATCTGTTCCCATTTCCATTCCGGGATTTCGGGTTGCTGCAGTAATCTAGAGGGTTTCTGGTGTTCTGCCTTAATCCTTGCACAAGTCAAACATTTCCCCACGTATAGGGCGACATCCTTCTTCATTCTGGGCCACCAATAGTATTTCTTCAAATCCTTGTACATTTTATCGGCTCCGGGATGAATAGAATACTTAGACTTATGTGCCTCATCTAATATCGTTAACCTTATGTTATCTACCTTGGGTATCCAAACCTTCTTTTCGAAGTAACGTACTCCATCATTTCCAATCTCAAACCTGTGCTCCAAATGACGAAGGGTTTCCTCTTTTAGATTTTCTGCTTTTAATGCTTGCTCCTGAGCTTCAAGGATCCTTCCTTTCAGACTTGTTTGCACTACAGCTCCTAATGCTCGTACTCTCGTTGGTTTTACTCTTTCCTTCCTACTCAACGCGTCGGCTACCACATTGGCCTTGCCTGGGTGATATTTGATTTCGCAATCATAATCATTGAGTAGTTCTACCCATCGCCTTTGTCTCATATTGAGCATCTTTTGATCAAAAATATGCTGGAGACTCTTATGGTCAGTGTAGACGGTACACTTGGTGCCATATAAGAAGTGCCTCCATATTTTGAGTGCAAACACTACCGCTCCTAGCTCCAAATCATGAGTAGTGTAGTTTTTCTCATGAATCTTCAATTGTCTCGAAGCGTAGGTGATAACTTTATCTTTTTGCATTAAAACACATCCCAAACCTTGGTGTGATGTGTCGCAATAGACCACAAAGTTTTCTGATCCAGTTGGCAATGCCAAGATAGGTGCGTTGCATAGCTTCTGCTTTAAGGTTTGAAAGGCTTCTTCTTGCTTATCTCCCCAATTGAATTTCTTATCCTTCTGAGTCAAAGTCGTTAATGGTTGAGCCACGCGTGAAAAGTTTTCGATGAATCGCCTATAATATCCTGCCAAACCCAGGAATTGTCGAATCTCAGTTGGCGTCTTTGGTGCTTCCCACTTTTTGATTGCTTCGATCTTTGCTGGATCGACATGAATTCCGTTTGGATTAACTACGTGACCAAGGAAGTGTACTTCTCGGATCCAAAATTCACACTTGGAGAATTTGGCATACAACTTCTGCTCCTTCAGTAGTGTTAAGATTAATTTCAAATGTTGCTCATGATCTTCCTTGCGTCGTGAATAGATGAGAATGTCGTCTATGAACACTATTGCAAACTTATCTAAATATGGTCTACATACCCTATTCATTAAGTCCATAAAAACTGCTGGAGCATTAGTCAACCCAAAAGGCATAACTAAGAACTAAGAACTCGTAATGTCCATAGCGGGTTCTAAAGGCGGTCTTAGGGACGTCTTCTTCGCGAACTCTCAACTGGTGATATCCCGAGCGAAGATCGATTGTTAAAAAAAATAGTTGGCGCCTTCAATTTGGTCGAACAGGTCATCGATTCGAGGAAGAGGGTATTGATTTTTGATGGTCAATATGTTGAGTTCCCTATAGTCGATGCACATTTGCAGCAATCCATCTTTCTTTTTGACGAATAGGACTAGGGCTCCCTATGGTGAGGTACTTGGTCGAATAATTCCTTTGTCGAGTAGCTCTTGAAGACGTGCAAACAATTCCTACATTTCCAACGGGGCTAACTGATATGGAGCCTTTGCTACGGGCGCGGCTCCAGGGATTAAATCAATCCAAATTTGTCTTGTCTAACTGAGGGTAATCCAAGTAATTCATCAGGAAACACCTTGGGAGAATCCCGAACGATTGGAAAATCGTGAATGTGCTTTTCCTAAACCTCCGTTTCTACAACGTGAGCGAAGAATGCGATATAGTCCTTTCTTAAATATTTTTGCATTTTCATGCACCTTGACGTTCTTCCTGGTCTTTTCTCCTTATACGACAAGCGTTTCATCTTGTGATAGTGGAATCTGAATGATCTTTGCAGAACAAAGTATTTCAGCTTGATTTTTGGATAGCCAATACATACCAACAACTACATCAAAGCTCCCTAATTTGATTGGTATGGTCTACGTTGAAGATTTTGCTGGCTAAGTTCAAGGTACACTTAGTGATTATATCTCTAGTCTTGACTTCTTGTCCATTAGAAAATTCCATGATATAGGCCTCTTTCAATATTTGAAATTTTAGATTGAGCTTTGGCCTAAAAACTAGTGGTACGAAGCTTCTATATATTCTAGAGTCAGATAGCATTGATGCATTATAATTGTTCAGAAGAAACATACTAGTAATCACATTCGGGTCTCTCCTTTGTACAAATTCTACTTAGCTAGGTTATGGTGATCCTAAGATATAAGGTCTAACAACTAACACTCCCGTTCAATCATATAGCAATGCATGTAAAATTTTAAAATCATACATTTCATAACGTGATTTAAGCAAAACATGTTCAATCATATAGTTCCCATTACTACTCAGGGTGCCTCTATGTGCTCCCTAAATCAGCAGTTCTCTCCCTCCTAATGAAAAGTCACGATGTTACTCTCGTTGGTAAGGGGACTCTTTTCCTAGCCGTGAGCCTAACACATGCTTCACAGGAAGTTGGTGTTGATAATACACTAGGTCGTGAAACTCGGGGACTCTCCTACTATGTTTCGATTCTAACCTCCATGGGTAAAGAATATGTAATCTTAGTGCGTCAACCTAATGATGACATTACAGACTTCGATATATATAAAATTGGTTACTAAGTGTGCTAATATATGAAAGTACTTATGATATGCCATGCTTATGCACACACACACAATAATCGTGATCTAGAAAGAAAGTAAATAAAATTTTGTTTCTAAGTATATTTTTATTATAACTAACCTAAGTGCCATATCGTACATAGCTAAATTAGACATAGGTGATCAAGCTTTGTCTAATTGAGGTATAACAATGTGGTACTCAGTTTAATTATATTATCAATACACTTGATGCATTTTAAACAAATTATTTGGAAAAATTATTTTTATAAACCTTTGGTCATAGTTGTTGTTTCCCCCACATAAGAAAAACAACATTCTCTATAACCTTAGGCTCTGATACCAAATCTGTCACACCCCGCTAAAGCGGAAACACGAGATGTCACAGCACAAGATATCATCGCACAAGGTAAATAGATAATAACCATTAGATTAAATTAACAAAATAAGTAGTTCGGATGAAACATAAATAAAGGTTACATAACCGAATAATATTTAAAGGACATTGTCTTGTACGATGCGTAAATAAAATAGATATTGTTTTTATAAAACGTGACGATGAAGATGAAGATGCCACACATCATGTTTGTAAGCGTAAGGTACCTAACGGCGGTCACCTGAAAGCACGGGTAAAAGAAAAGGGTCAACTACTAGAGTTGGTGAGTTCATAGGTTTTTAATGTATGCACAAAAGATCTTTTAAATGAGAAAAGTTTAAATAATTGGTGGAAGTTTTTGAATAAAATACAAGTATGAAATAATGAAAGAAGATGTATTATATTGCCCAATACGTTGCACATGGTAGTAATAGACTATGATGATTGTTGCTTGAGCCATTATCCAACCTAGCCGACAACCAATTGCCCATGATAAACCTAACGCCTATATTAAATGACGTTAGTAGTGGTAAAGTACTTCTATAGTTCGTCAACCATAAATGGGAGACGTCGGAATCTCCAAATAGCGCTACTTACTAATACCATCGGCTCACTAGCGGAGTTAAAGAATAATGTCCAACGAAAGGGCCTTACAACGATCACCCAAGCACATCAAAGAATAATACCATAAGTGCTCAAAATAATATTTGAAATAAATAAGAAGATAGGCAATAAACTTTTCATGAAACGTATACACATGCTTTCACCCCAAAAATAATATGAAATACGGTAAAAAAAGGGGCTATGATACTCACTCGGTATGCAAAGGTGTTTTCTTGTGAGGATTTCTTGTTCCTACCGAAGCTCCTTTCCTAATATAAAAAGGTATGTAGCTCTATTAGACTTATTTTATTTATTATTTTGTAGTATTTATTTGTTGTTAACTTATTTATTTAAATAGTTAAAGGTTGTCTCTATTTTTCCATTATTCATAAATGTTCACTGAAATTTTCAGTTCTTTGAGTTGAACTTTAAAAATTAAAAACTGTAATTTAGGAGTCATATTAAGGCTTGATATTTTAATATAATCTTGCTATATGTTTCTAGAATGTCCAGTAAAAATATAGGAATTTATAATCCATGTTTGGTATTTTTAATAATTAAAAGTGTATAGGATGTCTACTGATCAGTGTCTGGATGACATGTTGTTACTAAAACGTCTGTTTAGGGCTCATACGACCTCCTTTTTACATGATTCAAACTGGGAAATAACCACTACTCAAAGATTAAACTTTTTAAAAAAACTAGACGTATTTTGAACCCAGAATGAGTAAGTTACCAGCGTTTAAAGTGTACCCTTCTAAATCTGCCAGATTTCCAGATTCAACATATGGGTCTTTTTAAATATGTTTGAAGGATCAAACGTTCATGAAAATTAGTGAATCCAGGTTTTATGAAAGATAACACTTAAAACTAAGATTAGCAAAAAGAATCAACTGATTTTGATACCTAGAACTCCAGATATAACAAAAACAAGTAGGGAGTTCTAACATCAGATTTCTGCCAGATTTGTGATTCTTTTTGCTTATGGTTCTTAACTTTAATATAACATGTTTATATTCATGAATAATCATATTGTATGAGTATAAGCTTTGATAATCCATGTGTTCTTTCAATAATGGTAGGATGATACACATTTAATGTGTTCCTTACAACATTTGTTAAGATGAAACACATGCATGATCAAAGTCTTATTTTCTTGATTTTTAGTTGATTAAGTTCCATACAACGACGGTAGGATGATGCACATTTCATGTGCTCCTTACAACATTGGTAGGATGTTTATATTTACATGGTTATATATATATAAATAAAGGAAATAAGATGAACAACAAAGAAAATAAATAAAAGAAAGAAGAAAGAAGAAGAGAAGAAAGGTAGAAGAGTAGAGATGGGTGTTTTATGATCATCTTACCACTCTTTTCCTTGATTTTGTCTTTGATCTTCAAGAGATGATCAAGACTTGGATGTATTTGGAGAGATTTTTGTTGGTGAAAGAAGAAGAGAGAAAAGAGAAGAGATGGAGTGTGGTGGTAAAGGAAATGATAAGGAGTAGTAGGGGGCTTATATAGAGCATGGGGGAGATCAAGTGGTGGTTCTTGGGAAGAGAAGGAGGCAAGAGAAATTTGAGGGGGGGGGGGGGGTAGGGGTGGCCGGCCTCATGGGGGGGGGGGGGTTTTCTTTTTTTTTTTTTTGAATAATTAAGTGTAATTGGTTTAAATGAATTTTGTATAATTGTTGATTTTGTTTAAATCTTTTAATTACAAAGTTTTTATTACTTTTATTAGTTTATTTTTATATGTTTTATATTTTAACTTATTTATATTTATCATAATTTATTTAATTATTTTAATTGATATTATTTTTATTATTGTACCTGATTTGTAATTCTTGACTCGTAATTATTCGATTTTTCGAGCTCCGGAAGGTTCTAACCATATAGGCGGGATTTCTACGGAATCTAATATTATTATGGATGTATTTAAGTCATAATTACTATTTTTAGTCATACTAGGCTTAAAATTAGAATTTCTAATGGCTAACCTAGGAAATTTGTTGCCGAATGTCACATTAACATGGATGGAATTTTAGACAACTTCAAATACCGACTAGTGGTAAAGTTTTTCATGGTGGTTATGGAGAAACTTGTCCTAGTGGCTATGTTGAAGAATGTTTGATACTCGTGGATATTAATGACCGCGTTTCGTCATGAAACAATATGATGAGGAAGTGCTTATAACACTATCCGAGGGTCTTAATATACGTCCGTAGTATCCGAATTATGTCTACAAAAGTGGATAAGACCACTTCGGGCTTATTCTTGAATCTTGAAGGAAAGATATCTTTGCTTACTATTAGAAGATCATAGTGATGAGTTTTTTAAAAGCATAGATAAAACCTTTTATGTATGTCAGGGCTGGTGGGAGCTTTGTTGTATTCCTAGTGTTAAATGTCTATGGAAGATAATGTCCCGATATTAGGTTATCTGCAAACCTAATTCAGGAATTACTGCTTCATAGGGGCATTTAAGAGATACAAAATTGGATAGTATTTAGTTCAAGAAATATAGAGATATGTTCTTGATGTTTGACGACTTGAATAGGCTTGGAGTAAGTAGTTACTCTAATGCATGTTGATCTTTGATCAAAGTTGATGATCCTAACTTGTGGTGTTGTTTGTTGATTCTTAAGTATCACTAACCCTATTGTGGGCTTTTGAGACAATGAGGGTGTGATTACTTTAACTTTTTGAAAAGTAAGATCTCTTTGATGCATACTTTTGAAGTAGTCTTGTCAAAAGAGATATAATTGTATAACAAAAGATCTTGTGGATGTTGTGGGACAAATCCACTAGTTAAGCCGTTGTTATGGACTAGTGGTGTTTGTCATACTAGGTCCATCAGCATGTCTAATGTGTATAACTTGGCTTGAATATGTTTTGGTTTAGAAAGGTACCTACAGGGGATTCGGGGAATAAAGCACAATGGTGCAGGTCTTCTCACACTGGGCATTGTACTCCTCAGACGATGCGTTGTGTGAGATGTGGAACCCATGGGCATGAATCGAAGGATTGCCGATATCCCCGAAATGTATGCTGGAATTGTCACCGGGAGGGGCATAGGGCAGTAGATTGCCCTACAGGGAGAAGACCCGGGGCGGGGACAGGTTCAGAGACAGGGGCAGGGGAAGTTAGGGGCTCGTCTACAACAGGAGGGCAGAAAAGGAAGAATCCTCCGACTTCGGAGGGCAGGGCGTTCCGGATGACAGTAGATGATGCTACTGCCAATGGTGATGTGATCACCGGTACGTTCTTTATAAACTCCTTAGCTGCTCGTGTATTATTTGATTCTGGAGCAAATCTCTCCTTTATTTCTGTAGCATTTTGTGCTAGGTTGAAATTTCCTACTACTAGTATCTCTATGCCGATTGATATAGAAGTAGTAGATGGTAAGATAGTGCTGGTTACGACTTTTTGTGACGGGTGCTGAAATTGACATAGATGGTAGGTGCTTTCCTGTATCATTCCTGTTGATGCCATTAGCGGGTTTTGATGTGGTTTTGGGAATGGATTGGCTGAGTAAGAACAGGGCGAGTATTAAACGTCATAGGAAGCTGATTTCGTTTCCGTTATCTAATGGGTCGCACGTGGTGGCTCGTGGGGAAAGAAACAAATCTACATTTCCTATTATTTCTATGTTGAAAGCCAAGAAATCCTTGAGTAAGGGATGCGAATGTTTTCTAGCATATGCGATTGATGCTAGAAAGGAGAAGCGGGCAGTTACTGATGTGCGAATCGTATCGGAATATCCTGAAGTATTTTCGGATGAGTTACCTGGTCTACCTCATGTTCGAGAGGTAGAGTATAAGATTGATTTGATACCAGGTTCTAATCTAGTGGCTAGATCTCCTTATCGGTTGGCTCCTTCTGAGATATGGGAGATGATGATGCAGATTCAGGATTTATTGGATCGGGGATTTATTCGTCTGAGTTCTTCACCGTGGGGTGCACCAGTCTTGTTTGTGAAAAAGAAGGATGGTACTCTACGTCTGTGTATTGATTATAAATAACTGAATAAGCGGACAGGGAAGAATAAATACCCTCTACCTAGGTTTGATGATTTGTTTGATCAGTTGCAAGGTGCTTCGTATTTCTCAAAGATTGATCTGAGATCGGGTTATCAGTAGGTACGGGTTTCTGATAGGGATGTTGCAAAGACTGCTTTCTGTACCAGGTATGGCCATTATGAGTTTTTAGTCATGCCGTTCGGTTTGACTAACGCACGTGCAGTGTTTATGGATTTGATGAACCGGGATCATCGACCGTTCTTGGATAAATCTGTGATAGTATTTATTGACGACATTCTGGTTTATTTGAAATCTGAAGCTGATCATGAGACTCATTTGAGACAAGTTCTTGAGATGTTAAAACGGGAGCAATTGTATGCCAAGTATTCGAAGTGTGAATTCTGGATGCGGGAAGTTCACTTTCTAGGGCATGTCATTTGCAGTGATGGAGTCAAAGTAGATCCGGCAAAGATAGAAGCAGTGATGAACTGGGAGGCTCCGAAGTCGCCTTCTGAGATTAAAAGCTTCTTGGGATTGGCTGGGTATTATAGAAGATTCATTAAATACTTTTCTAAGATTGTGAATCTCATGACTAAGTTGACTCGCAAGGAGACTCCATTTAAATGGAGTGATGAACAGCGGAGAGATTTTTAGACGTTGAAATGACTCTTGTGCAAGGCTCCTATTCTTGCTTTACCGGATGGGTCAGATGACTTCATAGTTTACTGTGACGCGTCATTGGCAGGGTTGGGTTGTTTGTTGATGCAACGGGATAGAGTGATTGCGTATGCTTCTCGTTAGTTGAAACCAAATGAGTAGAACTATCCAACCCATGATTTAGAACTGCCAGCTGTGGTTTTTGCGTTAAAATTGTGGAGACACTATCTTTACGGTACAAAGTGCGTCATTTGTACGGATCACAAAAACCTACAGTATGTATTTTCACAGGAAGAACTCAATATGCGACAGAGGCGATGGCTGGAACTTGTAAAAGACTATGATTGCGAGATTCGCTATCCTCCTGGGAAAGACAACATGGTAGCTGATGCTTTAAGTCACAAGGGAGTTAGTGAACATATCAAGTTTATGCGAATTGATTGACGGCCGCTCAGTTAGAAGCCTTGAAGGATGAAAATTTGAAGTCTGAGATTATGTTAAAGAAAAAGAATGATTTGACTAATGATTCTAGGGGATTGAAGGTTTATCAATCTCGAGTTTGGGTGCCTTTGCTCGGAGGTCTATGGAATTTGATTATGACTGAAGCTCACAAATCGAGACTATCTGTTCATCCACGTAGCACAAAAATGTATAACTATTTGAAGGTGCTGTATTGGTGGCCTACAATGATGACGAATGTAGCACAGTCTGTGGAGTCTTGCCATATATGTGCACAGGTTAAGGCAGAGCATCAAAAACCCTATGGATCACTTAAACAGTTTCAGATTCCAGAATGAAAGTGGGAACACATAACGATGGATTTCGTAATGAAACTTCCACGTACCCAGAGGAATAATGATATGATTTGGGTGATCGTTTACAGGTTAACCAAGAGTGCTCACTTCTTGGCTACCAGTGAGACGGCATCACTCAGTAAGTTGGCTCAGTTGTATATAGATTGAATTGTTTCCGGACATGGTATACCGCTTTCGATCGTATCCGATAGAAATTCCAGGTTTGTGTCAAACTTCTGGAACAGTTTATAGCGGGAGTTGGGTACACGTGTGAATCTGAGTACATCTTAGCACCCTCAGACAGACGGGCAATCTGAGCGAACTATTCAAACACTTGAGGATATGTTGCGGGCATGTGTGTTGGAATATGGAGGTTCTTGGGATTCCCATCTACCGTTAATCGAATTCGCGTACAACAATTCGTATCATTCGAGTATCGGTATGCCGCCTTATGAGATGTTATATGGTCGTCGCTGCCGTACTCCTACGTGTTGTTTAGAGGCGGGTGAGAAACAGTATGCAGGGCCTGATATTGTGCAGATCACCGCAGATAAAGTGGCTATTGCGCGAGAAAAGTTGAAAGCTGCGAGGGATCGACAAAAGATGTATGCTGATTCACGTCGTAGGTCGGTTGTATTTGTTGAAGGGGAATTGGTACATCTGAAAGTTTCTCCGTGGAAGGGGGTTATCCGTTTTGGGAAGCGGGGAAAGTTGGCTCCGCGTTATATTGGGCCGTTTCATGTCCAACGGGTGGTGAATGATCAGACGGTTACTCTCGACCTTCCGGCAGAATTGTCAGGTATTCATAATACCTTCAACGTGTGTTACTTGCGGAAATGTAGAGTTGAGGATGAGAGTCAGATTCTACCTCTACATGATCTTAAAGTGGATTCCAGCAAGAGGTTGGTGGAAGAACCCATTGAACTATTGGATCGGAAAGTGACGAAACTGCGAATGAAACAGATTCCGATGTTTCTTATTAAGTGGAAACACAGTTTGGGTTCAGACTTGATGTGGGAAGCCGAGGCTGACATGAAAGCTCGTTACCCATAGTTGTTTATTGATGAATAGATTCCGAGGACGGAATCCAGTTTAAGGGGGGAAGATTTTTAACATCCTGAGATAGGGCCTAGTAGAAACGTAGGCTTTGGGGTATGTTACACGTGAATTATTATGTTATTATGTTAATTGATTGTTAATTAGTGTTTGATTTAATTGATTAATCATTAACTTAATTAATTACTATTGATTATATATATATATGTGTATGTATATATATGGATTGTGTGTGTGCATGTGTTTAAGTTTGCTTAATTGTGACACCTCATGCTTACTATGTATATACGTGGGTTTATGCATTGCTTACCTTCACTTTGAAGCAATTGCATGTGTGTGTATTTGAATGTATACCAAGAGCAAACAAGAAAGAGTAAACAATCAGAATTGGTGATTCTTAATTTGGTGTGATTCAAGATTTCAAGGTTTGTTGATTATTAGTGATTCTTGTTAATATGCTTTGGATAGTATTAACATACTACGTTTTTAAGTAAATTTGATGTGAACAATATAGATGAAGTTGTCGGATTTAGTGTTTTTGGGTGTTAAAGGTGTTTTGATACATGCTTGCATGTTTAAACATGTTTATATGTGTTTTTATGAACTTGTATATGAATTGTATAATCTGGTTATGAGAATTATACAAGACTTGAAGTTATTAGATAATGGGGATGATGAAGGTGGCGGATTTTGGTGATGATGATGAAAACCAATTGTAGAAATCCGATAGTTATGAAATCCGGTACTCTTAAATCCGGATGTATGAAATACTAGTGTTGAAATCAGATGGCTTGAATCCGATGGTGAATTCAAAGCATGAAATCCGAATGTGGGTGCCAAGTTAAGATACAAGTGTGGAAATCCGACGGGTGTATCGGATTCCTTCAAATCCGATAATAAGTGGCGGATTCCGATAAAAGTTGCGGATTTTGTTTACATTGTTTAATGCTTTGTGATATATGTGCATGCATATGTGAATCTTACATGTTTATGTTTGATTAAAAGGATATAAATATATGTTTGATATATATTTATGAATTGAATACTAATGGTTGGTTGTTGTGTTCAAAGGAACAGACAAGGCTCAATAATATAAGATAACTGAGTGGAAAAGCTGAAAGCTTGAGGTGAATGGATGTTTGCTCACGCGTTATATTAGTTGTACTGGTTTGGTTGCAACTATTGTTGGATAGATTGTATGTCTGTTGGTTAATTAACTGTGAATGTTAATTGTTGTATGTTTGCTCACTGAGTGGAAAAGCTGAAAGCTTGAGGTGAATGGATGTTTGCTCACGCGTCATATGTATACATGTTGGAAGGGAAGTCAGTTTACGACTGGGCTTATGGGTTGGGTTCATTTGCTATTGGCTAAGCAGTATCAGGACCTTGGGATGCTTCTGTTGCTACCAGAGGATGAAACTGTGTAAGGATAGTAAATGGACTATTGGTAAACCTTTGCTTTGGCCGGCATTGGTTGTAGGTTCCTGCAGAACCGCCAGTCTTACTAGGGTGCTTATTTGTGGTCGGTCATTCTTTATTGGAAGGAAGTTTGAACAAAGACCGAGGGAAATGATTGGTCACAGTTATCAATAGAGATTAAAAACAAGGGACGCAATATTTCGCCTATACTTGAAAAGAGTTTCAAGTGATTGGATGACCCTCACCTGACTTTACTTCATGGTACATGTCAAGAGTTAATCAGGATGATAATATCCCTTTTATCCTTAGACCGGAGATGCATGTGCTTCCATGTTACTGGTTTGCATTGTTGTGATTGCTTTCAAACGTAATCTGTTACTCGCTATTATATAGGGAGCTTTTAGCAAGGTATTGCCGGTGTAATGGGGCAATGTAGTCAAATAAATTTGTTCCTCCGTTTAGAGAGATATCCCAGGCCCCTTGATGATTAGGTACCGACACCGAAATGCATGGTTGTGCTCAAGTTTACAATGATAGTTGATAAGTTGCAAATTACATATTTTTGTCACAACCGATCTTGATCGAGAAACTAAATTGTTAACAATCGGAGAATTACTTTGTACCATGTTTCGTGTTCACTTGGATATCGCGAACAATAGGATGACTGATCACTTATATATAGAGCCATATCAAACCTGGTAGGTTGTGATTTTGTACCTATAAGGGGTGACATACCCTATGTTGAGTTGGGCCAGGGATGTCTTACTAGAGGCCACTCCTTGTTTGTGGTGCTCATGGGTACGATGCGTTATGTGCAAGTGGAAGTTTGTTGGAATCTTTCCAGTAACACACGTAGGCCAGTATCACTGCCGATAAAGTGCGGGCCTATTGGGTCACATGCCAAGTTACAATTGGAATTGGTCAAAGGGTTCAAATTCAATCTGACATAGGCTTCACGACTGTGAGGGATGCGCCACGGGTCATGAAGCACTATGCCCCCATGAGTCCTTTCTAGGTGGCACACGTCGTGATACCTTTGCACTTCAAGTGATTGGATGACCCTCACCTGACTTTACTTCATGGTACATGTCAAGAGTTAATCAGGATGATAATATCCCTTTTATCCTTAGACCGGAGATGCATGTGCTTCCATGTTACTGGTTTGCCTTGTTGTGATTGCTTTCAAACGTAATCTGTTACTCGCTATTATATAGGGAGCTTTTAGCAAGGTATTGCCGGTGTAATGGGGCAATGTAGTCAAATAAATTTGTTCCTCCGTTTAGAGAGATATCCCAGGCCCCTTGATGATTAGGTACCGACACCGAAATGCATGGTTGTGCTCAAGTTTACAATGATAGTTGATAAGTTGCAAATTACATATTTTTGTCACAACCGATCTTGATCGAGAAACTAAATTGTTAACAATCGGAGAATTACTTTGTACCATGTTTCGTGTTCAGTTGGATATCGCGAACAATAGGATGACTGATCACTTATATATAGAGCCATATCAAACCTGGTAGGTTGTGATTTTGTACCTATAAGGGGTGACATACCCTATGTTGAGTTGGGCCAGGGATGTCTTACTAGAGGCCACTCCTTGTTTGTGGTGCTCATGGGTACGATGCGTTATGTGCAAGTGGAAGTTTGTTGGAATCTTTCCAGTAACACACGTAGGCCAATATCACTGCCGATAAAGTGCGGGCCTATTGGGTCACATGCCAAGTTACAATTGGAATTGGTCAAAGGGTTCAAATTCAATCTGACATAGGCTTCACGACTGTGAGGGATGCGCCACGGGTCATGAAGCACTATGCCCCCATGAGTCCTTTCTAGGTGGCACACGTCGTGATACCTTTGCACTTCACGGCCCGTGATGGCCCATGAAGAGGTCGTGAAGATAGAATTTCATGTGGCACTTGAATTTTGTTGGACCAGCTTGTGGTCCAATGAGATGTGTGCATGTTGGCCGACCCTTGGGAGCTCTAGAAGCATATTTTGCCTATTTAAAAACTCCCTTTCCTCATTTGCTACTATTGATTAATTTTGTGCAAGACAAGTAATTTACCTACCTATCTCATACGAGAGTGTAGTGAGAATAGAGCAAGTGTTGTTGTGCATATATCATTCCAGAGCTGTTCTTCTTGACCTACAAGTGTTTGTGAGCTCAAGGAGTTTTCTAATACAAAGGGTTTGCATAGGAGCTTGGTGTGGAAAAGGAGGCTTGTTGTAAAGTTCCACCACCATTGGGATTCAATAAATAATTAACCACTTAATCACATTAAACTAGATAAGCACATACCGCTAACACGCTAATCTCCTATCCCAGGTTTGCGGGTGTTACAAATCTCCCCTCCTTAAGAGGATTCCGTCCTCGGAATCCCTTCTTGCTCAAACAACCGGGGATATCTTTCTCTCATCTCTGCCTCAGTCTCCCATGTTAAATCAGAACCTAGACTGTGCTTCCACTTGACCAACACCATCGGTATCTACTTCTTTCGGAGCTTGGTCACTTTTCAATCCAATAGTTCAATAGGTTCCTCTATCAATCTCCTATTTGAATCAACTTTAAGTTCATGAACTAGGAGAATCTTGCTTTCATCTTCAACCTTGCATTTGCTCAAATAACAGACATTGAACGTATCGTGAATTCCTGCAAGCTCTGCGGGAAGATCCAGTTTAACGGTCTAATCATTTAGTATCTAACGTATACGGAAAGGACCAATGTAACGGGGAGCCAACTTCCCGCGTTTACCAAAACGAATTACACCCTTCCATGGAGAGACCTTCAAGTACACTAACTACGCCACATCAAACTTTACTGGATGACGTCGTGGATCTGTGTACATTTTCTATCTATCTCTGGCAGCTTTCAACTTGTCTCTGGCAATAGCAACCTTGTCAGCAGTTAATTGAACAATCTCGGGCCGTGCAAACTGCTTCTCACCAGCCTGTAACCAACACGTAGGAGTATGGCAGCGACGGCCGTATAACATTTCGTACGGAGGCATCCCAATACTAGTGTGGTAACAATTATTATTGAAAACTCTATCAAAGGCAAGTGCGAATCCCAAGATCCACCATACTCAAGTACACAGGAATGTAACATATCTTCGAGTGTCTGTATGGTTCGTTCAGTCTGACTGACAGTCTGGGGATGATAAGTTGTACTTAAGTTAATTCTCGTCCCCAATTCTCTCTGTAAAATCCTCCAGAAGTTAGAAACGAATCTGGAGTCTCTATTAGATACAATCAACAATGGTATGCCATGCCTCACAACTATTTCATCAATACACAGTTGAGCCAACTTGCTCAGAGAAGCCGTCTCACATGTAGCCAAAAAATGAGCGCTCTTTGTTAATCTATCCATGATCACCCAAATCATATCGTGATTCTTCTAAGTTCACAGAAGTTTAGTCAGGAAATCCATCTTTATATGTTCCCACTTCCACTCAGGAATCTCTAATTGCTTCAAAGATACGTAAGGCTTCTGATGTTCTGCCTTCACTTGTGCATATGTATGGCATGACTCCAAAAAATGTGCCACATCTGCCTTCATAGTAGGCCACCAGTAAAGCATTTTCAAATCGTTATACATTTTAGTGCTTCCTGGGTGAACAGACAGTCTCGAGTTCTGTGCTTCGGTTAAGATCAACTTTCTCAATTCTCTATGCATAGGCACCCACACACGAGTCTTGTATAAGTTCAATCCTCGAGAATCATCAGTAAGTTCATCCTTACGTTTTCTCGTTAGTTCAATCTTCAAGTTTTCTTCTTTCAGAGCTTCTAACTGGGCAGATTTCAGTCTATCCACTAAGTCAGATATAATCTCCATGCACATAAACTGGATAGAATTCACCACTCCCTTGCGGCTTAAGGCATCTGCTACCACGTTTTCTTTCCAAGGGTGATATTTGATTTCGCAATCATAGTCTTTTATCAACTCCACCCATCATCTCTGTCTCATGTTCAGTTCTTTGAAGACTCTTATGATCAGTACAAATCACGCACTTGGTGCCATATAGGTAGTGTCTCCACAGCTTAAGGGCAAATACAGCTGCTGCTAACTCTAAATCATGAGTCGGGTAATTCTTTTCATGTGGTTTCAACTGTCTTGAAGCAAACTCAATCACCCGATCTCTCTGCATAAGTACACAACCCAATCCAGCAAACGATGTATCGCAATAAACTATGAAGTCATCTTATCCACTTGGCAATGCAAGAATGGGGGCCTGACACAACAACTGTTTCAACATCTGGAAGGCTTTATCCTGTTCACTACCCCATACAAACTTCACGTGTTTTCGTGTCAACTTAGTCAACGGACCCGCAATCTTGAAGAAGTCTTTAATAAACCTGCGCTAGTACCCAGCTTGTTGGTATCTGCCCACCGACACACGTAGGACGGCATCACTGCCAACGAAGCGCAAGCCTATTGGGTCACACGCCAAGTTTCAATCTCAACATCCTACTATAAGAGAAAAGAGGCAGAATGGTAAAATTCCAGTTGACTAAGGCTACACGACCATGAAGGATGCTCCACGGGTCGTGAAGCATCTCGTGTCCACGAGTCCTGTCGTGGGCCGCATGGTTCGTGAAACATTAGGGCTTCACGACCCTACACGGCCCGTGAAGGAGGTCGTGAAGGCACAACCCTCACGATTCTTGCACTGCGCGGCATGGCTCGTGGAGGATTAATGGCCGGTCGTGGCGCATTTATCCTTCACGGCCCGTGATAGCCCGTGAAGAAGTCGTGTAGGCAGAATTCTAAGTGACACTTGTATTTGGTTGGACCATTTTGTTGGTCCAATGATCGAGTGCCACTTAGCTCCGACTCTGGGCTCTTTGAATAGATAGAATGCTTATATTAGAGGTGTTCTTTGTTCATTCCACTTTTCTTGGTCATTTGGTGCATTACAAACATATTGAGAGCAAGAACAAGTGAAGGTGGTAAGTGAACAAGTGGTTACAAGGCTGTTCCAGAGGATACTCATCAAGTGTTGGTAGTCCTTGGTTTCCTAGTACAAAGAAGTTGAAGATATTCTTGGTGTAGACTTGCATTAGGGCTTGGAGCCTTTTGTTTCAAGCTTACATCCCAAGTTCATTTTGTTCCAAAATATTATCAAAGTCTTGAAGGGTATGGTTCACTTCCTTCCTTCTCTTTGTGCTTGTTTTGGTTGTATGTATGTTCTTGTAAGTTTTCACCACCATTGGGAATTCATGGGATCATTTTATGTGTTTTTGTTGATTCTGTTATGTGCTATGATCCCCATAGAATCCCAACAGTGGTATCAAAGCCATACTTGTAAGATGCATGCACCTTTGTGGCTTGTAAATCCATATTTTCGATTTTGGACATTCTGTCCAGAAGGTCTTCACGGGCCGTGGAGCTTGCTTCACGGGTCGTGAAGGCCACACGACCAGTCTTGTGGGGTGGTGGTCGTGAAAGGTTTTGAATCTGTTTCACGAGTGGTGGAGCGTACTACCTTCACGGTCCGTGAGGGCCCGTGAAGAGTAGTAGCTCGTGAAGGCGTCGTGAACAGGCTGTGTTTGGCCTTTTTGAAAAAGAAAACTTGATATGGATTTTAGCATTTGATTTTGGTGTTTCCAAAATCAATTTAGGCTGTTTAGCCTTATAGATTAAGCCCCATAATATCCTAGTTCTTGTATATGTATGTATTGGGTGGTTTTGGCATAAAATGCACACATGCATACATGTATATTGTGTATATATGAATATGGATTTCAAAGTGTTTGGAATCCTAATGCATATGTACATGGTTTATTCATGTGCCTTTAGTTTTTGAATAAACTTAATTGGGATATTGTTTTGTGTATGGTTTGGTGTGGCACACCATGCTTTGTGGTTGTTTCGTTTTGTGAGCACCGATTTCAGCCTAGACCTTTGTGTGGTTGTTTGGTTGCCTTATTTGTTGTTCATTCATTTGGTGGTTTGTACCACATTTGGTTTGTAATAATTTATTTAATCCGGTTTGTAATAATTTATTTATTTGTGGCTTGCACGCCAAAGTATTTATTCTTTGTAATTGTATATTAGCTTAGAATAGATTGTGTGGCTTGCATACCATTTCTCTTTAAATTATGTATGTAATTAGAAGAGAAGACCAGAGGCACTAACGGGAGTCTTAGGAGACGTCTCGGCTATCTCGGATCCGGAGGCGCGGGATCGAGTGGGAGCACGCCACCAAGTCTTGGATTGTTTGTCCTTAGTAGACTTAGTTCCTCGGTTGGCTCACCGGGGAACACTTAGTTTTCTTTATTTATTTTCTTGCGTGGTTGTAGGATCTTCGCATGCTAGAAAATCTTTTGAAAATAATAAAACTATATAATTTTCCTTAATTGGCTAACAAACCCCGCTCGCTCACATGATTAACAAACGAATATAAAGTGTTTATGTTCAATTGGTGAAAAATGCTTTTTGTCACTTATTTGTTAATCAAAATGAAAAGAGGTTTTTAACCGGAAAAACAAAAGACCCGTTTTTCTTAATAACGTAAATCTCACGCCATCCAAAAGATGACACCACCCGAATCTAATGAAGAATGGGACAATTGTCGAGCTTAGCACGAGTTGTTCTATGTGGACTTGTGTGGCATCTTGAAATTTTTGGTTGTCGAGCTTAGCATGAGCCAATTATTGTCAAAGGCGTCATCGTGTATCTTGTTGGACGATTTGCAATTCCAATTTAATACGCCTTGATAATTATCGTGCCTATACCGAGTTATCAAAGCGGCTTATTGAGGAATCGGTGTGGGAGGGGATCAAACATGCCAAACCGGTGCTATGAGTACCGATGGATCCCGCAAGTGCCTAAGAGTTGTAATCACGGATTGCAATTGGTAAAACGTTTACTTGCCTAAATACCTTCACGAAGTGATCCGCGGTAAACCCGTCATGTAGTGAAGTTATATTGGGTTCTTAGCCCTTGTTAAATTTAAGTGTTAAACTATATTGGATTAAAATATGTCGAACTAACCTTTTTGTGTACTTTGCCTTCTTTTAGATGGCATCTACAAGCAACACCGCGACACACATGTCACTCCGTATATTTTTGGAGAAAGAGAAAGTCATAGGCGTAAACTTTATGGATTGGAATAGGCAATTGAGAATTGTCTTGCGACATGAAAGCAAGTTGTACGTCCTAGAGGAACCTCTACCGGAGGCTCTTGCTACCACCACTACGCGGGCCATTAAGGATGCTTATGAGAAGCGCCTTAAAGACACTAATGAGGTGACTTGCCTCATGTTGACGACCATAAGTTCCGAGTTGCAAAGGCAATTCGAGGATGTTGGTGCGTTTGACATGATCTCGCAGCTAAAGGAAATGTTCTAGCAGCAAGCGAGGCAAGAACTCTACGAGTGTGTCAAGGCCTTTATAAGGTGCTGGATGCAGGAGGGCGGGAACGTGAGCTCCCACGTGCTTCATATGAAGCACTACGTGGACCAGCTCGAGAGGTTGGGCTTTCCAATAGGGAAAGAGTTGGCTACGGATATTATCCTCCAATCTTTGCCTCAAGCATATGGTCCGTTCATTGTGAACTACCATATGCATAACATGGACAAGTCCTTGATGGAGTTGCACGGCATGTTGAAGACCGCCGAGTCAAACATGGCCAAGGCAAAGCCATCGACCTCCGCACCCGTCCTAGCCATCCATGAGGGTGGTGCTAAGAGGAAGCGGCCCACTTCAAGCTCCAAGGGCAAAGGAAAGGGGAAGGTGAAGGTGGCAACACCCAAGCCCAATCCACTCCCGGCGTCGGAGCCGAAGGGGAAGGAACCCGCTCCTATAGCCCCTTCACCGGAAGAGGCCACCTGCTTCTTCTGCAGGGAGAAGGGACACTACCGGCGTAGTTGCCCCAAGTACACGGAGGAGCTCAAGAGGCTTCGCGCCAAAGGACAAGGCGCCTCCGGTATGTATATGATTAAACTCCATAACACTTCTACTTCTAACGCTTGGGTCTTGGACACCGGGTGTGGTACTCACATAGTTAATAATGTGCAGGTACTAAGAAGAAGTAGGGACTTGGTTGATGGGGAGCTGGATCTCATCATGGGAAACAAGGCGGTTGTCTCGGTTGAGAAGATAGGGAGTGTGGATGTCGCCTTACCATCCGGCTTATTTATTACTGTATTAAATGTATCTTATTCGCCCTACGTGGCAAGAAAATTTTTATCATTTTATGCACTCGTTGACGATGGATTTAATTTTAATTTCTCTAATGGAATTATTTCATGCTTTAAGAATGATTTATTTTATTTTAAAGCACATCCATGTCGTGGCATATATGAGACAAGCGTATGCTTGCAAAGTAATAGATCAATCATGAATGTTGGTTCTAAGTCCAAATGTGATTTGGATAAGTTATCTTTATGGCATCGTCGTTTGGGCCACATAAACAAGAAACGCATCGCTAAGCGCCAATCGGATAGGATCTTGGAATCATTTGAGCATGGATCGGATGATGTATGCGAATCTTGCTTGTTGGGCAAAATGACCAAAGCACCCTTCACCGGCGTTTGTGAGAGAGGCAAAGACTTGTTGGATATCGTTTTCACGGATGTGTGTGGTCCGTTCAAGTATGTCACTAGGGATAACTCAAGGTACTTCGTAACTCTTACCGATGATTATTGTAGGTATGGGTATGTCTACTTGGTGAGACAAAAGTCGGAAACCTTTGAGGTTTTCAAGACTTTCAAAAACGAAGTTGAGAACCAATTGGGTAAACGAATTAAGATGCTCAGATCGGATCGTGGTGGTGAGTATCTAAGTTCGGAATTCCATGAATATCTTAAAGATTGTGGAATTGTATCGCAATTGACACCTTCTAGGACACCACAATTAAATGGTGTCACCGAGAGGAGGAACCGGACATTGTTGGATATGGTCCGATGTATGATGAGTCGTACAGATGTATCCATTAGCTTTTGGGGCTATGCATTGGAAACGGCCGTTAGAATCCTTAACCTCATACTAACTAAGAAGGTCAAGAAGACACCTTTTAAGATGTGGCATGGAAAGGTTTCATCGCTTTCATATCTAAAGGTTTGAGGTTGTCCTGCCTACGTGAGACATGAGGTGGAGGACAAATTGGAACCCTGAGCTGAGAGGTGTTTGTTCATTGGATATCCTGCCAGGTCTATGGGATATTTGTTTTACAAACCGTCTAAGAACAAGGTATTTGTTTCTCGGAGGGCCGTCTTCCTTGAAAGGGAGATGCTATTCAAAGA
Organism: Dittrichia graveolens; assembly: GCA_038502395.1. Classification (NCBI taxonomy): domain Eukaryota; kingdom Viridiplantae; phylum Streptophyta; class Magnoliopsida; order Asterales; family Asteraceae; genus Dittrichia; species Dittrichia graveolens. Next base: position 44,646,801 of record JARJIL010000009.1, on the reverse strand, counting down.
CGCTAGTGGGAGAAAGGTTGATTTTGAAGAGATTCAAGAACCTTCCAATGACCAACCTGAAGTTGGCACTAGTTCACAAGATGATTCTTAGCACGGCACTGCTGGAGAACCTGACACAGATCCTTTACCTTTTAGGAGATCCGGTAGGAGTCGTAGCGAGCCAGAGAGATATCGGTTTCTCATGTCTGAGGGCTGCGACCTAGTGGTGGATCATGATGAACCATCATCTTATCGGAACGCCGTAGTGGGTCCTGAGTCCGCTAGGTGGAAAGAGGCTATGGAGTCCGAGATGCAATCTATGTTGGATAACCAAGTCTAGTATTTGGTAGATCCGGTACCCGGGTGTAGACTCGTAGGGTGCAAATGGGTCTTTAAGAAAAAGACCGGCATAGATGGAGAGGTAGACACCTTCAAAGCCCGACTGGTGGCTAAGGGTTTCACGCAAACTCATGGTGTAGACTATGATGAAACCTTTTCCCTGGTGGCTATGTTGAAGTCTACTCGGATACTCATGGCAATTGCCGCATTTCATGATTACGAGATTTGGCAAATGGATGTAAAAACTGCGTTCCTTAATAGGACACTTAGCGAGGAGGTCTATATGACTCAACCTGAGGGTTTTGTACATGCCAAGCATCCGGATAAGGTCTTCAAGCTTAAGAAGTCCAATTATGGACTTAAGCAAGCATAGCGTAGTTGGAACCTGTGCCTTGATGAGAAAGTCAAAGAGTTTGGCTTTTCGAAAAGCAAGGATGAGCCATGCGTATATGTCAGGGCTAGTGGGAGCATAGTTGTGTTCCTAGTCTTTTATGTCGATGACATACTCCTCATTGGGAACGATGTCCCGACCCTTTAAGGTGTAAAAACCTGGTTAAGGAATTGTTTTTCACTGAAGGATCTGGGAGATGCGACTTATATTCTTGGAATCAAAATCTATAGAGATAGATCCATGAGGCTTATTGGGCTTAGCCAAAGTACATATGTTGGCAAAGTCCTAAAGCGGTTTAGGATGGAAGACTCCAAGAAGGGGTTCATTCCAATGTCACATGGTTTGGTATTTAGTAAGACTCAATCCCCTAGTTCCCCAGAGGAACGGGAAGTAATGAAGTGAGTGCCATATGCTTCGGCTGTGGGCTCGATCATGTACGCCATGCTATGTACGAGGCCCAATGTATCGTGTGCCTTGAGCATGACGACTAGATATCAAGCCAACCCTGGCAAAGCTCATTGGACGGCGGTGAAGAGCATTCTCAAGTATATTTGGAGGACTAAGGAGATGTTCTTGGTGTACGGAGGTGAGGAAGAGTTTAGAGTAAAGGGTTACTCTGATGCAATCTTCCAAACAAATAGGGATGACTGCCAATCACAATCGGGGTTCGTGTTCCTATTAAACGGCGGTGCTATATCCTGGAGGAGCTCCAAGCAAGACACCGTGGGCGATTCCACTACCGAGTCGGAATACATTGCGGCCAGTGTAGCTGCTAAGGAGGCCGTATGGATGAGGAAATTTATGCTTGATTTGGGAGTGGTTCCAAGCATCAGCGACCCTATTGAGATCTTCTGTGACAACGAGGGTGCTGTTGCTTTAGCAAAGGAACCGAGGTCTCATCTACGCACGAGGCATATTCCGTGGAAATATCATTTTATCCGGGACGTGGTCGAAAATGGATACATCGTCATCAGCAAAGTACACACGGATAGCAATTTGGCGGATCCATTCACTAAACCATTGTCGCAAGCTAAGCACGATGCCCACACACGTGCTACTGGGATTAGATTTGCTAGTGACTTGGTTTGAGTTTTATATTGGTTATTGTATTCGATGTATTTACTATGTTATTGGGAACGTTAAGCAATATTGTATTTTTGAATGTATTGATTATTAAATGGAGAATTAATGATACGCGTGTAGCGAATACTTTCTTTAAATCATTATTGTGTTCAAACTTTGCATGTTTTATCACTTCCTTGAATGTTTTACATTCTAAATAGTCCACGATCGGTCATTCTTCATGGAAGGAAGTATGAACGAAGATCGAGGGAAATGATTGATCATAGTGTTCAATGGGATTGAATACAAGGGACGCAATATTTCGCCTATACTTGAAAAGAGTTTCAAGTGATTGGATGACCCACACCTGATATTACTTCATGGTACATGTCAAGAGTAAATCAGGATGATAATATCCTTTATCCTTAGACCGGAGATGCATGTGTTTCACTATTTTGGTTTGCTTTATTCTGACTGCTTTTAAACGTAGTCTGTAACTAGCTATTATAAAGGAGGTATTTGGGTAAAGTATTGCCATTGTATTGGAGACAATGTAGTCGAAGGGATTTGTTCCTCTGTTTAGAGAGATATCCCTGGGCCCCTCGATGATTGGGCACTGACACCAAAAATGCATGGCCATGCTCGAGCTTGCAATGATTGTTGATCAGTTGCAACTCACCTTTTTGGTCACCCTCAATCATGATTGAGAAACATAATCGTGAACGATCGGAGAATGACTTTGTACCATGTCTCATGTTCACTTGGACATCGCGAACAATAAGATAATTGATCACTTATCTATAGGACCATGTCAAACTCTTTTAGTTTAACTTGGTACTTGTCAGGGATGACATACCCCGTGTTTAGTTGGCGGCAGGGATGCCTTGCTAGAGGCCGCTCCTTGTCTATGGTGCCCATGGGTATGGTGTGTCATGTGCAAGTGGGAGTTTGTTGGTATCTGCCCACCAACACACGTAGCCCGGCATCACTGCCAACGAAGCGCGGGCCTATTGGGTTACACGCCAAGTTTCAATCTTGACAGCCTACTATAAGAGGAAAGAGTCAAAATGGTTAAGTTCCAGTTGACCAAGGATTCACGACCGTGAAGGATGCTCCACGGGTCGTGAAGCAGCTCGTGTCCACGAGTCCTGTCGTGGGCCGCATGGTTCGTGAAACCCTAGGGTTTCACGACCCTACACGGCCCGTGAAGGAGGTCGTGAAGGCACAACCCTCACGATTATTACACTGCGCGGCATGGCTCGTGGAGGATTAATGGCCGGTCGTGGCGCATTTATCCTTCACGGCCCGTGAGAGCCCGTGAAGAATTCGTGAAGGAAGAATTCTAAGTGACACTTGTATTTGGTTGGACCGTTTTGTTGGTCCAAGGACGGAGTGCCACTTAGCTCTGACTCTGGGCTCTTTGAACAGATAGAATGCTTATATTAGAGGTGTTCTTTGTTCATTCCACTTTTCTTGGTCATTTGGTGGATTACACACATATTGTGAGTTCTTCCATAGAGAGAAAGAGAGAGAGAGAGCAAGAACAAGTGAAGGTGGTAAGTGCATAAGTGGTTACAATGTTGTTCCAAAGGATTCTCATCAAGTGTTGGTGGTCCTTGGTTTGCTAGTACAAAGAGGTTGAAGATATTCTTGGTGTGGACTTGCATTAGGGCTTGGAGCCTTTTGTTTCAAGCTTACATCCCAAGTTCATTTTGTTCCAGAATATTATCAAAGTCTTCAAGGGTATGGTTCACTTCCTTCCTTCTCTTTGTGCTTGTTTTGGTTGCATGTATGTTCTTGAAAGTTTTCACCACCATTGGGAATTCATGGGATCATTTTATGTGGTTTTGTTGCTTCCGTTGCGTGTTATGATCCCCATGGAATCCCAACACAGCTAACCCAAGAAAACTCTTGATCTCAGACGGTGTCTTTGGAGCATTCCAGTTCATCACTACTTCTACTTTCAATTGATATACTTTCACTCCTTCATTACACATAACATGCCCCAAGAACTGAACCTCTCTCAACCAGAATTCGCACTTTGAGAACTTGGCACACAAATGTTCCTTCTTCGGAGTCTCCAGAACCTGTCTCAAATGTTGTTCATGCTCCACCTCAGTCTTTGAATATATCGGGATATCATCGATGAAGACTATAATAAAATCATCCAAGAATGGTCGACAGACTCTGTTCATCAAATCCATAAAGATCGCAGGTGCATTGGTTAAGCCGAACGGAATAACCAAGAACTCATAGTGCCCGTAGCGTGTACGAAAGGCAACCTTTGATACATCCTCTTCAGATACTCGTACTTGATGATAATCTAATCTCAAATCAATCTTAGAAAAGAACGAATCTCCCTGTAGCTGATCAAACAAATCATCAATTCTTGGCAACGGATACTTGTTCTTTATCGTTCACTTATTCAGCTTACGGTAGTTGATACACATTCGCAACGTACCGTCTTTCTTCTTTACAAACAATACTGGTGCACCCCACATAGACAAACTTGGACGAATGAAACCTTTGTCTAACAGATCCTGTATCAGAGTCATCATCTCCCGAATCTCTGAAGGTGCCAACCTGTACGGAGCCTTTGCCACTTGTCGACAACCAGGAATCAGATCAATGTTATATTCTACCTCACGAACTAGAGGCAACCCCGACAATTCTTCTGGAAACACATCCGGGTATTCCGTTACCACCCGAATGTCATTCATTGTCTGCTTATCTTTCTTTCCATCAATCACATATGCAATATACGATTCACATCCCTTATTCAATGCCTTCTTAGCCTTTAAACACAAAATAATAGGAATTACAGACCCAGCTTTCTCACCCCTTGCTACTACCTGTGTGTCATCCGCCAATGGAAATAAGATTAACTTCTTATGCCACTTGATACTGGCTTGATTCAGACTCTGCCAATCCATCCCAAGTACCACATCAAATCCACATAGAGACATTACAAGAAAATAAACAGGAAAGCATATACCATTTATGTCAATTTTAGCTCCAGCCACAACACTCGTGACTGGAACCATCATACCATCAGCTATCTCTATCTCTAAAGCAGTAGCAAGTTCAATTACAGGCACATTTAACCTATCATAGAATTCTACAGACACAAAGGAGCGATTTGCTCTAGAATCAAACAATACTGTAGCAGGAGTAGAGTTTATCAGAAACATACCCGTTATGACATCGTCTATGGTAGTGGCATCATCCACGGTTATTTTAAATGCCCGACCCTCAGCAGTGGGTGGGTTCTTTTTCTTTTGACCAGCTGAAGACGATCCCCCAGCTCCTCCCCCTCCTGACCCTGACCCTGATTTCTTACTCAAAGGGCAGTCACCAACCATGTGCCCCTCCTTCTGGTAATTCTAGTTGACACTCATCGGTAGTCTGCAATTTTTCAGGTCATGTCCAAACTGGCCACATTTCACACATCGCATTGACTGGGGCGTACACTACCCATGGTGATAGGATTTACATCTGTTACACCAAGGTGCCCTCTGAGTAGACCCTCCAGAAGTAGGCCTCTTATTTTTCTCCCCTTGTCTAATTCCACTACCCAACCTTCCTTGTCTCTGTTGGGTGTTGTAGTGTTCAAACCTTGACTTTTGTTGGGAAATCCTCTCCACGCTCAGTCTGTTCCTTGCAATGATATCCTCTTCAGCCGATTTGGCTTATGTGAAAGCCTGGGATAGTGTGGTAGCCCACCTAGTGGCACTACGGAGATCCGGATGCAATGCCCCAACAAAATGGGTAATCTTTGACTCTTCATCTGGCACCCTATGCTTGACAAATCGCATCTTCTCGTTGAATTGTTTGATCTGTTGATCCACAGTCATGTTTCCGGTCATCTGCAAATCCATAAATTCCTTCTTGATTTTGGTAATGTCAAAGGTACCTCAATACTGTTCACATAATTTCTCCTGGAATTGACTCCAGGTGATACTCTCTAGTTACTGCTTAGTGAACTGGCTGGTAATAGAATCCCACCAGATCATGGCATCTCCTTTCAACATCCTCGATGAATACTTTACCTTTAGCTCATTCTCGCAATTATAGGCATCATGTGCCTTCACCATCTCCCTCGGCCAGTTCAATGTGATGTTAGGGTCAAGACTCCCTCAGTACTCAGAAGGCTTACAATCTAAGAATTGTACGTGCAAGGTTGCTTGTACCCCGGAAATGCAAACGGGTAAGCTCCTGGTTGTGGGTACTAGAATGGTTGTTGCATCATTTGTGTCATCGGTGGCAAGGGTGCTAATATTGGTGGTATGGTTGCCAGTGTGGAAATCGCTGTTGATACCGGACTTGGTTCAGGTTGGTTTAATCTCTGTTCCATGTTATGGGCCTTATTTCTAAGATCTATCAGTTCATTTTCTAGTTTGAAGATATATTCACTTTGATCTTCCTTTTGTTCTTGACCAGACGTTGCAGCTGGGTTTACATTATCGAAATCATCAATTACTGGTGCCTTTGCTACAGCTTGGGTCACATGAGGTAGGATGGGAGTCTCTCTATCATCCATAATCTGTTACAATCATATCACCTCATAACTCATTAGCATAAACTGTTAGTACTGAAAATACTAACTACTAGGCTCTAATACCAAATTGTAACACCGGAAAAGCAACAACTGAGGGGAATTACAAAAACACATTATATACAAACCATCATTTACAAATGTACATCATTGTTCACAAACAACAGTATCGTTTCGGTGTTACAAAAACAACCGGCTCGTTTCGTTTTAAACAGAATATCAGAGTGGAGTCAACTTCTCCTTCTATAACAACAAACACAAACCTGAAAAAGCAATAACTAAGGGGAATTAGCACAAAGCTAAGTGAGTAGAGGCTGAACACCGAAAGCAAACATCCACATTCAATATCAAAGCATGTAATCACATATCCGAGAAAAACGGCGGTTCGGCGTAGAACCTACAACCAATTCCGGCCAAAGCAAAGGTTAACTGATAGCCCTCCACTAAATTGGCACGGTGAACTCCTCCTTTGAAGCAACATATGCAACAAAAGTGCTACCACTGTTCAACCAACCAGTAGACAAGCCCAGCCCAAGTCCACGAATAGCTGACTTCTCAAACGCAATTCAAAATCATCCTAAGAGTGCGTATCGACCAAATAGTCATGCAACAAATATCAACAATCAATGTCACAATCAACGGTTCAATCAATCCAATCTCAATCACAATCATGCATCACATCAATAACATTAACTGTAATCTTTACCATCTGCGATTAACGTCCACTCACCTCAATTTCAGCACGAACTCAGATGTCTAATATTACTGAGCTTTTGGATTGCCTTTTACTTGGATTGAATCACACAGATATGTAAATCCGTTATCTTCTTCTTTCTTTTCCTTTGGTTTCTTGGCAGAGAAAATACACCACACACACACTACACTTTCTGTTGTTTTAGCTGATAATGAAATGTTTAGCTAACCCATACACGTATACAAATAATTAGCAGGAGGTGGTAATCACTTCTTTAATTACTCAACACACATCGTACACAAATACATGCATACATACACTAACATACATACATACGGTTACTAACATACATGCATATAATTATCATACTTTAAATTAATTAATTAAATAATTAACCACTTAATCACATTAAACCAGATAAGCACATACCGCTAAACCGCTAATCTCCTAGCCCAGGTTTGCGGGTGTTACATATACACCTATAAATATATATATTTTTATGCACTTCATGTCAAGCCATACAAAATATATAAATTCAAGGAATCAAAATATAGCGGGGAAAAACTAGATCAAAGACTAGTCGAACCAACAAATCCGGAATTTAAATATAATTTTAAAACACTGTATCAAGAACAAAATTTGACCAAAACGGCAGAAGGAACGGGTGTACCCTATAGGGTACGGGTGTGTCCCCCCATGGGCCAGTATACAGTTTAAATAGTTTTAAGTCTTATAAAGATTCTGCCGGCACGGCCCGTACCCCCACTGGTACAGCCGTGCCCCGGCTGCTGACACGCCCCGTACCCCAAGAGGTACAGCCGTGCCCGGTCACCGGAAAATTAGATTTTGACAGAAAACTCAAAATTCCGGTTTCAGTGCAATGTCATGTTAGAGATGGCTCTGATACCACTGTTGGGTTTTGGTGGCATCTAGAAAACGCAACGGAAAGAAACGAGTATAAAATGATTTATATTTTATGCCATCAATCATACCACCTAATGGACCACACTCTAAACAATAGCAATGCAACTAAAAGAAGAAGAACAAGGACAAGAAATTATAGCATACAAAATAATTTCTCCTTGTTGCTTTGGAAGGTTTGTACACAAAGTAGTGTACCACTATTGGTATCCAGGCCAAGTGTTGATGATCCCCATGTGCTAGCTATGTTTGGACGCCGCCAAAAGCTTCACCAATGATCTAGCTCCAACTTAAAATTGATATGCCAATCTATCTTCAAGTGTGTATTATTTGAGAGAGTATGAACTAATTGGCAAATTACATGTTCATATATTGCATAACTTTATGATGATGATTCATGTGGCTAACCATGTCACCTTAGACTACAAGAACCTTTTATAGACCACAAAATGAAGCCTAGAAACGTTCATAAGAGCTCTAGCATCAATGACCATCATGAGCTATGAATACCCTATTAACCTAGTCTTGAAAGACTAGTTTAAGAGGCTGTTATAGCATGAGGCATGGCCGTGCCTCAGGGAACGCCCGTGCCAGCCCACAGGCATACCCAAGTCATGCCTGACTTAGGCTCATGCTTTCGCACTAGGCATGACCGTAGCTCCACTAGGCACGCCCGTCCTGGCCCTAATGGGTACGCCCTAGGTACGCCGGCCTTGGGCCCGTACCTTGCATAGGGCATGCCCATACCTTCACAAGTCACAGCTGTGTCGGGCCCAACCAAAACCCATTTTGGCATTTTTATCTCTCTCACTCAAAGGTGTTGCTAGAATCAATACTTGGTGTGTGACCCAATAGGCCTATGCCTCATAGGCAGCGATAACAACTCGTGTGTGTCAGTGGGCATATTCCAACAGTTGCTTGGGATCCGATTGCGGTTTGAAAACCTGACTGAATGTTTTAACATGGTGGATGAGCTGACAACTACAACTTGGTTCTAGTGAGCACAAGGTGAAACATGGTATATAACTGTGATACATTGAAATGGACTATGTATGATAATCCATTATATATGTTAATACTTATATCCATGTTTAACATATTGTGAATACTGTGTACTATGCATAGTTGTAACGATATAAGTTTAGAATGGATGATTTAGCCTTATTGCATGTACTTGTTTGATTTTTGTGGTACATAAAATCAAATGTTTGACTGCTTATACAACTTAGAATTATACATGGTTGTATACATGATACGTTTAGACTAGGATATGATGGATTATATGTGATTGTATGTCTATATGGTAGCATAGTACACTATGGTGTATGTGGACCAATATGTGATAAATGGTCTAAGCTTGTGAATCGGGACTTCGAATGGTGATGACAAGATTTGGTATGTGTAGTGTGTTTAGAATAATATACGGGCCCATACTATTACAAGCACATGATACATGTCGGATCTTGTCGGAATCAAGGAAAATCTTGTGAATTAGGTGAGGGGTACTTGTAGGACAGTAGTATGCTTGTAGAGTAGGAGCGCCTTACTACGAGTAGGGCTACTTCAGATGTGAGAAAGGTATGCTATATGTGTGTATAGAATGTGTATATGAAATATGATTGCTTAGGATAGTATGATAAACCACTTGTTGATGTGTGCATTATCTATACTTCCAAAATGACGGTGGATGAGACAAGTGTAGAACTGGATGTTATTAGAGGTACCTTTATTGTTAACTCTCTACTTTCCTTGGTATTGTTTAAATTTCATGTTAGCAGGACTTTTGTTTTCTTTCCACTCTGTAAACAGTTTTGATAATGTACTGGTGAAGCTAGAAGCACCTCTAGTGGTAGAGGTAACACATGAGAAAGCTATAAATGTAGTTGATGTAAATAGAAACAACGTGACAAAGTTAGGTGACGTCAAATTTCTTGTATATCTCATATCGATTCACATCGGGGAATTTCAAGTGGTAAGGGGTATGGGATGGATTGATCATTACCTAGACAACACCCTATACAAGCAAGGAAATCGTGCTGGTTCAACCTCCAACTGAGGGAGAAATTCTGATCTATGGTGAACTCAGGAAAAGAAAAACAACATTATGTATTGCGGTAAAAGATGCCAAGTATCTTCATAAGGGATGTACGACATTTGTAGTGAATGTGGTCGACAAAAAGTTAGATAAGAAAAAGAAAAGAGTTGCGGACATACGGGTAGTATGTGAATTCCTATAAGTATTTCCAGAGGACTTGCAAGGGTTTGCTCATGACCGACAAGTAGGGTTCAGATTCGACTTGGTACAACAGACAGTGTGGTTGTTAAAGAGTGACTTGTGACAAAGTTACCTTCAACTGGTGTAAAAGAAGAAGATGTAGAGAAAATGACAATAACTCGTTATGGTCAATTCAAATTTGTAGTTACGCCATTTGGGTTGACGAACACAACATTTGCAGTTATAGAATTGATGAATCGAGTTTGTCGACCAATGTTGGATAAGTTAGTAATCGTATTCATTGATAACATTTTGATATATTTTAAGACCGATGATGAGCACAAAGTGTGACAACCGTCAATTAGAATTTCAGGTTAGCTTCTAGAAAACTTTAATATATGTTTTTAATAAGCTACAAATAGTATTAATAACATAAATTATTTTGTAGAAACCTTTTATCCCCTAAAAATCCCGGCGATGTGCTTAAAACCTTCAAAAATCGAAGAATCGGTAAGACCGCCTAGTTAAAAGTCAAGATTTATAAATTTTATATAACAATCAAAATAATAAGAACAAAACACATCATTATATATATTATATATCCTAAATAAAGAACTTATGTAAATGTCAACAAAACTAATAAAAAACTTATAAATATTGACTTTAAATGAACCACCAATGTACAAAATACATCCATCACACACTCACGTATACATGATTAATTAAAAAAATAAAAAAAATAATAATAATGGCAATATTAAGGCCAAAATCGGCCAGCCCTCTTACACACACACAATCTCACCTCAACACTCTATATCATTGCATGCACTAGCCTCCCACTCATTTCACCAACTCACTCTCTCTCTCTCTCTCTAAGCCATTCTCTCCTCCTTCTCTCTACACTCCAGCCCTTAAACCTGCAAGAAATCATCAAAAACATTCAATTTGTGAAGTGTTCTTGAAGGATTGAAGCAAAGGATTCAAGATAAGCAAGATAGGTAACATCTTCTGAGGTTATCTCTTCATATCTTACACATTTCATAAGTTTTGCTTCTATTTTTCTCAAGTTTTTGAACCAAGATGAACAAACAAGTGTTTCATGGTGGAGTAGTTACCAAACATAAATGCAAATTTCGATTTTATAGATTAAAACCCAAGCTTATGGTGTTAAACCACCATGCATGTGGGGATCTTGATGAATCCATGCTAGATTTCAACATGCATGTGGGTTTTATTGAAAATAAACTATTTTGATGCTGCAGTAATCTATACAATTTGTAAAACATAGCTAAAACCAAGAATCTAAGCTTGAAACAACAAGAAATGGTGTTAGAACACACAAGAGATCAAAAACAAGCAACCTGGAATTCTGGCAGAAAGTTTGTGTTGAGTTAAAATGACCATAACTTAATGAATATTAAACCAAACGATTTGATTCTTTTTTTAAACATTTTATCTCTGTGTTGAGCTTCATTTCTAAGTGTAAATTCAAGATTTTAAGAGGATTTGAACCCCCAACCATGTGTATCAAGTCAGATATGTCATAAACCTCACTGTTCAATAAAGTTACCCAATTCGATAGTTGTTAAACCACTCAAATATTATTCAAATAAATTGGTTTTTCTTCTTGAAATTTAAGTTAATGAGTTATATTTCAAATAAAGTTAACCTCACTCAAAAATATTAATTTTTGACCCATTAACTATGTAAAACAAGTTGCATGCACAAAACTGAGAAATCTGGATAATTTCATGGATGAACTTTAATCAATCATAACTTGGTACACATACACTTAAAAATGGTCACCTTTTTTTAAACGTTACATTATTGAGTTAGAAATTTAACCCAATTTGAATCATTTAAAAATAAGGTCGTTTGGTCACTCAAACCCTTAAAACAATATGAGAGTGTTAACTAGATTTTGACCAGTGACCTCTAAATGTAAATAAATCAAATAAAATACCTATAAATCTTTAAAAATTCTACTATTTTTACAGTATTCTCTAAAGACATATTATAATAACATAAAAAAACTTGGAACCTTAAATAATCCGTTAGTGTACTAAACATTGCACCAAAGTACAACCCATGAAGCTGACAGAAAAGAACTAGCATAGTAAATAAAGAAGAATAAAATCTTTATGATTGGGACTTGAAAAATAACAATTAAAGTATAAAAATCATATAAATAAGATAGAAACACCTAAAATGTAAATATAAGATATATAACAAAAAAAATATAAATGTATTCATATGAAATAAAGTTAGGTAAATATATATATATAATTGTAACATATAACGATATCACTATAAAATTCAATATAAACAATACAAGATTAATTATTAATTTTAATAACTAGAATTTGGGGACTAATAATAGGATATTATTCCACTAGGAAGGAAGCAACGCGGGAATTCAAGACTTTACGAATTATTTTAAGAACGTGTTAGACTTTGTCAGGTGAGTATTCACGGCCCCACTTTTTATTGTTTTGAATATTTTTGGGGGAAAAGCATGCTACTATTTAAATTATCGGTTGATCTGTTTAGTAAACTATTATATTATCATCGCACTTTGGTATATATGCTTATGTTTAACGATTATGAGTTTCTCTCTTTATGTAAGTCCCACTGTTCAACACTACCTATTAACTCATTGTATCGAGCCGTTAGTAATCTATGGATAGCGCTATTAGGTTGACACCCCACTTACTTGTGTAAGTGCATAATTACTGTGAAACAGGCTCTATTTATTACTCTATGGGCATTCAGTCATTAGGCTTAGGTATTGGGCTTTTTGCGTTAACATTCTGCATTTACTTATACCACGTGCAAACTAAACAACCGATTTGCATACTCATGGTTCAGTGATGAACGTTTTTGGCATTGAAATCTTATTTTATTGCATATCAAAACCTGTGATCTCACCAACTATTTCTATAGTTGACACTCTCTTTACCATGCTTTTCAGGAAATCATTAGTAAGTGGCCAGCACCTGTTTGGCATGCATGTGGCAGCATTATCTAGCAATCTAAATTATGTTATTTTCCAAACTTTTGAACAATTATTGAAACTTGTTGTAAACAATTGTACTACTTTTACTTATCTATGGTTGGTGAAATCTTGTACCTTATGCTATGAAACCGTAAACTGTTACATCTCGTCATTCTGCTTTAGCAGGGTGTGACATATTTGATATCAGAGCCGAAGGTTATAGAGAATACCAGTTTTCTTTTAGAAAACCTAAACTATAGCCTAAAGCTGGAAATAACATTCAAAAATACTAAACAAATTACTAGTATAATTAAGTCGAGTATTACACTATCAGACCATAATTAAACAAAGCTTGATCACCTATGTTTAATTTAGTAAAGATAGTGCAACGCTCGAATTAGTTATATTAGAAGTTTGTTTAAGTGGACATTTATCTTTAAACTTAAGTAGCATGCATTTTTGTGTGTGTAATCACTGCATGAATAATTGCATGACACATCACCTTATAGATGCCATTCCTCAACAAGCAGAGCTTGTCCACTCTTTCTTTGTTTGATCAGTTTAAGCTTCGCCTTATAGTACTATCAGTCCTTGACTTTGGGCTTCTTACAATCTTTGATGAAATGCCCAGTACCACCACTGTTGTAGAACTTTCTCTCCTGAGCAGTTTCAACCTTTCTTTCATACCTTCTTTCTAGCCGTTGACCATCCTTTTTCTGAACTTGGTCATCCCTACGTCTTGACCCAAAAGTGAACCTCTTCATGTTGTTTGTTTTATTCTTCAAAAACTTTTTTTGCATCATATTAGTCACATAAGCCATAACTTGCATAATTTTCTTGTTATCCACCAAACACTCTTCCTCTGAATCTGAAGATTCTGTTTCTTGAACTTGTTTCATCTTGACAGAGTTTGTGGAGCTCTTCACCCTTTCTTTATTTACCACAAAAGCAAGTGGATCTATATTCTCTTTTTGTGCACCCACACCAACATCATCTTGATATTGGTTCAGCTCTTCAAATATCATATGGTGGGTGACTTTATTCATATTTTTCTGGTTCATTTGCCTGTAGATTGCAACTTGTGATTTCCATTCAGGCCCTGGAGAATTTAGAAACCTTGTGTTCTTTGTTAAGTTTGAATAATCATCCAGCTTCTGGTTTCTGAGATCATTAAGCAGTTTACAGTAACGGCTGTAAGTCTCAATTAGAGCTTCCCCCATCTCTTGCTTTAAAGTGATCAAAAGAGTTAACCAGTGTAGTTTCTTTTATCCACACTCCAGATTCAGTACCCTCCATTTGGCTTTTAATCTCATCCTAGATTTCTTTGGCTGTATTCAAGCCATTCACCTTGAGATAGAACTCAGATGATAAACCATCTTTTAAGTGATACTTTGCTTTTCTATCAGCTGTTGCTCTATGCTTCTCTTCAGTTGAGTACTCACTTGGAAGCTTCTCCATGTGGATTTCATCTAGTGGTGGATTATGATGTGGGTCAGCTTCTTGTTCTATCTTGAAAACTCCATTTCCTTCAAGAATACTTTTTTTCATTTCTTCACTATATTGCTCGTTATTCTCAATGGATTCCATGAACCTACCTTTCCAAACATGAGACTCACCCCTGTAAAGTACAGGTGATTTCGTATTAGAACCGAATGATAGTGTTTCATTGTAAGTACCCATTTTTTGCTTTAGGATCTTTTCTTTGATAAGATATAAAATTCTAGAATTTTGAAGTGTGGAAATCCGATAAACAGCAAATCCGATTGAACCAAGAGTCCAAATCCGATGTTCAAAATCCGTGAACTAAATCCGATGACTTGCAAATCTGAAGACCACAAAATCCGAGAACCTAAAAATCCAAGAATTTGAAATCCGAGAACTCGAAATCCGTAAAACCAAGTTAATCCGATAATCCATAACTCAAATTCGTAAGTAAATCTGGTAACTCAAATCCGATAATCACCAAATCTGGTAATAACCAAATCCGCAACTAAGATTCCGTAGCTCAATCACCAAATCCGTAAGTCTCAAATCCGGAACTTAAATGTCGATTCAAAACTCAAACTTATCCAAATCGAAAACTAAATCTGATAACCCTCAAATCCGAACCTCTGAATTTTGTCGGATTCCGATAAAATCCTTCGGTTTTTGAGAAATCCGATTGTTTTTGAGCAACAAATCCGATTGTTCCTTCACAATATAATCCGCCAACTTCAAAAATTCAAATTTCTTCGAATTTTGATCAAATTCAAGAATTTCTCTATCCTATAGATTCGTATACTAGCGAATTACACTCAGGAAACAACTTTACAGTCAAAATCAAACAATTGAATACATTTTTGATCAAAATTGTTTAGAACTCACAAAACATAAAACTTACAATTCAATACAGATTGTTTACATGCACGATTGCGGACCAATACAGATCGATTCTAATTATAATCACGAATCTAAAGAGCTACAAACCTTCCATTATAGCTTTCGAATTGATCAGAATCAATAAAATTTCAAAAATCGGCTATGAACACCAAAAATCTGACGAATTGCTTCTCTTGTTGATGTTATCTCACTAATTCTTCAATCATGAGCCATCTCTTATCAAAGACCAGACTCTAATACCAATTGTAGAAGCAAAAAAATGAATAGAATGTAGATTCAAGTTGAGAGCAAAAGGTCAAAACACCTTTAAGTGTGTGTTTGATATATTTGTCAAATGCAAGAGTTACTATGATGAAAGCCTAAGGTCACTATATATACATATTCATATATGTGACCATCTAAGTACGAAATCATCTAATAAAGCATACAAAATATGACTAGAACACAAACACTAATTTGATTTCTAACAACGAAGGGCCCAGAGATATCTCTCTAAAGGGGAACAAATACCTTTGACTACATCGATCCGTCATAATAACATGTTCTTGAATGAAAACTTCCCTTATAACAGCTAGTTACGAACTGCGTTAGAAAGCAATCTAAGAAAGACTATACCAATAATCAAGAAGCACATGTATCTTCAGTAGAAGGAAAAACAATATTATCATCCTGATTTACTTGTGATTATGTCCATGAAGTAAACTCAGGTGCGGGCCCTCCAATTACTTGATCACTATCAAGTACATGCTAGTGTTGTGTAAATATGTATTCAATCGACTATGAATACTTTACCAGCCACTTATCTCGATCTTAATTCACTTCTTCCTTCCAATGAAGAACGACCAATCGTGGAGCATTTAGAATAAATTTTTTTCATGGAAGTAATTAAACATGCTAAGATGGAACACAATAAAGGCTAAAGAAAGTACCCGCTCTGCGCGCATTATCAAATCCCCATACGATAATCGATACAATCAAAGCACATTATTGCATTAATGTTCCCAACTCAAAAAATATCAAATTAAAGTAAAACAAACTCAAGCCAAAGCCACTTATAAACCAAGAATATGCAAGCCTAGTATGAAAACTCATCACTAGCTTGCGACTAAGCTTAGTAAATGGTTTCACAAAGTGACATCCGTGCGTACTCGAACAATCACCATATCTTCTCTCGACCAATCACTTATAAAGTGGGTGTCGGCAAGATCATGGTCCTTTCGTGTCCTCATTGTTTTAAAGAACCCAATGGAGCTAACGGTACTTCGAAAAATAGTTTTCGTCTATGAACCATTGTACTCTCATTGTTTTAAATAACCCAATAAAGTCACAATGCACAAGACTATGGTTCATACATACAAGCCATCATACTTTCATTGTCTAAAAAGAACCCAAATAGAGTAAATGATGCTCAAAGAACCATTCTAGTCGATAACATTCCACTTAACAACGCAACAATAACAATTCACCAAGGGTAATACATTACTCAAAGTCCCTTGTTACCACCGAACATCAACTTGAAGACCAATGTACCAAGAGTTCTTCCAAGTATGTCAAGATGAAAGAAAAGAAACCACGTGATAAACCAAGTTGCTAATAAAATTAGCACACTAGTCCATCATGTTTCAATATCAGTCTCTTAGTTTCGTCACTTCGAAAAGTCCACATTCATATTTCCCAACTCTTCTTATGAAGAAATAATTCCTCAACCCCGGTTTTATGAACCGTCAAGTTAGGATATTATCTTCAATGAAAAGTATATCATGGATACACAATATAAGGAACACAAGCGCTCCCACTAGCTCTGGCATACATCCAAGTTTAATCTTCCCTTTTCGAAAACTCAAATTTATGATTTTCTCATTAAAGTGAAGATTACAACCTTGCGATTTTTATTCAAGTCTACCAGGATACTTTCAATGTATAAGACTTTCGGAAAGTGTTAAAACACTCTTCCTCAAATTCCCATGAAGGAATAAGATCTTTACATTGCAGTGATAAACACATGTATCCAAGTAATCTTCAACATAACCACTAGGAAAACTTCCTTATAATACCATCCTTTTGGTCAATCATAACGAAACATTTATCATTTGTTGTTATTTGAAGTTCAAGACCACAAATAGACTTCTTGGGCTTGTACACCTTACGAGGATACTTATAATGTATCACTTCCTCAAAATTTCCTACAAAGGAATAGGGTCTTTACATTTCACTTCCACAATTTCATAGCCATGAGAAGGCCAATAATTCATCCAAGTAGACTTAAATATGACCACCGGGAAAATTTTCTTTTATGAGACCATCCTCATGGTCTATCATATCATAACTTTTACCACCAGTCGGTATTTGAAGTTGTCTATACCTCAATCCATGTATACCCTCAGGTTTACACCAAGGCATTTGGATCAACCAAGTCCAACACTTGGATACCCAACATGGATTGTATCCCATCCTTATTACCTCTCTCCTTCTAGTAGACTCTAGGCCCATTACGACTTCTGATAGTTGATGAATTCACCCAATCCATCACCGAGTTATCTTCCTCTAGATATAAAACATATATCTATCCGGCTTTAAGACAACTCTTATCAGATATAGGAAGAGTAATGAATTATGACAAGTACTCCAACATCGCCATGCTGAGTTCCAATCATTACTAATTGTATACTAGTGCCAACATCAGGTTTTACCATTCAAGGCTCCGTTTACTCCCACTGGCTCTCATAGATATTAGGTTTCCACTTGCTACTGAGTGACAAAACCTTGTCCTCAAAAGTTTGTGAAGCAAATATCTCATGGTCTAAGCAGAACGCCTAATGGAGTAGCATATTTAGTTCCCGGATTCTTCCACCTCACGTCTATACATATGCTGGATAATCTAGACTTTGAGATAGACAAGCAAAGATACTCTTTCTAGTCTTATCTCCTAAGATGCGTACTAAACCATCTTTGTTGATTTTATAGAACATTGCCCGCCACATTCGAGCATCCCCACACTTTGGGTATGAATTTGTGATCCATCAAGACACAAACATATCCAAGAATGTTTGGTTCTTTTTCTAAGCGACCCCATATGCCAATGTGTCATGAGAGAATTAAATTATGAGATAAATCTCATAATTCTTATTATGGTTACAAAATTCACAAATTACGATACTTAACATCTTTACAAGATTTAAGCAACTTTTCCCACAAACCTCATTATGGTAATATATTGAACACCTCAAAGGTTTCAAACAGACCTATCCTTACTACCACTACTGGTAAAGGTAACAAAGTGCATGTAGTTATCCCCATGGATTTGCTTGAACGAATTTAAACAAACAAGTGTGAACTAATTTCAACAAGCTTTCAATCCTCTTACATTCGTCGGTGAAAGATGTACAAGTCATTTAGCCTAATAAACAATTCTCTCACTTCAACATTTGATCAATTATCAAATCCATCCAAGATTCCAAACTACACAAACCTTGGTAAAGCAAGTCTTGTTTTACATAACCTTGTCACTTGGATAACTTATCCAAACCATTTTTGGATTTAAACATATTATTAAAGATTATTTTATTACTTTTAAGCATAAGCTTATAAATGCCATGACATGGATAACCTTTGAAATAAACCACTAATATGTATATATATATATATATATATATATCAAATACATAGTGATATCCATCATCAACCAAGGCATAATAGACTTAATATTTCTCTCGCCATGCTGGGCAGATAATATATTAATATAGTAAAGTATTAAAATAGCTAGATGGAATAGCGAGATCCAAACTCCGAATCCTCTAAATCGAGACAACGTCCAAGTTTTTCAATCTTGAGCTCTAGCTCTCCATGCCTCATTAGCTACTTCTTTCGTTTAACACCTACACTATGTAACAAAACATTTTGCAATAAACGTGAGTGTTATAGCCAGTATTTCAATAAATCTAGCAAAGAAGTAGAAAAGCAATGGAGCTAATCATGAATGTACCTGATGACAAGGAGCTATTCCCGTGCCTCATAAGACCCTTTAACTCCTCAGGACAAGGGTGGCGGCACCAATCTCCATATTTACCACATAAATAGCAAACTACTTCCTTAAGAGTTGTATTCTCTTTCTCGGTTTCACGTTCCTTAAATAAGCGGGTGGGAACGAACTTGCGTTTGGCCATGTTAAACTCGAAAGTCTTCAGCATGCCATGCAACCCGTCTAAGGATTCTACCATATTGTCCTTTTGATAGTTTTTCATAAACTCATCATAAGACGCGGGCAGGGACTGGAGAATCGTATTCACCGCAAGCTCCCTCCTAATGGGAAATCCTAGTAAATGTATGCCTTCATACGAAGCACATGAATACTAACCTTCCCACCTTCCTGCATCCGGAAACTGACAAGGCCCTTGACACACATAAAGTGTTTCTCTGTAATCTGATGTTGGAGCATGTCCTACAACCGATTAATCATGTCATCGCACTCATATTCCCGAGTTGCTATCGCAGCTCGCAGCTCATAGTTGATAACATGAAAGAAGAAACATCTTTTGCGTCCTCGACACGCTTTTCAAAAGCATATCTAGTGGCCCAACTTGTATTGGTAGCAGGTGGTTCAAGAAGAGGTTACTCGAGGATGTGCAACTTAGACTCTTGGCGAAGGACAATTCGGAATTGCCTATGCCAATCCACAAAGTTCACGCCTACAAGTTTTTCCTTTTCTAGGAACGAACGGAGTGATAAATTCGGTGTTGCGTTGTTAACGTTTGTTATCTACAATTTAGAGTACACGTTTTAGTGAATATAGATATAATCCTTGTAGAAATAATTATCCAAATAGTGTTCAAAACCAATTATTTAAACAAGGCTAGAAACCATATATCACCATACCATATGACGGGTTTACTGTAGATTACAAATTAAAGCTATTTTGGCTGGTAATCATTTTAAGGATTGCAAACTCTTTGCAACTTCTAGATCCTTGTGGGGTCCATTGACAATCAAAATTCCTTTTGGCATGTTTGATCCCTTCTCACACCAATTCTAACTTGATCCTCTTAAATGACTCGGCTAGAGCTCGACGCCACATAAATGCCACAAAAATCATTATAAACCGCCCGTCAAGACACACGATGGAACTCTCACCAATAATTGGCTCGTGCTAAGCTCGACAACCAATATTGTGAGTTACCACACTCACCTTCCACACAGTTTTACTTGGCATGACTCATGCTGAAGCTCGACAATCATCCAAGTTTCACTAGATTCGAGTGCTGTCGTCTTAAGGATGGGGCGTGAGTTACATTTTGAAAATAGGATTTTGTTTTTATGGTTAAAACATTTTTAACCCGTTTTGCGAATTAACAAATTAAGTGATAAATACAATTTTTTTCCACTTATAATATAATACAAATTTATATTATCTTGGTAATTGTATACGCGCGGAAAGATATATAAACCAGTTTTATAAATCTTTGCGTTTTTATATATTTTGAAAAATTATTTAGCATGCGATATCCTACACATTCATGCAAAATAATAAATATATAAAACAACCACGCATACACAATAGTTCGGTAACATGCCCAAATCTTACGCGTTTTCCCCGTGAACCATACGAGGAAAACAATGTCAACTAAGGAATCCACAATCCAAAGTACCCAATTGGGTGTGCTCCAACTGAAGCCGGCATCTCCAAAAATCAATCCGGACTCCACTTTGCCGAGACATCAACGCCGTGACTCCCATTTGTTTATTATGTATAAAATCAACTTCTATACCATTTACATAAATACATAGAATAAGAAATGGCGCACATGCCACAATCCTATGCTACTATACTAGTACAAGGAATAAATAAACGACATGCAAGCAGCACCAAATAATAATAAAATTACAACAATACGGCAAGCAGGCAACCAAAAACCAAACAAACCAACCACCACAACACATAGGTCTAAAGGGCGTCTAGTTACTGAACTACAACCAAACACAACCAAAGAAAAAACCATGGTGTGCCACAAAACCATGTCAAATATATTTTGATCAAGATTGCCAACAAAACACTAAAGGCACAAATGGCAATCCTTGTACATATGCATTAGTAATTTTAATACACCTTTAAATTTACATATTCATATATACACCTATAAATATATATTTTTTTACGCACTTCATGTCAAGCCATAGAAAATATATAAATTCTAGGAATCAAAATATAGTATGGAAAACCAGAACTAAGGCTAGTCCAAAACCAACAAATCCGGAATTTTAAATATATTTTGAAACTTATTGTTTCAGAAACAAAATCTGACCAAAACCAGAAGGCACAGGCGTACCCCAAAGGGTACAAGCATTCCTGCCCTTTTGTCAATGTAAAGATTAAATAGTTTTAAACATACAAACATTCTACCGGCACGGGCCGTACCCCCACTCGTATGGCCGTGCCCTGGCCATGCCTGGTCACCGGAAAACCATATTTTGTCAGAAAACTCAAAATTCCAGTTTCAGTGTAAAGCCATGTTAGAGATAGCTCTGATACAACTGTTGGGTTTTGGTGGCATCTAGAAAACACAACGGAACGTAACGAGTATAAAATAATTTCGGATTTATGCAACCAAAGAGGACAAGAGAAAGGATAGAATTATACCATGAAAGCTATTCCTTCTTCTTGTTGTCTTCAAAGGATGTGTACACAAAGTAGTGTACCTCTACCGCTATCCACACCAAGTTTGGTTTGAAACTCACATGCTAGAGTGCTTGTGTGCCAACAAGAACACCACCACTATAGAACTCACATCACTTGAAGATTAGTAGTGCCTATACTATCTTCCAAGTGTGTATTGAGAGAGATATGAACTAACTTGAAGTTAGAAGTTCATATGATCACACACCCATCCAAGAACATGTCTAACACTTTTTAGTAGTTCTCTTGACATACAAATCCAGCAAAAAACGTCCTCGTAAAGTTAGACTTAAGTAAAATTATTACCACATTCAATCTAGACATAAAAGTCTAATTAAATTGGTTGTTACTGTGTGAGGCACGACCGTGCCAACCCACGGGCACCCCCAAGTCACGCCCAGCATGGGCTCGTGCTTTTGCACTAGGCACGCCCATGCCGGCCTCAATGGGTACACCCTAGGCACGCTAGCCTTGGGCCCGTACATGGCATAAGGCACACCTGTACCTTCATAAGGCACGGCCGTGCCTGGCCCCACCAAAACCTAGTTTTGGCATTTCTCTCTCTCTCTCTCTCTCGCTCAAAGGTGTTGTCAGAATCAATACTTGGCGTGTGACCCAATAGGCCTATGCCTCATCGGCAGTGATACCGACTCGTGTGTGTCGGTGGGCATATTCCAACACTGATATCTAAAGACGCTAGTGGGAGAAAGGTAGATCTTGAATAAATTCAAGAACCTTCTCATGATCCACTTAACGTTGGCACTAGTTCAAAACATGATTCTCAGTACGGAGAGGTTGGAAAACCTAACACGGATCTATTACCTCTTAGGAGATCTGATAGAAGTTGTTATGAGCCCGAGAGATATGGATTTCACATGTTTGAGGGTACCGACGTAGTGGTGGATCATGATGAACCATCATCTTATTGGGACGCCATGGTGGGCCTTGAGTCCGCTAGGTGGAAAGAGGCTATGGAGTGCAAGATGCAATCTATGTCAGATAACCAATTATGGGACTTGGTAGATCCGGTACCCTGGATTAGACTCGTAGGTTGCAAATGTGTCTTTAATAAAAAGACTTGCATAGATGGAGAGATAGACACCTTGAAAGCCCGATTGGTGGCTAAGGGTTTCACGCAAACTCATGGAGTAGACTATAATAAACCTTTTTCCTGGTGGCCATGTTGAAGTCTATCCAAATACTTATGGCAATTGCTGCTTTTCATGAGTATAAGATTTGGCAAATGGATGTCAAAACTGTGTTCCTAAATGGGACACTTTCAGAGGAGGTGTATATGGTTAAGCAATATTGTATTTATCATTCTACTGATAATTCAAAGGAGATTTAATAATAAGTGTGTAGCGAATACTTTCTGTTAGAACCTAGAAGGGGGATGAATAGATTATATGCCCACTTTTTGGAGATTTTAACAATATTTGCAAGTAATTGAAGAGTTTAAGGAAGAAAGATATCACCAATGAAGTAGTTTGGACACAATGATTTATAGTGGTTCACGCAAGGGTTAACAACCTTGCCCTACATCCACTCCTTGGCCTTACCCACCAAGAGTTGCTCCACTAACTTCTCTCTTTGAAGGTAGAGATAAACCTTTTACAACTTCTCTCTAATTCTAAGGCTAGAGATGATCCTCACTTCTCTCTAATTCTAAGGCTAATGATGATCCTCACTTCTCTCTAATTCTAAGGCTAGAGATGATCCTCACTTCTCTCTAATTCTAAGGTTAGAGATGATCCTCACACAATTACAAATATACAAGAAGGTAATGTAATGTTTGAACTTTGAAGGCTTTCACTCTTGCTTCATTCTTGATCCTGAGATGTTGAATTTGTATCAAGAATATGAGCTCACAAGTTTTTGTATATGTTCTGTGTTTTTCAGATTGCAAGAGGTTAGTAAAACACAAGACTTGAGTTGCTTTAAATAAGGAAAAAGTTTGATGCTCAAAAAGTGTCCAGACGATCCACGGTCGATCCACGGTCGACCGTGGAATCGACCGTCGCTCTGCTGGAGATTTTTGAGCCTTGTGCATATAGACATTGGGCTTTTACCAAAACCACACACAACCCATTTTTACCATAAAAATGCACTGAAAAGAAGCTTAAGAAAAGTTGGGTTAATGTCATACTTCTTAAGTTTGAATTTAATCATAAAAATGGTAGTTTAGAAACCAAATGCACAAAGCATGTTGGAAGTTTACCTCTTTGAGAGATTCCTTTTGCTAAATATGGTTTTGGCTTATTTCAATAGAAGATTATGTTTAGTATTTGCCAAAATAGGAATTCATTTGCTTTGACTACCAAGCTTGTGATTTTATAAAAAATTTCTCAATATTTATAAAAGTTTTTATAAAAATTACTTTATAAAAACTTAAACTCATTTAATTATTTATTTTGTAAGCTCATAAACTTTGAACGTTTATTTGTAGAAATCTTCGACATCGGCTTCTACTTAAACTCGGATCTTGACGATTGGAGCTTGGCCATTTGATGAAGCTTGTTTTGTAGATTATAGATGAGAATATATTTGATTGAATATATATATATATATGTATATGTGCACATACGTTAATGTTAATACATACAATTATATAAACAAGTTGTATATTTTTGTGTCAACAAAAGAGGATATATTTGTAAGCATATTCTTCCCAACACTTTCTTTAAATCGTTATTGTGTTCCAACATTGCATGTTTTATCACTTCCTTGATGTTTTACATTCTAAAATTCCATGGTCGGTCATTCTTTATTGGAACGAAGTTTGAAAAAAGACCGAGGGAAATGATTGGTCACAGTGTTCAATAGAGATTGAATACAAGGGACGCAATATTTCGCCTATACTTGAAAAGAGTTTCAAGTGATTGGACGACCCGCACCTGACTTTACTTCATGGTACATGTCAAGAGTAAATCAGGATGATAATATCCCTTTTATCCTTAGACCGGAGATGCATGTGTTTCAATGTTACTGGTTGGCCTTGTTGTGATTGCTTTCAAATGTAATCCGTTACTCGCTATTATATAGGGAGCTTTTAGCAAGGTATTGCCGGTGTAATGGGGCAATGTAGTCAAAGAAATTTGTTCCTCTATTTAGAGAGATATCCCTGGACCCTTGATGATTAGGCACCGACACCGAAATGCATGGTCGTGGTCAAGTTTACAATGATAGTTGATCAGTTGCAAATTACATATTTTGGTCACAACCGATCTTGATCGAGAATCTAATTTGTTAACAATCGGAGAATTACTTTGTACCATGTTTCGTATTCACTTGGATATCGTGAACAATAGGATGATTGATCACTTATATATAGGGCCATATCAAACCTGGTAGGGTGTGATTTTGTACCTGTAAGGGGTGACATACCCTATGTTGAGTTGGGCCAGAGATGTCTTACTAGAGGCCACTCCTTGTTTGTGGTGCTCATCGGTACGATGCGTTATGTGCAAGTGGAAGTTTGTTGGAATTTATCCACTAACACACATAGGCCAGTATCACTACCGATGAAGTGCGGGCCTATTGGGTCACATGCCAAGTTACAACAGGAATTGGTCAAAGGGTCCAAATTCAATCTGACATAGGCTTCACGACTGTGAGGGATGCACCACGGGTCATGAAGCACTATGCCCCCATGAGTCGTTTCTAGGTGGCACACGTCGTGATACCTTTGCCCTTCACGGCCCGTGATGGCCCATGAAGAGGTCGTGAAGATAGAATTTCAAGTGGCACTTGAATTTTGTTGGACCAGCTTGTGGTCTAATGAGATGTGTGCGTGTTGGCCAACCCTTGGGAGCTCTAGAAGCACATTTTGCCTATTTAAAAACCTCCCTTTCCTTATTTGCTACTATTGGTTAATTTTGTGCAAGACAAGTACTTTACCTACCTATCTCATACAAGAGTGTAGTGAAAATAGAGCAACTGTTGTTGTGCATATATCTTTCCAGAGCTGTTCTTCTTGACCTACAAGTGTTTGTGAGCTCAAGGAGTTTTCTAGTACAAAGGGTTTGCAAAGGAGCTTGGTGTAGAAAAGGAGGCTTGTTGTAAAGTTCCACCACCATTGGGATTCATTAAATAATTAACCCCTTAATCACATTAAACCAGATAAGCACATACCGCTAACCTGCTAATCTCCTAGCCCAGGTTTGCGGGTGTTACAAATATCCCCTCCTTAAGAGGATTCCTTCATCGGAATCCTTTCTTGCTCAAACAACCGGGGATATTTTTCTCTCATCTCTGCCTCAGTCTCCCATGTTAAATCAGAACCTAGACTGTGCTTCCACTTGACCAACACCATCGGTATATGCTTCTTTCGGATCTTGGTCACTTTCCGATCCCATAGTTCAACAGGTTCCTCTATCAATCTCTTCTTTAAATCAACTTTAAGTTCATGAACTGGGAGAATCTAGCTTTCATCTTCAACCTTGAATTTGCTCAAATAAAAAACATTGAACGTATCGTGAATTTCTGCAAGCTCTGCGGGAAGATCCAGTGTAACGGTCTGATCATTTACTATCTGACGTATACGGAAAGGACCAATGTAACGGGGAGCCAACTTCCCGTGTTTACCAAAAGGAATTACACCCTTCCATGGAGAGACCTTCAAGTATACTAACTCCCCCACATCAAACTTTACTGGACGACGTCGTGGATCTGTGTACATTTTTTGTCTATCTCTGGCAGCTTTCAACTTGTCTCTGGCAATAGCAACCTTGTCAGCAGTTAACTGAACAATCTCAGGCCGTGCAAACTGCTTCTAACCAGCCTCTAACCAACACGTCGGAGTACGGCAGCGACGGCCGTATAACATTTCGTACAGAGGCATCCCAATACTGGAGTGGTAAGAATTATTACATGAAAACTCTATCAAAGGCAAGTGCGAATCCCAAGATCCACCATACTCAAGTACACAGGCATGTAACATATCTTTGAGTATATGTATGCTTCGTTCAGTCTGACCGACAGTCTGGGGATGATAAGATGTACTTAAGTTAATTCTCATCCCCAATTCTCTTTGTAAACTCCTCCAGAATTTAGAAACGAATCTGGAGTCTCTGTCAGATACAATCGGCAATGGTATGCCATGCCTCATAACTATTTCATCAATATACATTTGAGTTAACTTACTCAGAGAACCCTGTTGGAATATGCCCGCTGACACGAACTAGTTAATGGCACTACCGATGAGGTATAGGCCTATTGGGTCACACACCAAGTACTGATTCAGGCAACATGATCAAGCAAAAGATAGGAGAAGGCCAAAATGGGTTTTGGCAGGATGGTATACGGGCCGTGTTCCTGAACACGGGCCGTGTCCAGTCCAACATACACGAGGCGTATTAGCCCAGTTCAAGGTCATGTAGTTTGGGCCTACACGGGCCGTGTAGATGAACAAGGGCCGTGTTGTGCCTGTTAGACACGGGCCGTCTTAGCCCAATTGAGGCCGTGGACTTTGGGCTTACACGGCCATGTAGATCTACACGGGCCGTGTACGTTCGCTATAACAGCAGAATTTACAGCCTTAAACACTTAGTTTAATGGGGTTAACTTCTCATAATTGTGGTAGACAAAGAGACGACGAGTTATCTGCTCTAAGTGAGGCTTTTTTGCTTACATTTTGTCTCTTGGTTGATACTAGAACTCTCTTTCTCTTGTTCATCTTGTTCTTGGTATTCTTGAGCACAAGAAGCAAGAAATACACACACTTGATTGTTGTTTTGATGGTTGCACATCAACTTGCTAGCACTTGGGAATCAAACAAGCTTGGGGTGGACTTCATTGGAGGAGTTCTTTGTTGGATTCTAAGCTACTTGACAAGGAAGGTTGATTTGTGTTTTGCACTTTTGAGGTATAACCTTTCTTCTTATCTTGTTCATGTTATTTGCAATGTCATTGTTAGATTTTGGTCCATCGGAGTGTATTCATTAGTTTGGAATCGGTTTTTATTGTACATATTGCTTCCGTTGCTACTTGTTTTTTGCCAAACGAATACCTTCAGTGGTACAAGAGCCATATCTGACATGGCTTTGCACTATTGAGTCTAGAAAACCATAAAAGCGTTGTTGGATAAGAAAAGTGTTTTCTTAAAATTGGTTTTTCATTTAGACTCTTGTTGTGCTAGAATAGATTTATTCGTAGTCTTGTTAATATATTTTATTTTTTATATTTATATATTTGTTGTAGCTTGGCATGAAGTGTACACAAATATATACTTATAAATGTATATATGAATATGTGTCTCAAAAATGGTTTGGTACACTAATGTATATATTCAAGGATTGTCTATTTGGTGCCTTTGATGTTTTGACAATCTTAACTAAAATATAGATATATATTTATATATCATGGTTATGTGTGGCACACCATGTTTCTATTTGATATGTGTGATTTGATTCGGTAACAAGATATGCCCTTAGACCTATGTGTTGTGGTGATTGATTATTTTGGTTTTTGGCGGTCTGCGTGCTGTATTGTTGTAACAATATTAGTTTATTTGTTTATTGGTGCGGCTTGCACGCCGTTTCTTTTATTCTATGTATTTGTATAAATAGCATAGGATTGCGACCTGCGTGTCGTTTATATATATTCTATGTATTTGTATATAGTATAGAATTAAAGTCGGAATAGTCAATGGGAGTCATGGTGATGACGTCTTGGCGAGAAGGAATCAACATGCGATTGGAGGTGTTGGATTAAGTGGGAGCTCACCCAACGAGACCATATCTTGTCCTTAGATTTTTGGCCTCATTTTCTCCGTTGTGGCTCACGGGGAAAATGCATAGGAATTTTGGGCATGTTACCGAATCATATATATATATATATATATATATATATATATATTGGCGTGGTTGTATTTTATTTTTCTATGCATGGATTAGGATTCGCATGCTAGACAATTTTTCCTATAAAATTAAATAAAATACAATTTTGTTAAAATAGTTAACAATTGTGTGCGAATAGAATTGACAAAGAAAATGTAAAAATGGTATTATATTAAAAGTGCTTAAAATCGTTCTGACACTTACTTTGTTAATTCACAAAATGGTTTTTTATAAACCGGAAACAAAATCCCATTTTTCAAAATGTAAATCACGCACCGTCCGTAAGATGACACCACTCGAATCTAACGACGCAAGGATGATTGTCGAGCTAAGCACGAGTCATTCCTTGTGTAGTTGTGTGGAAGGTGAGTGGGGTAACTCACATGATTGGTTGTCGAGCTAAGCAAGAGCCGATTAATGGTAATGAGTGCCACCCGTGTGTCTTGTCGGACGATTTACAATTTTAGTATATAATTCTTGGTTAGTTGTCGAACTAAGCACGAGCTAGCAAAAATTATATATTAAGATTGGTGTAAGATAGGGATCAAACATGCCAACCGACATAATGGATGTAAACGGATCCCGCAAGTGTCTAAGAGTTGTAATAGAGATTACAATTGGTAAAATGGTTGCCAGCCTAAATAGCTTCGCCACGTGATCCGTGGTAAACCCTTGTTACAAATAAATTGTTTTGTTTAAGACTATGGGTACTTATTTTGACAAGGATTTCCAAACTAAAACTAATTTGCTAATTTAGATGGCGTCTTCAAGCAACACCAACACCACCAACCATTTTTCGCTTAGAGTTTTCCTTGAAAAGGAGAAACTCAATGGTAACAACTTCTTGGATTGGTTTAGGCAACTTAAACTTGTCCTACGCCAAGAAGGGAAGATGGTTACCATAGAGGAGGCCCTACCTGAGGCTCCCGCTGCCAATGCCACTCGGGCTATCCGAGACGCTTATGAGAAGCGTGTCAAGGATACCGAGGATATTACTTGCCTCATCCTAAGAACTATCATCCCCGAGCTCCAGAAGAAAATGGATCATTTGAGTGCTTTTGACTTGATCGCTCAGCTTAATGAAATGTTCCAGCAGCAAGCGAGACAAGAGAGGTTCGAGTGTCTGAAGACGGTGCTTGGTAGCAAGATGGCCGATGGCGGGAATGTGAGTGCTCACGTGTTGCGTATGAAAACAAACGTGGAGCGCATAGAACGGCTCGGATTTACCATAGGGAGGGAGCTAGCCGTGGATTTGATCCTATGGTTCCTGCCCACCGCATATGATCAATTTGTTATGAGTTATCATATGCATAGTATGGATAAGTCCATTATGGAGCTTTACGGTATGCTTAATACAACCGAGTCTAGCATGACCAAAAATAAGCCCACCGTTCCAAATCCCGTTCTTGCTATAAGGGAGGGGCGAATCCAGAAGAAGAAGAGATCCGCTTATACCCCTAAGGGTAAGGGAACGGGGAAGATTGGCGCTGCTAAGTCTAGCCCCGCTTCGGAGGGTAAAGACAAGGGGAAGATGGTTCCCAAGCCAAAACTCCGAATGATGCGGAATGCTTTTTCTGCGGGAAGAAGGGCCATTGGCGCCGTAACTGCCCGGGGTACCTAGAAGGTCTTAAGAAGCTCAAGGGGTTGAGCATCGGAGGAACTTCCGATTCAGGTACGTACATGATTGAACTCCATCATACTTCTACATCTGGTAGTTTGGTATTAGATACCGGCTGTGGCACTCACGTTTATAATATTGTGCAGGTGCTAAGGAAAAGTAGAAGGATGGAGAGTGGCGAGCTTGACTTGATAATGGGAAACAAGGAGATTGTCCTGGTCAAGGCTCGAGGAGAAGTTGAATTATCTTTGAATTCTAGTTTTTCCATATTATTATTGAACGTATGTTATTCGCCGCTTGTGGCGAGAAACATTATCTCTTTTCATGCATTACACGACAATGGTTTTGGTTTTTCTTTTGATAATGGAGTTATCGTTTGATCTAAAAATAATATTTGTTATTTTAAAGCTTATCCTTGTCGTGGTATTTATGAAGTAGATGCGTACGTTAGTGATAATCGTTCAATCATGAATATTGATCCAACGTCTAAAAATGGTTTAGACAAATTATCTTTGTGGCATGGTCGACTTGGCCATATAAACAAGACTCGTATCGCCAAGCTCCAAGCGGATGGGATCTTGGAATCATTTGACCGCGAGTAAAATGAAGTATGCGAATCTTGTTTATTAGGCAAGATGATGAAAGCACCCTTTTCTGGCATGAATGAGAGGGGTAAAGACTTATTGGACATTATACATTCCGATGTGTATGGTCCGTTTAAGCATATCACAAGAGACAATTCTAGATACTTCGTTACCTTTATAGATGATTATAGTAGGTATGGATATGTCTACTTGGTTAGACAAAAGTCCGAGACCTTTGAGGTCTTTAAGACTTTCCAAAAAGAAGTAGAGAATCAATTGGGCAAAAAGATTAAGATACTTAGATCCGATAGGGGTGGTGAGTATCTTAGTCAA
Source organism: Dittrichia graveolens (assembly GCA_038502395.1). Classification (NCBI taxonomy): domain Eukaryota; kingdom Viridiplantae; phylum Streptophyta; class Magnoliopsida; order Asterales; family Asteraceae; genus Dittrichia; species Dittrichia graveolens. The sequence continues at coordinate 44,615,233 of JARJIL010000009.1, read as the reverse complement.
CAGTTTCTTGATCATCTTAAGGGTTGTGGAATTATCTCACAACTTACACCTCCTAGGACGCCACAATTAAATGGTGTCGCCGAGAGGAAGAATCGAACATTGTTAGATATGGTTCGGTCTATGACGAGTCACACCCAAGTGCCTATAAGCCTTTGGGGTTATGCTCTTGAAACGGAAACAAGAATCCTTAATCTCGTTCCAACGAAGAAGGTCGATAAAACACCTTTCAAGATGTGGCATGGGAAACCTCCCGTTCTTGCCTATCTAAAGGTTTGGAGTTGTCAAGCCTACGTACGACGTGAGGTAGATGACAAGTTGGAGCCCCGATCCGAAAAGTGTTATTTCATCATATATCCAGCTACGGGTATTGGATATATATTCTATAAACCTTCCAAGAACAAGGTATTTGTTGCTCGAAGGGCGGTCTTTTTAGAAAGAGAATTAGTGTCCAATCAGCAAGGCGGGACTAAGATTGATCTTGAAGAACTTCAAGAGTCAACGGATGAAAAACCTGACGTTGGCACTAGCCAAGGACCTAGTGAGGTTGAGTCTGAGCATGACAATGCGGAGACTAACGTACATCCATTACCTCCCCGTAGATCCGGTAGAACTCGCCATGAGCCAGAGAGGTATGGGTTTCTCATATCTGAGGGCGGCAAGTTATTGGTGGATCTTAATGAGCCCACCAACTATCGGGAAGCGGCAGCGGGCCACGAGTCTGCTAAATGGAAAGAGGCAATGGATAACGAGATGCAATCCATGGAGGATAACCAGGTTTGGGAACTGGTTGATCCCACACCCGGTTGTAAACCAATAGGGTGTAAGTGGGTCTTCAAAAAGAAGAATGACATGGATGGAAAAGTAAACACTTTCAAAGCCCGACTGGTGGCTAAAGGTTTCACCCAGACACATGGTGTCGACTATGATGAAACATTCTCCCCAGTGGCCATGTTGCAATCTATTAGTATACTTTTGGCAATCGCCGCATTTAATGATTATGAAATATGGCAAATGGATGTCAAAACCGACTTCCTTAATGGGAAGCTCTCCGAAGAGGTGTATATGACGCAGCCTGAGGGTTTTGTACATCCGAAGCATCCTAATAGAGTGTGTAGACTAAAGAAGTCCATTTATGGACTTAAACAAGCATCTCGTAGTTAGAATCTATGCTTTGATGAGAAAATCAAAGAGTTTGGTTTTTCGAAGAGTGTAGATGAGCCATGTGTATACGTTTGGGCTAGTGGGAGCGCCGTTGTTTTCTTAGTCTTGTATGTGGATGATGTCCTACTCATTGGTAAAGATATTCCAACCTTGCAAAGCGTCAAAACCTGGCTTGGAAAATGCTTTTCAATGAAAGACTTAGGAGAAGCGGCATACATTCTAGGTATCAAGATCTATAAAGAAAGATCTAGAAAACCTCTCGGGTTGAGTCAAAGTACATACATTGACAAAGTCTTGAAGCGGTTCAAGATGGAGGACTCCAAGAAAGGAAATATTCCTATGTCGCATGGAGTGATATTGAGTAACACTCAATGTCCTAGTTCTCAAGAGGAACTAGAAGTACTGAAACGAGTACCATATGCTTCGGCCGTGGGCTCGATCATGTATGCGATGTTGTGTACTCGTCCTGATGTGTCATGCGCTTTGAGCTTGGCTAGTAGATATCAGGGAAACCCGGGGCAAGCCCATTGGGTTGCTGTAAAGAACATTCATAAGTATCTTAGGAGGGCTAAAGAGATGTTCTTGATCTTTGGTGGTAAGGAAGAGCTCAAAGTAAAGGGTTACTCTAATGCTAGCTTCCAAACTGATAGGGATGGCTGCCGATCACAATCGGGGTTTGTGTTCCTATTGAATGGTGGGGCTATTACTTGGAGAAGTTCAAAGCAAGACACAGTAGCTGATTCTACTATAGAGTTAGAATATATTGCGGCAAGTGAAGCTGCTAAAGAAGCTGTGTGGATAAGGAAGTTCATCCGAGACCTTGGAGTGGTTCCTAGCATATCCGACCGTATTGAGATCTTTTGTGACAATGAGGGTCCGGAAGCCTTAGCGAAGGAACCGAGAGCTCACAAGAGAACGAGGCATATACCTTGTAAATACCACTTGATTAGAGAGATGATTGAAAGTTGTGAAGTCGCCATTAGTAGAGTAACCTCGGAAGGTAATTTGGTCGATCCGTTTACTAAGCCATTGTCACAAGCTTCTCATGATTCTCACACTACAGCGATAGGTGTTAGATTTGCTCATGACTTGGTTTAGATTTAGTTTTAATTTATGTTTGGATCATTATGTATCTGGGAACATTAAGCAATAATGTTACTAATGTTTGTTTCGATTTATATAGTAGAGATCTATATATACGTGTGTTACGGTTACTTACATTTAGTCTTTATTGTGTTATATCTTTGCATGTTTCATTTCTTCCCTAGATTGTTTTACAATCTTTAAGTCTCCATAATCGGTCATACTTTGTGGGAAGGAAGTATGAACTAAGATTGAGGTAAAGAATTGGTTTTGATAAAACGTGATTCTTGCCTATACTTGAAAGGGGTTTCAAGTGATTGGAGGACCTGCAGCCGAGTTTACTTCATGGTTTTAGTCACAAGTAACTTGGGATTCTAATTGCATTTCATCCTTAAACTAGAGATACACGTGATCTCAAAGCACAGGTCTGCTTTGCTTTGATCGTTTTCTAACGCGGTCTGTAACTGGTTGTTATAAGGGAGATGATTGGGTAGAGTATTATCTATGTGGCGGGACTATGTAGTCGAAAGGTATTTGTTCCTCTATGTATAAGGAGAATATCGATGGGCCCTTCGATGATTGAGTGTTGACGTTCATATGCATGGCCGTGCTCAAGTTCTATTGATGATGGATCAATGTTGACTTGATTTGTTGGTCACCACTAATCTAGAATCGAGAAACATAATCGTGAACGATCTGAAGATTGACTATATTCCATGCCTTGTGTTCACATTGGATATTGCGAACAAAGGGATGTACATGTTCATTTATCTTTAGGACCGTCATTTCATGATTAGGGATCTTGTCAAGAGTGGCATACCCTATACTAACTTGGGAGCATAGATGTCTTGCTAGAGCCGCTCTATGTTTGTGTTATTTTTCGTAGTCGTGTCACGTGCAAGTGGGAGTCTGTTGGAATATGCCCGCTGACACGAACGAGTTAATGGCAATACCGATGAGGTATAGGCCTATTGGGTCACACACCAAGTATTGATTCCGGCAACACGATCAAGGAAAAGGCCAAAATGGGTTTTGGCAGGATGGTACACGGGCCGTGTCCAGTCCAACATACACGAGGCGTATTAGCCCAGTTCAAGGTCGTGTAGTTTGGGCCTACACGGGCCGTGTAGATGAACAAGTGCCTGTTAGACACGGGCCGTCTTAGCCCAATCGGGGCCGTGGACTTTGGGCCTACACGGCCGAGTAGATCTACACGGGCCGTGTACGTTCGCTGTAACAGCAGAATTAACAGCCTTAAACACTTTGTTTAATGGGGTTAACTTCTCATAATTGTGGTAGACAAAGAGACCACGAGTTATCTGCTCTAAGTGAGGCTTTTTGCTTACACTTTGGCTCTTGGTTGATACTAGAACTCTCTCAATCTTGTTCATCTTGTTCTTGGTGTTCTTGAGCACAAGAAGCATTAATACACACACTTGATTGTTGTTTTGGTGGTTTCACATTACCTTGCTAGCACTTGGGAATCAAACAAGCTTGGGGTGGACTTCATTAGAGGAGTTCTTTGTTGGATTCTAAGCTACTAGACAAGGAAGGTTGATTTGTGTTTTGCACTTTTGATGTATAACCTTTCTTCTTATCTTGTTCATGTTAGTTGCAATGTCATTGTTAGATTTTGGTCCATGGGAGTGTATTCATTAGTTTGGCATCTGTTTTTTTTGTACATATTGCTTCCGTTGCTACTTGTTTTTGCCAAACGAATACCTTCAAAGCCGTCTCACATGTAGCTGGAAAATGAGCGCTCTTTGTTAATCTATCCATGATCACCCAAATCATATTGTGATTCTTCTATGTTCGCAGAAGTTTAGTCACGAAATCCATCGTTATATGTTCCCACTTCCACTCAGAAATCTCCAATTGCTTCAAAGATCCGTAAGGCTTCTGATGTTCTGCCTTCACTTGTGCACAGATATGGCATGACACCAAAAAATGTGCCACATCTGCGTTCATAGTAGGCCACTAGTAAAGCACTTTCAAATCGTTATACATTTTAATGCAACCTGGGTGAACAGACACTCTCGACTTGTGTGCTTCGGTTAAGATCAACTTTTTGAATTCTCCATGCATAGGCACCCACACACGAGTCTTGTATAAGTTCAATCCTCGAGAATCATCAGTATGTTCATCCTTACGTTTTCTCGTTAGTTCAGTCTTCAAGTTTTCTTCTTTCAGAGCTTCTAACTGGGCAGATTTCAGTCTATCCTATAAGTCAGATATAATCTCCATGCGCATTAACCGGATAGAATTCCCCACTCCCTTGCGGCTTAAGCTACCTGCTACCACGTTTGCTTTCCAAGGGTGATATTTGATTTCGCAATCATAGTCTTTTATCAACTCCACCCATCGTCTCTGTCTCATGTTCAATTCTTTCTGTGTAAACTCTTTTGATCAGTACAAATCACGCACTTGGTGCCATATAGGTAGTGTCTCCACAGCTTAAGGGCAAATACGACTGCTGCCAGCTCTAAATCATGAGTCAGGTAATTCTTTTCATGTGGTTTCAACTGTCTTGAAACATACGCAATCACCCGATCCCTCTGCATAAGTACACAGCCCGATCCAGCAAACGATGCATCACAATAAACTATTAAGTCATCTGATCCACTTGGCAATGCAAGAATGGGGGCCTGACACAACAACTGCTTCAACATCTGGAAGGTTTTATCCTGTTCACTACCCCAAACAAACTTCACGTCTTTTCATGTCAACTTAGTCAACGGACCCGCAATCTTGGAGAAGTCTTTAATAAACTTGCGGTAGTAACCAGCTAACCCAAGAAAACTCTTGATCTCAGACGGTGTCTTTGGAGCATTCCAGTTCATCACTGGTTCTAGTTTCGAAGTATCCACTTTCACTCCTTCATTACACATAACATGCCCCAAGAACTGAACCTGTCTCAAATGTTGTTCATGCTCCACCTCGGTCTTTGAATATATCGGGATATCATCGATGAAGACTATAACAAAATCATCCAAGAATGGTCGACAGACTCTGTTCATCAAATCCATAAAGATCGCAGGTGCATTGGTTAAGCCGAACGGCATAACCAAGAACTCGTAGTGCCCGTAGCGCGTACGAAAGGCAACCTTTGATACATCCTCTTCAGATACTCGTACTTGATGATAACCTAATGCAAATCAATATTAGAAAAGAACGAAGCTCCCTGTAGCTGATCAAACAAATCATCAATTCTCGGCAACGGATACTTGTTCTTTATCGTTCACTTATTCAGCTCACGATAGTTGATACACATTCGTAACGTACCGTATTTCTTCTTTACAAACAATACTGGCGCACCCTACGGAGATGAACTTCGACGAATGAAACCTTTGTCTAACAAAACCTGTATCTGAGTCATCATCTCCCGAATCTCTGAAGGTGCCACCCTGTACGGAGCCTTTGCCACTTGTCGAGAACCAGGAGTCAGATCAATGTTATATTCTACCTCACGAACTAGAGGCAACCCCGGCAATTATTCTGGAAACACATCCGGGTATTCCGTTACCACCCGAATGTCATTCATTGTCTTCTTATCTTTCTTTCCATCAATCACATAAGCAATATACGATTCACATCCCTTATTCAATGCCTTCTTAGCCTTTAAACACGAAATAATAGGAATTACAGACCCATCTTTCTCACCCCTTGCTACTACCCGTGTGCCATCCGCCAATGGAAACGAGATTAACTTCTTATGGCACTTGATACTGGCTTGATTCAGACTCAGCCAATACATCCCGAGCACCACATCAAATCCAGATAGAGGCATTACAAGAAAATAAACAAGAAAGCATATACCATCTATGTCAATTTTAGCTCCAGCCACAGCACTCGTGACCGGAACCATCATACCATCAGCTACCTCTATCTCTAAAGCAGTAGCAAGTTCAATTACAGGCACATTTAACCTACCACAAAATTCTACAGACACAAAGGAGCGATTTGCTCTACAATCAAACAATACTCTAGCAGGAGTAGAGTTTATCAGAAACATACCCGTTATGACATCGTCTGTGGCAGTGGCATCATCCATGGTTATTTTAATTGCCCGACCCTCAGTAGTGGGTGGGTTCTTTCTCTTCTGACCAGCTGAAGACGATCCCCCAGCTCCTCCCCCTCCTGACCCTGACCCTGATTTCTTACTCAATGGGCAGTCACCAACCATGTGCCCCTCCTTCTGGCAATTCCAGCAGACACTCCTCGGTAGTCTGCAACTTTTCGGGTCATGGCCAAAATAGCCACACTTCATACATCGAATTAACTGGGGCGTACACTACCTATGGTGATAGGATTTACATCTGTTACACCAAGGTACCCGCTGAGTAGAACCTACAGAAGTAGGCCTCTTATTTTGCTCCCCTTGTCTACTTCCACTACCCAGCCGTCCTTGCCTCTGTTGGGTTTTGTAGTGTTCAAACCTTGACTTTTGTTGGGAAATCCTCTCCACGCTCAGTCTGTTCCTTGCAATGATATCCCCTTCAGCGGATTTGGCTAATGTGAAAGCCTAGGATAGTGTGGTATCCCACCTAGTGGCACTACGGAGATCCGGATGCAATGCCCCAACAAAATGGGTAATCTTTTACTCTTCATCTGGCACCCCATGCTTGACAAATCGCATCTTCTCGTTGAATTGTTTGATCAGTTGATCCAGAGTCATGTTTCCGGTCATCTGCAAATCCATAAATTCCTTCTTGATTTTGGCAATGTCGAAGGTACCACAATATTGTTCACATAATTTCTCCTGGAATTGACTCCAGGTGATACTCTCTAGTTACTACTTAGTGAAATGGCCGGTAATAGAATCCCACCACACCATGGCATCTCCTTTCAACATCCTCGATGCATACTTTACTTTCAACTCATTCTCGCAATTACAAGCATCAAGTGCCTTCACCATCTCCCTCAGCCAGTTCAATGTGATGTTAGGGTCAGAACTCCCTCGGTACTCAGAAGGTTTACAATCTAAGAATTGCTTGTACGTGCAAGGTTGCTTGTACCCCGGAAATGCAAACGGATAAGCTCCTTGTTGTGGGTAGTAGGATGGTTGTTGCATCATTTGTGTCATCTGTGGCAAGGGTGCTAATACTGGTGGTATGGTTGCCTGTGTGGAAATCGCAGTTGGTACCGGACTTGGTTCAGGTTGGTTTAACCTTTGTTCCATGTTATGGACCTTATTTCTTAGATCCATCAGTTCATTTTTGAGTTTGAAGATATATTCACTCTGATCTTCCTTTTGTTCTTGACCAGACGTTCCAGCTTGATTTACATTATCGAAATCTTCAATTACTGGTGCCTCTGCTGCAGCTTGGGTCATAGGAGGTAGGATGGGAGTCTCTCTATCAGCCATAATCTGTTACAATCACATCACCTCATAGCTCATCAGCATAAACAGTTAGTACTGAAAATACTAACTACTACAAACAACCCTAACTCACTCTAACTCCACTGAAGGAAAGCTTGACCCATCATGAGCCAAGATTTGGGAATGCAACACTCTAGCCATGCATGCATCGCCAAACCTAGGCTCTGATACCAAATTGTAACACCGGAAAAGAAACAACTGAGGGGAATTACAAAAACACATTATATACAAACCATCATTTACAAATGTACATCATTGTTCACAAACAACAGTATCATTTTGGTGTTACAAAACAACCGTCTTGTTTCATTTTAAACAGAATATCAGAGTGGGGTCAACTTCTCCTTCAACAATAACAAACACAAACCTGCAAAAGCAACAACTGAGGGGAATTAGCACAAAGCTAAGTGAGTAGAGGCTAAAGCAAAACCCACAACCAATGCCGGCCAAAGCAAAGGTTTACCGATAGCCCTACACTGAATTGGCACAGTGAACTCCTCTGAAGCAACATATGCAACAAAAGTGCTACCACTGGTCAACCAACCAGTAGACAAGCCTAGCCCAAGTCCACGTATAGCTGACTTCTCAAACACAACTCAAAATCATCCTAAGAGCGCGTATCGACCAAATAGTCATGCAACAAATATCAACAATCAATATCACAATCAACAGTTCAATCAATCCAATCTCAGTCACAATCATGCATCACATCAATAACATTAACTATAATATTTACCATCTGCAATTAACGTCCACTCACGTCAATTTCAGCACAAACTCAGATGTCTAATATTACTGAGCTTCTGGATTGCCTTTTACTTGGATTGAATCACGCAAATATGTAAATCTGCTATCTTCTTATTTCTTTTCCTTTGGTTTCTTGGCAGAGAAAATACACCACACACACACTACACTTTCCATTGTTTTAGCTGATAATGAAATGTTTAGCTAACCCATACACGTATACAAATAATTAGCAGGAGGTGGTAATCAGTTCTTTAATTACTCAACACACATCGTACACAAATACATGCATACATACACTAACATACATACATACGGTTACTAACATACATGCATATAATTATCATAGTTTAAATTAATTAATTAAATAACTAACCACTTAATCACATTAAACCAGATAAGCACATACCGCTAACCCGCTAATCTCCTAGCCCAGGTTTGTGGGTGTTACATATACACCTATAAATATATATATTTTTATGAACTTCATGCCAAGCCATACAAAATATATAAATTCAAGGAATCAAAATATAGTGGGGAAAACTAGATCAAAGAATAGTCCAACCAACAAATTCGGAATTTAAATATAATTTTAAAACACTGTATCAAGAACAAAATTTGACCAAAACGCTAGAAGGCACGGGTGTACCCTATAGGGTACGGGTGTGTCCCCCCATGGGCTAGTATACAGTTTAAACAGTTTTAAGTCTTATAAAGATTCTGCTGGCACGGCCCGTACCCCCACTGGTACAGCCGTGCCCTGGCCGCTGGCACGCCCCGTACCCCAAGAGGTACAACCGTGCCCGGTCTCTAGAAAATCAGATTTTGACAGAAAACTTAAAATTCCGGTTTCAGTGCAAAGTCATTTTAGAGATGACTCTGCTACCACTGTTGGGTTTTGGTGGAATCTAGAAAACGCAACGGAAAGAAATGAGTATAAATTGATTTATATTTTATACCACCAATCACACCACCCAATGGACCACACTCTAAACAATAGCAATGTAACTAACAGAAGAAGAACAAGGACAAGAAATTATAGCATACAAAAGAATTTCTCCTTGTTGCCTTGGAAGGTTTGTACACAAAGTAGTGTACCACTATTGGTATCCAGGCCAAGTGTTGATGATCCCCACGTGCTAGCTATGTTTGGACGCCGCCAAAAGCTTCCCCAATGATCTAGCTCCAATTTAAAGATTGATATGCCAATCTATCTTCAAGTGTGTATTATTTGAGAGAGTATGAAGTAATTGGCAAATTACAAGTTCATATATTGCATAACTTTATGATGATGATTCGTGTGGCTAACCATGTCACCTTAGACAACTAGAACCTTTTATAGACCACAAAATGAAGCCTAGAAACGTTCATAATAGTCCTAGCATCAATGACCATCTTAAGCTATGAATACCCCATTAACCTAGTCTTAAAAGACTAGTTTAAGAGGCTGTTACAGCATGAGGCATGGTCGTGCCTCAGGGCCCGCCCGTGCTAGCCCACAGGCATACCCAAGTCACGCCTGACTTGGGGTCATGCTTTTGCACTAGGCATGACTGTACCTCCACTAGGCACGCCCGTGCTGGCCCTAATGGGTACGCCCTAGGCACGCCGGCCTTGGGCCCGTACCTTCACAAGGCATGGCCGTGCCCGGCCCAACCAAAACCCATTTTGGCATTCATCTCTCTCTTGCTGACGGGTGTTGCTAGAATCAATACTTGGTGTGTGACCGAATAGGCCTATGCCTCATAGGCAGTGATACCAACTCGTGTGTGTCAGTAGGCATATTCCAACAGTTTCTTGGGATCCGATTGCGGTTTGAATGTAACACCGTAAAACTTAAGCCATTTTTTTAAACGTTCCGGAAGCATTCTCTAATTTCATTTAACATAAACATCCACAAAGTACAAAGTACTTTTACAAATCTCAAAATTCGTTTGTGTTACAAAAGATTATAAAACGTGGCTCGTCTTTTATCAAAATACAATATCATAGTATTGGTCATATTTCCCTTTCCACAAGCAAAGCTAAACAGCTACACACAAAAACCTGCAAAAAGCAACCAACTGTGGGGGATTAGCACAAAGCTAAGTGAATGGAAGCTATAGTCAAGCATACAACAATCGCAGTTCTCAAATGAATCTCTAAGCAACAATCAAATCAATCAATCCGTCAATTAAACAATCTCTTCCATCCCGAGGACCGGCGGTTCTGCCGAACCTACAACCAAAGCTGGCCAAAGCAATAGTTTACCGATAGCTCCCTGCCGATTGGCACAGTAAACTCCCCTCCAAGCAACAAATGCAACAGAGGGGCTACTACTATTCAACCAACGGCAAGCGAGCCTAGCTCTTACATTAGCAGTTGACCCCAACCAGCACTTACACTGAAGCTGATCTCTTCCGACCCGTTACACAGAAGTCGGTTCTCAAACAATCCAAATACTCTTCCACTCACAATTACAATCAAAACTCTTTCACATATAACATATATGAACATGTAATTCTCATTTAGCAAATAGCATACTTAACAGTCTATCATGGCATGACAATCAATCTATCTTCGCATAACGAACTTATCAATCAAGTATCTCATATTCGAATCCACACGCAATCATTGCATTCAAACAATCCTTCAATCAATCAATTCATAATGTTACCACCAAAACCACCCGTGAGTAAACTTCCACTCACCTCAGTCCTCGTATCACACGTGCTCAGTTGTCTAATATCACTGAGTCTTTGGTTTGCCTGAAAACACGGCACCAACCGAATCAGTCTCGAATATATAAATATATCTTTCCACATATATTTATATCTCATAATCATGTAAATAACTTGATTTAATTATATAATTAATAGTCCAACTTATACCAAATGAAACACAAACAAAAAAAAACAATTTTCTGAAACAGCCTCTGTCGTGCCGCGACACTGTCGGATTTTGAATTCTGGGTTTCAACAATCGGATTTGGGCACTCGGATTGCAAGTATCGGATTTACATACACTCGGATTGCAAGTATCGGATTTCTAGGTTTCGGGTTAGAAACTCTCTGATTTCTCCACAAACTGATTCAACTGTCGGATTTCATGAAGGTCGCGCCGCGACCCTCTTTTTAGCGCCGCGACATTCATCGGATTACAAGGTTCCTTATTCAATTTTGAATTCCAGCCAACTTAAATAATTTATAAACAATACCAACATCATATTTCCCCATATTAAACTCATATATACCATATATTATGCATATACAACATCATAAACATCTTTTTAACCAATCAAACAACAAAATCATCAAAACCCATTTCATCCATCTTCTTTAAAACCCATCAATGGTGTATCTCATATAAATTCATGAAACACTACAAGAAACATATCATGAGAATCAATAACATATCATAAACATATTCTAACCTTGTTTTTGAATTAATAATCATCAAATCTTCACCTTGAAATTCAAGTTTCTTTTTCTCCTATTTGTTCTTCTTTCTTTTCCAGAGAGAAATACATACACACACACTTCACTTTTTCCTTTATTTTTCAAAATAATGAATAGATGTCATCAAATGGTTAATTACCCACACACGTGTATCTCCAAACTTTCACTAGCATGAGGTGTCCTCTTTTATACATGCATACATACATACATACATACATCCATACATAACATACTTAACTAAATTTTATTTTCTTTCTATCATCAGTAAACTAATATACATTATTCACATAATACATTAAACCACTTAATAAATTTAGTTAATCCCACAAAAACTTTTAACCAAATAAATGCAATTTAACACACATTCGTACCCACCGCTAACCCGCTAATCAACTAGCCCGGGTTTGCGGGTGTTACAAATCTTCCCCCCTTCAGAGGATTCCGTCCTCGGAATCCTATAGCACATCTCTAACTGAATACCCATTCTTTATATTCATTCATTTTAGGTTGTCAAGTCCTTTGTAACGCATATTCATATCCATCTTATTACCACTCACGGACATTCATTTCTACTTATCTTTATCATCTAATAGTCATCAGGGTTTAACAACTTTTCTTCAATTTAATCGTATAATTCATAAACCCGAGAAACCCGTCTTACAATCATTTTCTATAACACCTCTTTTTCTATTAATTTACATTACTAAAACAGTAGCTTTTCTGAGTTTTGACAAAAACAAATATCATACAAAAGTAGTCTGGTATTCTCATAACATATATTTAGAGTTTTTCTTATACAAAAGATCGGAGCCATCCAACAAGTCAAGCAACTGGGGCCTTTCCCTTGGTCGTGCCAGCGTCATCTGCAAAACAATGCACTGAACGTAAGCTAAGCTTAGTGAGCATACTACTAAATAAATAAATAAAACATGCAAAACAAAATCTCCCTGTAGAGGGTATCATCCCAGCTGCATCACCTAGTACACGGTTGCACCGCCTTTGTAACCGTTTATCTATTTCAGTTCTGGTCGACGATTGCCCCAAAGGTAATCATGTATTCTGTCTCTATTCCGGTGTTTATAAGTATAGCTGAACAATACTGTCACATAATAACTATAACAATAAAAATATCACATGCTGTGCACAACAAAATACTTAACTATTACTTGCTAAATGTTAATTAGTAAAATCACCTCACAATTCGGTTTGGTGATATCCTGGTAAGTGTCGACTTCTAACTTGATTACTTCCCTATACAAATACCAAACTAAGCATTACAGATTGTACAAGCTGACCTGGGAATGGATATACACGACCGTGTAGGGATACACGGGCCGTGTATTTTGAATACTACACGGCTTAGGCTAGCTACATGGCCAGTGATGGTCACTGCTACTACACGGGTTGTGTACCGAACACGGGCCGTGTCTATCACATGCTACACGGTAATGTACGGCTACATGGCCTAGCACCGCCTTAGATTGCTACACGAGCCGTGTACCGTTACACGGGCCCTGTTCTTTATACACGGGCTAGCTACACGGCCTTCTTAAGGCTACATGGGCCGTGTAGCTACCGACTCAACAGACTCTGTTTCTGCACAGACGCTGTTCATGACCCAGATTCTTTCAAAACTCGATTTTGATAGCTTGAAGGTGTTTTCCTACACCCTCTATGCTGATAAACAACAATTGAACTAACATAAAACATAAATAACAATATTTGATAATCGATTCATCCAATTGAACCAATTTAGACTCACTTGAACTAAGATTTTGGCTATAGCAATCATACCTTGATGTTACTAGGATTGTTAGAATACTAAAATCACTCTTCTATAGCTGCTAATTCTTGCTCCAGATGATACCCACGTTTGAAGCTGTGTTCTTGAGAATGATCTGTCAAAAATTGCCTCATATTGACTTGTTAAAGTCAATATATGTCTATATATATATATATATATATATATATATACTAGTTTGCCTAAATGACTATTCAGTCCCTGCACTTATTTAACTTTTAATTTAACAGTTTTAACCGCTCTAGTTTATTAAACCTCTCCTATTTAAATATGAGGAATTCTCGACAATAATGGACTGATTAAATAAGGTAAATAAATAATTATTTACGAACCTTGGGGTGTTACAACTCTTCCCCACTTGGATGATTTCGTCCTCGAAATTTACTACACAAATAACTCTGGATAATTCTGTCTCATCTCGTTTTCAGGTTCCCAAGTAAAGTCAGACCCTTTTCTATGCTTCCACTGTACTTTGACAATCCCTATCTGTTTGTTGTGTAAGTTCTTCACTTTTCTTTCTAGTATCGCAACTGGTTGTTCTATGTAATTAAGTTTCTCCTCAATGGTCACATCTTGCAAAGGGACAACAGCGGACTCGTCTACCAAACACTTACGAAGGTGAGATACATGAAAAGTATTGTGAATCTTTGACATCTCATCTGGGAGTTCTAGCTTGTATGCTACTTTCCCCACCCTCGCAATAATCTTAAAAGGGCCAATAAAACGGGGTCCTAACTTACCCCTCTTTCTGAATCTAATATTCCTTTCCATGGTGAAACTTTTAACAGCACGTAATCTCCGACTTGAAACTCGAGCGGTGACCTTCTCTTATCGGTGTAACTTTTCTATCTGTCTTGAGCCGCTTTTAACCGTTCTCGTATTTGCTATATACATTCGGTCGTTTGTTGTACTATCTATGTACTGCTCAATTCTTTCTGACCAATCTCTCCCCAGCAAACCGGAGTTCTGCACTTCTTGCCATATAGCATTTCGTACAGTGGCATTCCGATACTTGAATGGTAGCTGTTATTGTACGAGAATTCTGCTAGCAGTAGGTAGTTATCCCAGCTGCCACTGAAGTCAATAATACACGCTCTAAGCATATCTTCTAACGTCTGGATTGTTCTTTCACTCTGCCCATCTGTTTGAGGATGGAATGCCGTACTGAAGTGTAATTTTGTCCCCATATCATCTTGAAATTTGGTCCAAAATATAGAAGTGGACCGGGTGTCTCTATCTGAAATAATAGTAACAGGTACTCCATGTCTGGCTATTATCTCTTTTGTGTACACATCTGCCATTCTTTCAGAAGTAAACGTTTCCTTTACTGGAAGGAAATGGGCACTTTTCGTAAGTCGATCTACTATTACCCATATAGCGTCAAACCCACGGGGTGTTCTAAGCAACTTTGTGATCAAATCCGTGGTAATATATTCCCACTTCCATACTGGTATGTCGAGTGGTTGTAACTTTCCATGTGGTTTCTGATGCTCCGCTTTTACTTGAAGACAAGTCAAACATCCTTCAACATGTCTTGCTATTTCACGTTTCATTCCCGGCCACCAATAGTTTGTTCTCATATCCCTGTACATCTTTGTAGCCCCTGGATGTATTGACAGTTTAGACTGATGTGCCTCCTCCATAAGACTTTGTCTCACGTTTCCATAAAAAGGTACCCATACTTAGTCATAGCGGGTTAGAAGATCTCGACTATCTTTCATTAACTTTGACACTTGACCTTTAATACGCTCCTTCCTCTGGTTGTCTTTTTTAATTTCTTTTGCTAGAGCCGCCTTTATCTTATCCAGTATTGGTGAGATAGTTGCCATTCTAATGGTATGCATCTGGATCTGTACAACTCCTGACTTCCTGCTTAAAGCATCTGCTACCACATTAGCTTTACCCAGGTGGTATAGTATCTCACAGTCATAATCCATTAAAAGTTCCAGCCACCGTCTTTGACGCATGTTTAAATTCTTCTGATCCAGGAAGTACTTGAGACTCTTGTGATCTGAATAAATGGTGCACTTAACCCCATAAAGATAGTGCTGCCATATCTTCAAAGCAAAAACAACTGCCGCCAACTCTAAATCATGAGTGGGGTAGTTAACCTCATGATTCTTTAACTAACGTGAGGCATAAGCAATTACCTTCCCCCGTTGCATAAGTACACACCCTAACCCTCTATAGGAAGCATCACAGTAGACCACCATGTCTTCCATCCCGTCTTGTAGTGTAAGTACTGGTGCGCTGCATAAGTTACGCTTCAATGTATCAAATGCTCTCTGCTGACTGTCTCCCCATTTAAATTATGTACTTTTCTTAGTCAGTTGAGTTAGGGGTACTGCTGTCTTAGAAAAATAATGAATGAATCATCGGTAATACCCAGCGAGTCCTAGAAAACTTCTTACTTCAGTTGGGTTTTGTGGTGGCTCCCACCTCATAACGGCTTCCACCTTTGGAGGATCCACTTTGATCCCCTCCTAATTAATAAGATGACCAAGAAACTGCATTTCCTATAACCAGAACTCACATTTGGAGAACTTTGCGAACAATTTCTCCCTGCGTAGTACTTCCAACACTTCTCTGAGATGAACACCATGTGCTTCTGAAGTCTTAGAGTAAATAAGGATGTCATCGATAAAGACAATTACTGATTTGTCAAGCATGGGCCGGCAGACTCTGTTCATTAGATTCATAAACGCTGCTGGTGCGTTGGTAAGACCAAATGACATAACTACAAATTCAAAATGCCCGTAACATGTTCTAAAAGCTGTCTTGGATATATCTTCTTCTTTGATCTTGAGCTGATGATAGTTGGATCATAAATCTATCTTTGAAAACCAGGATGCACCCTGCAATTAATCGAACATATCATCTATTCTGGGAAGTGGGTATTTGTTTTTAATCGTCACTTTATTGAGCTCTCTGTAATCGATACACATTCTAAATGTGCCATCTTTCTTCTTTACGAACAAGATAGGTGCACCCCAAGGTGAACTACTATGTCTTATAAAGCCTTTATCTACTAATTCTTCTAGTTGCTTCGTTAACTCTTGCATTTCTGGCGGTGCCAGTCTGTACGGGGCTTTAGCTTTAGGTTCTGCTCCTGGTACCACATCGATTCCGAATTCCACTTGACGAGTCGGTGGAATTCCTGGTAATTCGTCAGGAAAAACATCAGGAAATTCGCAAACTACGGGTATATCTTGGATCTGTTGTTGCTTTCTTCCCGCATTCGTATCCTCCATACATGCCAAGAATGCTGTGCAACCATGTACTAAATACTTTTTGGTCTTTGCTATTGAACAGATAGGGATATTGATCGTCTTGCTCTCACCACGGATGACTAGCTCTTCCCCACTTGGGGTTTGAACCCGTACTATTCTTTGATCACATAATATCTGAGCCTGATGTTGCCCCAACCAATCCATACCAATGACCACTTGAACTTCTTTCATAGTTATGGGAATAAGATGTATAATAAACTGGTGTGTATTTATCTCTATTACATTATTTCTATATATACTGTCTACATGAATAGTTTTATCATCTGCTATTTCTACTTCTAAAAGAGATTCTAATTTTACTTGTTGATTAATAAATTGAACACAAAAGGAAATAGCAACAAACGATTTACTCACACCAGAATCAAACAATACTAGTGCAGGTATATTGTTAACAATGAATGTACCTGCTACTACATCTGGCTCTATTTTGACTTCGGTTGCTGTAAGCTGAAAGGCCCTACCCTTAGGTCGAGCTGCCTCTGCTTTAACATCTTTACCCTTGGTAATAAGAAGTGGGGGTAGAGGACTTGCTGGCTTCTTATCCGTAGTGGTCAATTTAGGACATCGAGCTTTAAGATGCCCCGGTTGATAACAATTGTGGCACACCTGTAGTAGGTTCTTACAATCTTTGGCCACATGACCCTGCTTTCCACACTTGTAGCAACCTGGAAATTCCAACTTACATTCCCCCGAATGATTTCTACCACACATAGGACACTTAGGCGGGGTAGCTGACCCTCCCCGTTGTGGTACCGTAGTTGGCTTCTTGTTGGGTGCAGTTGTTGTCTCTGCCTTTCTCTTCCCACCTACAACTCCCTATCTAATCAACTCATGTTCCCTTTTCCAAGCCATATCCATCATTTCATCTGTTGTTTTACAGGCAGCAGTTGCTAAAACTTCCCTGATATCATTTCTCAGTATCGAATTGTATCGCTGCATTCTCATAGCTTCAGTAGCTACATACTCCGGGCAGAACCGTGCCATTTCAAAAAATTCTTGGTAATCTCATCTACGGATTCCGTTGTCTGTCACAAAGTGAGAAACTGCTGTCTACTCGGGCTTTTGGTGCAAACTGCACGTCAAACAATTCTTTAAACTGAGGCCAAGCCTCTATTTGTGCCTCTCCTTTCCTATGCAACAACATCGTCCACCAGTCTTTTGCTGCCCCATGCAGTAGATTTGAAGCATACATAACCTTCTTTCAGGCAAACACCCGCTGGGTCGAAATGCACCTTCCGTCTCTGCTATCCAACGGTTACTCACAATCGGATCCGTTACCCCTTCAAAAAGAGGTGGCTTACATGCTGAGAAATCTCTATAAGTACATCCTTGTAACTGATCAGCTCGGGCCTCAGCTCTCCCTGCACCCTGTATGTTAACCACCGCTGCTTGAATTGCAGCCTTAATACGTTGTTGAAACCCAGCTTCCATTCTAGCTGACACTTGTTCAACTACCTGAGTAATTATAAAAGGGACGTTTTCTTGCAATGCCTTGCTAACCTCCATAGCTACCGTTTCTTTCATAGTGTTATCCTCATAAGTCTGAAAGTCATCCGTATTTGGGGTGTCCTCTGTATCACCACCGGAGGTTCCGGTTGTTGGAATATGAATTGCATCTGAAACAGTGGTATCTCTAGTCTCCCGAGATCGTCTAGTTTCAGATGGCTGTGTAGGTCCCATTTTGACTTTCTCTACTTTCCGCATACTGAAAACAAACATTCTGATATAATACATAATAGCAATTTTCTATATTTCTATCTGAACTGAACTGGAACTACATGACTTATCAATTCTACTAACACACATATTACGCAGGGTTTTTCATGGTCTTACCAAGCTCAAGTATGTACAATGTGTTTATAATAATACGGGCCTTATATTTTATAAACACATTATACCTTACTCATGCTTAACTTAACCAGTCGAACTCCCGCTTCATAACACTTACTAATTAACTAATTCACCTGCAAATCAAGTGACTTCATATTTAACCTTACTATATAACTACTAACTGAAAGCTTCTAGTACCTGTATGCTCACCAAGGTTAGTGCCCTAGGGATAGCTCCGCTTAATCTCAAAACCATGGTTTAAGTTCAGAAATCACACTCATGTGTGTCCAAATCCCTAAAACCTTGGCTCTGATACCAAGTTGTAACACCTCTTTTTCTATTAATTTACATTACTAAAACATTAGCTATTCTGAGTTTTGACAAAAACAAATATCATACAAAAGTAGTCTGGTATTCTCATAACATATATTTAGAGTTTTTCTTATACAAAAGATCGGAGCCATCCAACAAGTCAAGCAACTGGGGCCTTTCCCTTGGTCGTGCCAGCGTCATCTGCAAAATAATACACAGAACGTAAGCTAAGCTTAGTGAGAATACCACTAAATAAATACATTAAACATGCAAAACAAAATCTCCCTGTAGAGGGTATCATCCCAGCTGCATCACCTGCAATAGCAATATATTACTGTTCTAGTACACGGTTGCACCGCCTGTGTAACCATTTATTTATTTCTGTTCTGGTCCACGATTGCCCCAAAGGTAATCGTGTATTCTATCTCTATTCCGGTGTTTATAAGTATAGCTGAACAATACTGTCACATAATAACTATAACAATAAAAATATCACATGATGTGCACAACAAAATACTTAACTATTACTTGCTAAATGTGAATTAGTAAACTCACCTCACAATTTGGTTTGGTGATATCCTCGTAAGTGTCGACTTCTAACTTGATTACTTCCCTATACAAATAACCAAACTAAGCATTATAGATTGTACAAGCTGACCTGGGAATGGACATACACGGCCGTGTAGGGATACACGGGCTGTGTACTTTGAATACTACACGGCCAAGGCTAGCTACATGGCCAGTGTTGGTCACTGCTACTACATGGGCCGTGTACCGAACACGGGTCGTGTCTATCACAAGCTACACGTTCATGTAAGGCTACATGGCCTAGTACCGCCTTAGGTTGCTACACGGGCCGTGTTTTTTATACACGGGCTAGCTACACGGCCTTCTTAAGGCTACACGGGCCGTGTAGCTACCGACTCAACAGACTCTGTTTCTGCACAGACGCTGTTCATGAAGCAGATTCTTTCAAAACTCGATTTTGACAGCTTGAAGGTGTTTTCCTACACCCTCTATGCTGATAAACAATAATTGAACTAACATAAAACATAAATAACAATCTTTGATAATTGATTCATCCAATTGAACCAATTTAGACTCACTTGAACTAAGATTTGGCTATAGCAATCATACCTTGATGTTACTGGGATTGTTAGTATACTAAAATCACACTTCTATGGCTGCTAATTCTTGCTCCAGATGATACCCACGTTTGTAGCTGTGTTCTTGAGAATAATCTACCAAAAATTGCCTCATATTGACTTGTTAAAGTCAATATATGTCTATATGTATATACTAGTTTGCCTAAATGACTATTCAGTCCCTGCACTTATTTAACTTTTAATTTAACAGTTTTAACCCCTCTAGTTTATTAAACATCTCCTATTTAAATATGAGGAATTCTCGACAATAGTGGACTGATTAAATAAGGTAAATAAATAATTATTTACGAACCTTGGGGCGTTACATTTTCTTTTACATTTACACACTTAGGCAATATCAGAACGCATCTCAAATACTCGTTCACGTCAATCTATTTATCTCAATTAGCAAATTCCACATGTATGTTATTCATTGTCTTACATACCAAGGTATCCACATACCACTTCTCTCTTGTTCCCAATTAACATGTCAAACATTACCACTATATGCACATATCAACTCACCATTGATATCTTAACATCCATCAGGTAGAATCACATCACGTTTGTTTAATCAGTTTAATTTATGAATTCTACGAATCATCAAAATTTCAACACAAATCACAAGTTCATTCTCATTTATGTGTGTAATTCTTTCTGCCCGACCATCCCATAAAATTCAGTTGTACTTCTCATTTCTCATCTTAATTCTTGTTTTATGTTCTTCTAGAAGTTTAGACAATTTGTTCAATTCTCATCACAAACCTCTAAGTATAAAAATATTTATATCTTCAAATTATCTCATCAATGTAATTCTTCTCAAAAGATCATGTTCCACTAGTGGTAATCATACCAACACTTCTAACTACTCAATCCACAATCACGTGTGATACCTCAACTTCCTTCTCATGTAGTACATTAGACATCAACTCCATCTTAGCTTGTCATTACCATAACTCTGGTATCTCAAATTATCACAACAGTTTGTAAATCCCTGATACTTTGCTTTAACTCAAACACACTCAAATCATAGTTCCACGAAAGTATATATATCATATTCACTCCTTTCTATACGTCTTTCATTAATTACTTCATAAGGCATTATACTATTTAGCCCTTCCAAGTACATTGGCAATATAATTCTATGAGGCTTGTTCAAAAATGAATTTCCAGTTCCAAGCACAGGTATTTCCTAGCAAAGGCAATTCATGCGTATGATTCATAAATCTTAATTCCATATGCTCAGGCCATTACATTTCTCTTTTCTCATTATCTCATAAATTCGTTCTGTCATTCAAATTACATATATCTTAAGTTCATACGTGTCAATCATCATCATAACTAGCTCTTTCTCATGTATATCTCCTTGTAATTAGGCACCAATAACATCTTTATCCAAAAAATTCTTGCATATTTCATACTTGCCCAATCTGTAGCAATCCACTTCTTTCTTTTACTTGGTAATCTCAATCATCCATGTCACCAATTTCTAATAAGGATAATCTCATTTCCATCCATCAAGTTATGTGCGCGTTGACTCACATAATCTTCAAGGTTACCGTCACAAATTCCCTCGCATTCCCACATATCTGACAATAATGATCTTCCCAATGTAATATCAACTTTCTCAATTACAACCTTTGATTCGTTCTAACCATCATCTCTATCACATGTTAAGTTCATTCATATATATATATTTAAACATCTGCTACTTCGTTTTATAATCTGTCAATTTCACATATCCTTCTTTATAATCAATTCATTCATACCATTAGCTCAAACGCATCTGCTACATCTTCAAATTATTCCTCTCATGAATCTTCGACTGTCACAGGACGTAGACTATTCCTCCATTTTATAACATAGTAGCTTTTACATCAATCCAACAAATGCAGTATCTCAACGAATCATCGATCTCCTCAAGTTCATTAATCACTATTACAAATTATCCTCAATCGTTAACTTTACTCATAACTTGTAAACTCAATTATATATTTATTAACAATGACTCTTGATCGTCACAAAACCTTCCAAACTTCTTATCCACTTTTCTTCTTCTTTATACGAACACAAACATATACATATAAGCATTAAAACACATAACACAGAAGGCAAGATAACTCTTGCAACACATAACTTAGCATGCAATTCTACAAATATACAAACATCATTCTAGGGTACTTCATACCCAATTCACGTCATATCATATGTTTCATCATTTACCGTCATATCACTTACTACCATATGCATCAGACAATTTCACAATCAAATATCTCTACTTTCTAAAGAATCTTACTCTTTAGAAACAATCAAACACACTTAGCACACTTAGGTATCATACTTTCTCATTTAACTCTAAAGTTATTAAACATACGCATAAAATATAAAGGTTATCAAAACGTACCCGTTACATCATCAGTAGTGGCAATATCATCAGCCATCATGTTGAAATTTCTACCCTCTTGCACATGAGGGCCCTTTCTCTTTCGTCCACTTGCTGACAAGGATCCCCCACCCGCCACAGCTCCTGACCCTGACTCTAGTTCCTTACTAACTTTACAATCTCTCGCCCGGTGATCTTCTTCAAAACAGATCCAGCATACCTTTCAAGAGAAACGACATTCCTTAATTTCATGGCCAAACTGCCCACAAGTCAGACATTCCTTACACTTCCCACACCGTGACAGTCGTTGGTTAGATACATCAAACACAGGTCTACGTTTCAAATTTATTTTACTCTGGCTACTCTGCCCTCCTTGCTTTTCAACATTGTACTGTTCCAATCGAAATTGCGTGCTTCAAAAGCCTTTACCATTTCTCGCAACCAGTTCAAAGTTATATTGGAGTCTATACTTCCGTAGTATTCTGAAGGCTTACAATCTTAGAATTGCTTATAAATGCATGGTGGTTTAAAGTCTGAATACGCAAAAGGATAAACTCCTTGTGTAGTAAAAGAATGAAGGCTTGATGGTTGAGTTACTTGTGATATTGAAGAAAATGGAACTGTAACTGGCACATTAATAGCTTGAGTTGCAATAGTTGTAGGAACCTGAATTCGTTATTTCTGGATACACCTCTCTCGTTCCATATTACCCATAGCATTTCTGAGTTCCCACAGTTCATTCTCCAACTTGGAAATATACTCCCTCTGATCTGTTCCAGGTTCAAAACCCAAAGTACCAACCTGACCTGTTACTTTCAAAACATCCACTGATGAAATTTCAGTCACTTCTTGGGTCACAGGAGTGTCAGCAGGGGTATCTCTGTCAGCCATATCTGTACAATCACATCATCTCACAAGCTCATTAGATAAACCGTTAGTACATAACATACTAACTATCACACCACAATTCCAATTCACTCTAAATCCCCCTATAGGAAAGTTTGACCCAAAACGAGCCAAGATTTGGGAATGCAACACTCTAGCCATGCCTGCATCGCCAAACCTAGGCTCTGATACCAACTTGTAACACCGTAAAACTTAAGCCATTTTTTTAAACGTTGCGGAAGCATTCTCTAATTTCATTTAACATAAACATCCACAAAGTACAAAGTACTTTTACAAATCTCAACATTCGTTTGTGTTACAAAAGATTATAAAATGTGGCTCGTCTTTTCTCAAAATACAGTATTAGAGTATTGGTCAAATTTCCCTGTCCACAAGCAAAGTTAAACAGCTACACACAAAAACCTGCAAAAAGCAACCAACTGTGGGGGATTAGCACAAAGCTAAGTGAATGGAAGCTACAGACAAGCATACAACAA
Source organism: Dittrichia graveolens (assembly GCA_038502395.1). Taxonomy (NCBI): domain Eukaryota; kingdom Viridiplantae; phylum Streptophyta; class Magnoliopsida; order Asterales; family Asteraceae; genus Dittrichia; species Dittrichia graveolens. The sequence continues at coordinate 44,591,285 of JARJIL010000009.1, read as the reverse complement.
TCTCAGCTCTCAAATGAATCTCTGAACAACAATCACATCAGTCGATCCATCAATTTAACAATCTCTTCCATCCTGAGGACCGGTGATTCTGCCAAACCTACAACCAAAGCTGGCCAAAGCAAAGGTTTACCGATAACTCCCTGCCGATTGGCACAGTAAACTCCCCTCCGAGCAACAAATGCAACAGAGGGGCTACTACTTTTCAACCAACCACAAGCGAGCCCAGCTCTTACATCAGTAGCTGACCCCAACCAGCCCTTACACAGAAGCTGATCTCTTTCGACCCGTTACACAGAAGTCGGTTCTCAAACAATCCAAACACTCTACCGGTCACAATTACAATAAAAAATCTTTCACATATAACATATATGAACATGTAATTCTCATTTAGCAAATAGCAGACATAACAGTCTATCATGACATGACAATCAATCTATCTTCCCATAACGAACTTATCAATCAAATATCTCATATTTGAATCCACAAGCAATCATTGCATTCGAACAATCCTTAAATCAATAAATTCATAATGTTACCACCAAAACCACCCGTGAGTAAAATTCCACTCACCTCAGTACTCGTATCACACGTGCTCAGTTGTCTAATATCACCGAGTCTTAGGTTTGCCTGAAAACACGGCACCAACCGAATCAGTCTCGAATATATAAATATATCTTTCCACATATATTTATATCTCATAATCATGTAAATAACTTGATTTAATTATATAATTAATAGTCCAACTTATACCAAATGAAACACAAACAAAAAAAACAATTTTCTGAAACAGCCTCTGTCGTGCCGCGACATTGTCGGATTTTGAATTCTGGGTTTCAACAATCGGATTTGGGCACCGGATTTGAGTATCGGATTTGGTTGTCGGATTTAGGGTCGGATTTTCATACACTCGGATTGCAGGTATCGGATTTCTAGGTTTCGGGTTAGCAACTCTCGGATTTCTCCACAAGCCGACTCAACTGTCGGATTTCATGAAGGTCGCGCCGCAATCCTCTTTGTAGCGCCGCGACATTCATCGGATTTCAAGGTTCCTTCTTCAATTTCGAATTCCAGCAACCTTAAATTATTTATAAACAATACCAACATCATATTTCCCCATATTAAACTCATATATACCATATATCATGCATATACAACATCATAAACATCTTTTTAACCAATAAAACAACAAAATCATCAGAACCCATTTCATCCATCTTCTTCAAAACCCATCAATGGTGTTTGTCATATAAATTCATGAAACACTACAAGAAACATATCATGAGAATCAATAACATATCATAAACATATTCTAACCTTGTTTTTGAATTAATAATCAACAAATCTTCACCTTGAAATTCAAGTTTCTTTTTCTCCTATTTGTTCTTCTTTCTTTTCCAGAGAGAAACACATACACACACACTTCACTTTTTCCTTTATTTTTCAAATAATGAATAGATGTCATCAAATGGTTAATTACCCACACACGTGTACCTCCAAACTTTCACTAGCACGAGGTGTCCTCTTTTATACATGCATACATACAGCCATCCATACATAACATACTTAACTAAATTTCTTTTCTTTCTTTCATCAGTAAACTAATATACATTATTTACAAAATACATTAAACCAATTAATATATTTAGTTAATCCCACAAAACCTTTTAACCAAATAAATGCAATTTAACACACATACGTACCCACCTGCTAACCCGCTAATCAACTAGCCCGGGTTTGCGAGTGTTACATTGAAAACCTGACTGAATGTTTAAACATGGTTGATGAGCTGACAACTACAGCATGGTTCTAGTGAGCACAAGGTGAAACATGGTATATAACTGTGATACATTGAAATGAACTATGTATGAGAATCCATTATATATGTTAATACTTATATCCATGTTTAGCATATTGTGAATACTTTGTACTATGCATAGTTGTAACGATATAAGTTTAGAATGGATGATTTAGCCTTATTGCATGTTCTTGTTTGATTTTTGTGGTATAGAGAATCAAATGTTTAACTGCTTATATGACTTAGAATTATACATGGTTGTATACATGATACGTTTAGACTAGGATATGATGGATTATATGTGATTGTATGTCTATATGGTAGCATAGAACACTATGGTGTATGTGGACACCTATGTGTTAAATGGTCTAAGCTTGAGAATCGGGACTTCGAATGGTGATGACAAGATTTGGTATGTGTAGTGTGTTTAGAATAATTTACGGCCCATATTATTACAAGCACATGATACATGTCAGACCTTGTCGGAATCAAGGAAAATCTTGTGAATTAGGTGAGGGGTACTTGTAGGACAGTAGTATGCTTGTAGAGTAGGAGTGCCTTACTACGAGTAGAGCTACTTCAGATGTGAGAAAGGTATGCTATACGTGTGTATAGAATGTGTATATGAAATACGATTTCTTAGGATAGTATGATAAACCACTTGTTGATATGTGCCTTATCTATACTTCCAAAATGACGGTGGAGGAGACAAGTGTAGAACTGGATGTTATTAGAGGTACCTTTATTGTTAACTCTCTAGTTTCCTTGGTATTGTTTAAATTTCATATTAGCAGGACTTTTGTTTTCTTTCCACTTTGTAAAAAGTTTTGATAATGTACTGGTGAGGCCAGAAGCACCTCTAGTGGTAGAGGTAACACATGAGAAAGCTATAAATGTAGTTGATGTAAATAGAAACAACGGGATAAAGTTAGGTGACGTCAAGTATCTTATATATCTCATACCGATTCGCATCGGGGAATTTCAAGTGGTAAGGGGTATGGGATGGATGGATCATTACCTTGACAGCACCTTATACAAGCAAGGAAATCGTGCTGGTTCAACCTCCAACTGAGGGAGAAATTCTGATCTATGGTGAACTCAGGAAAAGGAAAACAACATTATGTATTGAGGTAAAAGATGCCAAGTATCTTCATAAGGGGTGTACGGAATCTCTAGTGAATGTGGTCGACAAAAAGTTAGATAAGAAAAAGAAAATAGTTGCGGACATACGGGTAGTATGTGAATTCATAGAAGTATTTTAGTGGACTTGCAAGGGTTCGCTCAGGACCGACAAGTAGGGTTCAGATTCGACTTGGTACAACAGACAGTGTGGTTGATAAAGAGTGACTTGTGATCAGGTTACCTTAAACTGATGTAAAAGAAGAAGATGTAGAGAAAACGACAATAACTCGTTATGGTCAATTCAAATTTGTAGTTACGCCATTTGGGTTGACGAACACAACATTTGCAGTTATAGAATTGATAAATCGAGTTTGTCGACCAATGTTGGATAAGTTAGTAATCATATTTGTTGATGACATTTTGTTCTATTTTAAGACCGATGATGAGCACAAAGGACACTTGCTTAAAATATTGCAGACACTTAGGCAAGAAGAGTTATAAGAGAAATTATCAAAGTGCGAGTTCTGGTTACTAGATGTCCAGTTTATAAGGCATGTAGTGAATCATGATGGTATCAAGGTAGATCCTGCTAAGATCGAAGCTATTATAAAGTGGGATGTGCCGAAGAGTCCTACTAAAGTTCGAAACTTTCTATGGTTGATGGGTACTACAGGATGTTTATTTAAGATTTCTCTAAGATTGTGGTACCTTTGATGAAAATGACTAACAAGAGCGTACAGTTTGATTGGGGTAAGGAATAACAGCAGGTGTTCGAGAAACTTCGCAAAAAAAACATGTGAAGCACCAATTTTAACACTTCCTGAGGGAATGGATGATATGGTGGTCTATTGTGATGCTTTATACGTAGAGCTTGGATGTGTACCGATGGAACGTTGTAAGGTAATCACCTACGCTTCTCGATAGTTGAAAGCATACGAAGGTAATTATTTGACCCAAAATTTAAGTTAGTGTAGTTGCATTAAAAATATGAGACAAAGAAGGTGGATCGAACTCGTAAAGGATTCAACTGCAAAATTCTATATCATCCGGAAAGGCCTATGTAGTGATAGATGCTTGAGTAGGAAGACCAGTTTCCTATTATCGAAGGTACCGTGCATGAGATTAACCATCACTACAATCTTAATAGACTTGATCCGGGCCGCTCAGCATGAAACTTTGAAGGAAGAGAACCAGAAACAAGAACATATTAAGGGTTAGAAAGTACTGATAACCAAAGTCCTCACGGTTAATTTCAACCACCGAAGATATCGGTATGGAAATGGGAGCATATCGCGATGGATTTGATCACAAAACTTCCAAAGACACCGAGAAGTTTTGATGAAATTCGGGCCATAATGGATCGTTTGACGAAAAGCACCTACTTTGTTCCTATAAAAGGGGCCTTTTCAGTGAAAGAGATGGTTGATGTATATGTTAAAGAGGTAATATCACAGCACGGGGTGCCAGCTCTATCGTGTCAGATCGAGATTTACGGTTTACTTAAAGGTTCCGCTAGAACTTTCACGAGGATTTGGGTACATGGGTGAACCTCAGTATTGTTTACCGTCCTCAAACTGATGGGGAAGTTGGGATTTGTACTTGACGTTACCAGAAATTTCATATAGCAACATGTTGGGATTCCATGGGGATCAAAGCACGCAACAGAAGCAACAAAAACACACAGAATCGATCCCATGAAGTCCCAATGGTGGTGAAAACTTGTAAGATTAAACATGCAACCTAAAGGAAACAAGGAGAAGAAGGAAAAAAAGTCATACCCTTGAAGACTTTGATTATAAGCTGGAACATTCTGGACTTGGGATTAATCCTTGAAACAAAAGGCTTCAAGCTCCAATGAAGTCCACACCAAGCTAATCACGAATTTCCCTTATACTAGCAAGCCAAAAACCAAACCAAGAACAGTTGTAGGATTTCTGGAACAACACTTGAACACCAAGAACACACTCACAATGGTCTCTTGTAACTCTCTAGCTAAAACTCACCAATATGTGTGTGTATGCAGTATTGTCCAAGAATGAAACAAGGAACAAATGAAGCACATTATAAAGACTTATTCTCTGCTTCAAGTACTCCAGGGTCGTGCTAATTAGCACTTGTTCATTGGACCATCAAAGAGGTCCAACCAAATACATGTGTCACTTAGATTTCTTCCTTCACGACTTTTTCACGGGCTCTCACGGGCCGTGAAGGATGAATGCTCCACGACCGGTCATTAATCGTGAAGGTTGTGCCTTCACGACCTCCATCACGAGCCGTGTAGGGTCGTAAAGCCCTAGGGTTTTACGAACCATGCGGCCCACGACAGGACTCGTGTACACAAGCTGCTTCACGACCCGTGGAGCATCCTCATGGGTGTGAAGCCTCGGACAACTGGAATTTGACCATTTTGACCCTTTCACTTTTATTACGCTGTCGGAGTTGAAACTTGGCATGTGACCCAATAGGCCCGTGCTTCATTGGCAGTGATGCCGGCCTACGTGTGTCGGTGGGAAGATTCCAACAAACTCCCACTTGCACATGACACACCGTACCCATGGGTACCACAGATAGGGAGCGGCCTCTAGCAAGGCATCCTTGCCCCCAACTAAACACGGGGTATGTCATCCCTGACAAGTACTAAGTCAAAACTAAAAGAGTTTGACATGATCCTATAGATAAGTGATCAATTATCCTATTGTTCGCGATATCCAAGTGAACACGAGACATGGTACAAAGTCATTCTCTGATCATTCACGATTATGTTTCTTGATCAAGATTGGTGGTGACCAAAAGGTGAGTTGCAACTGATCAACAATCATTGCAAGCTCTAACATGGCCATGCATTTTTGGTGTAAGCGCCCAATCATCGAGGGGCCCAGGGATATCTCTCTAAACAGAGGAACAAATTCCTTCGACTACATTGCCTCCAATACAATGGAAATACCTTACCCAAATACCTCCTTTATAATAGCCAGTTACGGATTACGTTTGAAAACAGTCAGAATAAAGCAATCCAAAATAGTGAAACACATGCATCTCCAGTATAAGGATAAAAAATATTATCATCCTGATTTACTCTTGACATGTACCATGAAGTAAGATTAGGTGTGGGTCGTCCAATCACTTGAAACTCTTTTCAAGTATAGGCGAAATATTGCATCCCTTGTATTCAATCCCATTGAACACTATGACGAATCAATTCCCTCGATCTTCGTTCATACTTCCTTCCATGAAGAATGACCGACCGTGGAGTATTTAGAATGTAAAACATTCAAGGAAGAGATAAAACAAGCAAAGTTGGAACACAATAATAATTTAAAGAAAGTATTCGTTACACGCGTATAATTAAATCTCTATTTAATAATCAATACATTCAAAAATACAATATTGCTTAATGTTCCCAATAACATAGTAAATACATCGAATACAATAACCAATATACAACTCAAACCAAGTCACTAGCAAAGCTAATCCCAATAGCATGTGTGTGGGCATCGTGCTTAGCTTGTGACAACCGTTTAGTGAACGGATCCGCCAAATTGTTATGCGTGTGTACTTTGCTGATGATGATGTCTCCATTCTTGACCACGTCCCGGATAAAATGATATTTCCGTGGAATCTGCCTCGTGCGTCGATGAAACCTCGGTTCCTTTGCTAAAGCAACGGCACCCTCGTTGTCGCAGAAGATCTCAACAAGGTCGCTGATGCTAGGAATCACTCCCAAATCAAGCAGAAATTTCCTCATCTATACGGCCTCCTTAGCAGCTTCAAAGAAATAAAGTCTGGACCCTTGTCCCTAAAGGAAAAAAATTATAGGCACTAAGTAGGTCTATAGAAATAAAATGGACAAGGATGGAGTAGTGATGAGAAACAAGGCGAGGCTAGTAGCTCAGGGGTATCGACAAGAAGAAGGTATTGATTATGATGAGACATTTGCCCCTGTTGCAAGGATTGAAACTATAAGGTTGTTTCTACCCTATGCAGCCTTCAAAAATTTTAAAGTGTATCAAATGGATGTTAAAAGTGCATTCCTAAATGGAGCACTACAGGAGGAGGTCTATGTGAAACAACCCCCTGGTTTTATTGATTCTAAACATCCAGATTATGTCTATAAGTTAGACAAGGCTTTGTATGGACTCAAGCAAGCTCCAAGAGCCTGGTATGATACACTCTCCACCTATTTACTCTCAAATGATTTTGTTAGAGGAAGTATTGAGAAAATTCTATTCATAAGAAAGAGGAGAGGACATGTCATTCTGGTTCAAATCTATATGGATGACATTATCTTTGGTTCAACAAACCATGATCTGTGTGACTGGTTCTCTAAGATAATGTCCAATAAATATATAATGAGCATGATAGGTGAGATGACGTACTTTTTGGCACTTCAAAGTATTAAAAGATCATCCTCTTGATGATGTCATTGAAAACATTGAAGATGGTGTGTTAACTAGATCTAAGGCAAATGCAAACTATGCTGCCCACTCTAGTTTTCTATCTCAAATGGAACCAAAGAAGACTTAAGAGGCTCTAAAAGATGAAGATTGGATAGAGGCTATGCAAGAAGAGCAAACAGAATTTCAAAGAAATAAAGTCTAGACCCTTGTCCCTACCCCTAAAGGAAAAACAATTATAGGCACTAAGTGGGTCTATAGAAATAAAATGGACAAGGATGGAGTAGTGATTAGAAACAAGGCAAGGCTAGTAGCTCAGGGGTATCGACAAGAAGAAGGAATTGATTATGATGAGACCTTTGCCCCTGTTGCAAGAATTGAAGCTATAAGGTTGTTTCTAGCCTATGCAGCCTCTAAAAACTTTAAAGTGTATCAAATAGATGTTAAAAGTGCATTCCTAAATGGAGCACTACAGGAGGAGGTCTATGTGAAACAACCCCCTGGTTTTATTGATTCTAAACATCCAGATTATGTCTATAAGTTAGAGAAGGCTTTGTATGGACTCAAGCAAGCTCCAAGAGCCTGGTATGATACACTGTCCACCTATTTGCTCTCAAATGATTTTGTTAGAGGAAGTATTGAGAAAACTCTATTCATAAGAAAGAGGAGAGGACATGTCATTCTGGTTCAAATCTATATAGATGACATTATCTTTGGTTCAACAAACCAAGATCTGTATGACTTTTTTTCTAAGATAATGTCCAATAAATATATAATGAACATGATGGGTGAGATGACGTACTTTTTGGGACTTCAAATCTATCAGAAAGAAGATGGTATATTTATTAATCAGAGCAAGTATGTCCTTGATCTGATTAAGAAATATGGTTTAGACTCAAGCCATCCCGCAAAGTCTCCTATGTTACACAATGTCAAGCTACACAAGAACATTGATGGAAAATCTGTATGTCAGACTACATATAGAGGAATGATAGGTTCATTACTCTATTTAACAGCAAGCAGACTTGATATAATATTTTCTACATGTGTTTGTGCACGATATCAGGCTGATCCAAAGGAATCACACTTGATAGCTGTTAAAAGAATACTCAAATATCTGAAGGGAACACCAAAATTAGGTTTGTGGTATCCCAAAGGATCAGGTTTTGAGCTGATAGGGTGCTCAGATTTAGACTTTGCAGGATGTGGTCTTGATAAAAAGAGTACTATTGGAGGATGTCAACTTTCGGGTGGAAAGCTAGTTAGCTGGACAAGCAAGAAACAAAAATCAGTGGCAATTTCCACAGCTGAAGCTGAATACGTAGCTGCAGGGAGCTGTTGTGCTCAAATACTATGGATGCAACATCAGCTGAAGGACTTTGATTTGCATTATTCAAAGACTCCTATATTTTGTGACAATCAAAGTGCTATTGCCATTACACACAACCCAGTTTTTCACTCAAGAACCAAACACATTGAGATATGACATCACTTCATCAAAGATATTGTAGAAAAGGGAAAGATAGAGCTAGTCTTCATTGAGACTGAAGATCAGCTTGTAGATATCTTCACTAAACCTATTGAAGGCACAAGATTTACAACTCTACTCGGCAAACTTGGCATGCTCAACCCTTAATCAGTATGTTCCATTCTTTATCTCTGTTAAATTTTTGCTAAGTGCTATATTTGACTAAGTGTCTAAATCTGAGTTGAGTGCTCAATCTGAGCTGAGTGCTATATCTGAAGCTAAGTGCCCCATCTAAGCTGAACATTCGGGATCAGCTGAACATTCAGGATCAGTTTAATACTCCATCTAAGCTAAACATTCAGGATCAGCTGAGTACTTCATCTAAGCTGAACATTCACGATCAACTAAGTACTCCGTTTCAAATTGTGGTCAGTTCCACATGTCTAGGTTAGTCCTAACAAATGGTATGTCCAAAAATATGGTAAGTCCAACATATTTACGGTGTGTCCGGTAAATAAACGTCAGTCGTTTAAAAATTTTTATGATATATTATTTTCATAAAAATATCTTTCTAATATAACAGTGTGCGTTTGTGTATCTTACAATAAATTTAGCCGCTGTAACAAACTGCGTAGAAGTTTTTACAGTAACGGTCATATTTATTACCCTCCGATAACGTAACTTTTCTCTCATATTGAAAAGGTATAAATAAGAGAGATCTTTCATATTTCGTTTACTTTTCCAAAATATTCTTCTCTATTCTCTAAAACCCTAACGTTGATGTGTGCAGAGTTCATTGCTAAGTGCTAATCCTTACTAACTGCAATCCAATACGATAAGTTCAATTTCAATGGAGGGTTATACTCTTAATCTAACTAAAAAAATTATCCGTGGTGGAAATTTCAAGAACAACGCACTCCCCACCTACAAATAAAACAATGTCATCGCCTGTATTGACATTCCAAAGTCCTAAATTGGTAGCGGATATGAGGAGTGGGTCTCCTACATTCGCAAGGGACCCCTGGCACATGCATTTCTTCGTGGTCCTACTGTGCTCATCCCTCAAGTTCTAACGGCATTTTGGTATACGTGTAAACTGGATGCAACTCAACCGGTTATACGGGGAACAGTCCTAGGTGGATAAGTGGCGATAGAAGTCGATGCAAACTGTCTCCGTCGGATTCTTCATCCCCCGATTCATAATCAGTATGAAGCGACGGTTTCTAGAGAAACATCACGAAGTGTTTTACCCTTAATGGGTCATCCTCAAGTCATTGGCGTCATACGGAAATCTGTTTTCCAGACGACATGGGGATTTATGGTATCCACTGTGGTTCGTTCCCCTGGATACAAGGTGGGTGGCCTGGATAATGTGAATGACTTTGAAATGCAACTATTATACAACTTATTATATGATCAACGAGTGGATTACGCTGAGTTGATCTTTGAGGCATTCAAGTTATTGGTGACCAAGAACATAAGGGACACCATTGAGCCTTTCCCAAGATTTATATCCATGGTCATCGAGGACATATTAGGTAGATGATATACTATTCAATATGAGTCAACCCCTACTCCTACTCTCAGCTACAGAATGTTCGCCCATGATATTTTCCCTGGGCACCCTACAATGAGTGCTCAGATGAGGGTGTATGTACGGCTTCCGACTCCTGAGTCACGTGAAGCTGATACAGAGGAGGAAGCTGCGGAAGAAGTGGGTGACGATGTTGGTTCTGAGGCTGAGTCCCCTCAAGCTAATCTACCTAGGACTCAACTCAAACCCAGTGCACAAATAATTTCATCCACCACTTCGAGTTCTGAGCAAAGGAGTCTGTTTCCTAGCTCTGAGTCTCCACTGCTAGGTGCAGCAGGTATACTTTCGCATCCCTTATCTCCTTCTCTCTGCTTTACTTCTCCATCTCCAAAATTAGGAGATAGGACTGAGTCAAGCCCAACTCAGTCTAACCCCTCTCCTCCATCTTAAACATCTCCATCTATATTACAATCTACAGCCAACCTTGGTCAGCCTACTGCTACCAAGGGTATATCCTACACCTATACAAGGAAAACTGCCAAAGGTGGTCCTTTATCTCAAAAGGACTCTGGAGTTGATATCACATTGATACCTCCACCGGTAGGAGCTGAGGGGGATACGCCTTCTCTTAAGGTGCCAACCTCTAGGCTCAGTTCAACCCTTAAGCCTAAACCGGGTATGGTGTCTACTCAGCCCATACATACTAGTGCCATGGGAGAGCCTACTTCTGTGCCTTCACAGCCCCATGAAGGTAACATTGAAATACTAAACAATCCCCAGGGTCAAATACCCCCTTCCTCACCTCTAAGCATAGCTAACCTCACTACCATACCTCACGACATTGTTCATTCTTCTCTTCCATTCTTACACACTCTAGTACGACCTGTCAATGAACCTTTCATACACCAGGAAGGTTTACAGGGTCCGTATTCTGGCCCTGTTGATTCCATAGGTCAGCACCAACCTTTGGATATGGGACCCACATCCTTACCTATTGAGGAACACTCAACAGCCATTCCTACGGTGGAAATACACTCTTCCACTGGACAGGAGGACTTTGAGGTAAGAAGAAGACCCGAGGACTCAAAGCTGATGACCACCGATGCTCAAGTCATCAAGGACTATCTACAAACTCAGTTTGAGCTCCTACACATGAACAGGAAAGATGACAAAACCAAGTTGATGCGTAAACTTAATGATTTGTCAACTTCAGTAGCCAACTTGGAAAGCTTCGTGCTCAAATTCAGACCCTCCCCTATTGATGATGACAAAAAGGGGGAGGAAGAAACATCTCAAGTTGCTCACATCAATCTTCCTCAAAGCTAATTTACCAAAATTTGTTGAAGCTGAGTCCGTTCCAACTTCACAAATAGATAAAGGGAAGAGTAAGGTGTTTGAGATGATAAAAAGAAAGAAAAGAAGTGTTTGCCTCTAGCAAAAAGAAGAAAGGTCATCATTGCTGAGCCTGAGCCAGAGCAACATGGTAAGTCTCAACTAGTTGCACATGAATCTGACTCAAGTGATGAAGCTGATGCAGCACAGAAAGCCAGTGACATGCTTGCTAAGTAAATGTTACAAGAGATGGCTAAAGAACTAGGCAAAACATTGGAGGAAATAAAAGAGCAGCAACGACAAGCTGAAATTCAAAGAGAAAAGGCTAAAGCTAAGGCTGCCAGAGCTGAAGCTGAGGCTGACTACTCTGGACCTAGAGCTGCCCCAATTCCCTACTCAGATGTGGATCTAAGGCATTGTTATAAAATAACGCATTTTAATAACAAGACTGAATCAATTACACTGAGTAGAAAAGGAGAATTGGTGATCATCAACTTTGTACTAGACAACAAACAATAAATTGGTCTAGATATGAGATGTCTGTAAAGTTGGGGTTCTAAGAGTTAAAGATCTTAGCCACAACTATCAAACAGATGAAAAAGTGTCAAATCAGATAGGAGATAGTTGATGTGCTTAAAACACTCTTCATAAGAATTGATCAGTTAGGTGAGATTCCTGCTGATGAAATTGATACTTTCCTTAATCGAGGCAAAACTGCAAGAGTTAGAGCAGCGAGCCAGCGAGCTAAAAGAGACATCGATTTACAAGTTCCAAAGGGAGTTGAATTCAAAGAAAACACTTATATCACTCAACCTTTGGAAGGATTCTTGTATCTTGATGTGGAAAGTAATCAATGTTTCTTAAGAGTAGCAGATCTTCATTTGGCAAATTTGGAATTGATTTTGTACTTGAGAAGTCTAAATGATGGCTCAACTCAGAAATCAGTATTCAAATATCATCTCCACAAAGAAATCAGATCAAGAAGAACTGAGATGAGAGAGCTACCAGAAGGTGAAGAGATTGTGAATGATGCTATCAGGAAAGCTGCGATCGGGGAACTTAAATGTTATGATATGTGGTTAGAAGTTGGAGATCCTATTGATTAAATAGATTAGTTCTATGATTTTGTATGCACTAAGTGTGCAGAAGCTAATCATAATGATTAAGCTACAATGTAAATGATATGTTCATTAATACAAACTCAAGTTTGATATTTTCAACTGTTTTATTATTTGATATGTTCAAAATTATGTTTGATATGTTCAAACAGACAACTTTGTAAGTTTAAGCTGATAATTGACATGTTCAATTACAAACTGATATGTTCAGTAGTATAAGTTTTGTAAGTTCAGAACTAAAATTATTTCTGATAAGTAGTTGTATATTCAAATACTTAGAATACATGTCTTATAATAGGTTTGTAACATACACGTCTTGTAAGTTCAAGATACGTGAATAAGTATGGATCAGTTCAATACTTATTTCAAGAACTAACTTTGGTCAGTTCCAGAGTGGTTCGACATAATTCTGTTAACCTATACCTACTTTGATTAAATCTTTTGTCATCATCAAATAGGGGGAGATTGTTAGTCCCATGTTTAGAATAAATAGATTTGATAAGACAAACTATAGATATGTATAGATGATAGGTTAAGATTTAGGAATTATGTAAGTCTATTATAGACTGACTAGTCAGCTGAAGTTGAGTAGTCAGCGTATAAACAGATATAGAGTTTTCTATGTAAGTACTAGATAGCTCGGTGACTTCTAAGCTGAGATAGGTTTTAAGAGTGAAGACTTGATGACTTGAAGATTCAAGAACACAAGATTCAAGAACTCAACTTGACAAGGTCAAGACTAAGTATGTCAGCTCAGCGTCAAAAGTCAGTTCAGAATTTAAGTAAGTTCTAAATTCTGTTATAAACTCTCCATATCTATGACATTTAAATTAGGATATCTAAACCTAATTTAAACTATCTATTAGTTGGATAGAAATCTCAAACGGAATTAATTAGATATGTTCTAATTAAGGAGTTTGTTACGGTTTTAAAGAAAAGATAAGTTCTATCTTTAAACTGCGATTTGTTTGTAGATATATCAGATATAAGTATAAACCTTCTTATGGGTTTTACATACGTATGTTTACATACGTGAATGAATACACCGAACAGAGTCGACTGCATAAGTTGCAAAATTGTATAAGTTGCAAATCGTACGTGTGTTCGTGATACTTGATACACGTGTGTTGCGATAACTTTGTAAGTTCAAAGTTCGAGAGAGTTTTCAAGAGTTCTTGTTAATCAGTTTAACAAGAAGTTCGATCATCAATTAGTTTGTGATTCAAGAGTGTTTAGAGAGAGTTGAGGTTATAATCATTGTAATATCAAATCATCCTATTGATTTGATTAGAGAGTGATAATAGTTATTGTTCTGTTTGATCATTGAATATATATTTGATTAATTTGGTTATTTGTTTAACGTGTATTCAACCCCCCTTCTACATTATATTAGTTGCTTGTTCACCCTCTTTGGGACCAACACATGATGATGCTAGAATTTGACATGTTGACACGATGTAGTATGCACTTGATTAGGTGTATGCTATGATGATAATTGAATATATGCGCATTGATTGATGATTCGATTGAATCAGATTATTTGTTTATGATTGGTCTGGATCTTATGGACAAAGTTGTCCTACATTAATAACAAAGTTATTCTACTTAAGGACAAAGTTGTCCTCTTCGGGTTGGTTCCAAAACGCAATGGTGGACCGCTTTACAACTCACCCACCGGAGCGGTTGATGTGTCTGGTACCCTAGTTTGGTGCATTGAGCCGTGTTATCTCCCCTGCAAGATATGCTACCTTCTGACTACGCTAGCTCATCGCGGGATGGTAGGATAGAACTATCTGAGCATGATTGATGATATGTGATGTATTTATGTTGATCGCATGCTATTTGAGTACTCACTAGCTATTATAGCTAACAGATGCTACACCCTACATGTGCAGGTGATCCACAGTGAGTTTGGGAGCCCGCGGGTAGTCTACTTTCTTTGGAGGAACACTAGTTTTTGTTAAAACTCTGATAATATATTATGTTGTAATGGATAATGGTCGAATGCTACAGTAACAGTAACACCAAACCGTGTGTGTGGCAACTTTTGATTGTAATATATTTGCCACGTATATTCCGCTGCGTGATTTTAAATGAAAATGATAAATTAATATTTTATAAAAAGAAAAGTCTGGTTTTCGAAATGGCGGTGTTACATAGGGGCGAATTGTTAGGATACGTAATTAAATTACTGTTTATCTGTGCTGCAACCATGTGAGTTACACTAACTTGTACATTATAATAGTGTTAAATGTGTATACTTTCATTGTGGTAGTGTAACTGTTATTTGGTATGTGAAGTGAAAGGTTGCGTATATTGTGGTGAAAACGCAACTCGGGCACAAAAATGAAGTAAACCCTTGGGGTACCTTGGATAGCCAATAGCGACCCAAAGAGACGTTAAAACCTTGGGATGCCTTGGTTAGTCAAATGTGATTTAAGGAGACATAAAACGCTTGGGGTGCCTTGGGTAGTCGGATAAAAAGTGAAATTGTTGACAATGTATTGTTCTAGAATTATGTGAGTGATTATGTGATCATGGATGACTATGTGTTTTTTGTATACCTAGTGTGATATGTAAGTGTGTGTACTCCTTATGCTTTATGCTTACTGTTGTTGTTACAAATCGTTCGGAATATAATCGAGGGAAAGCTCCAGCGGAGTGAATGCAAGTCATCTACCATCAAACGTTTTTACTATTAATTATTTGATTAATTAGTATATTATTTTTAAACATACTTAAGTATTTTTTTAATTAACTCTTTCTTTTGATTGAACATTATATGGCGTGTAGTTCTGGGTACGAAACCTCGTCACAAATATTAGTGAAGTTAATATGGATTATTATACATTTATATAAAAAAATTTGTGGCGTTACAACTTGGTATCAAAGCTCCTCCGTTTAAGTATTCGAACATGCAACTGGTGTATTTAGACTTAAACCTTGGTTCTAAAAGTTTTATCGAAAATTAACATTTAACTACAAATTGTCTAGTTAAAAACTGTAATTAGCCTTTCTCGCATGTTATTGAAATCACTTGTAAATTGGCTATCACTCGTATTTTGAAAATTTATGGCGTTATTGTTGAGTTCACGGTAGTCTATACACACGTACTTTTTCACGAAAAGGATCATCGCTCCCCAAGGCGAGCTACTTGGACAGATGAAACCCTTATCAAGTAGTTCCCGAAATTGTGGCGGTGCTAACCATATGGTGCCTTAGCGATAGGTGCTACTCCCAGCACCAACTCTTTACCAAACTCCGCTTGCCTATCCAGCGGTATTCCAGGTAAATTCTCACGAAACACCTCCGGATATTCGTGTACAACCGGTACGTCGGATACCCCGAGCTTCTTCTTTTCCATTCACGAATCAACCATATGAGCTATAAAGGCAGTGCAACCCTTATATTGTCCTGATGACGACCCAACCAATCCATGTCCACAATCACTTGATGTAACACCGCCTTTGCTATATTAAAAATTAGTATAAATTTGAGTTTTCAAACTGCATGGTTCTGTTTGTATTTTGAATATTTACCTGTTTGTTTACTTATCTAATATTTCAAAACAATGTAGTGGAATTTTAACCAAAACAAACAAACCCTATTAACTATTATAGTTTCAAAACACATGTTTGGCGTATATACAAATATACAATACAAAAACTGCCAAACATGAAACCCGGTTTCTTAATATAAACCGACCATTGTATTATAATACCAAAAGTAGTGTTCCTCCCAAAAAGCATGTACAAAACTTCAAGAGTCCCCAACTCACCAATCCTGCCTATTCTTTATCTGTAAAAAGGAAATATCAATAACATTAGCAATTTATAATAGATAGTGAATACAGGCAAGCATGAATATAATAAAGCAAGTCATACACCAGGAATGAACATACAAAGCTAGCCTATCACATAACGGTAGTGTTAACATGTCAAGTGGTGTTATATCTTGCCGGATAGCTAATCCAGCTCAACAACTTCCACCGGGGGAATCAAACACTGCCAACCATGCTGGTTTCATCACATAAGTTACTTTACCTGCTCGTTATGGAGCCATAGGCTCATTAGGCTTAGCCAATTAAGGCAATCACCGTAAGAGTTTAAAGGAACGGAACTCGAGTACCATTGATCCCGAACAATTTCCCGAAGTCCCATAGGACCCAGCTAAAGCTGACCTTCAATAACATATATGTCTGGACGTTCACATAGCTCATCAATAACCCTTTGCAGGGACAATAGCATGCATGCATTTACATATAACCAGTATTCATCAAAATTATCACAATATACGCACATGTACTTAAATACATGTCTAGCATATCATTTATCATGTCAATACTTGTTTTCTAATCTTATTTGCGTATACATACAATTCTATGTGCGATAAATAGCATACAATATTCATTTAACTCAATTAGCATCCAAACCTTCCTTTATTGGACTCATGGAAGCCGGTACTCACCTGAGAGTCTAAAGAAACATAAATATGGATTCGGCTCTCCTTGTTTTCTTACTTACCTATTGTATACATACAAGTTCACTTAGATTATCATACAACATATACATACACTATTACTAGTGTTAAACCCCACAAATATCCCTTAATGTGTTAAAAATGTTCTAATAACATTCCATGTACCTAAACCTTTGAAAAACAGCTAACTGTTTACTGCAGACAGATTCACGCCGTGACCTCCAAACAGCAGTTCGAAATGAGCCCTGCTCTGCTGTGTTTTCCATCCAAACCTAAGTTCAACATGTTCTTAATTATTTCCAGTTTATACAGTAAGTTTAGGACATTAGTAGGAGTCCATAAACATTACAATATCATTGTTTAACATCAAATTCAAGTTTGAATCATCAAATTATCACTTTTGACCCATTTGGTCAATTTCATGAAATTCAAGCTTTAATAGCTAATTTTGTTTTACCCAATTCTCGACCTAAACACCTATAATGAAGAACAAGAATGGAGAAACCTTACAACTATGAGGAATATGGTGAAGATAAGATCTGGAGTAGATTACAGACTTGAACTTGTGATTAATTGTTGCCTTGACCTTGATCTTGGATCAATCTTCCTTCATGAACACAATGACAAGAGAAGTGAGGTGTGTGTGTGTGTGTTTGAACGTGTTTGTGTGCGTGTTGGTTGAAGTGGTAACCTTAAACCCGACTTTGGTTTTTTCAATTATCCACAAGGGGTATTTTGTTCCCCTTTTCAACATATGACACAACACCCGATTAACTGTTTCAACTAACGAAGATATTTTCGAAATCATCGTTTGAAACCCTTTAATATTTTATTATTTTAATCTATTTCTCTTATTATTTTTAGAACCTCATTTACTAACCAATAGCATATTTTCTATTGATACTTATAAATATATTTTCATTTAATTCTTTTAGTTAAATTCACGTAACAATAACGCGCACAAATAGATCCATTTGAGGATATTACAACTCTATCCCTCTTTAGAAGATTCCGTCCTCAAAATCTGTTCAGCTGGGAATAAGTGAGGGTATCGTACCTTCATGTCATCATCTATTTCCCATGTTAGGTTGGGACCTAGGCCGTGCTTCCACTTGACGAGAATTAACCTAATTATCTTCTTACGCGGCTTCTTTGTCTTCGCATTAAGAATTTCAACAGGCTCCTCTACAAGGCGTTTAGCTGAATCAACCTTCAACTCTTGAAGAGGTAGAACTTGTTCTTCATCAACTTTACACTTTCTCATATATCATACATTGAAAGTGTTGTGAATATGAGATAGCTCAGGAGGTAATTCAAGAGATACAGTCTGCTCATTGACTTTTCGAATAATCCTGAATGGACCAATATAACGTGGACTCAGCTTGCCTTTGCGTCCAAAACAAATTACACCCTTCCAAGGAGATACCTTCAAGAAAACCCGATCGCCCACACTGAATTCAGCAGGTTGGCGCTTTGGGTCTGCATAAATGTTTTGACGATCACGAGCTGCTTTTAGTTTCTCGAGAGCTATTTTGACTTTATCAGAACTGATATGCACAATTTCAGGTCTGGCATACTGCTTCTCACCCGGTTCAAGCCAACAAGTGGGAATGCGACAACGCCTCCCGTATAGCATTTCATAAGGTGGCATTCCAATGGTGGAATGATAAAAGTTATGATAAGCAAACTCTATCAATGGGAGATGAGAATCCTAAGAACCACCATATTCAAGTATGCATGCTCTCAGCATATCTTCCAAAGTCTGAATTGTTCTTTCAGATTGCCTATCCGTTTGTGGATGATAAGCAGTACTTAGATGAACCTGTATGCCAAGCTCTCATTGCAAGCTTTGCCAGAAATTAGACATGAAACGATAGTCACGGTCAGAAACAATAGAACAAGGTAAACCGTGACATGTGACAATCTCGTTGATATATAGTTGAGCTAGGCATGTCAATGATGCAGATTCATTTGTAGAAAGAAAATGAGCACTTTTGGTTAATCGGTCAACAATGACCCAAACCATGTTGTGCCCTTTGAGTGTCTTGGGTAGCTTTCAGACAAAATCCATTGTAATATGATCACACTTCCATTCTGGAATGTCAAGCTATTGCAGATTTCCATAAGGCCTTTGGTGTTCTGTTTTAACTGGTGCACATATTTGACACCTCTCCATGAAGGAAGTGATGTCTCTTTTAAGAGTAGGCCACCAATACAGCTTTTAAAGATCATAATACATCTTTGTAATACCTCGGTGAACAAACAACCTAGAATTGTGAGCTTCCTGTAGTATCAACTCATGGTTGCCTCCAATAAATGGTACCCAGATTCGGGATTGAAAAGTCTTCAAACCCCGTCTGTCTTTAGCTAGCTGATCCTTTATCTTCCACATAGTCTCAGCTTTCAGATTATCCTCCTTTAGAGCCAATTGATGTGCTTCCTTCAATTTTGAGATGATATCAGGAATCACAGTAAGTTTCATGAATTTGGCTTCTGTTGAAACCCCTTTTCCACTTAAGGCATCAACTACTACATTAGCTTTGCCCGGGTGATAACCGATCTCACAATCATAGTCTTTGATTAACTCAATCTAGCGTCGTTGCCTCATATTGAGTTCTTTTGAGAAAAGACATACTGTAAGCTTTGTGATCCGTGCATACAACACATCTTGTGCCATCTAGATAATGCCTCCACAGCTTCAATGCAAATATAACTGCTGTGAGTTCAAGATCGTATGCTGGGTAGTTCTTTTCATGCGGTTTTAATTGCCTTGAAGCTCAGGCAATCACATTGTCACGTTTCATTAGAACACAACCCAATCCAGAATAAGAGGCATCACGATAAACTATAAAATCATCCGACCCGTTAGGCAAAGTAAGAATCAGAGCTTAACATAGTAGTCGCTTCAAAGATTGAAAGGATTGCTCCTATGCATCAGACCACACATAAGCAACATCCTTCCGTGTCAATATTGTAAGAGGACCAACGACTTTAGAAAATCTCGAATAAATCGCCGATAATAGCCAGCTAGACCAAGAAAACTCTTGATCTCTGTAGGAGTTTTGGGAACCTCCCAATTCATCACTGCCTCAACTTTAGCAGGGTCTACTTTAACACCATCCCTACAAATAACGTAAACATGAAAATACGCTTCCCGAAGCCAAAACTCACATTTTGAAAGATTGGCATAAAGTTGTTCTCTCTTGAGAGTATCGAGAACTTGACGAAGATGTGATTCATGCTCAGCTTCGGTTTTCGAAATGATCAATATGTAATCAATAAAGACTATTACGAACCTGTCCAGAAATGGACGAGAAACTCGGTTCATGAGATCAATGAAGATAGCTGGTGCATTGGTTAAGCCAAATGGCATAACCAGGAATTCATAATGGCCGTAGCGTGTACGAAAGGCAGTCTTCGGAATATCTTCAGTATGAACCTATACCTGATGATACCCTGATCAGAGATCGATCTATGAAAAATAGGTTGCTCCCTGTAATTGTTCAAACAAGTCATCTATGCGCGGGAGAGAGTATTTGTTCTTAACAGTTCGCTTGTTAAGTTCCGTGTAATCTATGCACATTCGCATAGTCCCATCTTTCTTCTTGACAAAAAGAACTGGAGCTCCCCAAGGAGAAGAACTCGGGCGAATGAAGCCCTTGTCAATTAGTTCTTGAATTTGATTCATCATCTCGTGAAGCCTAAATGCGCCACGAGGGGACTTAGAACTTCACGAACCATGCCGCCCGGTCGAGACTCGTGAGGGCATCTCCTTCACGACCTCGTCACGGGCTGTGAAGCCCAAAGGCATCACGACGCGTGGCGGCCGTCGAACAATCGTTAGGGCAGCCTGCTTCACGACCTGTGGAGCATCCTTCATGGTCGTGAAGCCCCTCTTTGACTTTCTCCACCCACATAAAGTTGTCGGGATCAATCCTTGGCGTGTGACCCAATAGGCTCGTGCTTCATTAGCAGTGATACCGGCATACGTGTGTCAGTGGGCAGATTCCAACAAACTCCCACTTGTACATGACACACTGTACCCATGTGTTAGGTTTATTAATTGTATAGAATAGAAGATTATATTTTGAGTGAAGTTTGTATTAATTACAAACTAGAGGGTCTTAATTGTAGATATACTCATGGAGTATATAAGCCTATGATTAAGGCTAATCATGTATCAATTGCCATAATCAATGATATGAACTATGTGTTAATCAAGGTGTAATTAGTATTCTCTCGTAGTTCTACACATGCAATTGAAGATTAGATTGATACTTGAAGAATTAAGGGATTATAAATTGGTATCAGAGCCTAAGGAGTGATTTGATTGAAGATTGGATCAAGAATTGCAAAAAATTTGAAGAAATTTTGAAGATTTTTTGAAATTTTCAGATTATTTTTGGGCAGAAACTTTGAAAAATTCTAGAAAATTCATACGATCTTCAATTAATCTAATTTTTGGATATGTCGTTATGTATGATTTCAGGAACTTACAGTAAAATTTTCAAGTGCAAAATCCGCTCCATGTGAGAGAAATCTAAGAATTACGAATCTGGGTTTTTGAAAGATGTTCTTGAGACTTGAATTTTGAAATTCGTGATTTAGTTGGAATTAATTGCTCATTTTTTGAAAAAAGTGTTAGTAATCATATCACGAATCAATCTGCAAAGTTTCATATCAATTCATGAATCACACATGGAGTAATTTGAAAATTAAGTTTGTTGTGTTCTTGGTGTTCTTGGTTAATTTTGGTTAAATTCGTGATTCTTGATTCAAATTGGTACAGAAGGAGTGTTTAAAAAGTGTTTGTGAAGGTGGAGATTGATAAATTTGAAAATAAAATACGATTTTGGTGAATTTTGAAAATTCAAGATTGATGGTGTTCTTGATGTTCTTAAGTAGAAGATGATGAAAGGAGGATTTTGATCAAAAAATTTTTAGTCAAAAAGTGTTTTTGGTGTTTGTGTGTCAAAAAGTATCGGATTTACGGATTTTTGAAAGTACCGGATTTCCAAGACTCGGATTTGTTTGAAAGTATCGGATTTCAAAGACTCGGATTTGGTTGAAAGTATCGGATTTCCAACCAGGGGCTCTGCCCTTTGGACCCCGCTATCAGGGGCGCTGCCCCCGAACCCCCGTCTTCGTTGTGACTGAATTAGAATCAATCTTTCTCAACTCATAGTCACTCTAATTGATTCTTATACTACACTTTCAAATCATTCCTAAACAATCATATAGTGTTCAGGTATCAAGATGTCAACGAAGATTCCACAAGTTGAAGTAAATTTTGAGAAAAAGAAGGCAGAAGGATTGGTTAATGAGAATATCTAGCTCAAAGAGAAGATTTCTTCACTGAAAAAAGAGATTCACACATTCACACGGAGAAATACAATTTATGATGTAAGGATTGAACGTATATCAGATGATATAATCAAAAAGGAGAAACAGATGCAAATTCTGAGTGGAGAAAGTTCATTACTAAAAGAACAAGTTGAATTTGAAAAGAAAAGAGCAAGTGAATTACAAGTTGAAAAAGCTGAATTGCATGATAAGTTGAAACAACTTGAGCAACAACTACTTGTTGAAAAAGTTGAGTTACAGAAAGAAACAAAGGTATTAGACCTAGAAAAGAGTTTGGAAAGTGAAAAGAAAATGTTTGAAGAAGAAAGAAGTAAGTTTGTGAAGAAAATTTCACAACTTGAAGTACATTCTAAACAAGAGAAAAAGAAAGCAGAGATTTTGTCAGAAGAGAATGCCAAGTTTAAAGACCTCATATCTGAATTTTCTGTTGAATGTCAAGATTTTCAAAGGATGTTGCAGAATGATGATAAGTTGATAGCGAGTTTAGGTATTGAAAAGGCTGAATTGCAAAGAAAAGTTACAGGACTTGAGCAACATCTTATTGCCTCTTCTAAACTATATATTCTCAGCTGAGTTCTGAAAAACAAAATATCTGAGCTTCAGAAGACTCTGGACACAGAGAAGAAAACATTGGAAAAAGAGAGACTAAAGTTTTTGCCTAAACTCAAGTTCGCAATGCTTGTTGCTGAAAAAGCTTCTGAATCTACCAAGACTTCCGCTGACAATATCAATTTTGATTCAGAAACACATTGTGGTAGCGATACTGACTCTTATTTTTCTGTTGCAGATGCTGAAAGTAGAAAATCAGATGACGATTTCATTGATGCTTCTACTCCCAAAGCAACTACTTCTTCTCAAAAGCCAAAAGAAACTCAATTCAGAAGTCAACAGAATGCATCTTATTCAAGTTATATTGATTCTGAATTTTCAATAAGCTCAAATGATTCTTTACTAAAGACTAAACAAGCTTGGATTCCAAAGAAGAATCTAGGTGACATGTTTGTAAAGATATCATCATTCTGAACTAAAAAGAAGAAAACCAGAGAAACCTCAATATTTAATTCACCATGTGGTTCAATCAATCATGTGCATTCAAATCCATGTTTTTCATCATCAGAATTCCGTATCAAAAATGTCATAACTGATGAATTCTCATCCAACACAATACCTACCAGCACATCTTCAGAAACTAAACCTAGAGTATCTGAGT
Source organism: Dittrichia graveolens (assembly GCA_038502395.1). Taxonomy (NCBI): domain Eukaryota; kingdom Viridiplantae; phylum Streptophyta; class Magnoliopsida; order Asterales; family Asteraceae; genus Dittrichia; species Dittrichia graveolens. The sequence continues at coordinate 44,567,469 of JARJIL010000009.1, read as the reverse complement.
TTCGAATGAAGAATGTCATCAATGATGGTTTTAAGTCCAATGTTGTACCACAAAGAAGAATGCATAGAAAACATCATTCTGGTAAGGACAATCATGCTGATATGCAATATCATTCGTTTAAACATCAAAATACCAAATTCTTTTCTAAAGAAAAGCATAATGAAAATTTTGTGCTCAAAACTGATGTCAAATATCCTTTTGTGGTATACTCAGTCAAGCACTTAATCAGACTTCCAAAAGAGAAGATTTGTAAAACTTCAAGAAAAAATCATAAACTTGTTGTTCAAAATGGTATTCCCCAATGGCATACAGGCCCAATGCATAGAAAGGTTCATAAACCTATCATAGCTGGAACCAACTTCAAGTGGGTACCAAAGTGTGCTTAATCTGTTTTGCAGATTAGTCAGAGACATTGTTGGAACACAATGAAGATCATTCAGAATATGTTGAAAAGTACATTGTGTTCAGTATGCTAACAATTTCAATCTCTTGACTTGAAGAAAGAAGAGTGTTCCCTGCAGTCCATTTCACATGTCATTGTGTTCAGCATTAGCCCGAGTCTAATGTCCTGAGAAACTTAATGTTTGTAGTTTATCATTCCTTGATATAACTTGTGTGATAATGGTTCATTATTTGCAGGGGGAGCAAGAACGACATAGATTCTTTGACAGACAAATCATTTTCGTCGAGAACCTACAAGATGGCAATTTTGTTTAAAATAAAAACTATTTTTGTGCATTCTTGTAGGGGGAGCAATTTTTTTTCTAACCTAGTGGATGAAAAATCATATTCGAATTTCAATGCATCAACATAGGAAGAGTTTATTTTTTTCTTTCAAATCATTTTAAAAATGAAAATTTCAAAAACAATACAAAATTTTAAAATTCAAAAAGATTTTGAATTTTCAAATTTTATTGTTTTCCCATCGAGAAGGAATTCATTCGGTGATTCATTCTGATGTCTTTCTTGATTCATTTGACAGTTGATCTTCTAAACGCTCATCTTTCATTTTTTGAATTCTATCCCGATAATAATTCTGGAAATCTTTCCTTTATTGTCGAATATTCCATTCATTATGGAAACCGTTCATTCTTGTGTCAATCATTTTTTATGTGACACATACTTTTCAAGTGCTCAATAAGGCACCAAAGAGTGAGTGAGTGTAGGATGATTCTACTCCTATGGTTAATCAAGAACCAGAAGGACCTGCCCCAGGAGTTCAGCTTATGCTTAAAAAAACAAAGTAAGGGTTTAATTGGTCAAATAGGTGAGCAGTATCAGTTATCACGTGATACTGATTGGTGGGCAAAGATAAAATGAAAATGAGAGGGGTGGAACAGGAGATCGGGGTGCATATGATCAACAAATCACTTTGAGCATACATGTCAACTCATTTTTTTCATTTCCTACTTCAAAATTCTTTGACTGTTCATATTCTTTAATTGCTCAAATCATTCTTGACAATCTTTCTTAACTGAATATTTCGTGAAAATCATTCTTGTTGACATCAATATGATTGCTCCTAATCATTTGAACAGATAACAAGTGTCAATTTGTATCCAACGGAGATACAAATATTCATTTTGGAAAGAGAGTTTGAGGGAGAAGTTGAAAAATATTTAGAGAGCTGAGGGTGAGAGATAGGATCAAAATAAAAGAAAGATACTCTCAAAACAGTGTCAATCTGGGTAACCACATATACTACTAGATTTCATGTGTTGAAATTTGGTATTGAAGAAGGCATCATGGACCCAGTGATGCAATGCACTAACCCCACCCAGCTACTCAATTATCTTTTAAAAGATGATTGTTTCAACTTCACATGAAGAATTAGCACATCTCTATTGACATCTCACTCGGAGATTGTTAATATTGAAACAAGGAGGACATGCTGCTCTGGTCCCCGACTTCTTTCATGCACTTATAGAGTCTAGAGCTTATTGCTATATAACTTTATTTCTTAGGACACATGATGGAAATGTCACAAGTATCTAGTTTTTGTAACTGATACCGGAACATCTTGAGTGTTATCTTTGTGATATTCACGATGATAGATGGAAATCCTACCAGTTCTATCATTATTCCAACACTGAATGTGGGTCACACAGTTTATTCAAACTATTGTGTTAACGAGCAATCTATGTGATCTCGGTATTAACATTTCCCAACGGGAACTTTGATACATATCAAAGAGATACATATTTGATGCACAAATCAAGCTGAATGTCAATTACAATTACATGATGTTCATGAAGAATCCTGATCATCATGAGGGGGAGAAAGTTTAAAGAAATTGAAATTCAGTTGATCTTGAAAGAAGGAAACAAAAATATTAGTTGATTCTTACTGAGTTGAAGATGGTGATGAGTTCTTATTCTCAATGCTATTCTTAAAGCTTATCAAAATTGTGCAGCTAAAGAAAACCAAATTCATATGTTAAGAGGGAGACAAAGAAAAGTTTAATTTTGAAAAATCAATATATGTCAAGTCAAGGGGGAGCAAAGAAAGAGATATCTATCAAATTTGAAAAAGATCAAGAGATTCAAAAGAAAAGATAATTGTGTGGTCAAGACATTATGATCAGGATAAACAAGATCAAGAGCTACATTCAAGGGGGAGAGAACAAAATATTCCTCATGCAAAAGCAAAGCTTATTTTAAGACAATAGAGCTCAAGATCAGAAAGAAAATGTTTGAAGATTCCCCAAAGCTTCAAAAGAATATTAACTTAAGAAGAATATCTGCATGATTCAAAAGGGGAGTTTGTTAAAGTTTGCGTCAGATGTCAAAAAGACATAACGTCTTCTATTTCTATACAAAGGGGGAGATTGTTAGATTTATTAATTGTATATAATAGAAAATTACATTTTGAGTGAAGTTTATATTAATTACAAACTAGAGGGTCTTAATTGTAAATATACTCATGGAGTATATAAGCCTATGATTAAGGCTAATCATGTATCAATTGCCATAATCAACGATATGAACTATGTGTTAATCAAGGTGTAATTAGTATTCTCTCATAGTTCTACACATGCAATTGAAGATTAGCTTAATACTTGAAGAATTAAGGGATTATGACCATGTGCATCACAGACAGGGAGCGGCCTCTAGCAAGACATTCCTGCCCCCAAATCAACACGAGGTGTGTCATCCCTGACAAGTACCTAATCACCATCCAAACGGGTTTGATAAGGTCCTATAGATAACTAATCAATCATCCTATTGTTCGCGATATCCGGGTGAACACGAGACATAGTACAAAGTCATTTTACGATTGTTCACGATTATGTTTCTCGATCAAGATTGGTAGTGACCAAAATATGCAAGTTCCAACTGATCAACTATCATTGCAATCATGAGCACGGCCGTGCATTTTAGTGTCAACGCCCGATCATCGAGGGGCCCAAGGATATCTCTCTTAACAGAGGAACAAAAATCCTTCGACTACATTACCCCATTACATGGGTAATACTTTTCCCAAAAGCTTCCTTTATAACAACCAGTTACGGACTGCGTTTGAAAGCAATCAGAACAAGGGAGACCAATGTCGTGGAAACACATGTATCTCCGGTCAAAGGACAAGATATTATCATCCTAAGTTACTCTTGACATGTACCATGAAGTATACTCAGGTGTGGGTCGTCCAATCACTTGAAACTCTTTTCAAGTATAGGTAAAGTATTGCGTCTCTCATATCCAATCCCCATTGAATACACGACCAATGCTTTCCCTCAATCTTCGTTCGAACTTCCTTCCGATGAAGAGTGTCTGAATGTGGACATTTAGAATGTAAAATATTCAGGGAAGCGGTAAACATGCTAAGATGGAACACAATAAAGGCAATTAAGAATACCCGCTACACGCGTATTAACAAATCCCCATTTGATAATCGATACTAACAAAAGCACAATGTTGCTTAACGTTCCCAAAATCAGCAAATCAAAATTTCAACTAAAACAAACTCAAGCCAAGTCTTTGCAAGCATTAGTATGACAAACATCATCATCTTGCAACTACGGCTTTAGCAAAACGGATCCGTCACCATGCCATCCGTTTGTATTCTTAAGATGACCATATCTCTACCTCAACCAATCACCTAAAAGTGTGCGTTGGTGAGACAACGGTCCTTTGTCAAGCTATCGTACCTTCATTGATTCATTAGAACTCAATAAGATTAAAGATGCTTGAGATAAAGGCTATCTTGACAAGCCATCGTACTCTTATTGTCTCATAAGATCCCAATAGAGTCAGCGATGCTTTGAGAAGCATACTTAATAACAACACCATATTTAGTAGGATCACGAACCTCGATAAAGTTCGGCAGTTATCCTAGGAAGTTTATAAGCAAGCACTTGAATAACAACTTATTCTATACTGCTTCTTACTACATATCAACAAGAACATATTTCAATATTTCTTTAACTCCTTTCACTGGTTTTTTATATCCTATAATTGTTATGGATGCATAATTCTTGATTTAAGCTTTTCAAGCGAAATCGGGACATTATCTCCAACACTATGTATAAACTAGACATGTTTAGAATAGGATTACAAAATGCTCCACTAGCTCTGGCATTCCTCCATGTTTTATCATTGCCTTTTGAAAACTCAAACAAATGATTTTCATATCAAAGCAAAGATTCTAACATTGAGATGGCAACATAAGTCCACAAGTGAAAGACTATGAGCATTTCCTCAGAAAATTCCTATTAAGGAATGTGGTCTTCACTTCCACCCAATATAGCCTAAAAGGCACTAATAAAATAAGTATCCGTGTGGACTTCAACATAACCACCGGGAGAATGTTTCTTATATGATACCTTACTCATGGTCAATCATCGTCAAACCATTCCTACTAGTCGGTATTTGAAGTATTCTACAAACTTATCCATGTTTGGTTTATTTCATCAATGAACCAATCACACCTTGCGGGTTCACACCCAGGTGTAGGATCAAGTAGGTCGAAACCTTGGATATCCGTCATGGATAGCATCTCATCTTATCATTTCCTTCTTTCTCCTAGAGGACTCCAAGCCCATTACGTTTTGTGGTAGTTGATGCATTCATCATGAATCATCATAAAGTTGTCTTCCTCAGACATAATGAATTATATCTTTTCTAGTCTTATGACAACTTCTACCTAGAGGTAATGAATTTATGCCAGGTTCTCTAGCATTGCCATGCTGAGTTTCAATCATTTCTGATTGGGTGCTAGTATCAACATGAGGTCCTTCCATTCAAGGTATACTTTACTCTCACATACATCCATGGATATAGATTTAAGAGACTCTACCTTTGAAAAACTTACAAGTTCTCACAAAGTTTGTCAAAACAAATATCCCATGGTCTTAGTAGAGTACCTAATGGAGTAAATACCTCTAGATCCTGGGTTCTTCCACCTCACGTATAAACGTAGGCTAGACAATCCAGACTTTGGAATAGACAAACAAGGATCCTCCTTTTTGTCATATCCTCTAAGGCGTTTACATGACCATCTTTGTTGTTTATAAGATTTAGAACTTATGCCCACCATTTGGAGAATGACCCAAAACAATTTTGGATATAGAAGTGTAACCTATCACTTTTCGGACCATATCAAAATGTCTGGTTCCTCCTTTAGACGACCACATGTAACAATGTGTCTTAAGAGGAAGGAATTGTGAGACAATCCCGTAATTTTTATGATAGTCACATAATATAAAACTAAGGTATTCAACATCTTAACTAGATTCGAGTATCATAGTTGCAATGCCCTCTCTATCATGTACCTCATTATGGTGAGTTTTGAGCACCTCTAAGGTTTCAAAAACTAGTCCATTAAAATTAGACATACTATCCTTTCTACCATCATCGGCAAAGGTAACGAAGTATCTTAAGTTACTCCCGATTGTTTGCTTGAACGGTGAACACACTAAAAGTGCGAACGAAATCCAACAAACTTTCAATCCTCTCACATACTCAAGTGAAGGATGTTTAAGTGATCTAGCATAACAAACAAGATATGCATTCAACATTTGACCCATGGTCAAAGGGATCCAAGTTCCTAAACCTCACGGATCTTGCTAAAGCAAGTCTTGTTTATATAGCTAATCGACTTGTACATAAGGATAACTTATCAATTCATTTATGATCGTTCTATTACTCCTTAAGCAAAACCTTACTTTAAATGCCACGATATGGATGAACTTTGAAATAAATCACCACTAATTTCAAAAGTCAAAGTAATATCCATCGTTAACAAAGGCGTTTAGATATAATGTTTCTTAGCCTCACATGGTGTAAAACATACATCCAATAAAGTAATAGAATAGCTGGAAGGAAAGGCAAGATACAAACTTCCAATCCTCTCAATACGGACAAAAACTATGTTTCCCACTATTGAATTCCAACTCTCCATGCCTCATCCACCTACTTCTCTTTTAACACCTTCACTTTGTAACAAACAAATTGTGACAAACGTGAGCACTATCAAGGGAAGGGCAAAGCTCTGGTTTGACTAATTTGATAAGGAAAAATGAACACCTGGTTGTACAGAACAAGTTTTTGTGATAAACTCGTAGCACTATCACATATGTGTAATTTTGGATAAATACTTTTGAAACAGTCACGCTTCCGCTTTATGTAAAACTTTTTGAATGTAAATTACTATGTGAACTTTTATCCAAAAAGGTTGGTTTAATAATTTGGGGCGTTACAACTTGGTATCAGAGCCACAGTTTGAGAGATCTGGATTGTGTTATGCACAGTCTGGACTTGAACCATGGTTTTGAAAATTGTCAAACTAGAGGCTTGCAGCTTGGTGACTATAACTAGCAATTATATTGATTATATGTTGGAACCTTATGCGAGTACATGATGTCTTCAGAACATATATGTTATATGATTGGTAGTACATGGCCTAAGCCTGTGAATCGAGACTTTTTGTGATAAAGTTAAGATTGAACGTGTATAGTGTGTTTAGAATAATATGTGGGCCCATATTATTACAAACACATGATACATGTTAAAACTTAATGGAATCATGAGGAATTTTGTGAATCAGGTAAGGGGTACTTGTATATAAGATGTGCTCATAACTGCTTATTATGGAGGATAGTTTGATAAAGCCGCCTTTTGCCTTAATGCTTTATCTATACTACCAGGATGGTTAATACAAGAGGTTCAAGGGCAGCTAACAATACTAAGGGTGGTCCTAGCCATAGACCGAAGGGGTAGACACTAGTGTAACAGATGAGCGTGTCCCTATAGGAACGTGATGTGATGGGGGTGAAGGAGCCCCAGAGATTAATCAAGGAATCCCAGAGACTACAATTAGAGAAATTGTAGCAAGGGAAATCATTAAAGCTTTGGAGCAAAGAATTCCTTACATCATTAAAAAAGTTGCCGATCAAGTAAGTGATCAGAATAAAGAAATGATTGGCCAAGAGATAGCAACTAGACTAACTGCTTGGGGTGTTGGGATTAATCCTCAACCTCAAGTTATTATACGTGAAGCACCGAAAACCTGTACATTCAAGGACTTTGCGGCTTGTCAACCACCGTTGTTTTATGGGGCAACTGATCCAGTTGCCAGTCACCGATGGATTTCAAAAATTGAAGGTGCGTTTCACACTTGTTCGTGTGCACCTGAAAACAAAGTCAGGTATGCAACCAATCACCTGAGAAGTGCAGCTAAGGATTGGTGGGATATGGAAGTTAAACAGAGAGGTTATGCTCAGATTGAAGTTATGACATGGGATGAATTCAAATAAATTGTTTTGGAGCAATTTGTACCGCAAGCAGAGATTGACAGAATTGTGGAAAAATTCCATAAGATGAAACAGACAAAAGAGACTGTACTTGAAATTAATGCAAAGTTTATGGAGAAAGCTCGTTTTTGCCCTGATTATGTGGCAAATGAGAAGATGAAGATGTATAGATACATGATGGTGCTCAAGCCTAGAATTTGAGAGTTTATTGATGCTAGTGAGCATCAAACAGTGAAATCCATGATGGATGCTGCAAGGGCTAGAGAGTTGGAATTGGAAAGACAGGAAACAGAAAGGAAGTCAGTGGAGAAAGCTACACCGGTGTATTAGAAACCAAGGGTGGAGACTCCAGAAAAGACTGTGGTACAGAAGACGTACCCGATTTGCCCGATGTGTAAGAAGCATCATATGGGAGAATGCAAGTTTGGTTCCCCAATGTGTTACAAGTGTGGGAAACCTGGTCATTTAAGCAGGGATTGCAAAAATCCAATTAAGGTGTGCTATAATTGTTACCAACCGGGTCATCAGAGGTCTGAATGTCCCAATCCAGTTACAGTAGTGTCTACTGGTTCCAAGCCTTCTTCAACTTTACCATCTACACGAGTTCCTGAAGTGAAAAAGGAGAATGTCGCAAAGACGAAGGGAAGAGCTTTTCAGCTCAAAGCTAAAGAAGCCAAAGCAAAGCCCGATGTAGTCACAGATACATACCTTATCAACAATATGCCTGCTCTCGTTCTGTTTGATTCGGGTGCAAGTAGATCATTCGTATCTGTTACTTTTTGCAAAAATTTCAATCATATGTGTGAAAAGCTTGATTCTCCTCTTCAAGTGGAGATAGCAGATGATAAAAGTGTAATTGTATCAGATGTGTTTAAACATAATGTGTTAGAAGTTGATACTATTAGATTCCCTATAGAATTGATACCTATGACTATAAGGGAATTTCAAGTAGTAGTGGGAATGGACTGCTTAGGCTGTAACCAGGATACAATATTGTGTGAACAAAAAGAGATACGGGGTCGTACCCCAAGTGGGGAAGAATTGATTATATGTGGTGAAAGTACAAAAGGAAAATCATGTATGTGTTCGGTTTCCAAAGCTAAGAAGTATCTTCAGCATGGTACACAGCTTTCTTAGCTTATGTCATAGATACTAAATTGGAGAAGAGACAGATGAACTTAGAAGATGTGAAAATGGTGTGTGATTATCCTGATGTGTTTCCTGAGGATCTACCTGGAGTACCACCTCATAGACAGGTTGAGTTCAGAATTGACTTAATGCCGGGAACTTCGCCTATTGCAAGAGCCCCGTACAGACTTGCTCCTTGAGAGATGTAGGAGTTGATGAAGCAACTTCAGGAACTACTAGATAAGGGATTCATTAGGCCCAGTAGTTCTCCGTGGGGTGCTCCTATATTATTTGTGAAAAAGAAAGATGGTACTTTCCGTATGTGCATTGATTACCGTGAACTTAACAAAGTAACCATCAAAAATAAGTATCCTTTTCCAAGGATAAACGATTTGTTTGATCAGTTGCAAGGGGCAACGTGGTTTTCAAAAATCGATTTAAGGTCGGGTTATCACCAACTTAAAATCAAAACAGAAGATATTCCAAAAACCGCTTTCAGAACTCGATACGGTCATTTTGAGTTTGTTGTAATGCCTTTTGGTCTCACTAATGCACCAGCAGCATTTATGGACCTGATGAATAGGGTTTGTAGACCAATGTTGGATAAATCCGTGATTATGTTTATAGATGATATCCTTATTTATTCCAAGAGTACAACTGAGCATGAAAAACATCTTAGAGAAGTTATAGAAATTTTAAGAAGAGAACAGTTATACGCTAAATTTTCAAAATGTGAATTTTGGATCCAAGAAGTACAATTTCTAGGTCATTTGATTAACAAAGATGGAATCAAAGTAGACCTAATGAAATTGGAGGCAGTAATGAAATGGGATTCTCCAAACAACCCAACAGAGATAAGAAGTTTCCTAGGGTTGGCAGGTTATTACAGAATGTTTATTCACGATTTTTCAAAGATTGCTACTCCTCTAACCCAGATGACAAAGAAGAATGTTGAATTCAAGTGGGGAAGTGATCAGCAAGTCACTTTCTCGACCCTTAAACAGAAGTTATGTGAAGCTCCAGTTCTTGCACTTCCTGAGGGGATTAAAAATGTGATTGTATTCTGTGATGCCTCATACAGAGGATTGGGATATGTTTTGATGCAGAAAGGTAGGGTTATTGCTTATGCTTCCAGACAATTGAAACCACATGAAAGTAATTACCCGACTCATGATTTAGAACTTGCAGCAGTGGTATTTGCACTTAAAATATGGAGACACTATTTGTACGGTGTAAGGTTTACGATTTATACTGATCACCAAAGTTTGAACTATTTTATGGATGAGAAGAATCTCAATATGAGGCAGAGACGATGGCTGGAACTGTTAAAAGATTATGATTGTGAAATAATATATCATTCTGGCAAGGCTAATGTGGTAGCCAATGCCTTGAGCAGAAAGTCAAGAACAATACTTATAAAGAATCAATCCTTAAATATGATAGTTACAACACCTTTGATTGATGTGATAAGAACAGCTCAGATAGAAGAAGTTAAAAGTGAAAATCATAACAAAGAACGTATCAAGGGCCAAGTAATTAATCTTTTTAAAGATAGTCGTGATATTCTGACTAGATATGGTCGTATATGGGTGCAAAGTTATGGGGAGACACGGCAAACACTCTTGAGTGAAGCTCATAAATAAAGATTTTTTATTCATCCGGGTGCTACAAAGATGTATAAAGATTTGAAAATGGATTATTGGTGGCCGGGTATGAAACGTGATGTAGCTCGATATGTGGAGAAATGCCTTACCTGCTTGCAAGTAAAAGCTGAACATCAGAAACCCCATGGTATGTTACAACCATTGGAAATACCAATTTGGAAGTGGGAAAATATAACGATGGACCTGATTACCAAATTACCCAAGACCCCACGAAGTTATGATGCTATTTGGGTATTTGTAGACAGGTAGACAAAAAGTGCACATTTTATTCCTATTAAAGAAAATTATTCCTCAGAACGATTAGCAGATATTTATATGAAAGAGATTATGTCTCGTCATGGCGTGGCAGTCTCTATTGTATCAGACAGGGATACCAGATTCACTTCCAGGTTTTGGAATAAATTTCATGAAGAATTGGGAACTAAGCTTCATCTTAGTACAGCTTACCACCCTCAGACCGATGGCCAAAGTGAAAACTATTCAGACGCTAGAAGATATGCTTCGTGCATGTGTTATTGATTTTGGTGGAAGCTGGGATTTGTATCTTCCCTTGGCAGAGTTCTCATACAACAACAGTTATCATTCCAGTATCGGGATGCCACCGTATGAAATGTTGTATGGAAGAAAATGCCGAACTCCAATCTGTTGGGGTGAGGTAGGTGAAAAAGAACTGGGTAGTACAGAGGTAGTACAACAAACAATAGAAAAGATTCAGCAGATAAGAGATAGATTGCTAACTGCCCAGAGTAGACAAAAAAGCTATACAGATAAACGCAGGTCACTACTCGAATTCCAGGTGGGGGATTATGTATTGTTAAAGGTGTCACCATGGAATGGCGTGATTAGATTCAGGAAAAGAGGAAAACTTGGTCCAAGATTTATTGGACCATTCAAAATCATCTCACGTGTGGGAAAGGTTGCTTATCGATTAGAATTACCAGAAGAGTTATCCCAGATTGATAACACCTTCCATGTGTCTCATCTCAGAAAATGTCTAGCAGATGAATCTGCATTTTTACCACTGGATGATGTTAGTATTGATGAAAAACTTAACTATGTGGAACAGCCTATGGCAATATTAGAAAGAAAAGTTAAGACTTTACGCAATAAATAGATTGAACTAGTTAAAGTTCAATGGAAGCACAGGAAAGGATCGGACTTCACGTGGGAGCCTGAACAAGATATGAAGAAAAATTATCCAGAACTCTTCGAAAAATGATTTCGAGGACGAAATCTTTTCAAGTGGGGAAGAGTTGTAACACCTAGAAAATAAATGTATTAAAAGTAGGTGTACTTTTTGAAGTATTAATGTAATTGGAAGGACTATTGTTGCCAATATATGAAACATATGTATATATATACACGAAATTGACTTTTGTTGTCAATTACTTCATTTCAAGTAACAGAAAGATACGTTTCTCTTAAACTCAAGAGTAAGAGGTTAGTTTTCTAGAATTTTTGATAAAAAGAAGTAGAGTTTAAGTCATCATAATCATCATCTTCAACCTTTGTTACTCAAGGTATGTTTGGTTGATATAGTTTCAAGCTTTATATAGGTTTTATGAATCAAAAGGTTGAATAATGATTCAAAGTATGTTTTATATGAGTTTTAAGTGTTTAAAATGGTTAAGGATGTTAGAAACCATCCAAGATATGTTTATGAACTGTTTGAATGAGTTTTTGAGAGATTTGGCCGGAAAACAGAGTCTGTGCAGAAGCTGAACTATAAGTCGCATGAACAGAACACTGCCCGTGTAGGCTTACACGGCCCGTGTATAAGTGTCGGATGAAAAGTATGGCGGTTATGGACTATGTTTGAAATACATGACCGTGTAGTATATAGAGTACACGGCCCGTGTATAGAGTACACGCCCGTGTAGTGTTGTTTGATCCGACTGTCGTGTCGTCCGAAGGTCGGATGAGTAGATTATAAGGTACACAGCCCGTGTAGCTATCAGTTTAGATCTGAAAGGTGTGATTTTGACATCATATTGTTATATTATATGTGTATGATCGTTTGGGGACTCCTTAAGCCTTATCTTACGTTAATTACTTTTGTTAATACAAGGTGAGTCTTCTAGACGATGTTTATATGTTCATAATGATGTTATTACAAGGAATACTTATATGTATTCGTTTATATGTTATAAAGCATGCTGTTTTGTGCAGTAGTGGCTCAGAATTAGTGCAGTACTGTGGCTCAGATTGCTACCCTGGGTCTAGAACCAGTCGTTGGCTATATTCAGAATGTGATTATATTCATGTGTATATATGACTTGCAGTCTAGTTTACTCACTAAGCTCTCGCAGCTTATCAAATTTTTTTTTATGTATTTTGCAGGGCACAATCAAGGCAAAGGAAAAGCTCCGGTTTGACTGATTTGATAAGGAAAAATGAACGCTTGGTTGTACAGAACAAGTTTTTGTGATAAACTCGTAGCACTATCACATATGTGTAATTTTGGATAAATACTTTGGAAACAGTCACGCTTCCGCTTTATGTAAAACTTTCTGAATGTAAATTACTATGTGAACTTTTATCCAAAAAGGTCCATTTTATAATTTGGGGCGTTACACTGCTGAGCTTCCTTTAGCCGAGAAATCAAATCTGAGACAATAGTAATCCTCAGAAACTTAGCTTCTGCTGTCGGTCCTTTACGGCTTAAAGCGTCCGCTACAACATTGGCCTTGCAAGGATGGTAACGGATCTCACAATCATAGTCTTTTATTAACTCCAACCAACGGCGTTGCCGCATGTTGAGTTCTTTCTGAGTAAAGACATACTGAAGACTTTTGTGATCTGTGCAAATCACAAACTTTGTGCCAAAAAGATAATGTCTCCACAGTTTCAGTGCAAAGACAACAGCAGCAAGTTCTAGATCATGGGTTGTGTAGTTCTGCTCATGTGATTTCAACTGCCTAGAAGCGTAGGCAACCACTTTATCACGTTGCATCAGGACGCAACCCAAACCCGCATACGAAGCATCACAATATACTGTGAAGTCCTCCGAACCCTCAAGGAGAGTCAGGATTGGAGCTTCACACAATAATCGTTTCAAGGTCTGAAAAGCTTCTTCTTGAGCTTCAGACCAGACAAAAGCAACATCCCTGCGAGTTAGTTTGGTCAACGGACCCGCAAGCTTCGAGAAATCGCGAATAAACCGCCGATAGTAGCCAGCCAAGCCAAGGAAACTTTTAATTTCGGAAGGAGTCCAAGGAACTCCCCAATTCATCACAGTCTCCACCTTAGCTGGATCTACTTTGAAACCGTCATGACATATAACATGGCCAAGGAAATGAACTTCCTTAAGCAAGAATTCACACTTGGACAGTTTAGCATACAACTGTTCTCACTTTAACGTCTCGAGAACCTGACGAAGATGAAGCTCGTGATTGGCTTCCGTCTTCGAGTAGACAAGAATGTCATCAATAAAAACAATCACAGATCTGTCAAGAAACGGACGACAAACCCGATTCATTAGATCCATGATGATGGCAGGGGAATTGGTTTAGCTGAACGGCATAACCAGAAATTCGTAGTGACCATAACGAGTTTGAAACGCGGTTTTTGGAACATCTTCTTCACGAACTCGTACTTGGTGACACCCCGACCGGGGATCAATCTGAGAGAAGCATGTAGCTCCCTGCAACTGATCGAAAAGATCGTCTATTCGAGGAAGCGGATACTTATTCTTTACAGTTCGCTTGTTAAGCTCCCTGTAATCTATGCACATTCGCATTGTTCCGTCCTTTTTCTTCACAAACAATACAGGAGCTCCCCACGGCGAGGAACTCGAACGAATAAAACCTTTGTCGAGCAACTCCTGAATTTGAGTCATCATCTCTCTTATTTTAGAAGGAGCAAGACGATACAGAGAACGAGCCACTGGTGTAGCTCCTGGAATAAGTTCTATTTTAAATTCAACATCACGAAACAGAGGCAAACCCGGAAGTTCTTCAGGTAATACCTCCGGGTAGTCAGATACCACCCTAATATCACGAACTGGTCGCTTCTCCATCGTAGCAACAATAACGTATGCCAGACAAGAATCACAACCTTTAGCAATCGACTTCTGAGCTTTAATCATGGAGACAATAGGAATATCAAAATCCCATCGTTCTCCACGTGCAACAACATAAGATGCATCAGAAAGAGTAATCTTAATCATCTTTTTGGAACAGATAATCTCAGCATCACGCTTGCTAAGCCAATCCATCCCGATCACGACATCAAAGCCCACAATAGGCATAACAAAGAAAGAAATAGGGATATTACTCTCGTCAATATAAATCACAGCTACTAGGACTTTCTCTATAATAGAGACTACTTTGCCGTCAACGACCTCTACTCTGAGCGGCTCAGTTAAGGGAACAATAAGCAATTGCAATCTTCTACGACACACCACAGACACAAAGGAGTAGGTAGCTCCAGAATCAAATAAAACACTAGCAGGGATATAATTAATAAGAAAAGTACCCATGACGACATCTCCTGCTGCTTTACCTTCATCAGCTGTCATCTGAAAAGCCTGCCTTTTGTGCGGGGCGCGTCATCTCTTTTAGGGCCTCGAGAAGAAGAAGACCCTTTGACTCCAGCACTTTGTCTTTCTAGGCAGTCCGTCAGCTTGTGCCCAGGCTTGTGGCACCGGTAGCAGACATCCTCTTTAAAACCACACTCTGTCATAGCGTGGCCCTTCTGCCCGCACCTCCAGCAACGTCTGGGAGAGTTAAAACACTCACCAGAGTGGTATATACGGCACTGATTACACCAAGGAGAATTAGGCCTCGTCTTCTTAGAGGAATCACTCTTTCCGCCTGCAGTGGATTGTCCTATGGAAGGACCCGATTTATCAGACGGATTGAACTTCCTCTTTAACCCTGCACCAGCAGATTCACCCTTGCAGTATAGATGGTCACCTTCAAGGGGCAGAGTTGGCACAAACCGCCTTATCTTGATCAGGGATTAAATGGGGAACAAACCGCATTTTGTCAGTGAATGCAGTTATGTGTTCTTCGATCAGCTTATCCCCTTTCTAGAAATCATTGAAATCCCTCTCCATTCTTTCCAAGTCATAATCGGTGCAGTACTTCTTCAACACCTTCTCAGAAAATTGCTCCCAGGTGAGAGCACTCAGCACCTCCTTATTAACAGATGCTTTCACCGTGTCCCACCAAAAGATGGATGGCCTTTTAACATCCGTATTGCATACTTGACGCAGTACTCAGGTTCACACTCGCATGATTCAAAAACTTGCTCCATCTCCCGGAGCCATTGTATAGTAATTGTGGGGTTATCACTCCCCTGGAACGTTGGAGGATAGCAAGGTAAGAACTTCTTGTATGAACAAGTCTTGCGGGGCTTGTTCATTGTAGCTTGCAACAAGAGCTCCTTCCTCACTCGAAGCTCATCCTCCAGTCGCCTGATAATAGCAGCCTGATCTGGCTCAGGTTTGCCACCACCAATATTGTGCTGAGATCTCTGATCCTCAGCCTGATGAGGCATATGAGAAGCCTCATCTTCCATCTCTTTCAATGCTTGCTCTGTGTTTCCACGTTCGGCAGACATCTTATATCAACTTTCTATATAACAGAGAAAGAGCAGTTAATACTCAATCTCACTGACTTATCTTACAAACAAATCATCGTATAAAGCTAGCATACATATAACTCTCACTCATCCCACCCCTTTTGGAACACTTCTTTTTGTTCGGGCCCGAGCTTAAGATCGAATACTCTTTCAAGTACCCAATTCACTCAAACTTAGGCTCTGATACCTATTTGTAACACCGCTTCTGAATTTAGTTGTTTTAATGTCAAAACAGATTTTAGCAGCAGAAATTTTTCTTTTTAAAACAACCAAACAGTTATTTACATTAATAACTTCGCAAAACGACATTGGTGTTACCAAGTACAGGAACCGACCATAGTATCTATTTACTTTACATCATATAAGTCATACACTAACCTCTTCGAGCGTACCTACAAAAACAAGTTAGTCACAGTTCATTCACACAATCACTTAACAGGCAAGCCTTACTCTACTAAGTCTGTTGTTCGTAGGCACTCACCTGAGCTATTACTGGGCACAGGTACTCGCCTTGAGTCCTCTAACAAATTCACCTAACATATTATACTTACATCAATCATTCACATGTGCATTCAACACTTCACAAAACAATATTCAACTTTGGACATTACACAAATCCGCCAAAACTGTCGGATTTGGGGAAAATCCGATGGTTCTGTCGGATTCATGAAATCCGACACATTTAATCATGAAATCCGATACTTAATATTCGGATTCCAACACTTAGGAATTCCAACCATGCACACAAAATCCGACACTTGCGGATTCCGATACATAGAAGGAAATCCGATACTTCCATTGAAATCCGATACTTATCGGATTCCGACACTTAGAATCCGAAACTATGGAAATCCTATAACTTGCGGATTTAGGGAATCCAACAACTTGCGGATTCCACATAAGGAATTCAAAACATGAAATCCGACAAAGTTGCGGAATCCGACACTTTTATCGGATTCCGACATTTCCTTCGGTTTTCATCACATTCGGATTCCAAAAACTTCATAGTTGCGGAATCCGACAACTTCATCAACTGTAATTCCGATAACATCATTTGTTCATCTAAACAACTTCCTTTTGGTTTGCTTTAAGCCCAGAACATCATAAAATCAGCATCAAATCATCATGCACGCATGAAATCCAAATAAGAACACCATATATACCAAAACCCACTTTAAAGTAAGCTTTTGCATATTCTTCATGGTGTTCTTGCATGATTTCATGATTCTAATATTCATGAAATCTTCTAACATCAATGATTCTAAGTTTCTAACCTTTTGTAGATTAAACAACCGAGAATTCTTGTTCTTCTTTCTTCTTTTCTGGAAATCCGAGAGAGCAACGAGAGGGTAGAGAGACGAGAGAAAACTTGCGGTTTTGTGTATGTGTTTGCTATGTTTGACTAAAATCAACTCAAACACACATATATATTTTCTAAACACCAGAGGCGGTTGCCTCTTACCTTACTCGAGGGTTTCCTCTTTTAACTACACACAGCCACATGCATATATCCATACATGCATACGTACATACATACATATAAACACATAATTAAACATGCACTTGTATTCACATAATTCAACAAGTACACACAAAATACTTCTTATTACAATAACTATACATACGTACATACGTACTAATTACAACTAGGCCCAAGTTGAGGATGTTACAGTGATGAAACGGGGGGTTCCTCGAACACCATCTGAAATAAAAAGTTTCCTTCGCTTGGCCGGCTACTATCGGCGATTTATTCGCAATTTTTCTAAACTTGCGGGCCCGTTGACTAAGCTGACTCGTAAAGATGTTGCGTTTGTCTGGTCGGAATCTCAAGAAGAAGCGTTCCAGACCCTAAAGCGATTGTTGTGCGAAGCTCCGATTCTCGCTTTACCGGAGGGTTCGGAAGAATTCGTCGTCTATTATGATGCCTCTTACGTGGGTTTGCGTTGTGTCCTCATGCAGAGAAATAAAGTAATTGCTTATGCCTGTCGGCAACTGAAATCTCATGAAAGGAACTACCCAACTCACGATCTTGAACTTGCTGCTGTTGTTTTCGCACTTAAATTATGGAGGCATTACCTCTATGGCATAAAGTGTGTGACATGCTTTGAGCCGTAAGGGGCCAGCAGTAGAAGCAAAGTTCATGAAGCTCATAGTAATCTCAGATTTGATTGCAAAGTTAAAAGACGCCCTGTAGTTAGCTTTGCAAGATGATAATCTGAAAACTGAAACGATGAAGAAGTTGAAATATCAGGTGGGGGAAGATAATCGTGCATTGAAGACTTTTCAATCCAGGATTTGGGTACCTCTCGTTGGAGGTAATCGTGAGCTTATTTTGCAAGAAGCTCACAAGTCTAAATTGTCTATCCATCCGGGTATCACCAAGATGTACTATGACCTGAAAAGGTTGTATTGGTGGCCCACTTTGAAAAAGGACATCACTTCATTTGTGGAGAGATGTCAAATTTGTGCCCAATTCAAGACATAGCATCAAAGGCCTTATGGCAATTTGCAACAGCTTGACATTCCGGAATGGAAATGGGATCACATTACAATAGACTTCGTGACAAAGCTGCCAAAGATGTTCATAGGGCATGATATGATTTGGTTTATCGTTGACCGATTAACTAAAAGTGCTCATTTCTTAGCAACCAACGAGTCTGTTAATTCAATTAACCCTAATGCAAGGCAATTAACTTAAGCCACAAGTTACAAAAACAAAACACATTCCCTCATTCTTCCCTCCTTGCGTCAACCGAAGAAGAGAACCACCACCGCGCAAGGCGGTTGTCAACGACGGTTCAAGGCGGCGGTACCCCCTTCGCCGCGGTCCCTTCACGGTGGCGTTACCTGTCGGTGGTGGCTCCCTCACGGCGTGACCCCCCTTTGCATCGGATTTCTGATCGAGATTCACACACACATGCAAACATTCAAGCGGGTGTTTTTCTAGGCAGTCTAGAAGCCAGGTTCAGGGTGTAGAGCTATGTATCCCCCTATAGGAATCCAAGGGTATAAATCTTCTCAACCTTTATATTATCATGTACATATATATATTGATTATATCTTTGTTACCCTGGTTGATCTAGTTGAGATCTCTGGGATAGGATTTTGGTTTAAATGTACAAGATGACAATTACAAAATCTATCATATAAGCAAAAGGTCAAAAGATATTTGAACCATACTTACCTTTGGTATTATCGACTCGGACATATTAACAAGAAACACATAAAGCAACTTCATCAATATGGGGTTCTAGGGTCTTTTGATCTAGAATCAAAAGACAATTGCAAATCATGTTTATCTGGGAAGATGACAAACAAGGCTTTTGACAGCCTGAATGAAAGATCAAAAGAACAATTGGAAATAGTACACACAAATGTGTGTAGACCTTTCAGTTAGGACACTAGAGGAGGATACCGGTACTTCATCACCTTTACTGACGATTTCAGTACGTATGGTTTTGTGTATCTTATGAGACGCAAATCTGAAAGTTTTGATTTCTTCAAAAAAATTTAGAATGAATTTCTTATGAGACACAAATCAGCTGGACAAGAAGATAAAGCTACTTCGGTCTCTTCGAGGTGGTGAATATTTGAGTCAAGAGTTTGACGATCGTCTTAAAATTTGTGAAATTGTGTCATAACATACACCTCCGTGTACGCTATAGTGGAGTGGTGTATCAAAAAGGAGAAATCAAACCCTGCTTGACATGGTTCGTTCTATGATGAATTAAACTACGTTTCCAATGTCATTTTCAGGACACGCACTCTAGATAGCTGCTTTCATGTTGAACCGTGTTACGTCAAGATCAGTAGAAGAACGAAAGACACCGTTCGAGCTTTGGATGGGTAAAAAGCCCAAACTGTCTTTCATAAATATTTGGGGTTGTGAAGCCTTCGTTAAACGACCGTTCTCAAATAAAGTCAAACCCAAATCAGATAAATGTATCTTTGTGGGCTATACTATCGAAACCTTAGGTTACTATTTCTACAACCCCAATGAGAACAAAGTCTTTGTTGCTCGGACTGGGAATTTTCTAGAAGACAAGTTTCGAAATTTAGAAACAACCAAAAAAGAAATAGACCTTCAATATATTGAAGAAAGACAAGATACACCACCACCCTTTATGGAACTAGCGACTCAACAAAGGATTGTTGAGACCCAACCCGAGTAGATGGTAGAGGAGGAAGTGGAAACACAAGAACTTCGCATCTCCAGTAGAATTCAAACTAAGCTGGTCAGATATCTCGGATTTCTTATAGCTCAGGAAGAAGGGGATCTTCAAGAATCCACATCCTACAAGGACGCTGTGTTAGGCAGTGAGTCTGATAAATGGCTAGACGCCATGAAGGCAGAGATGCAATCTATGTATGACAACCAAGTTTGGGAGTTAGTAGACTTGCTACAACATAGTAAAGCTATTAGGTGCAAGTGGATCTTCAAAAAGAAGACCGACATGGATGGAAATGTACATACATTTAAAGCAAGGCTAGTTACCAAAGGTTTTACTCAAACTCATGGTATTGATTATGACGAAACCTTCTCGCTAGTAAATATGTTCATGTCTATCAGGATTCTAATAGCAATATCTGCATACTTCAATTACGAGATATGACAAATGGATGTCAAAACCGCTTTCCTTAATGGGAAATTAACAGAGGACGTATATATGGTGCAACTGGACGGTTTTGAGAATTTCAAGCATCCAAACAAGGTATACAAACTGCTTAAATCCATTTATGGGTTAAAGAAAGCATCTAGGAGTTGGTACTTACACTTTGAAGAATGCATCAAAGAATTTGGTCTTACCAAAAGTAAGTTAGAATCCTGTGTTTACAAAAAGTTTAATGGGAGCATAGCAATCTTCCTGGTCCTGTATGTTGGTGACATACTATTAACAGGAAATGACGTACCAACACTGTAAGGAGTAAAATCCTTGCTAGGTAAGTGTTTCCAAAGGAAGGATCTTGGAGAAGCCGCATACGTACTTGGTATAAAGATCTATAGAGATAGATCTAGGCTGCTGATCAGACTTAATCAGAGTATATAAATTCATAAATTCATAAAGCGTTTTTATATGGATGGATCCAAGAAAGGATTCATCCCGTTGTAAGTTGCCGTACCTCTGAGCAAGGCTCAGTGCCCTACTTCTCTAGCAAAGCAGAAGAGGATGAAATCAACTCCTTATGCCTCGGCTATAGGATCGATCATATATGTCATGTTATGTACTAGGCCCGATGTTACTTATTCATTAAGTGTCACATGTAGATATCAAACAAACCCAGATGAGGCTCATTGGGTGGCTGTCAATTACATTCTTAAGTACTTGAGAAGGACTAAAGACATGTTCTTGGTCTTTGGAGGTAGAGACGAGATTAGTGTAACTGGTTACACAGATGCTAGTTTCCAAACTGATATAGACGACTTTAAGTCACAGTCAAGATTTTGTATTCACCCTAAACGGAGGAGTTATATCTTGAAAAATCAAGAAGCAAGATACAATAGCAGATTCTACTATAGAGGCTGAGTACATTGCAGCAAATGATGCAGCAAAGGAAGCGGTTTGGCTGAAGAATTTTATCTCGGATCTTAGAGTTGTTTCCGGTATCGTTAGACAAATTGATATTTTCTGTGATAACACGAAATCTTTAGCGCAAGAAAAAGAACCAAGACATCATCAGCGGACCAAACTTGTACTTAGAAAATATCACATTATCCGAGAGATAGTCGGAAGGGGAGATGTGAAATTATGCAAAATACTTACAGAAGACAACGTAGCTGATTCGTTGACTAAGGCGCTGAATAGAGAAAAGCATGAGATACATGCTAGTTCCATAGGAATGGAATATTTGGGACCTAGCAGGTGGTTCAGTAATTTGGTTATAACCATGGTTTAAACGTAAAATCTATAATTATGTATTTACATTTCATAGTTATTGAAATAGAAGGTTCTTACATAATTTTTTAATGTTTACCATTTTTAGCATATTTAACCAATCCATGATACATAAGCTTCGTATCTAAATCTTTCCGTAGCTACTTGATGTAGTAGGAGCTACAACAAGAAGATAATGCTATTATAAAAACTTGATAGTTTATTCGTGCAGAGAATAAAAGCACAAGTCGGTGGCCAAGTATTTATATATATTAGTTAGGAGAAAACAATATTGGATGTGTTCCGCATCAAGCCTACACCATTGAGCCATGTCATGAGTAAGCTTGATTGGTTGTTCTTAGACCTGAGATGCCTGGTTTGGGGCACGAGGACTTATGTACTTTAGAATGTCTTAACATCATGCCATAATTGGGTGACCATATAGGGCGTTACTGGGTGAAGCGAATGCCGTGTGCTCAAATGCAAACAATCAAGATGGGATTTGCACCTTCCTTTAAAAGGAAGAGATATTTCAGGGCCCCTTAACGATTAAAACTAAGTGAAATGCGTGGCCATGCACGGATAGAATGATAAGGTATCATTCGATAGATCCGCAACTACAGTTATTTGATATCAGAGTCATGTAACATAATATGAAGTTTTAGAATTGACTTTGTGCGCCATGTCAAAAATTCTGAAACATGTCCGATTATCCCTTCAAGTAAGAATGTAGAGAGAAGATGGATTGAGAGAAATACACACTACACCTTTTCGCTTGAATATTGATATTGCATTAACGAATGTGTCAAGTGTACAAACGCCAAGGGCCTTGAGCCTATTTATAGGCTACGTCTAAAAAGGCTTGTACATTTTAATACTAACAATATCCCCCTAAATGGAGAGACAGCCTATTACATGAAAGAAAGAAATACATAATAAGAAATTTATTACAATAATGATTTGTTCCTAATTACAAACATCATTTGCGATCTCCGAATGATTCGTCGGCTGTCCAGCATCCAATTTATAGCATCTATTGTTCGAACCAGCCTAGCATTTTCCGAATCACTTAAAGAAGATTGATCTTGTTCAGCCCTTTCTTGGAGTCTATGGAACAGTAACTTAAGAGTACCATATGACTATGCCATCATGTCCACCATTCTAACGAACATCTTTCGTCTACGTTGGTTGATGAAGATGATACCTCTTTGACACGTGAAGCTTGGATGATTTTCATCTATTATGGTTAGCTCTTCCAGGGTTTGAAGGTTTAGATGGATTTGCAGCGGCTTGAGTAGATTCACCTTGAGTTGATTACTCTCGGCTCCCAGTTAATGGTCATGCTACTGAACAAATTGGATGAATTTTCTCATATATATCATAAGTGCAGATTGTCCTTGCTGTTCCTCATAGGACTTGTTGATCTTTGTTGATATCTCTTCATATATGAACTCAATATCATGAAGCTTGACATGTCAAAAGTCAGCCTCATTCAAAGAGAGCTTTAGACCATCTACCCTTTGCACATCATACACTACAAACATGCACCTTAATGATTTTTTCATTATAACCCAAAGTACTTTGCTGATAGGATACTCTAACACAATCCGCTCTCTCGATGTTTTATACTAATTGAAGATGTGGTTGTATCGTCTCCTTTGAACCTCATCAAGACCCCTCAGTTCAGGAGGAATCTTGTGTTAGATTTGTGTAGCAAAAATGGTAGGAATACGATCCTCGAGATAAGCAGCATTCAACCCATACTTACCCAAAAGAGAGCTTTTCATTGCATCCCTGGTGAACATATTGTGTCTGTCTAGGCCAGGGTCTGAAGATGTTAGGACTGGAGGAACTGGTTGACATTCCGTGGGATTGGTCATTTTGATGTTTGTTGAAGTTGTTGAGCCTGCTCAGCTTAAGTGTTTTTCCTTAGGATGTCGGCTGACACGTCGAATTTCTTAGGTTCAGGAGAAAAGAGTTGGTGTACTTCCTCATAAATGCCCTGGAGAACCCTTGTGATATTCAGTTTTCTTATAGCCTCCTCCATATGCTTTTTAGTTACTAGCTCCTTCGCATGCTTTGCAACCTTTGAAGAAGTAGGCTTTTGTGGCACCGGCATGGGCATGTCCTCAAATATGTCCACAATCTGGACTTCCTCAGTTCTTTCTGGTAGTTTACCAAAAGAGAACTCATCTATCTGCTTTAACAACTCATATGACTCATCCTTTTCTCCTTGATTAGCGGTTTCAGTTTCAAATTCAAATGTTGGGATGTTAGGTTCAGCTTAAAGTTCGGGTTGAGGTTGTTGTTGTTGTTGTTGTGGTTGTTGTTGTTGTTGATGTGGTTGTTGTTGTTGCGGTTGTTGTTGCTATTGTTATTGCTGTTGCTGTTTCTGTTGTTGTGTTTATGCCCCAATCCATGTAGAAGCCGCTAGTCTTTCAATCAAAGGGGCAAAGGTCAAAAAGCACGCTCTCTTCTCCCTTTCTTGACGATCATGATCACGATCATCATCGTCATGCTGGCGCTTTGACCCTGCAGGCTGGGATTTGCAAGTTGATTCAAGAATAGTCATGTTGGTTTCCATAGAATCCAACTTTTGAAACACCAAGGTTTCCTAGATCCTCCATGGAGTTTTGGATAGTTTCTTTTAAATCCTCCAGGTTACTTCCCTTATAGGTTTGTTCATTCTGAAGGGTTTGAAGTAGATCCAGGTTTTGTTCACGGGCAGGGGCTTTCCCTAACAATTTAACATAAAGCAGGGATTTGAGTGTATCAATAGATAATCCCTAGCCATCATCAACCTTTGTTTTTAGGGAAGCAAGGGTTTGCTTGATTTCAAATAAGCTTTCAGTTATAGGGTTGAGGGCCTCCTGTAGTTGTTCCTGTGTAACATACCGGGACACACCGAGAGTACCCGTTGAAGGTTCTACCACGGAGGCAGAACTACTCACATGAGGAGCTACAGTTGTGTACCCTCGGGTGAGATTTCCACCTGATCCTCGAATGACACCCTTAGTGGTTCCACCAACAGGTGTTCTTGATGGCTATCTTGTAAACATCGTCATTATCTGTGCAAGAGTGTCCTTGTGTTTAGAAAGAAACGCAGAAATCTGCGGTATAACGATGTGCTCAGAAGGAATGGTCGAAGTCGACAGAGGCGGACCTCTTGTTTCAATACCAGCCATCTTCGAATGAGAGGCTGATAGAGTATGTGCTAAAGCTCCGTGTGGTGAAACGAGCATTTGTTGAGAGATGCCCGTGTAGCTGGAGGGGTCAATGTGCACTATTGGGATGACAGTGGTTGTTTCAATACTAGAGCTAACCATGTCAGCTCCAGTAGCAGATGTGGCTTCCCGACTTTTTAGGCTTAGGGGACACTCAGCATTCTCTTTTTTTTTTCTTTTCTTACCTCACTCTCTCTCTCTCTCTCTCTCTTCTTCCTCTTCCAGCTTACTCTCATACTCATCATACATGTCTAGATTTGCATCAAAGTCTTGGTTTTCACTTGCTGTATCAAGAGGACCCGGTTGGTAGCCATACATAAACTCTATTTCATCATTAAAGGCCTCGGATAGATTAGGGAATAAATCTGAAAAGCTCAAATCCTCTTCTTCAGTCACAACTTGGATTTTGGCTCGTTGTTGCTCAGTATTATCGGAGACCAGTGGTGCTGCACGAGGGGTATATGTGGTCTGGGCAATTGAATCCGTTTCAAAGTCAGGCGCTACTGAACCAGCAAGAAGATCTATTGATGGGGACTCTGGTTGTTGCTCGGGCTCGGGGAGAACATGGGAAAAAGAATCAAACATTGCTTGGACCTGTGCTGGGTCATACTCCGCCCCGCCCTTACTAGGTGTTTCACCCTCATCATCCCCTTCACCACACCTCTCTGTACTTTTTCCTCTCATCTCTTCCCGCTCAGCTTCTCCCATAGAAGTCTGCGGCCTATCCGCTAATTCCTCACAGAGTTCTACTGACACTTAGGTAGGTAAAACCGGCTCTGGTTGAACCATTGGGCCTAGACCTACAATCTCCTTATGTAATCTCACAATATCATTTTGTGCACACAAATCTAGCAGGGAGACAGGGAATGGTTGCGGTTGTACTGGATGATCTCAGATCATAGCTTTAACATACAAAAATTGTTTAGGCCTGATTGCAGCATGATTTGGCCTTGTGGGAATCTCCACATTCCTGTTCATTGCAAACCGGACCATCATTGGTAAGAACCGTTGATATGGCAGATATCTTCCCTTTGTGTGCTTGAGGTGTGAAAAGTTTCCCTCTACTAACTGCATAATATCAAGAAAGATTAGTGTGGCATAGTCAACATGCAAGTGATTTGCAGCAGCATACAGTAGTTTGATTTGGTTTCAATTTGGATACTCATATCCGGTGTGTTTGGGGGTTAGGCATCACTAGAGAATGGTTAAGAATGGATAGTATAGTGGATGAAAGTTTGCTCTTTTGAAGTGGGATCTCATTTGTAGATGCCCAACATATCCCATGTCCCGGATGCCTTGTAAGGCAGTGGTTTCATCAGGCATCTCGTGCAAATCAAGGAATGGTTGCCTGCTTCTCGCTATAGGAAGCCGGAGGATTTCCCTCAGACGGCTGGCAGTGATGTTTAGGGTAAAGTGGTCGACATCACCATGAATAGATGCACGACTAGAGTCGGGATTTGTATGGGTGTAAGTGGTGTGCCAGAACTGTTGAACATATAGTTCAGGGACATGAGTACTAGAGGTGGATGGGTTGTATGTAAGGGCATGGTTGAGTGGATGAATGCGGAGAATTTCTGTGATGATTAGGAGGTTGGGATTGCAGAAGTTATCAAGGTTTATGATGTGATTGTTGTCATTAGTGACAACCGACAGAGGTAAGGAGTTGGTCGTTTGGGTTATGGCTTTGGCTAGTTGTCGAAGAACGATATGAGAAAGAGTCACCTTCCATTGCTATTTATCCTGTAAGAAAAGCAATTAGGTTAGACATATGCAATTTAGATGCATTGACTTGCAAAGTCGATCATTCATGTATGAAGTATTTTGACTTCAAAAAGTTGACTCTGGGTCAATCTTAGAAAAATAGTCAACTACTTGTTAAAAAGTGTACAACTCCCAAAAACCTCCATCGACAAAGTGGTATTTTTACTGAACAAAAATGTGTTTTGACACATGTTTTACAATGAATACATGTATCTAAACAATTTTGTAACATTGAAAATTTTCTCAATCGGTTCATAACATGAAGATTTGAGCAAAATATGGAGTCAAGCCCAATCTTCATCCACTCCAAGAACACGAAGAACACTTTTCAAATTTTTTGAGATTTTATTCGATAAAAAAATGTTCCTAGACTTCCAAAGGCCCATCGCACATCATATGTGTATTAACAACACCATTTGATTGTCGAACAAAGTGTGGGAAGTCCAAAAAGGTGTCTTCCGAGTTGAATAGTACAAGTTTATTTTGACCATTTAAATATGTTTTAACCATGATTTTTTGCTTATATTATGTATACATTGAGTAATTTAGCAACTTTAACACGAATGTGGGAAATTTTAGCAGCAAGTTTGATCACAAGATTCTAAAATAAGTAACCAAAGATGTTTGAAAAAAATCAAAATATTTCAAATGTGTGAAGAACACTCTCTATGAAAACCCTGTTTATAGACAACAAGTGTAATGGTTCAAATGGGTGAGACGCGCTCGAAGTGTGCATGAATACTAAGACACAAACGCGCTCGAAGTGGTATGTAGTCCATTGTTTAGACCTCGAAGTACGAAGGCTTCGAATTCGAAGTGTGAAGGCTTCAAACTTGAAGTGTGTGTGCTTTGACTCTGGAGAGAAAAACTATTCATATGCGCTCGAATTGTATTGAAGAAACACTGTTTCACATGCGAAGTGTACTACCTTCGAATTGGAGCATGGAAACGCGCTCGTAGTGTATTGGCAATTAAGGGTTTCGTGTTAGAAGTCCATTGACTTCGAATCTTCCCTTGGGCATTTTGAATGCGAAGACCACATAAGTTTAAAAAGTTTGTTTGAATTCCTCTAATCTAAGAAGATTTTGAATGCTAAATGAACTTTTGAAATTGTGTTTGTTCTAGGGACTTCGAAGTGGTGAATTCAGAGTATTCTCTTCGAATGAATTGATTCATCGTTTCGAATTCGAAGACCAAGGTTACGAATTCGAAATGTATTGCAACACTTAAGCTTGAAATCTTTTTGTTGTTTTCTTTTAGGGTGAACTCCCCCAAAATGTATTAAACTATACCCAAAATGTTAATGTGTGTATCCACCTTTCAAAAATGCTATTGTGTGTATTGAACTTTTAATTTGTTGTTATTGTATGTATTTTGATTACATAAAAAATCAAAAAAGGTATAAGTTTAGTACATACAATAGAAAATTTAATACATACAATAACACGTTTTTTGAAAGTTCAATACACACAATAACATTTTTGAAAGGTGGATACACACATTAACATTTTGGGTATAGTTTAAGACATCTTGGGGGAGTTTACCCTTTCTTTTATTAACAAAAATTCAAATATGTTTGTATTTTTATATTTTAAACATTTAAAAACACATATTTTCATCAATTTTGTAAATGTTTTTGGTATTTTCTATGTTTTGTGAATGTTTTTGATATTTTCTCCCCCTACAAGCATGTGTAGCTTGTACGTATGATTGACACTCGTCCTCGGATTATGCTCTCTTTTATCTGCACAATGAACAAACATAGTGAAATACCTACTCAAAACAAATGACTGATAGTTAGGCCTTATAGTTCAACATGCCTAGATTGGATACTAACTCATTAAAACAAGCATCGTCTAATGGTTTAGAAAACAAATCAGCCAGTTGATCATCAGCCATGACATATTTAAGCTCTATCAGACCTTTTTCCACGTTATATCTAATGTAATGATACAGTATGTCAATGTGTTTGGTCTTTGAGTGGTGAACTGGATTGCGTGAGATAGCTATGGCAGATTGTGAATCACACAATAGTGGGATCTTGTCATAGTCTAGGCCAAAGTTAGAGAGCTGGATCCTTACCCATAAACTCTGTGAGCAGCACATTGCAGCAGCAACATATTCAGCCTCAGCAGTTGAAGTGGATTCACAGTTCTGTTTCTTAGAAGTCCAGCATACTAACCTACCTCCCAAAAGGGGTGCACTGTCAGAGGTTCTTTTTCTGTCAATCATGCAACCAGTATAGTCTGCATCTGAATAGGCTTATAGTTGTAAACTTGAATCCCTAGATGTGATATTTGAAAATTCTTTTCACTGCCAACAGATGTGAATCCTTTGGGTTAGTCTGGAATCTAGCACATAGGCATGTAGAGAACATGATATCTGGCCTACTAGCCGTCAGATACAGTAATGAGCCTATCATACCCTGGTATGTTTTTAAATCAGCTGCTTTTCCCTCAAGGTAAGTAGACAGTCTTGTTTTTGAAGACATAGGGGTAGACAGTGAGGAACAACTAAGCATGTCATATTTCTTCAACAAGTATTTAATGTACTTGGGTTGACTAATGAAAATGTCATGACTCAATTGTTTCATTTGTAATCCGAGAAATAAATTCATCTCTCACATCATACTCATTTGAAAATGATTTTGCATGGTTGGTGCAAACTCATCACTGTACTTAGGGTTTGTAGAACCAAAGATGATGCCATCCACATAAATCTGTACTAAGATTAAATCTTTCCTTTGGCTTTTGTGAACAAAGTGGTGTCGGTTTTTCCTTTGTTGTACCCCTTGCTTAGCAGATATTCAGACATGAATCATTCCAAGCTCTCGGGGCTTGTTTCAGTCCACATAAGGCTTTGTCTAGAATATACACATGATGCGGGAGTTTAGGATTGGCAAATCCTTCCGGTTAAGATACATACTCTTCCTCTTTGAGTATAACATTGAGGAAGGCAGTCTTAACACCCATTTGGAAAACCTTAAGGCCTTTATGAGCAACATAGGCTAAGAAGAGTCGAATGGCTTCTATCCTAGCTACGGGAGCAAAAGTTTCATCATAATCTATGCCCTCCTGTTGGTTGTACCCTTTAGAAACCAGTCTAGCTTTGTTTCTCACCACTGTTCCATCGGAATCCTTTTTATTCTTAAAAATCCACTTGGTACCCACTACTGATTTATCTTCTGGAAGTGGTACTAGTCTCCAAACTTTGAGTCTTTCAAACTGGTTGAGTTCCTCTTGCATAGCAATGACCCAATCAGCAACTTGTAGTAGTGCATCGGAGACTTTGGTGGGTTCTATTATACTCAGGAAACTAGAGTGAAGACACTCATTTGCCGTTGTAGAACGAGTTTTTATCCCATCTTGAACGTTTCCAATAATAGAAGATTCTGGATGGTATTGTGTCCTTCTTATTCCACGGGGGTTTTGAATTAAAAGAAAGAATTCATTTAATCTGTTAGCAAGTTCAGTATCTTCCACATTAACTGTTGGTTCTGAATCATAGATTGGAGTACCCTCATAAACCGGCTCATGAGGTGCTACTACTGTACTGACAGCTGATGTAGACGGAGAATCCACGGTTGTATATGAGGACGATTTTTCAACCTCCGTTGCAGTTGTAGTAGGAGACACTGCATCATTCATTTCACCAGCATTAGGAACATTAGATTCAGGTTGAAAGAAATCAAATAAAAAATCTAAATTATGTTCTGATGAACTTGGATTTGAATTTGTTTCTTTTATTTCAAGAACTGGTCCTGAACTGACTTGTCCAGAAGCAACTTGCTTTTGCTTTTGAAAATGATTAACATCCAACATGTTGTCGAATGTAATGTTTATGATTTCAATAACATAGTTAGTTCTTTTGTTAAAACTTTGTAGGCTTTAGACTCATGTGAGTAACCCAGGAAAATTGCTCCATCAGCCTTGGCCTCAAATTTCCCTAGGTTATCTTTTTCCATGAGTACAAAGCACCTATTACCAAATATATGAAGATATTTGATATTAGATACAATGCCATTTGCCAATTCATAAGGAGTTTTATTAAAGTGTTTATGAATGAAAGAATGATTCTGTGTGTAACATGCCGTGCTGACTGCTTCAGCCCAATAGGAAGGTGGGAGACCAGAATATGATTACATTGTACGAGCATCCTCAACCAGAGTCCGGTTGCGTTGTTCTACCACCCTGTTTTGTTGTGGAGTGTATGCTGCAGAAAATTGATGTGTGATCCCCACCAAGTCAAGATAGTCAGACAAGGTTTTGTTTTTTAACTCAGTTCCATTTTGAGTGCAAATGGATGCAACACTGTGTTCAAATTTGTTCTACTGTTGTTTGATAAAGCTGATGATGACAGGGGTTGCTTCATCCTTTGATCTTAAGAACTTGACCTATGTATACCTAGAATAGTCATCAACAATTACTAGGATATACTTCTTCCCGTTGCGTGTTTGGACTCTCATCGGACCACATAAATCCATATGTAGAAGTTCCATTGTCTTCTTTGTACTGGAGACTTACTTGGATTTGTGAGATGATCTTTTCATCTTTCCCTTCTCAAAATCTGCACATATGTGATCTTTGTTGAATTTGAACTTTGGCAAGCCTCTCATCAGATCTCTAGTAACTAACTTGTTTATGTTGTGAAAGTTGAGATGAGAGAGTTTTCTGTGCCATTGCCAAGTTAAGTCCGATGAGGCCTTGCTTAGAAGACAGAATGAGGTCTTGGTATTGGAATTGTTCAAGTCAGTGGAATACATATTAGACTTCCTTGTTCCAACTAGAAGTACATCACCCGTTTCTGTTTTCACTTAACAGGAATTTTTCTTGAAAGTGACCTCCAAGTCTTTGTCATAGAACTGGCCAATACTCAATAAATTGTGGCCTAGTCCTTCCACAAACGAAACCTTTTTTATTTTTATACTCTTTTTGAATATGCAATGTATGCTTTTATGTGTTTGCCATTGAATCTTTTGTTCTTCTTGACTGAACTTTGAGGTCTTAATCCATAATGGATGAGGAACAATTTTGGATTCAATGTGGAGAGGGATTTCTCCTTTTTCAAGAATTGTCGAATGTGTTGAACTTTTGGGTTCCCATACCTGAACCATTTCTTTTCGTTGCCAAACTTGAACCATTTTTGGTTGTGACTCTGTTTTGGCTTTGGGTGGTTGTTTGGTGGTTACATGTTTGTACACTTTTGTACTTGTCTTGTTCACTTTTGTCTTGGTTTGAAATTTTG
Source organism: Dittrichia graveolens (assembly GCA_038502395.1). Lineage (NCBI taxonomy): Eukaryota > Viridiplantae > Streptophyta > Magnoliopsida > Asterales > Asteraceae > Dittrichia > Dittrichia graveolens. The sequence continues at coordinate 44,535,239 of JARJIL010000009.1, read as the reverse complement.
AACTTGTGGGTTTGGATGTTGTTTTGGAGAATGAATGGGTACTCGGTCAATGATTTTTCCTTGATTTTGATTCTGTGAAGTTCCATGCTTTTAGGAACTCTTTGTATCCTCCTCTCTGGTATGCTTCTAATTCCTGAATTGTTATTAATCCGTTTTCACAATTCCAGTAGTTCATGAGTTTTAAAGCATGTTTTATTACCCATTGACAAATGACTATTCCTGATGGAATGTGAATATAATGAGATTAGGGTGTAGCCTCCAATGGAGGTTACTGTTTCATTCATTCATCTTCTTCATTCAACCTTGGGAGAGAGAGTGTGTGGGAGTATACGTGAGTTCCACCAAGAAGAAGGAGGAAGAAAGCAAGGCAAGGAATTGAAGCCGAACCATCGAGGAATCATCAGGCAATGATTCTAAAACTTGCATTCTATCTGTTTTGAATAGCTAAGCAAATTCTACATGTTTATAGAGAGGGTTTAGTTGAGATTCATTCACTGTTCTTGGGTTTTTGGAGAAACACCATTTGAGAAACAAAAATGAGATTCTAGGCCTGGAAATCGAGATAGAAACCTTTTATCTTCAAAAGGAATTGTTTATTTGCTACTAGGAAGCTTTTGGAACAAAAATGGCACGAATTGGTTAAGTTTTGAAGGATTTCAGAAATTTAGAATAAGACTATAACTGGGTTTTTGGCAAGGGAGATGTTCATGCGACACTCACCCTTGTGTCGTGCGACACTTGTGTCATGCGACTTTCATGCTTACGCGACTTATGCCTCATGCGACTTTAATGCTCATTCGACTTATGCCTCATGCGACTTTCATGATCATGCGACACTTACACCATGCGACTTTTAGAGTTCATGCGACAGTCGATTCATGCGACATTAATAGCTCATGCGACTTTCAACAATGCTTAAACACTTCATGCGACTTTTGATACACTCATGCGACCTATTTGTTATCCCATGCGACTTTTGCATATTTCATGACATTAGGCCTAAAATCCGGAAGTTATGAAATCCGGAAGTTAGAAATCCGGAAGTTAGGAAATCCGACACTTACCTCGACGCGACGCGTCGGCTTGTTAGGCGCGACGCGTCTGCGGGTTTTGTGGATTTTGAAGTTTGCATTATTTATTGTTGCATGCGTATGTGAACCGATGTTTATGCCAATCCAACTTGTAGAAGTTGTGTTAGTAAGCCAAGGTTAAGGACAGTATTGACTTGTGGGACATGGAAGATTGTATTTGACCCGACTTAGCAACTGTGTTGTAGGTTTACCGTCAGGATCTGTTAGTCAAAGAACTATCGAGAAGTATTTCTGACTTTAGTGTGTTGTCACTCAGATGATTTACCCTAACTTACTTTATTTCCCGTAAATTGTAAGTGATATGTATAATGTTTATCATTGTAAGATGTCAGTAACCAACCGTGCCTTCGTGGTCGGTCGGGGCAGATGACTTCATCTAAAGGTGGGACCTGTGATGAGTCATAGCAGGCGGGGCCCGGTTTAGGCATCAAACAGGTGGGACCCGAGATGCGGCAGAGGGAGAGTCCCTAGTTATGTGTTAATAGAATGGTAGGATGTGATTGCTGCGAAGGGTAAGGGTAGTGGTGATTCACTAAGCTTTGTGCTTACTTGTTATTATTATGTCTTAGGATCTTCGAGTTTGGACAAGGGCAAGGCTCTAGCATGTAGATGGCGACCGCATCGTTTTATGTTTTAACTCAATACCAGTCAAACAATTTTACATTTTATTCTCTTCCGTTGTAACAAACAATTAACAATGGTGATGCTACATTGTAATAGTTACTTTTGGTAATGGTTGGTATGTACTAAATTACTATGTTAAAAATTTTTTTGGGATGCTACAACTTGGTATCAGAGCCTTGGTTTAAGTGATTCAAGCGCGCGAGTGGTGTGTTTGGACTTAAGCCTTGGTTCAGAATTAGATTTTTTTAAAAACTAAACAAATTTCCTAAACTATTTTGAAACGCGCTGTCAGCTGGAGCCGAACGTCCTGGTAAGCACTTTGATTGGATGAGTTATGAATTGTGATTTTTGTTCTTATATTCATGATCAGATAATAGCAACATTCAGTGTAGTAGGAACATCTTAAACAATGCATGATAACCTATACGTGAAGCTTATATGTGTAGAATCTTAGTGATGCAAAACCTAAGCCTGTGAATCAAGAGGCCTAGTGGTGATGCTAAGATCTGGTATGCATAGTGTGTTGGTAATAATATGAAGGCCTATATTGTTACAGATACACGGTACACACTAGAGCTTGAAAGAATCATGAGAAATCTTGTGAATCTGGTGAGGGATTACTTGTATGTTATGTAGTATACGTAGCTAGGGTGACCTTAGTACACGTAGGGTTGCTGATAGATGAGCTAAGTTTGAAGAAGTAATGTGTGCGATAGGAAGTTATATGTAGTAACGCCTACCTAACCTACAGTGCATTATATGTACTTCAGAATGGTTAACACGAGGAGAAATCCAAACCCACTAGCGGGGGGTCCCGCCAATGTGCCCCAGGATAGGGAGGTTGCAAGTTACACGGCCGAGACTGATCCAAGACGCCAGCCGGAAATACCCGTGGTAGCTGCCGGGGGTGGAACTGTGGATCCGCCCATGGATGATGGGCTAGTAGCAACGATAGGAAGGGCCCTGGAACAAATCCACCCTAACATGTTTGAGCAGATGGCTGAGGAGATGGAAAATATGGTTACTGAGATAGTAAGCAGAGAGCTGGCTGCTAAGGAAGCTAACCGCCGTCCTGAGAACTTAGGGGCCAACCAAGGCGGGTGCACCTACTGTGACTTTGCGGCTTGCAACACGCCTGTGTTCGAAGGAAAACCCAACCCAGTTCTAGTGCCCGTTGGATAGCCGAGGTTGAATCTACTTTCGGTACCAGCTACTGTCCGACAGACCGTAAGGTCCTCTTCCCCGTTAACTTACTGCGAGGAGCAGCAAAGGACTGGTGGTCACTGTTGTTGTTACAGAAGGGCGAAGCACTGGTCGACGCTACCTAGGAAAGTTTTAAAGAAATATTCAAAGAAAAGTTCATACCGAAAATCGAGGTTAAGAAGATCACTAGCGAGTTCCTTGCCATGAAGCGAACTACTGAAACCATTACGGAATTAAACGAATTGTTCCTTGGAGGTCCCGCTTTTGTCCAGAATACATAGCCAATGAGAAGATGAAAATGTACAAATATATGGGGGTGTTGAAGACTGAAATCCGTGAATTCGTGGATTCATCGAAGTACCAAACTCTAGAGTAGATGTGAAGGCATTCTTCTTTGGATTCTTGGAGCTTGACAAGAAAAGATCTTTGTTTTGCATTGAGGTATAATCTTTTCTTCTCATCTTGTTTATCTTAGTTGCAAGTTCATGCTTAGATTTTGGTCAATGGGAGTGTATTCGTTTGTTTGGCTTTAAATTTTGTTATACACATTGCTTCCGTTGCTACTTGTTTTTGCCAAACGAATGCCTTCGTATCTTAATAAATGCTAAATAGACTATTAATTGAGTTTGGATTTGAGGACTTAGTCACAATGGTAAATGAATGTCCCAACAAAACGGACATACACTCATAACCCATTATAAACCGGATCATTATCAATAACACCCGGTTCCCTACTCCATGACACCATGTACCAATGTGTCTTAGTAGGATATGAATTGCGAAAAAATTCCACAATTCATTATATGGTCATCCAATATAGATAGTAGATATCTTAGCATCTTAACTAGATCTAAGTATATTGATATATATGCCCTATTGATTCTGAAATTTGTCTTGGTTAATTTTGAACACCAATAAGGTTTTAGACATATACCGAAACTAGTAAACGTCTCGCAACTACTACCATCAAGGTAGTGACGAAGAAGTTTCTCTTTCGTTATTCTTTGTGGTGTGCTTGAACGGATTATCCACAAGATGTGATCAATATCCAATAAGCCTTCAATCCTCTCACAAACTCCGGTGAAGGATCACATAATCATCTTAGCCTAATACACAAGATCAATATCAAACATTTAGCCCAACACTAAACCATCCCGAGATCCCAACCACACTAATCCAAACTATTTTGGATTCAGAATCAATTATTCATGAATATTCTATTACTTGTAACAAAACCTAGTGTATGCCATGACATGGAAATTTTGAACAAAATATCTCACAACAATTTTTCATAATAAATTTCATATTTTAAGAATAAACTCATCGTCACCACATGCAAAGTTGTGTGCCACGCAGGGCAAGAAAACACATGAGCTATAACATAAAAACCTTGAATAAATAACGCTTAAAAGGTTTTACATCAATTCTTAAAGCTTTAAAATTATGTCCATCGTAATTGAAAACGAGCATACAAAGAGATGTTACTTGCCACGCAGGGCAATTAAACAAAGTAATAAATAAACAGGCGACAAAAGCGAGATCAAGTCTCCTTATCTTCTATTAGAGGACAATCACCATGGTTTCCTCGTTCGAGATCCGGTTCTTCATGCTTTTCTCTCATCAAAGGAGCTACACTTTGTAACAAAATAAATTTGTGACAAATGCGAGTCAATCAGCTCGGGTTAACAACCCAACTTATAGAAGAATAGCAATGAATTATGAACGTACCTGAAGATGGAAAGTTAACTCTCTCTTTCTCGAGAAGTTTTATGTCCTTTCGGCACGTAGGGCACGCGTGATGGCCCCAATTTCCAAATCTTCCACAGAAGTAGCAAACCACATTTTCTTGAGTCTCTACTTGAGGCACATTCTCTATGTCCTTAGACTCAACATCAAGGATAGGCTTGGAAACTCCAACCTTTCCTTTTAGGGTCGGTTTCTTCTTCCTTTTCTTTTGTTTCCTTAAACCCAAGACGGGAGTGATTGAGGTGGAATTATGCTTGGCCATGTCGGACTCTGCAGACTTCAACATGTCATGCAATTCGCTTAAGGATTTCTCCATTCGTTGCATATGATAGTTTGTGACAAACTGATCATATGATGCGGGCAGAGACTGGAGCACAATATCCACAGCAAGCTCTCTCCCAATAGGAAATCCTAACCTCTCCATTTGGTCCACGTTCGCCTTCATCTTAAGGACGTGAAGACCAACATTCCCGCCTTCATGCAGCCTACAACCGACTAGGCTTTTAACACACTCATAGTGTTCCTGCCTAACTTGCTGTTGGAACATGTCCTTGAGCTTGTTTAACATATTGTACACACTCATGTACTTAAGCTGCTTTCGCAACTCCGAACTCATAGCTGACAACATTAGGCAGGCAACATCATGCGTGTCCTCAACACGTTTTTCATACCCGTATCGAATGGCCCAAGTCGCGTTGGTAGCAGGTGGCTCCGGAAGGGGTTCTCAAGGATGTGCAACTTTGATTCATGGCGAAGGACAATCCTCAATTGTCTAAGCCATGCAATAAAGTTAATCTCCGTGAGTTTCTCCCTTTCTAGGAACACACGAAGTGAGATGTTTGACGTGCTGTTGTTACGGTTTGACATCTATAAATAACAAAACGCGAGTTTTGGTTAGTTTGATGAACCTTGTTAAAAATAATTAACCCATAGTTTTAGACAAAAACAATTACTTATAACAGGGGATAAGAACCTTATTTCACCTCGTACCGTGACGGGTTTACCGCGGATCACGTGGCGAAGCTATTTAGGCCGGCAACCATTTTACCAATTGTATCCTCTATTACAACTCTTAGACACTTGCGGGATCCGTTGACATCCATGGACCAAAATCTAAGCATGAACTTGAACTAAGATAAACAAGATGACAATAAAAGATTATACCTCAATGCAAAACAAAGATCTTTTCTAGCCAAGCTCCAAGAATCCAAAGAAGGACTCCTCTAGTGTAGTCCACCCCAAGCTACCTTGATTCCTAAATGCTAGTAGGTTGGTGTAAATGTTGGGTTTTCGTGGTCTAAAATCTCAACGGAAGCAAAACGAGTAGAAAAATATTTTTGAAAATCGACCACGAATGTGCCCACAACATGGACCAAAACTCTACACATGGTTAAGCAATAAAATAAACATACAAAGAAGTAGAATTATACCCTAGATGCTATCTTCTTTGTACGCTCGGGTTTGGAGTTTGGAAGTCTCGTGCACTAATGTGTACACCTCTATCGAAGTCCACACCAAGCTACTATCGCCTCCTACTTGCTAGAGTGTTAGATAAGCCTATCTAAACACCACCAAGATGTCTATCACAAGAGAACCAAAGCCTTACTACCTCTTGTGCTTGAGAAAGTTGTGTATATGCAAATAGATATATTCTAGTAAAAAAACTCTTGGAACATGACCACATTAGCATCATATCACTTATATAGAGCTCAAAATTCAGTTCAAATTCGTGCATACTAATGTCATTTTCAGTTACTAGAATAATGACAATAAACACCACCTCTAACTAGCTTTGAAAGTCTAGTTAAATGGCTGTTACTGCATAAGGCACAGCCATGCCTCACAAGGCACAGGCGTGCTCGCCCAAGAGGCCACGCCCAAGCCACGCCCGACTTGGGCTCGTGCCTGTCCATTGGGCACAGGGCACGGGTGTACCTAGCCATAGGCCACACCCAAGTCACGCCTGACTTGGGCTCGTGCCTGCCCATAGGGAACGGCCGTACCTCATAGAGGCACGGGTGTGCCTCGGCCCACCAGAACCAGTTTCTGGTCTTTCTCTCTCATTAGACCATCTGTGATACCGGAATCGATACTTGGCGTGTGACCAAATAGGCCCTTGCTTCATCAGCTATGATACCAACTCGTGCGTGTGTCTGTGGGCATAATCCAACAGACTCCCACTTGCACATGACAAACTCACAAAAGGCATCACCGACGTAGAGCGGCCTCTAGCAAGGCATCTATGCCCCCAGTCAGCACATGGTTTGTCTTCCCAAAACAAATTCCTATCCAAAAGGAAAGGTCCTATAGATAAGTGATTACTTATCCCTTCGTTCACGATATCCATTATGAATGCAGGTCATGGAACATGGTTAACCCCAAATCATTCACGATTAGGTTTCTCGATATAAACTAACTATGTCTAACAATTCAAGTTGCACAATTAATCCATTATCAATTCAACTTGAGCACGGCCATGCATTTTGATTTTTCATCAGCTTAGTCAACGAGGGGCCCAAGGATATCTCTCAAAAGAGGAACGAATACCTTTGACTACACCGCCCTATCATAACAAGTTCTTGCCTGAAAACTTTCCTTATAACAGCTAGTTACGAACTGCGTTAGAAAGCAATCTAAACAAGTCCACGTTAATAATCAAGCAACGCATGCATCTCTAGTAAAAGGATAAATAATATTATCATCCTGATTTACTCGTGATAATATCCATGAAGTAAACTCAGGTACGGGTCCTCCAATTACTTAATCACCATTAAGTACATGATAGTGTTGTGTAAATGTTGGGTTTTCGTGGTCTAAAATCTCAACGGAAGCAAAACGAGTAGAAAAATATTTTTGAAAATCGACCACGAATGTGCCCACAACATGGACCAAAACTCTACACATGGTTAAGCAACAAAATAAACATACAAAGAAGTAGAATTATACCCTAGATGCTATCTTCTTTGTACGCTCGGGTTTGGAGTTAGGAAGTCTCGTGCACTAATGTGTACACCTCTATCGAAGTCCACACCAAGCTACTATCGCCTCCTACTTGCTAGAGTGTTAGATAAGCCTATCTAAACACCACCAAGATGTCTATCACAAGAGAACCAAAGCCTTACTACCTCTTGTGCTTGAGAAAGTTGTGTATATGCAAATAGATATATTCTAGTAAAAAAACTCTTGGAACATGACCACATTAGCATCATAGCACTTATATAGAGCTCAAAATTCAGTTCAAATTCGTGCATACTAATGTCATTTTCAGTTACTAGAATAATGACAATAAACACCACCTCTAACTAGCTTTGAAAGTCTAGTTAAATGGCTGTTACTGCATAAGGCACAGGCGTGCTCGCCCAAGAGGCCACGCCCAAGCCACGCCCGACTTGGGCTCGTGCCTGTCCATTGGGCACAGGGCACGGGCGTACCTAGCCATAGGCCACACCCAAGTCACGCCAGACTTGGGCTCGTGCCTGCCCATAGGGAACGGCCGTACCTCATAGAGGCACGGGTGTGCCTCGGCCCACCAGAACCAGTTTCTGGTCTTTCTCTCTCATTAGTCCATCTGTGATACCGGAATCGATACTTGGCATGTGACCAAATAGGCCCTTGCTTCATCAGCTATGATACCAACTCGTGCGTGTGTCAGTGGGCATAATCCAACAGACTCCCACTTGCACATGACAAACTCACAAAAGGCATCACCGACGTAGAGCGGCCTCTAGCAAGGCATCTATGCCCCCAGTCAGCACATGGTTTGTCTTCCCAAAACAAATTCCTATCCAAAAGGAAAGGTCCTATAGATAAGTGATTACTTATCCCTTCGTTCACGATATCCGTTATGAATGCAGGTCATGGAACATGGTTAACCCCAAATCATTCACGATTAGGTTTCTCGATATAAACTAACTATGTCTAACAATTCAAGTTGCATAATTAATCCATTATCAATTCAACTTGAGCACGGCCATGAATTTTGATTTGTCATCAACTTAGTCAACGAGGGGCCCAAGGATATCTCTCAAAAGAGGAACGAATACCTTTGACTACACCGCCCTATCATAACAAGTTCTTGCCTGAAAACTTCCCTTATAACAGCTAGTTACGAACTGCGTTAGAAAGCAATCTAAACAAGTCCACGTTAATAATCAAGCAACGCATGCATCTCTAGTAAAAGGATAAATAATATTATCATCCTGATTTACTCGTGATAATATCCATGAAGTAAACTCAGGTACGGGTCGTCCAATTACTTAATCACCATTAAGTACATGATAGTGTTGCGTAAACAAGTATTCAATCCAAGATGAAAACTTTACCAACCACTCGCCTCGATCTTAATTCACTTCTTCCTTCCAATGAAGAACGAACGATCGTGGAGTATTTAGAATAAACAAATTTATTCATGGAAGTATTAAACATGCAAAGATAGAACTCAATAATGTTTCATAAAGTAATCGCACCATGCGTATATTAAATCCCCATTTAATAGTCATCACAACAAGAAATACATTATTGCTTTAACGTTCTCAATAACAAATACAACTAAAACAATTAAACCAAGTCACTAGCAAATCTAATACCAATAGACTTAGCATGAGAATCATGCTTAACTTGTGACAAAGGTTTGGTGAGTCGATCTGCCAAGTTCCCCTCAGTTGGTACTCTACTAACCACAATGTCGCCATTCTCGATGATATGACGAATAAAATGATATTTCCGAGCAATGTCTCTCGTACATCGATGCGCTCTTGGTTCCTTAGCTAGAGCTACTGCACCCTCATTGTCACAAAAGATCTCAATAGGGTTAGCGATGCTAGGAACAACTCCAAGGTCTTGAATGAATTTCTTCATCCAGACGGCTTCCTTAGCAGCCTCGCTTGCAGTAATATACTCTGGCTCCGTGGTTGAATCGGTCACGGTATCTTGCTTGGAACTCCTTCAACTTATTCCTCCACGATTTAACAAGAATACGAATCTCGATTGAGACCGGCAATCATCCTTGTCCCTTGGGAAGCTAGCATCAGAATATCCAGTAACTATGAGCTCCTCCGAACCACCGAACACTAAAAACATTTCCTTAGTTCTCCGAAGATATTTAAGGATGTTTTTAACCGCAACCCAATGACTTTGACCACGGTTGGCCTGATATCGGCTCGCCATGCTCAAGGCGGCCGAGTACATAGCATAGCATACATGAGCGATCCCACTACCGAAGCATACGGGACTCGACTCATTTCCTCTAGTTCCTTTTGAGAACTAGGACATTGAGACTTTCTCAATGCCATACCATGCAACATAGGCAAATTCCCTTTCTTGGAATCTTGCATCTTGAACCTCTTCAAAACTTTATCTATGTACGTAGTCTGGCTCAAACCAATGAGTCTTTTTGATCTATCTCTATAGATCTTTATCCCCAAAATATATGCTTCTTATCCCATGTCTTTCATAGAGAAGCAATTCCCAAGCCAAGTTTTCACTTCCTGCAAGGTAGTCACGTCACTTCCTATGAGTAGTATGTCATCTACATACAAGACTAGAAAAACTACAACACTCCCACTAGCCCTGACATATACACAAGGTTCATCCTTGCTTTTCGAAAAGCCAAACACTTTGACCTTTTCATCAAAGCAAATGTTCCAACTCCGAGATGCTTGCTTAAGTCCATAAATAGACCTATTGAGCTTGCAGACTTTATTTGGATATTTGGAGTTTACGTAACCATCAGGTTGTGCCATGTAAACCTCTTCTGCCAACTTCCCATTAAGGAAGGCAGTCTTGACATCCATCTGCCATATTTCGTAATTGTAATATGCAGCGATAGCCATTAGTATCCTAATAGACTTCAACATAGCCACCGGAGAAAAGGTTTCATCATAGTCTACACCATGAGTTTGAGTGAAACCCTTTGCTAGCAGTTGAGCTTTGAAGGTGTCTACTTTTCCATCCATGTTAGTCTTCTTCCTGAAGACCCACTTGCACCCTACTGGATTGTGGTCGGGTACCAGATTAACCAAGTCCCAAACATGGTTATCCGCCATGGATTGTATCTCACTGTCCATTGCCTCCTTCCACCTAGCAGACTCAGGGCCCGCCACGGCTTCCTGGTAGTTGGTCGGTTCACTATGATCCACCAATAGTTTGTCGCCCTCTGATATGAGAAACCCATATCTTTTCGGCTCATTACGAACTCTAACAGATCTACGGAGCTCTAATGATTGTGTATCAGGCGCCTCATCCACCAATGGTTGAGGTTCCACTTCTTCTTGTACGCCGACCTCAGAAGCGGTACTAGTGTCAACATCAGGTTGATCATTGGTGTCATCTAGAATTTCTTCTAGATCAACTTGCCTCGCACTGGCTTCTGCAGATATCAGCTCCCTTACAAGGAAGACCTCCTTTCGAGCAACAAACACCTTGTTCTCTGAAGGTTTGTAAACCAAATATCCCATAGAACCAGCTGGGTAGCCAATGAAAATACACTTCTTGGCTCTGGGTTCAAGTTTGTATTGAGCTTCACTTCTTACGTAAGCCTCACAACCCCAGACCTTGAGATAGGCTAGCGAAGGAACCCTTCCATTCCCCATCTCGAATGGTGTACTCACAAGCTTCTTTGTTGGTACAAGGTTTAAGGTCCTAGAAACGGTTTCCAAAGCATAACCCCAAAAACTTGCAGTTAGCTTTGTATGACTCATCATGGGCCGAAACATATCCAATAAAGTTCGGTTCCTCCTCTCGGCGACCCCATTTAACTGTGGTGTCCTGGGTGGAGTATGTTGTGAAATAATTCCACAACCCCTAAGATGATCAAGAAACTCAGTACTAAGATACTCACTACCCCTATCGGATCTGAGAATCTTAATCCGCTTGCCCAATTGATTCTGCACTTCGTTTTGGTATGTCTTAAACACCTCAAAGGTTTCAGACTTATGCATAATCAAATAAAGATAACCATACCTACTAAAATCATCAGTAAAAGTAACGAAGTACCTACAGCTGTTTTTTGTAGCAGACCTGAATGGACCAGACACCTCCTTGTGAACAATGTCCAACAAGTCTTTGCCCCTTTCACTAACGCCGGTGAAGGGCGCTTTAGTCATTTTTCCTAATAAACAAGAATCGCATACTTCGCTTGACCCGTCGTCAAACGATTCCAAAATCCCATCCACTTGGAGTTTGGCGATACGTTTCTTGGTTATATGACCAAGACGACTATCCACACGACATGGATAAGCTCTAAAGTAATGAACATCATTTCTCAAACAAGAAATAATTCCATTATTAAAATTAAATTCATAACCATCATCAAACAAAGCGTGAAAAGAAATAATGTTTCGTGCCACACAGGGCGAAAAGTAAACATTTAATGTCATAGCAAGTCCTGAAGGAAAGGAGAGATCAACACTCCCTATCCGCTCCACGGGAACCACATCCTTGTTTTCCATGATCAGGTCAAGCTCTCCAGCACCCAGCGCCCTACTTCTTTTTAGCACCCGCACATTATTACAAATATGAGTGCCACAACAGGTATCAAGTACCAAGCCGTTAGAAGTAGCGGTATTGTGGAGTTCAATCATAAACGTACCTGAGTTACCCGCTCCCTTCGGTTTGACCCGCTTGAGCTCCTCAAGGTACTTTGGGCAAGAACGCCGCCAATGCCCCTTTTCCTTGCAGTGGAAGCACTCGGCTTTCGCATGGTCCTTGGCCGGTGGAACCATCACGGCTTTCCCCTTGCCCTTCGGGGCCGGACTCGGGTTAGGTTTTTCAACCTTCCCCTTACCCTTTCCCTTAGAGGGGGGAGCACCTTTCCTTTTGGTTCCGCCTCCCTGGATTGCTAGGACGGGTTTGGACGAGGAGGGCTTCTTGGACATGTCGGACTCGACGGTCTTTAACATTCCGTGAAGCTCCATTAGGGACTTGTCCATGCCATGGACATGATAGTTCCACACAAACTGTGAAAAGGAACTAGGAAGAGAACGGAGGATCACATCCACCGTCAACTCCCTCCCCAACGGGAATCCCAACCTCTCCAAGCGATCAACCAATACTTTCATTTTAAGCACGTGAACGCTCACATTTCCGCCCTCCTGCATATGGCAATCGAAAAGGGACTTTAGGAACTCAAAGCGCTGTAGCTTAGCCTGCTGTTGGAACATTTCCTTCAACTGGTTAAGCATGTCATATGCTCCAAAATGTTCCATTTGCTTTTGAAGCTCAGGAATCATTGACGAGAGCATAATGCAAGCCTCTTCGTTTGTTTCCTTGACGCGCTTATCATACGCGTCTCGGACCGCCCTAGTTGCATTCGCCGCATGTGCTTTCAGCAAAGGCTCCTCGATGGCAAACATCTTTTGTTCTTACCTAAGGGTGATCCTTAGTTGCATGAACCAATCCATGATGTTTTGGCCATCGAGTTTGGCCTTTTCGAGGAACAATTTTCGGGAAATAGAGTTCGATGAAGATGTAGAAGCATTGTTGGATGCCATCTACAAAATTAGAGTACCAATTTTAGTTGTCAAATCCTTGTAGAAATAATTACCCAATAGTTATAAAACATAATTATTTGAACAAGGCTAAGAATCATATTTCACTCTATCTTATGACGGGTTACCGCGGATCATGAAATACGTTATTTTGGCCGGTAGAGAAATTAGCAATTGCAACTATTTCAACTCTTAGATCCTTGCGAGATCCTTTCGACATCAACTGTCTAAGGCATGTTTGATCCCTTCATACACCAATCCTTTTATTATTTCTTAAATGACTCGGCTAGAGATCGACATCATTTAAGAAACATAAAAGAATTTGTAAGTCGCCTGTCAAGACACATGTTGGTACCCTAGCCCAATCATTGGTTTGTGCTTAAACTCGACCACCAATATTGCGGGTTGCCACACTCACCTTCCACACAACTCCACAAGGCATGACTCGTGCTAATGCTCGATAATCATCCAAGTTTTGTTAGATTTGGGTGGTGTCGTCTTATGGGTGGCGCGTGACTTACTTTTTCAAAAACGTGTTTTTCTTTTCCGGTTAAAATAATATTTTAACAATTTTGACGAATTAGCAATTTTAAGTGACAAAAACTCCTTTTTAATCACCGTTTAATGTAAACATGTTTTATATTAATGTTTGCCAATTCTTATGCGCGTAGAAATATAAACTCATTTATAAATCTCTTTGTTTTATATATTTTTAAAAATTCTCTTGCATGCAGATCCTAAAGAATCCAAATATAAAACAACTACGCATAAATATAAATAAAGACCGGGTAACATGCCCAAAACCTAAGTGTTTTCCCCGTGAGCCAAAACGGGGAAAACATAGTCAATCTAGGGACAACACCAAGGGATGCTCCGTCACGATTTCCACACCCGCGAATCTCCCGGATTTGGTTCGTCAAGACGCGAACACCGTGTCTCCTGGTCGGTTTGATGCAATATTACATATATGAAATAATCTAAGTACGAGTACAAAATAATAAGAAAACGACATACAAGTCACGATCCTAATAATCTATTACGAGTACAAAGATTTAAATAATTGACATGCAAGTCGCACCAAATATAAATATTACAACATCACGGTACGCAGGCCAAAACCAAAACCAACCATAAACAACACAAAGGGCTATGGGCAAAACAAGTTACCGGGCTACCACTACAAACACAATCAAACGAAAGCAATGGTGTGCCACAAAACCATGTCCAACAAAATATATATTTTGATCAAGATTGCAAAACAACACTCAAGGCACAACAAGCAATCCTTGTACATATGCATTAACAATTTTAATACACCTTTAAAATTGCATACTCATATATACACCTAAAAATATATGTTTTTTTGGGAACTTCATGCCAAGTCACACAAAACATATAGAATTAGGAACCAAAATATAGTGGGGATCAACAGAATCAAGACTAGTCTAAAACCCGATTTTAAAATATTTAAACACATTGTTTCAAAAACCAATTCTGACCAAAAAACCATCAGGCACGGGCGTACCCCAGAAGGTACGGGCATGCCTGCCATTTTTGTTAGTGTACAGTTTGAACAATTTTAAACAGATTACGAATTCTACCGGCACGGCCTGTACCCCCACGGGTACGCCCGTGCCCCGGTCGCCGGAACGACCCATACTCCTATAGGTACGACCGTGCCCGGGCACCGGAAAACCAATTTTGGCAAAAAACTCAGAAATTCCGTTTTAACTCCAAAAGTGCAAAGCCATGTTAGAGATGGCTCTGATACCACTGTTGGGTTTTCATGGTCTAAAATCGCAACGGAAGCAAAACGAGTACCAAAATATTTTGAAAATCGACAACGAATGTGCCCACCACATGGACCAAATCTCTAGACATAGTTAAGCAACAAAATAAACATACAAAGAAGTAGAATTATACCCTTGATGCTATCTTCATTGTACGCACGGGTTTGGATTTCGGAAGTCTCAAGCACTAATGTGTACACCTTTATCGAAGTCCACACCAAGCTACTATCGCCTCCTACTTGCTAGAGTGTTAGATAAGCCTATCTAAACACCACTAAGATGTCTATCACAAGAGAACCAAATCCTTACTACCTTTTGTGCTTTACAAAGTTGTGTATATGCGAATAGATATATTCTAGTAAAAAAACTCTTGGAACATGACCACATTAGCATCATAGCACTTATATAGAGCTCAAAATTTAGTTCAAATTCGTGCATACTAATGACATTTTTTTCAGTTACTAGAATAATGACAATAAACACCACATTTAACTAGCTTTGAAAGCCTAGTTAAATGGCTGTTACTGCATAAGGCACGGGCGTGCTAGCCCTAGAGGCCACGCCCAACTTGGGCTCGTGCCTGTCCATTGGGCACAGGGCACGGGCGTACCTAGCCACAGGCCACGCCCAAGTCACGCCCGACTTGGGCTCATGCCTGCCCATAGGGCATGGCCGTACCTTGGCCCACCAGAACCGGTTTCTGGTTTTTCTCTCTCATTAGACCATCTGTGACGCCGGAATCGATACTTGGCGTCTGACCCAATAAGCCCTTGCTTCATCAGCTATGATACCAACTCGTGCGTGTGTCAGTGGGCATAATCCAACAGTAAACACCAAAACAACAATCAAGTATGTGTTTCTTGCTTCTTGAGCACCAAGAACACCAAGAACAAGATGAACAAGAGAGAGAGAGTTCTAGTATAAACCACAATTATGAGAATTCGTTGTCCCTTTGTCTACCACAACTATGAGAACTTAACCCCATTAAACCAAGTGTTTAAGGCTGTTAATTCTTCTGTTACTGCGAACGTACATGGACCATGTTGATCAACACGGCCGTGTACGCCCAAAGTCCACGGCCCCAATTGGGCTAAGATGGCTCGTGTCTAACATGCACAACACGGCCCGTGTAGGCCCAAATTACACGACCTTGAACTGGGCCAATACGCCTCGTGTATGTTGGACTGGACACGGCCCGTGTTCAGGAACACGGCCCGTGTACCATCCTGCCAAAACCCATTTTGGCCTTTTCCTCTCTTTTGCTTGATCGTGTTGCCGGAATTAATACTTGGTGTGTGACCCAATAGGCCTATACCTCATCGGTAGTGCTATTAACTTGTTCGTGTTAGCGGGCATATTCCAACAGACTCCCACTTGCACGTGACACGACTACGAAAAATAACACAAACATAGAGCGGCCTCTAGCAAGACATCTATGCTCCCAAGTTAGTATAGGGTATGCCACTCTTGACAAGATCCCCAATCATAAAATGATTGTTCTAAAGATAAATGAACATGTACATCCCTTTCTTCGTGATATCCAATGTGAACACAAGGCATGGAATATAGTCAACCTTCAAATCGTTCACGATTATGTATCTCGACTCTAGATTAGTGGTGGCCAACAAACTAAGTTTACATTGATCCATCATCAATATAACTTGAGCACGACCATGCATATGAACGTCAACACTCAATCATCGAAGGGCCCATAGATATTCTCTATATACATAGAGGAACAAATACCTTTCAACTACATAGTCCCGCCACATAGATATTACTCTACCAAATCATCTCCCTTATAACGACCAGTTACGGACCGCGTTAGAAAACGATCAAAGTAAAGCATACATATGCTTTGAGATCACATGTATCTCTAGTTTAAGGATGAAATGTCATTACCATCCCGAGTTACTTGTGACTAAAACCATGAAGTAAACTCGGGTGCGGGTCCTTCAATCACTTGAAACCCCTTTCAAGTATAGGCTAGAATCACGTTTTATCAAAACCAATTTTTTACCTCAATCTTAATTCATATTTCCTTCCGAAAAGGCATGACCGATTGTGGAGATTTAAAAAGATTGTAAAACAATCTAGGGAAGAAATAAAACATGCAAAGATAGAACACAATAAAGACTAAATGTAAGTAACCGCAACACGCGTATATATAGATCTCTACTATATAAATCGAAACAAACATTAGTGACATTATTGTTTAATGTTCCCAAATACATAATTGTCCAAACATAAATTAAAACTAAATCTAAACCAAGTCAGGAGTAAATCTAACACCTATCGCCATAGTATGAGAATCATGAGAAGCTTGTGACAACGGTTTAGTAAGCGGATCGGCTAAGTTGCCTTCCAAGGTTACTCTACTAATAGCGACTTCACCACTTTCAATCAACTCTCTTATCAAGTGGTACTTACGAGGTATATGCCTCGTTCTTTTGTGAGCTCTTGGTTCCTTCGCTAAGGCTACCGCACCCTCATTGTCACAAAAGATCTCAATAGGGTCGGATATGCTATGAACCACTCCAAGGTCTCAGATGAACTTCCTTATCCACACAGCTTCTTTAGCAGCTTCACTTCCGTAATATACTCTGACTCTGTATTAGAATCAACTACTGTGTCTTTCTTTGAACTTCTCCAAGTAATAGCCCCACCATTCAATAGGAACACAAACCCCGATTGTGATCGGCAGTCATCCCTATCAGTTTGGAAGCTAACATTAGAGTAACCCTTTCCTTTGAGCTCTTCCTCACCTAGAAAGACCAAGAACATCTCTTTAGACCTCCTAAGATACTTAAGAATGTTCTTTACCGCAACCCAATGGGCTTGCCCCGGGTTTCCCTAATATCTACTGGTCAAAGGCAAAACGCATGACACATCAGGACGAGTACATAACATGGCGTACATAATCGAGCCCACGGCCGAAGCATATGGTACTCGCTTCATTACTTTTAGTTCCTCTTGAGAACTAGGACATTGAGTCTTACTCAATATCACTCCATGCGACATAGGAAGATTTCTTTCTTGGATTCCTCCATCTTGAACCGCTTCAAGACTTTGTCAATGTATGTACTTTGACTCAACCCGAGAAGTTTTCTAGATCTATCTCTATAGATCTTGATACCCAGAATATATGCCGCTTCTCCTAAGTCTTTCATTGAAAAGAATTTTCCAAGCCAAGTTTTGACACTTTGCAAGGTTGGAATATCCTTTCCAATGAATAGGATATCATGCACATACAAGACTAAGAAAACAACAGCGCTCCCACTGGCCCTAACGTATACACATGGCTCGTCTACACTCTTTGTAAAACCAAACTCGTTGATTTTCTCATCAAAGCATATATTCCAATTACGAGATGCTTGTTTAAGTCCATAAATGGACTTCTTTATTCTACACACTCTATTAGGATGCTTCGGATGTACAAAACCCTCAAGCTACGTCATATACACCTTTTCGGAGAGCTTCCCATTAAGGAATTCATAATCATAAAATGCGGCGATTGCCAAAAGTATCCTAATAGATTTCAACATGGCCACTGGGGAGAAAGTTTCATCATAATCGACACCATGTGTCTGGGTGAAACCTTTAGCCACCAGTCGGGCTTTGGAAGTGTTAACTCTTCCATCCATGTCGGTCTTCTTTTTGAAGACCCATTTACACCTTATTGGTTTGCAACCGGGTGTAGGATCAACCAGTTCCCAAACATGTTTATCCTCCATGGATTGCATCTCGTTATCCGTTGCCTCCTTCCACTTAGTAGACTCGTGGCCCACTACCGCTTCCCGATAGTTGGTAGGTTCATTAAGATCCAACAATAACTCGTCGCCCTCAGATATGAGAAACCCATACCTCTCTGGCTCATGGCAAGTTCTACCGGATCTACGGGGAGGTAATGGATGTACGTTAGTTTCCGCATTGTCATGATCATACTCAACCTCACTAGGTTGTTGGCTAGTGCCAACGTCAGGTCTTTCATCCGTTGACTCTTGAACTTCTTCAAGATCAATCTTTGTCCCGCCTTGCTGATTGGATACTAATTCACTTTCTAAAAATACCGCCCTCTGAGCAACAAATACTTTGTTCTTGGACGGTTTATAGAATATATATCCAATACCCGCAGCTAGATATCCGATGAAATAACACTTTTCGGATCGGGGCTCTAACTTGTCATCTACCTCACGTCATACGTAGGCTTGACAGCCCTAAACCTTTAGATAGACAAGAAAGGGAGATTTCCCATGCCACATCTCGAAAGGTGTTTTCTCGACCTTCTTTGTTGGAACGAGATTAAGGATTCTTGTTGCCGTTTCAAGAGTATAAACCCAAAGGCTTACAGGCATTTTGGTGTGACTCATCAATGACCGAACCATATCTAACAATGTTCGGTTCTTCCTCTCAGCGACACCATTTAATTGCGGCGTCCTAGGAGGTGTAAGTTGTGAGATAATTCCACAACCCTTAAGATGATCACGAAACTCTTGACTAAGATACTCACCACCCCTATCGGATCTAAGTATCTTAATCTTTTTGCCCAATTAATTCTCTACTTCGTTTTGGAAAGTCTTAAAGACCTCAAAGGTCCCGGACTTTTGTCTAACCAAGTAGACATACCCATACCTACTATAATCATCTATAAAGGTAACGAAGCATCTAGAATTGTCACTTGTGATGTGCTTAAATTGACCACACACATCGGAATGTATAACATTCAATAAGTCTTTACCCCTCTCATTCACACCGGAAAAGGGTGCTTCTGTCATCTTGCCTAATAAACAAGATTCGCATACTTCATTTGACTCGTGTTCCAATGATTCCAAGATCCCATCCGCCTGGAGCTTGGCGATACGAGTCTTATTTATATGGCCAAGTCGACCATGCCACAAAGACAATTTGTGTAAACCATTTTTAGATGTTGAATCAATATTCATGATTTAACCATTATCACTAACGTACGCATCTACTTCATAAATACCACGACAAGGATAAGCTTTAAAATAACAAATAATATTTTTAAAACAAACAATAACTCCATTGTCAAAAGAAAAACCAAAACCAATGTCGTGTAACGCATGAAAAGAGATAATGTTTCACGCCACAAGCGGCGAATAGCATACGTTCAATAATAATATGGAAAAACCGGAATTAAAAGATAATTCAACTTCTTCTTGAGCCTTGACCGGGACAATCTCCTTGTTTCCCATTATCAAGTCAAGCTTGCCATTGTCCATCCTTCTACTTGTCCTTAGCACCTGAACAATATTACAAACATGAGTGCCACAGCCGGTATCTAATACCCAACTACCAGATGTAGAAGTATGATGGAGTTCAATCATGTACGTACCTGAGTCGGAAGTTCCTCCGATGCTCAACCCCTTGAGCTACTTAAGACCTTCTAGGTACCCCGGGCAGTTACGGCACCAATGGCCCTTCTCCCCGCAGAAGAAGCATTCCTCTTCATTCGGAGTTTTGGCTTGGGGAACCATCTTCCCCTTGCCTTTACCCTCCGAAGCGGGGCTAGACTTGGCAGCGCCAATCTTCCTCTTTCCCTTACCCTTAGGGGTATAAGCGGACTTTTTCTTCTTTTGGATACGCCCCTCCCTTATAACAAGAACGGGTTTGGAATGGCGGGCTTGTTTTTGGTCATGCTAGACTCGGTTGTCTTAAGCATACCATGAAGCTCCATAATAGACTTATCCATACTATGCATATGATAACTGATAACGAATTGATCATACGCAGTAGGCAGGGATCATAGAATCAAATCCACGGCTAACTCCCTCCTAATGGTATATCTGAGTCGTTCCATACGCTCCACGTTTGCTTTCATGTGCAATACGAGAGCACTCACATTCCCGCCATCGGCCATCTTGCTACCAAGCACCGTCTTGAGACACTCGAACCTCTCTTGTCTCGCTTGCTGCTGGAACATTTCCTTAAGCTGAGCGAACAAGTCAAAAGCACTCAAATGATCCATTTACTTTTGGAGCTCGGGGATCATAGTACTTAGGATGAGGCAAGTAATGTCCTCGGTATCCTTGACACGCTTCTCATAAGCGTCTCGAATAGCCCGAGTGGCATTGGCAGTAGGAGCGTCGGGTAGGGTCTCCTCTATGGTAACCATCTTCCCTTCTTGGCGTAAGACAAGTTTAAGTTGCCTAAACCAATCCAAGAAGTTGTTACCATTGAGTTTCTCCTTCTCAAGGAAAACTCTAAGCGAAAAATGGTTGGTGGTGTTGGTTTTGCTTGAAGACGCCATCTAAAATAGCAAATTAGTTTTAGTTAGTTTGGAAATCCTTGTTAGAATAAGTACCCATAGTTTTAAACAAAACAATTTATTTGTAACAAGGGCTAAGAACCTTATTTCACCTCACACCGTGACGGGATTACCACGGATTACGTGGCGAAGATATTTATGCCGGCAACCATTTTACCAATTGTAATCTCTATTACAACTCTTAGACACTTGCGGGATCCGTTGACATCCATTATGTCGTTTGGCATGTTTGATCCCTATCTTACACCAATCTTAATATATAATTTTTGTTTAGTTCGACAACTAACCAAGAATTACATACTAAAATTCTAAATCGTCCGGCAAGACACACGGGTGGCACTCTTGACCATTAATTGGCTCGTGCTTAGCTTGAAAACCAATCATGCGAGTTACCCCACTCACCTTCCACACAACTACACAAGGAATGACTCGTGCTTAGCTCGATAATCATCCTTGCTTCGTTAGATTCGGGTGGTGTCATCTTACGGATGGTGCGTGATTTACATTTTTTGAAAAACGGGATTTTAATTCCGGTTTATAAAAACCCTTTTGTGAATTAACAAAGTAAGTGTCAAAACGATTTTAAGCACTTTTAATATAATACCATTTTTATATTTTCTTTGACAATTCTATTCGCGCGCAATTGTTAACTATTTTAACAAACATTGTATTTTATTTAATTTTATAGAAAAATTGTCTAGCATGCGAATCCTAATCCATGCATAGAAAAATAAAATACAACCACACAATATATATATATATATATAGGGTAGAGATCAAGTAAAAAGAAAATTAAAGTAAAAAGGGTAAAAGGGATGATTATTTGATCATTTTCATCAATTGGGCTAAGATGGCTCGTGTCTAACAGGCACAACACGGCCTGTTTTCATCTACACGGCCCATGTAGGCCCAAATTACACGACCTTCAACTGGGCCAATACGGCTCGTTTATGTTGGACTGGACACGGCCCGTGTTCAGGAACACGGCCCGTGTACCATCCTGCCAAAACCCATTTTAGCCTTTTCCTCTCTTTTGCTTGATCGTGTTGCGGGAATCAATACTTGGTGTGTGACCCAATAGGCCTATACCTCATCGGTAGTGCCATTAACTCGTTCGTGTCAGCGGGCATATTCCAACAAGATGATGGGGGCCGCCAGGGCCCAGGAGATTGAGTTGGAAAAACAAGAGGTTGAGAGGCAGAGCTAGAAGAAGATTGAGCCAACAGCGGTGTCCAACAAGAAGTTTAAGTTTACGGTGCCTAAGCCTGGAGGGAAGAAGGAACCACCCCGGTGTTAGAAATGCAGAAGAAACCATGCTGTGGAGTGCAAGTTGGGATCGACAGGGTGTTTCAAGTGTGGCCAACTGGGCCACGTGAGCCGACATTGTTGGGGGGGCAAAGGTCTGCTTTAACTGTTATATGCCCAGCCATCTGAGGTCGGAGTGTCCCCAGCTGAACAAAGGAGAAGTGAAAGCTACCGCGCCTATAACCCTAAGGATTACTGAAGAAGGTCAAAGAAGGAGGAGTGAGGCGACTCGGGGTAGGAGGCGAGCCTTCCAGCTAACCACATAAGAAGCCAAAGTGGAACCCGATGTGGTTGCAGGTACTCATCTCGTAAAGTCAGTACCCGAACTTGTTTTATTTGATTCTGGCGCAAGTAGGTCGTTCGTTTCTTTTACGTTTTGCAAAAATCTCAATCAAGCACCGGTAAAGCTAGAGGTACCTTTGGAAGTAGAAATAGCTGATGACAAGGCCTTAACCGTGTCTACTGTATGTAGGAATAACGTGATAGAACTAAAGGGTGAGAAGTTTACAATCGACCTTATACCAAGTGCTATGAGGGAATTTCACGTCATCGTGCGGATGGATTGGCTAGGTCATCACTAAGCTACTATTGAATGTGACCGGAGGAGAGTTAGGATCCAAACCCCTAGTGAGGGAGAAATTGTCATCACGGGGGAACGCTGGAAGGAAGAAATGGCATTTTACATGATAACCAAAGCAAGGAAGTACCTTCGTCATGGATGCATCGCCTTCCTAGCCTATGTACTCGATAGTAAAAAGGAGAAGAGGATGCTAGAAGTGTCAAATGTGCTAGTGGTTAGAGAATTCCCATAAGTATTTCCGAAAGATCTGCCCGGGATACCACCTGACCGACAGGTCGAATTCAGAATCGACCTAGTACCAGGAGCCGCACCGATAGCCAAGACACCCTACAGATTAGCTCCACCCGAGATGAAGGAACTCATGAGCCAGCACTAGGAATTGTTAGATAAGGGGTTCATCAGACGGAGTAGATTGCCCTAGGGTGCGCCTATACTCTTCGTCAAGAAGAAGGACGGGTCTTTCAGAATGTGCATTGACTACCGTGAACTGAATAAGGTCACCGTAAAGAACAGATACCCCTTACCGAGAATCGATGATTTATTCGATCAACTTTAGGGAGCTACATGGTTTTCGAAGATCGACCTTCATTCCGGGTACCATCAGTTCAAGGTACGAGAAGGAAATGTTACTAAGACGGCGTTTAGAACGCGGTATGTGGCTATTACGAGTTCGTGGTCATGCCGTTCGGATTAGCCAACGCTCTAGCAGCGTTTATGGATCTTATGAACAGGGTATGTAGACCGATGCACGAAAAGTCGGTCATAGTGTTTATCGACGACATTTTAGTGTATTCGAAGACACGGAAGGAGCACGAGCAACACTTACGGCAAGTTTTGGAGACGCTAAAGTGAGAGAAGCTCTACCCTAAGTTCTCGAAATGCGAATTTTGGTTACGGGAAGTACAGTTCTTAGGGCATCTCGTGAACGAGAATAACAGAAAGGTGGTTCCGGATAAGATTGAGGCAGTCATGAAATGGGAATAGCCGAAGACTCCGACTAAGATTAGAAGCTTTATGGGCTTAACAGGGTACTACCGGAGATTTATTCAAGACTTTTCGAGAATTACAGTGCACTTAACTAAGCTGACTAGGAAGAATGTGTGTTTTACTTGGGGAGCCGAACAACAAAGGGCATTTGAGACCCTACGTAACAAACTATGCGAAGCCCCGGTGTTAACACTACCCGAGGGGATGGAGGATCTCATGGTTTATTGCGACGCTTCTCATCGTGGTTTGGGGTGCGTATTAATTCAAAGAGGGAAATTTATACCATACGCGTCGAGGCAATTGAAACCGAACGAGGGCAACTATCCAACGCATGACCTGGAGCTCGCGGCGGTAGTTTTCGCATTGAAGGTTTGGAGACATTACTTGTATGGAGTGAAGTGTACGATCTAAACAGATCACAAGAGTTTGAAATACTTCGCAGATCAAAAGAATTTGAATATGAGACAACGACGCTGGCTAGACCTCGTAAAGGATTACGACTGCGAAATACTCCATCATCACGGTAAGGCCAATGTGGTGGCGGTCGCTTTGAGCAGAAAGGCAAGTTGTATGCTACTTCGAGTACAATGTTTGCGGTTGACGGTAACCACCTCCTTATTTGACTTATTAAGGTCCAGCTAGGAGGAAGCAATTAGGTATGAGAACCAGAACTGAGAATGGATTAAGGGCCAAGCAACTAAGCTCGTAAAAGATGGTCGAGATTTACTTACTCGACATGGACGAATCTGGGTACCAAGTATGGGGTACGCAAGGTCGACGCTACTCGACCAGGCTCATAAGTATAAATTTTCAATTCATCCGGGGGCTACGAAGATGTACAAAGATTTAAAATCTGATTATTGGTGGCCGGGGATGAAGCGCTCTGTAGCAAAGTATGTGGAAGGATGTTTAACATGCCTTCGAGTCAAGGCCGAGCACCAAAGACCCCACGGAAAAGTTCAGCCTTTAGAGATATCAGAGTGGAAATGGGAGAATATCACACAAGTACAGGGATGCCTCCATAGAGATGTTGTACGGCATGCATTGTAGAACCCCTATTTGTTGGGGTGAGGTGGGGCAGAGGGAGCTTGGGAGTACAAGAGTGGTGCAGAAGACGATAGAGAACATTCAGAAAATTCATGAAAGACTGCGTGCAGCGCGGAGTAGACAGAAGAGTTACGCGGATAGGCGTCGGTCGGAACTAGAATTTCAAGTCGGGGACTTCGTACTACTCAAGGTTTCGCCTTGGAATGGAGTCATCCGCTTCAAGAAGCGAGGGAAGTAGAGCCAAAGGTTTATCGGACCCTTCAAGGTAGTGGCACGAGTGGGGAAGGTCGCGTACATACTTGAACTAACCGAGGAACTATCAAGGATTCATAACAACTTCCACGTGTCACACTTGAGGAAGTGCCTAGCTGACGAGTCAACGTTCGTACCTATGGAGGATATTGGGGTGGACGACAAGCTAAATTACGTAGAGAAACCAGTGGCAATACTTGAGCGAAAGACAAGACTCTCAGAAACAAGCAGATCGGGATAGTCAAGGTACAGTGGGTGG
Source organism: Dittrichia graveolens (assembly GCA_038502395.1). NCBI lineage: Eukaryota > Viridiplantae > Streptophyta > Magnoliopsida > Asterales > Asteraceae > Dittrichia > Dittrichia graveolens. The sequence goes on along the minus strand of JARJIL010000009.1, from coordinate 44,509,580 downwards.
GAACCCGAAAACAAAATGAGGCCGAATTACCCCGAACTATTCGAGGAATGACTTCGAGGACGAAGTCGTGTTTTAGTGGGGGAGTGTTGTAATATCCATTTTCAGAATCTTGTTTTATCATGATGTAAATTTGTGATTTACAATTATTAGTGTAAAATATGTATAAAAATATATAAATATCATGAGCTATTATTTTTATTATTATTATGTTGCTTCAAGTTTCAAGAAATAGAGTTGGGAAGTTCATATATGTGTATAAGTATACTTGGGTTTAGGGGCTTAGTCCCATTTTATTTTTTTAACTATGTTGGCCCAAGATGGTTCAAAGAAAGGGCTTGGCGCACGATGGAATGTGTATATAATGGGATTAGGGCACAACCTCCAAGGGAGGTTACTGTTTCATTCATTCATCTTCTTCATTCAACCTTGGGAGAGAGAGAGTGTGGGTGTGTACGTGAGTTCCACCAAGAAGAAGGAGGAAGAATGAAAGGCAAGGAATTGTAGCCAAACCATCAAGGAATCATCAGGTAATGGTTCTAAAACATGTATTATATTTTTTGTGAATAGCTAAGAAAATTCTAGATGTTTATAGAGAGGTTTTAGTTGAGTTCATTCACTATTCTTGGGTTTTTGGAGAAACACCATTTGAGAAACAAAAAATGAGATTCTAGGCCTGGAAATCAAGATAGAAACCATTTATCTTGAAAAGGAATTGTTTATTTGCTACTAGGAAGCTTTTGTATCAAAAATGGCCTGAATTGGTTAAGTTTTGAAGGATTTCAGAAATTTAAAATAAGACTGTAACTGGGTTTTTGGCCAGGGTGATGTTCATGATTTCTTCTTGAATATGATCAGTTTATCATGTAGTGGTTTTAGCATATAAAATTATCTGACAATCGTGCTTGGTCGAATGCACTCTTGTTGAATACGAGGGAATTGTACCGTCAGAATCAGGTAAGACTGATAAATCTAGCTCAGTGGCTTAGCATCTTCCTCTTATTTAAAAATCTTCAGTAAATCTTATCTTTGTTGTCTTCAGAAACAATTTTCTCATCTTGAGCTCTAAGATGTTGATGAGAATCTTGACCCTGAAAGTAAACTTTGAGAACCTTGAATAATATTTCCCTTTCACTTGAATTTGTAGATGTTCTTTGAACCAACTGCATGAGGTTGAAACTTCTTAGTGAACATGATTGACTAAATGGACCGAGCTGCTTAATCTGGATTAGCAATGGTTCCATTTAAATCAAGATACTCTATACTGGATTACTGGTAACGCATATAAGCTAACAATTATAATGGCATTATCCAGACATGTCTTGTGACCATTTGTTTTGCATATCGATTATGATTATTGTGCAGTGATTCATAGTTCTTTTTGTTGAAGAGATCATCTCTATTTGTTAACAAGTAAACAGACATCTGGTGACAGAAAAGACAATCGACCTCTAAAGAACCATGTTGATGGAAATAAGAGGTTAGGGACATGTGCTTAGTATTCGGGAGTGTGATATATTTTTATAGACACACTCTGGTTGTGCATGTTGCTCCCCATAGTATTTATAATACTTTCGTCCCTGTCCTTTGGGCATAACCTTGACTGATCGATGTAAATTTATCAAAATCATAGTCAAGTTGTAATAGATTTAGGGAAATCAAAGTCTGTGTTTCAGTGACATCACCTTGACTTAGTCAAGTTTCTTTGACCCCCCTTTATATTTAAACCCTGAGTAATTTGATCAGGATTATTGCAACTGACTAATTTTCCTCCCATTCTAACATCCAAGCATGATCTAAAACATATTTATGAGAGGAAAAACAATAGAACTCTAGTTGAAATCTTTGAATAGTACTCTACTTGGAATCTTTGATACGCAATAGAGCTCTATTTGGAATCGTTGAGGATAAATATACAGATCATTATCTCCCCCTCATGATGATCATCGATTGAAATAAGCATCATGGATAATAACTTTCTCCTTTAGGAAATACAATCCATTAGAATGTCATTCGAGAAGAATCAATGTGATGATGTGTAACATCAGAAAACCACAAGCAATTTTTTTAAATTGCACCGCGGAAGCTAATTAAAACCAACTCATTGACATTCAAACTAATAATTAGAAATGTACAACATGTGTTCCAAAAACAACCAACACTACATGTCTTGGTGTTACAAAAAAATAACTGGCTCGTCTCTTTTAAAATAGAAAATTGGGGTGAAGTCAACTCTTCCTTCTACAACTACAAACACGAACCTGCAAAACATCAACTGTGGGGAATTAGCACAAAGCTAAGTGAGTAGAGGCTAAACACCAAAAGCAAACATTCACAATCAATATCAAAGCATGTAATCACATATCCAAGAAGACAGGCGGTTCGGCGCAGAACCTACAACCAATGCTGGCTAAAGCAAAGGTTTACCGATAGCTCTCTAGTGAATTGGCATAGTAAACTCCTCCTCTAAAGCAACATATGCAACAAAAGGCTACCACTGTTCAACCAACCAGTAGACGAGCCCGGAGTAGACAGAAGAGTTACGCGGATAAGCGTCGCTCGGAACTAGAATTTCAAGTCGGGGACTTCAGACTACTCAAGGATTCGCCTTGGAAGGGAGTCATCCACTTCAAGAAGCGAGGGAAGTTGAGCCCAAGGTTTATCGGACGCTTCAAGGTAATGGCACAAGTGGGGAAGGTTGCATACACACTTGAACTAACCGAGGAACTATCAAGGATTCATAACACCTTCCACGTGTCACACTTGAGGAAGTGCCTAGCTGACGAGTCAAAGTTTGTACCTATGTAGGATATTGGGGTGGATGACAAGCTGAATTACGTAGACAAACCAGTGGCAATACTTAAGCGAAAGACAAGACTCTCGTAAACAAGCAGATCGGGATAGTCAATGTACAGTGGGAGCACCGTAGAGGGTCGGAATGGACTTGGGAACCCGAAAACGAAATGAGGCCGAATTACCCCAAAGTGTTCGAGGAATGACTTCGAGGACGAAGTCGTGTTTTAGTGGGGGAGTGTTGTAATATCCATTTTCGGAATCCTGTTTTATCATGATAAAAATTTGTGATTTACGATTATTGGCATAAAATATGTATATAAATATATGAATATCACGAGCGATTATTGGAATGTGTATATAATGGGATTAGGGCACAGCCTCCAAGGGAGGTTATTGTTTCATTCATTCATCTTCTTCATTCAACCTTGGGAGAGAGAGAGTGTGTGTGTGTGTGTACGTGAGTTCCACCAAAAAGAAGGAGGAAGAAAGCAAGGCAAGGAATTGTAGCCAAACCATCAAGGAATCATCAGGTAATGGTTCTAAAACATGTATTATATTTTTTGTGAATAGCTAAGCAAATTCTAGATGTTTATAGAGAGGTTTTAGTTGAGATTCATTCACTATTATTAGGTTTTTGGAGAAACACCATTTGAGAAACAAAAAATGAGATTCTAGGCCTGGAAATCAAGATAGAAAGCTTTTATCTTGAAAAGGAATTGTTTATTTGCTACTAGGAAGATTTTGGATCAAAAATGGCATGAATTGGTGAAGTTTTGAAGGATTTCAGAAATTTAAAATAAGACTATAACTAGGTTTTTGGCCAGGAGATTTTCATGCGACACTCACCCTTGTGTCGTGCGACACTTGTGTCATGCGACTTTCATGCTCACGCGACTTATGCCTCATGTGACTTTCCTAGTTCATGCGACTTTCATGCTCACGCGACTTTCATGATCATGCGACACTTGCAACCTGCGACTTTTAGAGTCCATGCGATAGTCGGTTCATGCGACTTTCATAACTAATGCGACTTTCAACAATGCTTAAACACTTCAACCAAGGGACAAAGTGATAGCCAAAATCCTCTACTAGAGTAGATAACTCGTGGTCTCTTTGTCTACCATCATTAGGAGAAGTTAACCCCATTAAACCAAGTGTTTAAGGCTGTTAATTCTGCTGTTACAGCGAACGTACACGGCCCATGTAGGTCTACACAGCCGTGTAGGCCCAAGGTCCACGGCCCCAATTGGGCTAAGACGGCCCGTGTCTAACAGGCACTACACGGTCCGTGTTCATCTACACGGCCCGTGTAGGCCCAAACTACACGACCTCGAATTGGGGCTATACACCTCGTGTATGTTGGACCGGACACGGCCTGTGTACCATCTTGCCAAAACCCATTTTAGCCTTTTCCTCTCTATTGCTTGATCGGTTGCCGGAATCAATACTTGGTGTGTGACCCAATAGGCCTATACCTCATCGGTAGTGCCATTAACTCGTTCATGTCAATGGGCATATTCCAACAGACTCCCACTTGCACGTGACACGACTACGAAAAATAACACAAACATAGAGCGGCCTCTAGCAAGACATCTATGCTCCCAAGTCAGTATAGGGTATGCCACTCTTGACAAGATCCCCAATCATAAAATGATTGTCCTAAAGATAAATGAACATGTACATCCCTTTGTTCGCGATATCCAATGTGAACACAAGGCATGGAATATAGTCAACCTACAAATCATTCACGATTATGTTTCTCGATTCTAGATTAGTGGTGACCAACAAACCAAGTTAACATTGATCCATCATCAATGTAACTTGAGCACGGCCATGCATATGAATGTCAGCACTCAATCATCGAGGGGCCCATGGATATTCTCTCTATACACAAGGAACAAATACCTTTCGACTACATAGTTCCTCCACATAGATAATACTCTACCTAATCATCTCCCTTATAACGACCAGTTACGGACCGCGTTAGAAAACGATCAAAGCAAAGCATACCTATGCTTTGAGATCACATGTATCTCTAGTTTAAGGATGAAATGTCATTACCATCCCGAGTTATTTGTGACTAAAACCATGAATTAAACTCGGGTGCGGGTCCTCCAATCACTTGAAACCCCTTTCAAGTATAGGCAAGAATCACGTTTTATCAAAACCAATTCTTTACCTCAATCTTAATTCATAATTCCTTCCCACAAAGTATGACCGATTGTGGAGACTTAAAGATTGTAAAGTAATATAGGGAATAAATTAAACATCCAAAGATAGAACACAATAAAGACTAAATGTAAGTAACCGCAACACGTGTATATATATATCTCTACTATATAAATCGAAACAAACATTAGTAACATTATTGCTTAATGTTCCCAAATACATAATCATCCAAACATAAATTAAAACTAAATCTAAACCAAGTCATGAGCAAATCTAACACCTATCGCCGTAGTGTGAGAATCATGAGAAGCTTGTGACAATGGTTTAGTAAACGGATCGGCCAAATTGCCTTCCGATGTTACTCTACTAATAGTGACTTCACCACTTTCAACCATCTCTCTTACCAAGTGGTACTTATGAGGTATATGCCTCGTTCTCTTGTGAGCTCTCGGTTCCTTCGCTAAGGCTACCGCACCATCATTGTCACAAAAGATCTCAATAGGGTCGGATATGATAGGAACCACTCCAACGTCTCGGATGAACTTCCTTATCCACACAGCTTCTTTAGCAACTTCACTTGCCGCAATGTATTTTGACTCTATAGTAGAATCAGCCAGTGTGTCTTGCTTATAACTTCTCCAAGTAATAGCCCCACCATTCAATAGGAACACAAACCCCGATTGTGATCGGCAGTCATCCCTATCAGTTTGGAAGCTAGCATCAGAGTAACCCTTTACTTTGAGCTCTTCCTCACCACCAAAGATCAAGAAAATATCTTTAGTCCTCCTAAGATACTTAAGAATGTTCTTTACCGCAACCCAATGGGCTTGCCCTGGTTTCCTTGATATCTACTAGTCAAGCTTAAAGCGCATGACACATCAGGACGAGTACATAACATGGCGTACATGATCGAGCCCACGGCCGAAGCATATGGTACTCGCTTCATTACTTCTAGTTCCTCTTGAGAACTAGGACATTGAGTTTTACTCAATATCACTCTATGCGACATAGGAAGATTTCCTTTCTTGGAGTCCTCCATCTTGAACAGCTTCAAGACTTTGTCAATGTTTATACTTTGACTCAACCCGAGAAGTTTTCTAGATCTATCTCTATAGATCTTGATACCCAGAATGTATGCCGCTTCTCCTAAGTCTTTCATTGAAAAGCATTTTCCAAGCCAAGTTTTGAGACTTTGCAAGGTGGGAATATCTTTACCGATGAGTAGCACATTATCCACATACAAGACTAAGAAAACAACGGCGCTCCCACTAGCCCTAACGTATACACATGGCTTGTCTAGACTCTTCGAAAAACCAAACTCTTTGATTTTCTCATCAAAGCATAGATTCCAACTACGAGATGCTTGTTTTTAAGTCCATAAATGGACTTCTTTAATCTACACACTCTATTAGGATACTTCGGATGTACAAAACCCTCAGGCTGCGTCATATACACCTCTTCGGATAGCTTCCCATTAAGGAATGCGGTTTTGACATCCATTTGCCATATTTCGTAATCATGAAATGCAGCGATTTGCAAAAGTATCCTAATAGATTTCAACATGGCCACTGGGGAGAAAGTTTCATCATAGTCGACACCATGTGTCTGAGTGAAACCTTTAGCCACCAGTCTGGCTTTGAAAGTGTTTACATTTCCATCCATGTCCGTATTCTTCTTGAAAACCCACTTACACCCTATAGGTTTACAACCGGGTGTGGCATCAACCAGTTCCCAAACCTGATTATCCTTCATGGATTGCATCTCGTTATCCATTGCCTCCTTCCACTTAGCAGACTCGTGGCCCGCTGCCGCTTCCCGATAGTTGGTGGGCTCATTAAGATCCACCAATAACTCGTCGCCCTCAGATATGAGAAACCCATATCTCTCTGGCTCATGGCGAGTTCTACCGGATCTACGGGGAGGTAACGGATTTACGTTAGTCTCAACCTCACTAGGTTGCTGGCTAGTGCCAACGTCAGGTCTTTCATCCGTTGACTCTTGAATTCTTGAAGATCAACCTTAGTCCCGCCATGCTGATTGGATACTAATTCTCTTTCTAAAAAGAACGCCCTCCGAGCGACAAATACTTTGTTCTCGGAAGGTTTATAGAATATATATCCAATACCCACAGCTGGATATCCGATGTAATAACACTTTTCGTATCGGGGCTCCAACTTGTCATCTACCTCACGTCGTACGTAGGCTTGAAAACCCCAAACCTTTAGATAGGCAAGAACGGGAGGTTTCCCATGCCACATCTCGAAAGACGTTTTATCGACCTTCTTCGTTGGAACGAGATTAAGGATTCTTGTTTCCGTTTCAAGAGCATACCCCCAAAGGCTTATAGGCACTTGGGTGTGACTCATCATAGACCGAACCATATCTAACAATGTGCGGTTCTTCCTCTCGGCGACACCATTTAATTGTGGCGTCCTAGGAGGTGTAAGTTGTGAAATAATTCCACAACCCTTGAGATGATCACGAAACTCTTGACTAAGATACTCATCACCCATATCGGATCTAAGTATCTTAATCTTTTTGCCCAATTGATTCTCTACTTCATTTTGGAAAGTCTTAAAGACCTCAAAGGCCTTGGACTTTTGTCTAACCAAGTAGACATACCCATACATACTATAATCATCTATAAAGGTAACGAAGTATCTAGAATTGTCTCTCTTGATGTGCTTAAACAGACCACACACATCGGAATGTATAATGTCCAATAAGTCTTTTCCCCTCTCATTCACGCCGGAAAAGGGTGCTTTAGTCATCTTTCCTAATAAAAAAGATTCACATACTTCATTTGACTCGTGGTCAAATGATTCCAAGATCCCATCCGCTTGGAGCTTGGCGATACGAGTCTTGTTTATATGGCCAAGTCGACCATGCCACAAAGACAATTTGTCTAAACCATTTTTAGACGTTGAATCAATATTCATGATTGAACGATTATCACTAACGTACGCATCTAATTCATAAATACCACGAAAAGGATAAGCTTTAAAATAACAAATATTATTTTTAGAACAAACGATAACTCCATTATCAAAAGAAAAACCAAAACCATTGTCCTGTAATGCATGAAAAGAAATATTGTTCCGCGCCACAAGCGGCGAATAGCATACGTTCAATAATAATATGGAAAAACCCGAATTAAAAGATAATTCAACTTCTCCATGAGCCTTGACCGGGACAATCTCCTTGTTTCCCATCATCAAGTCAAGCTCGCCACTCTCCATCCTTCTACTTGTTTTTAGCACTTGCACAATATTACAAACGTGAGTGCCACAACCGGTATCGAATACCCAACTACCAGATGTAGAAGTATGATGGAGTTCAATCATGTACGTACTTGGGTCGGAAGTTCCTGCGATGCTCAACCCCTTGAGCTTCTTTAGACCTTCTAGGTACCCCGGGCAGTTACGGCGCCATTGTCCCTTCTTACCGCAGAAGAAGCATTCCACTTCGTTCGGAGTCTTAGCTTGGGGAACCATCTTCCCCTTGCCTTTACCCTCCGAAGCGGGGCTAGACTTGGTAGCGCCAATCTTCCCCTTCCCCTTACCCTTAGGGGTATAAGCGGATCTCTTCTTCTTCTTGATTCGCCCCTCCCTTATAGCAAGAACGGGATTTGGAACGGTGGGTTTATTTTTGGTCATGCTAGACTCGGTTGTCTTAAGCATACCATGAAGCTCCATAATGGAATTATCCATACTATGCATATGATAACTCATAACGAATTGATCATACGCGGTGGGCAGGGACAATAGGATCAAATCCACGGCTAGATCCTTCCCTATGGTAAATCCAAGCCGTTCCATGCGCTCCACGTTTGCTTTCATACGCAACACGTGAGCCCTCACATTCCCGCCTTCGGCCATCTTACTACCAAGCACCGTCTTGAGACACTCAAACCTCTCTTGTCTCGCTTGCTGCTGGAACATTTTGTTAAGCTGAGCGATCAAGTCAAAAGCACTCAAATGATCCATTTGCTTTTGGAGCTCGGGGATCATAGTACTTAGGATGACGCAAGTAATGTCCTCAGTATCCTTGACACGCTTCTCATAAGCGTCTCGGATAGCCGAGTGGCATTGGCAGCAGGAGCCTTGGGTAGGGCCTCCTCTATGGTAACCATCTTCCCTTCTTGGCGTAGGACAAGTTTAAGTTGCCTAAACCAATCCAAGAATTTGTTACCATTGAGTTTCTCCTTCTCAAGGAAAACTCTAAGCGAAAAATGGTTGGTGGTGTTAGTGTTGCTTGAAGACGCCATCTAAAATAGCAAAGTAGTTTAATTAGTCTGGAAATCCTTGTTAAAATAAGTACCCATAGTTTTAAACAAAACAATTTATTTGTAACAAGGGCTAAGAACCTTATTTCACCTCGCACCGTTACGGGTTTACCGCGGATCACGTGGCGAACCTATTTAGGCCAACAACCATTTTACCAATTGTAATCTCTATTACAACTCTTAGACACTTGCGAGATCCGTTGACATCCATTATGTCGGTTGGCATGTTTGATCCCTATCTTACACCAATCTTAATATATAATTTTTGTTAAGCTCATGCTTAGCTCGACAACTAACCAAGAATTATATACTAAAATTGTAAATCGTCCGACAAGACACACGGGTGGCACTCTCGACCATTAATTGGCTTGTGCTTATCTCGACAACCAATCATGCGAGTTACCCCACTCACCTTTCACACAACTACTCAAGGAATGACTCGTGCTTAGCTCGACAATCATCCTTGCTTCGTTAGATTCGGGTGGTGTCATCTTATGGATGGTGCGTGATTTACATTTTTAAAAATGGGATTTTGTTTCCGGTTTATAAAACCCTTTTGTGAATTAACAAAGTAAGCGTCAAAACGATTTTAAGCACTTTTAATATAATACCATTTTTATATTTTCTTTGTCAATTCTATTCACGCGCAATTGTTAACCATTTTAACAAACATTGTATTTTATTTAATTTTATAGAAAAATTATCTAGCATGCGAATCCTAGTCCATGCATAGAATAATAAAATACAATCGCGCAAATATATATATATATATATATATATATATATATATATATATATATATATATATATGATTCGGTAATATGCCCAAAATTCCTATGCATTTTCCCCGTGAGCCACAACGGGGAAAACGAGGCCAAAAATCTAAGGACAAGATATGGTCTCGTTGGATGAGCTCCCACTGAATCCAACACTTCCAATAGCATGTAGTTTCCTTCTCGCCAAGACGTCATCACCATGACTCCCGTTGACTATTTTGGTTTTAAATCTATACTATCTACAAATACATAGAATATATATAAACGACACGCTGGTCGCAATCCTATACTATTTATACAAATGCCTAGAATAAAAGAAACGGCGTGAAAGCCGCACCAATAAGTAAATAAACAAATATTGTTACAACAACACATCACGCAGGCCGCCAAAACCCAAAAATAATCAATCATCACAACATATAGGTCTAGGGCATATCTTGTTACCGAATCAAACCAAACATATCACATAGAAACATGGTGTGCCACACATAACCATGATATATAAATATATATCTATATTTTAGTTAAGATTGTCAAAACATCAAAGGCACTAAAAGGACAATCCTTGTACATATGCATTAGTGTATCAAACCATTTTTGAGACACATATTCATATATACATTTATAAGTATATATTTGTGTACACTTCATGCCAAGTTACAACAAATATATAAATATAAAAACTAAAATATACTAACACGTCTCAGTGGAAAAACCAATTTTAAGAAAACACTTTTCTTATCCAAAAACACTTTTATGGTTTTTCTAGACTCAATAGTGCATAGCCACGTTAGATATGGCTCTGATACCACTTAAGGTATTCGTTTGGCAAAAATAAGTAGCAACGGAAGCAATATGTATAACAAAAATCAATGCCAAACTAGTGAATACACTCCCATGGACCAAAATCTAACAATGACATTGCAACTAATATTAACAAGATAAGAAGAAAGTTTATACCTCAATTGATCAAAACACAAGTTAACCTTCTTTGTCAAGTACCTTAGAATCCAACAAAGAACTCCTCTAGTGTTGTCCACCCCAAATGCTAGTTTGTTGATGCATAACCACCAAAACAACAATCAAGTGTGTGTATGTTTGCTTCTTGTGCTCAAGAACACCAAGAACACCACGAACAAGAGAGAGAGTCCTAATGTCAACCAAGGGACAAAGTGATAGCCAAAAGCCTCTACTAGAGTAGATAACTCGTGGTCTCTTTGTATACCATCATTATGAGAAGTTAACACCATTAAACCAAGTGTTTAAGGCTGTTAATTCTGCTGTTACAGCGAACGTACACGGCCCGTGTAGGTCTACACGGCCGTGTAGGCCCAAGGTCCACGGCCCTAATTGGGCTAAGACGGCCCGTGTACCATCCTGCCAAAACCTATTTTGGCCTTTTCCTCGCTATTGCTTGATCATGTTGCCGGAATCAATACTTGGTGTGTGACCCAATAGGCCTACACCTCATCGGTAGTGCCATTAAGTCGTTCGTGTCAGCGGGCATATTCCAACACTATTTGTTATCCCATGCGAAATTTTGCATATTTCATGACATTAGGCCTAAAATCCGGAAGTTATGAAATCCGGAAGTTGAAATCCGGAAGTTATGAAATCCGGAAGTTTGAAATCCGGAAGTTAGGAAATCCGACACTTACCTGAACGCGACGCGTTGGCTTGTTGGATGCGACACGTACACAGGTTTTGTGGATTTTGAAGTTTGCATTATTTGTTGTTGCATGCGTATGTGAACCGATGTTTATGCCCATCCGACTTGTAGAAGTTGTGTTAGTAAGCCAAGGTTAATGACGGTATTGACTTGAGGGACTTGGAATATTGTATTGGACCTAACTTAGCAACTGTGTTGTAGGTTTATTGTTAGAATCTGTCAGTCAAAGCAGTTTCGCGAAGTATTTCTGACTTAACTGTGTCGTCACTCAGGTGAGTTACCCTAACTTACTTTATTTCCTTTAAAGTGTAAGTGATATGTATGATGTTTATCGTTGCCAAGTACGTGCTTAAATGTGATAATATATTATGTGTTAATAGAATGGCAGGATGTGATTCCTGCGAAGGGTAAGGGTAGTGGTGATTCACTAAGCTTTGTGCTTATTCGTTATTATTCTGTCTCAGGATCCTCGAGGTTGGACAAGGGCAAGGCTCCAGCATGTTGATGGAGACCGCAATGTTTTATGTTTTAACTCAATACAAGGCAAACAATTTCACATTTTATTCGCTTCTGTTGTAAAAAACAATTAAGAATTGTGATGCTACATTGTAATAGTTACTTTTGGGAATGGTTGGTATGTACTAAATTACTATGTTAAAAAAAAATTGGGACGTTACATATTGATATTGCATTAATGAATGTGTCAAGCATACAAAGGCCAATGGCCTTGAGCCTATTTATAGGCTACCCCTAAAAATGCTTTTCTACATTTTAATACTAACAACTTCAAATTACGGAATATCATGATGCAAAAGGAAAAGCTGAGTAATCCATGTGAGGATTATAATCTCTGGACATAAGAGATCCTATAGTCGTGGTTAACCTAATTGTCTGGCTAGGGACTTCCTTTGGCCAATGATGTACAAAAAATGTAACTATCTTGCACAAGTGCGAATCTGTTGGATTATGCGCATAGATAGTGCACATGTGTTATCATATCTGAGCACTATAAGGCACTGAAGGGTCACACAGTTGCACACCCAAACTTGAACCAAGTTAATAGAAAAATACATCACGTGTGTATTGGTAATTAATAGATAATAAATTATCATGGAAATAAATAATAAATAGTTATTTATTATTTAGGAAATTAAATATTAAGTTTAATATTTAATTAAAGGTTTGATAGAGTATTAATTAATTAGTAAAGTTAATTAATAGTGTTTAAACCTTGAGGGTAGTTTTTGTAAAGAGTTTAAAGTATTAAACTCTGGGCGGGCTTTAATGCCTAACCCACCTAAATATCTATATATATGGGGATTAGCTTGTTAATTCATTTAACCCTAATGCAAAGCAATTAACATAAGCCATAGGTTACAATAACAGAACACACACACTCTCTCTTCCCTCCTTGCGTCGGCTGAAGAAGAGAACCACCACCGCGTAAGGCGGTGGTACCCCCTTTGCAGCAGTCCCTTCACGGCGGTGGTACCCCTTGGTGGCGGCTCCCTAACGGCATGAGCCCCCCCCCTTGCAGCAGATTTGTGATCGAGATTCACACACACGCAAACATTCAAGCGGGTGTTTTTCTAGGCGGTCTAGCAGCTAGGTTTAGGGTTCGAAAGTTGTGTATCCCCCTATAGCAGTCCAACGGTATAAATCTTCTAAACCTTTATATTATCATATATATATATATATATATCGATTATATCTTTGTTCCCCAAGTTGATCTAGTTGAGATCTTTGGGATAGGGTTTTGGTTTATTATTCCGCTGTGTATGTTATACCCTATAAAACCCTTCATTGACTGCCTCCAAAACTGCACCAAACCCAAAAAAAAAATCAATCAAACCTAGTTACATGAATGTAGGATGCTTAGAAACACTAACCCGTGAACTTCTCTTTGATTCCCACTTGAAAAACCAAGCTTGTCGTTGCTTGCTTCCTATTGTCTTTCAATCGAGATGCACAACTGAGAAGGAAGTCACGGCGGGAACAAGTGTCTAGGGCTTAGTCCCTATAATTTCCTAATTTAACTCCCTTTGGAGCAAGGCCTCCTCACTCATACTAAAACCCAACATAACCTTAGTAGTCCCTAACCCGTGTTTCTTATACACTAATCACTAAATCCATCTAAATAACACTTGAATAATAATAATAATAATAATAATAACAATAATAACAACAACAACAACAACAAAAACAACAACAAGCAGCCTACTATGAAACTATTACCACTTAACCATCTCGGCCCAATCAGTAACTACTAATACATATTACTTAGATACAATTACTTCAAAATAACAAAAAATTAATAGTCGTGTATGGCCCAAGAAACAATTATCAAGATGCAAAGTAAGATTCACAAGTAATGTCTAGAGAGGATGTAGAGAGAAGAGCTGGAGATCTCGTGTAAGTCAAAATACAAATGTTGCTAATCTCATTAATTGACATAAAGTCATGGTATTTATACTCATGAGTATATTAAAAATTTAGCCCTTGTAGTTGTAGATAATACAAACCTCACTCACAATCCTAACCTCTATTCCTATACAATATTAAATCCTAACAATCTCCCCCTTTGTATGGGAATACAAATTATTGTAGATTTTGATTGTTGTGAAATCTCTAACAATCTTCCCCCTTTGAATTATGCACATAATCTTTTTCTGTCTACATACTTTTGTAGCTTATATAAGACTTGAATGATTTCTTCTTGAATATGATCAGTTTATCATGTAGTGGTTTTAGCATATAAAATTATCTGACAATCTTGCTTGGTCGAATGCACTCTTGTAGAATACGAGGGAATTGTACCGTCAAAATTAGATAAGACTGATAAATCTAGCTCAGTGGCTTAGCATCTTCCTCCTATTTACAATTCTTCAGTCAATCTTATCTTTGTTGTCTTCAGAAACAATTTTCTCATCTTGAGCTCTAAGATGTTGATGAAAATCTTGACTCCTGGAAGTAAACTTTGAGAACCTTGAATAATATTTCCCTTTCACTTGAATTTGTAGATGTTCTTTGAACCAACTGCATGAGGTTGAAACTTCTTAGTGAACATGATTGACTAAATGGACCGAGCTACTAAATCTGGATTAGAAATGGTTCCATTCAAATCAAGATACTCTTTACTGGATTGCTGGTAACGCACATAAGCTAACAATTATAATGGCATTATCCAGACATGTCTTGTGACCATTTGTTTGGCATATCGATTATGATTATTGCGCAGTGATTCATAGTTCTTTTTGTTGAAGAGATCATCTCTATTTGTTAACAAGTAAACAAATATCTGTTGACAGAAAGACAATCGACCTCTAAAGAACCATGTTGATGGAAATAAGAAGTTAGGGACATGTGCATAGTATTCGGGAGTGTAATATATTTTTATAGACACACTCTGGTTGTGCATGTTGCTCCCCATAGTATTTATAATACTTTCGTCCCTGTCCTTTCGGCATAACCTTGACCGATCGATGTAAATTTATCAATATCAAAGTCAAGTTGTAATAGATTTAGGGAAATCAAAGTCTGTGTTTCAGTGACTTCACCTTGACTTAGTCAAGTTTCTTTGACCCCCCTTTATATTTAAACCTTAAGTAATTTGATCAGGATTATTGCAACTGACTAATTTTCTTCCCATTCTAACATCCAAGCATGATCTGAAAAAATATTTATGAGAGGAAAAACAATAGAACTCTAGTTGAAATCTTTGAATAGAACTCTACTTGGAATCTTTGATACACAATAGAGCTCTATTTGGAATCGTTGAGGAGAAATATATAGATCATTATCTCTCCCTCATGATGATCATCAATTGAAATAAGCATCATGGATAATAACTTGCACTACGGAAGCTAATTAAAACCAACTCATTTACATTCAAACTAATAATTAGAAATGTACAACATGTTTTCCAAAAACAACCAACACTACATGTCTTGGTGTTACAAAAAAATAACTGGCTCTTCTCTTTTAAAATAGAATATCGGAGGGAAGTCAACTCTTCCTTCTACAACTACAAACACGAACCTGCAAAACATCAACTGAGGGGAATTAGCATAAAGCTAAGTGAGTAGAGGCTAAACACCAAAAGCAAACATTCACAATCAATATCAAAGCATGTAATCACATATCCAAGAAGACAGGCGGTTCGGCGCAGAACCTACAACCAATGCTGGCCAAAGCAAAGGTTTACCGATAGCTCTCTAGTGAATTGGCACAGTAAACTCCTCCTCTAAAGCAACATATGCAACAAAAGGGCTACCACTGTTCAACCAACCAATAGACGAGCCCAGCCCAATCCTACGTATAACTGACTTCCCAACGCAACTCAAAATCATCCTAAGAGTGCATATCGACCAAATAAACATGCAGCAGATATCAATCATCAATAATCACAATCAACAGTTCAATCAATCCAATCCAATCTCAATCACAATCATGCATCACATCAATAACATTAACTGTAATCTTTACCATCCGCGATTAACGTCCACTGACCTCAATTTCAGCATGAGCTCAGACGTCTAATTTTACTGAGTCTTAGGATTGCCTGTAAAGACATCAATAACTAAATCAGTCTCAATCTCATAAATGTATCTAACCACATATGTTTATAATTCATCCATGATACAAACAATAAACAATTACAAATCCAAACACCAAAATATGGGATTTCCAAGAATCCGCAAATCACAAGTGTCAGATTCTTCAAAGTATCGGATTCTAGTAGTTCCGTATTTAAGGCTCTCAGATTTGGTTATCGGTTTCTCAAAGTGTCAGATTTAAGGTTTACTTGTCTTGGATTTATAGTTGGTATTTGGGTTCCGGATATCATTCTCGGATTTCATAAGTATCGGAATTTGAGTATCGGATTTAGGCTTTGTAGGATTTTAAAGCGTTGGTTTCTTATATATCGGATTTGGATATACAGGATTTCAATCTCTCGGTTTATGATACCGGATTTCAAGTCTATCGGTTTTACATGTATCGGATTTCCTACATTCGGATTTCAAGACTTCCGGTTTTTAAGTGTATCGGTTTTCACCTTCTTCTTCATAAAACCAAATCCGCCAACTTCATATCATCAAACAATCAAACCCAGAATTTCATAAACTCATCTAATCTTTCCAGAAACATGCTTAACATAATAAAATACATATTTCTTGAATCAAAAGCTACCACAAGTTCTTATATCACAAGAACAATAAAACCCATAAATCATACTTCCAAAATCAGATCATAATGATTTTCCATAAAAACATGTTATTTCAATTAGAAATCATTGCATGTAACATTTAATCATGTATAAAACAAATTCTAACCTTGAATGAGCTAAAACAGACAAACTTTGAAAATCCGATTATCTTCTTGTTCTTCTTATTCGGCAGGGAGTTTTCTCAAAACACACACACACTTTTCTTTCTTTTGGAATAATAATAAGGTAACTTTCATGCTATCATCATTAACTTACACATACACAAATATTTAAGCAAGAGGTGGAAAATCCACCTCTTAATCTCTCACGTAAAAACACGTTTACACTTATATACATGCATATATACATACGGCTACAAGCATACATAAAATTACTTATCCTTAATTAAATCAATTAACATTTAATTTGTATTAAAGCAGATAAACACATACCACAACCCTGATAATCTCCTAGCCCAGGATTGTGGGTGTTACAAATCTCTCCCCCTTAAGAGGATTCCATCCTTGGAATCCCTTCTTGCTCAAACTACTGGGGATATCTTTCTCTCATCTCCGCCCCAGTCTCCCAAGTTAGGTCAGAACCTAAACTGTGCTTCCATTTGACCAACACTATTGGTATCTGCTTTTTTCGGAGCTTGGTCACCTTTCGATCCAACAGACAGGTTCCTCTATCAATGTCTTCTTTGAATCAACTTTCAGTTCATGTACTAGGAGAATCTGGCTTTCATCTTCAATCTTACATTTCCTCAGATAACAGACGTTGAACGTATCGTGAATTCCTACAAGCTCCGCGGGAAGATCCAGTGTAACCATTTGATCGTAAATATCTGACGAACGTGGAAGGGACCAATAAAACGGGGAGCCAACTTCCCGCATTTACCGAAACGAATCACGTCCTTCCATGGAGAGACCTAAAAATACACTAACTCCCCCACATTAAACGTTACTGGACGACGTCGTGGATCCGCATACATTTTCTATCTATTTCTGGCTGCTTTCAACTTGTCTCTTGCAATAACAACTTTGTTGGTAGTTAACTTAACAATCTTGGGCCCTGCAAACTGCTTCTCACCAGCCTCTAACCAACACATCGGGGTACGACAGCGATGGCCGTATTACATTTCGTACGGAGGCATCCCAATACTGGAGTGGTAAGAATGATTATACGCAAACTCTATCAATGGTAGGTGCGAATTCTAAGATCCACCATACTCTATTACACAAGCACGTAACATATCTTTGAGTGTCTGTATGGTTCGCTCAGTCTGACCGTCAGTTTAGGGATGGTAAGCTGTACTCAAGTTAATTTTTGTCCCCAATTCTCTCTGTAAACTCCTCCAGAAGTTAGAAACAAATCTGGAGTCTCTATCAGATACAATCGACAACGGTATGCCATGCCTCGCAACTATTTCGTCAATATACAATTGAGCACACTTACTCAGAGAAGCTGTCTCACAAGTAGCTAAAAGTGGATGTCATCACAGGTACTTTTCTTATAAACTATATCCTTGCTTATGTTTTATTTGACTCTGGAGCTACCTACTCCTTCGAATCTGTGGCGTGTCGTAGGAGATTATAGTTACCTGTTGTCCCGTTAACTGAGCCGCTCAGAGTAGAGGTTGCTAAGGGCAAAGTAGTCTCTGTTACAGAGAAAGTCCCGATAGCTGTGATTTATATTAACGGGAGTAGTATCCCTATTTCTTTCTTCATTATGCCTATTGTGGGATTTGATATCGTAATCGGGATGGATTGGCTTAGCAAGCGTGATGCTGAGATTATCTGTTCCAAAAAGATGATCAAGATCCCTCTTTCTGATGGATCTTACGCTGTTGCACGTGGAGAACAACGGGATTCTGATATTCCCATTGTCTCCATGATTAAAGCTCAGAAGTCGATTGCTAAAGGTTGTGACTCTTATCTGGCATACGTTATTGATGAAACGATGGAGAAACGACCAGTTCGTGATATTCGGATGGTGTCTGACTACAATGAGATATTCCCTGAAGAGCTTCCGGGTTTGCCTCCAATCAGAGACGTTGAATTCAAGATAGAGCTTATTCCAGGAGCTACACCTGTAGCTCGTTCTCCGTATCGTCTTGCACCTTCTGAAATAAGAGAGATGATGATTCAAATTCAGGGATTGCTCGACAAAGGTTTTATTTGTTCGAGTTTCTCACCATGGGGAGCTCCTGTATTATTCGTGAAGAAGAAAGACGGAACGATGCGTATGTGTTTAGATTACAGGGAACTTAACAAGCGAACTGTATATCATAAGTATCCACTTTCTCGAATCGATGATCTTTTTGATCAATTGCAGGGAGCTACATGCTTCTCTAAGATTGATCTCCGGTCGGGATATCACCAAGTACGAGTTCACGAAGAAGATATTCCGAAGACTGCGTTTCGAACTCGTTACGGTCATTACAAATTTCTGGTTATGCCATTCAGTTTAACCAATGCCCCTGCCATCTTCATGGATCTGATGAATCTGGTTTGTTGTCCGTTTCTGGATAGATCTGTGATCGTATTTATTGATGGCATTCTTGTATACTCGAAGACGGAAGCTAATAACGAGCTTCATCTTCGTCAGTTTCTCGAGACTTTAAAGCGATAACAATTGTACGCCAACTTCTCCAAATGTGAATTCTGGCTTAGGGAAGTTTATTTCCTGGGCCATGTTATATGTCAAGATGGTGTCAAAGTAGATCCAGCTAAAGTGGAGGCTGTGATGAATTGGGTGGTTCCTCAAACTCCTTTCGAGATTAAAAGCTTCCTTGGCTTGGCTGGCTACAATCGGCGGTTTATCCGCGATTTCTCAAAGCTTGCGAGTCCGTTGAACAAACTAATTCGCAAGGAAGTGGCGTTTGTATGGTCGGAAGCTCAATAAGAAGCCTTTCAGACCTTGAAGCGATTGCTATGTGAAGCTCCGGACCTTACTCTGCCTGAGGGTTCGGAAGACTTCACGGTATATTGTGATGCCTTATACGCGGGTTTGGGTTGCATCGTAATGCAACGTGATAGAGTGATTGCCCACGCTTCTAGGTATTTGCACTAAAGTTGTGAAGGCATTACCTTTACGGCACGAAGTGTGTGATTTGCACAGATCACAAAAGTCTTTAGTATGTCTTTTCCCAGAAAGAACTCAACATGTGTCAATGCTGTTGGTTGGAATTAATAAAAGGCTACGATTGTGAGATTCGTTACCATCCTGGCAAGGCCAATGTTGTAGCAGACGCTTTAAGCCGTAAAGGACCGACAGCAGAAGCTAAGTTTATGAGTATCGTGATAGTGCCAGATTTGGTCTCTAAGTTGAAAGAAGCTCAGCAGACCGCATTGTAGGAAGAAAATCTAAAGACAGAAGCGATGAAGAAGCTAAAGGATCAGCTTACTGAAGATAATCGTGGGTTAAAGATTTTTCAATCCAGGATTTGGGTCTCCCTTGTTGGAGGTAACTGTGAGCTGATTGTGCAAGAAGCTCATAAGTCCAAATTGTCCGCCCATCCGGGAATCACAAAGATGTACCATGACTTGAAGATGCTATACTCGTGGCTGACTCTTAAAAAGGACATCGCTTCCTTTGTGAAGAGATGTAAGATATGTGTGCAAGTGAAGACGGAACACCATATACCTTATGGTAATCTACAGCAACTGGATATTATGGAATGGAAGTGGGATAACATCACGATGGATTTCGTGACGAAGCTACTGAAGACGTTAAGAGGGCACGATATGATCTGGGTTATTGTGGATCAATTGACGAAAAGTGCTCATTTCTTGGCTACGAACGAGTCTGCTTCGCTGACTCGTTTAACTCAGTTGTATATCGATGAGATTGTGTCTCGAATTTCTAGCAAAGTCTGGAACGCGAACTTGGCACTCGTGTTCATCTTAGCACTACCTATCATCCGTAGACTGATGGCCAATCTGAATGTACGATCCAGATGTTAGAAGATATGCTCCGTGCCTGTGTACTCGAATTTAGTGGATCATGGGATTCTTATCTCCCATTGATTGAATTTGCATTTAACAATTCATATCATTCCAGCATTGAAATGCCACCATACGAGATGCTCTATAGAAGTCGATGTCGCACTCTGACCTGTTGGTTGGAGCCTGGTGAGAAGCAGTTCGCTGGACCTGAGATTGTACGGATAACTTTTGATAAAGTGAATGTGGCTCTTGAAAAGCTAAAAGCAGCTAGGGACTGACTGAAGATGTACGCGGATCCAAAGCGTCGTCCTGCTACATTTGAAGTTGGTGATCGCGTGTTCTTGAAGGTTTTTCCTTGGAAAGGCGTCATTCGTTTTGGGCGCAAGGAGAAGCTAAGTCCACGTTTCATTGGTCCATTCAAAATTGTACGCAAAGTCAATGATGAGACGGTAACTCTAGAGCTACCGCCTGAGCTAACTGGAATCTACGACACCTTTAATGTGTGCTACTTGCGCAAGTTCCACGTTGAAGAAGAGCAGATTATTCCACTGCAGGAATTGAAGGTTGACTCTTGCAAGCGACTAGTTGAAGAACCAGTTGAGATTCTTGACACGAAGGTCAAGAAGTTGCGCAAGAAGATTATCAAGCTAGTCCTTGTGAAGTAGAAGCATAACTTAGGTCCAAACATGACTTGGGAAGTTGAGGATGAGATGAAGGCAAGATAACCTCACCTGTTTATCACTGAGCGGATTTTGAGGACGGAATCCTCTTAAGGGGGGTAGATTTGTAATATCCTCAACTTGGGCCTAGTTGTAAATAGTACGTACGTGTAGTTAATGTAATAGGAATGTTTTACTTGTATATACTTGTTAAGTTAACTGAATGAATATATATGTAAATATGTGTGTTCTTGGTTTGACATAGAAAGAAAAAGTCAAAGCAAGTTCAAAGAAAATACACACTTCTCTATATCTCTCTCGGCTCTTGGATTTCATAAAAAAAGAAGGGGATTCTCAGTTGTTGATTTACAAAGGTTGGTATTGAGATTTAAAGCATGTTTTAAAGATTAGATGTATGTTGTTATAATTAGAAACACAAATTCTCACAAGAACACCTTGAAGAATATGAAAACTTACCTTTTTAAAGTGGGTTTTGCATAAGTGGTGTTCTTGTTAGGATTTGATGTGTTTCGGTTGTTTATACGCATGGAGTATGATGTCCCAAGATATTCTGGGCTTAAAACTAACGAGTTTGAAGTCGTTAGAATGATCAATGAATGTATTTTCCAGATTATGAAGTTATCGGATTCCGAGACCTTGAAGGTATCGGAATCCGCTATTGTGTTGAAATCCGGAAGTTTGATAAAAATCCACAAAGTGTCGAAATCTGAAAGAAGTATCGGATTTCCATATGTTTCGGATTTCGTTGTGTGTCGGAATCCGTTAAAATATCGGATTCCATGTCTCGAATTTCCTACAAGAGTTGGATTTCCTTCTAAGGATAGGAACCCGCAAGAGTGTCGGATTCCATATGATTTATCGGATTTCATGACTCGGATTCCCTTCTGTGTGTCAGAATCTGCAAGTGTCGGATTCCGTGTGCATGGTTGGATTTCTAAGTGTTGGAGTCCGATTGAAGAAGTGTCGGGTTTTCATGATTTATGTGTCGGATTTCATAAATCCGACAGAACCATCGGATTTCCCCAATTCCGACAATTCTGGCGGATTTATGCTATGTCCAAGTTTAAGTGTTTGTTTTGTAGTCTAGTTATGCATGTGTGAATGATTAATGTAAGTAATGACATTCTAGGTGAACTTGTTGTATTTGTGGAGTCGAAACCAAATACCAGTACGTAGTAAACTACTCAGGTGAGTGCCTGCTTTCATGAGACTCAGTAGAGTAAGGCTTGCATCGCAGATGACTAGGTGAATGTTTTATGTGTGTCTAACTTGCTTTGGCAGGCATGCTCAAGGAGGTAAGTGTATGATTTACTTTATGATTAAGATAAATATTACGTGTATGCCAGCGGGTCCAGATTGGAACCGTTTAGTTAATACGTGATGATATGTACGAATGAATAACAGTACGATGTTGCATGTAAGATGATGGATCTCTGTGGTATCATATGTATGTATCTGTGTATGTACACTGTCTACAGACTATCTGAAGCATGGTTGAGGTCAATCGGTTGTAACTGCATCCCATGCGTACTTCGGGATTTCACGGTGATTCGGTAGGCATCCTGGATCCTAGGTTCTGCAGAACAGACGTGCCTTAACGTGAGTGGTGATCAGCCGGTTGTAGCTGGATTAGTTGTGGAGCCTCTGGCTCTATGAACGATGTTTGGTGGACTGCTTTATGCTCCCCCACCAGCACGGTTTGTCGTGTCTGATCCCCCGGTCTGAGTTGTTGAGCGGGATTAATTACCCTGCAAGACACGACTCTTATTGATCTTGTCCGCACACCGCTATGTGGTAAGCTAGCAATGATTGTTATGTGTGATATATATGATGCATGGTTTACTGTATTGGTACTTATGATGGTTATGTACTCACTAGCTAGGTTTTAGCTAATGGTGTTATGATTTCCCTTTTCAAGTAAAGAGTAGAAGTCCTGTAAGGTGGGTAGCTTCGGATGTACATAGCCCTTGTGGGTGAAACACTTGATATTTTGTTATGTAAATGTAAATTGATACAATGGTTGGTTCCTGTATGTTAGGTAACACCGGTACAAATTGTCAATGTTGTTTAAAAAGAAAAATTTCCACTGCTAAATCTAAATGACTATTTAAATAATTGTCTTAAGAAGCGGTGTTACACATGATCCCTGTCATCTGCAAATCCATAAATTCCTTCTTGATTTTGGCAATCTCGAAGGTACCACAGTATTGCTCGCATAGTTTCTCCTGGAATTGAATCCAATTGATGATTTCCTGCTGCATTTCAGTGAAATAGCCGGTAATTGAATCCCACTAGACCATGGCATCTCCTTTTAGCATCCTCGATGCATATTTCACTTTCAGTTCATTCTCACAATTACAAGCATCAAGTGCCATCACCATCTCTCTCAACCAGTTCAGGGTTATGTTGGGATCATAACTCCCTCGGTATTTAGAAGGCTTGCAGTCTAGAAATTGCTTGTACGTACACGGTTGTTTATATCCTGGAAACACAAATGGATAAGCTCCAGGTTGTGGGTACGGGTAGTAGAATGGTTGTTGCATCATTTGTGTCATTTGTGGCAAGGGTGCTGATACTGGTGGTATGGTTGCCTGTGTGGAAATTGCAGTTGGTACAGGGGTTGGTTCATGTTGATTAAATCTTTGTTCCATGTTATGGACCTTATTACTAAGACCCAACAGTTCATTTTCCAGTTTGAAAATATATTCACTCTGATCTTCCTCTTGTTCTTGACCAGACGTTCCGCCTTGGTTTACATTACTCAAGTCTTCAATCACCGGTGCCTCTACTGCATATTGGGTATCAAGAGGAAGGATTGGAGTCTCTCTGTCAGCCATAATCTGTTACAATCACATCACCTCATAGCTCATTAGCATAAACCGTTAGTACTCAAAATACTAACTACTAAAAACAAATCTAACTCACCCTAATTCTCCCGAAGGAAAGCTTGACCGGTCACGAGCCAAGATTTGGGAATGCAACACTCTAGCCGTGCATGCATCGCCAAATCTAGGCTCTGATACCAAACTGTAACACCGGAAATCACAAGCCATTTTTTTAAATTGCACGGCGGATGGTAATTAAAACCAACTAATGTCACAACCCGCTAAAGCGGAAACACGAGGTGTCACAGCACAAGATATCATCGCACAAGGTAAATAGACAATAACCATTATATTGACTTAACAAAAATAAGTAGTTCGGGTAAAAGATAAATAAAAGTTACATAATCGAATAAAAATTAAATGACATTGTCTTGTACGATGCGAAAATAAAATAGATATTGCTTTTATAAAACGTGACGATGAAGATGAAGATGCCACACATCATGTTTGTATGCATAAGGTACCTAACGGCGATCACCTGAAAGCACGGGTAAAAGAAAGAAAACGGTCAACTACTAGAGTTGGTGAGTTCATAGGTTTTTAATATATGCACAAAATATCTTTTAAATGAGAAAAGTTTAAATAATTGATGGAAGTTTTTGTATAAAAATCCAAGTGAAATAATGATAGAAGATGTATTATATTGCCCAATACGTTGCACATGGTAGTAATAGACTATGATGATTGTTGCTTGAGCCATTATCCAACCTAGCCGACAACCAATTGCCCATGATAAACCTAACGCCTATATTAAATGACGTTAGTAGTGGTAAAGTACATCTATAGTTCGTCAACCATAAATGGGAGACGTCGGAATCTCCAAATAGCGCTACTTACAAATACCATCGGCTCACTAGCGGAGTTAAGGAATAATGTCCAACGAAAGGGCCTTACAACGATCACCCAAGCACATCAAAGAATAATACCATAAGTGCTCAAAATAATATTTGAAATAAATAAGAAGATAGGCAATAAACTTTTCATGAAACGTATACACATGCTTTCACCCCAAAATAATATGAAATACGGTAAAAAGGGGCTATGATACTCACTCGGTATGCAAAGGTGTTTTCTTGTAAGGATTTCTTGTTCCTATCGAAGCTCATTTCCTAATATAAAAAGGTATGTAGCTCTATTAGACTTATTTTATTTATTATTTTGTATTATTTATTTGTTGTTAACTTATTTATTTAAATAGTTAAAGGTTGTGTCTATTTTTCCATTATTCATAAGTGTTCACTGAAATTTTCAGTTCTTTGAGTTGAACTTTAAAAATTAAAAACTGTTATTTAGGAGTCATATTAAGGCTTGATATTTTAATATAATCTTACTACATGTTTCTAGAATGTCCAGTAAAAATATAGGAATTTATAATCCATGTTTGGTATTTTTAATAATTAAAAGTGTATAGGATGTCCACTGATCAGTGTCTGCATGACATGTTGTTACTAAAACGTCTGTTTAGGGCTCATATGACCTCTTTTTTACATGATTCAAACTGGGAAATAACCACGACTCAAAGATTAAACTTTTAAAAAAAACTAGACGTATTTTGACCCAAGAATGAGTAAGTTACACGCGTTTAAAGTGTACCCTTCTAAATCTGCCAGATTTCCAGATTCAACATATGGGTCTTTTTAAATATGTTTGAAGGATCAAACGTTCATGAAAATTAGTGAATCAAGGTTTAAATGAAAGGTAACACTTTAAACTAAGATTAGCAAAAAGAATCAACTGATTTTGATACCTAGAACTCCAGATATAATAAAAACAAGTGGGGAGTTCTAACATCAGATTCTGCCAGATTTGTGATTCTTTTTGCTTATGGGTCATAACTTTAATATAACATGTTTATATTCATGAATAATCATATTGTATGAGTATAAGCTTTGATAATCCATGTGTTCTTACAACAATGGTAGGATGATACACATTTTATGTGTTCCTTACAACATTTGTTAAGATGAAACACATGCATGATCAAAGTCTTATTTTCTTGATTTTTAGTTGATTAAGTTCCATACAACTACGGTAGGATGATGCACATTTCATGTGCTCCTTACAACATTGGTAGGATGTTTATATTTACATGATTATATATATATAAATAAAGGAAATAAGATGAACAACAAAGAAAATAAATAAAAGAAAGAAGAAAGAAGAAGAGAAGAAAGGTAGAAGAGTAGGGATGAGTGTTTTATGATCATCTTACCAACTCTTTTCTTTGATTTAGTGTTTGATCTTCAAAAGATGATCAACACTTGGATGTTCTTGGGAGATTTTTGTTGGTGAAAGAAGAAGAGAGAAAATAGAAGAGATTGAGTGTGGTGGTAAAGGAAATGATAAGGAGTAGTAGGAGACTTATATAGAGCATTGGGGAGATCAAGTGGTGGTTCTTGGGAAGAGAAGGAGGCAAGAGAAAAGAGATGGGGGGTTTCTTTTATTTTTTATTTTTTATAAATTATGTGTAATTAGTTTAAATAAATTTGTATAAATGGTGATTTTGTTTAAATCTTTTAATTAACAAAGTTTTAATTATTTTGATGAGTTTATATATATGTTTTATATTTTAACTTATTTATATTTATTATGATGTATTTAATTATTTTTATTGTTATTATTATTATTATTATTGTATATGATTTGTAATTCTTGACTTTTAATAATTCGATTTTTCGAGCTCCGGAAGGTTCTAACCATATAGGCGGGATTTCTACGAAATCTAATATTATTATGGATGTATTTAAGTCATAAATACTATTTTTAGTCATACTAGGCTTAAAATTAGGATTTCTAATGGCTAACCTGGGAAATTTGTTGCCGAATGTCACAACTAATTTACATTCAAACTAATAATTACAAATGTACAACATGTGTTCCAAAAACAACCAACACTACATGTCTTGGTGTTACAAAAAAATAACTGGCTCGTCTCTTTAAAACAGAATATCATATTGAGGTCAACTCTTCCTTCTACAACTACAAACACGAACCTACAAAACATCAACTGAGGGGAATTAGCACAAAGGTAAGTGAGTAGAGGCTAAACACCAAAAGCAAACATTCACAATCAATATCAAAGCATGTAATCACATAACCAAGAAGATCAGCGGTTTAGCGCAAAACCTACAACTAATGCTGCTCAAAAGAAAGGTTTACCGATAGCTCTCTACTGAATTGGCATAGTGAACTCATCCTCTGAAGCAACATATGCAACATAAGGGCTACCACTATTCAACCAACCAGTAGACGAGCCCAGCCCAAGTCCACGTATAGTTGACTTCTCAAACGCAATTCAAAATCATCCAAAGAGCGCGTATCGATCAAATAGTCATGCAGCAGATATAAACAATCAATAACACAATCAACAGTTCAATCAATTCAATCTCAATCACAATCATGTATCACATCAATAACATTGACTGTAATATTTAGCATCCGCGATTAACGTCCACTCACCTCAATTTCAGCACAAGCTCAGAAGTCTAAGTTCGTGTTTGGTTGGACGGAACGGAAAGAGAAAGAAATGGAATGGATGAGGAAATGGAATGAGTGGTGGAGTGAAATGATCCATTTCATTCCTTTATCACTTTTGGTTTGTATCAGTAATGAAATTTCATCAGATAACATGTTTTAAAAAGTCATTGTTTATTAATATATTATAGTTGGATAGTTTTTTTTGTATCAAATTTTCATGTTATATAGAAAAATTATGCATAAAGAAGATTATGAAAAATATTTTTATAGAAAATTATGAAAAAATAATACTTTTTAAAATTATAATTATGTTGTAAAACTAAAAAAAGATTTAATTATAAATTCTCATTCCATTCCTAGAAGGAATGAGTTATAAACTTCACCTTTCTAAGGAATGAAAATGAGGGGATGACATTCCTTATGAAATAGTCCATTCTATTCCTAAGAGAGTAACAAACACGTTTTTCATATTCAGTCGTAATGATCTATTACATTCCGTCTTTGATTGATGTATACCAAACACAGCCTTATTACTGAGTCTTAGGATTGCCTGAAAATACAACAATAACTAAATCAGTCTCAATCTCATAAATATATCTAACAACATATATTTATAATTCATCCATGAAACAAACAATAAAAAATTACAAAACCAAACACCAAAATATCGGATTTCCAAGAATCCGCAAATCACAAGTGTCGGATTCTTCAAAGTATCGGATTCTAGTAGTTCCAGATTTAAGGCTCTCGGATTTGGGTATCAGTTTCTCAAAATGTCGGATTTAAGGTTTACTTGTCTTGGATTTATAGTTGGTATTTGGGTTCCGGATATCATTCTCGGATTTCATAAGTATCGGAATTTGAGTATCGGATTGAGGCTTTGTAGGATTTTAAAGTGTTGGTTTCTTATATATCGGATGTGGATATACCGGAGTTCAATCTCTCGGTTTAAGGAAACCGGATTTCAAGTCTATCGGTTTTACATGTATCGGTTTTCAACTTCTTCTTCATAAAACCAAATCCGCCAACTTCATATCATCAAACAATCAAACCCAGAATTTCATAAACTCATCTAATATTTCCACAAACATGTTTAACATAATAAAACACATATTTCATGAATCAAAAGGTACCACAAGTTCTTATATCGCAAGAACAATAAAACCCATAAATCATACTTCCAAAATCCGATCATAATGATTTTCCATAAAAACATGTTATTTCAATTAGAAATCATTCCATGTAACATTTAATCATGTATAAAACAAATTCTAACCTTGAATGAGCTAAAACACACAAACTTTGAAAATCCGATTATCTTCTTTTTCTTCTTCTTCGGCAGGGATGTAGAGCAATTAACGAGTACACAATAGAATCAAGTAAAGAGAATATGTAGAAACACCTTTAAGTGTGTGTGTTCTATTTCTATAATATGTCAAGGTTACATGAATAGAAAGCTAAAGATACTATTTATACTAAGTACCAAATAAACCATAAAAACACTAAATTGTATTTAGATCATAAACACAAATATAGTTCTAACATTCTCCCTCTTGTTTATATCTAGCTCGTATTTCTCTGCCAATGTCTGATCATTTTTCTTTCATCGCGTTTGACATCAAATAGTTTGATAACATCGGTAAGTCTTACTCTGGGTGCTTGGACAGCTTGTTCCTTCAAACTCATACTATATTCTCTGCTTTTAATCGTCCAAACTTTTAAAGATCCATCGGAGTGAGCATTGACTTCTTTGAATCTCAGGAAAAACTTTTCTCTTTTACTATTGAACAGAATAATCCCTTCATCTCCTTCAAATTCTTCATCATCACTCCAGACAACTTGATAAATCTTCAGTTGGTCAATTTTGGAATGCTTCATGTTTGGCTTCAACAAATTAATTTTGGCTTTATCAGATCCAGCTCCCAACTGAAGATCAGTGTACTCTGCTATTTCGCAACGGTGTCTGATGAACTCCTTGAGCTTTTGATACCCAGCTGAATCCTGAGCATTGTTTTCTAATTTAACTTTGAGTTGCTCTAGCAGGAAATTAACGTCACCAAGGTTTATAAATTTTAGGTCCACATGCCCAATAGTGTAACTTTGCATATCTGACCTTGTGACGAGAAAGCTGATCATATCTTTGAATAAGACTTTCTGAATTGCAACATAATTAAGCATTATGATCTGGTGTGCTGATTTGATTTCCTCTTTCTTTCCGGTGTGCATATTAAGGATCATTTTTGTTTTGGCTTCATCTGCACTTTTTGCACCCATCATATCTATATCCAACATCTCTTCGATATCATCTGTGTAGATGTCGACAAACTTTTCTTCTAGGAAGGCCACTGGACTATCTTGGTACCTCCAGTTTCTGACGGTCTTTTTCAGGGCCTCCCTAGTCAGCACATAACTTTTCTTTACATTAGGTAAAGACCCAGTGTGAACCGGATCTATTTAAGCAGTTTTAGGAATTTTCCATTCAGATTGCTTTGATAATTCACTGATTTGACTTTCTTTTTGTAGTTGTTTTCTGATGTTTGAAGGAGTGGTTCTGAATTTACTAGGAGACGGTAGAAACTGTTCTGTTACTTCTTCGTGTATTTGCATCACACTTTCTAAATTATATTCTTCAAGACTAGATTCGTTAGTAATTTCATAAGGCTTTTCAACCTCTTGCACATTTGTTTCCTCAAACTCAATCATTTCAGATTGCTTGCCATTATATTTCTGTTTAAAAGAAGTTTTCTCCAATCTGGCAGCAACTGCACCGATTCGCTGAGCAGCCGGGGTATCAAAATAAGTCTTTAAACGTTTCTCCCCCTCAGGACGATCGGTGTCAGAGTCATCGTCGTCATGCCTAGGTCGTTTTGATGACCCGACAGCAGTTTTGCAAGTCGACTCCACCTCTGTTCTTAGTAGTGATAAAATATCCGAATCCTCTAAACTGCTATCACCTTTCCCAATCAATTTAACCATCAACAAACTTTGCAATTCATCCACTAATAATGCATCAATAACTTTATCTTTCATCTGAATATCTTTCTTTTCCACCAAATCATCTAACTTCTTTTCAATTCTAATCTATCAAGTTGTAACCGTTGGATATGATCTATACACACATGCAAATGCTCAATAGCAGCATCAAAATCAGCCTTGGAAACAAATTCCTTAGCCCATTCAGATTCAGATTTGGTAACACCGGGATCACTTAGATTACCCGTTGAGGTTCCAACACCTCCAGAAACGAATTATGTAGATTCAGGTGTTGGAGTATGCCCACTGACATACGCACGCCAATTGATCACTGCCGATGATGCATAGGCCTATTGGGTCACACACTGGGGATCAATCTCGACAACAACCAAAGTGGAGGGACTAAAAGGGTCAAATTGGCAAGAGTGCAAAGTTGGTGGGTCCAGGGAAAGTTCACGGCGTGAACATGTGTCAGACCTACATGTAGCTTTTGCTTTTTGCCTCATCTTTCCACCAATGCATGTGTAGTGTGATGATTAGCTTTTGGCCGGCCTTGGGGCATCGAAGAGGCATCTAGATGGTTATATATACACTTCACATGCATTGCCTCTTAATCTCTTGCCATACTTGATACACAAACAGTAAAAGCTATCTTGTGAGGTGATTCTAGAATATTCATTGTGTGTGGCTTCAAAGAGGACCGAGCAAGGAGGTTCTTGGTGGTTGTTCCAGTGGTGATTTCATTTGTAGAAGATCACCATGGCTTGCTAGTACAAGGAGCTTGAGCAAACTCGGGGTGGACTACAATAGAGGAGGACTTTTCTTGGTCTTCTTGTTCATCACCATAACACACGATTTCTCCAACGCATTTTGGATGGTATAATCTCTATCCTTTCTTGTTTTTCTTGTTGCATTACTTGTATGTAGAGATTCGTCCATGTGGTGGGTTTTATATTGGCTCTTTGTTCTTTAATTCTTGTTCTTTTCCTTCTGTTTTGTGTAATGCTAAAACCCAACAGTGGTATCAGAGCCACCTCTACATCTAGCAGAACTACTTCACGCCGTGAACTCCTTGCAGTTCACGCCGTGAAGTTCTTACAGTTTATGTTTTTTTTCAGTTTTTTTATTTCAATCTGTTTTGGTTCCTTGGTTTTTGGCCATTGTTGTTTGTTTCTGGATTTTTCCAGTTGTTAGGTATCTTGTGATGATATTGTCGCCTTTTATCTTGTTTTGTATATTTACATGTAGATTATGATTTTGGCATGAAATGCATAATTGCATGTACTTATATTATGTATATATGAATATGTTTAACTAACAATGGTTTGGTGTTACTAATACATATGTACATGGGATTATTTTGTTGTGCCTTGAGTTTATAAAATAATCCTAATCAAGATAAAAAATTAGTTGCATGGGTTTCGTGGCACAACATGCTTATTAGCTTTCTTGTGATGTTTAGATAGCTTGTGTTGGTAACCATTTTGCCCTAGACCTTTGGTTGTGATGTTTGGTTGCTTGATTTAATTATTCATTCATTTGGTGATTTTATATCACATGGGTTGTAATAAATTATTTATTTATTTATTTGGTATGTAAATGTATATTTTGTGATTTGCATGCCATTTAAATTCCATATATTTGTAAAGTACTAGAAGATAGGTTTTTGTGGCTTGCATGCCATTTCTATCTTTTCTATGTATTTGTTATTTGGAGGCAACCATCGGGAGTCATGGCTATGACGTTTTGGCGATCACGAATCCGGGAGGCCCAAAGGAGGTAGCGGGTTTAGTAGGAGCACATCTGAAGTCATTGGAAGCTTTTCCTTAGTTGACTTTGTTTTCCCGTTTTGACTCATGGAAAAACGCATAGGCTTAGGGGCATGGTTACCAATATTTTGTATGCGTGTGATGTGTTTTATTATTTATGCCTGGATATTATGTTTATTGCATGCTAGATAACTTTTTGTTAAAATAATAAAAACACAAGAGTTTTAAATATGGTTTACGAACTCGCGCGCGCATAAGATGAACAAAGAGGATATAAAATTGGTTTATATTCAAAAGTGAAAAATTGTTTTTGTCACTAAATTTGTTAATCAAATCAAAATGGTTTTTTAACCGGAAAACAAATCCGTTTTCTAAATGTATATCTTACGCCGCCCATAAGATGACACCCCCCGAATCTAGTCACGTAAGGAATGATTGTCGAGCTTTAGCCGAGTCAAACTTTACGTGAGTTGTGTGGAAGGTGATGGTGGCAACTCAAGATTGGTTGTCGAGCTCTAGCCGAGCCAATCATTGGGCAAGAGTACCACCGTGTATCTTGATGGTTGATTTACAAATTTGAAATAGAATTTTGAATGGTTGTCGAGCTTTAGCCGAGATTATTTAAAATTTTAGTTTGAAGTTGGTGTGGAGGGATCAAACATGCCAATACGACACAATGGTTGTCAATTTGGATCCCGCAAGGAACTAGGAGTTGTAATAATGGATTACAATCGGTAAGATGGTTAACGGCCTAAATAGCTTTACCACGTGATCCGCGGAAAACCTGTCACGGTGTAATGTGAAATATGGTTCTTTGCCCTTGTTAAGATAATAGTTTTTCTTAAAACTTATGGGGTAATTATTTCAACAAGGATTATATAAAACTAACCAAAACTCGTACTCTTGTTATTTTTAGATGTCAAACCATAATAACACCACGTCAAACATTTCACTTCGTATGTTCCTAGAAAGGGAGAAACTCACAGAAGTGACCTTGATTGATTGGCTTAGGCAATTGAGAATTGTCCTTCGCCATGAATCAAAGTTGCACATCCTTGAGGAACCCCTTCCGGAACCATCTGCTACCAACGCGACTTGGGCCGTCCGATATGCATATGAAAAGCGTGTTGAGGACACACACGACATTGCCTGCCTCATGTTGTCAACTATGAGCTCAGAGCCGCAAAAGCAATTCGAGCACATGAGTGTGTACGACATGGTAAACAAGCTTAAGGACATGTTCCAAAAGCAAGTTAGGAGGGAACACTATGAGTGTGTTAAAAACCTAATCGGTTGTAGGATGCAGGAAGGCAGGAATGTAAGTGTCCACGTCCTTAAGATGAAGGCGTACGTGGACCAAATGGAGAGGCTAGGAATTCCCATTGAGAGTGAGCTCATTGTGGATATCATATTGCGGTCCCTACCCACATCATATGACCAGTTTGTCATGAACTATCATATGCAAGGGATAGAAAAATCCTTAAGTGAATTGCATGGCATGTTAAGGACTGCGAAGTCAGACATGACCAAGCATAATTCCACCACATCCATTCCCACCTCGGGTCCAAAGGAACAAAAGAGAAGGAAGAAGAAACCGACCGTAAAAGGAAAGGTTGGAGTTTCCAAGCCTATCCCTAACATTAAGTCCAAGGACATAGATAATGTGCCTCAAGAAGAGATCAAATGGTGGTTTGCTACTTCTATGGAAGATTTAGAGATTGGGGCCGTCATGCCTGTCCTACATGCCAAAGGGATATAAAGCTTCTAAGGAAAGAGAAAGTTTGGATTGTTGACCCGAACTAATTGACTCACGTTTGTTACAAATTTATTTTTTTACAAAGTGTAGGTCCATGATAATAGGAAGAAAAGCATTAAGAAACCGGATCTCATTATGAGGAAACATGGATGCTTGTCCTCTAGGAGAAGATTGGGATATTTGATCTCATCTTAATCACCGGTTTATTTGTTACTAGTATTTTGTTGCCCTGCGTGGCAAGTGATGTTTCTTTGTATGTTCGTTTTGAAGACGATGGATATAATTTTGAAAGTTTTGAGATTTAATGTAAAACTTTTTCATGTTGTTTGTTCAAAGTTTATTCACGTCAAAGTTTATGTGCTGTTTTGTCCTGCGTGACACACAACTTTACTTTTGATGACGATGAATCTTTTTCTTGAAATAAGAAACTTGTTATGAAAAATATTGTTGGATTCAAAAATTATCCATCTCACGGCATACACAAGATTTTTGTTGCAAGTAATAAAATATTCATGAATATATGATTCTAGATCCAAATTAGTTTGGAGAAGTTATCTTTGTGAAATAATCAACTTAACCTTATAAACAAGAAAAGTATCACCTAGATCCGTGTAGTTAGGTTCTCGGGATAGTTTAACCTCAGGTTAGACATTACATGCTAATCTTGTTTATTAGGCTGGGATGATTATGAAACCCTTCATTGTCATGTGTGAGGAGGATAAAAGCTTGTTGGAAATTGATCACACTTTTGTGGATAATCCGTTCAAGCACAACACAAAGAATAACTAAAGGGAAACTTCTTCATCACTACCTTCTAGTAGAAATTGCGGAAAGTTTTCTAATTTGGGTAAATGTCTGAAACCTCGTTGATGTTTAGGATTAACCAAAACTTCATACGGAATTTTTTGGGCATATAGATCAAGATATTTAGATCTAGCTTAGATGCTAAGATACCTTGTATCTATAATAAATGACAATATAATGAATTGTGGTTTTTCCACATAATTCATTTCCTACTAAGACATATTGGTACATGGTGTCATGTTGTGGGAAACCGGATATTATTGAATACGATCTGGTTTATGATGAGTCATAAAGGTGTATCCCGCTTATTGATACACTCACTTAACATGACGGACTAAGTCCTGACATCTAAAACCAATCGATGGTCTAATTAGCACTAAATGAGAGGTAAAAAAAGGAGTTCTTTGCTTGTCTATCTCATAGTTTAAAAGTTATCCTATCTACATTCAGTGGGAGATGGATGAACTTGAAAGGTGCTGATACATTTGAGAAGTTCTTCTAAGTTTTAGATATTTAACCCTTTTGAGAACGATGTTTTGTTGCTCTAAAAGGAGAAAATTACTAAAGCATTACAATGGAAGAACATGGAATTTAAATGAATGACCTAATGATTGACACTAGCAAATAATCAATCTTGATTGATTGGGAACCGACATTGATATGCTGGTATACCTGACTAAGTATCATTACTTTTATGTCTGATAAGAGTCATACGAAAGGCAAAGAGATATGGGTCTCTCATATCTAAGCGGCAATGACTTGATGGTGAGTCATGTTGAGATCACCATCTATGGAAAGACATAGTGAACCCGGATTCACTAAGTTAAAAGAAGTAATTGATCAAGAGATGCAATCCATTCGAATATCCAAGTATTTGACTTGGCTTAATCCCATACGTAGGTGAAAACCAAGAAGGTACAAGTGGAATTAATATGAGTGGAGTTGTAGACAACTTCAAATACCGACTATGTGAAAAGGTTTCATGATGGGTTTGAGGAAACTTTTCCTAGTGGTTATGTTGAAGAATATTTGATACCAGTGGCTATTATTGCCTTTTGTGGCAATAAGAAATAGCACACATATATACAAGACCGCGTTCCGTCGAGGAACATCATTATGAGGAAGTACTCACAACACTCTCCGAAGGTTTTATGTATCCATAATATCAAAATCAAGTATACAAGC
Organism: Dittrichia graveolens; assembly: GCA_038502395.1. Classification (NCBI taxonomy): domain Eukaryota; kingdom Viridiplantae; phylum Streptophyta; class Magnoliopsida; order Asterales; family Asteraceae; genus Dittrichia; species Dittrichia graveolens. The sequence goes on along the minus strand of JARJIL010000009.1, from coordinate 44,473,203 downwards.
ATAGATAAACCATTGTGGATTTATGCTAGCATCTAAAAGGTAAGATCTTTGCTCTTATTGAGGAAATCTACTGACTATTTTCTAGAAGCATGGATGAGACTTTTACATACGTCAGGGCTAGTGGGAGCTTTGTTGCATTCCTAAGTATATGTGTCTATTGAAGATAATGTCTCGATATTAAGTTGTCTGTGGACCTAATTCAGGAATTATTGTTTCATTAGGACACTTAGGGGATACAAAATAGAATATTTTGAGTTCAAGAAATACCGAGATATGTTCTTGATGTTTGACGACTAGAAAGGGTCTGGAGTAAGTAATTACTCTAGTTCATGTTTCTATACGGATAACTATCGATCTTAATCGACGTTTATGATCCTACCTTGTGGTGTTAATTGTTGGTTCATAAGTATCACCAACCCTATTGTGAGCTTTTAAGACAATGAGGGTGTGATCACTTTAGCAATTGATATATTTGACGGGCACTTTGAGATAGGTCTAGTCAGTAGAGATATAAGTGAATAACAAAAGTACATGTGGGTGTTGTGTTACAAACCCACTAGTTAAGTCGTTATTATTGACTAGTGATGTTTATCATCCTAGGTCAGCTGGCATTTCTAAATGCATATAACTTGGCTTATATATTGTTTTTGGTTTATGATTGATTTGTATTTATCTTTTTGGGGAACATTAAGCAGTATTGTATTTCATACAATATCAATTAATAAATGGAGATTTAATAATGCGCCGAGGGCGGGTATTTTCATTAATCTTTACGGTGTTCCATCTTAGCATGTTTAACCACTTCCCAGAATGCTTTATCATTCTAAATGTCCACAGTCAGTCATTCTTCATGGGGAGGAAGTTTGAATTAAGACTGAGGGAAGGGGTTGGTCACGTATCCAATAATGGATTGGAGACAAGGGACGCAACACTTCGCCTATGCTTGAATTCTACAAGTGATTGGACGACCCACACCTGAAGTTACTTCATGGTTTTTGTCACAAGTAACGCAGGATGATAATATCATTTCATCCTTAGACCGGAGATACATGTGTGTCAAAGCATGTACCTGCTTTGCATTGATGGCTTTCAAACGCAGTTCGTAACTAGCTGTTATAAAGGGAGCTTTTGGGTAAAGTATGGTATATGTGGCGGAACAATGTAGTCAAAAGGATTTTTTCCACTAGTTTAAAGAGATATGCATGGGCCCCTCGATGATTGAGCACTGACGTTAAAATGCATGGCCGTGCTAACGTTGCAACGATGTTAGATCGATTGCAACAAGATTTTTGGTCACCCTCAATCTTGATCGAGAAACATAATCGTGACCGATCTGGAGATGACATTTAACCATGTCTCGTGTTCACACGGATATCACGAGCAAAGGGATAATTCGATCACTTATCTATAGGGCCATTTCATACTTGTGTTTGTGATTTGGCATTTGTCCAGGATGACAAAACCTATGCTGACTTGGGGCAAAGATGCGTTGCTAGAGGCCGCTCTTTGTATGTGGTACTATGGGTACGGTATGTCATGTTCAAGTGGGAGTCTGTGTTGGAACTCGTGGTAGGCACAAACGCAGCGGAAGCACACAAGAAAGTAGCATGCAAGACATAAAATGAAAGCATACACAAAGCCCACAAGTAGTTCCAATGGTGGAACACACTACAAAGCAAATTGCAACAACAAGAACAAGAAGGAGAAGAAAGTACCTCCTTACCATGGTTGAAAATCGAGCTCTACATGTGGATTAGGATGAAGATGAAGAAACAAATGGCTTCTTCTCCATTGCAAGTCCACACCAATTATGCTTAATCCCATTGTACTAGCAATCCATAGATGAACGTCCACCATGACTCCATCAGCTGGAACAGCCCTTGTAGATCTCCTCTTGCACCATGAAACACTCACCACCACACTCAAGAACTCACCTTAGTGTATGTATATGTTTTCCTTTGGAGCCAAGAGAGAATTAGTGTAGAGAAAGAGTTCTTGTGTGTAACATCCTCAGAAAGGGCCTAGACGCATGCTGACGTGGTACGTATAATAAATTAGATAAATTGAATGAAATATATATATTTAAAGATATTAAAATAAAATAACTAAATTAGTTATTAAATGAGTAAATATAAAATATTAGTAAATATATAAAAGAATAAAAGAATAGTAAATGGTTTAGAACGAGGTTTTCTAAAATATCCATGTTAGTTAAAATGGGTATTCGTGCGTTAAGTTGTAGGTTGAAAAGGGGAACAAGATACCCACTTGTGGATAAATGAAACCCACAAGTAGGCATCTCCTCAATGACTCACGTTCCATACACAGACTTTGACTTTTGTGTATGTGTGTGTTCTTGTTGGCTTTAAAGGAGAAAGCAAGTGAAGATCATTCCAAGCTTCAAGAATCTGTAATTCAAGTGATGTAATTCGGATTCAAATCTGTCCATAATCATCTTATAATCATCTGCAATCCTTCTTGTAAGTGATTCATCAAGTTTCTCTAATTTTCTAGTTTTGGGTTTTTGGGTGAAAATCGCCAAATGATGCCAATAAGTGAAATTAATGTTACCAATTGATTTCTATATTGATTTTAGATTCATGGGAGTTGATTTTGTAAATTAAAGACTTGATTTTGATTGAGTTTGAAGATTAAAGTCCAATTGGGTCAAAAGTGGGATTTTGGCTCTAAGGTCTGATTTTGATGTTAAAGTGTGTAAAAATGGTGTCTTTAGGTTGTATTTTATGTGTTAGTTCATATGCGAAAGGTAGAAATTAACTGGAAAATGAATTGGTAAGTTTTGGTAAATGTTTGGCTGGGAAACAAGTTCTGGTCGAACCTGCTGCTGCAAATGGAAAGGCACGGCCGTGCCTCTCAAGAACAGACCGTGACCTTGGGCGTACCCGTGGAGGCACGGGCGTACCTCCAAAAGGTACGGGCATGCCTAACCCTAGAAGGTCCGGGGGGTGTTTCTAGTCACGGGGCGTACCTGAGTATTAGGTACGGGGCGTGCTTGCCCAAGTCTGGGGCGTGCCTCGCCAGGCACGGGCATGCCTTAGCAAGGTACGGCCGTACCCTGCTTCTGGCAGATTCTGTTTTAAGTGTTAAATGGTATGTATTGATTTGATTAGGTGTACCAGTTGATCAAGAATCACATGTGACGTAGTACCTACTTGTTATAGCTCAACAGGTGAGTAACAGTTAACTCGAGCATGATATTAATAGTATTAGAAGATATTTTGAATGTTACAATCCATGAAATTGTAGATATGCATGTTTAGAGATTTATGAACCAATTATGAGAACCAAATGATATTTATGAATGTTAAAGACCTTGTAGGTCATTATTGATATATGAAAGGCCTGTTTAGGTCACTCTTGATATGTAAGGGCCGGAGTAGGCCATTGTGTTTGTGATAAGGACAGAGTAGGCCATTGTTTGAGTGCCAGTACTTCTTTGTAGAGATTGTGGTGCGGAGATTCGATGATCACGAATCTTGGTTCTAGCTAAACCACCTCCCTCAATACTAACTCGGGGCTCTTAGTTTCCCACTGATCCCAAACGGGATATGTTCCCGATAACGCAATGGTGGACCGCTACCCGCTTCTCCACCGGCGCGGAGGAAGTAACGGTTTCCCAGTGAGGATCATTGAGCCAGGCTTATAACCCTGCAAGATGTGATGCCTGCTGACAACCGGTGCTTCACCAGGTGTTAGGATAGACTTGAATGAAATGATGTGATACATGAAATATTTTATGATACTCTTGATATACTGCTCCTGCTTTAATTGTTATTCACTAGCTATTTATAGCTAACCCTCTCATGTTCATTCCTAATGCAGGTAAATAGACTAAAGGTGATCATGGGTACCTTCAGGGATGACATGTTAGGTTTTTTGGGGAACATTGTATAAAGACAATGATATGTATTAATTAGTGTAATGGTTGAACTAGTTGGTAACGTTTGGAAAGTTGTAAAACGATACTTTTATATTACAATTTATAATTATATAAGTTGTATAATGTGAATTAATATCTAGCTTCCACACTTGTTTTAAATAAAAAAATATACTCTGATATTTGAAAAGACCGGCGTTACATTGTGATTGCCATAGTTTTTTAGCCTCAATGACCAGCATTAAACCTCAAAAACCCGGCCATAAAGCATAGGTTTTGATTGGACCATCAAATGGTCCAATAAAACACAAGTGTCACTACAGCTACCCTCTTCACGACTCCTCACGGGCTCTCACGGGCCGTGAAGCCTAAATGCGCCACGAGGGGACTTAGAACATCACGAGCCGTGCCGCCCTGTCGAGACTGGTGAGGGCATCTCCTTCACGACCCCTCACGACCTCGTCACGGGCCGTGAAGCCCAAAGGCATCACGACATGTGGTGGCCGTCGAACAATCGTTAGGGTAGTCTGCTTCACGACCCGTGGAGCTTCCTTCATAGTCGTGTAGCCCCGAATCAAAACACTTTTGATTCTTTGACATTCTCCTTCCACATTAAACTGTCGGGATCAATCCTTGGCGTGTGATCCAATAGGCTCGCGCTTCATTAGCAATGATACCGGCATACGTGTGTCAGTGGGTAGATTCCAACAAACTCCCACTTGCACATGACACACCGTACCCATATGCATCATAGGCAGGTAGCGGCCTCTAGCAAGACATCCCTGCCCCCAAATCAACGCGAGGTATGTCATCCCTGACAAGTACCTAATCACAATCCAAACGGGTTTGATAAGGTCCTATAGATAAGTGATCAATCATCCTATTGTTCGCAATATCCGGGTAAACACGAGACATGGTACAAAGTCATTCTCCGATCGTTCACGATTATGTTTCTCGATCAAGATTGGTGATGACCAAAATATGCAAGTTTGCAACTGATCAACTATCATTGCAAGCATGTGCACGGCCATGCATTTTGGTGTCAGCGCCCAATAATCGAGGGGCCCATGGATATCTCTCTAAACAGAGGAACAAATTCCATCGACTACATTGCCCCATTACATCAGTAATACTTTGCCCAAAAGCTTCCTCTATAACAACCAGTTACGTACTGCGTTTGAAAGCAATCAGAACAAGGCAGACCAATGTCGTGGAAACACATGTATCTCCGGTCAAAGGACAAAAGATATTATCATCCTGAGTTACTCTTGACATGTACCATGAAGTATACTCAGGCGTGGGTCGTCCAATCACTTGAAACTCTTTTCAAGTATACGTAAAGTGTTGCGTCTCTTGTATCCAATCACCATTGAATACACGACCAACCCTTTCCCTTAGTCTTCGTTCAAACTTCCTTCCGATAAAGAGTGACCGACTGTGGACAATGTAAAACATTCAGGGAAGTGGCAAACATGCTAAGATGGAACACAATTAAGGCAACTGAGAGTACCCGCTACACGCGTATTAACAAATCCTCATTTGATAATCGATACTAGCAGAAGCACAATGTTGCTTAACGTTCCCAAAATCAGCATATAAAAATTTTAACTAAAACAAACTCAAGCCAAGTCTTTGCAAGCACTAGTATGTCAATCATCACTATCTTGCAACTACGGCTTTAGCAAAACGGATCCGCCACCATGCTATCCGTGTGTATTCGTAAGATGACCATATCTCTACCTCAACCAATCACTCAAAAGTGTGCGTTGGTGAGATAATGGTCTTTTGTCAAGCTATCGCACCTTCATTGATTAATCAGAACTCAATAAGATCAAAGATGCTTGAGATAAAGGTTATCTTGCACAAGCCATCATACTCTCATTGTCTCATAAGATCCCAATAGAGTCAGCGATGCTTTGAGAAGCATACTTATTAACAACGCCATATTTAGTAGGATCACGAACCCTGATAAAGATCGGTAGTTATCCGAAGAAGTATATAAGCAAGCATTTGAATAACAACATATTCTATGTTCCTTCTTACTATAGATCAACAAGAACATATTTCAATATTTCTTTACTCCTTTCATAGGTCTTGTATATCCTATAATCGTTCTGGATGCATAATTCTTGATCTAAGCTTTTCCAAGCAAGATCAGGACATTATCTCCAATACGATGTGTGTGCTAGACATATTTAGAATAGGATTACAAAATGCTCCCACTAGCTCTGGCATTCATCCATGTTTCATCATTGCCTTTCAAAAAATCAAACAAATGATTTTCATATCAAAGCAAAGACTCTAACATTGAGATGGCAACACAAGTCCACAAGTGGACTACTTAGAGTTTGTAGATTTCATTAGAATACTTATGATAGTGAAAGACCCTCGAAAATGTTGTGAGCATCTCCTCCGAAAATTCCTTTTAAGGAATGTGGTCTTCACTTCCACCCAATATAGCCTAAAAGGCACTTATAAAATAAGTATCCGTGTGGACTTCAACATAACCACCGGGAGAATGTTTCTAGAGGATACCTTCCTCATGGTGAATCCTCGTGAAACTATTCCTACTAGTCGGTTTTTGAAGTAGTCTACAAACTTATCCATGTTGGTCTATCTCCTCAAATAACCAATCACACCTTGCGTGTTCACACCCAGGTGTACGATCAACCAAGTTGAAACCTTGGATATCCTTCATGGATAGTATCTCATCTTATCATAACCTTCTTCCTCCTAGCGGACTCCATGCCGACTACGCTTTCCGGTAGTTGACGCATTCATCATGAATCATCATAAAGTTGTCTCCCTCAGACATAAAGAATTATATCTTTCTGGTCTTATGAGAACTTCTACCAAGAGGTAATGATTTTATGCCAGGTTCTCCAACATCGTCATGCTGAGTTTCAATCATTTCTGATTGGGTGCTAGTGTCAACATTAGGTTCTTCCATCCAAGGTATACTTTTGTCTCACATACATCCATGGATATTAATTTAAAAGACTCTACCTTTGAGCAACTTACAACACGTTCTCACAAGGTTTGTCAAAACAAATATCCCATGGTATTAGTAGAGTACCTAATGGAGTAAATACCTCTAGATCCTGGGTTCCTACATCTCACGTCTAAACGTAGGTTAGACAATCTAGACTTTGGAATAGACAAACAAGGATCCTCCTTTTCGTCACATCCTCTAAGGTGTTTATTTGACCATGTTTGTTGTTTATAAGATTTAGAACTTATTTCCCACCATTTGGAGAATGACCCAAAACAATTTTTGGATATAAAAGTGTAACCTATCACTTATCGGACCATATCAATATGTCCGGTTCCTCCATTAGACGAACACATGTAACAATGTGTCTTAAGAGGAATGAATTGTGAGAAAATCCCATAATTCTTATGATAGTCGCATAATATAAAACTAAGGTACTCAACATCTCAACTAGATTCGAGTATCATAGTTGCATTAGCCTCTCTATCATGTACCTCGTTATGCCGAGTTTTGAACACCTCTTAGGTTTCAAAAACTAGTCCATTAAAATAGACATACCATCCCTTCTACCATCACTTGTAAAGGTAACAAGGTATCTAAAGTTATTCCTTATTGTTTGCTTGAACGGTCAACACACTAAAAGTGTGAACGAAATCTAACAAGCTTTGAATCCTCTCACATACTCAAGTGAAGGATGTTTAAGTCATCTAGCATAACAAACAAGATATGCATTCAACATTTGACCCATTGTCAAAGGGTTCCAAGTTCCTAAATCTCACAGATCTTGGTGATGCAAGTCTTGTTTATATAGCTTAATCGACTTTCACAATAGGATAACTTATCAATACATTTATGATCGTTCTATTACTCCTTAAGCATAAGCTTATTTTAAATGCCACGACATGGATAAACTTTGAAATAAATCACCACAAATTTCAAAAGTCAAAGTAATATCCATATTCAACAAAGGCGTTTAGATATAATGTTTCTAGCCATACATGGCTTAAACATACATCCAATAAAGTAATAGAATAGTTGGAAGGAAAGGCAAGATACAAACTTCCAATCCTCTCAATAGGGACAACAACTATGTTTCCCTTTTCGAATTCCAACTCTCCATGCCTCATCCGCCTACTTCTCTTTTAACACCTTCACTTTGTAACAAACAAATTTGTGACAAATGTGAGCGTTATTGCTAGCGTTCAAAACCTAGCCTTTAGAAGTAGAAGAGCAATGGAGTTTGATCATGAATGTTCCTGAAGTCAAGGAGCTAATTTCTTACTCATAAGTGATTTTAACTCTTTCAAGCTCATAGGGCAGGTGTGGTGGGGCCAATTTCCAATCTTTCCGTAGAAGTAGTAAATTACCCCTCGTGGAGTCTTATCTTGAGGCGCAACCTCATTGCCCTCGAACTTCACAAATAAGGTAGGTTTGGTAAAACCAAACTTTCCATTTGAGGTCAATTTCTTCTTCTCGGTTTCTTGTTCCTTTATAGTGTTAGCGAGAGTTGGTGAGGCGAGACATACTTTGGCCATGCAAGACTTAGCAGTCAACAACATGCCATAATGCCTTATCAAGGACTTCTCCATATTGTGCATGTGATAGTTCAGAACAAACCATTTACATCACGTGGGCAGGGACTTTGGAGAATATACATTCACCACAAGCTCCTTCCCTATGGAGAATCCATGCCTCTCCATAGGTCCATATACCCCTTCATCTCAAGGATATGGACACTAATATTCCCGCCTTCATGCATCCTTCAACCGATCAAGGCCACGATGCACTTTTACATGCATATAGAGGTCTAGTTCGCGTTAGTAGCATTTTTGGCTCTAGAAGGGATTTCTCTAAAATGTGCAACTTTGACTCATGGTAGAGGATAATCCTCAACAACCAATCCTAGTCCTCAAAGTCCACACTAATGAGTCCCACCTTCTTTAGGAACGAACGGAGTTTAAGTTGATGCGGTGTCGTTAACGTGTGCCAATTAAAGATATAGGAATACACGTTTTAGTTAGTTTTGATACAATCCTCGTTACGATAATTACCCATTTATTTTTAAGAAAAACAATTATCTTAACAAGGGCTAAGAACCTTATTTCACTTCACTACATGACGGGTTTGCCGCTGATCACTTCATGAAGTTATTTAGGCCGGTAAACGCTTTACCAATTGCAATCCGAGATTAAAACTCTTAGACACTTGCGGGATCCATCAACACTCGTAGCGTCGGTTTGGCATGTTTGATCCCTTCTCACACCAATTCCTCGTTAGGCCGCTTTGGCAACTCGGTGTAGGCACGGCAATTACCAAGGCGTATTAAGTTGGAATTGTAAATCGTCCGTCAAGATACTCGGTGACACCCTTGACAATCATCCCATGCATCACTAGATTCAGGTGGTGTCATCTTTCGGGTGGCGTGTGATTTGAGAAAAACGAGACTTTTGTCTTTCCGGTTTAAAAAACCTCTTTTCAAGTTGATTAACAAACAAGTGACAAAACGCATTTTTCACTTTAATATAAACCAATTTATATTTATTTGTTAATCGTGAGCGCGCAGGGTTTGTTAAACAATTTAACAACTCTTGTGATTTTATTATTTTGAAAAGTTTTCTAGCATGCGAAGATCCTAACAACCACACAAGAAAATAACAAAATAAATCACAACCACGCACAAAGCAAATATCCGGTAACATGTCCCTAAACCCTATGCGCTCTCCCCGTGAGCCAAACGGAGAGAACAAGGCCAAACTAAGGACACAACCAAATGGCCTCACCGGATGTGCTCCCACTGAATCCGTCATCTCCAAATGATCCACCGGATCCAATATAGCCGAGAAGTCTCCTCCACGACTCTTGATGGTTGTCTTCGGTCTTCTATTCACAATTACAAACAATTTGAAAAGAAACGGCATGCAAGCCGCGATTGCTATTCTAAGCTACTTACAACAAGTACAAAAGAAAGCAATGGCGTGCAAGCCATAATAAATTTACAAATTTACAAACTGAATTAAATATTATTACAAACCATTGTGACTAAAAGTCACCAAATGAATGAATACATAAATAAACAACTAAACAACCAACACATAGGTCTAACGGGCAAGACGTTACCGGACACAACAACAACCACAAACAAAAACATGGTGTGCCACAACAAAACGATGCAAAATGTATCTCGATTAAGATTGTTCAAACAAGAAAAGCACTCAAGGCACAAAAGAACAATCCTTGTACATATGCATTAGTATCCGAAACACTTTGAGAACACATATTCATATATACACAATATAAGTATATGCATGTTTTTGGCACTTGGATTGTAGCCCAGTGGTAAGTGCTTTGGCACTTTGGTGTGACCTAAGGTCAAGGGTTCGAGTCCCGTCGTGGACAAAAAGGTGTAATTTAGAAAAGGTGTAGAATTAGGAGTAGATTAGAGTGTGCGTGTGTTCTGCCGTTCAAAAAAAAAGTATATGCATGTGTGCATTTTATGCCAAAACCACCCAATACATATAAATAGACGAATCAAGACACATAAACGGGGCTTTTCAAGCGTCCAAACAAAAGTACATATTCTGGAAAAACAGAATTGAAAGGTGCTAAAACCAAAATTTTTTTTCTTTTTATAAACATCGATAAAAACATTGTTCACGAGACCTTCACGGCCCGTGAAGCCCATAAGCTCCACGACTCTGACACAGTAAAAACCTTTCACGACCGACACCCCGTGAAGCCAGTCGTGTAGGTTTCACGACTCTTGAAGCCAAAAGCTCCACGGCCCGTGAAGCTCTTCTGGACAAAATGTCCATTTTCGGTTTTCAAGCCATCAAAGTGAAATTTCTTTGTAGACATGGCTCTGATACCAGTGTTGGAACTTGTGGTGGGCACAAACACAGCGGAAGCACACAAGAAAGTAGCATGCAAGACATAAAATGAAGGCATACACAAAGCCCACAACTAGTTCCAATGGTGGAACACACTACAAAGCAAATTGCAACAACAAGAACAAGAAGGAGAAGAAAGTACCTCCTTACCATGGCTGAAAATCGAGCTGTACATGTGGATTGGGATGAAGATGAAGAAACAAATGGCTTCTTCTCCATTGCAAGTCCACACCAAGTATGCTTAATCCCATTGTACTAGCAATCCATAGATGAACATCCACCATGACTCCATCATCTGGAACAGCCCTTGTAGATCTCCTCTTGCACCATGAAACACTCACCACCACACTCAAGAACTCACCTTAGTGTATGTATATGTTTTCCTTTGGAGCGATGAGACAATTAGTGTAGAGAAAGAGTTCTTGTGATTTCCATAGTGTTTTAGCCTCAATGACCAGCATCTAACCTAAAAAACCCGGCCATAAAGCATAGGTTTTGATTGGACCATCAAATGGTCCAATAAAACACAAGTGTCACTACAACTACCCTCTTCACGACCCCTCACGGGCTCTCACGGGCCGTGAAGCCTAAAAGCACCACGAGGGGACTTAGAACTTCACGAGCCGTACCGCCCGGTCGAGACTCGTGAGGGCATCTCCTTTACGACCCCTCACGACCTCGTCACGGGCCGTGAAGCCCAAAGGCATCACGACGCATGGCGGCTGTCGAACAATCGTTAGGGTAGTCTGATTCACGACCCATGGAACATCCTTCACGGTCTGAAGCCCCGAATCAAAACACTTTTGATTCTTTGACATTCTCCTTCCACATTAAGCTGTTTGGATCAATCCTTGGCGTGTGACCCAATAGGCTTGCGCTTCATTAGTAGTGATAATGGAATACGTATGTCAGTGGGCAGATTCCAACAGTCTGTTGGAGTATGCCCACTGACATACGCACGCCAATTGATCACTGCCAATGATCCATAGGCCTATTGGGTCACACACCGGGGATCAATCTCGACAACAACCAAAGTGGAGGGACTAAAAGGGTCAAATTGGCAAGAGTGCAAAATTGGTGGGTCCAGGGAAAGTCACGACGCGTGAACATGTGTCAGACCTGCATGCAGCTTTTGCTTTTTGCCTCGTCTTTCCACCAATGCATGTGTATTGTGATGATTAGCTTTTGGCTGGCCTTTGGGCATCCAAGAGGCATCTAGATAGCTATATATACACTTACATGCATTGCCTCTTAATCTCTTGGCATACTTGATACACAAACACTAAAAGCTCTCTTGTGAGGTGATTCTAGAGTATTCATTGTGTGTGGCTTCAAAGAGGACTAAGCAAGGAGGATCTTGGTGGTTGTTTAAGTGGTGATTTCATTTGTAGAAGATCACCATGGCTTGCTAGTAATAGGAGCTTGAGCAAACTCGGGGTGGACTACAATAGAGGAGGACTTTTCTTGGTCTTCTTGTTCATTACCATAACACACGATTTCTCCAGCTCATTTTGGATGGTATATTCTCTATCCTTTCTTGTTTTTCTTGTTGCATTACTTGTATGTAGAGATTGGTGCATGTGGTGGGTTTTATATTGGCACTTTGTTCTTAAATTCTTGTTCTTTTGCTTCCGTTGCGTGCCATGCTAAAACCCAACAGAAGGACCACCTACGTTCACAGGTGGATTGACGTTGGCTGTGGTGGGATTTCCTACTAATCGTCGGATATGGCCTGTTAAGGCTTCACCTATAGTAGTTACAGCTGGTCTGTCTTTGAACAAACCAGTTAGTGCCTCAAGTGTGTTCTTGTGTTTGGAAAGAAAATCAACAATCTGTTGATAGTTATCAATGTGCGTAAAAACGATAGGCGTGACTTGGAGAGGAATGCCACTGGTTTCAATAACAATTTCCTCCGAATGAGGATCTGTTAGATTATGTGCTATAACAATATTCTTTTGAGAGGATACTAAGTGGCTAGGAAGGGTTTATGCATGCTCTGGTGGGAAGCCAGAGTCTTTTTCAATGCCAGGTATAAACACGACAGTGGATGTGGTGTCCCGGTTTAAAATTGCTAGGGGAATCTCAGCACTCACATATTCTTTTCTTACACCACTCACTCCCTCGCTTTGTTTTTGCCTCTCAGCATCTTCTTCTACGTTAAGCGCACTTACATCATCATATAATTGTTGAGTATCAATATCCGAAAAATCCATCATATGGTCATCAGTTGCAGGTATACTTGGATGTACTTTTTGACCATCAGGACCCAACTCCTCCTCGATCTGTTCATCTTGGTTTTGAAAGATTTTATCAATATGTTTTTGAAACAAATCAGTTTCACTGTGAGAAGCGTCCAGAGCAACTCCCTCTGTAAGCTCACTTGCACCTTCACTTTCTTCTCCACCCCTCTCATTTATTTTTTCACTTTGCTCTCCCCTGTCAGCTTCTCCCATAGAAGACTGACCGCTAATTTCACTAACGCTCGGGGATACTAACGTTCTCGGGGTAGGATCAATAGGCTCTTGTCTGTAACATCCTGATTTTGGGCCTAGTGGTTACGTAGGCCAAGGTATGTCTAAACATGTGATTAGTATTTAATTATATGTTCAATTATTTTCTAATGGCTTTAATTGAATTAAGTGATAAGTTAATTAATTAAAGTTCAAATATATATATATATATAAGTAGGAATATATATAAATATATATATGTATAAATATATATATATATATATTTAAGTAGGTATGTGTGCAAGTGTGTGTGCATGGTTTTGGAATAAAGGGAGGTTGACACCTCCTGCTTAAGTATTTGAGAATTTAGTCTGATTTGTTCTCATTTGGAAAACCGACTTTAGTGTGTGTTGTGTGTGTGTTCTTGAGAGAAAAGCAAAGAAAGGTGGTAAACTTGAAAAAGTGAAAGATTGGATTTCTGAGTGTTAATCCAAAACAAAGGTATGATGATGTTTCTTGCTTGATGCTGATCATTCTGTCATGTTTTGTTGTTAAACTTGTATTGGTTTCATGAAGATGCCATGGATGAAGTTTATGTGTAAACTTGACAAATGGGTTTTGTTTGAATTGGTGTTTTAATTGTTAGTAACATGTTCTTAATGTTAGATACATGCTATAAGAGGTTTATACATGTTTTGGAAGTGTTCTTGTGGGAATCCTAGTGTTTAATCGGATTTTGAAAGTGTGTAAGTGGCTGCAAATCCGACAGTTCAAAGGAAGGAGGGCTGGAAATCCGACGTCGCGGCACGACCCCGAGAATCTGGGTTTTGTGAGAATCCGACAAAAGGAAATCCGATACCAAGAATCCGCAACCGAAATCCGATTGGGGAGTTCCGGATTTTGAAATCCGACACTGATCGCGGAGCGACGGGCATTGTGTCGCGGCGCGACGGGCACTGTTTCAGAAAGTTGCATATTTTTAATATGATTTAATTAGTTTACGTTAACATATTAACTATGTGATATATGTTTATGCATATATGAATCATACATATTTATGATTGATTGAAAGGATATAAATATATGTGTTTGGTATATATTTATGAATCGGTTACTGATTTCAGTTTATTCTGATCTCAGGAAAGTATAAGGCTCAATAATATTAGACCACTGAGTGGGAGTTCAAGAACTCGAGTTGAGTGGATGTTTACTCACGCGTGTTATTAGTTGTAACTGGCTTGGGTTGCAACTGTTATTGGATTGATGCATAGATAGACTGTTGTCTATTAATTGATTAACTGTGATATGTTAATTGATTGTTGCGCCTATTGTGAAGTCAGCTATCGGCTGGGCATATTGGGCTGGGTTTGTTTGCTATCGGCTAATCAGTATTGTGATCTTTTGATGCATTCGTTACAACTTAAGATAATACTGTGTGAGAATAGCAAATAGACTATCGGTAAACCTTTGTTTGGCCGGCATTGGTTGTAGGTTCTTACAGAACCGCCGGTCTTCTCGTGAGGTAAAGGGTGATTATGTGTTTACTATTGTTGATATCATGAGGTTATTTGCTAGTATATCTGTTTTGGTTTACTTCCGTTCACTTAGCTTTGTGCTAATCCCCCATCTCTCACTACTTTTGCAGGTGGCTGGTGAGTTCTGCGGTTTGGTCGTGAGGGGTGTTGTCTGGGGAATAATTGAAAGGCACTCTGATTGGAATTGTGACGAGCCGTAGTTTTTGTAATATTGTATTTTAAACTGATCGGATTTGTTAAATGATGGTTTAACTTCAGTTGTAAATACTTTTATGTTTTGGTAAATGCTTCCGCAATGTTAATTTAAATGAACATTTTATGGGTGAAAATACGGTGTTACAAGTTTGGTATCAGAGCCTTGGTTTGGCGATGTAGGCACAGTGGATGTGTCGCATTCCCAAATCTTGGCTCGAGTTGGGGGTCAATTATTCCTTTAGTATGGGGATTAAGGTGAATGTGAGTAGTGCTTGGGTGGTTAGTATGTGTTATACTAACGGTTTTGATCTAATCAGTTGGTGAAATGTTGTGATTGTTACAGATGGCTGATAATGAGAACTCAACTAGCGCCCCTATTGTCCCAGCAACAGTGGAAACTTTACAGAATATTGGTACATCTGGTACAACTGAAGATGAGAGGGATGAATACATCTTTCAGCTGGAAGGTCAGTTACAAGATTTAAGAAAAGAGTTTGATCAACAAAGACAGGATTTTGCGAGTCTGCCACCGGTTGTCACAATGGCTTCTACTACACTTGAGATACCACCAATTTTTCCAACCAGTAGTATGTATACAGGGATGCCTTCAGTGTCGATACCATTTCCATCAGTGTCTCAACCGACGTCTCAACCATTTTACTATCCGATGATTTCGCAAGGATCGATGCCATATCCTTTTATAGGATTTCCACCTGGTATGGGATTTAGACAACCATGTACGTATAAAAAGTTTTTGGATTGTAAATCCAAGGAGTATCATGGTAGCACAAATCCAAATGTTACCTTGAATTGGTTGCGAGATATTTCAAGGATTTTGGATGCTTGCAATTGTGAGGAAGAAATGAGGGTTTGCTTTGCCACCAGGATGTTAAAGGGAAAAGCGATGGTTTGGTGGGATTCTATCACTACACATTTATCGAGAGCTCAGATGGATGCAATTACTTGGGATCAATTTCGAAATAAATTGTGTGAACAGTATTGCAATGCTTTTGAGTTGAACAAGATAAGGCAGGAGTTCATGGAACTGCGTATGACGAAAAAGATGTCTATGGATGAATTGATTAAGCGGTTCAATTCGAAACTGAGATTTGTGACTCAGTGGTGCCTGATGAACCTTCCTAGGTTCAACATTTCATTGGAGCATTACTTCCTGAGTATAGGAGCACGACTCGATTGGCTGGATCGTTGTCCCAGGCTTTTACCTTGGCAAAGTCTGCTAGGAGGGACATACAGGCCAGATATAAGCAAAATCAAGATGAGGCGGCTATGAAGAAACCGAGGTATGAATAGATTGGTAATCAGCCAAAGAGGAGTTGGCAAGGAAATCAGTCACAGGAAAGGCAGGACAGTGGGGTAACCACTGAGGATTCTGATCAGAGACCGCAATGGTGTAGACGGTGTAGATCTAACCATTCTGGGAAGTGTACAGTTCAGACCATGCGATGTATGCGTTAAGGCATGAAGCCAGGGAATGTGATTTCCCTCGAAGCGTGTGCTGGAACTGTCAGAATGAGGGACACAGGGCTGGTGATTGTCCTTCTGGGAGGAAGACCGAGACAGTGACAAGGGCAGAAGCGGTTGAGGGATCATCATCAGCAGGGCAAAAGAGAAAGAACCCTACTGTGCTAGAGGGTGGGGTGTTCAATATGATGGCTAGTGATAATGCCATTGCCGATGAAGATGAAACGGGTATGTTTTGATGAAACTTTATACCTGTATATGTGTGTTAATTAACTTTAAGGTTAATTGTGGATATTTTATGCATAGTATGTGCTAAAATGTTTGAGTTTATTTCATATGAGATTGATTCTCTAGAAATAGAACTAAGTGATAATAGATGATTTTCTATTATGAGTTATGTGATATATATATCATGAAATGGTATGATGATAAGTATGTGTGATACTTGATTTAAATGCTAAGTGAGCATGATATACCACAGAGATATATGTTCAGATTAATTGAATTGCATGATATAATGTGTATTGTATGATTTATATACATTATGTGTTTATGTAAATTCAATTGTGTAAAGAAAGAAGATAAAGATGAATTACTACATATTGGGCGAGTCTGGGGTGTGCAGTATTGTGCAGGTACAAGGAGTGCTGAAGATTATAAGTGGATGTATAGTCTACTGGGCTCAGTTGATTCATGGAAATGAATGATGGTTTTAAACGAATTTTGTGATATGACGGGAAATCGCATTTGTTGGTTTGAAATGTGATGCTATGCTTTAAGATTGGATGTATAGTGGATATCTTGTGTTATTTGAGATATCACGAGACGAAATTTTACCATGACTTGAAAGTTGCAGCTGATATAAGTGCAATGATGTTATATTAACTGTAAGAAAAGACATGTGTTATTGACTTGGTCAATGAGAGATGTATTAGATGTCTAACTAGAAGAAGTTATCCGAACTATTGAGATGGTGATCAAATTGAATCAGGGAAAGTGATTGTGGAATTTGATGTTATCTGGAAAGACGACGTAATGACAGATGTGTTGATCTGTGAAAGAGCTAGTGATGATAACATTTTTATATATTCGATTTGGAAGTATCTATGACTTGGTGAATGAATCAAGATTTTCTTTGTGAGAAAGTCTTGAAGAATGTAAAGGTTGAAACCTTTGAGATAGAGAAAGAGAGAAGAGGATTGCAATGGCCTGACCTTTTGGAGTGACAACTTGTGGATCTTGTGTGAAGATGTCTTTGCTTGGGGATGCCTATGCTTGGAGATTACCTTTGCTTGGAGATGCCTATGCTTGGAGATTGCCTTTGCTAGGAAGTGCCTTTGCTAATTTTCCAATTGAACCGTTACTTGGATTTATAAATTTATTGCCAATGTTATATTATGGAGTAATGATTTGAGGATTGAGTACTGATGATATACTATCAGAACAGAGATAATATGTGATATGAGATGTGACTTATGGAGTGCAAATTGAAGTGGTATAGCAGAAACTTTTGTAACCTTGCGATATTTGAGATATCTGAGGGGTGATGATGACAAGACGTGATGGAAATTTTATTTGATTTGATCAAATAAAGAGAAACCTAGATATGTTTTAAGTGGTTATTGTAACACCCTGATTTTCAGTCCAAATTTATTTTTTTTTTCAAAAATCAATTGCAAACCATATTTATACAAAACCCTCAAAATTTATTGCGGAAGCATTTTCATTTTCTGTAAATATCTCAACAATAAACATTTACAACATTTATAATCCAAAGCCTTGGGTGTTACCACAGTCAATCTCAAGACCATGATCATAAAATAGGAAATCCAGAATTACCGGAATTGTAACCAAGTCAAAGCCAAGCCCACAGCAACTACCCGCCTCTCCAATGCATCTATACAACCTGCGGATACAAAACATTTTTATACACCAGTTAGCTATAAACATAGCTAGTGAGTACATCCAAAAACATTTGTTTTATCAAAACAAAGTCATCCTTTTCACTTTTGAAAACGTCAGTTTGGCAATCAATATCCTTTTAAAATTCCACATAATAGCACATAAGGATGAGGGTCTGTCCATTGGGCCACAATGTATCCACGTGGTAGCTAGCCACGGTCAACACGTGCACACATAGGGGATAACCACATCACCCCATCAAGGTGGGGGATGCACGAAGCAGTCCACCATACAACGGTTATCTGGAGTGCATGCCCTGTTCACCAAATCCACTCCTGTTGCCACGGGTTCGGGGGCTCGTCAGCCCAGTGAACCCACATGGTCATGATGGCTATTGACATACCCCTCCACTCTCTGCACCAATCCCTCAGCCACCCGTACCTCGCGGTCCCCCAATTGCCGAAGCCACAGGAACCTTTGTGTACGTCCCAATGACTAGGAACCCTATGGTACAGAGTTATATCACACAGTGGTCCGGACCGTAGCACATATACCCCGAAGGGTCACATAAGCACATACCCCGAAGGGTCACATAATCACTTACCCCAAAGGGTCATAAAATCTCATACCCCGAAGGGTCATATAATCACATACCCCGAAGGGTCATAAAATCACTTTTGGCATCTCAATGCCCAAAGTACATCTTAATTGAAAACATGAAATTCATTACTCAAAACCATGTCCTTTGTTTCAAAATCAAAGTTTACTGCAACATGGAGTGTTATGTTTCAACACCGTTAATTTAATCACCATTTAAACATAGACCATCTCCAACATGGAGCAATGGTCTTATTTAGAAATCATCATTTAAAACACCTCTTAAATCAAATACGCAATTCCTCGTTCTTAAACCCAAAGGTTTCATAAAACATATGTAACTCATGTAAACCATATTATAAAACAACTCATGGTTTACACATTCTTTAAGTTCAAAACCACATAAACAGTTGCAACTCATATTACCCGCATCATACAACAATTCATGTGAACCATATCATAAACAATACATGGTTCCCATATTCTTTAAGTTCCAAAAGCTCATAAACAATTTCAAATCGTTTAATCCATGTTATTAAACAATTTCATAATCCACTTTCTTTGATTCATCAAGAATCACCAAACAATTGCCAAATACTCATAACACAATAGGATGACTTGAAACCTTTAAGCAAAACTGGGTATCCGCAGGGTGTACTCACCTAAGGGTGTGATGTGGATCACAACCCCATCCAAACCATAACTTAACACTTGATCATAAACCTATGATCATAAAACACAAGGTTAACTAACATAAGTTGACCCAAAACAAGGTTTCTACACTCCATTCTAGACTTAGACACCCCTTTCGGGTCTTAAAATACTCCAATTAAACCCCTTATAACTATAGGAATCAATCCCTAAACATATATATGGTTAAAACAGGTCAAAATAACATTTTTGGACGCTTCAGGGAAGCTCGCGCCGTGAAGATTTCTCTGGAAAAACTCATCGCGCAGACCCAGCTGCGTCGCGCCGCGACAGCCATGCATTGCGCAGCGACAACCTGCAATCAACATCATACTCTGTTGTTCTTTGCTTCAAATCCGACCATATCATAGTCTTTTTAACCAAAACTCATATTTAACACAAATTGAGGTCCAAGATACTACAACACAACCTCAATATCATCAAATAACTTCATTTCATCCTAAGTTAGGTAATCAAACCATAACCCCAAAGCTTTAACCCATTTGCCAAAATCAAACACCATAAACTCAAATTTCAAGCTAGAAATCACCAAATATAACATCATAACTCAAATCAAACACAAGTTAGGAGTATAACTTACTTGATTTTGCAACTCCAACCAAGGTAGTAGCTTTCTTGTTGAAACCAAGTTAAAATGAAGAAGCTTTAACCCCAAACACTTGATTTCTTGGATCCAAACACATAAGCCTTCACTTTTCCCCTTGATTTCTCCTCCTTCTTCCCCACCCCTATAACTCTCTATTCTCTTCTCTTTTGGTTTTTCTCCAGATTCTTCTTCTCCTTTCTTTTTCTTTTTCTTTCTTTTTGACTTTTATAACCACACACACACACAAATTACATCTTAGGTCCTTGTTCTATCTTTCCCTTTTAATTTATTACCCATATTTACCATCTATATACACCACATGTAGTATATATATATAACATCTTAAACACTTAATTTTTTACAATTTACTTAACTTGAAATATATATATATATATATATATATATTTATTATAACTTACAAATATCGGGTTTTACAATTCATCCCTCCTTATCAGGATTCCGTCCTCGGAATCCAATCAATCCACAAGCTTAGGTATTTCCATAGGTTTATGCTAAGATCCTAACTAGGATCATTTAATTTAACTAATAGTGTCAACTCTTAATCAATTACTTTAACTAGACCTTTAAAATAGCCTAGTATCTCACCCCTACGAGTTCATGATAACTCCCAATTGGCTATCAAAGATCAACATCATTAACCCAAGCTTTACAGCACTTAAACCATATAGTCTCATGGCTAGCTATTGCTCACACTTGCTAGTGATCTACCAATCATTTCTCAACTTTTCAAACACCATGGCAATTGTAAGCCAACTTGGGCAAACAACCCATTCATGAACATATACGTTACTCATAAATAACTTTCCAATTTTTGAGTAACGCACAAGTGCCTGTTCATAACTGAATATCATGCTCCCATGTCTTAATACGTTCATATTCATTAAATATTTTGTCCATAACTTGGACAGATAAACACATAAGTATCACTAAAATGAAATCATTATTTCATCAATTGGTCAACGAAGACCTAAATCATATAATCTTCTCTCATGGTTCATTACAATCTTGGCACATCACATAACTTATTTGTTTCAAGGATCACATCTTAATCTGCTGGCTATACTTGCCACTATTAGTCAACAACTAATGCATGATCTCAGATCTCTGCACAATACTAACACAATACCAAAAGAGAGTTCACTAGAACCAGTATACATTAAACACAATTAACTCATACTTCATATCAAACCTTAAGGCCCAAATTGACCCATTGGTCAAAATATCACAATATCGTTCCTAAGACGATCATATCTACACTCTCAATCTTACTTAGAGATCTTTATCCTGCAAGGCCTCTCGTTGAGCACCTCTAAGTCGCCTCATTAAGTTCATAACAACTTTTGGTCAAAACAACCACAGTATCCCTATTAGGACTATAGTCTAGCGACTCCATACTTAGGGCACAACTTTGCCATGCCCGGCTAAAACAGATCTCAAGGTCAAAGCTCTCGACCAGCTCGAGCTACCGGCATCGCCGCATGCTCCTAATGGTCATATACTCAGTCAACTCTTGTGGTCTCATGGCACCTCACTATGCTTAACAAATTCAAGCTAGCTACTTGTCACAAGGACATCTATTATCAAAATAGAAGGATCTCAACTTTATCTCATAGCCTGAGGACCTGCCTCAATTCATACACACGAGCTTCACTTTCGGGTTCAGCTCACTAATTTCTAAATCACTTTTCAAGGGTCCGAACACATAAACAGAGTTAGTCACTCCTTATGTACAAAGCACACGTTATTCTACGATAACATAATCAAACTATTTAATCCCAATGAATCACATTTGATTCCCAAAGGTAACCACTACGAGGTCCTAAAGATTCTTCACCTCAAAGGTAAATCTATAGACCCCCAGCACCATTTCACATAAAATTTTATGTTCTTAACGGAATTCATATTTCATACATGTGACATTCGACAACAAAATTCCCAGGTTAGCCAATAGAAATTCTAATTTTAAGCCTGGTATGACTAAGAATAGTATTTATAATTTAAATACATCCATAATAATATTAGATTTCGTAGAAATCCCGCCTATATGGTTAGAACCTTCCTGAGCTCGAAAAATCGAATTATTAAAAGTCAAGAATTACAAATCATGTACAATAATAATTGTTAGAACCTAGAGGGGGGTGAATAGGTTATATGCCCACTTTTTAAAGTTTTTAACAATATTTGCAAATAATTAAAGAGTTTAAGGAAGGAAGATATCACCAATGAAGTAGTTTGGACACAATGATTTATAGTGGTTCAAGCAAGGGTTAACAACCTTGCTCTACATCCACTCCTTGGCCTCACCCACCAAGAGTTGCTCCACTAACTTCTCTCTTTGAAGGTAGAGATAAACCTTTTACAACTTCTCTCTTTAGCTTACAAGAATTACACTTTACTCTTGCAAACAAGGTTAAGATAAACCTCACTTCACTCTAATTGGAAAGACTAGAATTGATCCTCACTTCTCTCTAATTCTATAGGCTAGAGATGATCCTCACTTCTCTCTAATTTTAAGGCTAGAGATGATCCTCACTTCTCTCTAATTCTAAGGCTAGAGATGATCCTCACACTATTACAAATATATAAGAAGGTAACGTAGTGTTTGAACTTTGAAGGCTTTTACTCTTGCTTCATTCTTGATCTTGAGATGTTGAATTTGTATCAAGAATATGAGCTCACAAGTTTTTGTATATGTTATGTGTTTTTCAGATTGCAAGAGCTTAGTAAAAAACAAGACTTGAGTTGCCTTAAATAAGCAAAAAGGTGCAAGCTCAGAAAGTGTCCAGACTGTCCACGCTCGATCCATGGTCGACCGTGGCATCGACCGTCGGCCTGCTGGAACTTTTTGAGACTTGTGAATATAGACGTTGGCCTTTTACCAAAATCACACACAACCCATTTTTACCATAAAAATGCACTGAAAAGAAGCTTAAGAAAAGTTGGGTTAGTGTCATACTTCTTAAGTTTGAATTTAATCATAAAAATGGTAGTTTAGAAACCAAATGCACAAAGCATGTTGGAAGTTTACCTCTTTGAGAGATTCCTTTTGCTAAATATGGTTTTGGCTTATTTCAATAGAAGATTATGTTTAGTATTTGCCAAAATAAGAATTCATTTGCTTTGACTACCAAGCTTGTGATTTTATAAAAAATTTCTCAATTTATATAAAAGTTTGTTTAAAAATTATTTTATAAAAACTTAAACTCATTTAATTATTTATTTTGTAAGCTCATAAACTTTGAACGTTTATTTGTAGGAATCTTCGACATCGGCTTCTACTTGAACTCGGATCTTGACGATTGGAGCTTGGCCATTTGATGAAGCTTGTTTTGTAGATTATAGATGAGAATATATTTGATTGAATATATATATATGTATATGTGCACATATGTTAATGTTAATACATACAATTATATAAACAAGTTGTAAATTTATGTGTCAACAAAAGAGGATATATTTGTAAGCATATTTTTCCCAACAATAATAATAATATCAATAAAAATAATTAAATAGATCATAATAAATATAAATAAGTAAAAATATAAAACATATATATATAAACTCATAAAAGTAATTAAAACTTTGTTAATTAAAAGATTTAAACAAAATCACCATTTATACAAAATTTATTTAAACTAATTACACATAATATTTAAAAAAAAAAAAGAAACCCCCCCTCTCTTTTCTCTTGCCTCCTTCTCTTCCCAAGAACCACCACTTGATCTCCCCCATGTTCTATATAATCCCCCTTCCTCTCTTCATCATTTCCTTTACCACCACACTCCATCTCTTCTTTTTTCTCTCTTCTTCTTTCACCATCAAAAATCTCCCAAGAACATCAAGGATTGTTCACCTTGTGAAGATCCAACACATAATCAAAGACAAGAGTTGGTAAGATGATCATAAAACACTCATCTCTAATCTTCTACCTTTCTTCATTCTTCTTTCTTTTTATTTATTTTCTTTGATGTTAAAAAGGGGCTATGATACTCACTCGATATGCAAATGTGTTAACTTGTAAGGATTTCTTGTTCCTACCGAAGCTCCTTTCCTAATATAAGAGATATGTAGCTCTATTAGACTTATTTTATTCACTATTTGGTATTATTTATTTGTTGTTAACTTATTTATTAAATAGTTAAAGGTTGTGTCTATTTTTCCATAAATCATAAGTGTTCACTGGAATTTTTATTTCTTTAAGTTGAACTTTATAAATTAAAAACTGTATTTTAGGAGTCATATTAAGGCTTAATATTTTAATATAATTTTAATACATGTTTCTAGGATGTCCAGTAAAAATATAGGAATTTATAATCCATGTTTAATATTTTTAATAATTAAGAGTGTATAAGATGTCCACTGATCAGTGTCTGGATGACATGTTACTAAAACGTCTGTTTAGGACTCATACGACCTCTTTTTTACATGATTCAAACTGGGAATTAACCACGACTCAAAGATGAAACTTTTAAAAAAAACAAGACGTATTTTGACCCAAGGATGAGTAAGTTACACGCGTTTAAAGTGTACCCTTTTAAATCTGTCAGATTTCCAGATTCAACAAACGTTCATGAAAATTAATGAATCCAGGTTTAAATGAAAGGTAACACTTTAGAATAAGATTAAAAAAAACAATCAACTGATTTTGATACCTAGAACTCTAGATATAACAAAAACAAATGGGGAGTTCTAACATCAGAATCTGCCAGATTTGTGATTCTTTTTGCCTATGGGTCATAACTTTAATATAACATTTTATATTCATGAATAATCATATTGTATGAGTATAAGCTTTGATAATCCATGTGTTCTTACAACAATGGTAGGATGATACACATTTTATGTGTTCCTTACAATATTTTTTAAGATGAAACACATGCATGATCAAAGTCTTATTTTCTTGATTTTTAGTTGATTAAGTTGCATACAACAATGGTAGGATGATGCACATTTCATCTGCTCCTTACAACATTGGTAGGATGTTTATATTTACATGATATATATATATATATATAAAGGAAATAAGATGAACAACAAAGAAGATAAATAAAAGAAAGAAGAAAGAAGAAAAGTAGAAGAGTGGAAGAGTAGAGTTGAGTGTTATATGATCATCTTACCAACTCTTGTCTTTGATTTGGTGTTGGATCTTCACCAGATGAACAATTTTTGTTGTTCTTGGGAGATTTTTGGTGGTGAAAGAGAAGAGAGAAAAGAGAAGAGATTGAGTGTGGTGGTAAATGAAATGATGAGGAGAGTAAAGGGGGTTATATAGAGTATGGGGGAGATCAAGAGGTGTTTCTTGGGATGAGAAGGAAATCAAGAGAATTATGAGGGGGGGGGGGTAGGGTGGCCGGCCTTAGGGGGGGGGGTTTCTTTTTTTTTTCTTTTTTGAATAATAAAGTGTAATTTGTTTAAATAAATTTTATATGATTGGTGATTTTGTTTAAATCTTTTAATTAACAAAGTTTTAATTACTTTTATAAGTTTATATATATATGTTTTATATTTTAACTTATTTATATTTATTATGAAGTATTTAATTATTTTTATTGATATTATTATTATTATTGTATATGATTTGTAATTCTTGACTTTTAATAATTCGATTTTTCGAGCTCGGGAAGGTTCTAACCATATAGGCGGGATTTCTATGAAATCTAATATTATTATGGATGTATTTAAATCATAAATACTATTTTTAGTCATACTAGGCTTAAAAATTAGAATTTCTAATGTCTAACCTGGGAAATTTGTTGTCGAATGTCACAGTCTCCACTCCCAAGTGTATTTAGGGAAATCGTTGACGTCCTGGACTTGATTTTTGGCGATGAGGTGCGGATATTTGAGTTTCATATAATCCTCTCACTCCCAAGTGTATTCAGGCCCGTTCATTGGGTTCCAACAAATTTTTAAAATGGAGATCTTGCTTCTCGTTAGTCTTTTGACCTCCCGGTCAATGATTTCGATTGGTTCTTCTACAAAGTGCAACCGGTTATCAACTTGCACATCTTTTAAGGGTAAGACTAAGGTTTACTCCGTTTGGCATTTCTTTAAATTCGACACATGGAACGTGTCGTGGATAGCGCTCAGTTCTTGTGGCAGTTCCAATCCTTTCGATTATCTCGAATGGCCCAACGTACCTGGGACTTAATTTGTTCTTTTTCCCAAAACGCACTATCCCTTTCCAAGGTGATATCTTTAGTAGAACTTTATCGCCAACTTCAAACTCTAGGGGTTTCCTGCGATTGTCGACATAGCTCTTTTGTCGGTCCCTAGCGGTTTTGGGCCTTTCCTTGATAATCTTTATGTTATCAGTGGTTTCCTGTGCGACGCCTGGTACCCGATTTCATGATTTGGCCAAGCTGGTGCCGCACTTGGTGACCCCGGAAGAAAACCGTATCGATATATACATTTGGGGTCTAGCCCCTGAGATCCGGGCAAATGTCACGGCTGCAAACCCCAACACCATCCAAAGTGCGGTAAATCTAGCTACAAGACTTACCCACAATGCTATCCGTTCAGGATCGCTTGGGAGCGACAAGGAAAAGGGTAAGAGGAAGCTTGAGGAGGTGCCAAGGAAGCCAGCTGGTGGAGAAGCTGCGAGGACTCACAAAAGGGCTAGAAACAGAAAATCTAAAAGAGAAAGGAAGGATCCTCGAAGTTCAGGAGCAAGCATTAGAAACAGAAAATCTAAAAGAGGAGAACCTCCGTCATTTGGAGCACAGATTCGAGATAGGAACTGATGGAGTACGTTACTTCGAAAAGAAGGTTTGGATACCCAAGGCGAATAACATAACGTTAACGATATTGGATGAGGCACATAAGTCTAAGTATTCTATTCATCCCGGAGCCGATAAAATGTACAAGGATTTAAAGGAATACTATTGGTGGCCCGGAATGAAGAAGGATGTCGCCCTATACGTGGGGAAATGTTTGACTTGTGCAAGAATTAAGGAAGAATACCAGAAACCCTCTGGATTACTGCAGCAACCAGAAATCCCGGAATGGAAATGGGAACAGATAACTATGGATTTTGTGACTAAGTTACCCCGATCCGCTAAAGGGTACGATTCCATCTGGGTAGTAGTAGACCGGCTTACAAAGTCAGCACATTTCCTACCCATTCGAGAAGATTACAAGATGGAAAAGCTGGCACGAATCTACATCAATGAGATCGTCATGCGTCATGGAGTGCCCATCTCTATCATCTCGGATAGGGATAGTCGCTTCACTTCCCGATTTTGGCAATCACTTCAGAAAGCACTGGGAACGCGAGTCAATTTAAGAACCTCTTACCACCCCCAAACAGACGGACAATCGGAAAGGACTATTCAAATGCTGGAAGATATGTTACGTGCTTGTGTGTTAGATTTTGGTGGGAGCTGGGACTCGCATTTGCCATTGGTTGAATTTTCATACAATAATAGTTATCACACCAGTTACCAGTGTGCACCCTATGAAGCACTGTACGGACGCAAATGTAGATCCCTGCTCAGCTGGTTGGAAATCGAGAACGACAATTGTCCAGACCAGACGTCGTGCAGGAAACCACTGATAAGATAAAGATTATTTAGGAAAGGCCCAAAACTGCTAGGGACCGACAAAAGAGCTACGCCGACAATCGCAGGAAACCCCTAGAGTTTCAAGTTGGCGATAAAGTTCAACTAAAGATATCACCTTGGAAAGGGATAGTGCGTTTTGGGAAAAAGAACAAATTAAGTCCCAGGTACGTTGGGCCATTCGAGATAATCGAAAGGATTGGACCGGTAACCTACAAGCTAAAACTGCCATAAGAACTGAGTGCCATCCACGACACGTTCCATGTGTTGAATTTAAAGAAATGCGAAACGGAGGAAACCTTAGTCTTACCCTTAAAAGATGTGCAAATTGATGACTGGTTGCACTTTGTAGAAGAACCAAGAGAAATCCTTGACCGGGAGGTCAAAAGACTAAGGAGAAGCAAGATCCCTATCTTAAAAATTCGTTGGAACTCAAGGCACGGGCCTGAATACACTTGGGAGCAAGAGGATTATATGAAACTCAAATATCCGCACCTCTTCGCCAAAAAGCAAGTCCAGGACATCAACGATTAATTTCGGGATGAAATTCTTTTAATAAGGGGAGACTGTGACATTCGGCAACAAATTTCCCAGGTTAGCCATTAGAAATTCTAATTTTTAAGCCTAGTATGACTAAAAATAGTATTTATGATTTAAATACATCCATAATAATATTAGATTTCATAGAAATCCCGCCTATATGGTTAGAACCTTCCCGAGCTCGAAAAATCGAATAAATAAAAGTCAAGAACTACAAATCATGTACAATAATAAATATAATATCAATAAAAATAATTAAATACATCATAATAAATATAAATAAGTTAAAATATAAAACATATATATATAAACTCATAAAAGTAATTAAAACTTCGTAATTAAAAGATTTAAACAAAATCACCAATTGTACATAATTTATTTAAACAAATTACACTTTATTATTCAAAAAATAATAATAATAAAAGAAACCCCCCCTAAGGCCGGCCACCCTACCCCCCCTCATAATTCTCTTGATTTCCTTCTCTTCCCAAGAAACACCTGTTGATCTCCCCCATACACTATATAACCCCCTTTACTCTCCTCATCATTTCCTTTACCACCACACTCAATCTCTTCTCTTTTCTCTCTTCTCTTTCACCACCAAAAATCTCCCAAGAACAACAAGAATTGTTCATCTTGTGAAGATCAAACACCAAATCAAAGGCAAGAGTTGGTAAGATGATCATATAACATTCAACTCTACTCTTCTACTCTTCTACTTTTCTTCTTTCTTCATTCTTTTATTTATCTTCTTTGTTGTTCATCTTATTTCCTTTATATATATATATATATCATGTAAATATAAACATCCTACCAATGTTTTAAGGAGCACATGAAATGTGCATCATCCTACCATTGTTGTATGGAACTTAATCAACTAAAAATCAAGAAAATAAGACTTTGATCATGCATGTGTTTCATCTTAACAAATGTTGTAAGGAACACATAAAATGTGTATCATCCTACCATTGTTGTAAGAACACATGGATTATCAAAGCTTATACTCATACAATATGATTATTCATGAATATAAACATGTTATATTAAAGTTATGACTCATAAACAAAAAGAATAACAATCTGGCAGATTCTGATGCTAGAACTCCCTATTTATTTTTGTTATATCTGGAGTTCTAGGTATCAAAATCAGTTGATTATTTTTTCTAATCTTAGTTTAAAGTGTTACCTTTCATTTAAACCTGGATTCACTAATTTTCATGAACGTTTGATCCTTCAAACATATTGAAAAAGACCCATATGTTGAATCTGTAATCTGACAGATTTAGAAGGGTACACTTTAAGCGCGTGTAACTTACTCATTCTAAAGTCAAAATACGTCTAGTTTTTTTTAAGTTTCATCCTTGAACCATGGTTAATTCCTATTTTGAATCATGTAAAAACGAGGTCGTATGGGCCCTAAACAGACGTTTTAGTAACAACATGTCATCCAGACACTGATCAGTGGACATCTTATACACTTTTAATTATTAAAAATATTAAACACGGATTATAAATTCCTATATTTTTAATAGACATCCTAGAAACATGTATTAAGATTATATTAAAATATCAAGCCTTAATATGACCCCTAAAACACAGTTTTTAATTTTAAAGTTCAACTTAAAGAACTGAAAAATTCCAGTGAACACTTATGATTTATGGAAAAATAAAGACAACCTTTAACTATTTAATAAATAAGTTAACAACAAATAAATAATACAAAATAATAAATAAAATAAGTCTAATAGAGCTACATACCTCTTGTGTTAGAAAGGAGCTTCGGTAGGAACAAGAAATCCTTACGAGTGAACACCTTTGCATACCGAGTGAGTATCATAGCCCCTTTTTACCGTACTTCATATTATTTTTGGGGTGAAAGCATGTGTATATATTTCATGAAAAGTTTATTTCCTATCTTCTTATTTATTTCAAATATTATTTTGAGCACTTATGGTATTATTCTTTGATGTGCTTGGGTTATCGTTGTAAGGCCCTACATTGGACATTATCCTTTAACTCCGCTAGTGAGTCGATGGTATTTGTAAGTAGCGCTATTTGGAGATTCCGACATCTCCCATTTATGGTTGACGAACTATAGATGTACTTTACCACTACTAACGTCATTTAATATAGGCGTTAGGTTTATCATGGGCAATTGGTTGTCGGCTAGGTTGAATAATGGCTCAAGCAACAATCATCATAGTCTATTACTACCATGTGCAACGTACTGGGTAATATAATACATCTTTTGTCATTCATGCATACTTTTATTTTATTCCAAAAACTTCCATCAATTATTTAAACTTTTCTCATTTAAAAGTATTCTGTGCATATATTAAGAAAACCTATGAACTCACCAACTCTAGTAGTTGACCTTTTCTTTCTTTTACCCGTGCTTTCAGGTGATCGACGTTAGGTACCTTACGCATACAAGCATGATGTGTGGCAATTCCATCTTCATCGTCACATTTTATGAAAACACTATCGATTTTATTTACGCATCGTACAAGACAATGTCATTTAATTATTATTCGGTTATGTAACTTTTATTTATGTTTTACCCGAACTATTTATTTTTGTTAAGTTAATATAATGGTTATTGTCTATATGCCTTGTGCGATGATATCTTGTGCTGTGACACCTCGTGTTTCTACTTTAGCGGGGTGTGACAGATACAAATCATGTACAATAATAATTATAATATCAATAAAAATAATTAAATACATCATAATAAATATAAATAAGTTAAAATATAAAACATATATATATATATATAAACTCATAAAAGTAATTAAAACTTTGTTAATTAAAAGATTTAAACAAAATCACCATTTATACAAAATTTATTTAAACTAATTACACATAATATTTTTAAAAAAATAACAAAAGAAACCCCCCCTCTCTTTTCTCTTGCCTCCTTCTCTTCCCAAGAACCACCACTTGATCTCCCCCATGTTCTATATAATCCCCCTTTCTCTCTTCATCATTTCCTTTACCACCACACTCTATCTCTTCTCTTTTCTCTCTTCTTCTTTCACCATCAAAAATCTCCCAAGAACATCAAGGATTGTTCATCTTGTGAAGATCCAACACATAATCAAAGACAAGAGTTGGGAAGATGATCATAAAATACTCATCTCTACTCTTCTACCTTTCTTCTTTTCTTCTTTTCTTCTTTCTTTTTATTTATTTTCTTTGATGTTCATCTTATTTCCTTTATATATATATATATATCATGTAAATATAAACATCCTACCAATGTTGTAAGGAGCACATGAAATGTGCATCATCCTACCATTGTTGTATGGAACTTAATCAACTAAAAATCAAGAAAATAAGACTTTGATCATGCATGTGTTTCATCTTAAAAAATGTTGTAAGGAACACATAAAATGTGTATCATCCTACCATTGTTGTAAGAACACATGGATTATCAAAGCTTATACTCATACAATATGATTATTCATGAATATAAACATGTTATATTAAAGTTATGACCCATAAGCAAAAAGAATCACAAATCTGGCAGATTCTGATGTTAGAACTCCCCATTTGTTTTTGTTATATCTAGAGTTCTAGGTATCAAAATCAGTTGATTGTTTTTTCAATCTTATTCTAAAGTATTACCTTTCATTTAAACATGGATTCAATAATTTTCATGAACGTTTGATCCTTCAAACATATTTAAAAAGACACGTATGTTGAATCTGGAAATCTGACAGATTTAAAAGGGTGCACTTTAAACGCGTGTAACTTAATCATCCTTGGGTCAAAATACGTCTAGCTTTTTTTAAAAGTTTCATCTTTGAGTCATTGTTAATTCCCAGTTTGAATCATGTAAAAAAGAGGTCGTATGAGTCCTAAACATACGTTTGAGTAACATGTCATCCAAACACTGATCAGTGGACATCTTATACACTCTTAATTATTAAAAATATTAAATATGGATTATAAATTCCTATATTTTTAATAGACATCCTAGAAACATGTATTAAGATTATATTAAAACATTAAGCCTTAATATGACTCCTAAAATACAGTTTTTAATTTTTAATATTCAAGTTAAAGAAATAAAAATTCCAGTGAACACTTATGATTTAGGGAAAAATAGAGACAACCTTTAACTATTTAATAAATAAGTTAACAACAAATAAATAACACAAAATAATGAATAAAATAAGTCTAATAGAACTACATATCTCTTATATTAGGAAAGGAGCTTCGGTAGGAACAAGAAATCCTTTCAAGTTAACACATTTGCATACCGAGTGAGTATCATAGCCCCTTTTTACCGTATTTCGTATTATTTTTGGGGTGAAAGCATATGTATATATTTCATGAAAAGTATATTGCCTATCATCTTATTTACTTCAAATATTATTTTGAGCACTTATGGTATTATTCCTTGATGTGCTTGGGTTATCGTTGTAAGGCCCTTCGTTGGACATTATCCCTTAACTCCGCTAGTGAGCCGATGGTATTTGTAAGTAGCGCTATTTGGAGATTCCGACGTCTCCCATTTATGGTTGACGAACTATAGATGTACTTTACCACTACTAACGTCATTTAATATAGGCGTTAGGTTTATTCATGGGCAATTGGTTGTCGGCTAGGTTGGATAATCGCTCAAGCAACAATCATCATAGTATATTACTACCATGTGCAATGTATTGGGCAATATAATACCTCTTCTATCATTCGTGCATAATTTTATTTTATTCCAAAAACCTTCATCAATTATTTAAACCTTTTCCCATTTAGAATTTATTTTGTGCATATTAAAAACCTATGAATTCACCAACTCTAGTAGTTGACCGTTTTTCTTTTACCCATGCTTTCAGGTGATCGTCGTTAGGTACATTATGTATAAGCACGATGTGTGGCATCTTCATCTTCATCTTCAAATTTTATAAAAACAATTTCTATTTTATTTATGCATCGTACAAGACAATGTCCTTTAAACATTTTTTGGTTGTGTAACTTTTACTTATGTTTAATCCGAACTAGTTACTCTGTTAATTTAATATATTGGTTATTGTCTATTTACCTTGTGCGATGATCCCTTATGCTATGACACCTTGTGTTTCCGCTTTAGCGGGGTGTGACAGATTTGGTATTAGAACCTAAGGTTATAGAGAATGTTGTTTTCCTTGTGGGGGAAAACACCAACTATAACCAAAGGTTTATAAAAAATGATTTTCAAAATAATTTTGTTTAAAATGCATCAAGTGTATTGATAATATAATTAAGTTGAGTACCACATTGTTATTCCTTAATTAGACAAAGCTTGATCACCTATGTCTAATTTAGCTATGTACGATATGAGATTTAGGTTAGTTATAATAAAAATATACTTAGAAACATTTTTCATTTATTTTCTTTCTGGAGCACGATTATTGTGTGTGTGCATAAGCATGGCATATCATAAGTACTTGTATATATTGGCACACTTAGTAACCAATTTTATATATATATCGAAGTCTGTAATGTCATCATTAGGTTGACGCACTAAGATTACATATTCTTTACTCATGGAGGTTATAATAGAAACTTAGTGGGAGAGTCCCCGAGTTTCACGACCTAGTGTATTATCAACACCAACTTCCTGTAGAGCATGTGTTCGGCTCACGGCTAGGAAAAGAGTCTCCTTACCAATGAGAGTGACCTCGTGAACTTTTCATTAGGAGGGAGAGAACTGCTGATTTAGGGAGCACATAGAGGCATCCTGAGTAGTAACGGGAACTATCGTAAGGACATTAAGGGTGACCCCCAAAGAGGGAAGGTGGGTACAAATCATATCACTAGAACTGAGTATTCATCATACTTGTTTAGACCACCGGCACCATGTCCTATGTAAATTTTTCTATGCTCTCGGAGTCGCAACACCATGAAGCGTTAAGAGCTGTGGGTACCACCATTGCAACAAGGAGGGCCGTGTAGATGATGTAATTATATATGTGCTTGGGAGGATATTTTTTTATAGTGATGGTGAGATTGCTAGTAAGTATGATGGTACGCTAGGGTTGTTTTTAAGGAGATTGAATTAGTCAAAGATTTGGAGTTTCTTTTGATTATTAAACTTGGTGGGTTATTTTGATGATTTGTTAAACATTAATCACTTGATGTCTTTTAGGAAATCATTTTGGTACTTTTGGGAACTATATGATTGAACATGTGTTGCTTAAATCACGTTATGAAATGTATGATTTTAAAATTTTACATGCATTGCTATATGATTGAACCGGAGTGTTAGTTGTTAGACCCTATATCTTAGGATCACCATAACCTAGCTAAGTAGAATTTGTACAAAGGAGAGACCGGAATGTGATTACTAGTATGTTTCTTCTGAACAATTATAATGCATCAATGCTATCTGACTCTAGAATATATAGAAGCTTCGTACCACTAGTTTTTAGGCCAAAGCTCAATCTAAAATTTCAAATATTGAAAGAGGCCTATTTCATGGAATTTGCTAATGGACAAGAATTTAAGACTAGAGATATAATCACTAACTGTTCCTTGAACTTAGCCAGCAAAAACTTTAACGTAGACCATACCAATCAAACTAGGGAGCTTTGATGTAGTTGTTGGTATGTATTGGCTATCCAAAAATCAAGCTGAAATATTGTTCTACAAAGATCATTCAGATTCCACTATCACAAGACGAAATGCTTGTCGTATAAGGAGAAAAGACCAGGAAGAACGTCAAGTTGGTATCATGCATGAAAATGCAAAAATATTTAGGAAAGGACTATATCTCATTCTTCGTGCACGTTGTAGAAACGGAGGTTTAGGAAAAGCACATTCACGATTTTCCAATCGTTCGGGATTCTCCCAAGGTGTTTCCGGTTGAATTACTTGGATTACCCTCAGTTAGACAAGACAAATTTGGATTGATTTAATCCCTGGAGCCGCGCCCGTAGCCAAGGCACCATATGAGTTAGCCCCATTGGAAATGTAGGAATTGTCTGCACTGTTGGAACTCGTGGTGGGCACAAACGCAGCGGAAGAAAACAAGAAAGTAGCATGCAAGACATAAAATGAAAGCACACACTAAGCCCACAACTAGTCCCAATGGTGGAACAAACTACAAAGCAAATTGCAACAAAAGAACAAGAAGAAGGAGTAGAAAGTACCTCCTTACCATGGCTGGAATTCGAGCTCTTCAAATGTGGGATGAACTTGAGGAAACAAACGGCTTCCTCCTGCATTGCTAGTCCACACCGAGAAGAATTTGATCCCCAAATTCTAGTAAACCATCATGTAGACATCCATCACGATTCTACCTTCTGGAACAGCCCATGAAGCATCTCCTCTTGCACCATTGATCTTCATCATCACACTCAAGATCACCAACTTAGTGTTAGAAGCTTGAAATCTTTGGAGCCAAGAGAGAGCTAGTATCAAGAGAGATTTCTTCATGTGTTCACCTAGTCTCTATGCCTCAATCACCAGCATCTAACCTCAAAAACCCGGCCATAAAGCATTGAGATTGATTGGACCATCAAATGGTCCAATAAAACACAACTGTAACTGCAGCTACCCTCTTCACGACCCCTCACGGGTCGTGAAGCCTAAGTGCGCCACGACGGTACTTAGAACTCCACGAGCCGTGCCTAATCATCGAGGGGCCCAGGGATATCTCTCTAAGCAGAGGAACAAATTCCTTCAACTACATTGCCCCATTACATCGGTAATACCTTCCCCAAAAGCTTCCTTTATAACAACCAGTTACGGACTACGTTTGAAAGCAATGAGAAAAGGCAGACCAATGTCGTGGAAACACATGTATCTCCGGTCTAAGGACGAAATGATATTATCATCCTGAGTTACTCTTGACATGTACCATGAAGTAAACTCAGGTGTGGGTCGTCCAATCACTTGAAACTCTTTTCAAGTATAGGTAAAGTATTACGTCTCTCGTATCCAATCCCCATTGAATACACGACCAATGCTTTCCCTCAGTCTTCGTTCAAACTTCCTTCCGATAAAGAGTGACTGACTGTGGACATTTAGAATGTAAAACATTGAGGGAAGGGGTAAACATGCTAAGATGGAACACAATAAAGGCAACTGAGAGTACCCACTACACGCGTATTAACAAATCCCCATTTGATAATCGATACTAGCAGAAGCACAATGTTGCTTAACGTTCCCATAATCAGCATATCAAAATTTCAACTAAAACAAACTCAAGCCAAGTCCTTGCAAGCATTAGTATGTCAATCATCACTATCTTGCAACTACGGCTTTAGCAAAACGGATCCGCCACCATGCTATCCGTGTGTATTCGTAAGATGACCATATCTCTACCTCAACCAATCACTTAAAAGTGTGCGTTGGTGAGATAAAGGTCTTTTGTCAAGCTATCGCACCTTCATTGATTCATCAGAACTCAATAAGATCAAGGATGCTTGAGATAAAGGTTATCTTTCATAAGTCATCGTACTCTCATTGTCTCATAAGGTCCCAATAGAGTCAGCGATGCTTTGAGAAGCATACTTATTAACACCATATTTAGTAGGATGACGAACCCCGATAAAGATCGGCAGTTATCCTAAGAAATATATAAGCAAGCATTTGAATAACAACTTATTCTATGTTGCTTCTTACTATAGATCAACAGGAACATATTTCAATATTTCTTTAACTCTTTCCGTAGGTTTTGTGTATCCTATAATCGTTATGGATGCATAATTCTTGATTTAAGCTTTTCCAAGCGAAATCAGGACATTATCTCCAACACGATGTATGTACTAGACATATTTAGAATAGGATTACAAAATGCTCCCACTAGCTCTAGCATTCTTCCGTGTTTCATCATTGCTAATTGAAAACTCAAACAAATGATTTTCATATCAATGCAAAGATTCTAACATTGAGATGGCAACATAAGTCCACAAGTTATGGTGAGTTTTGAACACCTCTAAGGTTTCAAAACTAGTCTATTAAAATAGACATACCATCCCTTCTACCATCACCGGTAAAGGTAACAAGGTATCTGAAGTTACTCCTTAATGTTTGCTTGAACGGTCAACACATTAAAAGTGTGAACGAAATCCAACAAGCTTTCAATCCTTTCATATACTCAAGTGAAGGATGTTTAAGTCATTTAACCTAATAAACAAGATATGCATTCAACATTTGACCCATGGTCAAAGGGTTCCAAGTTCCTAAACCTCACGGATCTTGGTGAAGTAAGTCTTGTTTATATAGCTAAATCGACTTCTACGTAAGGATAACTTATTAGTACATTTATGATCGTTCTATTACTCCTTAAGCAAAAGTTTACTTTAAATGCAACGACATGGATAAACTTTGAAATAAATCACCACTAATTTCAAAAGTCAAAGTAATATCCATCGTCAACAAAGGCGTTTAGATATAATGTTTCTAGCCATACATGGCATAAACATACATCCAATAAAGTAATAGAATAGTTGGAAGGAAAGGCAAGATACAAACTTCAAATCCTCTCAATAGGGACAACAACTATGTTTCCCTTTTAGAATTCCAACTCTCCATGCCTCATCCGCCTACTTCTCTTTTAACACATTCACTTTGTGACAAACAAATTTGTGACAAACGTGAGCATTATTGTTAGCGTTTAAAACCTAGCCTTTAGAAGTAGAAGAGCAATGGAGTTTGATCATGAATGTTCCTGAAGTCAAGGAGCTAATTTCTCTTACTCATAAGTGATTTTAGCTCTTTCAGGCTCATAGGGCAGGCGTGGTGGCGCCAATTTTCCAATCTTTCCGCAGAAGTAGCAAATTACCCCTCGTGGAGTCTTATCTTGAGGCGCAACCTCATTGCCCTCGAACTTCACAAATAAGGTAGGTTTGGTAAAACCAAACTTTCCATTTGAGGTCAATTTCTTCTTCTCGGTTTCTTGTTCCTTTATAGTGTTAGCGAGAGTTGGTGAGGCGAGCCATACTTTGGCCATGCAAGACTTAGCAGTCCACAACATGCCATAATGCTTTATCAAGGACTTCTCCATATTGTGCATGTGATAGTTCACAACAAACCATTTACATAACGTGGGCTGGGACTTTGGAGAATTTTCATTCACCACAAGCTCCCTCCTTATGGCGAATCCATGCCTCTCCATTAGGTCCACATACTCCATCTCAAGGATATGGACACTAATATTCCCGCCTTCATGCATCCTTCAACCGATCAAGGCCACGATGCACTTTTACATGCATATAGAGGTCTAGGTCGCGTTGGTAGAATTTTGGCTCTAGAAGGGATTTCTCTATAATGTGCAACTTTGACTCATGGTGGAAGACAATCCTCAACAACCAATCCTAGTCCACGAAGTCCACATAGGTGAGTCTCACCTTCTTTAGGAACGAACGGAGTTTTAAGTTGAAGCGGTGTCGTTAACGTTTGCCAATTAAAGATATAAGAATACACGTTTTAGTTAGTTTTGATACAATCCTCGTTACGATAATTACCCATTTTGTTTTAAGAAAAACAATTATCTTAACAAGGGCTAAGAACCTTATTTCACTTCACTACATGACGGGTTTGCCGCGGATCACTTCATGAAGTTATTTAGGCCGGTAAACGCTTTACCAATTGCAATCCGAGATTAAAACTCTTAGACACTTGCGGGATCCATCAACACTCATACCGTCGGATTGGCATGTTTGATCCCTTTTTACACCAATTCCTCGTTAAGCCGCTTTGGCAACTCGGTATAGGCACGACAATTACCAAGGCGTATTAAGTTGGAATTGTAAATCGTCCATCAAGATACACGGAAACAACCTTGACAATCATTGGCTCGTGCTTAGCTTGACAACCAATAATTTCAAGTCACCACACTCACCTTCCACACAGATCCACATGGAACAACTCGTGCTTAGCTCGAAAATCATCCCATGCATCACTAGATTCGGGTGGTGTCATCTTACGGGTGGCGTGTGATTTACGTTTGAGAAAAACGAGAATTTTGTCTTTTCGGTTTAAAAAACCTCTTTTCAAATTGAATAACAAAAAAGTGACAAAACGCATTTTTCACTTTAATATAAACCAATTTATATTTATTTGTTAATCGTGAGCACGCGGGGTTTGTTAAACAATTTAACAACTCTTGTGATTTTATTATTTTGAAAAGTTTTCTAGCATGCGAAGATCCTAACAACCACGCACAAAGCAAATATCCGGTAACACGCCCCTAAACCCTATGCGCCCTCCCCGTGAGCCAAACGGAGAGAGCAAGGCCAAACTAAGGACACAACCAAATGGCCTCGCCAGAAGTGCTCCCACTGAATCCGTCATCTCCAAATGATCCACCATATCCAATATAGCCGAGACGTCTCTCCCACGACTCTCGATGGTTGTCTTCGGTCTTCTTTTCACAATTACAAACAATTTGAAAAGAAACGGCGTGAAAGCCGTGATTGCTATTCTAAGCTACTTACAACAAGTACAAAGGGAATCAATGGCATGCAAGCCATAAATAAATTTACAAACCGAATTAAATATTATTACAAACCATTGTGACTAAAAGTCACCAAATGAATGAATACATAAATAAACAACCAAACAACCAACACATAGGTCTAACGGGCAAGGCGTTACCGGACACAACAACAACCACAAACAAAACATGGTGTGCCACAACAAAACCATGCAAAATGTATCTCAATTAAGATTGTTCAAACAAGCAAAGCACTCAAGGCACAAAAGGAACAATCCTTGTACATATGCATTAGTATCCCAAACACTTTGAGAACACATATTCATATATACACAATATAAGTATATGCATGTGTGCCTTTTATGCCAAAACCACCCAATACATATAAATATATGAATCAAGACACATAAACGGGGCTTTTCGAATGTCCAAACAACAAGGACAAATTTTGGAAAAACAGAATCACAAGGTGCTAAAACCGAAAATTTATTTCCTTTTTAGACAAGGATAAAAACACTGTTCACGAGACCTTCACGGCCCAGAAGCCGGTCGTGTAGGCTTCACGACCCATGAAGCAAAATGCTCCACGACCCGTGAAGCACTTCTGGACAGAATGTTCATTTTCGGTTTTCAAGCCATCAAAGTGCAATTTCTTTGTAGAGATGGCTCTGATATCACTGTTGGAACTCGTGGTGGGCACAAACGCAACGGAAGCAAACAATAAAGTAGCATGCAAGACTTAAAATGAAAGCACACACTAAGCCCACAACTAGTTCCAATGGTGGAACACACTACAAAGCAAATTGCAACAAAAGAACAAGAAGAAGGAGTAGAAAGTACCTCCTTACCATGGCTGGAATTCGAGATCTTCAAATGTGGGATGAACTTGAGGAAACAAAAGGCTTCCTCCTCCATTGCTAGTCCACACCAAGAAGAATTTGATCCCCAAATGCTAGTAAACCATCATGTAGACATCCATCACGATTCTACCTTCTGGAACAGCCCATGAAGCATCTCCTCTTGCACCATTGATCTTCATCATCACACTCAAGATCAACAACTTAGTGTTAGAAGCATGAAATCTTTGGAGCCAAGAGAGAGCTAGTATCAAGAGAGAGTTCTTCATGTGTTCACCTAGTATCTATGCCTCAATCACCAGCATCTAACCTCAAAAACCCGGCCATAAAGCATTGAGATTGATTGGACCATCAAATGGTCCAATGAAATACAACTGTCACTGCAGCTACCCTCTTCACGACCCCTCACGGGCTCTCACGGGTCGTGAAGCCTAAGTGCGCCACGAGGGGACTTAGAACTCATCACGGCATCTCGTTCACGACCCCTCACGACCTCGTCACGGGCTGTGAAGCCCAAAGGCCTCATGACGCGTGGCGGCTGTCGAACAATCGTTAAGGCAGCCTGCTTCACGACCCGTGGAGCACCCTTCACGGTCGTGAAGCCCCGAATCAAAACACTTTTGATTCTTTGACTTTCTCCATCCACATAAAGCTGTCGGGATCAATCCTTCGCATGTGACCCAATAGGCTCGCGCTTCATTAGCAGTGATACCGGCATACGTGTGTCAGTGGGCAGATCTCCAACATGCACATCTTCAAGAGCTACTCGACAAAGGAATTATTCGACCAAGTACCTCACCATGGGGAGCCCTAGTCCAATTCGTCAAAAAGAAAGATGGATTGCTGCGAATGTGCATCGACTATAGGGAACTTAACACATTGACCATCAAAAATCAATACCCTCTTCCTCGAATCGATGACCTGTTCGACCAACTTGAAGGCGCCAACTATTTTTCAAAAATCGATCTTCGCTCGGGATATCACCAATTGAGAGTTCGCGAACAAGACGTCCCTAAGACCGCCTTTAGAACCCGCTATGGACATTACGAGTTCTTAGTTATGACTTTTGGCTTGACTAATGCTCCAGCGTATTTATGGACTTAATGAATAGGTTCTGTAGACCATATTTAGATAAGTTTGCAATAGTGTTCATAGACGACATTCTCATCTATTCGCGAAGCAAGGAAGATCATGAGCAGTATTTGAAATTAATCTTAACACTACTCAAGGACCAGAAGTTGTATGCCAAATTCTCCAAGTGTGAATTTTGGATCCGAGAAGTACACTTCATTGGTCACGTAGTTAATTCAAATGGAATTCATGTCGATCCATCAAAGATCGAGGCAATCAAAAAGTAGGAAG
The DNA here is from genome assembly GCA_038502395.1 of Dittrichia graveolens. Taxonomy (NCBI): domain Eukaryota; kingdom Viridiplantae; phylum Streptophyta; class Magnoliopsida; order Asterales; family Asteraceae; genus Dittrichia; species Dittrichia graveolens. The sequence continues at coordinate 44,431,202 of JARJIL010000009.1, read as the reverse complement.
CACCAAAGACGCCAACTGAGATTCGGCAATTTGTTGGTTTGGCAGGATACTATTGGCATTTCATCGAAAACTTTTCACGCGTGGCTCAACCATTAACGACTATGACTCAGAAGGATAAGAAATTCATTTGGGAGATAAGCAAGAAGAAGCCTTTCAAACCTTAAAGCAGAAGTTATGCAACGCACCTATCTTGGCATTGCCAATTGGAACATAAAACTTTGTGGTCTATTGTGACGCATCACACTAAGGGTTGGGATGTGTTTTAATGCAAAAAGACAAAGTTATCGCCTACGCTTCGAGACAATTGAAGGTTCATGAGAAAAACTACACTACTCATGATTCGAAGTTAGGAGCGGTAATTTTTGCACTCAAAATATGGAGACACTATTTATATGGCACCAAGTGTACCGTCTACACTGGCCATAAGAGTCACCAGCATATTTTTGATCAAAAAATGCTCAATATGAGACAAAGGCGATAGGTAGAACTACTCAACGATTATGATTGCGAAATAAAATATCACCCAGGCAAGGGCTATGTGGTAGCCGACGCGTTGAGTAGGAAGGAAAGAGTAAAACCAACACGAGTACGAGCCTTAGGAGCTGTTGTGCAAACAAGTCTGAAAGGAAGGATCGTTGAAGCTCAAGAGCAAGCATTAAAAGCAGAAAATCCAAAAGAGGAAACTCTCCGTCATTTGGAGCACATATTCGAGATTGGAACTGATGGAGTACGTTACTTCAAAAAGAAGGTTTGGATACCCAAGGCGAATAAAATTCGGTTAACAATATTGGATGAGGCACATAAGTCTAAGTATTCTATTCATCCCGGAGCCGATAAAATGTACAAGGATTTGAAGGAATACTATTGGTGGCCCGGAATGAAGAAGGGTGTCGCCTTATAAGTGGGGAAATGTTTAACTTGTGCAAGAATTAAGGCAGAACACCTGAAACCCTCTGGATTACTGCAACAACCAGAAATCCTGGAATGGAAATGGGAACAGATAACTATGGATTTCGTGACTAAGTTACCCCGATCCGCTAAAGGGTACGATTCCATCTGGATAATAGTAGACCGGCTTACAAAGTAAGCACATTTCCTTCCCATTCGTGAAGATTACAAGATGGAAAAACTGGCACGAATCTACATCAATGAGATCGTCATGCGTCATGGAGTGCCCATCTCTATCATCTCAGATAGGGATAGTCGATTCACCTCACAATTTTGGCAATCACTTCAGAAAGCACTGGGAACGCGAGTCAATTTAAGCACCTCTTACCACCCCCAAACAGACGATCAATCGGAAAGAACTATTCAAAGCGCTAGAGAATATGTTATGTATTTGTGTGTTAGATTTTGGCGGAAGCTGGGACTCGCATTTGCCACCGGTAGAATTTTCATACAGTAATAGTTATCACACTAGTATCCAGTGTGCACCCTATGAAGCACTGTACGGACGCAAATGTAGATCCCCGCTCAGCTGGTTGGAAATCGAGACCGACAATTGTCCAGACCAAACATCGTGCAGGAAACCACTAATAAGATAAAGATTATCAAGGAAAGGCCCAAAACTGCTAGGGACCGACAAAAGAGCTACGCCGACAATCGCAGGAAACCCCTAGAGTTTCAAGTTGGCGATAAAGTTCAACTAAAGATATCACCTTGGAAAGGGATAGTGCGTTTTGGGAAAAAGAACAAATTAAGTCCCAGGTACGTTGGGCCATTCGAGATAATCGAAAGGATTGGACCGGTAGCCTACAAGCTAAAACTGCCACAAGAACTGAGCGCCATCTATGACACGTTCCATGTGTTGAATTTAAAGAAATGCCAAACGGAGGAAACCTTAGTCTTACCCTTAAAAGATGTGCAAGTTGATAACCGGTTGCACTTTGTAGAAGAACCAAGACAAATCCTTGACCGGGAGGTCAAAAGACTGACGAGAAGCAAGATCCCCAGTTTAAAAATTCGTTGGAACCCAAGGCACGGGCCTGAATACACTTGGGAGCGAGAGGATTATATGAAACTCAAATATCCGCACCTCTTCGCCAAAAATCAAGTCCAGGACGGCAACGATTAATTTCGGGACAAAATTCTTTTAATCAGGGGAGACTGTGACATTCGGCAACAAATTTCCCAGGTTAGCCATTAGAAATTCTAATTTTAAGCCTGGTATGACTAAGAATAGTATTTATGATTTAAATACATCCCTAATAATATTTGATTTCGTAGAAATCCCGCCTATATGGTTAGAACCTTCCCGAGCTCGAAAAATCGAATTATTAAAAGTCAAGAATTACAAATCATGTACAATAATAATAATAATATCAATAAAAATAATTAAATACATCATAATAAATATAAATAAGTTAAAATATAAAATATATATATATATATATAAACTCATAAAAGTAATTAAAACTTTGTTAATTAAAAGATTTAAACAAAATCACCATTTATACAAAATTTATTTAAACTAATTACACATAATATTTTTTTTAAAAAAAAGAAACCTCCCCTCTCTTTTCTTTTGTCTCCTTCTCTTCACAAGAACCACCACTTGATCTCCCCCATGTTCTATATAATCCCCCTTCCTCTTCTCTTTTCTCTCTTCTTCTTTCACCATAAAAAATCTCCCAAGAACATCAAGGATTGTTCATCTTATGAAGATCTAACACATAATCAAAGACAAGAGTTGGTAAGATGATCATAAAACACTCATCTCTACTCTTCTACCTTTCTTCTTTTCTTCTTTTCTTCTTTCTTCTTTCTTTTTATTTATTTTCTTTGATGTTCCTCTTATTTCCTTTATATATATCTATAATCATGTAAATATAAACATCCTACCAATGTTGTAAGGAGCACATGAAATGTGCATCATCCTACCATTGTTGTATGGAACTTAATCAACTAAAAATCAAGAAAATAAGACTTTGATCATGCATGTGTTTCATCTTAATAAATGTTGTAAGGAACACATAAAATGTGTATCATCCTATCATTGTTGTAAGAACACATGGATTATTAAAGCTTGTACTCATACAAGATGATTGATCATGAATATAAACATGTTATATTAAAGTTATGACCCATAAGCAAAAAGAATCACAAATCTAGCAGATTCTGATGTTAGAACTGCCCATTTGTTTTTGTTATATCTGGAGTTCTAGGTATCAAAATCAGTTGATTGTTTTTTTAATCTTATTTTAAAGTGTTACCTTTCATTTAAACCTGGATTCACTAATTTTCATGAACGTTTGATCCTTCAAACATATTTAAAAAGACACATGTGTTGAATCTGGAAATATGACAGATTTAAAAGGGTACACTTTAAACGCGTGTAACTTACTCATCCTTGGGTCAAAATACGTCTGTTTTTTTTAAAAGTTTCATCTTTGAGTTTTGGTAAATTCCCAGTTTGAATCGTGTATAAAAGAGGTCGTATGTGCCCTAAACAGACGTTTTAGTAACAATATGTCATCCAGACACTAATCAGTGGACATCTTATACACTTTTAATTATTAAAAATATTTTACATGGATTATAAATTCCTATATTTTTACTGGATATTCTAGAAATATGAATTAAGATTATATTAAAATATTACGCCTTAATATGACTCCTAAAATACAGTTTTTAATTTTTAAAGTTCAACTTAAGGAAATAAAAATTCTAGTGAAAGCAGCATATATCTCTTATATTAGGAAAGGAGCTTCGGTATGAACAAGAAACCCATACAAGTTAACACATTTGCATACCGAGTGAGTATCATAGCCCCTTTTTACCGTATTTCATATTATTTTTGGGGTGAAAGCATGTGTATAAATTTCATGAAAAGTTTATTGCCTATATTCTTATATATTTCAAATATTATTTTGAGCACTTAGGGTATTATTCTTTGATGTGCTTGGGTTATCGTTGTAAGGCCCTTCGTTGGACATTATCCTTTAACTCCGCTAGTGAGCCGATGGTATTTGTAAGTAGCGCTATTTGGAGATTCCGACGTCTCCCATTTATGGTTGACGAACTATGGATGTACTTTACCACTACTAACTTCATTTAATATAGGCGTTAGGTTTATTCATGGGAAATTGGTTGTCGGCTAGGTTGGATAATGGCTCAAGCAACAATCATCATAGTATATTACTACCATGTGCAATGTATTGGGCAATATAATACCTCTTCTATCATTCGTGCATACTTTTATTATATTCCAAAAACTTTCATCAATTATTTAAACTTTTTCCCATTTAGAAGTTATTTTGTGCATATTAAAAAGCTATGAACTCACCAACTCTTGTAGTTGACCGTTTTTCTTTTACCCATGCTTTCAGGTGATCGTCGTTAGGTACATTATGTAGAAGCACGATGCGTGGCATCTTCATCTTCATCTTCAAATTTTATAAAAACAATTTCTATTTTATTTATGCATCGTACAAGACAATGTCCATTAAACATTATTTGGTTGTGTAACTTTTACTTATGTTTTATCCGAACTAGTTACTTTGTTAATTTAATATATTGGTTATTGTCTATTTACCTTGTGCGATGATCCCTTGTGCTGTGACACCTCGTGTTTCTGCTTTAGCGGGGTGTGACAATACATCAACCGGATTATGGATCAGACCATAACTTACGGTAATCATAAGAAACTCTTTTCAACACTACCCAATACGGGCCACTTAGTCAACTTATCAAACTATCAATCATTAACACTTATCGCAGTTCTAGTGAACTTACCATTAATCATTCCCACTATTGGGGATAACCTGATACATAAGATCACATCAAAATATGATCCAAATTTTCATATCACAAAACTAACCTTATATTTGATCTATCCTCATAAGAGGTTCAATAATTCACAATTATCTTTCTTTAACACAACTCTCTAAATCATCAAAGAAGAGAGAATTTGGTTACACAGACTCTTAAGTGATCAAATCACTATTCAATAGCATCACAATCTTAGTTTCATAAAATATCAACCACTAGAGAGTTCAAATCTCTAAGGTTAATCAACAACTTAATCATAAGGTTACTCAGAGTACAACCTTACTTAAACATTTCGTTACATAATCTCAATCACAAGATACAATTGGGATTCCCCTAAGTTACTTATACCTCTTATCTCCTCTAAGCATATACCAAGTGCCAAGAGTGGTTAACCGCTTTCAATCAAACTTGAGAGCTTACGTGACTAAAGGTTTTCAATTCATCTTAGTCATTCTACATTACATCTCAACGTGAGATCCATTAGATCACAAGATCTATACAAGATTTCCATGAGGAGTCCACTCATTTGGACCAAACCACACCACCTCGATGGCGACACAATATCTGTTCTTCTATCTTAGAAGATACACTTCAACAGAAGATTCATGTTTATCTCGGAGTAACACACAAACACTATTTCATTTATAACATAACTCATGAGAGTAAGTCTATCATAGATGAAACAATATCTTCAATTTCAATTTCAACTTAACCAATAATCTCAATAGGATTTATACTTTGATAGAGAAACGGCTCTCAAGTCCAAAACACATAGAAAGTCACTAACAGATGACTCTATCAATCATCCATAAAGGATCCGAACCCGCAACCGCAGTTGAATGAAAGGTTCATTCCATAGACTAAATCATCTTTTATATCACTTCACATAAGATGCCTCCCTCCTTGAACCAAGGATAATTGGCATTTTTCTGATCTAACTCCATTTCATAGAGTTCATCACTAACTCGCCTTAGCATTAAGGCATACTAAACAAGGCTTCTAATATCACAATATCATGTTTCTATTGGCGAAACTAATCTTAATCAAGACTTAGTTCCTCATTCTAGTGCTCAAAGCATCTCATATATCATCAGGGAAGTCTTTCCTTATAAACCAATCTATCCTTACAAAGGATTTATCAATAGCTTATCCATGACACAGGATGCAGTACACAAGCTCATACAACTTTCAATCACTATCCAAGGTTCTATGTGAACCAGAACCACTATCCTTAGTACTCAATAGTACTATTAACTTCTAAACTGCTACCCAAGGTAGCCTTTTTCATAAACTTATCTCATTTCTGAAGTCAAACTTAGTAACATAGGGCTAGCACCACATTTGAGTTACCTAACACTCAGGCAACTCTCATCCTAACCCAAGTTACCCCTTCCAGCTCAAATGGATTTCCTGTAATGGTCGGCCTGGTTTGAGACCAAACACTGACTCGAGTGCATGATTCACTCAAACCCAGGCTCTGATACCAACTTGTAACACCCTGATTTTCAGTCCAAATTTACTTTTTTTCAAAAATAAATTGCAAACCATATTTATACAAAACCCTCAAAATTTATTGCGGAAGCATTTTCATTTTCTGTAAATATCTCAACAATAAACATTTACAACATTTATAATCCAAAGCCTTCGGTGTTACCACAGTCAATCTCACGACCATGATCATAAAGTACGAAATCCAGAATTACCGGAATTGTAACCAAGTCAAAGCCAAGCCCACAGCAACTATACAACCCGCGGATACAAAACATTTGTATACACCACTTAGCTATAAACATAGCTAGTGAGTACATCAAAAAACATTTGTTTAATCAAAACCAAGTCATCCTTTTCACTTTTGAAAACGTCAGTTTGGCAATCAATATCCTTTTAAAATTCCACATAATAGCACATAAGGATGCGGGTCTGTCCATTAGGTCACAATGTATCCACGTGGTAGCTAGCCACGGTCAACACGTGCCCACATGGGGGATAACCACATCCCCCCGTCAAGGTAGGGGATGCACGAAACAGTCCACCATACAACGGTTATCTGGAGTGCATGCGCTGTTCACCAAATCCACTCGTGTTGCCACGGGTTCGGTGGCTCGTCAGCCTAGTGAACCCACACGGTCATGATGGCTATTGACATACCCCTCCACTCTATGTACCGATCCCTCAGCCACCCGTACCTAGCGGTCCCCCAATTTCCGAAGCCACAGGAACCTCTGTGTACGTCCCAATGACTAGGAACCCTATGGTACAGAGTTATATCACACAGTGGTCCGGACCGAAGCACATATACCCCGAAGGGTCACATAATCACTTACCCCAAAGGGTCATAAAATCTTATACCCCAAAGGGTCATATAATAACATACCCCGAAGGGTCATATAATAACATACCCCGAAGGGTTATAAAATCACTTTTGGCATCTCAATGCCCAAAACATTATTGGTGGGAAACATATCTTTCATTTTTCCAAAATCATTCCACAGTTGGCATCTCAATGCCCAAAGTACATCTTAAATGAAAACATGAAATTCATTACTCAAAACCATGTCCCTTGTTTCAAAATCAAAGTTTACTCCAACATGGAGTGTTATTTTTCAAAACCGTTAATTTAATCACCATTTAAACATAGACCATCTCCAACATGGAGCAATGGTCTTATTTAGAAATCGTCATTTAAAACACCTCTTAAATCAAATACACAATTCCTCGTTTTTAAACCCAAAGGTTTCATAAAACATATGTAACTCAAGTAAACCATATTATAAAACAACTCATTGTTTACACATTCTTTAAGTTCAAAACCACATAAATAGTTGCAACTTATATTACCCGCATCATACAACAATTCATGTGAACCATATCATAAACAATACATGGTTCCCATATTCTTTAAGTTCAGCTCAAAAACAATTTCAAATCGTTGAATCCATGTTATAAAACAATTTCATAATCCACTTTCTTTGATTCATCAAGAATCACCAAACAATTACCAAACACTCAGAACACAATATGATGACTTGAAACTTTTAAGCAAAACTAGGTATCCGCAGGGTGTACTCACCTGAGGGTGTGATGTGGACCACAACCCCATCCAAACCATAACTCAACATTTGATCATAAACCTATGATCATAAAACACAAGGTTAACTAACATAAGTTAACCCAAAACATGGTTTCTAGACTCCATTCTAGACTTAGACACCCCTTTCGGGTCTTAAAAGACTCCAACTAAACCTCCTATAACTATAGGAATCAATCCCCAAACATATATAAGGTTAAAACATGTCAAAATAATATTTTTGGAGGCTTCAGAGAAGCTCGCGCCGTGAAGATTTCTCTAGAAAAACTCATCGCGCAGACCCAGCTGCGTCGCGCCGCGAAAACCTGCAATCAGCATCATACTCTGTTTTTCTTTGCTTCAAATCCGACCATATCATAGTCTTTTTAACCAAAACTCATATTTAACACAAAATGAGGTTCAAGATACTACAACACAACCTCAATATTATCAAATAACTTCATTTCATCCTAAGTTAGGTAATCAAACCATAACCCCAAAGCTTTAACCCATTTGCCAAAATCAAACACCATAAACTCAAATTTCAAGCAAGAAATCACCAAATATAACATCATAACTCAAATCAAACACAAGTTAGGAGTATAACTTACTTGATTTTGCAACTCCAACCAAGGTAGTAGCTTTCTTGTTGAAACCAAGTTGAAATGAAGAAACTTTAACCCCAAACACTTGATTTCTTGGATCCAAAAACATAAGCCTTCACTTTTTCCCTTGATTTCTCCTCCTTCTTCCTCACCCCTAGAAATTACATCTTTCTTGTTGAAACCACACACACACACAAATTACATCTTAGGTCCTTGTTCTATCTTTCCCTTTTAATTTATTACCCATATTTACCATCTATATACACAACATGTAGTATATATATAACATCTTAAACACTTAATTTTGTACAATTTACTTAACTTGAAATATATATATATATATATATATATTTATTATAACTTACAAAATTTCGGGTTTTACAGTTATTGACTATTCAGTAATTTTACTATCAATGAGACGGTATCTGGTGTACAGATGAATTTAATTGAGTGTTTGAAAGGGATGATTTAAAGATATGATGATTCATATTTGAACGCTTGTGATGAAAAATTGAAGATTTGTTTAACTTATGAAGAGTTTACAAAGGAGGATTGGAACGAGAGTTGGACAATGTGACAGGATTTTCCTGATGGATAGTCCAAAGGTGGGATTGAAACACGATGATTGGCTGAACTCATATGACCGTGTGGGTAAATTAAATTCTGAAGATGGGATATCAGAATACCTAGTGTCAAGTTATGAGATGGTGGTGATGATACTTCAACCTGTTGATTTGAAGTAAGTGATAAAGTGCATGAAAATGATTGGAAGCTATTGAGATTTATGGCTGAGTTAGACATAAATTCAGGGAATGCTTGAAGACATGATCTATGAACTAACTCTTGGTTTGAGGGTAAGCTGTAAGGCTTGTATGGTTATATATTAACAGTTAAAAGTGCGATAGAGTTTATCTGGTTAAAACTATCAGCAGAAGATAAGAAGAGTTGACATCGTGATTGATGTGTGTACAGTGAGATTCCGAGGACAGAATCCTTTTAAGGAGGGAGGAATTGTAACATCCTAATTTTGGGCCTAGTGGTTACGTAGGCCAAGGTATGTCTAAACACGTGATTAGTATTTAATTATATGTTTAATTATTTACTAATGGCTTTAATTGAATTAATTGATAAGTGAATTAATTAAAGTTCAAATATATATATATATATATATATATATGTGTGTGTGTACGAATATATATATATTTAAGTATGTATGTGTGCAAGTGTGTGTGCATGGTTTTGGAATAAAGGGAGGTTGACACCTCCTGCTTCAGTATTTGAGAATTTAGTCTGATTTGTTCTCATTTGGAAAACCGACTTTAGTGTGTGTTGTGTGTGTTCTTGAGAGAAAAGCAAAGAAAGGTGGTAAACTTGAAAAAGTGAACAATTGGATTTGTGAGTGTTAATCCAAAACAAAGGTATGATGATGTTTCTTGCTTGATGCTGATCATTTTGTCATGTTTTGTTGTTAAACATGTATTGGTTTCATGAACATGCCATGGATGAAGTTTATATGTAAACTTGACAAATGGGTTTTGTTTGAATTGGTGTTTTAATTGTTAGTAACATGTTCTTAATGTTAGATACATGCTATAAGAGGTTTATACATATTTTGGAAGTGTTCTTGTGGGAATCCTAGTGTTTAATCGGATTTTGAAAGAGTGTAAGTGGCTGCAAATCCGACAGGTCAAAGGAAGAAGGAGGGCTGGAAATCCGACGTCGCGGCGCGACGCTTAAGGGTCGCGGTGCGACCCCGAGAATCCGGGTTTTGTGAGAATCCGACAAAAGGAAATCCGATACCAAGAATCCGCAACCGAAATCCGATTGGGGAGTTCTGGATTTTGAAATCCGACACTGGTCGCGGCGCGATGGGCATTGTGTCGCGGCGCGACAGGCACTGTTTCAGAAAGTTGCATATTTTTAATATGATTTACTTGGTTTAAGTTAACATATTAACTATGTGATATATGTTTATGCATATATGAATCATAGATGTTTATGTTTGATTGAAAGGATATAAATATATGTGTTTGGTATATATTTATGAATCGGTTACTGATTTCAGTTTATTCTGATCTCAGGAAAGGACAAGGCTCAGTAATATTAGACTACTGAGTGGGAGTTCGAGAACTCGAGGTGAGTGGATGTTTACTCACGGGTGTTATTAGTTGTAACTGGCTTGGGTTGCAACTGTTATTGGATTGATGCATAGATAGACTGTTGTCTATTAATTGATTAACTGTGATATGTTAATTGATTGTTGCGCCTATTGTGAAGTCAACTATCGGTTGGGCATATTGGGCTGGGTTTGTTTGCTATTGGCTAATCAGTATTGTGGTCTTTTGATGCATTCGTTGCAACTTAAGATATTACTGTGTGAGAATAGCAAATAGACTATCGGTAAACCTTTGCTTGGCCGGCATTGGTTGTAGGTTCCTGTAGAACCGCCGGTCTTCTCGTGAGGCAAAGGGTGATTATGTGTTTACTGTTGTTGATATCATGCGGATATTTCCTAGTATATCTGTGTTGGTTTACTTCTATTCACTTAGCTTTGTGCTAATCCCTCACCTCTCACTACTTTTACAGGTGGCTGGTGAGTTCTGCGGTTTAGTCGTGAGGGGGTGTTGTCTGGGGAATAATTGACAGACACTCTGATTGGAATTGTGACGAGCCGTAGTTTTTGTAATACTGTATTTTAAACTGATCGGTTTTGTTAAACGATGGTTTAACTTCAGTTGTTAATACTCTTATGTTTTGGTAAACGCTTCCGTAGTGTTAATTTAAATGAAAATTTTATGGGTGAAAATACGGTGTTACATTGTGGATCCATAAGAACAATATTATGAACTCTCAGATACTCCTGGATGACTGCACTTTCTAGATCCAACAATATCAGGCATCGCCGGGATTTTGTACAGTTTGATCATCATTTGTATTTGCACCGGTGGCTCATCATCGTGCCTTGAGATATCAGTATCCCTGGCCATCACCCGTTGAATTATCATTGAAAGAAACCGTGGAAACGGTAAAAATTTCGTCTTATCACGGGCATCACTTTCTCCCTGACCACCTTGGCTATCTCAATAAATATTAACTCTGCACAGTCAAAATGTAAATGTTTAGCAATTCCAACCAACACCTTCAAAGCAAAGGCATTGGCACCGTCAATTCCTTTTGTCACGCTGGTCAAACATCTCATAGTTATTGCATAAAGAGTTTGCCACTGGGAACCAGTCCTGAACGTTTGAATTTGGACATGCCTGTCAGTTCATCTCCCCTCCATCCGAGGTCCATCACATGGGCTAGAATTTGTTTATCGGTGGGTATGGGATCGAAATCAGCTTTGGTTGGATAAGTGTTTGGCTTGGGTATTCTTAGGATTCCGCGTATACTTTCAAGGCCCATTTCAAATTCTACTTGTTCAGTATGGCCTACAAGGACTCGAAGACCTTCTGCACTTTCAGTTAAAGAGAGAGAACTCCACAGTTTTTGTACATACACCTCTGGAACATGAGGTATGGATTTAGTAGGATTGAAAGTGAAAACGTGGTTTAAAGGATGAGAAGTGATGAGTTCAATGATTATAGGGTATTCAATCTTTATTACATCGGGTAAGAAGTAGGCATTGTTAAGTTGGTTTGGAAGGTAATTGGTTTTGGGGTAATGGGTATTGGAAGAAATTTGAGCGATATGTGAAATAAAACAGTTAGAACATAATTTGAAAATTTGAAAATTCCTAAGTGTTGGCAAAAACCGACACTTAGAAATCCGACACGTATGATTTAGGCAAAATCCGACAAACTTTTTCTTCCAAAATCGGACATCTATTAAAATCTGATAAGAGTTACTCCAAAAATCCGATAAGTTTCAAAATCCAATAGGATTTACTTCCAAAATCCGTTATCAAAGAAAATCCGACACTTATGTCTTTTAAAATCCGATAAAAGTGTAAAAACCGACACTCATGTTTTTAAAAATCTGATGAATTTGAAAAACCGACACAAATGTATTTGAAAATCCGATAGTCATTTAATTCCCAAAATCCGATCTTTCAAAATCCGACAAGTCCAAAAACTTGAAATCCGACATTTTCAAAATCCGATGATATTGAAAATCCGGTATTAACTTGAAATCCAACAAACACTCGCATTTATCAAAATCCGATAAACTTCCCAAATTTATCAAACACTCGGATTTACATGAAATCCGACAAACTTTGAAATCCATTTGTTTACTTCCGACAAAGTTCCCATTTTTATCAATCACTCGGATTTTTCACAAAATCCGATTGATCATGAAATCTGATAAACTATCGGATTTACATGAAATCCGACAGTTCATACTTATGAATCCAGTTCATATTTTTCAACAATCCGATTCTTTCAAGATACTCATTTCATTCATTTATCACTTAATACTCAAAATGTTTGTGCAATTAACACTAAATTAAGCACTTCTTTCAAGTCATACAACACATTCAACAACTTAACCCCTTCGTCGTTAAGTTCAAAAGTTTCGCTTAAACATTCAAAAACCGACATTCTCAGATCTAACCAAAACTCATTTTAAAGATCGATTATTCTGAAATCAAAACATAGCCCACTAATTTACAACTAAAACCGAGTCTAACAATGATAACTAGACCCTTGATTTCATAGATTTGGAGATCGAACGTTTTGAGGGTTTTTGAGTCAAAGAATTTGAATAAAAATCATGTAAATGTTGATGAAATCAAAAAGAATTATACCTTTAGAATGAGAAAGAAATTGTGATCAAGGATCTGTGATTTGTTTGTACAAACGAACACTTCGAAAAATTTGATTTCTTAGAACTCTCGGATTCTTCGGAATGAGTGCAAAACCGATAATAGAATCGGATTTTCCCTTTTATAGGTGATGATGTATGTACCTGACCTACATCCGAACCAGAAGTAGGTCCAGCTCAGAAGACGATGCATGTACTTGACCAACCTTCGAGCCGGAGGTAGGCGTAGAGCTATCAGAAAAGTACAACAGAGCTATCAAAAAAGTACAACAGAGCTATCAGAAAAGTACAACAGAGCTGCCAGGAAAGCTCCCTTTTATTAGAACAGCTGGCTGGTCCAGCTATCAGAAAAGTACCCTTTTATCAGGACAGCTAGCTGGTCCAGCAGGCTAAACATTGGACAAGGACCTTGTGAAACTCTATAAATACCCCACTCAATGACCTTGTAAGCACTCACTTCTCTAAGCTCTCTCTCTCTAATCACTTTCTCTCTCTAATTTCTCTCACTCATTTGTTCCCATAATTCTCCACTACCCGAGTACTTACTCTCACACCGGAGGTTGGTCACGAGCTGAAGCTCGTGGCGCGGCTAACCGGTGCTCATTTTGTAGGTACTTCTGTCCTGACCGAAGAAGAAGCTAGCTCCAGATACGCTTTGCTTCAACATTGGCGCCATCCGTGGGATCGTGTTTGTTGCCCGCATGAATACGGCTCCCACATAAAAAATGTCATACCCAGGTCTGAAGTTCCTTCGGACCACCACCTTCAGCAGTCCGGCCAAATTATCAACTACTCTGAAGCTCACGCCCCTGCTCCGAAGCTCTCATGCTCCTAAGCTCATGCCCTTGTTTTGAAGCTCGTGCTTTATTTCGAAGATCAAGACTAATCTCTGATAAAGATTGAAGACAAACTACTTTGAAGCTCGTACTTGAGTCCGAAGTTCCTCCGTATCATGACTGCAATATCAAAACCTTCAGACTAGAGGTTGGTCTAGACAAAGGAAGATTAGCTTAGGCCTCTTGTCCGATCATGTACAAAGACTGTCCTCCGGCTGGAAGGTCAGGATTACTCAACCTTCGTCTGGTGCAAATACAAACTATTTCGAAGCTAATGTTCGGGTCCGAAGCTTCGAACCAACCATCGACAAGGTTGATCACGAACTATTCCATTCGTCCATATCACAGGTTCTAAGTATCAAACCTATTTTACTATATGACTTATGCAGGCCTTGTTTATGATATGCATATACTTGTAGAATCTTGTTTATGATATGCACATACCTGCAGAACCTTGTTTATGATATGCACATACCTGCAGAACCTTGTTTATGATATGCACATATAGAGCCTTCTTTATGATATGCATATTACTTGAACGTTGTTTATGATTTGCATGATACCTACCTTACTAAGTATCAAAACTGAACCTTGTTTATAATGTGTATAATACATATAGGACCTTGTTTATGATATGCATGCATGATCTTGTTTATTAATATGCATGACACTTGCTCTAATACCATGAATCTGGACCTAGATAAGGAATAAACCCATTTATCCTCATTGTTGCCATGAATCTGTTTGAAACTCATTCATCCTCAAATGATTCTCGCATGATATTGTTTATTAATAGTGAAACTTACTTTGTAAATGTAACTCATTCATTATAATTGCGACCATGAATCTAGACCTACATGATGGATAAAACCATCAAAAGGAAGTTCTTTAAGAGTTCTATTAAAAGGGCAACCGTGAGCATAAATGATGAAGCTTTTGTAGCTATTTCCATGAAGAATTCACGACCATAAATATATATATATATATATATATATATACACTTCCTACACATTAGAATAAAAATGCAAACTAATACACAACTAGAGACGAGAATAACATATAAATGCATATTATAATCTAGACCTGATACCTCCATCCCCGTCTGATCTTATAAAAATCTTCTTCTTATCATTGGTAAGCGTATATACTGTGTAGCCCAATATTCGTCCGATCTAGCACCCGCTTCTTTTGTTGCTTTGACCCGGAGGTACCATCACCCTTCATTGCTTCCACCCAGAGTTACCTCCATCTTTGTCGCTTTAGCATACACTATTTCCATATTCTTCCGGTCTTTCTTAAACATAATAAAAGAAAGAATAAGATAATTCATTCTTATAAAGATCCGAACACACAGAAGACTCATTTCGTTTAACTTTCAAATCCATAGGATAAAAAGTAATGCACTTTAATAAAGATTTTTTCAACTTTTCTCCGATTAATAAACCCTAACTTCTTCCCTAACCCTAGCTCATACATATACACCCAAAGAAAATATAAACGAGCAAGACTCGTATATCAACAAAAGAAGGTAAAATAATTGGTGATAAAATAGTAGGTGTTCCGAAACAACCTGTTGATTGGACCTTACACATAAACGTTTGTGTTCCAAAACTCCGTATACTAGTGCCTTCCTCACTTACAAACAAATTTGGCTCAAAGAATGAAATCTGAAACAAAGAAAAGTTTGAACCAAGGTTCAAATCTCGAACATATAATGGGCCCGGAGCAAAAGTGATACTACTTTCATTCAAGTAATAAATAAATAAGCGTTGACCTCCACCCTTACCTTCTCGTAATGTTTGATTAGAAAATCAAAATGATATAATCCAAGCTATCCATTTTATAGAAAAGTCAATAAACAATCATACTCAAAATAGAAAACCTCAACACATATACAATACACATGAAGGGAGAAGAAAAATAATGTTTATCAGTAAATCCTCTAAAAACTTTAGCCTATACTTTAAATTCGGTCGTTTGTCCACATGACCTCGCATTCAACTAACCAGAGTCAATACTCCTTCAAACAGGTTAAATCTAGACCCTTTTAGACTTTAACATTACCAACACAAGTAGCCTTTATATCTTCAAATCATCTTTATAGGACTACAGAGGATCTATATGAAAGAAGTGCCTCTTCCAAATTTTCCAACTAGAGGAGATAACCTAATTGGAACTACTACCTTCGGTTGATCACGTGAGGTCCATAACCGTTGGCGCTTAGTCTCTACGAATTTTCTGCCTCAAATAAACTTTCGCTTTTACCTTCGAACTACCGTCCTTCGGTATAATCACATCTTTCTTAACATCCTTCAGTGTCTTAGCGTCTTTAATATCTTAACATTCTTCAGTTGCTTAACGTACCTCCGGCTAATTTTTCAAGGTCCATAACCATGGTATGTTGGGTCCATAACTATTTGTTTCTTATTCATCCTGACACACTTTCACCACTGGCCCATCACTATAACTCCTAGTATCGACATCTTTGGCATGGCATTTCCCAGCATCCTTTAGCTAGCTGAACCATCAAACCACAAGCTGGAGGAACCTTAACATTTCACGCAACTTGTTCTGGTGATGATTCCTAAAGCTTCTGTATCCTTTAGTAGCGTACATGATAACGACATTATTCTAAAGCCACCTATGAACAATATGCTTAGAGTTGTATTCTAACCCAGATGATGACCCACCCCAAAGCTCGTCTTTCCTGAAGCTCATCCTTGCTAAACCACACTTCTTTAAAAACATAAACACCAAATGCTATAAACGCGTAAAGTGAATAATAAATTTATAGATTCTAGATAAAAAGAACACCTCATCAAGAAAAACATTTGAAGGTCCTATAGTTGTGGCACACTATAAAAACATTATCTTTAATTTGCCACTTTAAGCTAGAAATATAAAGAGTTCCAAAAACATCTTTGAACCTTCGGGTTTCATTAAAAATACTTGTCACACCCCGCTAAAGCGGAAACACGAGGTGTCACAGCACAAGATATCATCGCACAAGGTAAATAGATAATAACCATTAGATTAAATTAACAAAATAAGTAGTTCGGATGAAACATAAATAAAAGTTACACAACCGAATAATATTTAAAGGAAATTGTCTTGTACGATGCGTAAATAAAATAAATATGGTTTTTATAAAATGTGACGATGAAGATGAAGATGCCACACATCATGTTTGTAAGCATAAGGTACCTAACGGCGGTCACCTGAAAGCACGGGTAAAAGAAAAGTGTCAACTACTAGAGTTGGTGAGTTCATAGGTTTTTAATGTATGCACAAAATATCTTTTAAATGAGAAAAGTTTAAATAATTGATGGAAGTTTTTGGATAAAAATCCAAGTATGAAATAATGATAGAAGATGTATTATATTGCCCAAAACGTTGCACATGGTAGTAATAGACTATGATGATTATTGCTTGAGCCATTATCCAACCTAGCCGACAACCAATTGCCCATGATAAACCTAACGCCTATATTAAATGACGTTAGTAGTGGTAAAGTACATCTATAGTTCGTCAACCATAAATGGGAGACGTCGGAATCTCCAAATAGCGCTACTTACAAATACCATCGGCTCACTAGCGGAGTTAAGGAATAATGTCCAACGAAAGGGCCTTACAACGATCACCCAAGCACATCAAAGAATAATACCATAAGTGCTCAAAATAATATTTGAAATAAATAAGAAGATAGGCAATAAACTTTTCATGAAACGTATACACATGCTTTCACCCCAAAATAATATGAAATACGGTAAGAAGGGGCTATGATACTCACTTGGTATGCAAAGGTGTTTTCTTGTAAGGATTTCTTGTTCCTACCGAAGCTCCTTTCCTAATATAAAAAGGTATGTAGCTCTATTAGACTTATTTTATTTATTATTTTGTATTATTTATTTGTTGTTAACTTATTTATTTAAATAGTTAAAGGTTGTCTCTATTTTTCCATTATTCATAAGTGTTCACTGAAATTTTCAGTTCTTTGAGTTGAACTTTAAAAATTAAAAACTGTTATTTAGGAGTCATATTAAGGCTTGATATTTTAATATAATCTTACTACATGTTTCTAGAATGTCCAGTAAAAATATAGGAATTTATAATCCATGTTTGGTATTTTTAATAATTAAAAGTGTATAGGATGTCCACTGATCAGTGTCTGGATGACATGTTGTTACTAAAACGTCTGTTTAGGGCTCATACGACCTCCTTTTTACATGATTCAAACTGGGAAATAACCACGACTCAAAGATTAAACTTTTAAAAAAAACTAGACGTATTGTGACCCAAGAATGAGTAAGTTACACGCGTTTAAAGTGTACCCTTCTAAATCTGCCAGATTTCCAGATTCAACATATGGGTCTTTTTAAATATGTTTGAAGGATCAAACGTTCATGAAAATTAGTGAATCCAGGTTTAAATGAAAGGTAACACATTAAACTAAGATTAGCAAAAAGAATCAACTGGTTTTGATACCTAGAACTCCAGATATAACAAAAACAAGTGAGGAGTTCTAACATCAGATTCTGCCAGATTTGTGATTCTTTTTGCTTATGGGTCATAACTTTAATATAACATGTTTATATTCATGAATAATCATATTGTATGAGTATAAGCTTTGATAATCCATGTGTTCTTACAACAATGGTAGGATGATACACATTTTATGTGTTCCTTACAACATTTGTTTAGATGAAACACATGCATGATCAAAGTCTTATTTTCTTGATTTTTAGTTGATTAAGTTCCATACAACAACGGTAGGATGATGCACATTTCATGTGCTCCTTACAACATTGGTAGGATGTTTATATTTACATGATTATATATATATATATATAAAGGAAATAAGATGAACAACAAAGAAAATAAATAAAAGAAAGAAGAAAGAAGAAGAGAAGAAAGGTAGAAGAGTAGAGATGAGTGTTTTATGATCATCTTACCAACTCTTTTCTTTGATTTAGTGTTGGATCTTCAAAAGATGATCAACACTTGGATGTTCTTGGGAGATTTTTGTTGGTGAAAGAAGAAGAGAGAAAATAGAAGAGATGGAGTGTGGTGGTAAAGGAAATGATAAGGAGTAGTAGGAGGCTTATATAGAGCATGGGGGAGATCAAGTGGTGATTCTTGGGAAGAGAAGGAGGCAAGAGAAAAGAGATGGGGGGTTTCTTTTATTTTTTTTATTTTTTATAAATTATGTGTAATTAGTTTAAATAAATTTGTATAAATGGTGATTTTGTTTAAATCTTTTAATTAACAAAGTTTTAATTATTTTGATGAGTTTATATATATATATATATATATGTTTTATATTTTAACTTATTTATATTTATTATGATGTATTTAATTATTTTTATTGTTATTGTTATTATTATTGTATATGATTTGTAATTCTTGACTTTTAATAATTCGATTTTTCGAGCTCGGGAAGGTTCTAACCATATAGGCGGGATTTCTACGAATTCTAATATTATTATGGATGTATTTAAGTCATGATTACTATTTTTAGTCATGCAAGGCTTAAAATTTGAATTTCTAATGGCTAACCTGGGAAATTTGTTGCCGAATGTCACAGTCTCCCCTGATTAAAAGAATTTCGTCCCGAAATTAATCGTTGACGTCTTGGACTTGCTTTTTGGCGAAGAGGTGTGGATATTTGAGTTTCATATAATCCTCTCGCTCCCAAGTGTATTCAGGCCCGTGCCTTGAGTTCCAACGAACTTTTAAGATGGGGATCCTGCTTCTCCTTAGTCTTTTGACCTCCCGGTCAAGGATTTCGATTGGTTCTTCTACAAAGTGCAACCGGTCATCAACTTGCACATCTTTTAAGGGTAAGATTAAGGTTTCCTCCGTTTGGCATTTCTTTAAATTCGACACATGGAACGTGTCATGGATGGCGCTCAGTTCTTGTGGCAGTTTTAGCTTGTAGGCTACCGGTCCGATCCTTTCGATTATCTCGAACGGCCCAACATACCTGGGACTTAACTTGTTCTTTTTACCAAAACGCACTATCCCTTTCCAAGGTGATATCTTTAGTAGAACTTTATCGCCAACTTGAAACTCTAGGGGTTTCCTGCGATTGTCGGCGTAGCTCTTTTGTCGGTCCCTAGCGGTTTTGAGTCTTTCCCTGATAATCTTTATCTTATCAGTGGTTTCCTGTACGACGTCTGGTCTGGACAATTGTCGGTCTCCGATTTCCAACCAGCTGAGCGGGGATCTACATTTGCGTCCGTACAATGCTTCATAAGGTGCACACTGGATACTGGTGTGATAACTATTATTGTATGAAAATTCAACCAGTGGCAAATGCGAGTCCCAGCTCCCACCAAAATCTAACACACAAGCACGTAACATATCTTCCAGCGTTTGAATGGTCCTTTCCGATTGTCCGTCTGTCTGGGGGTGGTAAGAGGTGCTTAAATTGACTCGCGTTCCCAATGCTTTCTGAAGTGATTGCCAAAATCGGGAAGTGAAGCGACTATCCCTATCCGAGATGATAGAGATGGGCACTCCATGACGCATGATGATCTCATTGATGTAGATTCGTGCCAGCTTTTCCATCTTGTAATCTTCACGAATGGGTAGGAAATGTGCTGACTTTGTAAGCCGGTCTACTACTACCCAGATGGCATCGTACCCTTTTGCGGATCGGGGTAACTTAGTCACAAAATCCATAGTTATCTGTTCCCATTTCCATTCCGGGATTTCGGGTTGCTGCAGTAATCCAGAGGGTTTCTGGTGTTCTGCCTTAATCCTTGCACAAGTCAAACATTTCCCCACGTATAGGGCGACATCCTTCTTCATTCCGGGCCACCAATAGTATTCCTTCAAATCCTTGTACATTTTATCGGCTCCGGGATGAATAGAATACTTAGACTTATGTGCCTCATCCAATATCGTTAACCTTATGTTATCTACCTTGGGTATCCAAACCTTCTTTTCGAAGTAACGTACTCCGTCAGTTCCAATCTCAAACCTGTGCTCCAAATGACGAAGGGTTTCCTCTTTTAGATTTTCTTCTTTTAATGCTTGCTCCTGAGCTTCAAGAATCCTTCCTTTCAGACTTGTTTGCACTACAGCTCCTAATGCTCGTACTCTCATTGGTTTTACTCTTTCCTTCCTACTCAACGCGTCGGCTACCACATTGGCCTTGCCTGGGTGATATTTGATTTCGCAATCATAATCATTGAGTAGTTCTACCCATCGCCTTTGTCTCATATTAAGCATCTTTTGATCAAAAATATGTTGGAGACTCTTATGGTCAGTGTAGACGGTACACTTGGTGCCATATAAGTAGTGTCTCCATATTTTGAGTGCAAACACTACCGCTCCTAGCTCCAAATCATGAGTAGTGTAGTTTTTCTCATGAACCTTCAATTGTCTCGAAGCGTAGGCGATAACTTTGTCTTTTTGCATTAAAACACATCCCAACCCTTGGTGTGATGCGTCGCAATAGACCACAAAGTTTTCTGATCCAGTTGGCAATGCCAAGATAGGTGCGTTGCATAGCTTCTGCTTTAAGGTTTGAAAGGCTTCTTCTTGCTTATCTCCCCAAATGAATTTCTTATCCTTCTGAGTCAGAGTCGTTAATGGTTGAGCCACGCGTGAAAAGTTTTCGATGAACCGCCTATAATATCCTGCCAAACCCAGAAATTGTCGAATCTCGGTTGGCGTCTTTGGTGCTTCCCACATTTTGATTGCTTCGATCTTTGCTGGATCGACATGAATTCCATTTGAATTAACTACATGACCAAGGAAGTGTACTTCTCGGATCCAAAATTCACACTTAGAGAATTTGGCATACAACTTCTGGTCCTTGAGTAGTGTTAAGATTAATTTCAAATGCTGCTCATGATCTTCCTTGCTTCGCGAATAGATGAGAATGTCGTCTATGAACACTATAGCAAACTTATCTAAATATGGTCTACAGACCCTATTCATTAAGTCCATAAATACTGCTGGAGCGTTAGTCAACCCAAAAGGCATAACTAAGAACTCATAATGTCCATAGCGGGTTCTAAAGGCGGTCTTGGGGACGTCTTCTTCGCGAACTCTCAATTGGTGATATCCCGAGCGAAGATCGATTTTTGAAAAATATTTGGCGCCTTCAAGTTGGTCGAACAGATCATCGATTCGAGGGAGAGGGTATCGGTTCTTGATTGTTAACTTGTTGAGTTCCCGATAGTCGATACACATTCGTAGCGATCCGTCCTTCTTTTTGACGAAAAGAACTGGGGCTCCCCAAGGGGATGAACTTGGTTGAATGAAACCTTTGTCGAGTAATTCTTGTAGTTGTGCCGATAGCTCTTGCATTTCTGATGGGGCGAGTCGATATGGTGCTTTTGCCACGGGAGCCGCTCCAGGGACTAGATCGATATGGAATTCGACTTGCCGATTCGGGGGTAATCCTGGCAAATCTTCCGGAAATACTTCAAGAAAGTTTCGCACGACGGGAATTTCTTGAATGTTTTTCTCACAGGTTTTCTTATTGATTATATGTGCTAGGAATGCCTCGTTTCTTTTCCTTAAGCAATTTCTCATCTTGATGGATGAGATTATCTTGAAATCCCTTCCGGATTTTTCTCCATACACCTTAAGTGTCTCACCATCAGGCGTCGGAATTCGGACGATCTTTTCAAAGCAACAGATTTCCGCTCGATGGCTAGAAAGCCAATCCATCCCAACAACTATGTCGAAACTTCCCATTTCAAGTGGGATTAAATCTATGGTATATGTTTTATCGGCTAAGCCTAAGGTACAACCAGGGATTATGTCCTTAACGCTAGTTTTCTGACCGTTAGCAAATTCAATGATGTAAGGCTCTTTCATTTCTATGGTTTTTAGGTTTAGCCTTAACTTAAATCTTAATGATATGAAGCTTTTATCGGCCCCTGAATCAAATAGTACTGATGCGTAATAACCGTTTAGAGGAAACGTACCTGTAACGACATCGGGGTTTTGTCTAGCTTCATTTGCTCCAATCTCAAACACCCTGCCTCGTGCTTGATTTCCTTGGTTACTTTGGCTTGCAGGACGTGCTTGATTATAATTAGACCCTTGAGTTGGCCGCGAGCAAACGGTGCCATGGTGCTCCAGACTTCCGCATTTAAAGCATGGCTTTACTCGGCAAGTTTTGCTGAGGTGTCCTAGCCGCTTACACCTAAAGCACACCATGCACTTCCCTTCGTGGTGTTTGTGGCACTTGTCACATTTAGGGTAGGATCTCCATCCTTTATCGGCCGCTTGCGCCTGAGCTCCGAAGTTCCTAGCCCTTTTTTGAGTCCTCGCAGCTTCTCCACCGGACGGCTTCCTCGGCATCTCCTCAAGCTTCCTCTTACCCTTGTCCTTGTTGCTCCCAAGCGATCCCGATCGGATGGCATTGTGGGTAAGTCTTGTAGCTAGATTTACCGCACTTTGGATGGTGTTGGGGTTTGCAGCCGTGACATTTGCCCGGATCTCAGGGGCTAGACCCCAAATGTATCTATCGATACGGTTTTCTTCCGGGGTCACCAAGTGCGGCACCAGCTTGGCCAAATCATGAAATCGGGTGGTATAGGAGTTGATGTCATCCCCGATCATTTCATGATTCCACAGCTCGGCTTCTAGCTTTTGAATTTCACTCCTCGAGCAAAATTCGTCCCTTAATAGCCTGAGGAATGCATCCCAGGTGAGTTGGTGCGCGGCATTTCTTCCAAGCGTTTGCAGTTGGATATTCCACCACGATAAGGCTCGCCCTTGCAGAAGACATGCTGCAAACTCCACCTTGTTTGCTTCCGTACATTTACTGATGCTAAGGACTGATTCCATGCTTTCAATCCAGTTTAGTAGACCCACACCTCCTTCCGTTCCAAAGAATTCTTTAGGGTTGCAGGCCCTAAAGGTTTTGTAGTTGCAATCTTGGGTTGGGGTTGGTACTCCTTGGTTTGTTTGAAGCCCAGCAGCAACTTGGCTAACTATGTTGGGTAATGTTGCAATCACTTGTTCCATGACAAGTTGATCTAACTCGGGGTTTGCTCTTCGTGGAGGCATCGTTCTAGAGCACAATCACACGACGATTTTTAGTCACTCAATCTAATCGGTTTTATCATACTACTCTATGTGTAACATGTGTAATTCATTCATGGCATTAAATATGACTTAATAGTACGAGATTTAATTAAATAATCAATCATTCACTTGGCACAAAATAATTACCAAAATTGGCTCTTTATAAGATGCCATATATATTAATAAGGAGTTAATAGTAGCCATACAATCATACATCCTTCAAACCAACATAGGATATTTTAGTTCATAATCAACAAAAGAGAAGGACATTAAAAACACAAAGTAGATCCACTCCAACCCATCTAGCGCCTAATCCCAATGTAAGCTAGCCCCACTAACATCATCAACACAACCCCTAAAACTAGGCATGTATGCATTAGCCTAATTAGTCTTCGGGCTTCTTGAGCCGCCTCTAAGGCTTGCCTTGCGTGATGGTGGTTAAGGTCCGCCATGTCTAAGCACGAACTAACCCGGTAGGTTTGGTAATCTAACATGCCTCTTATGTTATATAGCTCCAGGGACATGTGGTGGAATCTCCTCTTTTCCTCGTCGGTCATCCCGGATGAAGGTATCATCGGGATTCCCGTGAGGGCTCTTACTGGCTCGTTCACCTGCCGGGAAGTTTCTCCCATGGTAGGCTGGGGTGGTGCTACGGTTGCTCGTACTGGAATGGCTACCCTCTTTCGGGCAGTTTGTCTAACCCGAGGCCCGGTTGTTCCGGGGTTTGGGTTTTGGTGTGGTTGAGAGGAAGGAATGTCAAAGATCCTTACGGGTCTACGTAGGGGTTCTAAGAATCCTTCAGGCAGCTGGTATTGTGGGGATTGGTTACTATCGGTGGAAGATCTTTGGCTGTTCTCGGTAGGTTCACTTTCGCTTGACATGATCTGCAAGGTTTGAATAGACTTATTTACTAAATTCATAACTTAAATTGTCTATATATGAATGTTATGCTCATGCACACACGCAATGATCATGATCTGGAAAGAAAGTAAATAAAATTTTGTTTCTAAGTATATTTTTATTATAACTAACCTAAGTGCCATATCGTACATAGCTAAATTAGACATAGGTGATCAAGCTTTGTCTAATTGAGGTATAACAATGTGGTACTCAGCTTAATTATATTATCAATACACTTGATGCATTTTAAACAAAATTATTTGTAAAATTATTTTTATAAACCTTTGGTCATAGTTGTTGTTTTCCCCCCATAAGAAAAACAACATTCTCTATAACCTTAGGCTCTGATACCAAATCTGTCACACCCCGCTAAAGCGGAAACACGAGGTGTCACAGCACAAGATATCATCGCACAAGGTAAATAGATAATAACCATTAGATTAAATTAACAAAATAAGTAGTTCGGATGAAACATAAATAAAAGTTACACAACCGAATAATATTTAAAGGAAATTGTCTTGTACGATGCGTAAATAAAATAAATATGGTTTTTATAAAATGTGACGATGAAGATGAAGATGCCACACATCATGTTTGTAAGCATAAGGTACCTAACGGCGGTCACCTGAAAGCACGGGTAAAAGAAAAGTGTCAACTACTAGAGTTGGTGAGTTCATAGGTTTTTAATGTATGCACAAAATATCTTTTAAATGAGAAAAGTTTAAATAATTGATGGAAGTTTTTGGATAAAAATCCAAGTATGAAATAATGATAGAAGATGTATTATATTGCCCAAAACGTTGCACATGGTAGTAATAGACTATGATGATTATTGCTTGAGCCATTATCCAACCTAGCCGACAACCAATTGCCCATGATAAACCTAACGCCTATATTAAATGACGTTAGTAGTGGTAAAGTACATCTATAGTTCGTCAACCATAAATGGGAGACGTCGGAATCTCCAAATAGCGCTACTTACAAATACCATCGGCTCACTAGCGGAGTTAAGGAATAATGTCCAACGAAAGGGCCTTACAACGATCACCCAAGCACATCAAAGAATAATACCATAAGTGCTCAAAATAATATTTGAAATAAATAAGAAGATAGGCAATAAACTTTTCATGAAACGTATACACATGCTTTCACCCCAAAATAATATGAAATACGGTAAGAAGGGGCTATGATACTCACTTGGTATGCAAAGGTGTTTTCTTGTAAGGATTTCTTGTTCCTACCGAAGCTCCTTTCCTAATATAAAAAGGTATGTAGCTCTATTAGACTTATTTTATTTATTATTTTGTATTATTTATTTGTTGTTAACTTATTTATTTAAATAGTTAAAGGTTGTCTCTATTTTTCCATTATTCATAAGTGTTCACTGAAATTTTCAGTTCTTTGAGTTGAACTTTAAAAATTAAAAACTGTTATTTAGGAGTCATATTAAGGCTTGATATTTTAATATAATCTTACTACATGTTTCTAGAATGTCCAGTAAAAATATAGGAATTTATAATCCATGTTTGGTATTTTTAATAATTAAAAGTGTATAGGATGTCCACTGATCAGTGTCTGGATGACATGTTGTTACTAAAACGTCTGTTTAGGGCTCATACGACCTCCTTTTTACATGATTCAAACTGGGAAATAACCACGACTCAAAGATTAAACTTTTAAAAAAAACTAGACGTATTTTGACCCAAGAATGAGTAAGTTACACGCGTTTAAAGTGTACCCTTCTAAATCTGCCAGATTTCCAGATTCAACATATGGGTCTTTTTAAATATGTTTGAAGGATCAAACGTTCATGAAAATTAGTGAATCCAGGTTTAAATGAAAGGTAACACATTAAACTAAGATTAGCAAAAAGAATCAACTGGTTTTGATACCTAGAACTCCAGATATAACAAAAACAAGTGAGGAGTTCTAACATCAGATTCTGCCAGATTTGTGATTCTTTTTGCTTATGGGTCATAACTTTAATATAACATGTTTATATTCATGAATAATCATATTGTATGAGTATAAGCTTTGATAATCCATGTGTTCTTACAACAATGGTAGGATGATACACATTTTATGTGTTCCTTACAACATTTGTTTAGATGAAACACATGCATGATCAAAGTCTTATTTTCTTGATTTTTAGTTGATTAAGTTCCATACAACAACGGTAGGATGATGCACATTTCATGTGCTCCTTACAACATTGGTAGGATGTTTATATTTACATGATTATATATATATATATATAAAGGAAATAAGATGAACAACAAAGAAAATAAATAAAAGAAAGAAGAAAGAAGAAGAGAAGAAAGGTAGAAGAGTAGAGATGAGTGTTTTATGATCATCTTACCAACTCTTTTCTTTGATTTAGTGTTGGATCTTCAAAAGATGATCAACACTTGGATGTTCTTGGGAGATTTTTGTTGGTGAAAGAAGAAGAGAGAAAATAGAAGAGATGGAGTGTGGTGGTAAAGGAAATGATAAGGAGTAGTAGGAGGCTTATATAGAGCATGGGGGAGATCAAGTGGTGATTCTTGGGAAGAGAAGGAGGCAAGAGAAAAGAGATGGGGGGTTTCTTTTATTTTTTTTATTTTTTATAAATTATGTGTAATTAGTTTAAATAAATTTGTATAAATGGTGATTTTGTTTAAATCTTTTAATTAACAAAGTTTTAATTATTTTGATGAGTTTATATATATATATATATATGTTTTATATTTTAACTTATTTATATTTATTATGATGTATTTAATTATTTTTATTGTTATTGTTATTATTATTGTATATGATTTGTAATTCTTGACTTTTAATAATTCGATTTTTCGAGCTCGGGAAGGTTCTAACCATATAGGCGGGATTTCTACGAATTCTAATATTATTATGGATGTATTTAAGTCATGATTACTATTTTTAGTCATGCAAGGCTTAAAATTTGAATTTCTAATGGCTAACCTGGGAAATTTGTTGCCGAATGTCACAATACTCTAATCTTTAGTAAATTGACATCCACTACATGTCTAGCTTATGCTTATACCCATAACAATAGTCACCCTTGGTACTCTTGGTATATATAGTTTTCAAGGATCGCTCTCTCGAACATTTATCCGAACTAGAGCTTCGCTCAACATAAGTCTAATCTAGCTCCAGAAATAACTTTTAGAAAAATTATTGTTATAAATGCACTTAATAAGTAACCATAGGCGATGGTCGAGGAATTGATTTGATATATACACCATCCTTCTAGTGCCATATCAAAACATAAAAGAAGAAAATGAATAAGAAATAAAAGAAACTAAGACAAGCTCAACCCGTCTCCATGTCTTGGGATAACATAACGACAAAAGGCAATCACCCAGCCAGTCAACCTATAAAGACAACCACCATCTCACTTTATGTAAGACCATAATTACCAAAATTTTCCATTCACAAAAACATTCTGGTTTATCAACAGAATTTAGCAACCGAAGTATTTAATTCATAAAATAGCATCTCATCAAATAACAAGAGTTATAACCAAATATAAACTACAATGCTACGTCCATACAACATTACACATAAATTATAGATCATTGATCAAACATTATCCAAGAAATATCACTCCAAGATATTTATTATACCTGAAGGTATCTCGTCCCACCGTATACATGACCCAATCCCGTAAACCCATAATTCACATCAATAGACATGGATCAAGTAACCTATGCATCAATCGAGGCTCGATTCCTGATGTATGATTAAGTGTACTTTGGTTAATACTTTTGCTACTACGACTAAGCATGCACCTCGTGCTGTCGTTTAAATATAAGTGCTGACGGAGGCATCCGCCATTAACCCCTTATCACATAATACTTTGCACATGACTGCACGTGCTGCCATACATCACTACAACAATCTAGCATTCTTTCATACTTACGTACGTGTATCTAAGGTTATCCAGAAACTACGCTACTCTGTATGTATCTAGCACTTATACCTAAAAGGTCATCACATACCTAGCAGGCTTGTAAATCTATAAATGAGTAGTTAAGGTTACTACCACGCCCATTATGTCTGTTATTACATTTTATCATGTCCATTTTATTTCATGTAAGTAATTATTTAGGCTCATCATACCATCTTCTAAGAAGTTTACCAAATAAATATAGAATGACTTAAATAGTTTCTGACATTATAACTTTTGACTACCAAGATGAGAGGCCAAGCAGCTCGATCGGAAGGCAAGATCCTTTTGGTATATCACCTTTCGAAAAACCCAACTATGTTTACATCGACTCATGGAGTGTTTATGCAAACTTATTTTGGTCACCCCTATATTTATGATACATTCCTAACATTTCCAATTCTGAGCATTATAACTACATTATATCATCTAATTTCTTGTACATGCGAAGTACCAATATAAACCATCATATAAGGAAGCATACAATCATATATACTTTCCATTTGCATATAATATACCAATTAATAACCTCATAGTTAAACATGTATAACAAATACAACCATATAAATCACAACCACTTCATATGACATATTTCGGTATTTATCATATTAATCAAACCTTACAAAAATAGGTTTTATCTATGTACTTGGTTTTAAAATCCAATGAACTCACCTCGGTCCAGAAGTTTCAAATACCATTTCATTAGTTCCGTGTATGAGTAACGAGACTCCTAACCTTTTTCTTTATCCTTTAGATCTCAATATATCCTAGTAAGGTTACTGGATTAGTTTGATAGTCTTAACATTCAAAATATAATACAACTTTGGACACATTTGTAAATACTCTACATTCTATAATATCCTAAATGAATAACATATTTGATCAAAGCTCTAAACGATCTATGGGACATCACATACTTTTAAATTTGTCAACTCAATAATCAATAATTCCATGGTTTCTAAAAAAAGTTTTCTTATCCAACAAAATTAAAACCTTAGTTTACATATGATAAATTATGTCATCACTTAGACTCCTTGGTGGTATTTTGACTTTTTAACCATCTTAGGTTTGAACCAGATTTTGTTGTCAAAATAAGAATGAAAGTAGACATTCATATCTTTCCAATTATATATTATACGTCTTTATCGAGTAAATGGTTGACTTTATACAATTTTTACAAAACATTCATGAATCTTCCAAAAAGACTCCGAATAGCACCAACTTGACTACGAATTTCGGGCTAAAAACTTGCAACTTTCATAACAAATCAATTCCAATTATGTGCAAACTTTAAACCAAATCTTATAAACATAAGTTTGGTCATTTTTAAACACAACAAACCCATATAAATGATCATCTCACAACTTTACGCATAAACTTAGAACTATAATTTATAAATTCCTTACCTTTCAACACTTCGTTCAGCACTACCTATATCAAGCTTTTTCCTTCTATAACCAACCTTAAGCTCAATCATTATGTTTTCCTAAAAAAAACTCCTCAATGTGACAAAATTAACGAAACGCAAATTGGTATATAATGGAGATAGTATTTCTTTTGAGTTGGAAAGCACTAAAGATAATAATTTGACGCTTTAGTTACGGAGTGCAATAATAAAAGATGTACACCAACACCTTCCCGTGAAACGAATTAAATATATGACTTATCCAAACGAATCAACAACAATAACCTATGATTATTAAACAACATAAGGAACAACCATTTGACCTTCACTTTTTAGTAGTAAAAAAAACAAAAATAAAAAACAACACACTACCATTTCTAAGTCTTAAACACCAACCTAATTTAGTCACCATCTTTCAACAATCATCTTATATAATTATGCTACTAAACCAAGTTACATGCTTCTAATTATTAATATTTGGACTCACCAGGATGTCTAGACACTATCCATAGGACACTATTCTCCATTTATATCTCGAATAGTGCATGAGAATGATTTTAAGCTCATGATGGTTTTAAAACATATAAAAAAGGGGGAAACTTGTGCACGTAACTATATAAAGGACTAACTCATTTGAGTTCAATAGTACCATTGAATTAATACTATTGAACTAAGAGACCACAGTGGTATTGTATCAATATGTTTTGAAAAGATAAAATAAAAACGTGTTACGTCTTGTATGAGAAGTGATATATTACCTCCTTTGTCACTATTATATTGTATCTAACAAATGAAAAAGAAATTTTCATCTTTATGTCTATTCTCAGGAAGATACATACATGAACAATTGAGGTGGTTTGGTAAACATGTTCGATAGACTGATATATCTTATGTCAAAGTTGACTTTCAGCCAGCAACATATCATAAATTGGAACACTGATAAATAGAATTTCATCGGCCGATCTCAAAAAAGCACAAACAAACCATGGTATTTCCTTGTTGGAAAACTCCCCATGTGTGCAGACAAAGGATCGTTGTTCTAGATGCCAATGGAACCTTCTTACACGGCTAATGAGCCAATGCTTTTGTAGACTACGTATACACTTGTCTACTATAGACTTACATGTCAAATACAACACTGTGAATAACACAAGCACACACGGGCACCAAACCGAACCTTGCTAGTTCGTACGCCTACTATGACGAAAAGGCATAGTAGAGAAAACTGGAGCTCACAACTCCGTACCCGAGAACAGAAAGTTCTCATTTCCTGTTATGTCTGAACGGCTAACAGAAGAAAACCGGGGAATCGCAACTCCCTACCTAAACCGGGTGACACGAGCATAAATAATTATGTAAAATTCGGACGAGTGGGACTCTGCCCACACACCCGTAAACCTGTTATTACAGGAAAACCGAACCTGACATGCTAACACATCCCAAAACAAGAGTGGCGCATAAAATCAGAGGGATAAGCTAAGCAGGATTGTACCTTCGGAACGTCGGAAAGATGCCCGAATAAGCCAAAACTAGCAAGTTCGCACTCATGATACCATATACAACAATAGGAATATTGAGCATGCACAAAGAGCATCTAAAAAAAGAGAGAGAAAAAAATGAATGACAAAAAGGAGAAAAGAGAAAAATGGTAAAAAATACATATCATTCGCAACCAGAAAAATGGTAACACAAAGAGTTTGAGTCTAGCATGATGTAGCCAAAACCACATCATACTAGACTGGGGGACTTGATGATGTATGTACCTGACCTACATCCGAACCAGAAGTAAGTCCAGCTCAAAAGACGATGCATGTACCTGACCAACCTTCGAGCCGGAGGTAGGTGTAGAGCTATTAGAAAAGTACAACAGGGCTATCAGAAAAGTACAACAGAGCTATCAGAAAAGTACAACAGAGCTGCCAGGAAAGCACCCTTTTATCAGAACAGCTAGCTGGTCCAGCTATCAGAAAAGTACCCTTTTATCAGGACAGCTGGCTAAACATTAGACAAGGACCTTCTGAAACTCTATAAATACCCCACTCAATGACCTTGTAAGCACTCACTTCTCTAAGCTCTCTATCTCTAATCACTTTCTCTCTCTAAATTCTCTCACTCATTTGTTCCCATAATTCTCCACCACCCGAGTACTTACTCTCACACCGGAGGTTGGTCACGAGCTGAAGCTCGTGGCGAGGCTAACCCGTGCTCATTTTGTATGTACTTCTGTCCTGACCGAAGAAGAAGCTAGCTCCAGATACACTTTGCTTCAACAATAGGGAAATCTGACCCATGAAATCCGAATGGGTAAAAAACCGATCAAGAATCCGAAACCCACAAAAATCAGATAAAACACTCGGTTTGTCAAAATCCGATAGATGTATCGAAATCCGAAAAAAGTAGCGGATTTTGACTTAATCTGACAACTTTTGCATATTTTCAATACTTATCATTAAAATTTTGAGTTTTCAAAACATTCCACTCCCCCTAAACTTCCCATTTTATCTTAAAAAATAATTCATTGATTATGAGGATGAAATTTTCAAAAGTTTGACAATTTTTAATTCAAAATCCACAATTAAAACTCCCCCTCAAATCATGCACAGTTGTACATCAATTTGAGACGAAGTAGAAAATATTTTTGAATTTTGTTTGTTTTGTAAATGTTTTTGATTTTTCATTTAATATGTATAAAACCTGATTTGTTTTCTCCCCCTATGAGTATGAACCCTCAGTGATTCATAACTTGTATTTGATATTTCCATCCTTTGACTATAATTTGATCTGCACAACTAACACATACCATGTAAGATCTGTTGATTCATAATGTTATGTTAAACTGTCAAATTCAACATTCCTAATCTTGACACTAAAGCATTAAAACGAGACTCGTCCAACGCTTTGGTGAAAATATCAACAAGTTGATTATCTGTTTGAACATATTTTAATTCAATTAAACCTCTTTCAGCATAGTCTTTAATAAAGTGGTATCTGATGTCAATATGTTTCATTTTAGAGTGATGTACCGGATTGCATGTAATTGCAATGGCAGTTTGAGAATCACACATTAAAGGGATTTTGTTATATACCAGACCAAAGTTAGAAAGCTGAGTCCGAATCCAAAGGCATTGTGAACAGCAGCTAGCAGCAGCAATGTACTCTGCTTCAGCCGTTGATGATGAAACACAATTCTGCTTCTTGGATCCCAGCTAACCAGTCTGTCTCCCAGAAAGTGTGCACTCCCAGATGTGCTCTTTCGATCTAGCATGCATCCAGCATAATCCGCATCAGAATAGGAAATTAGCTCAAATCCAGAATCCCTAGGATACCACAAACCTAGATCTAGGGTACCCTTAAGATATCTAAATATGCGTTTTACCGCCAGAAGATGAGATTGTTTGGGATTTGCTTGGAATCTGGCACAAAGGCATGTAGAATACATAATATCCGGCCTACTAGCAGTTAAATATAGCAATGAAACAATCATCCCTCTATAAGTTTTCAAATCTACTGCTTTTCCTTGCGGATCAGCAAATAGTTTGGTTCTTGAAGCCATGGGTGTGATTATTGATGAACAACCAGTTATATCAAATCTCTTTACTAGATCTTTGATATACTTACCTTGATTTATAAAAATTCCATGGCTAAATTGTTTAATTTGCGATCCGAGGAAAAAATTAACTTCCCCCATCATGCTCATTTCAAATGTCTTTTTCATAGTGTTTGAAAATTCATTGCCATACTTAGGGTTGGTAGAGCCAAATATTATGTCATCAACATATATTTGTACCAATACATAATCATTTCCAATTTCCTTTTTAAACAATGTGGTATCCGTTTTCCCTTTGACGTATCCTTTGTTTAGCAGATGTTCTGATAGCTCATCATACCAAGCTCTCGGGGCTTGTTTTAAACCATATAGAGCTTTGTCCAAAATGTAGACGTCATTGGGCCTTTTAAGATCTACAAAACCTTCAGGTTGACTGACGTACACTTCCTCTTTCAGTTTTGAATTGAGGAAGGAAGTCTTGACATCCATTTGATAAACCGTGAAGTTTCTGTAGGAGGCATAGGCTAAGAATAGTCAAATTTCTTATATCCTTCCTACAGGGGCAAAGCTCTTGTCATAATCAATCCCATCCTATTGATTGTACCCCTTAGCCACTAGCCTTGCCTTATTCCTAACTACCACACCATCAGAATCCTTTTTGTTTTTAAACACCCACTTCGTTCTGACAATTGATTTTCCTTCAGGACGCGGAACTAGTCTCCGAACTTTGAGTCGGTCAAACTGGTTTAGCTCTTCTTGCATAGCTATAATCCAATCAGGATCAGCTAGACCTTCCGACACACGTGTGGGTTCAACCATGCTTAAAAAGCTTAAGTGTTGGCATATATTAGCTGTGACAGATCTAGTTTGAACACCAGAGTTCAAACTTCCTATAATTTGTGTGTCCGGATGACTCTTCAGCCAAACAGGTTCGGGGGATTGAACCTGAATGAAGTCATTAAGATTTTGAAGGTCGTTTAAATTAATATCTTCTGCTAATTGATCATATCTTGGACTTTGTTCGGTTGTAGGGATATTTGTAGCTTCAAACTCCGACTTATAAAAATTCGTAGTCTCTTGAACTGTAGATACACTAGGTGGCTCATTTATTGACAGACTCCTGCTGAATATCGTGCAAGACAGTAGATTTGTTATCATTCTTTTTAAAGAAATCAAACATAAAATCCAAGCTTATATCTTCTGCATTTGTGAATGACTCATCTGATTTGTTATTTGTAAAAATTAAATGTTTAGATGAGCTAGGTTTACTCGTTAAGGAATTTAAATTGACTAAATCGTCAAACGTAATATTCATGCTTTCGACAATCATGTTAGTTCTCCGATTCAGAATTCTAAAAGCCTTTTTATCCATTGAGTAACCTTAAAAGACTCCTTCGTCACCTTTCAAATCAAACTTTGACAGTTTGTTCGATTTATTGAGCACAAAGCACCTATTACCAAATGCATGAAAGTATTTGATATTAGGTACTACTCCATTACATAATTTGTATGGATTTTTATTAAAGCGACGGTGAATTAAGGATCTGTTTTGGGTGTAGCATGCAGTGTTCACGGCTTCAGCCCAGTAGGATGATGGTAACTTTGAGTATTGTAACATTGTTCTGGCAGCTTCAACCAATGTTCTGTTTTTCCTTTCAACTACTCCATTCTGCTCTGGAGTATATGCAGCCGAGAACTGATGAGTAATTCCCTCAGAGTCCAAGTAAGAGTCTAGTGTTCTGTTCTTGAACTTTGTCCCATTGTCAGATCGGATACTCTTCACTGGTTGTCCGTTTTGAGTCTTGTGTTTCTTTAGAAATAGAATCACTTGTTGTGGTACTTCACTCTTGTGACTCACAAACCGAACCCATGTGTACCGGGAATAATCATCCACCATCACCAGAATATATCTCTTCGCGTTTCTGGACTGGACTTTCATTGGTCCGTAGAGGTCCATGTGGATCAGCTGTAAAGGTGTGGTAGTTGAAGATATCTGACTCACTTTATGTGGAACTCTCTTCATTTTCCCGCTTCGCAGTCCTTACACAGATGATCTTTTTTTAATTTGAGCTTCGGTAGACCTCTGATCAAATTACCATTCATCAGCTAGTTTATATTTTTGAAATTCAAATGCGACAACTTGCGATGCCATGACCAATTTAGATCTGATGATGCTTTTGACAGCAGGCATGCTGGTGAGCCGGAACCATTCTTAGACAAGTCAGTTATATACAAATTTGACATTCTGTTGCCACCCAAAATTTCTGCTCCATCTTCTGTTCTTAGAAAACATGAGCTTTTCTTGAAGACGACCTCCATTCCTTTATCGTAAAATTGTCCTATACTAAACAGATTATGGCCTAATCCTTCCACATAGGACACCTTTTCTATCTTCAGATTACCAGTTTCTATTACCCCATGGCCTAAGATCGGTGAAACTTGGTAATTCCCAAACGTTACATTTCCTGTGTACTTGCTCACAAAGTGTTTGAGAAGACCTTTGTTGCCCGTCATGTGTTTTGTGCAGCCAGAGTCCATGTACCAAAAATGATCCTTCTGCACATGGAAAAGAAAATAGTTTGATCTTTTGTGTTAGATACTTCAGTTGTTTTAACAAGATTCTAAGTTTCTTTGGTAACCGCTTTCTTTATTACCCATTTCTCAGTTGAAGATTTTCTTTTATTATGTGACTGAGTTGATTTAACCACCGGTGAAAACTGCTTGGCTTTCTCAACGTTCATGCTTTTCACTTTTGGTTGATATGAAAATTTTGTATTCATCATTTGTTTTTGATTCTTCTTTGAATTTGGTATAATTGATGAATATGAAGCAGCTTTATGTTGAACTTGTTTAATCGATGCGAATTTGTTATTATTTGATGGAGTTGGTGTAGGTTTTTGATTTTCATTCATTATAATAAGATGTTCTCTCCACTGTCCTGGGCGGACCGATATCTTTCTGTTAGCATACCTTTTTAACATTCCAACTCTTTGATGTTTGTGAATCCATTGGTGAATGATGAATCCATTCTTGTTTACAAACCAAAACAGAATTTTATCATCATTGGGATTCTTCTAGTTCCTGTTTGATTTTAATCCTCTTTTCATTCTATTTTGATGATACTCACACTTGCGAAGGATTCTCATGCACATCAAAACCCAAGCACAACGGAAGCAAGAAGATAAAAAAACGAGTTTATTTCGGGTTTTCAAACACATGCACAAGAAACACATAGTGGGATCTAGCTATAAATCATGATAGCAACAAGAAGAACAAACGAAACAAGAAAAAGAGACCATACCCTTGATGTCTCTGGTGGTTGTGTTGTTGTAGATACAATGCTTGAACTCCAAGACGAGTTCCTCTATTGATATCCACATCAAGCCTTCCGTGAACCTCCTTTTCTATAGCTTGAAGAACAAACCTTGCATCCACGTGAGCTATGTTTCAAGAACAACAGAAGAAACCTTTGTACTAGCCAACACTAACACTTAAAGCCTCTAGTATATCACACACTAGTTCTCTTTAGTGTATATGTTGTTCAATTTGGCAAAAGGGTCCTTAAGAGAGAAACAAGAGCGGTATATATAAGCTGATAGGGAGCTTAAGTGACACCAGACTCGGCCAAAAAGGCGTGGCTCTCATTAGACCAAACAAAAGGGTCCAATAAGATTAAAGTGTCACTTTGACTTCTGCCTTCACGGGCTCTCACGGTCTGTGAGGAAGTCGTGAAGGCATCACCCTCACAATGACCGGCCCATGAAGCCTCGTGAAGGTCTTCACATCACGACCTCTTCACGACCCGTAAGGGCCCGTGAAGGTCGACTGAAACCCTAATTTTCTCTCTTGACATGTGCTGTCAGATTCAACGCTTGGCGTGTGACCCAATAGGCCCGTGCCTCATCGGCAGTGATCCAATATACGTGTATCGGTGGGCATATATCCAACAGACTCCCACTTGCACATGATATATCGTCATATATTAATCACAGAGCGAGTTGTCATCTTCGACAAGTCGGCGCGAGTTGTCATCTTTGACAAAAACCTAATAGCCTTAAAGGCTTACGAGGTTCTATAGATAAGTGATCATGTGCATCCTTTTGTTCGCGACATCCTTGTGAACACGAGACATGGAATATGTCAATCTCCAGATCGTTCACTATTATGTTTCTCGATTACAGATTGGTGCTGACCTAATAGACAAGTTGCATCTGATCTAGAATCAATGTAACTTGAGCATGGCCATGCATATTTGATGTCAGCTCCCAATCATCGAGGGGCGGAGGGATATCTCTCTTATTAGAGGAACAAATCCTTTTGACCACATAGTCCCATCATATGTTTCATACTTTACCCAATTATTTCCTTTATAACAACCAGTTACGAACTGCGTTTGAAGATAACTAGAGTAAGGTAGATTCATACTCTGGCAACCTATGAGTCTCAAGTCTAAGGATGAAATGATATTATCATCCCGAGATACTTGTGACTATAGATCCATGAAGTAAACTCATGTGTGGGTCTTCTGGTCACTTGAAACACCTTTCAAGCATAAGTAAGTCTTGCACCCTTATTCAACCATTTTGAATACCGGGCCAACCACTTACTTCAATCTTATTTCATTCTTCCTCCCATATGAAGAATAACCGATTACAGAAGGTTTTAGAATGATAAACATTCAAGGAAGTGTTTAAACATGCTAAGATGGAACACGGTATGGACTTGATGATTGTGACCGCAACAAGCGTATATATAAATCTCCATACATATATCGGAACAAACATAAGTTACAATACTGTTTAAATGTTCCCATAAATACAAATACAAATCAAACAAACCAAATACATAGGTCAAGCCAAATCACAAGCGAATCTAACACCTATAGCATTAGCGTGAGAATCATGGGTAGCTGATAGGGAGCTTAAGTGACACAAGACTTGGCCAAAAAGGCGTGGCTCTCATTGGAGCAAACAAAAGGGTCCAATAAGATTAAAGTGTCACTTTGACTTCTGCCTTCACGGGCTCTCACGACCCGTGAGGAAGTCGTGAAGGCATCACCCCCACGATCCCCGACCGGCCCATGAAGGTCTTCACGTCACGACCTCTTCACGACCCGTGAGGGTCCGTGAAGGTCGACTGAAACCCTAATTTTCTCTCTTGACATGTGCTGTCGGATTTAATGCTTGGTGTGTCACCCAATAGGCCCATGCCTCATCAGCGGTGACCCAATATACGTGTATCAGTGGGCATATATCCAACAACTTGAACTCACAGTGTCCTTCAGGACAACTAACTCCAGCACAACTCATCTTGTTATCAGTTATTTTTGCTTTTGAGTTTTCCGTTTTGATTTTCCAAGAAAAAAAGTGACTCACAATTCTTATTGTAGTAAGATTTATGAATGTTACAAAACGGTTTAACTTTGTTCTTGAAAACAGAATTGATTACATGCACTTTCTTTTTCTTTCTTTCTTTCACTTCTTCCTTTGGAATCCACTTCATTGGAGCCTTTGTTGTCTCTCCATTCTTCACACCTTTGGTGATTGACTTCTTCACTCTTTTGCTTGAAACTTCTTTCCCTTTTGA
The DNA here is from genome assembly GCA_038502395.1 of Dittrichia graveolens. NCBI lineage: Eukaryota > Viridiplantae > Streptophyta > Magnoliopsida > Asterales > Asteraceae > Dittrichia > Dittrichia graveolens. The sequence continues at coordinate 44,391,717 of JARJIL010000009.1, read as the reverse complement.
ATGATCTGATTTTATTTCAGAAAAAGAAGTTTTTTTTGAGACATGAAGTGGTTTAACAGTTTTTTGAATCATGCACAGTTGATGACTTTTTGATTTTTGGCATTTTAGGAATTTGCTTTGTTTTCGATGATGATCCTTCCTCTGTAACACTGTTGGGATCACAAAATTGATTGCAATTATGTAACATGAACTCCCTGCAAGCCTTTAGACACTGTGGATACACAATATCCAGATATATGTCCAATTTAGTTAGGAATCGTCCAACCTTCTCTTTAAGCATTCTTCGTTCAATTCCATTTGAAATAAATTGAGGAATTAGATATTGTGCAATATTAGAATTGTTAACTTTTTCGTCAGTTATTTCAATCTTAATTTCAGATGCAGCGGAATTTAACTTCTTGTTAAGATTGAAGATTGTTTCTTTTAGTACACAATTTTCCACATCAAATTGAATTTTCTGATTGATGCATGCTACCTCAAGCAGTTCCTACCTTCTCTGCATTTCCATATGTGGAATATAAACTCTTGCAGTTCCATTGTTTCCTTCCTCAACAACTTTCTTCACTTCAGGTGGGATTGGAATGAAACACTCTTCCGAGGAACAACCACCACTCTTCTCAGCGTCTGCGTATGACGCATTCAGTTCATCATAATTAATTGAATTTTTCATTTTGGTTGTTGTCTTTCTTTTCAATTCTTCTTCCTATTTGATTTCTTCCTCTCCCACAAACACCATCTTGGAAGTCCAACCTTGATTAATTCTCTCTAATTGGTACAACTGTGTGCAATTAATTTTTGAGAAAAAATTGTTTTCGTCATACCCTAAACCTTTATATCTATTGTTCACGTTCGGTTCAAGGTTTTTAAAAATATTGTGACGAGTAGTGACTTGCTTTTTAACTCTTTCCTCAACATGTTGAACTTTTTCGTCGAGGTTCTTTTTCTCTTTCATTATTAAATTACGATTTATCTCTGCATACAGTTTTGCTGCATTCAAGTCATGCACTTTTAATTATGTTTCTTTTTGTAACTTTGTCAGGATCGAATATAACCAAAATCAATAACAAGAATTATCTTTTGAATCTAAATCAGAGTTATATAAAAGACAGTCTTTGAATTTGATCACAATCAATTAAAAAAGTTGCGGAATCACACTTAATTGATTAATAAAGGTTTTAATCACAAGAACAATTCAATCAATTCACTGAAATACTTTCAAAACACAAGATGTTTATTAATAATCAAAGATGATTACAATATTGACCTACACCTCCAATCTAACTCTTCTGTTAGACGAAGAACACACTTTGTTCTTAGGTTTCAGAGAAACTTGGAGGCTAATACACTTTCAGAAAAACAATAAACAATACGAATGAGTGCAAACTCTGATAGAGTTGAATTACAAAACTATCGATACTAACAAAATATTCTAAACGAAGTATTTATAAACTGTTGATCTTCCTTGAATAGTTGACAGTTGGTTAATCTTCTATCTTGAGAGATAATCTTGATAATCTTCCAAATTGATAAGATATCCTTCAAATCCACAAAGATAGCAGCTTCCAAAAATAACTCAACAGAAACTGTTTGTTAAATGTGACTCTTCTAACAGTCTTCTTTTTCAGGCATTTTAACAGTTGACATAGTCATTCTAACAGTTCCAGACTCTTTGTACTAACAGTTGCAACATTCATCACACCTGTTAGTTGCAACTGTTTTCACAAATCACACTAACAGCTTTCAACTGTTTCTTTACAATCATACTAACAGTTTTACCTTTGCATGTCCAACAGTTTCAATCACTTAGCAAATTTCCTCAACAATCTCCCGCTAACTTAAAGTATTGAACAATATACTTAAGTTCTTTTATAGGGTTCAACCACAGAAAAATTAACTTAAGCAAAGAAAACATGAAGTATGCAAAGTCAAACTGTTTCAATCAAAACATAAAGAAAGAAGATTACACTTTCTTTGACTGTAACGATTCCAGCCTTTCTTTAGCCTCTGAAGAAGATCTTCTTTAACTTTAGTAGGGCCATAGCACTTTGCTTTCAACAAATATGAGAGCTTTGTTTTGTTGTGCTCTATAAATTCAATGTCAAACCATTGAGTAATCGCATTTCCCATTACTATGTGATAAGTCTTTGACTTAGCGTACACCTTAATAGTACTTATTGAGAATGCTTACTCAGCTATCAACATCGGCATTACTTTCATAGGATCACATATGCTTGTTAAATGCCTCATAAGCACTCTGATCTCAATCCCATCAGCTTCTCCATAGTGACTTGGACCATATTCATACATTTCTTGCACATCTCTTCTTGGTTCAGGTGGATTATCACTTCTAGCCTCTTCAGAAACTGTTTGTTTCTGAAGCCAGATAAACATTCTTTGATTCTGGCTTAACAGGTGTTACACTGTTTTGGCTTAACAGTTGGAGAACTGTTAGACTGTTTTGGCTTAACAGTTGGAGAACTGTTAGACTGTTTTCTGGTACTTGGTTTTTGGGTTCTATAGAACTGTGGGTTATGATAACAGTTGTGAGCCAAGTGATTTGCTTTCCCACAAATGTAACACTTTTTAGTTTTGACTATAGGCAACACATTTCTTTGTGCCCATAACTGGTTTCTATTTCTTTGATTACCCCTCACTGGTGCTGAAGAAGGAAACTTTTGCACACAATGCTGTTTGCATGTGCAAACAGGTACTTCAGTATGTCTCTTCACATGTTTCGATTTGAATTGTGTTTTTGAAGCTTCCTTCTTCTGCTTTGCAACATCAACATCACCAACCTTCTCCTTTCCTTTGACCTTAACACTAACAGTTGAGGTTTTTGGGTTAAAGTTGTTTGGGTTATGTTTGGGACTGTTAGTGTAAAGGTGGGGACTGTTTTCAACAGTAGTGGAACTGTTAACAGATTTGAAGGGTTTTGGTTCACTGGTGGAGGGTTCAGAGGATGCTTTTACAAACATCACATGTTGTGAAGAAGATTTAGGTTTTGTAGGTTCACAACAGATGTGATTTTCAATTGAAATATCTTCTTCTTTCTTCACAATCCTTCCTTCTTCTCATCAATCACCTCATACACAACACCCTCATCTTCACTTTCAAGTTGTGGATCAGCTGACTTCAATTCTTCTTTTAATGGTTCATTTACATACCTTTCAGCTACATCAGACATGGGAGTTATATAGTTATGATTGTGTGGAAGTGGTGTCTGTTTATAGCCTATGCCTGTTTTTACCTTGTTTGTGATCTGTGATTTCAACACCGTTTCAAGCTTAAGAGTTGAAGCTTTGAACATTCTTAAATCCATGTCCACACCATCCAATTTCTTGGTTAGCACATCTATCTTAATCTCTTTTCCACTCAACTTATCCTTAAGACTATCAATCTCTTCTTGAAGTTGCTCCTTCTCCCACTTATGATACTTTCTATCATAATCCATTTGTAGTTCATTAGCTTGATAATCTTTGATTTTCTTTTCAAAGCTTTCAATAAAATCACTGGTTTCATACCTTCTTTCTTCCATTTTGCTTAGAGCAGCACAAACCATTTTGTTGTGCTCTCTAAACCATTTAACTATAACTCTACATTCACTAGGACATAGTTTAAAAGATACCTGAATGTTTTACATAGAACTGTTGTGTTTGAGTTTTAAAGTCTTTCTAAAGTTCTATTGTGAGTTTTCAATCACTTTATTGCAATGGAGTGTGGTGGATCTTCTGATAACACTGGATCCGGGTCAAACATTCATGTTCCCATGCTCAAACCAACTGATTTTGAGATGTGGAAACTAAGAATCAAGCAGCATGTTCAATTAATGGACTATGCTGTTTGGGAAATCATTGAGAATGAATGCACAACTCCTATTGATTTAGATGAAACTGGAAAACCAAGGAAGAAACCACCACCAAAACAGATGCTGAAAGAAAAGAGAGGATGCTTGAGATGAAAGCTCTCAGCATTCTTCAGATTGCTACTCCAAATGAGTATCAACATCAGTTTAAGAAGTTTAAGGGTGCTCATGAATTATGGAATGTTTTAGAGAAATGGTTTGCAGGGAATGCATGATCCAAAAGAAATCAAAGGGATCTTCTAAAACAAGCTTATGAGAACTTTTCTAGTGGAAAGAATGAAAGCATCACTCAGATTTTTGATAGGTTCTATAAACTGGTGAGTCAACTTGAGAGTGCAAAAGTTAGAATAGAGCAAGATGAGATTAATAGAAAGTTTCCCAGGTCCTTAGGTGATGAATGGACAGTTAATGCTGCACAATGGTGAACTAAGGATTCTCTGGAAGATATAGAACTAGATGATCTATACAACAGTTTGATTGTGTTTGAAGGGGAAATTGAGGGTAAAAGGAAGTCTATGACCCCTAGCCACAATGCTGCTCTTCTTTCATCCTCAGGTATGGACTCAAATCTTTCTTTAACGAATTCAATTGATGGTTGTGTAGGTACTGTTACTAGAGCAGATGTGAATACTTCTGATGCAGTTCTTGAAGCATTCCTTGCTAGTCATGCACATTCAACTCTCACAAATGAGGATCTTGAACAAGTGCATCCAGATGATCTTCAGGAGATGGATCACAAGTGGCAGATGGCTATGCTAACTGTGTGAGCAAAAAGATTCATCAAAAGAACAGGAAGGAAAAACATAAACTTTAGGGCTGATAGTCAGGCTGGATTTGATAAATCCAAAGTAAGATGTTACAAATGTCAACAGCTTGGTCACTTTGCTAGGGAATGCAGATCTGGTGGACAAGGCCAGCATCAAGGTCAAAATTCAAGTTCCACTTCATTAGCATTGGTTTCACAAGAAGGCCATGGGTTTGATTGGAGTGATCAAGCAGAGCAAGCCACTCACAACAAAGTATTGATGGCATTGACTGACTCATCCATCAACATGGATTCATCAGAAACAGAAGACATTCTGGTATCTTCTAAACTATGTCTTGGTGAATGTAGAGCTATAGTTAAACGGTTTAGAGAGAATAACAAAAAGGTTTGTGCTACACTGAGCAAAATGGAAGAAAGAAGGTATGATACCAGTGCTGTTATTGAAAGCTTTAAAAAGAAAATCAAAGATTATCTGGCTAATGAACTGCAAATGGATTATGATAGAAAGTATCATAAGTGGGAGAAGGAGCAACTTCAAGAAGAGATTAATAGTCTTAAGGAGAAATTGAGTGGAAAAGAGAGTAAGATAGATGATTTAACCAGGAAATTGGATGGTGTGGACATGGATTTAAGCATGTTCAAAGCTTCAACTCTTAAGCTTGAAACTGTGTTGAAATCACATATCACAAACAAGGTAAAAACAGGCATAGGCTATAAACAGACACCACCTCCATACAATCATAACTATATAACTCCCATTTCTGATGTAGCTGAAAGGTATGTAAATGAACCATTAAAAGAAGAAATGATGTCAGCTGATCCACAGCTTGAAAGTGAAGATGAGGGTGTTGTGTATGAGGTGATTGATGAGAAGAAGGAATGATTTGTGAAGAAAGAAGAAAATATTCCAATTGAAAATCACATCTGTTGTGAACCTACAGCACCTAAATCTTATTCACAACATGTGATGTTTGTAAAAGCATCCTCTGAACCCTCCACCAGTGAACCAAAACCCTTCAAATCTGTTAACAGTTCCACTACTATTGAAAACAGTACCCACCTTTACACTAACAGTCCCAAACAGAACCCCAATAGTTTTAACCCAAAAACCTCAACTGTTAGTGTTAAGGTCAAAGGAAAGGAGAAGGTTGGTGAAGTTGAAGTTGCAAAGCAGAAGAAGGAAGCTTCAAAAACACAATTCAAATCGAAACATGTGAAGAGACATACTGAAGTACCTGTTTGCACATGCAAACAGCATGGTGTGCAAAAGTTTCCTTCTTCAGCACCAGTGAGGGGTAATCAAAGAAATAGAAACCAGTTATGGGCACAAAGAAAGGTGTTGCCTATAGTCAAAACCAAAAAGTGTTACATTTGTGGGAAAGCAAATCACTTGGCTCACAACTGTTATCATAACCCACAGTTCTATAGAACCCAAAAACCAAGTACCAGAAAACAGTCTAACAGTTCTCCAACTGTTAAGCCAAAACAGTCTAACAGTCTTTCAACTCTTAAGCCAAAATCAAAGAATGGTTGTCTGGCTTGGGTAAAATTGCAGAAACAAATAGTTTCTGAAGAGGCTAAAACTGATATTCCACCTGAAAGTCAAATCAAGCCACATGTTAATCACAACAGTTGGAAACCACATGTTCTCACTAAATACTCTTCTAATAGAATAGAGAAATATAACTGGGATGAAATTAAGAAAACCAAATCTGTGGTTAAGTATTATGACTTGAATGGTGTACCCAAGACTTGCATGGCCTGGGTACTTCCTGCTACTAACTAGTTTTCTTTTGTGCAGAGCATTCATAGGGCCAATCAAGGAGCTATCTGGCATGTGGATAGTGGATGCTCAAGGCACATGACTGGAAATCCACATTGCTTGAAGGATTTCAAAAGAATCAATGGAGGATATATAGCATTTGGAGGAAATCAAAAGGGAGGAAAAATCACCGGTAAAGGAGCTGTTGAGGCAGGTACCGTTACTTTTAATGATGTTTTCTTTGTTAAACAACCTAAGTATAATCTATTGAGTGTGTCTCAAATCTGTGACATTGTGAACAAAGTCTTGTTTATAGATACTGAATGAATTATCCTTTCAAAAGATTTTAAGTTAACTGAAAAGGATATTCTTTTTAGAACACCAAGAAAGGATAATGTATACTGTTTGGATACACAAAAGGTTGCTCAGCAGAATGTTTTAAGTTGTTTACTCTCAAAGGCATCTCATGATGAGTCTGCCATTTGGCATAGAAGGATGTGTCACATGAACTTTAAAACCATGAATTTGTTAGCTAAAAACAGTTTGGTAAGAGACTTACCCCAAAAGGAATTCTCATGTGATGATCATTGTATTGCTTGTCTCAAAGGCAAGCAACACAAAACTTCTTTTAAGTCCAAAGAAGTTTCTTCCATCTCTGCACCATTACAACTATTGTATATGGATCTCTTTGGTTCTACATCTATGATTAGTATAGGGAAGAAAGCTTATTGTTTAGTCATAGTTGATGATTTCACCAGATTCACTTGGGTTCAATTTCTTAGATCTAAGGATAAAACTGTTGAGTTAGTTAAATCTCTTATTCCTAGAATTGAAAATCAATCTTATTTGAAAGTGAAAGTCATTATATCTGACAATGGTTCTGAGTTCAAGAACTATGAGCTAGACAGTTTTTATGAGGAAAAAGGGATTGAAAGATAGTATAGTGCTCCTGGGACTCCACAACAAAATGGAGTGGCTGAGAGGAGGAATAGGACTTTAATAGAGGCTGCTAGATCAATGCTAGCTGATTCTAGGCTCCCAATGACTTTCTGGGCAGAAGCTGTGAACACTGCTTGCTATGTTCAGAATAGAGTACAAGTTGTCAAGTCCAAAGGGAAAACTCCTTATGAGTTGTTTCTTAAAAGAAAGCCATTGATGAACTTTTTGAAACCATTATGATGTCCCTGCACTATCCTTAATACCAAGTCACTTTTAGGAAAGTTTGAAAGTAAAGCAGAAGAAGGTTTCTTTGTAGGATACTACACTCAAAGCAAAGCATATAGAGTCTTCAATATTGTTTCTAGGATCATAGAAGAGAGTATGCATGTGTCTTTCAATGAGAATAGGATCAATGTTGCAGGTAATGGTCTTGAGTGGTTATTTGATATTGATGCATTAACCAAATCTATGTCTTTTGAGTTTCCTACAAAAATAGTTGCAGGTGTCCCTACAGCTGGTGGTACAGACCAACAAACTATTTCCATCAGTTCCAACAGTTTTGAAACTGTTAGTTCAATCCCAACAACTGTTGGTGAAAACAAAGTGTCTGAAGACTTTGTAGTGATTCCCTTGACTCAAAGTAGTTTCTCCAATGTTGTTGGTCAAATGAATGATGATGCTGATCCTTCAAAGGACATGGAATTTCATGTTCTTCCCCAACACCATGCATCTGAACATCAAATAGTTGCAGATCAAGCTTGTAACTCTTTTGGGAATGAAAGGGACTCTGATGTTGATATGTCAAATTTGGAGAATGTACTTCCTGAAGAGAATATCCCTACATCAAGAATTCACAAGAATCATCCCATAAGGTAGATTATAGGTGATCCTACCACTCCCATTCGAACAAGAGCTATGCTGCAAATTGAAAATAGTGGTATACCTCTTGAACTGTTTGATGTGAATGCATGCTTTCTATCTCAGATAGAACCAAAGAATAGAGGCATTAAAAGACCCTTCATGGGTAGAAGCAATGCAAGAGGAACTTTTACAGTTCCAAATTCAGCAAGTGTGGAAGTTGGTAGAACTTCCAAGAGGCAAAAGAGCTATTGACACCAAGTGGGTGTTCAGAAATAAGAAGGATGACAGGGGAATAGTCATCAAGAATAAGGCTAGGCTTGTTGCACAGGGTTATACTCAAGGGTATAGATTGTGATGATGTCTTTGCTCCAGTTGCAAGAATAGAAGCAATAAGATTGTTCCTTGCTTATGCAAGCTTCAAAGGGTTTAAGGTATATCAAATGGATTTCAAATCCGCTTTTCTCTATGGAACTATTGACTAGGAGGTATATGTGTGTCAACCACCTGGTTTTGAAGACTCAAAATATCCTGATAGGGTATATAGGTTGGATAAAGCCTTATATCGTTTACATAAGGATCATAGAGCTTGGTATGAGACATTGTCATCTCATTTAATTGAAAATGGTTTTAAAAGAGGCTCTATTGATAAGATATTGTTCACAAAGATTGTTAAAACAGATATTTTGCTTGTACAAATCTATGTTGAAGATATAATCTTTGGATCCACTAATGACAATCTTTGCAAGGAGTTTGAAGCCATCATGCATAAGAGGTTTCAGATGAGTTCCATGGGAGAACTTACATTTTTCTTAGGATTACAGGTGAAGCAGAAGCCATCCAGTATCTTTCTTAGTTAGTCAAACTATTTCAAAGATATTTTAGACAAGTTTAGCTATCAAGATGTGAAGCTGGCAAGTACTCCAATGGAAACACACAAACAGTTGGGAGCAGATCCTGAGTGGGAGGATGTAGACATACACTTGTATAGGTCTATGATTGGGTTCTCCCCCTTTTTGATTGGAACTGTTTGAGGAGGAGTAGCATGAACCTGTTTAAGCATTTGATCATGGGCTTGAAGAACATATGTAGCCTTCTTTAAAGTAGTTGACAAGACTTTGATTTCTTTGTCTTGCTTGATAATAAGCTCATTGTACTTGGCAAGAAGCTTTTCTTGTAGGGTGTTCCTCTTTTAAAGATAGAGGAAGGCAGCAAGAAATGGTACAAGGTTTGAATTCGTCAATGCCTTTTGTTTCATACTTACCTCATTTTTTGGAACTCGTGGTGGGCACAAACGCAGCGGAAGCACACAAGAAAGTAGCATGCAAGACAAAAACGAAAGCACACACAAAGCCCACAACTAAAGAACAAGAAGAAGAGATCGTCAAACCAAGAATAATTTGATCCCTAAAATGCTAGTGAACCATAGATGAACATCCTATAACGACTTCATTATCTAGAACAGCCCATGTAGCAACTCCTCTTGAACCATTGATCTTCATCATCACACTCAAGATCACCAACTTAGTGTTTGGAGCATGAAATCTTTGGAGCCAAGAGAGCATATCAAGTAGAAAGAGTTGTATTGTGTTCTAATGTGTTCATTTGCCCTAACCAGCCTCAAGACTCTCTTTTGGCCGGCCATAAAGCAAGCAAAGTGATTGGACCATCAAATGGTGCAATAAAACACAAGTGTCATTACAGGTACCCTCTTCACGACCCCTCACGGACCGTGAAGCCTAAGTGCGCCACGAGGGAACTTAGAACTCCACGAGCCGTGTTGCCTGGTCGAGACTTGTGAGGGCATCTCCTTCACGAACCTTCACGACCTCGTCACGGGCCGTGAAGCCCAAAGGCATCACGACGCGTGGCGGCCGTCGAACAATCGTTAGGGCAGCCTGCTTCACGACCCGTGGAGCATCCTTCACGGTCGTGAAGCCCCGAATCAAAACACCTTTGATTCTTTGACATTCTCCTTCCACATTAAACTGTCGGGATCAATCCTTGCCGTGTGACCCAATAGGCTCGCGCTTCATTAGCAGTGATACCGGCATACGTGTGTCAGTGTGCAGATTCCAACAAACTCCCACTTGCACATGACACACCATATCCATATGCATCACAGGCAGGGAGCGGCCTCTAGCAAGACATCCCTGCCCCCAAATCAATGCGAGGTATGTCATCCCTGACAAGTACCTAATCACAATCCAAACGGGTTTGAAAAGGTCCTACAGATAAGTGATCAATCATCCTATTGTTCGCGACATCTGGGTGAACACGAGACATGGTACAAAGTCATTCTCCGATCGTTCGCAATTATGTTTCTCGATCAAGATTGGTGGTGACCAAAATATGCAAGTTGCAACTGATCAACTATCATTGCAAGCATGAGCACGGCCGTGCATTTTGGTGTCAGCGCCCAATCATCGAGGGGCCCAAGGATATCTCTCTAAACAGAGGAACAAATTCCTTCTACTACATTGCCCCATTACATCAGTAATACTTTGCCCAAAAGCTTCCTTTATAACAACCAGTTACGGACTGCGTTTGAAAGCAATCAGAACAAGGCAGACCAATGTCGTGGAAACACATGTATCTCCGGTCAAAGGACAAAAGATATTATCATCCTGAGTTACTCTTGACATGTACCATGAAGTATACTCAGGTGTGGGTCGTCCAATCACTTGAAACTCTTTTCAAGTATAGGTAAAGTGTTGCGTCTTTTGTATCCAATCACCATTGAATACACAACCAACCCTTTCCCTCAGTCTTCATTCAAACTTCCTTCCGATGAAGAGTGACCGACTGTGGACATTTAGAATGTAAAACATTCAAGGAAGTGGTAAACATGCTAAGATGGAACACAATAAAGGCAACTGAGAGTACCCGCTACACGCGTATTAACAAATCCCCATTTGATAATCGATACCATCAGAAGCACAATGTTGCTTAACGTTCCCAAAATCAGCATATCAAAATTTCAACTAAAACAAACTCAAGCCAAGTCTTTGCAAGCACTAGTATGTCAATCATCACTATCTTGTAACTACGGCTTTAGCAAAACGGATCCGCCACCATGCTATCCGTGTGTTCGTAAGATGACCATATCTCTACCTCAACCAATCACTCAAAAGCGTGCGTTGATGAGATAACGGTGTTTTGTCAAGCTACCGCACCTTCATTGATCATCAAAACTCAATAAGATCAAAGATGCTTGAGATAAAGGTTATCTTGCACAAGCCATCGTACTCTCACTGTCTCATAAGATCCCAATAGAGTCAACGATGCTTTGAGAAGCATACTTATTAACAACACCATATTTAGTAGGATCACGAACCCCGATAAAGATAGGCAGTTATCCTAAGCAAGCATTTGAATAACAATTTATTCTATGTTGCTTCTTACTATAGATCAACAAGAACATATTTCAATATTTCCTTACTCCTTTCATAGGTCTTGTATATCCTATAATCGTTCTGGATACATAATTCTTGATCTAAGCCTTTCCTAGCAAGATCAGGACATTATCTCCAATACGCTGTATGTGCTAGACATATTTAGAATAGGATTACAAAATGCTCCCACTAGCTCTGGCATTCATTCATGTTTCATCATCGCCTTTTGGAAAACTCAAACAAATGATTTTCATATCAAAGCAAAGACTCTAACATTGAGATGGAAATATAAGTCCACAAGTGGACTACTTAGGGTTTGTAGATTTCATTAGGATACTTATGATAGTGAAAGACCCTCGAAAATGTTGTGAAAATTTCCTCAGAAAATTCCTATTTAAGGAATGTGGTCTTCATTTCCACCAAATATAGCCTAAAAGGCACTTACAAAATAAGTATCCGTGTGGACTTCAACATAACCACCAGGAGAATGTTTCTAGATGATACCTTCCTCATGGTCAATCATCGTGAAACTATTCCTTCTAGTCAGTTTTTGAAGTAGTCTACAAACTTATCCATGTTGGTCTATCTCATCAAATAACCAATCACACCTTGCGGGTTCACACCCAGGTGTAGGATCAACCAAGTTGAAACCTTGGATATCCTTCATGGATAGTATCTCATCTTATCATAACCTCCTTCCTCCTAGTGGACTCCAAGCCCACTACGCTTTCCGGTAGTTGACGCATTCATCATGAATCATCATAAAGTTGTCTCCCTCAGACATAAGGAATTATATCTTTCAGGGCTTATGACAACTTCTACCAAGAGGTAATAATTTTATGCCAGGTTCTCCAGCATTGCCATGCTGAGTTTCAATCATTTCTGATTGGGTGCTAGTGTCAACATCAGGTCCTTTCATTCAAGGTATACTTTACTCTCATATACATCCATGGATATTAATTTAAGAGACTCTACCTTTGAGCAACTAACATCATGTTCTCACAAGGTTTGTCAAAAAAAATATCCGATGGTCTTAGTAGAGTACCTAATGGAGTAATCACCTCTAGATCCTGGGTTCCTCTACCTCACGTCTAAACGTAGGCTAGACAATCTAGACTTTGGGATGGACAAACAAGGATCCTCCTTTTCGTCATATCCTCTAAGGCGTTTACATGACCATATTTGTTGTTTATAAGATTTAGAACTTATCGCCCACCATTTGGAGAATGACCCAAAACAATTTTGGATATAAAAGTGTAACCTATCACTTATGGGACCATATCAAAATGTCCAGGTCCTCATTAGACGACCACATGTAACAATGTGTCTTAAGAGGAATGAATTGTGAGACAATCCCATAATTCTTATGATAGTCCCATAATATAAAACTAAGGTACTCAACATCTTAACTAGATTCGAGTATCATAGTTGCATTGCCCTCTCTATCATGTACCTCGTTATGGTGAGTTTTGAACACCTCTAAGGTTTCAAAAACTAGTCCATTAAAATAGACATACCATCCCTTCTACCATCGGTAAAGGTAACAAGTATCTGAAGTTACTCCTTAATGTTTGCTTGAACGTTCTACACACTAAAAGTGTGAACGAAATCCAACAAGCTTTGAATCCTCTCACATACTCAAGTGAAGGATGTTTAAGTCATCTAGCATAACAAACAAGATATGAATTCAACATTTGACCCATGGTCAAAGGGTTCCAAGTTCCTAAACCTCACGGTTCTTGGTGATGCAAGTCTTGTTTATATAGCTTAATCGACTTTCACAATAGGATAACTTATCAATACATTTATGACCGTTCTATTACTCCATCGTCAACAAAGGCATTTAGATATAATGTTTCTTGCCATACATGGCATATACATACATCCAATAAAGTAATAGAATAGCTAGAAGGAAAGGCAAGATACAAACTTCCAATCCTCTCAATAGGGACAACAACTATGTTTCCCTTTTCGAACTCCAACTCTCCATGCCTCATCCGCCTACTTCTCTTTTAACAACTTCACTTTGTAACAAAGAAATTTGTGACAAACGTGAGCGTTATTGCTAGCGTTCAAAACCTAGCCTTTAGAAGTAGAAGAGCAATGGAGTTTGATCATGAATGTCCCTGAAGTCAAGGAGCTAATTTCACTTACTTATAAGTGATTTTAGCTCTTTCAGGACCATGGGGCAGGAGTGGTGGCACCAATTATCCAATCTTTCAGTAGAAGTAGCAAATTACCCCTTGTGGAGTCTTATCTTGAGACGCAATCTCATTGCCCTGTGACTTCACATATAAGGTAGGCTTGGTAAAACCAAACTTTCCATTTGAGGTCAATTTCTTCTTCTCGGTTTCTTGTTCCTTTATAATGTTAGCGGAAGTCGGTGAGGCGAGCCATACTTTGACCATGCAAGACTTAGCAGTCCACAACATGCCATAATGCTTTATCAAGGACTTCTCCATATTGTGCATGTGATAGTTCACAATGAACCATTTACACCACTTGGGCAGGGACTTCGGAGAATATACATTCACCACAAGCTCCCTCCCTACGGAGAATCCGTGCCTCTCCTTTAGGTCCACATACGCCTTCATCTCAAGGATATGGACACTAATATTCCCGCCTTCATGCATCCTTCAACCGATCAAGGCCACGATGCACTTTTACATGCATATAGAGGTCTAGGTCGCGTTTGTAGCATTTTGGCTCTAGAAGGGATTTCTCTAAAATGTGCAACTTTGACTCATGGTAGAGGACAATCCTCAACAACCAATCCTAGTCCACGAAGTCCACACTAATGAGTCTCACCTTCTTTAGGAATGAACAGAATTTTAAGTTGAAACGGTGTCGTTAACGTTTGCCAATTAAAGATATAAGAATACACGTTTTATTTAATTTTGATACAATCCTTGTTACGATAATTACCCATTTAGTTTTTAAGAAAACCAATTATCTTAACAAGGGCTAAGAACCTTATTTCACTTCACTACATGACGGGTTTGCTGCGGATCACTTCATGAAGTTATTTAGGCCAGTAAACGCTTTACCAATTGTAATCCGAGACAACAACTCTTAGACACTTGCGGGATCCATCAACACTCATAGCGTCGGTTTGGCATATGTGATCCCTTCCCACACCAATTCCTCGTTAAGCCGCTTTGGCAACTCGGTATAGGCACGACAATTACCAAGGCGTATTAAGTTGGAATTGTAAATCGTCCGTCAAGATACACGGTGACACCCTTGACAATCATTGGCTCATGCTAAGGTCGACAACCAATAATTTCAAGTCGCCACACTTACCTTCCACACAGAGCCACATGGAACAACTCGTGCTTAGCTCGACAATCATCCCATGCATCACTAGATTCGGGTGGTGTCATATTACGGGTGGCGTGTGATTTACGTTCGAGAAAAACGGGACTTTTGTCTTTCCGGTTTAAAAAACCTCTTTTCAAGTTGATTAACAAACAAGTGACAAAACGCATTTTTTACTTCAATATAAACCAATTTATATTTATTTGTTAATCGTCAGCGCGCGGGGTTTGTTAAACAATTTAACAACTCTTGTGATTTTATTATTTTGAAAAGTTTTCTAGCATGCGAAGATCCTAAACAACCACGCAAGAAAATAACAAAATAAATCACAACCACGCACAAAGCAAATATCCGGTAACACGCCCCTAAACCCTGTGCGCCCTCTCCGTGAGCCAAACGGAGAGAGCAATGCCAAACTAAGGACACAACTAAATGGCCTCGCCGGATGTGCTCCCACTGAATCCGTCATCTCCAAATGATCCACCGGATCCAATATAGCCGAGACGTCTCCTCCATGACTCTCGATGGTTGTCTTCGGTCTTCTTTTCACAATTACAAAAAATTTGAAAAGAAACGGCATGCAAGCCGCGATTGCTATTCTAAGCTACTTACAACAAGTACAAAGGAAAGAAATGGCATGCAAGCCATAATAAATTTACAAATTTACAAACCAAATTAAATATTATTACAAACCATTGTGATAAAAGTCACGAAATGAACGAATACATAATTAAACAACCAAACAACCAACACATAGGTCTAACGGGCAACGCATTACCGGACACAACACCAACCACAAACATGTATCTCGATTAAGATTGTTCAAACAAGCAAAGCACTCAAGGCACAAACGGAACAATCCTTGTACATATGCATTAGTATCCCAAACACTTTGAGAATACATATTCATATATACACAATATAAGTATATGCATGTGTGCATTTTATGCCAAAACCATCCAATACATATAAATATACAAATCAAGACACATAAACAGGGCTTTTCAAATGTCCAAACAAAAGGACAGATTCTGGAAAAACAGAATCGAAAGGTGCTAAAACCGAAAATTTATTTCATTTTATAAACAAGGATAAAAACACTATTCACGAGACCTTCACGGCCCAGAAGCCTTCACGGGCCCTCACAGCCCGTGAAGCCCATGAGCTCCACGACTCTGATGCGGTCAAAACCTTTCACGACCGACACCCCATGAAGCCAATCATGTAGGCTTCACGATCGTTAAGCAAAATGCTCCACGACCCATGAAGCACTTCTAGACAGAATGTCCATTTTCGGTTTTCAAGCCATCAAAATGCATTTTCCTTGTAGAGATGGCTCTGATACCAATGTTGGAACTCGTGGTGGGCACAAACGCAGCGGACGCACACAAGAAAGTAGCATGCAAGACAAAAAACGAAAGCACACACAAAGCCCACAACTAGTTCCAATGGTGGAATACACTACAAAGCAAATTGCAACTAAAGAACAAAAAGAAGGAAGAAAGTACCTCCTTACCATGCCTAGAAATCGAGATCTTCAAATATGGGATGAGCTTGAGGAAACAAAAGGCTTCCTCCTCCATTGCTAGTCCACACCAAGAAGAATTTGATCCCCAAAATGCTAGTGAACCATAGATGAACATCTTATAACGACTTCATCATCTGGAACAGCCCATGTAGCAACTCCTCTTGCACCATTGATCTTCATCATCACACTCAAGATCACCAACTTAGTGTTTGTAGCATGAAATCTTTGGAGCCAAGAGAGCATATCAAGTAGAAACAGTTGTATTGTGTTCTAATGTGTTCATTTGCCCTAACCAGCCTCAAGACTCTCTTTTGGCCGGCCATAAAGCAAGCAAAGTGATTGGACCATCAAATGGTCCAATAAAACACAAGTGTCATTACAGCTACCCTCTTCACGACCCCTCACGGGCTCTCACGGGCCGTGAAGCCTAAGTGCGCCATGAGGGAACTTAGAACTCCACGAGCCTAGCCGCCCGGTCGAGACTCGTGAGGGAATCTCCTTCACGACCCCTCACGACCTCTTCACGGGCCGTGAAGCCCAAAGGCATCACGACGCGTGGCGGCCGTCGAACAATTGTTAGGGCAGCCTGCTTCACGACCTGTGGAGCATCCTTCATGGTCGTAAAGCCCCGAATCAAAACACTTTTGATTCTTTGACATTCTCCTTCCACATTAAGCTGTCGGGATCAATCCTTGGCGTGTGACCCAATATGCTCGCGCTTCATTAGCAGTGATACCAGCATACATGTGTTAGTGGGCAGATTCCAACATTAATGTCAGCAAGTGTTGCCACTTCAAACATATCATCGGCTGATAGAACTGGTGGGTCACTCCTAGAAGTTCCCTTACAAGTACCCCTTTGTTCTTGGTACTAGGGATTTCCAAAAGCTGTTTGACCAACCTTTCTTGCCATGGTTGAGGTCTTACTTATGTTGACACTGCCCTGCTCACCCCTTGCGGATGAAACAGTAGTGTCAGCCTCAAAAACCACATGATCACTCTTCCTTTGGAGTGATCACCTCCTCAGTGTGCTTGGGAGACAGCACTATGGGTTCCCTATGGATATTTTGCACAGGTGAATGCACCTGTTCAGGGCTTACAGTTTGGGTGATTTGGACTATGGTGGAAGGAGCACCAACAGTTCTCTTCCTCTTTTTGAATGTTATAAGAGAGGGGGATATTTGAGTATCATGAGTTGTGGGTTCCAGAGTTGGTGGTGTAGCAATGATTTGGGCTTCATGTTCAACTCTGGCAGCTCTATTTCTTGAAAGAAACTCCGCCATTGCAGAGAGTGATGGAGTGATGGCACCAAAAAAAATCTTGCCATTGATCAAAAATTTGTTCAATGTGGAGGCTACATGAGCAGAGGGAATCAGGACCCTCTTGTGAGTTTGAAGATTTGGCAATAAAGAGTTTAAACAAGCTTGCACAAGTCGGGGGTACTATTGGAATATGCCCGCTGACACAAATGAGTTAATGGCACTACCGATGAGGTATAGGCCTATTGGGTCACACACCAAATATTGATTCCGACAACACGATCAAGCAAAAGAGAGAAAAAGGCCAAAATGGGTTTTGGCAGGATGGTACACGGGCCGTGTTCCTGAACACGGGTCGTGTCCAGTCCAACATACACAAGGCGTATAGCCCAATTCAAGGTCGTGTAGTTTGGGCCTACACGGGCCGTGTAGATGAACACGAGCCGTGTAGTGCCTGTTAGACACGGGCCGTCTTAGCCCAATTGGGACTGTGGACTTTGGGCCTACACGGGCTGTGTACGTTCGCTGTAACAGCAGAATTAACAGCCTTAAACACTTCGTTTAATGTGGTTAGCTTCTCATAAGTGTGGTAGGCAAAGGGATCACGAGTTATCTGCTCTTGTTGAGGCTTTTGGCTAGCTCTTGGCTCTTGGTTGACACTTGAACTCTCTCTCACTTGTTCATCTTATTCTTGAACACAAGAAGCAAGAAACACATAGACTTGGGTGTTGTTTTGGTTGCTACACCTACTTGACTTGCTTGAGTTCTTGAAGATTAACAATAGGAAGATCATTGTGCTTAAGTTGTGGTATAACTTTCTTTCTATCTTGTTTATTATATTTTAGTTGCAATTCCATGTCTAGATATTGGTCCATGGGAAGTGTTTTTTTGGTTAGCTTATTATTTTGTATTATATCTTGCTTCTGTTGCTACTCCATTATTCCAGACAAATACCTTCAGTGGTATCGGAGCCATATCTAACATGGCTTTGCGCTAAGGAGTCTAGAAAAGCCATATAAATATTTTTTACAAGAAAATTGTTTTCTTGAAATGATTTTTGGTATGGATGGTTGCTAGGATAAAATTGATATATTTGTAGCTTACATAATATTCATATAAGTATTTTTATTTTAGAAAGTTGTTTTCTAGAAATGGTTTTTCATTTAGATCTTTGTTGGGCTAAAATTGGTATATTTGTAGCCTACTTAATATGTTAGTTTTTACATCAAGTCTCAATAACCATATAAATACATTTATATAAGAAATTTTTTTTCTTAAAATTGGTTTTTCATTGAGACTTGGCATGAAGTGTACACAAATATATACTTATAAATGCATATATAAATATGTGTCACAAAAATGGTTTGGTACACTAATGCATATGTACAAGGATTGTCATTTTGGTGCCTTTGATGTTATTGACAATCTTGACTAAAATATAGATATATATTTATATCATGGTTTTGTGTGGCACACCATGTTTCACTTATGTTGCGTTTGGTTAATTCGGTAACACGATATGCCCTTAGACCTATGTGTTGTGGTGGTTGATTGATTCGGTTTTTGGTGGCCTGCGTGCCATATTGATGTAAATATTTATTTATATATTTGTTGGTGCGGCTTGCACGTCATTTATTTTATTTTGTGTATTTGTATAAATAGTGTAGGAATGCGACCTGTCTGTCATTTACATATATATTCTATGTATAGTATAGAATTAGAACCGGAGAAGTCAATGGGAGTCATGGTGATTACGTCTTGGCGAGAAGGAGTCAACACGCTATTGGAGGTGTTGAATTCGGTGGGAGCTCACCCAACGAGACTTTACCTTGTCCTTAGGTTTTGGCCTCGTTTTCCCCGCTGTGGCTCACGGGGAAAACGCATAGGATTTTTCGGCATGTTACCGAATTATACATATATATTTTTGCGTGGTTGTGTTTTATTTTTCTATGCATGGATTAGGATTCACATGCTAGACAATTTTTCTATAAAATTAAATAAAATACAACGTTTGTTAAAATGGTTAACAATCTCGCGCGAATAGAATTGATAAAGAAAATATAAACTTGGTATTATATTTAAGTAGTGCTTAAAATCGTTTTGACACTTACTTTGTTAATTCACAAAAGGTTTTTTATAATCCGGAAACAAAATCCCGTTTTTAAAAATGTAAATCACGCACCATCTGTAAGATGACACCACCCGAATCTAACGAAACAAGGATGATTGCCGAGCTAAGCACGAGTCATTCCTTGCGTAGTTGTGTGGAAGGTGAGTGGGGTAACTCGCATGATTGGTTCTCGAGCTAAGCACGAGCGCATTGATGGTCAGGAGTGCCACCCGTGTGTCTTGTCGGACGGTTTACAATTTTAGTATATAATTCTTCATTAGTTGTCGAGCTAAGCACGAGCTAAACAAAAATTATATATTAAGATTGGTGTAAGGAAGGGATCAAACATGCCAACCGACATAATAGATGTCAACAGATCCCGCAAGTGTCTAAGAGTTGTAATAGAGATTACAATTGGTAAATTGGTTGCCGGCCTAAATAGCTTCGCCACGTGATCCGTGGCAAACCCGTCACGGTGCGAGGTGAAATAAGGTTCTTAGCCCTTGTTACGAATAATTGTTTTATCTAAAACTATGGGTTAATTATTTTAACAAGGTTTATCTAAACTAACCAAAACTCATATTATTGTTATTTATAGATGTCTAACCATAACAATACCACGTCAAACATCTCACTTCGAGTGTTCCTAGAAAGGGAGAAACTCACGGGGGTGAACTTTATTGCATAGCTTAGGCAATTGAGGATTGTCCTTCGCCATGAATCAAAGTTGCACATCCTTCAGGAACCCCTTCCGGAGCCACCTGCGACCAACGTGTCTTGGGCCGTCCGATACAGCTCGAGCACATGAGTTGTCTGTCTTATGTTGTCAACTATGAGCTCGGAGTTGCGAAAGCAGCTCGAGCACATGAGTGTGTACGATATGTTAAAAAAGCTCAAGGACATGTTCCAACAGCAGATTAGGTAGGAACACTATGAGTGTGTTACAAGCCTAGTCGATTGTAGGCTGCAGGAAGGCGGGAATGTTGGTCTTCACGTCCTTAAGATGAAGGCGAATGTGGACCAAATGGAGAGGTTATGATTTCCTATTGGGAGAGATCTAGTTGTGGATATTGTACTCTAGTCTCTACCCGCATCATATGAACAGTTTGTCACAAACTATCATATGCAAGGATTGGAGAAGTCCTTAAGCGAATTGCACGACATGTTGAAGTCTGCGGAATCTGACATGGAGAATGTGCCTCAAGAAAGGTTGGAGTTTCCAAGCCTATCCTTAATATTGAGTCGAAGGACATAGAGAATGTGCCTCAAGAAGAGACTCAAGAAAAGGTGGTTTGCTACTTCTGTGGAAGATTAGGAAATTGGGGCCGTCACGCCTGCCCTACGTGCCGAGAGGATATAAAACTTCTCAGGAAAGAGAGAGTTAACTTTCCATCTTCAGGTACGTTCATGATTCATTGCTATTCTTCTTTAAGCTGGGTTGTTGACCCGAGCGGATTGACTCACGTTTGTCACAAATTTGTTTGTTACAAAGCGTATGTCCTTTGTTGAAAGAAAAGCATGAAGAACCGGATCTCGAACGAGGAAACCATGGTGATTGTCCTCCAAGAGAAGATAAGGAGACTTGATCTCCCTTTTGTCACCGGTTTATTTATTACTTTGTATTATTGCCCTGCGTGGCAAGTGACATCTCTTTGTATGCTCGTTTTCATTTATGGTGGACATAATTTTGAAGTTTTAAGAATTGATGTTGAACCTTTTTAAATGTTATTTATTCAAGGTTTTTTTATGTCATAGCTCATGTGTTGTTTTGCCCTGCGTGGCATACAACTTTGCATGTGGTGACAATGAGGTTATTCTTAAAATACGAAATTTATTATGAAAATCTATTGTGAGATATTTTGTTCAAAATTTCCCATGTCATGGAATACACAAGGATTTGTTACAAGTAATAAAATATTCTTGAATAATTGATTCTGAATCCAAAATAGTTTGGATGAGTTATTTTTGTGTGATAATCAACTTAACCACATAAACAAGAAATATATCACCTAGATCCATGTGGTTAGGATCTTGGAATAGTTTAGTCTCGGGCTAAACGCTTTGATGTTGATCTTATTTATTAGGCTAAGATGATTATGAGATCCTTCGCCGGAGTTTGTGAGAGGATTATAAGCTTGTTGGATACTGATCAAATTTTGTGGATAATCCGTTCAAGCATACCACAAAGAATAATGAAAGAGAAACCTCTTCATCATTACCTTGATGGTAGTAATTGCGAGACGTTTATTAGTTTAGGCATATGTCTGAAACCTTGTTGGTGTGCAGAATTAGCCAAAACAGCTTTAAGAATCAATAGGGGATATAGATCAAGGTACTTAGATCTAGTTAAGATGCTAAGATATCTATTATCTATATATTGGATGACCATATAGTGAATTGTAGAATTGTTTCACAATTCATAACCTACTAAGACGCATTGGTACATGGTGTTATGGAGTAGGGAACTGGGTGTTATTGATCCGGTTTATGACGGGTCGATAATGTGTGTCCGGTTTGTTGGGATATTCATTTTCCATTGTGACTAAGTCCTCAAATCAAAATTCAATAGATAGTCTATTTAGCATTTATTAAGATACGACTAGAAAGGTTCTTTTCTTGTCTATCTTAATAGTTCGGAGTTATCCATTCTACATTCAGTAGGAGAAGGATAAACTTGAAATAAAGAAGTGCTAATACATTTGAGGAGTTCTTCTAAGTTTTAGTTATTTAACCTTTTGAGAACAATGTTTGTTGCTTAAAAGGGGAAGAACAAAGAAACTAAAACTAAGGCATTCCAGTGGAAGAACGTGGAACTTAAATGAATACTTGATGATGATACTAGCATATAATCTGATATCTTTGATAGATGATCAGCATGGTTATGCTGGTATGCCTGACTAAGAATCATTACTTCTTTTAATTCTGATAAGGGTCATATAGAGCCAAAGAGATATGGGTTTCTCATATCTAAGTGGCAATGACTTGATGGTGAGTCGTGGAGAGTTCACCACCTATCGGAAGAAGTAGTGGATCCAGAATTCGCTAAAAATAAA
This sequence comes from Dittrichia graveolens, assembly GCA_038502395.1. NCBI lineage: Eukaryota > Viridiplantae > Streptophyta > Magnoliopsida > Asterales > Asteraceae > Dittrichia > Dittrichia graveolens. The sequence continues at coordinate 44,368,868 of JARJIL010000009.1, read as the reverse complement.
AGAAGTAAATAATAAAGAGATGCAATCCATTTGAAATATCCAAGTACTTGACTTGACTTGATCCCATACCTAGGTGTATACCAAGGTGGTAGTGATGGGATTAACATGGATGGAATTGTAGACAACTTCAAATACCGACTAGTGGTAAAGTTTTTCATGGTGGTTATGGAGAAACTTGTCCAAGTGGCTATGCTGAAGAATGTTTGATACTCGTGGATATTAATGACCGCGTTTCGTCATGAGACAATATGATGAGGAAGTGCTTATAACACTATCTGAGGGTCTTAATATACGTCTGTAGTATCCGAATTATGTCTACAAAAGTGGATAAGACCACTTCGGGCTTATTATTGCATCTTGAAGGAAAGATATCTTTGTTTACTATTAGAAGATCATAGTGATGAGTTTTCTAAAAGCATAGATAAAACCTTTTACGTATGTCAGGGCTAGTGGGAGCTTTGTTTTTATTCCTAGTGTTAAATGTCTATGGAAGATAATGTCCCGACATTAGGTTATCTGCAAACCTAATTCAGGAATTACTGCTTCATAGGGACATTTAAGAGATACAAAATTGGATAGTATTTAGTTCAAGAAATATAGAGATATGTTCTTGATGTTTGACAACTTGAATAGGCTTGGAGTAAGTAGTTACTCTAATGTGTGTTTCTGCTAGGATAACGGTTGATCTTTGATCAAGGTTGATGATCCTAACTTGTGGTGTTGTTTATTGGGTCTTAAGTGTAAAATCCTCAGATCGGGCCTAGTAGTTTTAATGACATTGGTATATTAATTTGTGATTAATGGTGAATAATTACTTGTTAATATTAATTATCTGGTTTTAATTAGCTTGATTAATTAAGAAAAACATATGAATTATGGTTTGATATGTGTATATACATGGATATCTACGGTTATATTTATTTATGTATATAGTGCGCATGATTGCATGTGTTATGAGATATTTATAAGCAAATATGGACACCTCATGCTTGAGAAACCATACGTGGATCATAAGGGAATTATCAGTTGATTATATTTCATTTGAAAACCGATAGTCAGTGTGTGTTGTGTGTGTTCTTGAAAGAAAAGCATAGAAAGAAACATAAACTTGCAAAAGTGAAAGATTGGATTTGTGGGTGTTAATCCAAAACAAAGGTATGATGATAATTCTTGCATGATGCTTATCATTTTGTCATGTTTTGTTGTTAAACTTGTATTGGTTTCATGAAGATGCCATGGATGGAGTTTATGTGTAAACTTCACAAATGGGTTTTGGTTGAATTGGTGTTTTAAATTGGTTATGATGTGTTCTTGTTGTTGATTACATGTTATAATATGTTTATACATGTTTTGGAAGTGTTCTTGTGGGAATCCTAGTGTTTAATCGGATTTTAAGAAAATGGATGTAGCTACAAATCCGATAGTTTAAAGGAAGAAGGAGGCTGGAAATACGACGTCGCGGCACGACGGTTGAGGGTCGCGGCGCGACCCCGAGAATCCGGGTTTGGTGAAAATCTGACAAAAGGAAATCCGGAACTCTACAATCCGCAACCCTAAATCCGATACTCAAAATCCGGAACCTAAATCCGATAGTGTTGCGGCGCGACAGGGTAATTTTTTAGGATTTTGATTATTTTGATGCTTACTTGTTTGGGATGTGATGAATTACCATTTTATGGTTATCTCATGTTAATTACAAGTTATATAGAGATATAAATATATGTGTGGTATATATTTATGAATCGGTTATTGATTTCAGTTTATTCTGATCCCAGGAAAGGACAAGGCTCAGTAACATTAGACCACTGAGTGGGAGTTCGAGAACTCGAGGTGAGTGAATGCTTACTCACGGGTGTTATTAGTTGTAACTGGCTTGGGTTGCAAATGTTATCGGATTGACGCATAGATAGACTGTTTGTCTGGTAATTGATTAACTGTGATATGTTAATTGATTGAGCTGATGCATAGATAGACTATGGTCTATTAATTGAATAACTGTGATAAGTTAATTGTTTGTTGCGCCTATTGTGAATTCAGCTGACGGCTGGGCATACTGGGCTGGGTTTGTTTGCTATCGGCTAATCAGTATCGTGGTCTTTCGATGCATTCGTTGCAACTTAAGATAATACTGTGTGAGAATAGCAAATAGACTATCGGTAAACCTTTGCTAGGCCGGCATTGGTTGTAGGTTCCTGCAGAACCGCCGGTCTTCTCGTGAGGCAAAGGGTGATTATGTGTTTACTGTTGTTGATATCGTGCGGTTATTTGCTAGTATATCTGTGTTGGTTTACTTCCATTCACTTAGCTTTGTTCTAATCCCCCTCCTCTCACTACTTTTACAGGTGGCTGGTGAGTTCTGCAGTGTAGTTGGGAAGGGGTGTAGCCTGGGGAATAATTGACAGACACTCTGATTAGAATTGTGACGAGTCATAGTTTTTGTAATACTGTATTTTAAACTGATTGGTTTTGATAAACAGTGGTTTAACTTCAGTTGTAAACACTTTTATGTTTTGGTAAACGCTTCAGCGATGTTAATTTAAATGAAAACTTTATGGGTGAAAATACGGTGTTACATTAAGTATCACTAACCCTATTGTGGGCTTTTTGAGACAATGAGGGTGTGGTTACTTTAACCTTTTTGAAAAGTAAGATCTCTTTGATGCATACTTTTGAAGTAGTCTTGTCAAAAGAGATATAATTGAATAACAAAAGAACATGTGGATGTTGTGGGACAAATCCACTAGTTAAGCCGTTGTTATGGACTAGTGGTGTTTGCCATACTAGGTCCATTAGCATGTCTAATGTGTATAACTTGGCTTGAATATGTTTTGGTTTAAGTTTGATCTATACTTATATTTTGGAGACATTAAGCAATATTGCAATTCATACCATATCTATTATTAAGTGGAGATTTAATAATACGCCGAGGGCGGGTATTTTATGAATCCTTATTGTGTTCCATCTTAGCATGTTTAAACACTTCTGACAATGTTTATCATTCTAAAATCTCCACAATCGGTTATACTTTATGGGAAGGAAGTATAAATTAAGATTGATGTAAAGAGTTGGTTTTGTTAAACGTGATTCTTGCCTATACTTGAAAGGGGTTTCAAGTGATTGGAGGACCCGCACCCGAGTTCGCTTCATGGTTCTAGTCATAAGAAACTCGAGATGATGATGATGTTTCATCCTTAAACTAGAGATGCATGTAATTCCAAAGCATAGGTCTGCTTTGCTTTGATCGATTTCTAACACGGTCCGTAACTGGTCGTTATAAGGGAGATGATTGGGTAGAGTATTATCTATGAGGCGGGACTATGTAGTCGAAAGGAATTTGTTCCTCTATGTATAGAGAAAATATCCATGGACCCCTCGATGATTGAGTGCTGACGTTCATATGCATGGCCGTGCTCAAGTTATATTGATGATGGATCATGTTAACTTGGTTTGTTGGTCACAACTAATCTAGAATCGAGAAACATAATCATGAACGATCTGAAGGTTGACTTTATTCCATGCCTTGTGTTCACATAGGGTATCGCGAACAAAGGGATGTATATGTTCATTTATCTTTAGGACAATCATTTTATGATTGGGATCTTGTCAAGAGTGGCATACCCTATACTGACTTGGGAGAATAGATGTCTTGCTAGAGGCCGCTCTATATTTGTGTTATTTTTCGTAGTCGTGCCACGTGCAAGTGGGAGTCTGTTGGAATATGCCCGCTGACACGAACAAGTTAATGGCACTACCGATGAGGTATAGGCCTATTGGGTCATACACCAAGAATTGATTCCGACAACACGATCAAGCAAAAGAGAGGAAAAGGCCAAAATGTGTTTTGGCAGAATGGTACACGGGCCGTGTTCCTGAACACGGGCCGTGTCCAGTCCAACTTAAACGAGCCGAATTCAAGGTCGTGTAGTTTAGGAATCAAGGTTGCTTGGGGTGGACTTCATTAGAGGAATCCTTGTTTGGATTCTTGAAGCCTTGACTTGCTTGAGTTCTTGAAGATTAACAAGAGGAAGATCATTGTGCTTGAGTTGTGGTATAACTTTCTTTCTATCTTGTTTAATATATTTTAGTTGCAATTCCATGTCTAGATATTGGTGCATGGGAAGTGTTTGTTGGTTAGCTTATTATTTTGTATTATATCTTGCTTCCGTTGCTACTCGATTATGCCAAACAAATACATTCAGGTACATCAAAAAGAGACCATATTTTGTCCCGAGATGTTTTACCATACCATTAAAAATCAATATAGAAAAGTTGAAGCACCGATTGTTGGCCAAACAGATTAAGGCCAGAGCAATGTTACTTCCAAACTCATTCCATCCAGTTCTTTTAGGGCTGATACATTGTTGTAAAGTATGAATCAAAAATTTCAAGTGGGCACAAAATTTCCCTTTGAAAAAGGTACCCTTTCCCCTAGGGCCCTCATACCCTAGCTTAACCAGTTCATCGTGTAAGAATTCCAATGAAACCGAATCAGAATACTCACCCTCAAGATCATCAAGGTGAAGGTGTTCTCGAATGGTATTCTCAGAGAATAAAACATCATGATTATCAACATTTGAAGTTATCCATTGCACTCCATCTACTTCATTGAGTGTAGAGTTTTTCCAGAATTGATCGAGATGGGAAATGTAGATGGTTGGATTGATTGTGAGAAAAGTGTTGAGGTTTGACAGTGTAAGGTAGTCGATCATGTCATGGAAGACAAGCAACTCAGCAGGTTTCCTGAGGAAGGCTAGCATGTTGTGTTCCTTGACAAACGGAAGAGGAGCCATGGCAATTTTGAAGAGGAAGTCTAGGGTTTAGCGTTCGATTGAAGTTTAGTAAGCGTAATGAAAACTGCGAGGAGGGAATGGCTTATATATGTAATGCATATTAAATGAAATTCGAAATGTTAGTCCCATTTTTAGAATAGTAAGATCTCTTTGTTGCATACTTTTGAAGTAGTCTTGTCAAAAGAGATATAATTGAATAACAAAAGAACTTGTGGATGTTGTGGGACAAATCCACTAGTTAAGCCGTTGTTATGGACTAGTGGTGTTTGTCATACTAGGTCCATTAGCATGTCTAATGCGTATAACTTGGCTTGAATATGTTTTGGTTTATGTTTGATCTGTACTTATATTTTGGAGACATTAAGCAATATTGCAATTCATACCATATTGATTATTAAATGGAGATTTAATAATACGCCGACGGCGTGTATTTTATGAATCCTTATTGTGTTCCATCTTAGCATGTTTAAACACTTCTGACAATGTTTATCATTCTAAAATCTCCACAATCGGTTATACTTTATGGGAAGGAAGTATAAATTAAGATTGAGGTAAAGAGTTGGTTTTGTTAAACGTGATTCTTGCCTATACTTGAAAGGGGTTTCAAGTGATTGGAGGACCCGCACCCGAGTTCGCTTCATGGTTCTAGTCATAAGAAACTCGAGATGATGATGATGTTTCATCCTTAAACTAGAGATGCATGTAATTCCAAAGCATAGGTCTGCTTTGCTTTGATCGATTTCTAACACGGTCCGTAACTGGTCGTTATAAGGGAGATGATTGGGTAGAGTATTATCTATGAGGCGGGACTATGTAGTCGAAAGGAATTTGTTCCTCTATGTATAGAGAAAATATCCATGTACCCCTCGATGATTGAGTGCTGACGTTCATATGCATGGCCGTGCTCAAGTTATATTGATGATGGATCATGTTAACTTGGTTTGTTGGTCACAACTAATCTAGAATCGAGAAACATAATCGTGAACGATCTGAAGGTTGACTTTATTCCATGCCTTGTGTTTACATAGGATATCGCGAACAAAGGGATGTATATGTTCATTTATCTATAGGACAATCATTTTGTGATTGGGATCTTCTCAAGAGTGGCATACCCTATACTGACTTGGGAGCATAGATGTCTTGCTAGCGGCCGCTCTATATTTGTGTTATTTTTCATAGTCGTGCCACGTGCAAGTGGGAGTCTGTTGGAATATGCCCGCTGACACGAACGAGTTAATGGCACTACCGATGAGGTATAGGCCTATTGGGTCACACACCAAGTATTGATTCCGACAACACGATCAAGCAAAAGGGAGGAAAAGGCCAAAATGGGTTTTGGCAAGATGGTACAGAGGCCGTGTTCCTGAACATGGGCCGTGTCCAGTACAACATACACGAGTCGTATTAGCCGAATTCAAGGTCGTGTAGTTTGGGCCTACACGGGTCGTCTTAGCCCAATTGGGGCCGTGGACTTTGGGCCTACACGGACGTGTAGACCTACACGCGCCGTGTACGTTCGCTGTAACAGCCTTAAACACTTGGTTTAATGTGGTTAACTTCTCATAAGTGTGGTAGGAAAAGGGATCACGAGTTATCTGCTCTTGTTGAGGCTTTTGGCTAGCTCTTGGCTCTTTGTTGACACTTGAACTCTCTCTCACTTGTTCATCTTGTTCTTGGTGTTCTTGAACACAAGAAGTAAGAAACACATACACTTGGGTGTTGTTTTGGTGGCTACAACAACTTACTAGCATTTGGGAATCAAGGTTGCTTGGGGTGGACTTCATTAGAGGAATCCTTGTTTGGATTCTTGAAGCCTTGACTTGCTTGAGTTCTTGAAGATTAACAAGAAGAAGATCATTGTGCTTGAGTTGTGGTATAACTTTCTTTCTATCTTCTTTATTATATTTTAGTTGCAATTCCATGTCTAGATATTGGTCCATGGGAAGTGTTTGTTTGGTTAGCTTATTATTTTGTATTATATCTTGCTTCCGTTGCTACTCGATTATGCCAAACAAATACCTTCAGGTACATCAAAAAGAGACCATATTTGGTCCCGAGATGTTTTACCATACCATTAAAAATCAATATAGAAAAGTTGAAACACCAATTGTTGGCCAAACAGATTAAAGCCAGAGCAATGTTACTTCCAAACTCATTCCATCCAGTTCTTTTGGGGCTGATACATTGTTGTAAAGTATGAATAAAAAATTTCCAGTGGGCACAAAATTGCCCTTTGTAAAAGGTACCCTTTCCCCTAGGGCCCTCATACCCTAGCTTAACCAGCTCATCATGTAAGAATTCCAGTGAGACCGAATCAGAATACTCACCCTCAAGATCATCAAGGTGAAGGTGTTCTCGAATGGTATTCTCCGAGAATGAAACATCATGATTATCAACATTTAAAGTGATCCATTGCACTCCATTTACTTCATTGAGTGTAGAGTTTTTCTAGAATTGATCGAGATGGGAAGTGTAGATGGTTGGATTGATTGTGAGAGCAGTGTTGAGGTTTGACAGTGTAAGGTAGTCGATCATGTCATGGAAGACATGTAACTCAGCATGTTTAGTGAGGAAGGCTAGCATGTTATGTTCCTTGACAAACGGAAGAGGAGCCATGGCGATTTTGAAGAGGAAGTCTAGGGTTTAGCGTTCGATTGAAGTTTAGTAAGCGTAATGAAAACTGCGAGGAAGGAATGGATTATATATGTAATGCATATTAAATGAAATTCAAAATGTTAGTCCCATGTTTAGAATAGTTAGATTTGATGAGACAAACAATTGATATGTATAGATGATAGGTTAAGAGTTAATAATTATGTAAGTCTGTTATAGACTGACTAGTCAGCTTCAGCTGAGTAGTCAGCGTATAAACAAATATAGAGTTTTCTATGTAAGTACTAGATAGCTCGGTGAGTTCTAAGATGAAATAAGTTTTAAAGAATGAAGACTTGAAGGCTTGAAGATTCAAGAATCCAAGATTCAAGAAGTCAGCTTGACAAGGTCAAGACTGAGTATGTCAGTTCAGCGTCAGAAGTCAGTTCAGAATTTAAGTTCTAAATTCTGTTATAAACTCTCCATATCTACGACATTTAAATTAGGATATCTAAACCTAATTTAAACTATCTATTAGTTGGATAGAAATCTCAAACGGAATTAATTGGATATGTTCTAATTAAGGAGTTTGTTACGGTTTTAAAGAAAAGATAAGTTCTATCTTTAAATTAGGATTTATTCCTACATATATAGAGTATAAGTATAAACTTTCTTCTGGGTTTTACATACATATTCTTACGTGTGTACATGAACAGATACGCGAAACACAACGACGACTGCATAAGTTGCAAGACTGCATAAGTTAAAAAACGTGCGTGTGTTCGTGATACTTGATACGCGTGTGTTGCGATAACTTTGTAAGTTCAAAGTTCGAGAGAGTTTTCAAGAGTTCTTGTTAATCAGTTTTTAACAAGTAATGCAATCGTCAATTAGTTTGTGATTCAAGAGTGTTTAGAGAGGGTTGAGGTTATAATCATTGTAATATCAAATCATCCTGTTGATTTGATTAGAGAGTGATAATAGTTATTGTTCTGATTGATAATTAAATATACATTTGAGTAATTTGTATGATTGTTTAAAGTGTATCCAACCCCCCCTTCTACACTGTATCGGTTGCTTATTTACCCTCTTTGGGACCAACAACTGGTATCAGAGCATGTTTCTTCGTAAGTTGAAGATCAAGATCCGCAGCCAACAGGCTAAGATGTCTACTAGCAAGCAATCAAGTCATATACCAACAATGCGGCAAAAGGTTGTCCTATCTTTGATGGCACAGACTATCCTATGTGGAAGTTTAGAGCCATGCTATATCTGAAGTCTGTGGATCACAGGATGAGTACTGTGATTCAAGATGGCCCAACCATACCATTGATCCATATTACTGCCACTAACAAAACTGTTCCCTCTGGAGAAACTCCCAAGCCTGAAGCATCCTGGACTTAAGAAGATCGGAAATTGTTCGATGTTGATGACAATGCACAAAGCATTATAGAAAATGCTTTAACAAATCCTCTTCTGCATACTGTGGCTGGGTGCCAAACTGCAAAAGAGATGTGGGATACTCTTATTGTCATGTATGAAGGAACTGACCTGGTCAGGCAACATAAGAAGACAAATCTGACTCGTTCTTATGAAACTTTCTTTGCTAAAAAGAATGAAAATCTTGCAGATTTGTTTACCTGATTTCAATGCTTGATAAATGATCTGATCTTGGTAGGTGTCAAGAAAGATGAGAATGAGTTGGTACTCAAGTTCTTGGATGTGTTACCAGAACAATTCAATGAGATTACCATTGCACTTCATGCTGGAGGAACCTTAGGAAAATATGATCTCAGATCTATCTATGGTTTCCTTCTAAATCACCAACAGATCATGGAACAGAAGAAAATGGCCCAGCAACAACTAAAATAATCTATAAACAATGTTGGATCTGCATTAATTGCAGAAAAGAAAAAGAAGGGATCTAAAAAGTCTCAAGCTGAGATTGACTCTGAATCTGAATCTGAGGAAGTAAGTCTTAACTCTGGTTCAGATGATGAAGAGATGGATGCTTTTACTGAACAAATGGCAATGTTAGCAAGAAACTTTAGAAAGTTCAGAAGAGGAAGGGGTCAATCTGACAGAAGCAGAAGTGATAAGTCTACTTTTGATACTAAGAAAGCTAAGTGCTATAACTATCAGAGGATAGGACACAAGAATGCCTACAGAGCTGATAAGTATAAAAAGAAATATCAATGACTCAAAGGCAGGCCAGATGAAAACACCAAAGGTCTCCTTGCTGAAACTTGGGATACCGAATCATCTACTTCAGATGATGATGAGCCAGATAGGTGTTTGATGGCCATTGAGGATGAAGAGGAACAAGTTTACTATGAGTTAGAAGACAGTTCCTTTGATAAGGATCTAGCAGAAGCGGCTAAGCTGAGTAAGCAAACCAATAAATGGGATCCTGCCTCAATGTATAAGGTAAATAACTTTAGCTCTTACACTAATGAACAAAAATGTCTAATGTTCAACTATCCTGTCACACTCAACTAAAGCGGAAACACGAGGTGTTACAACACAAGATATCATTGCACAAGGTAAATAGACAATAACCATTATATTAACTTAACAAAAATAAGTAGTTCGGGTAAAACATAAATAAAAGTTACACAACCAAATAATAATTTAAATGACATTGTCTTGTACGATGTGAAAATAAAATAGATATTGTTTTTATAAAACGTGACGATGAAGATGAAGATGTCACACATCATGCTTCTATGCAAGGTATCTAACGACGATCACCTGAAAGCACGGGTAAAAGAAAGAAAATGGTCAACTACTAGAGTTGTTGAGTTCATAGGTTTTTAATATATGCACAAAATATCTTTTAAATGAGAAAAGTTTAAATAATTGATGGAGGTTTTTGGAATAAAATAAAAGTATGCACGAATGATAGAAGATGTATTATATTGCCCAATACGTTGCTCATGGTAGTAATATACTATGATGATTGTTGCTTGAGCCATTATCCAACCTAGCCGAGAACCAATTGCCCATGAATAAACCTAACGCCTATATTAAATGATGTTAGTAGTGGTAAAGTACATCTATAGTTCGTCAACCATAAATGGGAGACGTCGGAATCTCCAAATAGCGCTACATACAAATACCATCGGCTCACTAGTGGAATTAATGGATAATGTCTTAAAAGGGGGGGTCTTACAAACGATAACTCAAGCACATCAAAGAATAATACCATAGAGCAATAAAATCATATTTAAAATATATAAGAAGTTAGGCAATCAAATTTTCATGAAATGTACGCACATGCTTTCGCCCCCAAAACGGTAATAAGTACGATAAAAAGGAGCTATGATATTGACTCGGTATGCAAATGTGTTAACTTGTAAGGGTTTCTTGTTTCTACCAAAGCTCCTTTCCTAATATAAGAGATATGTAGCTCTATTAGACTTATTTTATTTATTATTTTGAATTATTTATTTGTTATTAACTTATTTATTAAATAGTTAAAGGTTGTCTCTATTTTTTAATAAATCATAAGTGTTCACTGGAATTTTTATTTCCTTAAGTTGAATTTTAAAAATTAAAAACTGTATTTTAGGATTCATATTAAGGCTTAATATTTTAATATAATCTTAATACATGTTTCTAGAATGTCCACTAAAAATATAGGAATTTATAATCCATGTTTAATATTTTTAATAATTAAAAGTGTATAAGATGTCCACTGATCAGTGTCTGGATGACATGTTGTTACTAAAACGTCTGTTTAGGGCACATAAGACCTCCTTTTTATACGATTCAAATAGGGAATTAACCAAAACTCAAAGATGAAACTTTTAAAAAAAAACTAGACATATTTTGACCCAAGGATGAGTAAGTTACATGCGTTTAAAGTGTACCTTTGTAAATCCGTCAGATTTACAGATTCAACATATGTGTCTTTTCAAATATGTTTGAAGGATCAAACGTTCATGAAAATTAGTGAATCTAGGTTTAAATGAAAGTTAACACTTTAAGCTAAGATTAGCAAAAGAATCAACTGATTTTGATACCTAGAACTCCAGATATAACAAAAACAAATGGGGAGTTCTAGCATCAGAATCTGCAAGATTTATTATTCTTTTTGCTTATGGGTCATAATTTTAATATAACATGTTTATATTCATAATAATCATCTTGTATGAGTATAAGCTTTGATAATCCATGTGTTCTTACAATAATGGTAAGATGATAAACATTTTATGTGTTCCTTACAACATTTATTAAGATGAAACACATGCATGATCAAAGTCTTATTCTCTTGATTTTTAGTTGATTAAGTTCCATACAACAATGGTAGGATAATGCACATTTCATGTGCTCCTTACAACAGTGGTAGGATATTTATATTTACATGATTACAGATATATATATATAAAATAAATAAGATGAACATCAATGAAAATAAATAAAAAAAAAGAAGAAGAAAAGAAGAAATGTAGAAGAGTAGAGATGAGTGTGTTATGATCATCTTACCAACTCTTTTCTTTGATTATGTGTTTGATCTTCACAAGATGAACAAGACTTAGATGTTCTTGGGAGATTTTTGTTGGTGAAAGAAGAAGAAAGAAAAGAGAAGAGATGGAGTGTGGTGGTAAAGGAAATGATGAAGAGTAGTAGGGGGCTTATATAGAGCATAGGGGAGATCAAGTGGTGATTCTTGGGAAGAGAAGGAGGCAAGAGAAAAGAGAGGGGGGGTTTCTTTTATTTTTTATTTTTTTAAAAATATTATGTGTAATTTGTTTAAATAAATTTTGTATAAATGGTGATTTTGTTTAAATCTTTTAATTAACAAAGTTTTAATTACTTTTATGAGTTTATATATATATGTTTTATATTTTAACTTATTTATATTTATTATGATGTATTTAATTATTTTTATTGTTATTATTATTATTATTGTATATGGTTTGTAATTCTTGACTTTTAATAATTCGATTTTTCGAGCTCAGAAATGTTCTAACCATATAGGTGGGATTTCTATGAAATCTAATATTATTATTGATGTATTTAAATCATAAATAATATTTTTAGTAATACCAGGCTTAAAGTTAGAATTTCTAATGGCTAACCTGGGAAATTTTGTTGCCGAATGTCACATATCCGTTGAATGACTTCGAAACCTCTCTCACAGTTCAATCTAGTTTGAAAACTGAAATTGCAAAACAAAAAGATGAACTTAAACACTTTGAAACTCTCTTAAATGCTGGTAAAAAGATCCAAAGTGATTATGAATGTCAGCTTCATAAAACAAACTTGTAAGTGAAGAACTGCAAGAATTAAAAGAACAAGCTGACAATCTTTGAAAAATCTGTGAATCTTGTTGTAAGTCATCTAGAAAAGCAGGAAAGTGTATTAACCAGTAGATACAAAATCAAGTACAAGCAGTGCTGGGGATCCAACAGAAACCATCAAGCTGAATGTTCCTGATCCAACAGAAACTGTAAGTCGGTTTTCAAAAGATTGGAATACAATCCTATGAGAACAACTATTTTTGATAGAATATATCATGTTAACTCAAAAAGACATAATTCTCAAGCCATATATGAAAGGATGTCTAAAAACAGGAAGTTATTTGTAAGTCAGACTTCACCAAATAAAGGTAACCATAAAGCTGACAAAGGTAAGTCCAAAGTCAGTGAAAATCAAGTAGACAAACTGTCGAAGAGGATTGAAAGGTTATCTACATCATATGACCCTAAAACTGAATCCAAATTTAATGTTGGAAAACTCAAAGAAATCACCCAAACACCCATATTTAGAAGTAAATGCTATAAGTGTGGTGATAGAGGTCATGAGGCCAAGATTGTGTAAGTACCAATCTTAGACCTGAAAACAAAAAGGATGACCAGTCCAAAACAGACCCAGAATCTGTTCGAGCTGATCAATCAAACTCCAAAGGATCAACTAAGTGCTCATCCTCAGGACCCACTAAACAGTGGGTTCCAAAAAAAACTAATGTGTTTAGTTAATCATGTGTAGGGCTCCTACAAGTGGTATCTCGATAGTGGATGCTCACGGCACATGAGAGGAAGCAAGGGGATTCTAAGTGAATTCCAAAACAATGAAGGACCCAAGGTGACATTTGGGGATAATTCTCAAGGAAGGACTAAAGGTTATGGAAAGATAATTGCTGGAAAAGTCACTTTCAAAAAGGTAGCATATGTTGAAGGCCTTAAACACAATCTGATAAGTATCAGTCAACTGTGTGATGAGGATTATGAAGTCCCCTTTAGAAAGCATGCAGGGACAATTTATGATAAGAAGGGAAAACCAATATTAATGGCAAAAAGAGAAAGAGATATCTATTTGTTAGATCTCAGCTCCGCAGATCCTTCAACTGAAACCTATTTGTATTCTGATTTAACTCCCAAGCTGAGTTGGTTATGGCACAAAAGACTGTCTCATTTAAACTTCAAATATATTAACAAGTTGTCTAGAAAAGAGTCAGTCTCTGGTCTGCCCAAGATCACATTTGCTAAAGACAAACTCTGCTCAGCTTGTGAAATAGGAAAACTTCAAGACCAAGCAGAATTTCTCAAATACAGAACCATTGCATATGTTGCATTTGGACCTATTTGGACCTATTAGCACCCCAAGCCTAAGTGGCAAAAAGTATACATAGTGATTGTTGATGACTTCACAAGATTCACTTGGGTAATCTTCTTAAAAGCCAAAAATGAAGCTGCATATGAGTTAATCAGCTTCATAAGACAAGAAGAGTTGCAAAAGGGTAAGTCTCTTAAACAACTCAGAAGTGATCATGGGATTGAGTTTAGAAACTCAATCCTTGAAGGCTTTTGTGAAGAGAAAGGAATTATCCAGAATTTCTCATCTGTGAGAACTCCACAACAAAATGGAGTTGCTGAAAGGAGAAACTGAACCTTAATTGAAGCTGCTAGAACCATGCTATGTGAGGCAAAGCTCAAGCTGAGCTTCTGGGCAGAAGCTGTAAGTACAGCCTGTTATACTCAGAATAGATCAATTATAGTTAAAAGACATGGTAAAACACCTTACGAGATGTATCATGGCAGAAAACCCAACATTGGATATTTCCATATTTTTTGTTCAACATGCTATGTGCTAAACCAAAGAGATCGGCTCCATAAGTTGGAACCCAAAGCTGATCAAGGGATATTTGTTGGATATTCTTCAATCTCCAAAGCTTACAGAGTCTTTAATCATAAAATAAAGGTAATTGAAGAATCAGTACATGTTACGTTTGATGAGACAAGTATTGATGAATCCAACAGAGCTCAAGCTGACCCGATTAGTCTGAGTGAGCTTGAGAGGAGCAAAGAAGATCTCACATCAAATCTGACAAATGTGCATCATTGAATGAAATTATCAATATTGAAGATAATCAGCCTGAGAATCTCGGTGAATCATCAGGTACATGTCAGATTGAAGATCTATGTGATCTTCCAATTCCTACTCAGGTTGAAGAAGTAAGTCCTATTCAGCCTGAGAGACACTGCTCAGACTCAGACCTAGAACCTCAGTCTCCTACTACAACCTTCAGAGTATTAAAAGATCATCCTCTTGATGATGTCATTGGGAACATTGAACATGGTGTATTAACTAGATATAAGGCAAATGCAAACTATGTTGCCTACTCTAGTTTTCTAACTCAAATGGAACCAAAGAAGACTGAAGAGGCTCTAAAAGATGAAGATTGGATTGAAGCTATGAAAGAGGAACTGACAAAATTTCAAAGAAATAAGGTCTGGACCCTTGTCCCTGCTCCCAAAGGAAAAACAATTATAGGCACTAAGTGGGTCTATAGAAATAAAATGGACAAGGATGGAGTAGTGATCAGAAACAAGGCAAGGCTAGTAGCTCAGGGGTATCGACAAGAAGAAGGTATTGGTTATGATGAGAACTTTGCCCCTGTTGCAAGGATTGAAGCTATAAGGTTGTTTCTAGCCTATGCAACCTTCAGAAACATTAAAGTATATCAAATGGATGTTAAAAGTGTATTCCTAAATGGAGCACTACAGGAGGAGGTCTATGTGAAACAACCCCCTGGGTTTATTGATGCTAAACATCCAAATTATGTCTATAAGTTAGACAAGGCCTTGTATGGACTCAAGCAAGCTCCAAGAGCCTGGTATGATACACTATCCACCTATTTGCTCTCAAATGATTTTGTCAGAGGAAGTATTGACAAAACTCTTTTCATAAGAAATAGCAGAGGACATGTCATTCTGGTTCAAATTTATGTGGATGACATTATCTTTGGATCAACAAACCAAGATCTGTGTGATTGGTTCTCCAAGATAATGTCTAATCAATACAGAATGAGCATGATGGGTGAGATGACGTACTTTTTGGGACTTCAAATCTATCAGAAAGAAGATGGTATATTTATTAATCAGAGCAAGTATGTCTTTGATCTGATTAACAAATATGGATTAGACTCAAGCCATCCCGCAAAGTCTCCAATGTTACACAATGTCAAGCTACACAAGGACATTGATGGAAGGGCTGTATGTCAGACTACATATAGAGGAATGATAGGTTCATTACTCTATTTAACAGCAAGCAGACCTGATATAATTTTTGCCACATGTGTTTGTGCACGATATTAGGCTGACCCAAAGGAATCACACTTGTTAGCTGATAAAAGAATACTTAAATATCTGAAGGGAACACCAAACTTAGGTTTGTGGTATCCCAAAGGATCAGGATTTGAGCTGATAGGGTACTCCGATTCAGACTTCGCAGGATGTGGTCTTGATAGAAAGAGTACTACTGTAGGATGTCAACTTTTGGGTGGAAAATTAGTTAGCTGGACAAGCAAGAAACAAAACTCAGTGGCAATCTCAACAGCTGAAGCTGAATACGTAGCTGCAGGGAGCTATTGTGCTCAAATACTGTGGATGCAACATCAGCTGAAGGACTTTGATTTGCATTATTCAAAGACTCCAATATTTTGTGACAATCAAAGTGTTATTGCCATTACACACAACCCAGTATTTCACTCAAGAACCAAGCATATTGAGATAAGACATCACTTCATCAGAGATATTGTAGAAAAGGGAAAGATAGAGTTAGTCTTCATTGAGACTGAAGATCAGCTTGCGGATATCTTCACTAAACCAATAGAAGGCATAAGATTCACAACTCTACTCAGCAAGCTTGGAATGCTCAACCCTTAATTGGAATGTTCCATTCTCTATCTCTGTTTAATTTTCGCTAAGTGCTACATTTGACTAAGTGCTATCTGAGCTGAGTGCTCAAACTGGGCTGAGTGTTATCTGAAGCTAAGCGCTCCATCTAAGCTGAATATTCAGAATCAACTAAGTACTCTATATAAGCTGAACATTCAGAATCAGCTGAGTAATCTATATAAGCTAAACATTCTGAATCAGTTGAGTACTCTATATAAGCTAAACATTCAGGATCAGCTGAATACTACATCTGAGCTGACCATTCAGGATCAGCTGAGTAATTAGTTCCAAAGTGTGGTCAGTTCCACAAGTCTAGGTTAGTCCTAACATATGGTAAGTCCTAAATAAACGTCAGTCGTTTAGAAATTTGTTATGATATATTTTTCATAAAAATATCTTTTCAATATAACAGTATGCGTTTGAGTAACTAACAATAAATTTAGCCGTCGTAACAAACTACGTAAAAGCTTTTACGGTAACGGTCATATTTATTACCCTCAGATAACGGTAATGTTTCTCTCACATTGAAAAGGTATAAGTAAGAGAGATTGTTCGTCATATTTCGTTTAAACTTCCAAAATATTCTTCTCTCTTAAACCCTAACGTTGCTGTGTGCAGAGTTCATTGCTAAGTGCTTACTACTGCTAAGTACAATCCAATACGATAAGTTCGATTTTAATGGAGGGTTATACTCTGAATCTAACTGAACAAATGATTTGTGGTGGAAATTTCAAGAACAACGCACTCCCCACCTAAAAACAAAACAATGCCATCGCCTGTACCGACATTCCAAAGACCAAAATTGGCAGGGGATATGAGGAGTGGGTCTCCTACATTCGCAAGGGTTACCTGGCACATGCATTTCTTCGTGGACCTATTGTGCTCATCCCTCAACTTCTTACGGAATTCTGGTATACGTGTAAACTGGATGCAACTCGACCGGTTATACGGGGCACAATCCTAAGTGGAAAAGTGGCGATAGAAGTCGATGCAAACTATGTCCGCCAAATTATTCATCTCCCGATTCATAATCAGTATGAAGCGACGGTTTCTAGTGAAACATCACGAAGTGTTTTACCCTTAATGGGTCATCCTCGAGTGATTAGCGTCATACAGAAATCTGTTTTCCAGACGGCATGGGGATTTATTGTATCTACTGTGGTTCGTTCCCTTAGATACAAGGTGGGAGGACTGGATAATGTAAATGACTTTGAAATGCAATTGTTATACAGCTTATTCTATGATCGACGAGTGGATTACGCCGAGTTGATCTTTGAGGCATTCAAGTCATTGGTGACCAAGAACATAAGGGACACCATTGTACCCTTGGCAAGATTTATATCCATGGTCATCGAGGACTGGTTGGGTAGAAGATATACTGCTCAATATGAGTCAATCCCTACTCCTATTCTCAGCTACAGGATGTTCGCCCATGATATTTTCCCTGGGCACCCTACATTGAGTTCAGCGATGAGGGCGTATGTACAGCTTCCGACTCCCGAGTCAAGTGAAGCTGACACAGAGGAGGAAGCTGCGAAAGAAGTGGGTGACAATGTTGGTTCTGAGGCTGAGTCTCCTCATGCTGATCAACCTAGGACTCAGCTCAGATCCAGTGCTCGAATAATTTCATCCACCACTTCGAGTTCTGAGCAAAGGAGTCTGTTTCCTAGCTCCGAGTCTTCACGGCTAGGTGCAGCAGGTATGATTTCGCAGCCCTTATCTCCTTCTCTCTCTTTTACTTCTCCATCTCCAAACTTAGGAGATAGGACTGAGTCAAGCCCAACTCAGTCTAACCCCTCTCCTCCACCATAAACATCTCCAACTATCTTACAATCTACAGCCAACCTTGGTCAGCCCACTGCTACCAAGGATATATCCTACACCTATACAAGGAAAACTGCCAAAGGTGGTCCTTCACCTCAAAAGGACACTGGAGTTGATATCACATTGATACCTCCACCGGCAGGAGCTGAGGGGGAGACACCTTCTCTTAAGGTGCCAACCTCTAGGCTCAGTTCAACCCTTAAGCCTATACCGGGTATGGTGTCTACTCAGCCCATACTTACTAGTGCCATGGGAGAGCCTACTTCTGTGCCTTCACAAACCCATGAAGGTAACATTGAAATACTGACCAATCCCTAGTGTCAAATACCCCCCATCCTCACCAATAAGCCTAGCTCACCCCACTTCCATACCTCACGAACTTCGTCATACTTCTCTTCCATTCTTACACACTCTCGCAAGATTTGTCAATGAACCTTTCATACACCAGGAAGGTTTACAGGGTCTCCATTCTGGCCCCCCTTGATTCCATAGGTCATCACCAACCTTTGGATATGGGACCCACATCCTTACCTATTGAGAAACACTCAACAGCCACTCCTACGGTGGAAATACACTCTTCCACTGGACAGGAGGATGTTGAGGTAAGAAGAAGACCTGAGGAGCCCAAGCTGATGACCATTGATGCTCAAGTCATTATGGACTATCTACATACTTAGTTTGAGCTGCTACATAGGAAGAGGAAAGATGACAAAGCCAAGTTGATGCGCAACCTTAATGATTTGTCAACTTCAGTTGCTAACTTGCAAAGCTTCATGTTCAAACTCAGACCCTCCCCGATTGATGATGACAAAAAGGGGGAGGAAGAATCAAAGAAGTGTAATGATAAGGTTGAGGGGGAGCATACAGAGGAAGTACAATTTGAACAAGCTCATGATTAGTTCATGAGTACTGTAAATCATCCTTTTCAACAACAGGCTCCAACAACCCAAATAACCACAACTTCACAAGCTCAACCAGAAACTCCACTTGAAGAAACATCTCAAGCTGTTCACACAAACTTTCCTCAAGCTAATTTGTCAAAATTTGTTGAAGCTGAGTCCGTTCCAACTTTACAAATACACAAAGGGAAGAGTAAGGTGTTTGAGATGGTAAAAAGAAAGAAAATAAGTGTTATGCCTCTAGCGTAGAAAAGAATGGTCATCATTGTTGAGCCTGAGCCAGAGCAACAGGGTAAGTCTCAACTAGTTGCACATGAATCTGACTCAAGTGATGAAGCTGATGCAGCACAGAAAGCCAGTGACATACTTGCTGAGCAAATGTTACAAGAGATGTCTAAAGAACTAGGCGTAATAGTGGAGGAAGTAAGAGAGCATCAACGACAAGCTGAAGTTCAACGAGAAAAGGCTAAAGCTGAGGCTGCCAGAGTTGAAGCTGAAGCTGATTACTCTGGTCCAAGAGCTGCCCCAATTCCCTACTCAGATGTGGATCTAAGGCATTGTTATAAAAGAACAAATTTCAATAACAAGATTGAATCAATTACACTAAGTAGAAAAGGTGAATTGGTAATCATCAACTTTGTACTAGACAACAAACAAGAAATTGGTCTGGATATGAGATGTCTGTACAAGTTGGGATTCTCAGAATTAAAGATCGTATCCACAACTATCAAGCAGATGAAAAAGATTCAAATAAGACAATAAATAGTTGATGTGCTTAAGACAATCTTCATAAGAATCGATCAGCTAGGTGAGATCCCTGCTGATGAAATTGATACCTTTCTTAATCGAGGCAAAGCTGCAAGAGTTAGAGTAACAAGCCAGCGAGCTAAAAGAGACATCACTTTACAAGTTCCAGAGGGAGTTGAATTCAGAGAGAATACTTATATCACTCAACCTTTGGAAGGATTCTTGTATCTGGATGTGGAAGGTAATCAATGTTTCTTGAAAGAAACAGATCTTCATTTGGCAAATCTGGAATTGATTCTGTACTTGAGAATTCTATGTGATGACTCAACTCAGAACTCAGTATTCAGATATCATCTCAACAATGAGTTGGCGTAGTCAGGAGGTAACATATCTTGTGGGGGAGCTAACCCGACTCAATGCACCAAACTGGGGTACCAAACACATCAACCGCCCCGGTGGGGGAGCTATACAGCGTCCACCGTTGCGTTTTGGAATCCGCAGATTCCTCTGTTGTAAAGCCGCAGCTATACCCATAGAGGACAACTTTGTCCTTAATTAGAACAGCTTTGTTCTCGTAGGACAGCTTTGTCCAGGACAACTTTGTCCATAGGATCCGGATCAACCACAAACAAACAATTAATTCAATCGAATCATCAGTCAAATCGCGCATATATATATATTCAATACTCATCATAGCATACACCTAATCAAGTGCATACTATACTGTGTCAACATGGTATATTCTAGCATCATCATGCAATCCTACACTTGAACAAGTGCGTGTACAAATCATGGTTTACAATTCTGTAATCATTGTTAATATATGTTATAGGTATATTAATCGTTATGTTATCAGGCACTCACCTGTCGAGTTAGAATACTTCTCTCTACGATACTGTAGCTTCTAGATCAATCGGAATACCTAAACAAGGTTTACAACTATTAAAACCTTGCAAAACAGATTCTGCCAGGGGCAGGGCACGCCCGTGCCTTTCGTGGCATGCCCCGGGCCCCGTACCTGGGTCTCAGGTACACCCCGTGACTTCAGGGTACCCCCGGGCTCGCTAGGGTTACGCACGCCCCGTACCCTTGGGAGGTACTGCCGTGCCTCCTAGGTACGCCCTAAGGTACGGTCTGTTCTTGAGAGGCATGCTCGTGCCCTTTAATGTATAGCAGCAGGTTCGTGCAGAACCTGCTGTTTTCCCATCCAAATCATACCAAAACTCAACCAGAGTATCACCAATCCATTTCTAATGTTCACATGTGAAAATGCCCATCAAAAGCAACCTAAAAACAACATCTTTACATACCAAAACATCAAAATCAGAACTTGGGATCAAAATCATCATTTTGACCCATTAGCTACTTTAATTCTCAAAATTCATTCAAACCTTCATTTAAATTACAGATTCTGATTTCTATGAAGTTAGAAATCACCTAGATACAAATTGGCAACATCAAACTTAATTCTTGGCATCAATTTCACCCAAACCCAAATTGGAACCTAACTTGGTGAAACTTAGAAAATCAAGAACAAAGATTAAGAACTCACTTGCAGATTAGAAGTATGAGATTTATCAGCAGATTGGAGTTGAGATTAACACTTGAATTCAACAAATCAGATTGTTAATTGAATCTTCAATGGCTTCTCCTTCAATTTTGCAAACCAAGAGCTAAAATGAGATAAGCACAAGAAACTTTGTCTGTGTGTTGAGTTGCAAGGGGTGGCTCACGTGGCTGTAAACTAGATACCTACTTGTGGGTTATTTCTATCCACAAGTGGATATCTTGTTCCCCTTTCCAACTTAAAACTTAATGCACGAGTACCCTCATATCCTCCTCGGTCTCCCATGTCATGTTAGACCCTAGGTTGTGCTTCCACTTGACTAAGACCAGCTGAATAGTTTTCTTTCTCAGCCGTTTGGTCTTCGTGTTCAGAATCTCGACGGTTTCTTCCACAAGCCGTGTAGAAGAATCAACTTTCAGATCATGCAGAGGTAGAACCTGATCTTCATCCACCTTGCACTTACGAAGATAGCAAACATTAAAGGTATTGTGAATACCTGATAACTCTGGAGGTAACTCCAAAGATACTGTCTGCTCGTTGACTTTCTGGATAATTCTGAAAGGACCAATATATCTCGGACTAAGCTTTCCCTTCTTGCCGAATCTGATAACACCCTTCCAGGGAGAATCCTTCAAGAATACCCGATCACCAATTTCAAGGTAACCGGCCTGCGTTTAGGATCAGCATACATCTTTTGCCTATCCCTGGCTGCTTTAAACTTCTCATGTGCAAGCTTAACTTTATCTGCTGTAATCTGGACCAGATCAAGTCCAGCATATTGCTTCTCCCCTGGTTCAAGCCAACAGGTAGGTGTGCGACAACGCCTACCATAAAGCATCTCATACGGTGGCATACCAATACTAGAATGATATGAGTTGTTATAAGCAAACTCAATCAAGGGAAAATGAGAATCCCACGAGCCACCGTATTCAAGTACACATGCGCATAACATGTCTTCAGGAGTTTGGATAGTCCTTTCAGACTGTCCATCTGTCTGTGGATGGTATGCGGTACTCAAACAAACACGAGTACCGAGCTCCCGTTGGAGACTGCTCCAAAAGTGTGAAAGAAATCGTGTATCCCTATCAGAAACAATAGATAGAGGAACACCGTGTCGAGCAACAATATCATTTATATATATAACTGAGCAAGTCGAGGCATAGAAGAAGATTCATTCACAGCTAGAAACTGTGCACACTTGGTGAGTCTATCAACAATCACCCAGATCATGTCATGCCCTTTAGAAGTCCTGGGCAATTTAGTAACAAAATCCATGGTGATGTTGTCCCATTTCCATTCAGGAATTGGTAATTGTTGCAAATTACCATAGGGTCGTTGGTGCTCGGTCTTCACCTATGCACATATCTGACATTTCTCCACATAAGAGGCAATGTCACGTTTCAGAGTAGGCCACCAATAAAGTGCCTTAAGGTCATGGTACATCTTCGTGCACCTAGGATGAACAGATAGACGAGAATTGTGCGCCTCCTTCCAGATAAGATCCCGGTTCCCTCCGATGCTAGGTACCCAGATTCGGGACCTGTATGTCTTCAATCCCCTGCTGTCATCTTGTAGCTGCTCCTTCAATTTAACCATAACTTTTGCCTTTAGATTTGCTTCTAATAAGGCTTCATGCTGAGCCTCATTTAAAAGAGTGGTAAGATCAGAAACAATAGTAATTTTCATGAATTTAACAGTTTCTGAGGAGCCCTTTCGGCTTAAAGCATCAACCACCACGTTAGCCTTGCCCGGGTGGTATTTGATTTCACAATCATAATCATTAATTAACTCGATCCACCTGCGTTGCCTCATATTGAGATCCTTTTGTGTAGAAACATACTGGAGACTCTTATGATCAATGAATACCACACATTTGGTGCCATACAAGTAGTGGCACCATAATTTCAGAGCAAAGACAACAGCTGCCAACTCCAGATCATGAGTCGGATAGCTCTTCTCATGTGGCTTTAGTTGGCGGGAAGAATAAGATATAACCTTGTCCTTCTGCATAAGGACACTTCCCAAATCTGCATAAGAAGCATCACAGTAAACAATAAAATCTTCTGACCCATCAGGCAGAGTCAGAATTGGAGCTTGACATAAAAGTTGTTTCAATGTCTGGAATGCATTGTCTTGTTCATCAGACCACGAATAAGGAACATCCTTTTGTGTAAGCTTCGTCAAAGGACCTGCGATCTTACCTAAAGTTCAATTAGATTAGGGAAAAGAACTAAATCGCCGATAGTACCCGACAAGTCCTAAGAAGCTACGAATCTCAGATGGGGTTTTGGGAATTCCCCAATTCATCACTGCCTCAACCTTGGCTGGATCAACCATTACACCATCCTTGCTTATCACATGCCCAAGGAAGTGTATCTTTTCGAGCCAGAACTCGCATTTAGAAAATTTAGCATATAATTGTTCTCGCATCAATGTGTCAAGAACTATGCGAAGATGTGTCTCGTGTTCTGCTTCAGATCTGGAATACATAAGAATGTCATCAATGAATACAATGACAAATTTGTCAAGAAAGGCACGACAGACACGGTTCATAAGATCCATAAATATGGCTGGAGCATTTGTCAATCCGAAAGGCATCACAAGAAACTCATAATGCCCATATCTCGTCCTGAAAGCCGTTTTTGGAATATCTTCATCGCGTACACGGAGTTGATGATAACCAGAACGAAGATCTATCTTTGAAAAGCATGTAGCACCCTTAAGTTGATCAAACAAATCATCAATACGAGGAAGAGGGTACTTGTTCTTTACAGTTCGTGTATTCAGCTCCCTGTAGTCAATGCACATCCGCATCGTCCCGTCTTTCTTTTTAACAAACAAAAATGGAGCTCCCCAAGGCGAAGAGCTGGGACGAATGAAACCTCTATGAAGAAGTTCCTGTATCTGAGTCATCATCTCGCGGACCTCATATGGTGCAAGACGATAAGGAGATCTTGCTACAGGCGTAGCACATGGTACAAGATCTATCTGATATTCAACATCTCTTACCGGTGGCAAACCCGGTAATTCATCAGGGAAAACAGCCGGGTATTCAGAAACTACCCGAATGTCATTTACAGCTTTCTTCTCCATATGTGTATCAATAACATGAGCCAAATAGGACTCACATCCCTTGGCTACAAACTTGCGAGCTTTCATTAGAGAAATCAATGGAGTTTCAGAAGTTCTTCCTTCACCACGAGCCACAGCATATGACCCGCCAGAGAAAGGAATCTTAATAATTGTTTTCGAACAAACAATCTCAGCATTTTGTTTGCTGAGCCAATCCATCCTGATTACTACATCAAACCCAGCAATCGGCATAACCAGAAATGAAACAGGGAAACTAGTCCCGTCAATATCAATCAGTGCAATAGGAACTCTATGAACAACAGAGACTATCCTACCACTAGCAACTTCAACACTTAACGGATCAGTCAGTGTACAGATAGGCAATTGTAGTTTAGCACATAAGAATGCAGAGATGAACGAATATGTTGCTCCTGAATCAAATAAAACACAGGCAGGAGAACTATTAATAAGAAAGGTGCCAGTGATAACATCACCTGCAGCCTTAGCCTCATCGGCTGTCATCTGGAATGCCCTGCCTGGAGCAACATTCTTTCCCCGACCCGAGGAAGATCCACCAGCTCCTCCTGATCCGCTGTTGGAACCCGACCTATAATCAGCCGATCGGTGTCTCGGCTTGAAGCACTTGAAGCATACAATATCTCTATATTTACAGCTTTTAGCTGTATGCCCCTTTTGACCACATTTAGGACACCTTGCAGTATCCTTGGTACAATGCCCAGGATGCCTTGATCGACACGAAGCATACCACAGATCATCAGACGGATTATACCTGGAACCCCCTTGTTGCTGCTGGTGTTGCTGAGGCTGTCTCTGCCATGATCCTCCACCTGAAGCCTTCGACCCCGAAGACTGTTCAAACTTCCTTTAGGAAGTTCCCCCAGCTTGTGTAGCATGATCGGTCTCATACCGGCATGCCATATCGAATGCCCTATCCAGAGTAGTGGCAAATCGGACGGATGATCGATACTCCGGTGGCAGAGCAAGTGCAAAGCCGTTAATCTTTGCTTCTTCGTCCGGTAAGGAACCCTGCACGAAACGAACCAATTCGGTATACCTGGTGATGAGTTCCTCAATAGATCGATTGCCTTTAGACAAGGCTCGGAACTCATTATCCACAGCTTCTACCGCCTGGGCTGAACAGTATTTAGCCCTCATAATCCTCAGAAAATCAGACCACGTCATAGAGTTGAGGACAGTAGCCGGTGTAGAAGCAATCACCGTATCATACAAAGACACCGCTCTACCTCACAGCATCTTTCGTGCATATGCCACCTTCTTGGATTCATCAGCCTCACATGTCTCGAAGGCCAATTCAGTATCGCGGATCCACCGCTCAGCGATCACCATATCCATATTACCTTCAAAGGTCGGTGGTGAACACATCATGAAGGCCTTTAATCCCATGGCATCTTCTTTTCGGGAACACGCTCCTCAGAGGCCTTAAGACGAGCCTCCAAGTCGCGAATATACGCCTCCCGATCATCACTCCCAGACATAGTCAATCTCTAAGATCTGTTAGATCATTAAAGTCAAACATACTTAGTATACTTTTCCATACTTGATTAATCATGTTAATCAATAAACAAATAATCAACAACTGTGATAGTTATGTGAATCATATCACTCTCTCTCACACTCCAACACCTCTCGAGGAACACTTTAAATAATGGTCGAGAACCGGAATTTGAGACTGAGTACTTACTCAAGTACCCAATTCACTAAAACTTAGGCTCTGATACCAGCTTGTAACACCGCCGTTTCGAGAACCAGATTTTTCTTTTTAAAACATTTATTTATCTTATTCATTTGAAAACATGCAGCGGAAATAGAAAACACGTGGCAAATATATTACAATCAAAAGTTGCCACATACTAGTTTGGTGTTACTGTTACTTATCCGGTCGACCATTATCAAATACATACAAACATAATATCAGAGCTATTACAAACACAGTGTTCCTCCTAAGAAATCAAACTACCCGCAGGGTCCTGAGCTCACTAAGGATCACCAGTACATGTAGGGTGTAGCATCTGTTAGCTATAATAGCTAGTGAGTACTCAAATAGCATATGATTAACATAAATACATCACAAATCATCAATCATGCTTAGATAATTATATCCTAGCATCTCGCGATGAGTTGGCATAGTCAGGAGGTAACATATCTTGCGGGTGAGCTAACCCGGCTCAATGCACCAAACTGGGGTACCAAACACATCAACCGCCCCGGTGGGGGAGCTATACAGCGTCCACCGTTGCGTTTTGGAATCCGCAGATTCCTCTGATGTACAGCCGCAGGTATACCCAAAGAGGATAGCTTTTTCCGTAATTAGAACAGCTTTGTTCTCGTAGTACAGCTTTGTCCATAGGATCCGGATCAACCATAAACAAACAATTGATTCAATCGAATCATCAGTCAATGCGCGCATATATATATATATATATATATTCAATACTCATCATAGCATACACCTAATCAAGTGCATACTATACTGTGTCAACATGGTATATTCTAGCATCATCATGCAATCCTACACTTGAACAAGTGCGTGTACAAATCATGGTTTACAATTCTATAATCATTGTTAACATATGTTATAGGTATATTAATCGTTATGTTATCAGACACTCACCTGTCAAGTTAGAATACTTCTCTCTACGAAACTGTAGCTTTTGGACCAATCTGAATACCTAAACAAGGTTTACAACTATTACAACCTTGCAAAACAGATTCTGCCAGGGGCAGGGCACGCCCGTGCCTTGCGTGGCACGCCCTGGGTACGTCCCGTACCTGGGTCATAGGTACACCCCGTGACGGCAGGGTACCCCCAGGCTCGCTAGGGTTAGGCACGCCCTGTACCATTGGGAGGTACGGCCGTGCCTCCTAGGTACGCCCTAAGTTACGGTCTGTTCTTGAGAGGCACGCCCGTGCCCTTCAATGTACAGCAGCAGGTTCGTGCAGAACCTGCTATTTTCCTATCCAAATCATACCAAAACTCAACCAGAGTATCACCAATCCGTTTCTAATGTTCACATGTGAAAATACCCATCAAAAGCGACCTAAAAACAACATCTTTACATACCAAAACATCAAAATCAGAACTTGGGACCAAAATCATCATTTTGACTCATTAGCCACTTTAATTCTCAAAATTCATTCAAACCTTCATTTAAATTACAGATTCTGATTTCTATGAACTT
This sequence comes from Dittrichia graveolens, assembly GCA_038502395.1. Taxonomy (NCBI): domain Eukaryota; kingdom Viridiplantae; phylum Streptophyta; class Magnoliopsida; order Asterales; family Asteraceae; genus Dittrichia; species Dittrichia graveolens. Next base: position 44,340,971 of record JARJIL010000009.1, on the reverse strand, counting down.
AGAAATCACCTAGAAACAGATTGGCAACATCAAACTTAATTCTTGGCATCAATTTCACCCAAACCCAAATTGGAACCTAACTTGGTGAAACTTAGAAAATCAAGAACAAAGATTAAGAACTCACTTGCAAATTAGAAGTATGAGATTTATCAGCAGATTGGAGTTGAGATTAACACTTGAATTCAACAAATCAGAATGGTAATTGAATCTTCAATGGCTTCTCCTTCAATTTTGCAAACCAAGAGCTAAAATGAGATAAGCACAAGAAACTTTGTCTGTGTGTTGAGTTGCAAGGGGTGGCTCACGTGGCTGTAAACTAGATACCTACTTGTGGGTTATTGCTATCCACAAGTGGGTATCTTGTTCCTCTTTCCAACTTACAACTTAACGCACGAGTACCTGTTTTAACTAACGGGGATATTTTTGGAAACCTCGTTCTAAACCATTTAATAATTCATTATTATTATCTATTTTCAATAATATTTTTAATATTATCATTTCTTTATTATTTTCTTTTATTTTCCCATTTAATCCAATATATATATTTAATCCCTTTTATTCAATATTTAATTAGAATTTAGACGTACCAGATTCGAACACGAATAGGCCCATTTTGAGGTTGTTACACTGACTAGTCAGCTTCAGCTGAGTAGTCAGCGTATAAACAGATATAGAGTTTTCTATGTAAGTACTAGTTAGCTCGGTGATTTCTAAGCTGAGATAAGTTTTAAAGAATGAAGACTTGAAGACTTGAAGGCTTGAAGATTCAAGAATCCAAAATTCAAGAAGTCAGCTTGATACACGTGTGTTGCGATAACTTTGTAAGTTCAAAGTTCAAGAGAGTTTTCAAGAGTTCTTGTTAATCAGTTTTTAACAAGAAATTCAATCATCAATTACTTTTTGATTCAAGAGTGTTTAGAGAGAGTTAAGGTTATAATCATTGTAATATCAAATCATCCTGTTGATTCGATTAGAGAGGTTTAACACTGTATCGGTTGCTTGTTTACCCTCTTTGGGACCAACACAAAATGCCTCAGAATATCTACAAAAACTGAAATACCCTTGACTAACATTAAGGTTTAGCAAACTCTGATAGAATGAGTGCAAACTCTGATAGAGTTGAATTACAAAACTATCGATACTCACAAAATATTCTAAACGAAGTATTTATAAACTCTTGATCTTCCTGAAAAACTATCGAAATACTTAAACACAATTCAATCAATTCACTGAAATACTTTCAAAACACAGGATGTTTATTAATAATCAAAGATGATTACAATATTCACCTACACCTCCAATCTAACTCTTTTGTAAGAGGAAGAACACACTTTGTTCTTAGGTTTCAAAGAAACTTAGAGGCTAATACACTTTCAGAAAAACAATAAACAATACGAATGAGTGCAAACTCTGATAGAGTTGAATTACAAAACTATCGATTGACGTTTAGTAAGCGTAATGAAAACTGCGAGGAGGGAATGGCTTATATATGTAATGCATATTAAATGCAATTCAAAATGCCTCAGAATATCTGCAAAGACTAAAATACCCTTGACAAACAGTTGAAGAAAGATTTAGAACTAACAGTTGAAAACTGTTTGGTTAATGAACTTCAACTGTAACACTCCCCCTTATATGATTTGGCAACTTGTCTAACAGTTGTGGTGCCTACGTACTAACAGTTGAGAACTGTTAGTTTTAATTTGCACTGAAGATCCATGAACACTTACATAAACAGTTGTTAGACTTAAGACTAATAGTTTCAAACTATTTGTATGAAACCACAAAACACAGAAAGATAAGCTAACAAACCATTATTCTAAGTTAATCATTCCAATATTTGAGATTAGAAAGTTAAACCTGCTCACATCAAATGCTTTAGTGAACAGATCAGCTAACTGATCATCAGTATGAACTTTCATAACTTGGATTAACTTTTTCTCATTGCAATCTCTGATGAAGTGAAACCTGATCTCTATGTGCTTTGTTTTTGAATGCTTCACATGATTGTTAACAATGCTGATGGCAATTGTGTTATCAACATAAATAGGAGTATTCAAGAAAGTCATACCATAATCCAAAAGTTGATTTTGGATCCACAATACTTGTGAACAGCAACTTGATGCAACAATATATTTAGCCTCAGCTGTTGAAGTTGTAATTGTTGTTCGTTTCTCGCACTGCCAATATACCAACCTTGAGCCAAAGAATTGACATCCTCCAGAAGTTTATTTCATATCCACATTAGCTCCACCATAGTCACTATCAGAGTATGCCACAATTCAAATTGTGAATCCTTAGGATACCAAAGACCCAGTTTTTGTTGGCCTTTGGGGTACCTAAAGATCCTCTTTATAGAAAATAGATGTGACATCTTGGGATTGCATTGAAACCTGGCACAAACACACACAGCAAACATTATATATGGTCTAGAAGTAGTTAAGTACATTAATGAGCCTATCATAGACCTATACAAGTGTATGTCTACATCCTCCCCCTCAGGATCTTCTCCCAACTGTTTGTGTGTTTCCATTGGAGTACTTGCCAGATTCACATCTTGATAGCCAAACTTGTCCAAAATATTTTTGACATACTTTGACTGACTAAGAAAGATACTGGATGGCTTCTGCTTCACCTGTAATCCTAAGAAAAATGTAAGTTCTCCCATGGAACTCATCTGAAACCTCTTATGCATGATGGCTTCAAACTCCTTGCAAAGATTGTCATTAGTGGATCCAAAGATTATATCATCAACATAGATTTTTACAAGCAAAATCTCGGTTTTAACAATCTTTGTGAGCAATGTCTTATCAATAGAGCATCTTTTAAAACCATTTTCAATTAAGTGAGATGACAATGTCTCATACAAAGCTCTAGGAGCCTGATGTAAACCATATAAGGCTTTATCCAACCTATATACCATATCAGGATATTTTGAGTCTTCTAAACCATGTGGTTGACACACATATACCTCCTCATCAGTTTTTCCATAGAGAAAAGCGGATTTGACATCCATTTGATATACCTTAAGCACTTTGAAGCTTGCATAAGCAAGGAACAATCTTATTGCTTCTATTCTTGCAACTGGAGCAAAGACATCATCATAATCTATACCCTTGAGTATAACCCTGTGCAACAAGCCTAGCCTTATTCTTGATAACTATTCCTCTTTCATCCTTGTTATTTCTAAACACCCACTTGGTGCCAATAGCTCTTTTGCCTCTTGGAAGTTCTACCAACTTCCACACTTGCTGAATTTGGAACTGTAAAAGTTCCTCTTGCATTGCTTCTACCCATGAAGGGTCTTTTAATTCCTCCATTGCTTTCTTTGGTTCTATCTGAGATAGAAAGCAGGCATTCACATCAAATTGTTCAAGAGGTACACCACTATTTTCATTTTGCAGAATAGCTCTTGTTCGAATGGGAGTGGTAGGATCACCTATAATCTGCCTTATGGGATGATTCTTGTGAATTCTTGATGTAGGGATGTTCTCTTCGTGCAATACTTTCTCCAAATTTGACATATCAACATCAGAGTCCCTTTCATTCCCAGAAGAGTTACAAACTTGATCTACAACTGTTTGATGTTCAGATGCATGGTGTTGGGGAGGAACATGAGATTCCATGTCCTTTGAAGGATCAGCATCATCACTCATTTGACCAACAACATTGGAAGAACAACTTTGAGTCAAGGGAATCACTACAAAGTCTTCAGACACTTTGTTTTCACCAACAGCTGTTGGGATTGAACTAACAGTTTCAAAACTGTTGAAACTGTTGGAAACAGTTTGTTGGTCTGTACCACCAGCTGTAGGGACACCTGCAACTGTTTCTGTAGGAAACTCAGAAGACAGAGATTTGGTGAATGCATCAATATCAAATAACCACTCAGGACCATTACCTGCAACATTGATCCTATTCTCATTGAAAGACACATGCATACTCTCTTCTATGATCCTAGAAACATTGTTGAAGACTCTATATTCTTTGCTTTGAGTGGAGTATCCTACAAAAAATCCTTCTTCTGCTTTACTTTCAAACTTGCCTAAAAGTGACTTGGTATTAAGGATAGTGCAGGGACATCCAAATGGTTTCAAAAAGTTGATCAATTGCTTTTTTTTAAGAAACAACTCATAAGGAGTTTTCCTTTTGGACTTGATAACTTCTACTTTATTCTGAACATAGCAAGCAGTGTTCACAGCTTCTGCCCTAAAAGTCATTGGGAGCCTAGAATCATTTAGCATTGATCTAGCAGCCTCTATCAGAGTCCTATTCCTCCTCTCAGCCTCTCCATTCTATTGTGGAGTCCTAGGAGCACTATATACTATCTTTCAATCCTTTTTTTCTCACAAAAACTGTTTAGCTCATAGTTCTTGAACTCAGAACCATTGTCAGATCTAATGACTTTCACTTTCAAATCAGATTGATTTTCAATTCTAAGAATAAGAGATTTAACTAACTCAACAGTTTCATCCTTAGATCTAAGAAATTGAACCCAAGTGAATCTGGTGAAATCATCAACTATGACTAAACAATAAGCTTTTTCACTATACTAATCACAGATGTAGGACCAAAGAGATCCATATGCAATAGTTGTAAAGGTACATGAGAATTCCTTTTGGGGTAAACCTCTTACCAAACTGTTTTAGCTAACAAATTCATGGTTTTAAAGTTCATGTGACACATCCTTCTATGCCAAATGGCAGACTCATCATGAGATGCCTTTGAGAGTAAACAACTTAAAACATTATGCTGAGCAACTTTTTGTGTATCCAAACAGTATACATTATCCTTTCTTGGTGTTCCTAAAAGAATATCCTTTTCAGTTAACTTAAAATCTTTTGAAAGGATAATGCATTCAATATCTGTAAACAAGACTTTGTCCCTAATGTCACAGATTTAAGACACACTCAATAGATTGTACTTGAGTTGTTCAACAAAGAAAATATCATTAAAAGTAAGGGTACATGCCTTAACAGCTACTTTACCTGTGATTTTTCCTCCCTTTTAATTTCCTCCAAATGCTACACATCCTCCATAGATTATTTTGAAATCCTTCAAGCAATGTGGATTTCCAGTCATGTGCCTTGAGCATCCACTATCCACATGCCAGATAGCTCCTTGATTGGCCCTATAAATGCTGTACACAAAAGAAAATCAGTTAGTAACATGAAGTACCCAGGCCATGCAGGTCTTGGGTACACCATTCAATTCATAATACTTAACCAAAGATTGAGTTTTCTTAATTTCATCCTAGTTATATTTCTCTATTCTATTTGAAGAGTATTTATTGAGAACATGTGGTTTCTAACTGTTGTGATTAACATGTGGCTTGATTTGACTTTCAGGTGGATTATCAGTTTTAGCCTCTTCAAAAATTGTTTGTTTCTGCAATTTTACCCAAGCCAGACAAACATTCTTTGATTTTGGCTTAACAGTTGAAAGACTGTTAGACTGTTTTGGCTTAACAGTTGAAGAACTGTTAGACTGTTTTGGCTTAACAGTTGGAGAACTGTTAGACTGTTTTCACGTACTTGGTTTCTGGGTTCTATAGAAATGTGGGTTATGATAACAGTTTGTGAGCCAAGTGCTTTGCTTTCCCACAAATGTAACACTTTTTGGTTTTGAGTATAGGCTACCCATTTCTTTGTGCCCATAACTGGTTTCTATTTCTTTGATTACCCCTCACTGGTGCTGAAGAAGGAAACTTTTGCACACCATACTGTTTGCATGTTCAAACAGGTACTTCAGTATGTTTGTTCACATGTTTGGATTTGGATTGTGTCTTTGAAGCTTCCTTCTTCTGCTTTGCAACTTCAACTTCACCAACCTTCTCCTTTCCTTTGACCTTATCACTAACAGTTGAGGTTTCTGGGTTAAAACTGTTTGGGTTCTGTTTGGGACTATTAGTGTAAAGGTGGGGACTGTTTTCAATAGTAGTGGAATTGTTAACAGATTTGAAGGGTTTTGGTTCACTGGTGGAGGGTCCAGAGGATGCTTTTACAAACATCACATGTTGTGAAGAAGATTTAGGTGTTGTAGGTTCACAACAGATGTGATTTTCAATTGGAATATCTTCTTCTTTCTTCACAAATACTTCCTTCTTCTCATCAATCACCTTATACATAACACCCTCATCTTCACTTTCAAGCTGTGGATCAGCTGACTTCAATTCTTCTTTTAATGGTTCATTTACATACCTTTAGCTATATTAGACATGGGAGTTATATAGTTATGATTGTATGGAGGTGGTGTCTGTTTATAGCCTATGCCTGTTTTTACCTTGTTTGTGATCTGTGATTTCAACAACAGTTTCAAGCTTAACAGTTGAAGCTTTGAACATGCTTAAATCCATGTCCACACCATCCAATTTCTTGGTTAACTCATCTATGTTACTCTCTTTTCCCCTCAACTTCTCCTTAAGACTATCAATCTCTTCTTGAAGTTGCTCTTTCTCCCACTTATGATAGTTTCTATCATAATCCATTTGCAGTTCATTAGCCTGATAATCTTTGATTTTCTTTTCAAAGCTTTCAATAACAGCACTGGTTTCATACCTTCTTTCTTCCATTTTGCTCAGAGCAGCACAAACCTTTTTGTTGTGCTCTCTAAACCATTTAACTATAGTTCTACATTCACCAGGACATAATTTAGAAGACACCTGAATGTCTTTTGTTTCTGATGAATCCATGTTGATGGAGAAGTCAGTCAATGCCATCAATGCTTTATTGTGAGTGGCTTGCTCTACTTGATCACTCCAATCAAACCCATGACCTTCTTGTGAGACCAATGCTGATGAGGTGGAACTTGAATTTTGACCTTGATGCTGGCCTTGTCCACCAGATCTGCATTCCCTGGCAAAGTGACCAGGCTGTTGACATTTGAAACATCTTACTTTGGATTTATCAAATCCAACCTGGCCATCAGCCCTGAAGTTCATGTTTTACCTTCCTGTTCTTTTGATGAATCTTTTTGATCTCATAGTTAGCATAGCCATCTACCACTTGAGATCCATCTCCTCAAGATCATCTCGATGCACTTGTTCAAGATCCTCATTTGTGAGAGTTGAATGTGCATGTCTATCAAGGAATGCTTCAAGCACTGCATCAGAAGTATTCACATCTACTCCAGTAACAGTACCTACACAACCATCAACTGAATTAGTTAAAGGAAGATTTGAGTCCATACCTGAGGATGACAGAAAAGCAGCATTGTGGCTAGGGGTCATAGACTTCCTTTCAATTTCCCCTTCAAACACAATCAAACTGTTGTATAGATCATCTAGTTCTATATCTGTAACACTGGAAAACTCAAGCCATTTTTTTTAAATACGCTGCGGAAGCTTTATGTAAACAAACCATTTCCATACAAACCAATATTAACAAATATACATCATTGTTCAAACAAAATGTCATCGTTGTGTTACAAAAACTATAGGCTCGTCTCTTTTCAAAAATTAATATTAGAGTTAGGTCAACTTCTCCTTCAGCTAACCTCATAAACACGAACCTACAAAAGAAACAACTGAGGGGAATTAGCACAAAGCTAAGTGAGTAGAGGCTAAACACCAAAAGCAAACATCCACAGTCAATATCAAAGCATGTAATCACATATTCCGAGAAGACCGGCGGTTCGGCGTAGAACCTACAACCAATGCCGGCCAAAGCAAAGGTTTACCGATAGCCCCCACTGAATTGGCACAGTGAAAATCCCCCTCTGATGCAACATATGCACCAGTAAGGCTAACACTTTTCAACCAACCAGTGAACGAGCCCAGCCCAATCCTACGTATTGCTGACTTCCCAACGCAACTCAAAATCATCCTAAGAGTGCGTATCGACCAAATAAATATGCAGCTGATATCAATCATCAATAATCACAATCAACAGTTCAATCAATCCAATCCAATCTCAATCACAATCATGCATCACATCAATAACATTAACCGAAATGTAACACCCGCAAACCAGGGCTAGTAGATTAGCGGGTTTACGGTATGTATTTGTTTGTGTTTTAATTTCTTTAATTAATTAGGTAATTAATTGAGTGGTATTAGTTTATTAATTAACTTATCAATCAATTGAATTAGAATTAATAGTTTGTATGTATATGTGGCCGTATGCATGTATGACCGTAAATATATAAATATATTGAGAGTGGAGTACACGTGGGGGGTGTGAGTGAAATTTAGGTGACACCTATTTGCATGTCATCTTATGTGTTTGTGTGTGTGCACACTTGCTGCCATTAACTCAAAATTAACGAATTGTATGTGTGTGTGTTATCTCTGCCAAAGAAGAAACCGAAGGAAGAAATAGGAGAAAAAGAATCGGAATTTCAATTTGGGTTTTTATAGATTAAGGTTGGTATTTATATGATTATGTTATATTATTGTTCTTCATTAATATGTTTTTCATCTGAACCTATATTCATAAATGATTAAATGGGTCTTTGCATGTTAGTATGAAGAACATCATAATTGGTTTTGTAGGAAATCCATGCACGCCAACACCCGTACACAGCAGAAGCAACGACATCAAAAACTGGGGTTTTCGGGTATCAATACTGGCATGCATGTATTCCCCAAGTGGGGATCGTGACTACAAAACGAATATAGCAACAAGAACAAACAAGAGGGAGGAGAAATTATACCATCGTGAGGCTGGAACTATCCACCGAGCTAGGAAGATCTTTGAGAACTCGAAACCGAGTTCCTCTATTGATAGTCGACACCAAGTAGCCGAGATTCCGTCTTGCTAACGACCCGAGACACGAACCACACGTCGTCTTCGTGAATCTGGAGTAGCCACAACACTTGAACAACTTACCTTCACTTGATAGACTACCTTGCTCTCTTAGAACCAAGAATCATCTATGTATGTGTGTATATAATGAGCATGAAGCAAGAGTGGCAAATGAGAGAGTTCCAACCCTTTTATAAAGTCTGGAAATGGTCATGGAGTCACCAGGGTCGGCCAACTAGGCACACCTTTATTGGACCATCACAAAGGTCCAATAAAACAAAGGTGACACTTTGACTTCTACCTTCACGGGCTCTCACGGGCCGTGAAGCACTAGTGAAGGCCTTACTCCCACGACTACTTGTCTGGGTGGTGAAAGCTCGTGGAGGGTCGCCAGAAACCCTAATCTCATATTCTCTCATGTTTGCGTTGTGCTGCCGGAATCTACCCTTGGCGTGTGACCCAATAGGCTCGTACCTCATCAGCAGTGATGCTAGTACACGTGTATCAGTGGGCATATTCCAACAGACTCCCACATGCACATGATACAGCGTTACCAACACCACAGACAAGCAGTGGCTCTAGCAAAGCACACTTGCCCCCAAGTCGGTACGAGTTACGTCATCCTCGACAAATCCTAGTAGCCTAGATAGGCTAAAAGGTCCTATAGATAAGTGATCATAAATATCCCTTTGTTCGCGATATCCTTGTGAACACGAGACATGGAAAAATGTCAATCTCCAGATCGTTCAAGATTCTGTTTCTCGATTCTAGATTGGTGGTGACCAAAATAACAAGTTTGCAACTGATCTAAAATCATTGTAACTTGAGCACGGCCATGCATTTTTGGTGTCAGCGCCCAATCATCAAGGGGCCCAGGGATATCTCTCTAACCAGAGGAACAAATCCTTTTGACTACATAGCCCCGCCACATGCTTCTTACTTTATTTGATAACTCCCTTTATAGTGGCCAGTTATGAACCATGTTTGAAAGTAATTAAAATAAAGCAGACTCATGCTTTGGATACACATGTATCTCCGGTGTAAGGATGAAATGATATTATCATCCCGAGTCACTTGTGACCATAATCCATGAAGTGAACTCAGGTGTGGGTCTTCCAATCACTTGAAACTCATTTCAAGCACAGGTTAGTTTTGCGTCACTTGCATTCAACCCTTGATTAATGCATGATAAAACCCTAACCTCAGTCTTAACTCAAACTTCCTTCCCTTGAAGAATGACTGACTTTGGAAATCTAGAATGCATAAGCACTCAGGGAAGTGGTTAAACATACTAAGATGGAACACAGTAAAGACTAATGAAAGTAACCGCATCTGCGTATATATAGTCCCCACTATATATCAAAAGCAATCAAAAGTAACGATACTGCTTGTAGTTCCCAAAGCTAATATAAAACAATCAACAACTAAAACAATATTTCAAGTCAAATCATATGCATAAGAAATGCTTCATGACCTAGTATGACAAGCATCACTAGTCATTATGACTACGGCTTATTCAATGGATTTGCCATGCAACATCCATTGTATTCTTGTTATCCTCTCAATTATCTTTTGACCAAACTACTTATTCAAAGTATCCGTCAAAGAGATCATATAACGAAGCACTAAAGTACTCATATCCTCATTGTTATAAAAGTTCACAATAGGATCAGTGATACTTAAGAACTTCTCTAATCAGTAATTAACACCATATAGTAGGATCAAAGACTTCGATCAAGATCGACAATTATCCTATTAGAAATTAGTATTAGAGTAAAAACCTACTCCAAGGCTTATTTCTCGTCGTCAAACATCAAGAACATACACAAGTATTTCTTGTAATTCAAATTTTGTATCTCCTAAGTATTATCATGATACAATAATTCCCTATCTTAGGTTCATAGAACACTTAACAATGGGACATTATCTTCAATCAATACATACTTCTAGGTATACAATAAAACCTCCCACTAGCCCTGACATATGTAAAAGTCTTATCTATGCTCCTAGAAAACTCATGACTTTGATTTTCTCATGAAAGCAAATATCTTACTTTTATGATGTTAGTATAAGTCCAAAGGACTTATTCACACTTGTAGACTTAATTTGGATACTACGGATATCTAAGACCATCGGAGAGTGTGGTAAGCACTTCCTCAATACGAAGTTCCATAAAGGAACGCGGTCTTGTATATCCGTGTACTATCCTTTATTGCCGTAAGAAGGCAACAATAGCAACAAGTATCAAATGATCTTCAACATAGCCACTAGGAAAAGCTTCCACAAATATCATCACGAAACCTTTACCCCTAGTCGGTATTTGAAGTAGTCTACAGTACAATCCATGTTAATTCCATTTACACCATCTAGGTTTGCACCTTGGTATGGAATTAAGTAAAGTATTTGCATACTTGAAATGGATTTCATCTTATGATTAATTACTTCTTATAACCTCAATGAACTCAGGGCCCACTATGCTTTCCGATAGATGGTGATATGAACAAAACTCACCATCAAGTCATTACCACTTAGATGTGAGGAACCCATATCTCTTTCGCTACATGACTTCTATCAGCCTTGAAAGTAATTACTCATGGTCAGGATAACCGGCATTCTCATTCCGATATTTGATCATATGCTAGTGCCAACATCAAGTCTTTCATTTAAGTTGCACGTTCTTCCACTAGAATGCTCTAGTTATTATCTTCCTTTCGAGCAACAAAACATTGTTCTCGTAAGGTCAAATATCTAAAACCTATAAGAACCTTTTAAATGTATTAGCACCATTTAAGTCCTTCAATCTCCCACCAGATGTAGATTAAAAATCTCCAAATTTTTATATATATATACAAGCAAAGAACTCTTTCAAGATATATCTCATAAGGTGCTAAATAGACTTTCAAGTTGGATTAAGATTAAGGACTTGGCTCGTCACATTCAATGTGTATACTAACAAGTCGAATACACATATTTGACCCATTATTTACCATATCATTTTCAACAATATCAGGTTTCCTTCAACGTGACACCATGTACAAATGTGTCTATGTTAAGGAACGAATTGTGAGATAATCCCACAATTCATAATGTAGTCATTGATATAGATTTAAGGTATCTTAGCATCTTAACTAGATCTAAGCATCCTATCTATATGTCCCAATTGATTCTTTTAATTAGTTTCTCTTTGTTATGTGCTCGTATGGATTATCCACCAGAAGTGATCAATATCTTACAAGCTAGCATCCCTCTCACATATACCGTGAAGGGATTCATAATCATCTTTCCCTTATAGATAAGATTAGCATCAAATGTTTAACCCGAGGTTAAACTAGACCAAGATCCTAACCACACGGATCTAGGTGATACTTATCTTATTTACATGGTTAAGTAGATTATGACAAAGAGCCGACTAATCCAAACTATTTTGGACTTAGAATCAATCATTCATGATTAATTATTACTTGTAACATGTATGTCTTGACATGGATACTTTTGATTTCTATCAATCAACAAATATTTTTCTAAAACAAGATTCAAATTTCAAGTATGAATTCATCGTCATCAAATGTAGAATGATGTGCCTTGAAGGCCAAAATAAAACATAAGCTATGACATGAACAAACTTCGAAATCGAATAAGTAATGTGAAAAAATCTTTTACAACCCAAAAATTCAAAAACTCATCCATCGTCTTCATGAACATACAACAAAAACTAAACTTGCCTTACAGGGCATCAAAAACAAAGTAATAATGAAACCGGTCAGAATAGGCGAGATCAAAACTCCCAATTCTCTTGTAGAGGTCAATCTTTCGAGTTACCTCTTTTAGAGACCCGGTTCTTCATGCTCTTGGATCTTCTTTTAAATGGTACCTACACTTTGTAACAAAATTAATTTGTGACAAATGTGAGTTAATTAGCTCGGGTGAACAACCCACCGAAATAGAAGAATTAGCAATGAATCATGAATGTACCATGAGAGGGGAAATTAACTCTCTCTTTCCTTAGAAGTTTAATATCCCCTCGGCACGATGGGCATGCGTGATGGCCCCAATCTCCAAATCTTCCACAGAAGTAGCAAACAACTTTTTCTTTAATCTCTTCTTGAGGCACACAATCATTGTCCTCAGATTCAAAGTGGGGAATAGGCTTAGACACTCCAACCTTTTCCCTTTGTGTCGGTTTCTTCTTCTTTTTCTTTAGTTCCCTAGAACTCGTGGTAGGAATGGAAGAGGTGGATTCATGTTTGGCCATGTTAGACTCCGCAGCCTTCAACATACCATGCAATTCACCTAAGGTTTTCTCCATGTCATGCTTGTGATAGTTCATCACAAACTGATCATATGATGCGGGCAGGGACTGGAGTACTATATCCACAGCAAGCTCCCTCCCCATGGGAAAACCTAGTCTCTCCATTTGGTCCATGTACACCTTCATCTTAAGGACGTGGGCACTCACACTCCTACCTTCCTGCATTCTACAACCGACTAGGTTTTTAACACACTCATAGTGTTCCTCCCTTACTTGTTGTTGGAACATGTCCTTCAACTTGTCCATCATATCGTACACACTCATGTGCTCAAAGTGATTTTGCAACTCCGAGCTCATAGTTGACAACATGAGGCAGGCAACATCGTGTGTGTCCTCAACACGCTTTTCATACGTGTATCAGACGGACCAAGTCGCGTCGCTAGCAGGTGGTTCCGGAAGAGGTTCCTCAAGGATGTGCAACTTTGACTCATAGCGAAGGACAATTCTCAATTGCCTAAGCCAGTTAACGAAGTCCACTCCCGTGAGTTTCTCCATATGTAGGAACATACGAAGCGAATTGTTTGACGTGGTGTTATTTTCGTTTGACATCTATAAATAACAAGAATACACGTTTTAGTTAGTTTGATATAATCCTCCTTAAAATAATTACCCATAAAGTTTTAGAAAAACAACTTATCTTAACAAGGGCTAAGAACCATATTTTACTCCACTACATGACGGGTTTACCGCGGATCACTTCATGAAGCTATTTAGGCCGGTAACCATTTTACCATTGCAATCTCCATTGCAACTCTTAGACACTTGCGGGATCCAACGACGTAAAACGGTCGGTTGGCATGTTTGATCCCTACTTACACCAATCCCAAATTAAAATTCTTGGTTGACTCGTGCTTAGCTCGACAATCACACAAGGATTTTAGTTTGCAATTGTAAATCGTCCAACAAGATACATGGTAGCACACTCGATAATCATTGGCTCGTGCTAAGCTCAACAACCAATAACTCCAAGTCGCCACTCTCACCTTCCACACAGATCCACATGGAATAACTCGTGCTTAGCTCGACAATTATCCCATGCTTCACTAGAATCGGGTGTGTTATCTTATGGATGGTGCGTGATTTACGTTTTAGGAAACGGGCTTTTGTTTCTTGATTAAAACCAAGTTTTAATATTTGATTAACAATGTAACTAACAAAAACGATTTTCGCATTAAATATAAATACCAAGTTTATATTGTTTTGTTAATTGTGTACGCGCGAGATTTTTTTAACCAATTTAAAAACTCTTGTGATTTTGTTAACTTAGAAAAGTTATCAAGCATGCGAAGAAACATAAACAACCATGCAAGAAATATAAATCAAATCACACGCATACAAAGAGGTTGGTAACCATGCCTAAAAACCTATGCGTCCTACCCGCGAGCCAAGCCGGGAGGACTAGGTCTACTAAGGACACAAACCTAGACCATGGAGTGCTCCCACTGAATCCGCCACTTCCATCGAGACTAACCGGTCCCAAGGTCTTCAAGACGTCTCCTCGTGACTCTTGATTGTGGTCTTGAAAACATAACTACACAAATGAAAGGAAATGGCATGCAAACCACGCGCTTCCTATCACTCTAGTACAAGTACATATTAACAAATGAAACGGCATGCAAGCCGCGTTAATTAATTACAAACCGAACGAATAAATAATTAATTACATCACACGTGACACCAAGGTCACCAAATAAATCCAAACAACCAAACAAACCACAAGGCACAACCACAAGGTCTAGGGCGATGGTTACTAACTAAGAGCAACAAACAACAACTACAAAGCACGGTGTGCCAAAACCATGACCAAAGAATATTTCGGTAAGAATTTCCAACACAAACACTCAAGGCACAACAAGGAAATTCTTGTACATATGCATTAGGGCACAAAACCAACTTTTATACCCACATTCATATATACACAACATATGTGTATGCATGTATGCATCTCATGCCAAGACCATACCTTACATACCCATATTTGTACCAAAATATTACGAGGGGCTAAACAAACGGAATATGCCAAAAAATAGAAACTCCTCCGTGACCCGAAAAACCACGAAAAATTTTCTTTTAAGGACAAAAACTTCCCAGAAGCTCCTTCACGGCCCCTCACGGATCGTGAAGCCCAAGGGCCTCACGACCGATCACGGGTCAGAAGGGCTCGTGAGCCTAAAAACCAAGTTTCATGACTAAACTGTTCACGAGTGCCTTCACGACCTTTCACGGCTCGTGAAGCCCAAGAGCTTCACCACCGGTCATGGGCCATGAGGACTCGTGAAGCCTGAAAACACTTCCCACGACCAGACCCCTCACGAACACTAGTCGTGTGGCCTTCATGACTCGTGAAGAATACTTCACGGCCCGTGAAGGCCTACCGGACAGAAAAACGAATCTTCCAAAATGGTTTTTCGAGCCATTATCGTGCTATATCTTTGTAGACTAGGCTCTGATACCACTGTAGGAAATCCATGCATGCCAAGACCCGTACGCAGCGGAAGCAACGACATCAAAAACCGGGGTTTTCGGGTATCAATACCAACATGCATGTATTCCCCAAGTGGGGATCATGACTACAAACGAATATAGCAACAAGAACAAACGAGAGGGAGGAGAAATTATACCATCGCGAGGCTGGAACTATCCACCGAGCTAGGAAGATCTTCGAGAACTCGAAACCGAGCTCCTCGATTGATAGTCCACACCAAGTAGCCGAGATTCCGTCTTGCTAACGACCCGAGACACGAACCACACATCGTCTTCATGAATCTGGAGTAGCCACAACACTTGAACAACTTGCCTTCACTTGATACACTACCTTGCTGTCTTAGAACCAAGAATCATCTATGTATGTGTGTATATAATCAGCATGAAGCAAGAGTGGCAAATGAGAGAGTTCCAACCATTTTTTAAAGTCTAGAAATGGTCATGGAGTCACCAGGGTCGGCCAACTAGGCACACGCTTATTGGACCATCACAAAGGTCCAATAAAACAAAGGTGACACTTTGAGTTCTGCCTTCACGGGCTCTCATGGGTCGTGAAGCACCCGTAAAGGCCTCATAGGCCGGGTTCCACTGTAAACTCTAATTGGGCCAACGAGTGGTCCAATAAAAGCATGGCACCTACCTTCACGGGCCGTGAAGCACTCGTGAGGGCCCTGCTCCCACGACTACTTGTCTAGGTGGTGAAAGCTCGTGGAGGGTTTCTCTTCACGACCTCTTCACGTCCCGTGAGGGCCCGTGAAGGTCGCTAGAAACCCTAATCTCATATTCTCTCATGTTTACGTTGTGCTGCCGGAATCTACCCTTGGCGTGTGACCCAATAGGCTCGTACCTAATCAGAAGTGATGCTAGTACACGTGTATCAGTGGGCATATTCCAACAGGTTTTTGATAGAATATGATTTTGATGATTTATGTGTTCATATGATTCATATAGTTAATTGCATGAGAATGTATTAGAAATGTTTAATGTATGTTTCTAGAATGTTAGTTATGATTATTATGAAATATGGGTTTGAGTTATGCTATTTTGATGTTTGCGGATTTGATGAGTATGAAGTTATCGGATTGTTGAAGATAGGAAAACCCATTGTGACTAAATCCGATTATATAGAAATCCGAATCCTTAAATCCGGAAGTTTTGAATACCGACACTTATAAACCGAGACTTCGAAATCCTTGACTAAAAACCGATACTTGGTTTATGACAACTCCAAATCCGGAACTTAGTGAAATCCGATACTTACGACTTTGGAAACTTGAAATCCAATTAAGACAAAACAGACAAATTGGAACCCATCGGATTCCTAAATCCGACAGTTGTGAAATCCTTAGATAGTTGCGGATTTTGGGAAATCCGATACCTTGGTTGCGGATTTTCAAGAATCCGAGAGAGAGAATCCGATAGTTTTGAAATCCGATACTTTTGAGTTACAATTGTATTTGTTTATTGATTATTAAATGTTATGAATGAATTATAAATATATGATGAGATATATTTATGAGATTTGGACTGAATGGTTATTATTATGTTTTCAGGAAATCAAAAGGCTCAATAACATAAGAATTCTGAGTGCTTCATCTGAGATTGAAAGGTGAGTGGATGTTGGATGCGAATGGTAAAGATTGTGTGTAATATTACTGATGTAAGGCATGATTGTATGTGATGGTTTGATACTGAAATTGTTGAGTGTTATATATTATTGTTGACTGTTGCATGACTATTTGTTCGATACGCACTCTTAGTATGATTTTGAGTTGTGTTTGAGAAGTCAGCTATACATGGAATTGGGCTGGGCTCGTTTACTGGTTGGTTGAACAGTGGTAGCCTTACTGTTGCATATGTTGCTTCAGAGTGGGATTTCACTGTGCCAATTCAGTAGAGGGCTATCGGTAAAACCTTTGCTTTGGCCGGCATTGGATGTAGAATCTACGCCGAACCGCCGGTCTTCTTAGTGGTTGTGATTACATGATTAGTATTGACTTGATGTTTGCTTTTGGCTTTAGCCTCTACTCACTTAGCTTTATGCTAATTCCCCACAATTGTTGCTTTTTGCAGGGTTGTGTTTATGAGAGCTCGTGGAAGGAAAAGTTGACTTAACTCTGATGTTTAGATTTAAAATGAAACGAGCCAGTTTATTTTGTAACATAGACTTGTGCATGTTGGATTTTAAGAACATATATTTTGTTTATGTATGATTGTAATTTTTAAATGGAATGAATGTTTAAAGTTAATCAAAGCTTCCGCATCGCAATTTAAAAAATGGCTTAGATTTTACGGTGTTACAGTTTGGTATCAGAGCCTTTGTTTGGCGATGCAAGCACGGCTAGAGTGTTTGCATTCCCAAATCTTGGCTCGTGACAGGTCAAGCTTTCGTTAAGGGGGAATTAGAGTGAGTTAGAGTTGTTTGTAGTTGTTAGTATTTCGAGTACTAACGGTTTATGCTAATAAGTTGTGAGATGATGTAATTGTAACAGATATGGCTGAAAGAGAGACCCCTATCCTCCCTCCTGCTACTCAATCATCTGCAGAGGCACCAGTAATAGAAGAATTGGATGCCAATAACCGAGCAGGAACATCCGGCCAGGAACAGGAAGAAGATCAGAGTGAATACATATTTAAACTGGAGAATGAACTGATGGATCTTAGAGCTAAGCTAAATAACCTGGAACAAAGATTGACCCAAACTGAACAACCTCCAGTATCAGCTGCGATCTTTACTCAGGCAACCATACCACCAGTATCAATACCCCTACCACTAGTGACACACATGATACAACAACCTTTTTACTATCCGTATCCACAACAGGGAGATTACCCTTTTGCGTTTCCTGGGTTTAAGTAGCCTTGCACATACAAACAATTCCTGGACTGTAAGCCTTTAGAATATAATGGAAGTTCTGACCCTAACATAACCCTGAACTGGCTGAGGGAAATGGTAATGGCACTGGATGCCTGTAACTGTGAAAACGAACTTAAAGTGAAATATGCATCAAGGATGCTGAAGGGTGATGCTATGGTATGGTGGGATTAAATCACAGGCCATTTTACTGAACAACAACAAGAAAGCATTACTTGGAGTCAATTCCAAGAGAAACTTTGTGATCAATACTGTGGTACATTTGAAGTTGCGAAGATCAAGAAAGAATTTATGGACTTGCAAATAACCGGAAACATGACAGTGGATGGTCTGATTAAGCAAATTAATCAGAAAATGTGGTTTGTGAAGCACTGGGTACCAGACAAAGAATCTAAAATTGCTCACTTTGTTGGAGCGCCGCACCCAGATCTCCGTAGCGCCACTAGGTGGGCTACTACCTTATCGCAAGCATTCAACTTGGCAAAGATAGAGGAAGGGGATTTAATTGCTAGGAATAAATGGAATGGGGAAAAGACTGCCCAACAAAAGTCAAAGATTGATCATTACAATTCCCAACAAAGACTGGGTGGGCAAGGCGGCGGATATAAGCAAGGAGACCAGAGTAGAAGGTCGAATATCAGTGGGTCAACACAGAGGGCACCGTGGTGTAGTCGGTGCAAGTCATACCACAATGGGCAGTGTACGCCCCAATCTAGAAGGTGTGTCAAGTGTGGCCAGTTTGCCCATGAACTGGAGGATTGCAGGTTCCCACGCAGTGTCTATTGGAACTGTCAGAAGGAAGGGCACAGAGTGGGAGATTGCCCGGTGGGAAAGAAAGTGGGATCGGGAGCAGGGGGGACAGCTGGGGGATCATCTTCAGCTGGTCAGAAGAGAAAGAATCCATCTACTACTGAGGGTAGGGCTTTTAAGATGACGGTGGAGGATGCCACCACTACTGACGATGTCATAACTGGTATGTTTCTGATTAATTCTATCCCTGCAAGAGTGTTATTTGATTCTGGAGCTAATCGCTCGTTTGTGCCTGTGAAGTTTTGTGGTAGATTAAATATACCTGTTATTAAACTTGCTAGTGCCTTAGAAATAGAAGTAGCAGATGGCATGATGGTTCCAGTCATGACTGCTGTGGCTGGAGCTAAAATTGATATTGATGGTGTATGTTTTCCTGTTTACTTTCTTGGCATGGCTTTATCTGGTTTTGATGTTGTATTGGGGATGGATTGGTTAAGTCTGAATCAAGCAACTATAAAATGCCACTAGTAGTTAATCTCGTTCCCATTAGCGGATGGTACAAGGGTGATAGCAAGGGGTGAGAAAGCTGGGTGTGCAATTTCAATAATTTCATGTTTAAAAGCAAAGAAAGTACTGAGTAGAGGTTGTGAATCGTTTATAGCATATGTGATTGATGGAAAGAAAGAGAAACAAGCTATGACAGACATCCGGGTGGTAACAGAATACCCTGAGGTGTTTCCAGAAGAGTTGCCTGGGCTGCCTCCAGTTATAGAGCTAGAATTCAAGATAGATTTAATTCTGGGTTCGCGACCAGTGGCTAAAGCACCGTACAGATTGGCACCTTCTGAAATCCAAGAAATGATGACACAGATTCAAGACTTGTTAGATAAAGGGTTTATCCGTCCAAGTTTATCACCATGAGGTGCGCCAGTGTTATTAGTAAAGAAGAAAGACGGTACATTGCGTATGTGCATTGATTATCGGGAATTGAACAAGAGAACGATAAAGAATAAATACCCGTTACCCAGAATTGATGATTTGTTCGATCAACTACAGGGAGCTTCTTTCTTCTCGAAGATTGATATAAGATCGGGTTACCATCAGGTAAGGGTGTCAAAGGAAGATGTGTCAAAGACAGCTTTCCGTACGCGATATGGTCATTATGAGTTCCTGGTTATGCCATTCGGTTTAACCAATGCACCAGCAATATTGATGGATCTCATGAACAGAGTCTATCGACCATTTCTTGATAAGTTTGTGATTGTATTCATTGATGACAGTTTGATTTACTCGAAGACTGAGATAGAACATGAGCAGCATTTGAGACTGATTTTGGAAATTCTGATGAAAGAACAGTAGTATGCAAAGTTCTCGAAATGTGAGTTCTGGTTAAGAGAAGTTTAGTTTTTGGGGCATATAATCTGTAAGGAAGGGGTAAAGGTGGATCCTTCGAAGGTAGAGGCAGTGATGAATTGGAATGCTCCAAGAACACGGTCAGAGATAAAGAGTTTTCTGGGATTGGCTGGATACTACCGCAGATTTATCAAGGATTTTTCTAAGATTGCGGGTCCGTTAACCAAGTTAACTCGGAAGGATGTAAAGTTTATGTGGGGTAAAGAACAAGATAAGGCCTTCCAGATATTAAAAGAACTGTTGTGTCAAGCTCCAATCCTTGCTTTGCCAAATGGATCTGAAGATTTTACAGTATTTTGTGACGCATCATTGGCTGGTTTAGGGTGTGTATTAATGCAGAGAGATCGGGTGATTGCTTATGTTTCCAGACAGTTGAAACCACATGAAAAGAACTACCCGACTCATGACTTGGAGCTAGCAACAGTAGTATTTGCGCTCAAATTGTGGAGACATTACTTGTACGGCACCAAATGCGTAATTTGTACAGATCATAAGAGCCTGCAGTATGTGTTCACTCAGAAAGAATTAAATATGAGACAGAGACGCTGGGTAGAATTGATAAAAGATTATGACTGCGAGATTAGATATCACCCAGGAAAGGCAAATGTTGTGGCAGATGCCCTGAGTCGAAAAGGGAATGGAAGCTCTATTCAGTTTATGCGAATTGAGAATAGTATCTGATCTAATAGATCGACTAAAATTTGCTCAGATAGAAGCCCTTAAAGAAGAAAATTTAAAGACTGAGTTAATGAAAAAGAGAAAAGATGAATTGAATGATGATTCTCGTGGATTAAAAATATTCAAAGCTCGTGTGTGGGTGCCTAAGCTTGGAGAATTGAGACAATTAATTTTGACAGAAGCACACAAGTCGAGATTGTCCGTACACCCAGGAAGCACTAAAATGTATAACGATCTGAAAGTGCTTTACTGGTGGCCTACAATGAAAAAAGATGTGGCACATTTTGTGGAATCGTGCCATATTTGTGCGCAAGTGAAAGCGGAACACCAGAGGCCTTATGGGTCTTTGAAGCAGTTAGAGATTCCTAAATGGAAATGGGAGCACATCACAATGGATTTTGTAACAAAGCTACCACGAACTCAGAGGAATCATGTTATGATATGGGTGATAGTGGATCGTTTGACAAAGAGTGCTCATTTTCTAGCTACTTGTGAGACAGCTTCGTTGAGTAAACTGGCACAACTATACATAGACGAGATCGTTGCGAGGCATGGTATACCGTTGTCAATTGTGTCTGATAGAGATTCAAGGTTTGTATCCAATTTCTGGAGGAGTTGGCAAAGAGAATTGGGAACCATAGTTAATTTGAGTACAGCCTGCCATCCTTAGACAGACGGTAAAATTGAAAGAACCATACAGACACTCGAGGATATGTTACGAGCTTGTGTACTATAGTATGGTGGATCTTGGGATTCACACCTGCCATTTGTAGAATTTGCGTATAATAACTCTCATCACTCCAGTATTGGAATGCCTCCGTATGAAATGTTGTACGGTCGTCGCTGCCGTACTCCGACTTGTTGGTTAGAGGCGGGTGAGAAACAGTTTGTAGGTCCCGAGATAGTACAGTTGACTGCAGATAAGGTTGCTATAGCCAGAGATAAATTAAAAGCAGCCAGAGATAGACAAAGAATGTATGCTGATCCGAAACGACTTTCAGTAAAGTTTGAGGTGGGGGAGTTGGTATACTTAAAAGTTTCTCCGTGGAAAGGTGTAATTCGCTTTGGCAAACTTGGGAAGTTGGCTCCCCGTTTCATCGGTCCTTTCCGTATCCGTCAGATTGTGAATGATCAAGCAGTTACCTTAGATCTTCCTGTAGAGCTTGCTGGGATTCATGATACATTTAATGTTTGTTATGTGAGGAAGTGTAAGATTGATGATGAAAGCCAGATTCTCCCAGTGCATGAGTTGAAAGTTAATTCCAAGAAGAGACTTATAGAAGAACCAGTTGAACTACTAGATCGAAAGGTGACCAAACTTCGAAAGAAGCAGATACCTATGGTATTGGTCAAATGGAAACACAGTCTAGGTTCTGATCTAACCTGGGAGACTGAGGAGTAAATGAAAGATAGAAATCCCCGGTTATTTGAGCCGGAAAGGATTCCGAGGACGGAATCCTCATAAGGAGGGGAGATTTGTAACACCCGCAAACCAGGGCTAGTAGATTAGCGGGTTTACGGTATGTATTTGTTTGTGTTTTAATTGCTTTAATTAATTAGGTGATTAATTGGGTGGTATTAGTTTATTAATTAACTTATTAATCAATTGAATTAGAATTAATAGTTTGTATGTATATGTGGCCGTATGCATGTATGACCGTAAATATATAAATATATTGAGAGTGGAGTACACGTGGGGGATGTACACTTGTTTGCATGTTATCTTATGTGTTTGTGTGTGTGTACACTTGCTGCCATTAACTCAAAATTAAAGAATTGTATGTGTGTGTGTTAACTCTACCAAAGAAGAAACCGAAGAAAGAAATAGGAGAAAAAGAATCGGAATTTCAATTTGGGTTTTTATAGATTAAGGTTGGTATTTATATGATTATGTTATGTTATTGTTCTTCATTAATATGTTTTTCATCTGAACCTATATTCATAAATGATTAAATGGGTCTTTGCATGTTAGTATGAAGAACATCATAATCAGTTTTTGATAGAATATGATTTTGATGATTTATGTGTTCATATGATTCATATAATTAATTGCATGAGAATGTATTAGAAATGTTTAATGTATGTTTCTAGAATGTTAGTTATGATTATTATGAAATCTGGGTTAGAGTTATGCTATTTTGATGTTTGCAAATTTGATGAGTATGAAGTTATCGGATTGGTGAAGATAGGAAAACCGATTGCGACTAAATCCGATTATATAGAAATCCGAATCCTTAAATCTGGAAGTTTTGAATACAGACACTTGTAAACTGAGACTTCGAAATCCTTGACTAAAATCCGATACTTGGTTTATGACAACTCCAAATCTGATTGATATATATAGAGGAACAATGAAATCCGAATGATGAAATCCGATACCCTAAATCCGAAACTTAGTGAAATCCGATACTTACGATTTTTGAAACTTGAAATCCGGTTAAGACAAAATAGACAGATTGGAACCTATCGGATTCCTAAATCCGACAGTTGTGAAATCCTTAGATAGTTACGGATTTTGGGAAATCCGATACCTTGGTTGCGGATTTTCAAGAATCCGAGAGAGAGAATCTGATACTTTAGAAATCCGATACTTTTGAGTTTCAATTGTATTTATTTATTTATTATTAAATGTTATGAATGAAATATAAATATATGATGAGATATATTTATGAGATTTGGACTGATTGGTTATTATTATGTTTTTAGGAAATCAAAAGGCTCAGTAACATAAGAATTTTGAGTGCTTTATCTGAGATTGAAAGGTGAGTGGATGTTGGATGCGAATGGTAAAGATTGTGTGTAATATTACTGATGTAAGGCATGATTGTACGTGATGGTTTGATACTGAAATTGTTGAGTGTTATATATTATTGCTGACTGTTGCATGACTATTTGTTCGATACGCACTCTTAGTATGATTTTGAGTTGCGTTTGAGAAGTCAGCTATACGTGGAATTGGGTTGGGCTTGTTTACTGGTTGGTTGAATAGTGGTAGCCTTACTGTTGCATATGTTGCTTCAGAGTGGAATTCACTGTGCCAATTCAGTAGAGGGCTATCGGTTAACCTTTGCTTTGGCCGGCATTGATTGTAGGTTCTGCGCCGAACCGCCGGTCTTCTTAGTGGTTGTGATTACCTGATTAGTATTGACTTGATGTTTTCTTTTGGCTTTAGCCTCTACTCACTTAGCTTTGTGCTAATTCCCCACAATTGTTGTTTTTTGCAGGTTTGTGTTTGTGAGAGCTCGTGGAAGGAAAAGTTGACTTGACTCTGATGTTTAGATTTAAAATGAAACGAGCCAGCTTATTTTGTAACACAGACTTATGCATGTTGGATTTTAACAATAGATATTTTGTTTTTGTATGATTGTAATTTTTAAATGGAATGAATGTTTAAAGTTAATCAAAGCTTCCGCAGCACAATTTTAAAAAAGAAAATGACTTAGATTTTACGGTGTTACACGAAATCTTTACCATTCGCGATTAACGTCTACTCACCTCAAAACCAGCACGAGCTCATAAATCTAATTTTACTGAGTCTTTTGATTGCCTGAAAACACATCAATAATCAAATCAGTCTCGAATTTATAAATATATATATTCACATATGTTTATATCCAATAAAACCATAACCAATATGCTAAATTTCACTTTTGAAAAGAAACATAAAAAGTCGGACCCGTTCAGGTCGCACGGGGCATAACCCGGACCCTTCTTAGCTTGCCCGGGGCCTAAAAGTCGGATGACCCGGAGCTGGGGCCGAAAGTCGGATGACCGGGGCATAAAGTCGGGCGACTTTCACAAGAGTCGGATGGAACCGGGGCCTAAAGTCGGGCGACTTTCACAAGAGTCAGATGGAACCGGGGCCTAAAGTCGGATGACTTTAGCTTCCCCGGGGCCACAGTCGGACCCCTTTCAGCACATAACAAGTTCATCATCTTCTTTCCTATTCTTTTTCAGTAAAATATATATACATATATACAATCTGAAATTCTACAAATCACTAAAAAATACATCCAAACTATACAGAAACTTCATATAACATATAAACAAACATCATGAACACATCAAAACTAGCTCTTTCCCATATATATAACTCCTTGTAATTAGGCGTCAAATGCATCAATTATATCTTTTATCCAAACAAGTCTGTACATCTCAAATTTGTCGAATTTGTAGCAATCCATCTCTTTCTTATACTTAATAGTTTAAATCACTTAAGTCATCAATTTCCTTGTAAAGGTAATCTCAATTCCATCCATCAAGTCAATTGTACTTTAACTCGCATAATTCCTGGGTTATCATCATAAACTCCCTCGTATATCCACATGTTTAATATCAATTATCCGTCCAAGGTAATATTTAAGTCTCTCATTCACATTCTACTATTCATACTAATCATTGTCTCTGTCACTTGTTCAACTTATCCGTATACAAATACTCACTATTTCTTTTAATAATCCAATCAATCATACATACATTTACAATCAATATCTTTTCACCTTGTCAACGCATCTATTACATTCTCCAAGTCATGGTTTAGATCATTCCTCTCAAAAATCCTTAACTATCATAGGGCCTGAATCATTCCTCCAATTTCAAAGCATAATATCATGTATCAATTCAACAAATATCATATATCGACGTATCATAAATCTCTTCAGATGACCAATCATCCTCATATCTTATCTTTTATCAAAACATATCTGAGTATCACAAAATCATTCAATTCCTATACTTGTTCACTTTCTTCTTCTTTCCTTCCTCTTAGCACAATTAAAACATACAAGTGCACATATACAAACACAGTTTACAAAGCAAATCTTATAACACATAGCTTAGCATGCAATTCAATTAATATAGACATATCTTTCTCTACTATCTCATCTCAAATTCACTTCTTATCAAATACCATATACATATTATCATATCATTTCTAACAATAGCATCAGATAGCTTCACGATTTAGATAACAAAATAACAACTAACTCAACTTCTAAAGAATCATTCTCTTTCAGAAGTAAGCACATACACTTAATACACATAGCCATCAAACATCCAAAATTAACTCAGAAGTTAATAAACATACGTATAAACATAAAGGTTCTCAAAACGTACCTGTTATATCATTCTTAGACGTAGTAGGGTCCTTCCTCTTCTATCCAATTGTTGGCGAAGACCCCCCAACTGCCTCAACTCCTGGTCTTGTCTGTTATACCGAATGCCCTACTCTCAGACGTAGTAGGGTCCTTCCTCTTTTGTCCAATTGTTGACGAAGACCCCCCAACTGCCTCAATTCCTGGCCTTGTCCGAACTTCTTTTTCTTTGT
Source organism: Dittrichia graveolens (assembly GCA_038502395.1). NCBI lineage: Eukaryota > Viridiplantae > Streptophyta > Magnoliopsida > Asterales > Asteraceae > Dittrichia > Dittrichia graveolens. The sequence continues at coordinate 44,314,392 of JARJIL010000009.1, read as the reverse complement.
CACAGTCTCTCACAATATGACCCTCTCTTTGGCAATTCCAACAAACACTCCGAGGAAAAGTACAATCATTTAAATCATGACCAAACAATCTGCATCGCACACAATGCAAAGTCTGGAGTGTGCAAATCCCCATATAAACATACCTACACCGGCGACACCACTAGGAACTTCAGTCAAATCTTTCTGAGGTAGGCCTAGTATGTTAGTTTCTTGCTTCTAACCAACCGCCGATGAGGGATCCCCAATACTTGATCTAGATTTGAGTTCTCTTTTAATTCTACAATCCCTCGCTCTATGATCTTTCCCAAAACAAATCCAACATACCTTCTAGGAGAAATAACATTCTTTCATCTCATGACCAAAGAGCCCGCAGGTAAGACATCGCATAGTTTGGTAAGTACAAGGTCCTGTGTGGTGTGACTTACACTTTCCGCACCGTGGTGCTCGTTGATTAATTCCACTAAACCTAGGTTCACAATTCAAGTTCCCTTGTCTCTGACCATCTTGCTCGTTTTGCTTTTGTATATAGTATTGTTCAGTTCTGGATTTATGTTGAGAAACTTGCTGTCGAGTCATGTTGTTTTTGGATTCCACATTTCTCCTTTCCAATTCAACTAAGTCAAAAGCTTGTGAAGAAGTACTATCCCTCCTAGTAACGCTTGAATAATCCGGGAACATAGCTCCCTGAAATGGGACTGAATATAAGTAGGGTTGTTGTGTTACTTGTGCCATAGGGTGATAAGGAACCGAAACTAGAAACGTTGTAGCCTGTGTAATGGCAGCAGGATAAGTCTGAGTTTGAATATTTTGGGTTATCCTCTCTTGTTCCATTCGTTGCACAGTATTTCAAAGTTCTTGTATCTCATCTTTTAGTTTATCAATACACTTGATCTGCTCATCCCTATGTTCATATCCCAGTGTACTTGTTTGATATGCCATATCCTTCACATTCACTGTTGAAGTTTCAGCTACTTCTTAGGTCGCAGGAGTGTCAGTAGCGTATCTTTGTCTGCCATATCTGTACAATCACATCACCTCACAATCTTATTAGCATAAACCGTTAGTATCCAAAATACTAACTACTACAAACAACTCTAACTCACTCTAATTCCCCCGAAGCAAAGCTTGACCCGTCACGAGCCAAGATTTGGGAATGCAACACTCTACCCGTGCATGCATCGCCAAACCTAGGCACTAATACCAAACTGTAACAGCGGAAAACTCAAGCCATTTTTTTTAAATACGCTACGGAAGCTTTAAGTAAACAAACCATTTGCATACAAACCAATATTAACAAATATACATCATTGTTCAAACAAAATGTCATTGTAGTGTTACATAATAATCACAATCAACAGTTCACTCAATCCAATCCAATCTCAATCACAATCATGCATCACATCAATAACATTAACCGAAATCTTTACCATCCGCGATTAACGTCCGCTCACCTCATAACCAGCACGAGCTCAGAAATCTAATTTTACTGAGTATTTTGATTGCCTGAAAACACAGCAACAATCAAATCAGTGTCGAATTTATAAATATATATATTCACATATATTTATATCCAATAAAATCATAACCAATATGTTAAATTTCTCTTTTGAAAAGAAACATAAAAAGTCGAGCCCGTTCAGGTCGCACGGGGCCTAACTTGGACCCTTCTTAGCTTTCCCGGGGCCTAAAAGTCGGATGACCCGGAGCTGGGGCCGAAAGTCGGATGACCCAGAGTTGGGGCCGAATGTCGGATGACCCGGGGCATAAAGTTGGGCGACTTTCACAAGAGTCGGATGGAACCGCGGCCTAAAGTCGGGCGACTTTCACAAGAGTCGGATGGAACCGGGGCCTAAAGTCGGATGACTTTAGCTTGCCCGGGGCCTAAGTCGGACCCCTTTCAGCAAACCCGGGGCCAAAGTCGGACCCCTTTCAGCACATAACAACTTCATCATCTTCTTTCCTATTCTTTTTCAGTAAAATATATATACATACATACAATCTGAAATTCTACAAATCACTAAAAAAAATACATCCAAACTATACACAAACTTCATGTAACACATAAACAAACATTATGAACACATCAAAAACAATTAAAACACTCAAATAATCAAAACCCACTTCTCAAGTTTACTTACAAAACTCCATTAATGGTGGTTTTTCATATGACTATGGAAATCAACAACAAAAGATACCAAGATGCATAATAACTTGATAGGATCATAAACTAACCTTTACTTTGAATTAACAACTTCAAAATCTATACTTTGAATCTTCAAGTTGACAATTTATAGCTTTCTTCACAAGAGGTTTTCTCTCACTTTACACACACTACACACTTTCACTTTCTATCAAATGAGCAGATAATTCTCCAAAAAGCCATACACACACGTATACATAATTTACACAAAATTCTAAGGTGGTGGTGGCATAAAATATCATACTAACATGCATACATACCTTACATACATACATACATACATACTAACCTTTTCTTTTTTTTTCTAAATTTCTCCAATAACTTATATTAAACTAATTTTAAGTTAATTTAATTCAATTAACTTTTATTAAACACATAACAAATTAAGCGCAATTAATCACATACCGTCAACCCGCTAATCTCCTAGCCCGGGTTTACGGGTGTTACAATATCTTCCAGATAATCCTTAGTTCTCCATTGAGCAGCATAAACTGTCTATTCATCACCTAAGGACCTGAGAAACTTTCTATTGATATCATCTTGCTCTATTCTAACTTTTGCACTCTCAAGTTGACTCACCAGCTTATAGAACCTATCAAAAATCTGAGTGATGCTTTCATTCTTTCCACTAGAAAAGTTCTCATAACCTTGTTTTAGAAGATCCCTTTGATTTCTTTTGGAACTTGCATTCCCTGCAAACCTTTTCTCTAAAGCATTCCATAATTCATGAGCACCCTCAAACTTCTTAAACTGATGTTGATACTCATTTGGAATAGCAAAATTAGTTGAACATGTTGCTTGATTCTCAGTTTCCACATCTCAAAATCAGTTGATTTGAACATGGGAACACAAATGTTTGACCCAGATCCAGGGTTATCAGAAGATCCACCAGACTCCATTGTAATAAAGTGATTGAAAACTCACAATAGAACTTTAAAAAGACTTTAAAACTCAAACACAGCAGTTCGGTGTAAAACCTTCAACTGGTGATCAAAGGAAACTTAATGTTAAGGCTCTGATACCACTTGTCAGGATCGAATATAACCAAAATCAATAACAAGAATTATCTTTTGAATCTAAATCAGAGTTATATAAAAGACAGTCTTTGAATTTGATCACAATCAATTAAGAAGTTGCGGAATCACACTTAATTGATTAATAAAGGTTTTAATCACAAGAACAATTCAATCAATTCACTAAAATACTTTCAAAACACAAGATGTTTATTAATAATCAAAGATGATTACAATATTCACCTACAACTCCAATCTAACTCTTTTGTTAGACGAGGAACACACTTTGTTCTTAGGTTTCAAAGAAACTTGGAGGCTAATACACTTTCAGAAAAACAATAAACAATACGAATGAGTGCAAACTCTGATAGAGTTGAATTACAAAACTATCGATACTAACAAAATATTCTAAATGAAGTATTTATAAACTCTTGATCTTCCTTGAATAGTTGACAGTTGGTTAATCTTCTATGTTGCGAGATAATCTTGATAATCTTCCAACTTGATAAGATATCCTTCAAATCCACAAAGATAGTAGCTTCCATAAATAACTCAACAGAAACTGTTTGTTAAATGTGACTCTTCTAACAGTCTTCTTTTTCATGCCTTTCAATAGTTGATATAGTAATTCTAACAGTTCCAAGCTCTTTGTACTAACAGTTGCAACATTCATCACACCTATTTTAAAATATGTCGCGGAAGCTTTAAGTAAACAAATTTAATTACATACAAACCAATATTAACAATTATACATCATTGTTCACAACCAAAAGCGTCATTGTGGTGTTACAAAAAATATAAGCTCGTTTTATTTCAAAAACTAATATCAGAGTCAGGTCAACTTCTCCTTTAGCCAACCTCACAAACACTAACCTGCAAAAGCAACAACTGAGAGGAATTAGCACAAAGCTAAGTGAGTAGAGGCTAAACACCAAAAGCAAACATTGTCAGGATCGTAAATAAACAAAATAACAAGAATTATCATTTACTATCTTAAATTAGACTTGCATGAAAAGACAACATTTGAATTTAATCACAATCAACTAAGAAGTTGCGGAATCACACTTAATTGATTTTAATAAAGGTTTTAATCACAAGAATAATTCAATCAATTCAAAGAATAACTTTAAACACAAGATGTTTATTAATAATCAAATATGATTACAATATTCACCAACACCTCCAATCTAACTCTTTTGTTAGACGAAGAACACAAACTGTTCTTAGGTTTCAGAGAAACTTGGAGGCTAATACACTTTCTGAAAATATTGAAACTATACGAATAAGTGTAAATCAAAAGCAATACTAAAAAACTAATCTACACAGAGTATTTATAACCCTTTAGGTTTTTGAAGTTTGTTAATCTTCTATCTTTGTGAGATAATCTTGATAATCTTCAAAACTTGATAAGATATCTTTTAAATCAACGAAGATAGCAATTTCCATAAATATCTCAACAGAAACTGTTTATTGAATAAACAGTTCTGAGTTTCTTCTAACAGTCTTCTCTTCATTCTCTTCCAATAGTTGATGTGATATAACTAACAGTACTGAATCTTTTTGTACTAACAGCTTTGAAACTGTTTTCTCAAAACTTACTCTAACAGTTTTGCTTTTTGCATGTTCAAGAGTTTTAACTTACTTAGCCTTATTTCCCAACAATCTCCCCCTAAGTTAAGATATTGAACAATATACTTAAGTTGTTTATAGGGTTCGAACACAGAAAACTTAACATAAGTAACTTATGCAAAACTGTTTCAATCAAAACTTGAAAGTTAACCTTTCTTGGACTGTAGGTATTCCAATCTTTCTTTGAGCCTTTGAAGAAGATTTTCTTTAACTTTAGCAGGGCCAAAGAACTTTGCTTTTATCAAATATGAGAGCTTTGTTTTGTTATGCTCTATGAACTCAAGATCAAACCATTGAGTCAGTGCATTTCCCATCACAATGTGATAAGTCTTTGACTTAGCATACACCTTGACAGTACTTATTGGGAATGCTTCCTCAGCTATTAACATCTGTATTACTCTCATAGGATCACATATGCTTGTTAAATGTCTCATCAACACTCTGATTTCAATACCAGCAGCTTCTCCATAGTGCCTTAGACCATATTCATACATTTCTTGCACATCTCTCCTGGTCACATTATCCATCAATTGTAAGAAGCTTGCATAGCTTTCAATTGGTTCAATCTCTCTCACAATTGTTACTCCTTGCTTCCCAGTTTAAATTCTTAACAATTCAAATCTCCATTCAGTTATATGAGATTTTTGTTCGAGTTGAGCTTCCACAAGCTGATCTAGCTTCTGTTCAACCTCCAGTCTGAGCTTATCTTGCAAAATAGTTTGTACCATACCAGCCTTTGCTTTTTCCTTTGATGTTTGAACTGTTTGGAATTGTTGAAGCTGTTTAGGTTTAGATATCTGCCTTTTCTTTTCAGCTATTTGCTTTGAAAGTGGAATTGTTTTCTTTCTTTCAATTCTCTTTCTTTTCAGTCCTTTATCAGCCTTCTTTGCCTTTTCTTTCTTCTCAATCTCCTTTGTTATTTCAGCAGCCATCTCTTGAGCTAATTTAAAATCTTTTTGCTCTTGTTGCTCCATCTCAGCATTTAGCCTCTGAGCAAGCTCATGATCATACTCCTCTTGTTGTTCCTTTGAAAGTTTTAACTTTGGAATATCAACAACAACTTCCTTTCCCTTTCCTAGCACAGGAGGCATTTTTTCATCTTTCTTTGATTCTTGAATTGCATTGCCTTTGAATCCTGGCTTAGGTGCAATCGGCTCTAGTTTAGATACTTTCCCATCCAGCCACCCATCATCAATCTTTTGGGCCATTTTGAATGTGCTAATATTAAGCGTTTTAGCACCAACCTCAATCAAATGATTTTGTTTAGCTTTAGACCACGATTTGAATACTCCTGTTGTCGGATAATCCGCAGACATGATCATCCTATTGATCAACACTCTATCAACAGCAGACAATTTCTCTTCTTGTGATTGATCCCTTGCAACTATTTGAGCAACTGTTGTTTGTGGTGTTGCAACTGTTTGTAGTTCTGGTGCAGCTGTTGAAGTACCTTGCACATCCTTCTCTTGCTCCTTTATGATTTCCTTCTCCCCCTTTTTGATTGGAACTGATTAAGAGGGAGAGGCATGCATTTGTTGAAACATTTGATCATGCATTCGAAGAACCTCTGTTGCTTGCAATAGAGAGGTTGACAAAGCCTTGATTTGATTGTGTTGCTGAATAATTAGCTCATTATGCTAGGCAAGCAGCTTGTCTTGTAAGGTACTCCTCTTTTTGAGATAAAGAAAGGCAACAATAAATGGTACTAGATCAGAATTCGTCAATGCTTTGTGTTTCATGCTAGCCTCAATGTCAGCAAGTGTTGCCACTTCAAACATATCATCGACAGATAAAACTGGTGAGTCACTCCTAGAAGATCCCTCACCAGTACCCCTTTGTTCTTGGTACTGGGGATTTCCAAAAGCTGTTTGACCAGCCTTTGTTGCCGTGGGTGAGGTCTTACTTTTGTTAACACTGCCCTGTTCACCCCTTGCAGATGAAATAGTAGTGTCAGCCTCAAGAACCACATGATCACCCTCTTTAGGAGTGATCACCTCCTCAGTGTGCTTAGGAGACAGCACAATAAGTTCCCTTTGGATATTCTGCACAGGTGAATGCACCTGTGCAGGGCTTACAGTTTGGGATGATGAGACTGTGGTGGAAGGAGCACCAACAGTTCTTTTCCTTATTCTGAATGTTATAAGTGAGGTGGCTTGTGTAGTAGGTTTAGAAGGAGTAGCAGAGGGATATATTTGAGTATCTTGAGCTGTGGGTTCCAGAGTTGGTGGTGTAGCAATAGTTTGGGCTTCATGCTCAACTCTGGCAGCTTTGTTTCTTGAAAGAAACTCCACCATTGAAGAGAGTGGTGGAGTGATGTTACCCGAGAAATTCTTCCCATTTATCAACAGTTTGCTCAATGTAGAGGCCACATGAGTAGAGGGAATCAGAACCCTCTTGTGAGTTTGAAGATTTGGCAATAATAAGTTTAAACATGTTTGCACAAATCTGGGGTACATAAAAAAGAGACCATATTTGGTCCCGTGATGATTTACCATTCCATTAAAAATTAGCTTAGAAAAGTTGAAGCAGCGATTGTTGGCCAAACAGATTAAGGCCAAGGCAATGTTGCTTCCAAACTCATTCTAGCCGGTTCTTTTAGGACTTAAACATTGTTGTATGGTATGTATTAAATATTTCTAGTGAGCGCAAAATTGTCCTTTGTAAAAGGTACCCTTTCCCCTAGGGCCCTCATACCCCAGTTTAATCAACTCCTCATGCAAGAATTCCAAGGATACTGAATCAGAATACTCACCCTCAAGATCATTAAGTTGAAGGAGTTCACGGATGGTATTCTCAGCGATTGAAACATCATGGCTATCTACACTTGAAGTGATCCATTGCACTCCATCTATTTTAGTGAGCATAGCGTTTTTCCAGAACTGATCAAGATGAGAAGTGTAAATGGTTGGATTGATGGTGAGAGAAGTATTAAGATTTGATAGGGTAAGATAGTCGATCATGTCATGAAAGACATGCAACTCAGTTGTTTTGGAGAAGAAGGCAAGCATGTTGTGTTCTTTGACAAACGGAAGGGGAGCCATGGCGATTTCGAAGAGAGCGTCTAGGGTTTTAGCGTTTGATTGAAGGTTAGTTAGCGTAAAGGAAACTGCAAGGAGGGAATGACTTATATATGTAATGCATATTAAATGCAATTCAAAATTCCTCAGAATATCTTCAAAGACTTAAATACCCTTGACTAATAGTTGACGGAGAGTATGGAACTAACAGTTGACAACTGTTTGGCTAATGAACTTCAACTGTAACACTCCCGCTTAACTGATTAGGCCGCTTGCCTAACAGTTGTAACACCAAAGTACTAATAGTTGACAACTGTTAGTTATAATTTGTACTATAAAGCCCTGAACACTTTCATAAACAGTTGTTAGACTGACAACTAACAGTTTCAAACAATTAGTGTGAAAACACAAAAATCATAGACAGAATAGCTAACAAAGCATTATTCTAAGTTAATCATACCAATATTTGAGATTAGAAAGTTAAATCTGCTTACATCAAATGCTTTGGTAAACAGATCAGCTAACTGATCATCAGTATGTACTTTTGAAACTTGGATTAACCTTTTCTCATTACAGTGTCTGATGAAGTGAAACCTGATTTCTATGTGTTTTGTTTTTGAATGCTTCACTGGATTGTTCACAATGGTGATAGCACTAGTGTTATCAACATAGATAGGAGCATTCAAAAGAGTCATACCATAATCCAGAAGCTAATTTTGAATCCTTAATACTTGAGAACAGCAACTTGATGCAGCAATGTACTCAGCCTCAGCTGTTGAAGTGGACATTGTTGTTTGTTTCTTACACTGCCATGACACCAGTCTTGAGCCAAAGAATTGACATCCTCCAGATGTTGATTTTCTATCCACATTTGCTCCACCATAGTCACTGTCAGAATATGCCACTAATTCAAAAGGGGAATCCTTAGGATACCACAAACCTAACTTTTGTTAGCCTTTGAGGTACCTAAAGATCCTTTTTACAGCAAAGAGATGTGACATATTGGGACTACATTGAAACCTGGCACAAACACACACAGCAAACATTATATCTGGTCTAGAAGCAGTTAAGTACATTAATGAACCTATCATAGACCTATACAAGTGTATGTCTACATTCTCCCCCTCAGGATCTGCTCCCAACTATTTGTGTGTTTCCATGGGAGTGCTTGCCCGCTTTACATCTTGATAGCCAAACTTGTCCAAAATGTCTTTGACATACTTTGACTGACTGAGAAAGATACCAGATGGCTTTTGCTTAACCTGTAACCCCAAGAAGAATGTAAGTTCCCCCAAGGAGCTCATCTGGAATCTCTTATGCATGATGGCTTCAAATTCCTTGCAAAGATTATCATTGGTAGATCCAAAGATTATATCATCAACATAGATCTGTACAAGTAAGATCTCTATTTCAACTATCTTTGTAAACAAAGTTTTATCAATTGTGCCTCTTTTAAACCCATTCTCAATCAAATGAGATGACAATGTCACATACCAAGCTCTAGGAGCCTGATGTAACCCATACAAGGCTTTATCCAACCTATATACCCTATCAGGATACTTTGAGTCTTCAAAACCAGGTGGTTGACATACATACACTTCCTCATCAATGGTTCCATAGAGAAAAGCTAATTTGACATCCATTTAATATACCTTAAATCATTTGAAACTTGTATAGGCAAGGAACAATCTGATAGCTTCTATTCTGTCAACTGGGGCAAAGACATCATCATATTCTATACCCTCTTCATGAGTATAACCCTGTGCAACAAGTCTAGCCTTATTCTTAATGACTATTCCTCTTTCATCCTTCTTATTTCTGAACACCCATTTGGTGCCAATTGCTCGTTTTCCTCAAGGGAGTTCTACCAGCTTCCACACTTGCTGAATTTGGAGCTGTAAAAGTTCCTCTTACATAGCTTCTACCCAAGAAGGGTCTCTCAATCTCTCTATTGCTTTCTTTGGTTCTATCTGTGATAAAAAGCAGGCATTCGCATCAAACTGGTCAAGAGTTACGCCACTGTTTTCACTTTGCAGCATATCCCTTGTTTGAATGGTTGTGGCAGGATCACCTATAATCTGTATTGGAGGATGATTGTTGTGAATTCTTGATGTAGTAATGTTCTCTTCAGGCAAGGAATTCTCCAAATATGACATATCAACCTCAGAGTTTCTTGCATTCCTAGAAGTGATACACACTTAGTCGGTAACTGTTTGATGTTCAGATGCATGGTGATGGGTAGGAACATGAAATTCCTTGTTAGCATCATCATTTATTTGGCCATCAGCACTTGAAGAATTATTTTCAGTGAGAGGAAGCACCACAAAAGACAAAGATTTGGTTAGTGCATCAATATCAAATAACCACTCAGGACCATTACCTGCTGCATTGATTTTATTCTCATTGAAAGATACATGCATACTCTCTTCTATGAACCTAGACACATTGTTGGAGACTTTATAGGCTTTGCTTTGAGTGGAATAGCCTGCAAATAATCCTTCTTCAGCCTTGCTTTCAAACTTTCCTAATTGGGACTTGGTATTTAGGATAGTGCAGGGACATCCAAATGGTTTCAAAAAATTGATCAATGGCTTTCTGTGAAGAAAAAACTCATAGGGAGTTTTCCCTTTGGACTTGACAACTTGTACTCTATTCTGAACATAGCAAGCAGTGTTCACAGCTTCTGCCCAAAATGTCATTGGGAGCCGGAATCAACTAGCATTGATCTAGCAGCTTCTATCAAAGTCCTATTCCTTCTTTTAGCCACTCTATTCTGTTGTGGAGTCCTAGGAGCACTAAACTGTCCTTGAATCCCTTTCTCTTCACAGAAACTGTTTAGCTCATAGTTCTTGAATTTAGACCCATTGTCAGACCTATTGACTTTCACCTTTAAATCGGACTGATTTTCAATTCTAAGAATAAGGGGTTTAACTAACTCTACTGCTTCATCCTTAGATCTAAGAAATTGAACCCAAGTAAATCTGGTGAAGTCATCAACTATGACTAAACAATAAGCTTTCTTCCCTATACTAACCACAGATGTAGGACTAAAAAGATCCATCCGCAATAACTGTAAAGGTGTAGAGATGGAAGAAACTTCTTTGGTCTTAAAAGAAGTTTTGTGTTGCTTGCCTTTGAGACAAGCAATACAATGATCATCACATGAGAATTCCTTTTGAGGTAAACCTCTTACCAAACTGTTTTTAGCTAACAAATTCATGGTTTTAAAATTCATGTGACACATTCTTCTATCCCATGTGGCAGACTTATCCTGAGATGCCTTGGAGAGTAAACAACTTAAAACATTCTGCTGAGCAACCTTTTATGTATCCAAGCAGTAAACATTATCCTTTCTTGGTGTTCTCAAAAGAATGTCCTTTTCTAATAACTTAAAATCTTTTGAAAGGATAATGCATTCAGTATCTGTAAACACTACTTTGTTTCCAATGTCACAGATTTGGGATACACTCAACAGATTGTATTTGAGTTGTTCAACAAAGTAAACATCATGAAAAGTAAGGTTACCTGCATCTACAGCTCCCTTACCCATGATTCTTCCTCCCTTTGGATTTCCTCCAAATGCTACAAATCCTCCATTGATTCTTTTGAAATCCTTCAAGCAATGTGGATTTCCAGTCATGTGCCTTGAGCATCCACTATCCACATGCCAGATTACTCCTTGATTAGCCCTATGAATGCTCTACACAAAATAAACTCAGTTAGTAGTAGGAAGTACCCAGGCCATGCAGGTCTTGGGTACACCATTCATGTCATAGTATTTAACAACAGATTGAGTTTTCTTAATTTCATCCCAACCATATTTCTCTATTATGTGTGAAGAATATTTAGTGAGAACATATGGTTTCCAACTGTTGTGATTTATATGTGACTTGGTTTGTCTTTCAGAAGAATTATCAGATTTAGTTTCTTCATAAACTATTTGTTTTTGCACTTTTACCCAAGCCAAACAACCATTCTTTGTCTTTGGCTTAACAGTTGAAGAACTGTTGACTGTTTTGGCTTAACAGTTGAAGAACTGTTAGACTGTTTTGGCATAATAGTTAAAGAACTGTTAGACTGTTTTGGCTTAACAGTTTAAGAACTGTTAGATTGGTTTTTGGAACTTGGTTTATGGGTCCTATATAGCTGTTGATTATGATAACAGTTGTGAGCCAAGTGATTTGCTTTCCCACAAATGTAACAATTTTTAGCTTTGACTATAGGTATCCCACTTCTTTGTGCCCATAATTTGTTTCTATTTCTTTGATTCCCCCTCACTGGTGCTGAAGGAGGAAACTTTTGCACACCATGTTGTTTGCATGTGCAAATAGACATTTCTGTATGCTTCTTCACATGTTTGTTTTTGGATTTTAATTTTGAAGCCTTCTTCTTCTGTTTTGCAACTGCAACTTCATCAATCTCCTTCTTTCCTTTAGTCTTAATACTAAAAGTTGAAGTTTATGGATGAAAACTGTTTGGACTTTCCTTGGAACTGTTAGTGTAAAGATGGGGACTATTTTCAACAGTAATGAAACTGTTTATAGAAGTAACAGCTTTGGTTCACAATAGATGTGATTTTCGATTGGATTAATTCCCTCTTTCTTCACAAATCCTTCCTTCTTTTCATCAATTATCTCATATACAACTCCCTCATCTTCACTTTCTAGTTGTGGATCTGCTGACTTCAATTCTTCCTCTGGTGGTTCATCAACATACCTTTCAGCTACATAAGTCATGGAAGTTATATAGGTGTGATTGTATGGAGGAGGAGTCTGTTTGTAGCCTATGCCTGATTTTGAGATATGTGATGTCAAAACAGTTTCAAGCTTAAGGGATGAAGCTTTAAACATGTTCAAATCTATGTCCACACCATTCAATTTCTTGGTTAATTCATCTATTTTATTTTCTTTCTCACTCTACTTCTCCTTAAGACTATCAATCTCTTGTTGAAGTTGCTCTTTCTCCCACTTGTGATACTTTCTATCATAGTCCATTTGCAATTCATTAGCCTGATAATCTTTGACTTTCTTTTCAAAGCTCTCAATTACAGCACTGCTTTCATACCTTCTTTCTTCCATTTTACTTAGAGCAGCACACACCTTTCTGTTGTGTTCTCTAAACCTTTTAACTATAGCTCTACATTCACCAGGACATAGTTTAGAAGATACCTGAATGTCTTCTGTCTCTGATGAATCCATGTTGATTGAGGAGTCAGTCAATGCCATCGATGCTTTGTTGTGAGTTGCTTGCTCAGCCTGATCACTCCGATCAAACCCATAACCTTCTTGAGAGACCAATGCTGATGAGGTGGGAGTTGAATTTTGACCTTGATTCTGGCTTTGTCCACCAGATCTGCATTCTCTAGCAAAGTGACCATGCTGTTGACATTTGAAACATCTTACTTTGGATTTGTCAAATCCAGTCTGACCATCAGCCATGAAGTTCATGTTTTGTCTTCCTGTTCTTTTGATGAACCTTTTTGCTCTGACAATTAGCATAGCCATCTGCCATTTGAGATTCATCTCCTCAAGATCATCTGGATGCACTTGCTCAAGATCCTCATTTGTAAGGGTTGAATATGCATGACTTGCTAAGAATGCTTTAAGCACTGCATCAGAAGTATTCATATATACTCCAGTAACAGCACCTACACAACCATCAGAAGAGTTAGTTAAAGAAAGGTTTGAGTCCATACCTGAGGATGAGAGAAGAGCAGCATTGTGACTAGGGATCATTGACTTCCTTTTTCCTTCAATTTCCCCTTCAAACACAATTAAACTGTTGTAGTGATCATCTAATTCTATAACCTCCAAAGAGTCCTTAGTCCTCCATTGTGCAACATATACTGTCCACTCATCACCTAAAGACCTAAGGAACTTTCTATTGATTTCATGTTGCTCTATTCTAACCTTTGCACTCTGAAGTTGACTTACTAGCTTATAGAACCTATCAAAGATCTGAGTGATGCTCTCATTCTTTCCACTTGAAAAGTTCTCATAAGCTTGTTTGAGAAGATCCCTTTGATTTCTTTTGGAGCTTGCATTCCCTGCAAACCTTTTCTCTAATGCATTCCACAATTCATGAGCATTCTCAAACTTCTTAAACTGATGTTGATATTCATTAGGAATAGCAATCTGAAGAATGCTTAGAGCTTTCATCTCTAGCATCCTCTCTTTTCTTTCAGCATCTGTTTTTGGTGGTGGTTTCTTCCTAGGTTTTCCAGTTTCATCTAAATCAACAGGAGTTATGGCTTCATTCTCAATGATTTCCCAAACAGCATAGTCATCAATTGAACATGCTGCTTGATTCTCAGTTTCTACATCTCAAAATCAGTTAGTTTGAGCATGGGAACACGAATGTTTGACCCAGATCTAGTGTTTTCAGATGATCCACCAGACTCCATTGTAATTCAGTTATTGAGAATTCTCAATTAATCAATAAACAGACTTTAAATCAATAAGAACCCAGCAGATTGTGAAAAACCTTTAACTGGTGATTAAGAGAATCTTAATGTTAAGGCTCTGATACCACTTGTCAGGATCGTAAATAAACAAAATAACAAGAATTATCTTTTACTATCTTAAATCAGACTTTTATGAAAAGACAACATTTGAATTTAATCACAATCAACTAAGAAGTTGCGGAATCACAATTAATTGATTTTAATAAAGGTTTTAATCACAAGAACAATTCAATCAATTCAAAGAATAACTTTAAACACAAGATGTTTATTAATAATCAAAGATGATTACAATATTCACCAACACCTCCAATCTAACTCTTTTGTTAGACGAAGAACACAAACTGTTCTTAGGTTTCAGAGAAACTTGGAGGCTAATACACTTTCTGAAAATATTAAAACAATACAAATAAGTGTAAATCAAAAGCAATACTAACAAACTAATCTACACAGAGTATTTATAACCCTCCAGGTTTTTGAAGTTTGTTAATCTTTTATCTTTGTGAGATAATCTTAATAATCTTCAAAACTTGATAAGATATCTTTTAAATCCACGAAGATAGCAATTTCCATAAATATCTCAACAGAAACTGTTTATTGAATAAACAATTCTCAGTTTCTTCTAATAGTCTTCTCTTCATTCTCTTCCAACAGTTGATGTGATATAACTAACAATTCTGAATCTTTTTGTACTAACAACTTTGAAACTGTTTTCTCAAAACTTAATCCAACAGTTTTGCTTGTTGCATGTTCAACAGTTTTAACTTACTTAGCCTTATTTCCCAACAAACATCCACAGTCAATATCAAAGCATGTAATCACGTATCCCGAGAAGACCGGCGGTTCGGCGCAGAACCTACAACTAATGCCGGCCAAAGCAAAGGTTTACCGATAGCCCTCCACTGAATTGGCACAGTAAACTCCACCTCTGAAGCAACATATGCAACACAAGGGCTACTACTGTTCAACCAACTAGTAAACGAGCCCAGCCCAATTCTACGTATAGTTGACTTCCCAACGCGACTCAAAATCATCCTAAGAGTGCGTATCGGCCAAATAATCATGTAGCAGATATCAATCATCAATAATCACAATCAACAGTTCAATCAATCCAATCCAATCTCAATCACAGTCATGCATCACATCAATAACATTAACCGAAATCTTTACCATCTGCGATTAACGTCCACTCACCTCAAAACTAGCACGAGCTCAGAAATCTAATTTTACTGAGTCTTTTGATTGCCTGAAAACACAGCAACAATCAAATCTGTCTCGAATTTATAAATATATATATATATATATTCACATATATTTATATCCAATAAAACCATAACCAATATGCTAAATTTCACTTTTGAAAAGAAACATAAAAAGTCAGGCCCGTTCAGGTCGCACGGGGCCTAACCCGGACCCTTTTTATCTTGCCCGGGGCCTAAAAGTTGGATGACCCGGGGCCGGGGCCGAAATTCGGATGACCACCCGGGGCCTAAAGTCGGGCGACTTTCACAAGCAAGGGGCCAAAATTCGGGCGACTTTCACAAGCCCGGGACCAAAAGTCGGACCCCTTTCAGCACCTCACAAAAATTCATCTTCTTCTTCCCTGTTCTTCTTCTAGCTTCAAACCAACTTTGATTTCTGATAATCATTTATAATACTTCCAAAATACTTTTAAACATTTACAAACATCATATAACATGTCAAAGATCATCAAAAACACATCCAAACTAATTAAACACCAACATATATCAATACTCACTTTTCAAGTTTACTTACAAAACTCCATTAATGGTGGTTTTTCATATGACTATGAAAATCAACAAGAAAACATACCAAGATAGATAATAACTTGATAGGATCATAAACTAAACTTTACTTTGAATTAACAACCAATAATTTCTTCAATCCAAATTCCAAGTTTACCCAAAACTTTGAAAGGTTCTAAGGAGGTTTCTTCAACAGATGGTAATTTACACCTTAGCACACACACACTTAGCTTAGAGACAATGAGCAAAGGATTTTCTAAATTGTCAAATACACACACACGTATATAAATTTTCTACCTTCAAAGCAGGAGGTGGACTTATACTTCTTATCCAATTTTACATGTTTACATACATGATTTTATTTTATTAACATACATGCATACATAATACCATGCATACATACTTACATATATTCAGTAACATCCTCCCATATTTAATTAAATCAAACAATTCTTTTTATTTATTAATTAAAAACTAATAGTTAACTCAATTAACCACATAGTTGAATTAACGAAATTAATCACGTACTGCCAACCCGCTAATCTCCTAGCTAAGGTTTGCGGGTGTTACACCTGTTAGTTACAACTGTGCATGTCCAACAGTTTCAATCACTTAGCAAATTTCCTCAACAAACTTGTTGAGTGCATTTTCATTGTCTGTTATTACTTGTTGAAGTTGTTCTATTTTTGACGATTGAGTTGTTAGTTCGACTTCACTTTTCGTTGCTTGTTCCATTTTTAGACGTAAATTCTTTTCATGCAGCTTCTGGTTCTTGTTCGTGTGTCATTGATTCTGTGAAGTTAAGAGCTCCACCTGTTGCATAAGAGTTAGTATATACTCAGTAGGAAATTCAGAGTCATCGATCAATACCTTCTCTCCATTCTCTTGGTGATCAGCAACAGATGGGTTGGTGCCTTCAGTAGCAACCTCAGCTTCAATCTCTTATTCTTCTTCTTCGTACTCACTTTCGATGTCTGACTCATCAAATCTGGCGATAAATCCAGAGTCATCTTCCACTATTTCATCTTCATTTTCCCCATCGGTTTCTTTGAACTCACACTCTTCTACCTCAGCCATTAAAACAAACTAGGCGTGGACATTGGGATCTTCATCACTGTTGTCAGTGTCAGATAAGAATTGATCCCCTTCAGCAAGTAATGCCCTCCCACTGTTTCTCTGCTTTATGAGGTTGAGTTTTGTCTTATAGTATTCAGAGTCCTTAACCTTGGGCTTTTTGCAATCTTTAATAAAATGCCCAGTTCCACCAGAGTTGTAGCATTTGCGTTCCTGGGCAGTTTCTACTTTTCTTTCATACCTCCTTTCAAGCCTCTAACCATCCTTCTTTTGGAATTGGTCATCTCTCCTTCTAGAACCAGAAGTGAACCTTTGCTAGTTGTTTGTTTTGTTCTTCAGAAACTTGTTTTGCATCATGTTAGTTAAATAGGGCATAGCCTCCATGATTTTCTCATTGTCAACTACATTCTCTTCCTCCGAATCTGAAGATTCTGTCTCTTGAACTTGTTTCATCTTGATAGATCTTGTTGAGCTCTTTACCCTTTTCTCATTAACCACCATGGCAAGTGGATCTACAGTTTCTTTTTGTGTCCCTAGACCAACATCATCCTGATATTGATTTAGTTCCTCAAAAATAATATTGTGAGTAACTTTGCTGAGGTTCTTTTGATTCATCTGTCTGTAGAGGGCCAATTGGGATCTCCATTCAGTCCCTAGAGAGTTTAGAAACCTTGTATTCTTTGTGAGATTAGAGTAATCATCAAGGTTCTGCTTTCTAAGGTCATTGAGCAATTTACAGTAGCGACTGTACGTTTCAATAAGTGCTTCCCCATCTCTAGCCTTGAAATGATCAAAGGAGTTAACCAGTGTAGTTTCTTTGATCCAAACCCTAGAATCAGTGCCTTCCATCTGGCTCTTTATCTCATCCCATATCTCCTTGGTAGTGTTCAGGCCATTCACTTTAATGTAGAATTCTGAAGAAAGGTCGTGTTTCAGATAGTATTTTGCTTTTCTATCTTTTGTTGCTCTATGCTTTTCCTCAGCTATATACTCAGATGGAATATTTTCCCGGTGGATTTCATCCAAGGGTGGATTATGGTGAGAGTCTGCTTCTTGATCAATTCTGAAGACACCGTTTCCGTCTAGTATACTTTTCTTCATCTCCTCACCATATTGCTCATAGTTATCGATAAAATCGTTGAAACGTCTTTTCCAGACATGGTACTCTACTTTATACAATATAGGTGACTTAGTGTCTGAACCAAACGAAAGAGTTTCACTGTATGTACTCATTTTTGCTTTAGGATCTTTTCTTTGTAAGATATTTGATTGAAAAATCCGATTGCAACACAAATCCGATACTCACTAACTCTCTGCAATCCGAGAATTCAAAATCCGATGCTTCAAATCCGATGATTTGAAATCCGAAATAATTGGAAATCCGATTGTTTGACAATCCGAGTTGGAAATCCGATTGAAAATCCGAGTAATTGAAATCCGAGTTAGAAATCCGGTTAATTCAAATTCCGATAATTTGAATTCCGATTGTAGGAATCCGTGAACTTCAAAATTCGATGTTTTGAATTCCGATTGCAGAAATATGAGACTTTCCAAATTCCGATAGTTGGAAATCCTTTTGATGTGAATCCAATCAAATTCCAATTCTTGGAAATCTGATAGAAAATCCGATAATTTCCAAAATCCGATGAATTGGAAATCCGAAACTCAAAACCAAGTGAGCAAATCCGGAACTTAAAATCCGATAGTAATCAATCTAACCAATCCGATAGTAGCTTATGCCAAAAAAACTCCAAATCCGCAACTCAAAATCCTTTGTAAACCCAAAATCCGCAACACCAAATCCAAATGTCAAAATCCGACACTTAGAAAGTATCGGAATCCGATAGAAATCTTCGGATTTGTAAAATCCGATTGTTCTTGAGTGTAAATCCGATAGTTCTTGTACAATTATAACCGCCAACTTCTCAACTTCAAATTCCTTTGAATTTTGATCAAATTCGTGAATTTCTTCTTCCACACGGTTCGTAGACAAGCGAATTATAGTTTAAAATAAATTTTATAACCAAAATCAACCTATAGAATCCATTTTGGATCAAATTTGTCTCAAAACCGAAAAAAACAAAAATTTCAATTCAGTACAAATTGTTGTAATAATCAATCGTGTACTTACACAGACTTACTCCAATGTTGATTGTGAGTCTAATAGGCTACTAATCCTTCAGTTTCATTGTCAAATTGATAGAAATCAAATTTCACCCAAAAGTCGACCAAAAACCTTGAAATCCGATGATTTGCTTCGAATGTTGTTGTTTTCTCTCGAATTCTTCAATCAAGAACCTTATCTTAGCAAAGATTAGGCTCTGTTACCAATTATAGAGCAAATAACGAGTACACAATAGAATCAAGTAGAGAGAATATGTAGAAACACCATTAAGTGTGTGTGTTCTATTTCAATATGTCAAAGGTTACATGAATAGAAGGCTAAAGACACTATTTATACTAAGTACAAAATAAACTATAAATACACTAAATTGTATCTAGATCATAAACACAAATACAGTTCTAACAAGGGAGTTTTCTCAAAACACACACACACTTTTCTTTCTTTTGGAATAATAAGCAGGTAACTTTTATGCTATCATCATTAAGTAACACATACACACATATTTAAGCAAGAGGTGGCAAATCCACCGCTTAATCTCTCACATAAATACACGTATACACTTATATACATGCATACATACATACGGCTACAAGCATACATACAATTAATTATCCTTAATTAATTCAGTTAACATTTAATTTGTATTAAAGCAGATAAACACATACCACAAACCTGCTAATCTCCTAGCCCAGGTTTGCGGGTGTTACATCATGAAAGGGTAAAACCGAGATCACGTAGATTCTCGTTAACACAACAGTTAAAACAATGTGTGACCTACGTTCATAATTGGCATAATATTGATTATGGTAGGAATTCCATCTAATCATTATGAATATCACAAGATATCACTCCAAGATGTTCCTGTATTAGTCTTATAGACTAGATACATTGATTTTCCCACAATGTGTCCTAAGAAATGAAATATATTGCAATTAAGCTATAGAGTCTATTTGTGCATGAAAGAAGTTGGGACTGGAGCAGCTTGTCCTCCTTGTTTCAATATTAACAATCTCTGAATTAGATGTCAATTAAGATGTGTTTATTCCTAGTGTGAAGTTGAAACAGTTATCTTTTAAGTGATAATTCAGTAGCTGGGTGGGGTTAGTGCGTTGCATCATTGGGTTAATGATGTCTTCTTCAATACCGGATGTCAACGAATGAGAAACTGTTGCATATGTGGCTTCCTGGGTTTATATGAATTGGTAAGGATCTTGTTTTTCTTTTGATCCTATCTCACCATAGCTCTCTATTTATTTTTCAACTTCTCCCACAATCTCTCTTTTCAAAAGAATTTATATGTATCTATATCGATACATTAGGACACTTCTTTATGTATAAAGTAATCAACATAAAAGATATTGAGTAGAGAATATGTTGGAATAGATTGTCAATAAAGATTTAATCAATCAAAGAGTGTTAACAATCTAGAGTAAAAATGTAAAGAACAAAACAAATATGGTCATGAAAGCTGAAAGGATTTTATTGATGATTTGCACTCTTATCCCCTTCCCAAGATAACGGATTCTACTCACCTGGATGACCTATTAAGTAACCCTTATTATCTCTCTCTAGTTTATGGTGAGCTCCTATGGCAGGTCCTTTCGGTTCTTGATTGACTATTGAAGTTTGAAATACCTACACTCCCTCAGTCATAGTGCCTTTTCATCAGTTTGTTTTATGATAAATATGACAGTGACACATGAATGGATAATTTCATAAAGGATAACAGAACAACATAAAGAAATCAAGTCAAGAAACGAAGTATGATCATGCAAATGATCAATAACAAACAAGAAAGGTATAAGATCGAACCAATGAAATGCATACCTTCTTGCAAAAATAAATGTTGATTGGGCTACATATTCATATTTGAATGGGCTTAGTATCTCTCAGCTTGAATCCGCATTGGACATTCTTTATTCGAACTTGAAATACTAGTTCTCCTGATCACCCTCGAATGTCTTAAACATGTCATTCACACTAGAATTTACTTAAAAATAGTTTCATTCAAGCTCCAATAGTTCGAAGGCATTCCGTTCACGCTTGAATATGTTTCAGAAGGATACAAACTCAAGTAAGTCTCAGACAATTCAAAATCGAATATTCTTTTACCACCTTATGTTCAAAGTCGAATATTCTTCCCAAAATGAATGATATTTTGTTTGCAAGATTTTTTATTCTTTCTTTGATGGAAATGAGATTTGAATCTCTTCATCTTACTAAGCATAGTGATCTTCACTATAGACCGAGTGATCTTCATTGTACCCTCACAATGTCTCTTATTCTTCAAACATACTGCAAAAGGATTTTAAATTTGGGTACCCAAGAAGTTTTGGCTCATTTATTGTTAGTTTTTACAGTCTTTGGCAGCCAAATATTTGAATTTTCAATGATAGGTTTGTGGAACTTGTCATTAAATGGTCATGAATTCAATTGAGGAATTCCATTTGTAACATCAAATTCATATTTTTTCTTTTGTATATTTACAAATCTTTTCTATTGATAATTTGAATAAGTGTTTGATTGAATATATCACTAAAGGATATTTCACGTCAGATTTTAGTACATAACCAAATTTATATTTAAATATTGAGAAAGATTTGTTTTTGTTATTTTGAGTGAAAGCATTATGTTTTTGAGCTTGACTCCTTTTGGATGGGATTCCTTGTTTTGGAATACGATTAGACAAATGTTCATCTTGGTTGTTTCTCTGACAGGTTCTTCTTGGAAATCCATGTGTAATGCCTATTTTCAATTAATAATAACACCATAATAATATTATTGTAATTATTGATCATTAGAAAGGATATTTACCAATTAGGGCTTCTAACGAGCTTGTTACATAAGAATTCTTTGGATTAGACTTATACTTGAGTAATAATTTAAAAGAGTTTATTAATGGGGTTACAATTATATAATTAAGGTTAAGTAATGACGCTTAGGTGGGCTTAAGAGATAAGTGGACTTGGGCTTACACTTATATACCCACTTGGAATACCTTGCCATAAAGAGCTAAACACTATAGCCTCCTTCTTCAGGTTTTGTGTGTGCCCGTGTTTGTTAGAACTCGTGGTGGGCACAAACATAGCGGAAGCAAACATCAAAGTAGCATGCAAGACATAAAATGAAAGCACACACAAAGCCCACAACTAGTTCCGATGGTGGAACACACTACAAAGCAAAATGCAACTAAAAGGAAGAAGAAGGAACATAAATAATACCTTCTTACCATGCTAGAAATCGACCTCCATGTGTGTGGGATGAGCTCGAGGAAATAAAGGGCTTCCTCCTCCATTGCTAGTCCACACCAAGAGAAGTTTGATCCCCAAATGCTAGTAAACCATCATGTAGACATCCATCACGACTCTACCTTCTGGAATAGCCCATGTAGCATCTCCTCTTGCACCATGAACACTCATTACACGAACGAACACCTTAGTGTATGCAGCATTTCTAAAATGCTACCAAGAGAGAAATTGTGTAGAGGGAAAATTGTCCTTGGGTTCTCATGCATGTTTCCAGACTCCAAAAACCCCTTTTTGGTCTTTTAAAAACCAGAGCTATCATTGGACCATCAAATGGTCCAATAAAACACAAGTGTCACTATAGCTACCCCCTTCACGACCCCTCACGAGCTCTCACGGGCCGTGAAGCCTAAGTGCGCCACAAGGGGACTTAGAACTCCACGAGCCGTGCCGCCCGGTCGAGACTCATGAGGGCATCTCCTTCACGACCCCTCACGACCTCGTCACGGGTCGTGAAGCCTAAAGGCATCACGACGCGTGGCGGCCGTCGAACAATGGTTGGGGTAACCTGCTTCAGGACCTGTGGAGCATCCTTAACGGTTGTGAAGCTCCGAATCAAAATACTTTTGATCCTTTGACAGTCTCCTTCCACATTAAGCTATCGGGATCAATACTTGGCTTGTGACCTAATAGGCTGGCGCTTCATTAGCAGTGATACCGGCATACGTGTGTCAGTGGGCAGATTCCAACAAACTCCCACTTGCACATGACACACCGTACCCATATGCATCACAGACAGGGAGCGGCCTCTAGCAAGACATCCCTGCCCCCAAATCAACACGAGGTATGCCATCCCTGAAAAGTACCTAATCACAATCCAAACGGGTTTGATAAGGTCCTATAGATAAGTGATCAATTATCCTATTGTTCGCGATATCCGGGTGAACACGAGACATGGTACAAAGTCATTCTCCCGATCGTCCATGATTATGTTTCTCAATCAAGATTGGTGGTGACCAAAATATGCAAGTTTGCAACTGATCAACTATCATTGCAAGCATGAGCACGGCCGTGCATTTTGGTGTCAGCTCCCAATCATGGAGGGGCCCAAGGATATCTCCCTAAACAGAGGAACAAATTCCTTCGACTACATTGCCCCATTACATTTGCAATACATTGCCCAAAAGCTTCCTTTATAACAACCAGTTACATAATGCGTTTGAAAGCAATCAGAACAAGGCAGACCAATGTCGTGGAAACACATGTATCTCCGGTCAAAGGATAAAAGATATTATCATCCTGAGTTACTCTTGACATGTACCATGAAGTATACTCAGGTGTGGGTCGTCCAATCACTTGAAACTCTTTTCAAGTATAGGTAAAGTATTACGTCTCTCATATCCAATCCCCATTGAATACACGATTAATGCTTTCCCTCAGTCTTCGTTCAAACTTCCTTCCGATGAAGAGTGACTAACTGTGGACATTTAGAATGTAAAACCTTCAGGGAAGTGGTAAACATGCTAAGATGGAACACAATAAAGGCAACTGAGAGTACCTGCTAAACGTGTATTAACAAATCTCCATTTGATTGTCGATACTAGCAGAAGCACAATGTTGCTTAACGTTCCCAAATTCAACATATCAAAATTTCAACTAAAACAAACTCAAGCCAAGTCTTTGCAAGCACTAGTATGACAATCATCACTCTCTTGCAACTACGGCTTTAGCAAAACGGATCCGCCACCATGCTATCCGTGTGTATTCGTAGGATGACCATATCTCTACGTCAACCAATCACTCAAAAGTGTGCGTTGGTGAGATAACGGTCTTTTGTCAACCTATCATACCTTCATTGATTCATCAAAACTCAATAAGATCAAAAGATGCTTGAGATAAAGGTTATATTGCGCAAGCCATCCTACTCTCATTGTCTTATAAGATCCCAATAGAGTCAGCGATCCTTTGAGAAGCATACTTATTAACAACGCCATATTTAGTAGAATCACGAACCCCAATAAAGATCGGCAGTTATCCTAAGAAGTATATAAGCAAGCATTTGAATAACAACTTATTCTATGTTGCTTCTTACTACATATCAACAAGAACATATTTCAATATTTCTTTAACTCCTTTCACTAGTTTTGTATATCCTATAATCGTTATATATGCATAATTCTTGATTTAAGCTTTTCCAAGCAAAATCAAGACATTATCTCCAATACGATGTATGTACTAGACATATTTAGAATAGGATTACAAATTGCTCCCACTAGCTCTGGCATTCATCCATGTTTCATCATGGCTATTTGAAAACTCAAACAAATGATTTTCGTATCGAAGTAAAGATTCTACCATTGAGATGGCAACGTAAGTCCACAAGTGGACTACTTAGAGTAAGTAGATCTCATTAGGATACTTCTGATAGTGAAAGACCCCCGAAAATGTTGTGAGCATTTCCTCAGAAATTCCTATTAAGGAATTTGGTCTTCACTTCCATCCAATATAGCCTAAAGGCTCCTATAAAATAAGTACCCGTGTGCGCTTCAACATAACCACTGGGAGAATGTTTCTAGATGATACCTTCCTCAAGGTCAATCATCGTGAAACCATTCCTACTAGTCGGTATTTTGAAGTAGTCTACAAACTTATCCATGTTGGTCTATCTCCTTATGGAACCAATCACACGTTGTGGGTTCACACCCAAGTGTAGGATCAACCAAGTAGGAATCTTGGATATCCGTCATGGATAGCATCTCATCTTATCATTTCCTCCTTTCTCCTAGCGGATTCCAAGCCCACTATACTTTCCGGTAGTTGACGCATTCATCATGAATCATCACAAAGTTGTCTTCCTCATATATAATGAATTATATCTTTCTGGTCTTATGACAACTTCTACCAAGAGGTAATGATTTTATGCCAGGTTCTCCAACATTGCCATGCTGAGTTTCAATCATTTCTGATTGGATTCTAGTGTCAACATTAGGTTCTTCCATTTAAGGTATACTTTACTCTCACTAGCATTCATGGATATTAATTTCTTAAGAGACTCTACCTTTTAGCAACTTACAAGTCCTCACAAGGTTTGTCAAAACAAATACCCCATGGTCTTAGTAGAGTACCTAATGGAGTAAATACCTCTAGATCTTGGGTTCCTCCACCTCACGTCTAAACGTAGGCTGGACAATCCAGTATTTTGAATAGACAAACAAGGATCCTCCTTTTCTTCATATCCTCTAAGGTGTTTACACGACCATCTTTGTCGTTTATAAGATTTAGAACTTATGCCCACCATTTTGGAGAATGACCCAAAACAATTTTGGATATAAAATTGTAACCTATCACTTGTCGGACCATATCAAAATGTTTGGTTCCTCCTTTAGATGACCACATGTAACAATGTGTCTTAAGAGGATTGAATTGTGAGACAATCCCATAATTCATATGATAGTCAAATAATATAAAACTAAGGTCCTCAACATCTTAACTAGATTCGAGTATCATAGTTGCATTGCCCCCTCTATCATGTACCTCATTATGGTGAGTTTTGAACAACTCTAAGGTTTCCAAACTAGTCCATTAAAATAGACATACCATCCCTTCTACCATCATCGGTAAAGATTACGAGGTATCTAAGTTACTCCCTTTTGTTTGCTTGAATGGTCAACACACTAAAAGTGTGAACGAAATCCAACAAGCTTTGAATCCTCTCACATACTCAAGTGAAGGATGTTTAAGTCATCTAGCAAAACAAACAAGATATGCATTCAACATTTGACCCATGGTCAAAGGGTTCCAAGTTCCTAAACCTCATGGATCTTGGTGAAGCAAGTCTTGTTTATATAGCTAAATCGACTTCTACATAAGGATAACTTATCAATACATTTATGATCGTTCTATTACTCCATAAGCAATAGCTTACTTTAAATACCACGACATGGATAAACTTTGAAATAAATAACCACTAATTTCAAAAATCAAAGTAATGTCCATCGTCAACAAAGGCGTTTTAGATATAATGTTTGTGGCCTCACATGGCGTAAAACATACATCCAATAAAGTAATAGAATAGTTGGAAGGAAAGGCAAGATACAAACTTCCAATCCTCTCAATAGGGACAACAACTATGTTTCCCACTTTTGAATTCCAGTTCTCCATGCCTCATCCGCCTACTTCTCTTTTAACACCTTCACTTTGTAACAAACAAATTTGTGACAAACGTGAACGTCATTGCTAGCGGTCAAAACCTAGCCTTTAGAAGTAGAAGAGCAATGGAGTTTGATCATGAATGTTCCTGAAGCCAAGGAGCTAATTTCTCTTACTTATAAGTGATTTTAGCTCTTTCAAGCCCATAGGGCAGGCGTGGTGGCGCCAATTTTCCAATCTTTTCGTAGAAGTAGCAAATTACCCCTTGTGGAGTGTTATCTTGAGGCGCAACCTCATTGCCCTCGAACTTCACAAATAAGGTAGGTTTGGTAGCAAATTACACAGTCAAAACTTTTCACGAGTGACACCCCATGAAGCCACTCGTGTAGGCTTCACGACCCGTGAAGCTCATCTCGACAGAATGTGCATTTTCAGTTTTCAAGCCATCAAAGTGCAATTTCTTTGTAGAGATGGCTCTGATACCACTGTTGGAACTCGTGGTGGGCACAAACACAGCGGAAGCAAACAACAAAGTAGCATGCAAGACATAAAATGAAAGCACACACAAAGCCCACAACTAGTTCCAATGGTGGAACACACTACAAAGCAGATTGCAACTCAAAGGAAGAAGAAGGAACATAAATAATACATTCTTACCATGCTAGAAATCAACCTCCATGTGTGTGGGAAGAGCTCAGGGAAACAAAGGGCTTCCTCCTCCATTGCTAGTCCACACCAAGAGAAGCTTGATCCCCAAATGGTAGTAAACCATCATGTAGACATCCATCACGATTCTACCTTCTAGAACAACCCATGTAGCATCTCCTCTTGCACCATGAACACTCATTACACTAAAGAACACCTTAGTGTATGTAGCATTTCTAAAATGGTACCAAGAGAGAAATTGTGTAGAGGGAAAATTGTGCTTGTGTTCTCATGCATGTTTCCAGACTCCAAAAACCCCTTTTTGGTCGTCCAAAAACCAGAGCTGTCATTGGACCATCAAATGGTCCAATAAAACACAAGTGTCACTACAGCTACCCCCTTCACGACCCCTTACAAGCTCTAACGGGCCGTGAAGCCTAAGTGCGACACGAGGGGACTTAGAACTCCACGAGCCTGCGCCACGAGGGGACCCGTAGAGCATCCTTCACGGTCGTGAAGCTCCGAATCAAAACACTTTTGATTCTTTGACATTCTCCTTCCACATTAAGTTGTCAGGATCAATCCTTGGCGTGTGACCCATTAGGCTCGCGCTTCATTAGCAGTGATACCGGCATACGTGTGTCAGTGGGTAGATTCCAACAGTGTTCATGATTTACCAACGATATAGAGAAGCAAGAGATTGAACTATAGCTTCCCCCATCATCAATGAATCAACTTCTTCACCACCAGGTATGAGATTTTTGTACCTTGTCGTCGATTAGGTTCGGAAATCATAGAAGAACCAATGATTGATCTTTGTTTCTTTGTGCGACACCTGAGAGCCAAATTGAATCGGGTACTGAGGGATGATGGGATGAATCGAATTAGAAGGGATCGAAATTTCATATAAACTAAATACACAAAATTGAGCAACCAATGTAACATGGATTGAAAGAGATTTTGGGCTGGGTCCAATCGATTCCAAGCTATGTGTGTGTTGAACTTTGCTAAGAAGGAACCAGGGCCTTAGGTCCACCATAACCTATCTAAAATCAAATTAATGTATTAGGATCTCATTTAGATGGTACCTATAACATGATACTACTGAAACAACACAAGAAATGATCGATATATTACTGAATGTTAGTTGTCGTGTATGGGTGTTGCGTCAAAAGCAACCGAGAGCACAATGTGGCTTTGTCGACCTAGAAACTCATGCAAAATAAAATTAAACATTTCGGGTGGGTTGATCATGTACGAAATCCATGCATGTCAATTACCCGTACGCAGCGAAAGCAACAAAATCAAAAACCGGGTTTCTGGGTAACAAAACCGACATGCATGTACTTCCCAAGTGGTGATCGTGAGTACAAACAAATATAGAAACTTAAACTAAAAGAAAGGGAGGAGAAATATACCACACACAAAGGCTGGAGCAATCCACCAAGGTTAGGATGAAGAGAACTCGAACCCGAGCTCATCTATTAATAGTCCACACCAAGTGAACGAGATTCATCTTGCTAACGACCCTCAAACTCGAGCTTCTTTTTAGAACACGAGTTATTGGAACAGTACCACTGATCTTCTCACATGTATACACTCACCTCACTTATCCATATATGTTCAAGTAGTTCCTTGTTAATATTAGTAAAATGTAGAAAAGCCCATGAAGCCCATGTAGTAGGCGTAGACTGTAAATAGGCTAATAGGTCCATGGGCGTGTTATCACTCTTGTACGTTTGAGCAATATATGCAATATCCCATTTAACATGAAGTGTGTTCTCTCTCAATATTCAACGATCTATTCATTACTTGAAGATTCATTGTTCATCGATTTGACCTTTCAATTGATATTAGAGCCTAACTTGATCTAAGTTGGCTCTTGATTGGGTAAATCATTGATTAACAAGCATCATCGAAGAAGGTTACTATTTAGAAATCGAAGCTATGAAGGTTTAAATGTTTTTCGTATTGAAATTGATCCTATTCATCTTGAAATCAGTTCTATATTCGAAAACAATCATTTATCTTTTGATTTGGATCAAAATCGAATGAGTTCTTGAAGTTTTTCGTGGAATACATCTACGGTTTTTGCTTCAATAGTTCATCTGATTTCATGGGAATGATGGATTTATTGGAATATTCTTGATCTACAAGGAATTGCGACCAAGAGGGTATAAAAATCGATTGGTTTTTCCTTGTATTTGATAAATATTGAAATTTCCGTCAAGAACATTTGAAGATGATGAAGAACAGTCGAGATCTGAGTTTTTTATCGAGTGGGATTAATTTTTCGAAGTTTTTGGTGATTACTGTTTTGTTCGAGCGTGTCTACTATAGCTAAGAAGAATTCGAGGAAGGAAGTGGAAAACAGATCCCGTGAAATCTGGAATTTGTTGGTTACATATACTTCGAGCGCATCAAATCCTCACAGTTCGAAGAAAGCACACTTCGAAGTTCGAAGCCTTAAACACTTCAAGCTCGAAATCAACATCACAAATTCCAAATTTGAGATCCTAGACAACTTCGAACTGATATAAGTTCCCAAGTGCACTTCGAGTTCAAAAGTTACTCACTCACATTGACTTCGAGCGCATTCATCTAAGTCACCAAACCGATTCGAAAATAAAACTTTGACTTCGAGCACAAAACTTTGACTTCGAGCGTGTTCATTACAAATACAATTCGAAACCAACTTGCCTTATCACATTTCGCATTCGAAGATCATTTGCTCGAAACACTTTCACAAACATCCATTCGAAGATCGAATCACTTCCATTTGAAGTTCACTTCGAAAACAAATTCAGGACTTAACAAAACTTCGCATTCGAATACAAATTTGAAATCACTTTGAAACACTTCAAACCAAAATTCTACTGTTCCATTTGAAGTCAACTTCCAAGTTAACTTCGAATTCCTAAGAACATTCACTTTGAATTTCTAAACATTCACTTCGAATTCACTATTCACTTCGAACCTATTCTTCCAATTCGAATAAACCATCTTCGAACCCAATCACCCAACTTTTTCCAAGTTAACGATCACTTTGAAACTTTCAAGTAATTAAACCAAAAATGTCAAGTTCAAACGAGATATTGGCCATTCGCACAGACTCTAAACCCCCTGTTCTCTTCCGCAATGACTATCTAGTATGGAAAGGGAGGTTCATGGATTTTCTGGAACACAATGAAGTATATGGTTAGATGATGATCGATTCTATTCTCAAGGGAGAAAAGAAATTCTACAGAATCATGGATGCTCAACCTGACAACAACCCTCCAATTGTTGGAACAATGAGAGAGAAAACTCATGACGAGTTAACTACTGTTGGGAAAGAAAGCAAGAAAGCTGATAGGCTGGCTAAGTATTATCTCAAACAAGGTTTATCATCTGAGATGTACATGAAGGTTGATAGTTTAGCTACAGCCAAAGAGATATGGGATGAGATCAAACGTCAATTGCAAGGAACTGAGCAAGGAGAACATATAAAAAGAACACAATTAGTGAACATGTTTCACGAATTTACTGCCAGGGAGAACGAACTGTTAATTGACACATACAGTCGTTTCTGCAAGCTCTAGAATGAAATCAGGACGAAACAGGTTGAAAGGACGGATTTGGTTATTGTTGGTCCCAAAAAGGGTAAACAAGCAACCGACACAGTGTAGAAGGGGGGGTTGAATACACTCTAAACAAATAATCTAATGTCTATTCAATGATCAAACAGAACAATAACTATTATCACTCTCTAATCAAATCAACGGAATGATTTGATATTACACTGATTATAAACTCAACTCTCTCTAAACACTCTTGAATCACAAACTAATTGATGATCGAACTTCTTGTTAAAACTCATTAACAAGAACTCTTGAAAACTCTCTTGAACTTTGAACTCACAAAGTTATCGCAACACACGCGTATATCACGAACACACGTACGTTTTGCAACTTATGCAGTCTTGCAACTTATGCAGTCATATATCTACGAACAAATTGCAGTTTAAACATAGAACTTATCTTTTCTTTAAAACCGTAACAAACACCTCAATTAGAACATATCCAATTAATTCCGTTTGAGATTTCTATCCAACTAATAGATAGTTTAAATTACGTTCAAATATCCTAATTTAAATGTCGTAGATATGAAGAGTTTATAACAGAATTTAGAACTTACTTAAATTCTTCAACTGACTTCTGACGCTGAGCTGACTCACTCAGTCTTGACCTTGTCAAGCTGAGTTCTTGAATCTTCAAGTATTCAAGTCTTCACTCTTACAACCTATCTAAGCTTAGAAGTCACTGAGCTATCTAATACTTACATATAAAACTCTATATCTGTTTATACACTGACTACTCAGCCTAAGCTGACTAGTGAGTCTATAACAGACTTACATAATTCCTAACTCTTAACTTATCATCTATACATATCTATAATTTGTCTCATCAAATCTAACTATTCTAAACACGGGACTAACAATCTCCCCCTATTTGATGATGACAAAATATTAAATCAAAGTAGGTATAGGTTAACAGAATTATGTTGAACCACTCTGGAACTGACCAAAGTTAGTTCTTGAAATATGTATTGAACTGATCCGTACTTATTTACCATATATTGAACTTACAAGATGTTTATGTTACAAATCTATTATAAGACTTGTATTCTAAGTATATAACTACTTAGATACTGAACTTATCAGAATTAAATTAAGTTCTGAACTTACAAAACTTATACTACCGAACATATCAGTTTATAATTGAACATATCAATCACCAGCATCAAGTTACAAAGCTGTTTCTTTGAACATACCAAACATAATATTGAACATATCAAATAATAATACATTGTAGCTTAATCATTATGATCAACTTCTACACACTTAGTGCTTACAAAATTATAGAACTTATCTATTTAATCAACAGGATCTCCAGCTTCTAACCACATATCATAACATTTAAGTTCCTAGATGGCTGCTTCTTTAATAGCACTTATAAGAGTTTCTTTACCATCTTGAAATTCTTTTATTTCATCTCTTCTTGACTTGAGTCATCACATAGAATTCTCAAATACAGAATTTGCTCTAAGCTAGCTAAGTACATACTGGCTTCCTCTAAGAAACATTGATTTCCTTCAATGTCTAAGTACATAAAGCCTGATAAGGGTTGATCAATATATATATATATATTCTCTCTAAATTCAACACCCTTGGGAACTTGTAAGCTGAGGACTCTGTTCTTCCTTTGCCTAGCTGCTCTTTCTCTTGCAGCTTTGTTACGATTTAAGAAGACATCAAATTCAGCTCTTGGAATCTCTCCAAGCTGATCAATCCTAAGAAAAATTCTTTTAGCTCTTCAATGACCTCTTGTTTAATCTGCCTCTGTTTCATTCTTTTGACATTCAAGGCTACTGTCTTCCATTCAGAGAATTCCAACTTATATAATCTTCTCATATCCAGTCCCACTTCAGCTTTGTTTTTCAACACAAAGTTGAATATTACCAGCTCCCCTTTTATGCTTAAAGTTAATCTTTCAATTTCATGACCAAGATATTTTCTTTTGTAGCAGTATCTTAGATCATCACCAGTGTATGGAATTGGTTCAGCTCTTGGTCCAGAGTAATCAGCTTCAGCTTCAGCTCTGACAGCCTCAGCTTTAGCCTTTTCTCTTTGCAGTTCAGCTTGTCGTTGCTGCTCTTTCATTTCTTCCACAATCATACCTAGTTCTTTAGCCATTTCTTGTAACATTTGCTCAGCAAGCAGTCACTGGCTTTTTGTGCTGCATCAGCTTCATCACTTGAGTCAGATTCATGTGCAACTAGTTGAGACTTACCTTGTTGCTCTGGTTCAGGCTCAGCAATGATGACTTTTCTTCTCTTTGCTAGAGGCATAACACTTCTTTTCTTTCATTTTACCATCTCAAACACCTTACTCTTCCCTTTATCTCTTTGTGAAGTCGGAATAGACTCAGCTTCAACAAATTTTGACAATTCAGGTTTAGGAAGTTTGGTGTGAGTAGCTTGAGATGTTTCTTCATGTGGAGTTTTTGGTTTAGCTTGTGAAGTTGTGATAATGTGGACTGTTGGAGCCTGTGGCTGTTGTTGGGAAGGCTGATCTACAGTACTCATAAACTGATCATGAGCTTGTTCCTCGATTTGTATTTTCTCAGTATGCTCCCCCTCAACCTTATCATCATCTTTATTTGATTCTTCCTCCCCCTTTTTTTCATCATCAATAGGGGAGGGTCTGAATTTGAGCACGAAGCTTTCCAAGTTGGCTACTGAAGTTGAAAGATCATGAAGTTTTCGCATCAACTTGGCTTTATCATTTTTCCTCTTCTTGTGTAGGAGCTCAAACTAATATTGTAAATATTCCATAATGACTTGAGCATCGGTGGTCATCAGCTTGGGCTCCTCAGGTCTGCTTCTTACCTCAAAGTCCTCCTGTCCAGTGGAAGAGTGTATTTCCACCGTAGGAGTGGCTGTTGAGTGTTGCTCAATAGGTGAGAATGTGGGCCCCATATCCAAAGGTTGTTGCTGACCTATGGAATCAAGGGGTACAGAATGAGGACTCTGTAAACCTTCCTGGTGTATGAAAGGTTCATTGACAAATCGTGCTAGAATGTGTAAGAATGGAAGAGAAGAATGACTATAACATTCGGCAACAAATTTCCCAGGTTAGCCATTAGAAATTCTAACTTTAAGCCTGATATTACTAAAAATATTATTTATGATTTAAATATATCAATAATAATATTAGATTTCATAGAAATCCCGCCTATATGGTTAGAACCTTTCTGAGCTCGAAAAATCGAATTATTAAAAGTCATGAATTACAAACCATATACAATAATAATAATAATAACAATAAAAATAATTAAATACATCATAATAAATATAAATAAGTTCAAATATAAAACATATATATATATATATATATATATAAAAACTCATAAAAGTAATTAAAACTTTTTTAATTAAAAGATTTAAACAAAATCACCATTTATACAAAATTTATTTAAACTAATTACACATAATATTTTTAAAAAAATAAAAAATAAAAGAAACCCCCCTCTCTTTTCTCCTGTCTCCTTCTCTTCCCAAGAATCACCACTTGATGTCCCCCATGCTCTATATAAGCCCCCTACTACTCTTCATCATTTCCTTTACCATCACACTTCATCTCTTCTCTTTTCTCTCTTCTTCTTTCACCAACAAAAATCTCCCAAGAACATCCAAGTCTTGTTCATCTTGTGAAGATCAAACACATAATCAAAGAAAAGAGTTGGTAAGATGATCATAACACACTCATCTCTATTCTTCTACATTTCTTCTTTCTTCTTTTTTTTATTTATTTTCTTTGATATTCATCTTATTTATTTTATATATATATCTATAATCATGTAAATATAAACATCCTACCAATGTTGTAAGGAGCACATGAAATGTGCATCATCCTACCATTGTTGTATGGAACTTAATCAACTAAAAATCAAGAAAATAAGACTTTGATTATGCATGTGTTTCATCTTAACAAATGTTGTAAGGAACACATAAATTGTGTATCATCCTACCATTGTTGTAAGAACACATGGATTATCAAAGCTTATACTCATACAAAATGATTAATCATGAATATAAACATGTTATATTAAAGTTATCACCCATAAGCAAAAATCAGTTGATTCTTTTTGCTAATCTTATTTTAAAGTGTTACCTTTCATTTAAACCTAGATTCACTAATTTTCACGAACGTTTGATCCTTCAAACATATTTAAAAAGACACATATGTTGAATCTGGAAATTTGATAGATTAAAAAAGGTACACTTTAAACGCGTGTAACTTACTCATCCTTGGGTCCAAATACATCTAGTTTTTTTAAAGTTTCATCTTTGAGTTTTGGTAAATTCCCAGTTTGAATCGTGTAAAAAAGAGGTCGTATGTGCCCTAAACAGACGTGTTAGTAACAACATGTCATCCAGACACTAATCAGTGGACATCTTATACACTTTTAATTATTAAAAATATTTTACATGGATTATAAATTCCTATATTTTTACTGGACATTATAGAAACATGTATTAAGATTATATTAAAATATTAAGCCTTAATATGACTCCTAAAATACAATTTTTAATTTTTAAAGTTCAACTTAAGGAAATAAAAATTCCAGTGAACACTTATGATTTATGAAAAAATAGAGACAACCTTTAACTATTTAATAAATAAGTTAATAACAAATAAATAATACAAAATAATAAATAAAATAAGTCTAATACAGCTACATATCTCTTATATTAGGAAAGGAGCTTCGATAGGAACAAGAAACCCTTACAAGTTAACACATTTGCATACCGAGTGAGTATCATAGCCCCTTTTTACCGTATTTCATATTATTTTTGGCGAGAAAGCATGTGTATAAATTTCATGTAAAGTGTATTGCCTATCTTCTTATATATTTCAAATATTATTTTGAGCACTTATGGTATTATTCTTTGATGTGCTTGGGTTATCGTTGTAAGGCCCTTCATTGGACATTATCCTTTAACTCCGCTAGTGAGCCGATGATATTTGTAAGTAGCGCTATTTGGAGATTCCGACGTCTCCCATTTATGGTTGACGAACTATAGATGTACTTTACCACTACTAACGTCATTTAATATAGGCGTTAGGTTTATTATGGCCAATTAGTTGTCGGCTAGGTTGGATAATGGCTCAAGCAACAATCATCGTAGTATATTACTACCATGAGCAACGTATTGGGCAATATAATACATCTTCTATCATTCGTGCATACTTTTTTTTTATTCCAAAAACCTCCATCAATTATTTAAACTTTTCTCATTTAAAAGATATTTTGTGCATATATTAAAAACCTATGAACTCACCAACTCCAGTAGTTGACCGTTTTCTTTCTTTTACCCGTGCTTTCAGGTGATCGTCGTTAGGTACCTTATGCATACAAGCATTGTGTGTGTGGCATTTCCATCTTCATCGTCACATTTTATGAAAACACTATCTATTTTATTTACGCATCGTACAAGACTATGTCATTTAATTATAATTCGGTTATGTAACTTTTATTTATGTTTTACCCGAACTATTTATTTTTGTTAAGTTAGTATAATGGTTATTGTCTAAATGTCTTGTGCGATGATATCTTGTGCTGTGACACCTCGTGTTTCCGCTTTAGCGGGGTGTGACAAATTTGGTATCAGAGCCTAAGGTTATACAGAATGTTGTTTTCCTTATGGGGGGGAAACACCAACTATCGTAAGGACATTAAGGGTGACCCCCAAAGAGGGAAGGCGGGTACAAAGCATATCACTAGAACTGAGTATTCATCATACTAGTTTAGACCACTGGCACCATGTCCTATGTAATTTTTTTTCTATGCTCTCGGAGTCGCAACACCGTGAAGCGTTAAGAGCTGTGGGGACTACCATTGCAACAAGGAGGGCCGTGTAGATGATTTAATTATATTTGTGCTTGGGAGGATATTTTTTATAGTGATGGTGAGATTGCTAGTAAGTATGATGGTACGCTAGAGTTTTGTTTAAGGAGATTGAATTAGTGAAAGATTTGGAGTTTCTTTCGATTATTAAACCTGGTGGTTTATTTTGATGATTTGTTAAACATTAATCACTTGATGTCTTTTAGGAAATCATTTTGGTACTTTTGGGAACTATATGATTGAACATGTGTTGCTTAAATCATGTTATGAAATGTATGATTTTAAAATTTTACATGCATTGCTATATGATTGAATGGGAGTGTTAGTTGTTAGACCTTATATCTTAGGATCACCATAACCTAGCTAAGTAGATTTTGTACAAAGGAGAGACCCGAATGTGATTACTAGTATGTTTCTTCTAAACAATTATAATGCATCAATGCTATCTGACTCTAGAATATATAGAAGCTTCGTACCACTAGTTTTTAGGCCAAAGCTCAATCTAAAATTTCAAATATTGAAAGAGGCCTATATCATGGAAATTGCTAATGGACAAGAAGTCAAGACTAGAGATATAATCACTAAGTGTACCTTGAACTTAGCCAGCAAAAACTTTAACGTAGACCATACCAATCAAACTAGGGAGCTTTGATATAGTTGTTCGTATGTATTGGCTATCCAAAAATCAAGTTGCAATATTGTTCTGCAAAGATCATTCAGATTCCACTATCACAAGACGAAACGCTTGTCGTATAAGGAGAAAAGACCAGGAAGAACGTCAAGGTGGTATCATGCATGAAAATGCAAAAATATTTAGGAAAGGACTATATCGCATTCTTCGCGCACGTTGTAGAAATGGAGGTTTAGGAAAAGCATATTCACGATTTTCCAATCGTTCGGGATTCTCCCAAGGTGTTTCTGGATGAATTACTTGGATTACCCTTAGTTAGACAAGACAAATTTGGATTGATTTCATCCCTAGAGCCGCGCCCATAGCAAAGGCTCCATATCGGTGAGCCCCGTTGGAAATGTAGGAATTGTCTGCACATCTTCAAGAGCTACTCGACAAAGGAATTATTCGACCAAGTACCTCACCATGGGGAGCCCTAGTCCTATTCGTCAAAAATAAAGATGGATTGCTGCAAATGTGCATCGACTATATGGAACTCAACATATTGACCATCAAAAATCAATACCCTCTTCCTCGAATCGATGACCTGTTCGACCAACTTGAAGGCGTCAAATATTTTTCAAAAATCGATCTTCGCTCGGGATATCACCAATTGAGAGTTCGCGAAGAGGACGTCCCTAAGACCGCCTTTAGAACCCGCTATGGACATTATGAGTTTTTAGTTATGCCTTTTGGGTTGACTAATGCTCCAGTAGTATTTATGGACTTAATGAATAGGGTCTGTAGACCATATTTAGATAAGTTTGCAATAGTGTTCATAGACGACATTCTCATCTATTCGCGAAGCAAGGAAGATGATGAGCAGCATTTGAAATTAATCTTAACACTACTCAAGGACCAGAAGTTGTATGCCAAATTCTCCAAGGGTGAATTTTGGATCCGAGAAGTACACTTCCTTGGTCATGTAGTTAATTCAAATGGAATTCATGTTGATCCAACAAAAATCGAGGCAATCAAAAAGTGGGAAACACCAAAGACGCCAACTGAGATTCGACAATTTCTGGGTTTGGCAGGATATTATAGGGGATTCATCGAAAACTTTTCACGCGTGGCTCAACCATTAACGACTCTGACTCAGAAGGATAAGAAATTCATTTGGGGAGATAAGTAAGAAGAAGCCTTTCAAACCTTAAAGCAGAAGCTATGCAACGCACCTATCTTGTCATTGCCAGCTGGAAAAGAAAACTTTGTCGTTTATTGCAACGCATCACACCAAGGGTTGGATTGTGTTTTAATGCAAAAAGACAAAGTTATCGCCTACGCTTGGAGACAATTGAAGGTTCATGAGAAAAACTTGTTGGTATCTGCCCACTGACACACGTAGGCCAGCATCACTGTCAATGAAGCACGGGCCTATTGGGTCACACGCCAAGTTTCAATCTCGACAGCCTACTATAAGAAGAAAGAGTCAAAATGGTCAAATTCCAGTTGACCTAGGCTTCACGACCGTGAAGGATGCTCCACAGGTCGTGAAGCAGCTCGTGTCCACGAGTCCTGTCATGGGCCGCATGGTTCGTGAGACCCTAGGGCTTCACGACCCTACACGGCCTGTAAAGGAGGTCGTGAAGACACGAACCCTCACGATTCTTGCACGGAGTGGCACGAGTCGTGGAGGATAAATGGCCGGTCGTGGCGCATTTATCCTTCACGGCCCGTGAAAGCCCGTCAAGAAGTCGTGAAGGCAGAATTCTAAGTGACACTTGTATTTGGTTGGACCATTTTGTTGGTCCAATGATGGTGTGCCACTTAGCTCCGACTCTGGGCTCTTTGAACAGTTAGAATGCCTTTAAAAGAGGTTCTTTTGATGCATTCTACTCTCTTGGTTAATTTTTGTAATTATACACATTAGAGATATACACAAGTGAGTGTTCTAAGTTGAGAGAAGTACAAGACCTTGTTTTGATGATCTTCTAGTGTTGTTCAAGGGTTGTTCCTAAACCAAATCGTCAAGTGTTGGTGGTTTGGTGGCTTGCTAATACAAGGAGAAAGAAGCTAAGCTTAGTGTGGACTTCTTTGGTTCTTGGAGCCTTTTGTTTCAAGAGCTCATCCAAAATTCGAAGTTGTTCCAGAATATTATCAAAGTCTTCAAGGTTAGGGATTGCTTACCTTCTTCTCTTTGCGTTTGTTTTGGTTGCATGCATGTTCTTGCAAGTTTTTACCACCATTGGGAAATCATGGGATCGTTTTTTTGTGTTTTGTTGTTTCCATTGCGTGCTTTGATCCGCATGAATTCCCAACAGTGGTATCAGAGCCATACTTGTAAGATGCATGCACCTTTGTGGCTTGAAAATCCATATTTTTGATTTTGGACATTCAGTCCAGAAGGCCTTCACGGGCCGTGGAGCTTGCTTCGCGAGTCGTGAAGGCCACATGACCAGTCTCGTGGGGTGGTGGTCGTGAAAGTTTTTTTTAATCTGTTTCACGAGTCATGGAGCGTACAGCCTTCACGGCCCGTGAGGGCCCGTGAAGAGCAGTAGCTCGTGAAGGCGTCGTGAACAGGCTGTTTTTGACCTTTTGGAAAAGAAAACTTGATATGGATTTTAGCATTTGTTTTTGGTGTTTCCAGAATCATTTTAGGCTGTTTAGCCTTGTAGATTAAGCCCCATAATATCCTAATTCTTTTATATGTATGTATTGGGTGGTTTTGGCGTAAAATGCATAGATGCATACATGTAAATTGTATATGTATGAATATGGATTTCAAAGTGTTTGGAATCCTAGTGCATATGTACAAGGTTTATTCATGTGCCTTTAGTTTTTGAATAAACTTAATTGGGATATTGTTTTGTGCATGGTTTGGTGTGGCACACCATGCTTTGTGGTTGTTTCGTTTTTGTTAGCACCGGTTTGAGCCTAGACCTTTGTGTGGTTGTTTGGTTGCTTTATTTGTTGTTCATTCATTTGGTGGTTTGTACCACATCCGGTTTGTAATAATTTATTTATTTGTAGCTTGCACGCCAAAGTATTTATTCTTTGTAATTGTATATTAGCTTAGAATAGATTGTGTGGCTTGCATGCCATTTCTCTTTAAATTATGTATGTAATGAGAAGAGAAGACCGGAGGCACCAACGGGAGTCTTGGGAGACATCTTGGCTACCTCGGATCCGGAGGCACGGGATCGAGTGGGAGCACACCACGAAGTCTTGGATT
Organism: Dittrichia graveolens; assembly: GCA_038502395.1. Taxonomy (NCBI): domain Eukaryota; kingdom Viridiplantae; phylum Streptophyta; class Magnoliopsida; order Asterales; family Asteraceae; genus Dittrichia; species Dittrichia graveolens. Next base: position 44,273,775 of record JARJIL010000009.1, on the reverse strand, counting down.
GTTTGTCCCTAGTAGACTTAGTTCCTCGGCTGGCTCACCGGGGAACACTTAGGTTGGCTCAAATCGGTTTTATTTGCGTGGTTGTGTAGTTTTATTTATTTGTTTTTCTTGCATGGTTGTAGGATCTTCGCATGCTAGAAAATCTTTTGAAAATAATAAAACTATATAATTTTCCTTAATTGGTTAACAAACCCCGCTCGCTCACATGATTAACAAACGAATATAAAGTGTTTATGTTCAATTGGTGAAAAATGAGTTTTGTCACTTATTTGTTAATCAAAACGAAAAGAGGTTTTTAACCGGAAAAACAAAAGTCCTGTTTTTCTTAAAAACGTAAATCACACGCCATCCAAAAGATGACACCACCCGAATCTAATGAAGCATGGGACAATTGTCGAGCTTAGCACGAGTTGTTCCATGTGGACTTGTGTGGAAGGTGCGTGTGGCGTCTTGAAATCTTTGGTTGTCGAGCTTAGCACGAGCCAATTATTGTCAAGAGCGTCATCGTGTATCTTGTTGGACGATTTACAATTCCAATTTAATACGCCTTGATAATTGTCGTGCCTATACCGAGTTATCAAAGCGGCTTATTGAGGAATCGGTGTGGGAAGGGATCAAACATGCCGAACCGGTGCTATAAGTACCGAAGGATCCCGCAAGTGCCTAAGAGTTGTAATCACGGATTGCAATTGGTAAAGCGTTTACCGGCCTAAATACCTTCACGAAGTGATCCGCGGTGAACCCGTCATGTAGTGAAGTTATTTTGGGTTCTTAGCCCTTGTTAAATTTAAGTGTTAAACTATTGGGTAATTATTTAACAAGGATTAAAATACGTCGAACTAACCTTTTGTGTGCTTTGCCTTCTTTTAGATGGCATCTACAAGCAACACCGCGACACACATTTCACTCCGTCCATTTTTGGAAAAAGAGAAACTCGTAGGCGTAAACTTTATGAATTGGCTTAGGCAATTGAGAATTGTCTTACGCCATGAAAGTAAGTTGTACGTCCTAGAGGAACCTCTTCCGGAGGCTCCTGCTACCACCGCTACGCGGGTCATTAGGGATGCTTATGAGAAGCGCCTTAAAGACACTAATGAGGTGACTTACCTCATGTTGACGACCATGAGTTCTAAATTGCAAAGGCAATTCGAGGACGTTGGTGCGTTTGACATGATCACGCAGCTAAAGGAAATGTTCCAGTAACAAGCGAGGCAAGAACTCTACGAGTGTGTCAAGGCCTTTGTGGGGTGTCGGATGTAGGACGGCGGGAACGTGAGCTCCCACGTGCTTCGTATGAAGCAATACGTGGACCAGCTCGAGAGGTTGGGCTTTCCTATGGGGAAAGAGTTGGCTACGGAGATAATCCTCCAATCTTTGCCTCAAGCATATGGTCCATTCATTGTGAACTACCATATGCATAATATGGATAAGTCCTTGATGGAGTTGCACGGCATGTTGAAGACCGCCGAGTCTAACATGGCCAAGGCAAAACCATCGACCTCCACACCCGTCCTAGCCATCCGTGAAGGTGGTGCTAAGAGGAAGCGGCCCGCTTCAAGCTCCAAGGGCAAGGGAAAGGGGAAGGCGAAGGTGGCAACATCTAAGCCCAAGCCACTCCCGCCGCCGGAGCCGAAGGGGAAGGAACCCGCTCCTATAGCCCCCTCACCGGAAGAGGCCACCTGCTTCTTCTACAGGGAGAAGGGACACTACCGGCGTAGTTGCCCCAAGTATACGGAGGAGCTCAAGAGGCTTCGTGCCAAGGGACAAGGCGCCTCCGGTACGTATATGATTGAACTCCATAACACTTCTACTTCTAACGCTTGGGTCTTGGACACCGGGTGTGGTATTCACATAGTTAATAATGTGCAGGTACTAAGAAGAAGTAGGGACTTGGTTGATGGGGAGTTGGATCTCATCATGGGAAACAAAGTGGTTGTCCCGGTTGAGAAGATAGGGAGCGTGGACCTCGCCTTTCCATCCGGCTTATCTATTACTTTACTAAATGTATCTTATTCGCCCCGCGTCGCAAGAAACATTTTATCATTCTATGCACTAGTTGACGATGGATTTGACTTTAATTTCTCTAATGGAATTATTTCATGCTTTAAAAATGATTTATTTTATTTTAAAACACATCCATGTCGTGGCATATATGAGACAAGCTTATGCTTGCAAAGTAATAGATCAATCATGAATGTTGGTTCTAAATCCAAATATGATTTGGATAAGTTATCTTTATGGCATAGTCGTTTGGGCCACATAAACAAGAAACACATCGCCAAGCTCCAAGCAGATGGGATCTTGGAATCATTTGACCATGGGTCGGATGATGTATTCGAATCTTGCTTGTTGGGCAAAATGACCAAAGCACCCTTCACCGGCGTTTGTGAGAGGGGCAAAGACTTGTTGGATATCGTTCACACGGATGTGTGTGGTCCATTCAAGCATGTCACTAGGGATAACTCAAGGTACTTCGTAACCTTTACCAATGATTTTAGTAGGTATGGGTATGTCTACTTGGTGAGACAAAAGTCGGAAACCTTTGAGGTTTTCAAGACTTTCAAAAACGAAGTTGAGAACCTATTGGGTAAAAGAATTAAGATGCTCTGATCGGATCGTGGTGGTGAGTATCTAAGTTCGGAATTCCGTGACTATCTAAATGATTGTGGAATTGTTTCGCAATTGACACCTCTTAGGACACCACAATTAAATGGTGTCGCCGAGAGGAGGAACCGGACATTATTGGATATGGTTTGGTGTATGATGAGTCGTACGGATGTACCCATTAGCTTTTGGGGCTGTGCATTAGAAACGGCCGTTAGAATCCTTAACCTCGTACCAACTAAGAAGGTCAAGAAGACACCCTTTGAGATGTGGCATGGAAAGGTTCCATCGCTTTCATATCTAAGGGTTTGGGGTTGTCCTGCCTACGTGAGACGTGAGGTGGAGGACAAATTGAAACCCCGAGCTGAGAGGTGTTTGTTCATTGGAAACCCTGCCGGGTCTATGGGATGTTTGTTTTTCAAACCGTCGAAGAACAAGGTTTTTGTTGCTCGGAGGGCCGTCTTTCTTGAAAGAGAGATGCTATCCAAAGACGCTAGTGGGAGAAAGGTAGGTCTTGAAGAGATTCAAGAAGCCTCCAATGACCAACCAAAAGTTGGCACTAGTTCACAAGATGATTCTCAGCACGGCGCTGCTGGAGAACCTGACACGGATCCTTTACCTCTTTGAAGATCCGGTAGGAGTCGCAACGAGCCAGAGAGATATGGGTTTCTCATGTCTGAGGGCTGCGACCTATTGGTGGATCATGATGAACCATCATCTTATCGGAACGCCGTGGTGGGCCCTGAGTCCGCTAGGTGGAAAGAGGCTATGGAGTCTGAGATGCAATCTATGTCGGATAACCAAGTCTGGGATTTGGTAGATCCGGTGCCCGGGTGTAGACCCGTAGGGTGCAAATGGGTCTTTAAGAAAAAGACCGGCATAGATGGAGAGGTAGAAACCTTCAAAGCCCGACTGGTGGCTAAGGGTTTCACGCAAACTCATGGTGTAGACTATGATGAAACCTTTTCCCCGGTGGCTATGTTGAAGTCTATCCAGATACTTATGGCAATTGCCGCATTTTATGATTATGAGATTTGGAAAATGGATGTAAAAACCGCGTTCCTTAATGGGACACTAAGCGAGGAGGTCTATATGACTCAACCCAAGGGTTTTGTACATGCCAAGCATCCGGATAAAGTCTGCAAGCTTAAGAAGTCCATTTATGGACTTAAGCAAGCATCGCGCAGTTGGAACCTGTGCTTTGATGAGAAAGTCAAAGAGTTTGGCTTTTCGAAAAGCAAGGATGAGCCATGCGTATATGTCAGGGCTAGTGGGAGCATAGTTGTGTTCCTAGTCTTGTATGTCGATGACATACTCCTCATTGGAAACGATGTCCCGACCCTTCAAAGTGTAAAAACTTGGTTAGGGAATTGTTTTTCAATGAAGGATCTAGGAGATGCGACTTATATTCTAGGGATCAAAATCTATAGAGATAGATCCAAGAGGCTTATTGGGCTTAGCTAAAGTACATATGTTGACAAAGTCCTAAAGCGGTTTAGGATGGAAGACTCTAAGAAGGGGTTCATTCCAATGTCACATGGTTTGGTATTGAGTAAGACTTAATCCCCTAGTTCCCCAGAGGAACGGGAAGTAATGAAGCGAGTGCCTTATGCTTCGGCTGTGGGCTCGCTCATGTACACCATGCTATGTACGGGGCTTGATGTATCGTGTGCCTTGAGCATGACGAGTAGATATAAAGCCAACCCTGGCGAAGCTCATTGGACGGTGGTGAAGAGCATTCTAAAGTATCTTCGGAGGACTAAGGAGATGTTCTTAGTGTACGGAAGTGAGGAAGAGCTTAGAGTAAAGGGTTACTCTGATGCAAGCTTCCAAACCGATAGGGATGACTGCCGATCACAATCAGGGTTCGTGTTCCTATTAAATGGCGGTGCTATATCCTGGAGGAGCTCCAAGCAGGACACCGTAGCCGATTCCACTACCGTGTCGGAATACATTGCGGCCAGTGAAGCTGCTAAGGTGGCCGTATGGATAAGGAAATTTCTGCTTGAACTGGGAGTGGTTCCAAGCATCAGCGACCCTGTTGAGATCTTCTGTGACAACGAGGGTGCAGTTGCTTTAGCAAAGGAACCAAGGTCTCATTGACGCACAAGGCATATTCCGCGGAAATATCATTTTATCTGGGACGTGGTCGAAAATGGAGACATTGTCATCAGCAAAGTACACACGGATAGCAATTTGGCGGATCCGTTCACTAAACCATTGTCACAAGCCAAGCACGATGCCCACACACGTGCTATTGGGATTAGATTTGCTAGTGACTTGGTTTGAGTTGTTGGTTATTGTATTCGATGTATTTACTATGTAATTGGGAACATTAAACAATATTGTTTTTTTGAATGAATTGATTATTAAATGGTGATTTAATGATACGCGTGTAGCGAATACTTTCTTTAAATCATTATTGTGTTCCAACTTTGCATGTTTTATCACTTCCTTGAATGTTTTACATTCTAAACTGTCCACGATCGGTCATTCTTAAAGGAAGGAAGTATCAACGAAGATCGAGGGAAATGATTGGTCATAGTATTCAATGGGGATTGAATACAAGGGACACAATATTTCGCCTGATCTTACTTCATGGTACATGTCAAGAGTAAATTAGGATGATAATATCTCTTATCCTTAGACCGGAGATGCATGTGTTTCACTATTTTGGTTTGCTTTATTCTGATTGCTTTCAAACGTAGTCCGTAACTGGCTATTATAAAGGAGGCACTTGGGTAAAGTATTTCCATTGTATTGGAGGCAATGTAGTCGAAGGAATTTGTTCCTCTGTAAAGAGAGATATCCCTGGGCCCCTTGATGATTGGGCGCTGACACCAAAATGCATGGCCATGCTCGAGTTTGCAATGATAGTTGATCAGTTGCAACTCATCTTTTGGTCACCACCAATCTTGATCGAGAAACATAATTGTGAACGATCGGAGAATGACTTTGTACCATGTCTCGTGTTCACTTGGATATCGCAAACAATAAGATAATTGATCACTTATCTATAGGACCATGTCAAACTCTTTTAGTTTATCATGGTACTTGTCAGGGATGACATACCCCATGTTTAGTTGGGGGCAGGGATGCCTTGCTAGAGGCCGCTCCCTGTCTGTGGTGCCCATGGATACGGTGTGTCATGTGTAAGTGGGAGTTTGTTGGTATCTGCCCACTGACACACGTAGGCCAGCATCACTGCCAATGAAGCACGGGCCTATTGGGTCACACGCCAAGTTTCAATCTCGACAGCCTACTATAAGAAGGAAGAGTCAAAATGGTCAAATTCCAGTTGACCTAGGTTTCACGACCGTGAAGGATGCTCCACGGGTCGTGAAGCAGCTCGTGTCCACGAGTCCTGTCGTGGGCCGCATGGTTCGTGAGACCCTAGGGCTTCACGACCCTACACGGCCCGTGAAGGAGGTCGTGAAGACACGAACCCTCACGATTCTTGCACGGAGTGGCACGAGTCGTGGAGGATAAATGGCCGGTCATGGCGCATTTATCCTTCACGGCCCGTGAGAGCCCGTCAAGAAGTCGTGAAGGCAGAATTCTAAGTGACACTTGTATTTGGTTGGACCATTTTGTTGGTCCAATGATGGTGTGCCACTTAGCTCCGACTCTGGGCTCTTTGAACAGATAGAATGCCTTTAAAAGAGGTTCTTTTGATGCATTATACTCTCTTGGTTAATTCTTGTAATTATACACATTAGAGATATACACAAGTGAGTGTTCTAAGTTGAGAGATGTACAAGACCTTGTGTTGGTGATCTTCTAGTGTTGTTCAAGGGCTGTTCCTAAACCAAATCGTCAAGTGTTGGTGGTTTGGTGACTTGCTAGTACAAGGAAAAAGAAGCTAAGCTTGGTGTGGACTTCTTTGGTGCTTGGAGCCTTTTGTTTAAAGAGCTCATCCCAAATTCGAAGTTGTTCCAGAATATTATCAAAGTCTTCAAGGGTATGGATTGCTTACCTTCTTCTCTTTGCGTTTATTTTGGTTGCATGCATGTTCTTGCAAGTTTTCACCACCATTGGGAAATCATGGGATCGTTTTTGTGTGTTTTGTTGCTTCCGTTGCGTGCTTTGATCCCCATGAATTCCCAACAAAACTACACTACTCATGATTTGGAGTTTGGAGCGGTAGTGTTTGCACTCAAAATATGGAGACACTATTTATATGGCACCAAGTGTACCGTCTACACTGACCATAAGAGTCTGCAGCATATTTTTGATCAAAAGATGCTCAATATGAGACAAAGGCGATGGGTAGAACTACTCAATGATTACGATTGCGAAATCAAATATCACCCAGGAAAGGCCAATGTGGTAGCCGACGCGTTGAGTAGGAAGGAAAGAGTAAAACCAACATGAGTACGAGCATTAGGAGCTGTTGTGCAAACAAGTCTGAAAGGAAGGATCCTCGAAGCTCAGGAGCAATCATTAAAAGCAGAAAATCTAAAAGAGGAAAACCTCCGTCATTTGGAGCACAGATTCGAGATTAGAACTGATGAAGTACGTTACTTCGAAAAGAAGGTTTGGATACCCAAGGCGAATAACATTCGGTTAACGATATTGGACGAGGCACATAAGTCTAAGTATTTTATTCATCCCGGAGATGATAAAATGTACAAGGACTTGAAGGAATACTATTGGTGGCCCGGAATGAAGAAGGATGTCGCCCTATACGTGGGGAAATGTTTGACTTGTGCAAGAATTAAGGCAGAACACCAGAAACCCTCTGCATGACTACAGCAACCCGAAATCCCGGAATGGAAATGGGAACAAATAACTATGGATTTTGTGACTAAGTTACCCCGATCCGCATAAGGGTACGATTCCATCTGGGTAGTAGTAGACCGGCTTACAAAGTCAGCACATTTCCTACCCATTCGTGAAGACTACAGGATGGAAAAGTTGGCACAAATCTACATCAATGAGATCGTCATGCGTCATGGAGTGCCCATCTCTATCATCTCGGATAGGGATAGTCGCTTCACCTAACGATTTTGGCAATCACTTTAGAAAGCACCGGGAACGCGAGTCAATTTAAGCACCTCTTACCACCCCTAAACAGACGGTCAATTGGAAAGAATTATTCAAACGCTAGAGGATATGTTACGTGCTTGTGTGTTAGATTTTGGCGGAAGTTGGGACTCGCATTTGCCACTGGTTGAATTTTCATACAATAATAGTTATCACACCAGTATCTTGTGTGCACCCTATGAAGCACTGTACGGACGCAAATGTAGATCCCTGCTTAGCTGGTTGGAAATCGGAGACCGACAATTGTCCAGACCAGATACACTTGGGAGCGAGAGGATTATATGAAACTCAAATATCCGCACCTCTTCGCCAAAAAGCAAGTCCAGGATGTCAACGATTAATTTCGGGACGAAATTCTTTTAATCAAGGGAGACTGTGACATTCGGCAACAAATTTCCCAAGTTAGCCATTAGAAATTCTAACTTTAAGCCTGGTATTACTAAAAATATTATTTATGATTTAAATACATCAACAATAATATTAGATTTCATAGAAATCCCGCCCATATGGTTAGAACCTTTCTGAGCTCAAAAAATCGAATTATTAAAAGTCAAGAATTACAAACCATATACAATAATAATAATAATAACAATAAAAATAATTAAATACATCATAATAAATATAAATAAGTTAAAATATAAAACATATATATATATATATATATATATAAACTCATAAAAGTAATTAAAACTTTGTTAATTAAAAGATTTAAACAAAATCACCATTTATACAAAATTTATTTAAACTAATTACACATAATATTTTTTAAAAAATAAAAAATAAAAGAACCCCCCCCCCCCTCTCTTTTCTCTTGTCTCCTTCTCTTCCAAAGAATCACCACTTGATCTCCCCCAAGCTCTATATAAGCCCCCTACTACTCTTCATCATTTCCTTTACCACCACAATTCATCTCTTCTCTTTTCTCTCTTCTTCTTTCACCAACAAAATCTCCCAAGAACATCCAAGTCTTGTTCATCTTGTGAAGATCAAACACATAATCAAAGAAAAGAGTTGGTAAGATGATCATAACACACTCATCTCTACTCTTCTACATTTCTTCTTTTCTTCTTTCTTCTTTTTTTTTTATTTTCTTTGATGTTCATCTTATTTATTTTATATATATATCTGTAATCATGTAAATATAAACATCCTACCAATGTTGTAAGGAGCACATGAAATGTGCATCATCCTACAATTGTTGTATGGAACTTAATCAAATAAAAATCAAGAAAATAAGACTTTGATCATGCATGTGTTTCATCTTAACAAATGTTGTAAGGAACACATAAAATGTGTATCATCCTACCATTGTTGTAAGAACACATGGATTATCAAAGCTTATACTTATACAAGATGATTAATCATGAATATAAACATGTTATATTAAAGTTATGACCCATATGCAAAATGAATAATAAATCTGGTAGATTCTGATGCTAGAACTCCCCATTTGTTTTTGTTATATCTGGAGTTCTAGGTATCAAAATATGTTGATTCTTTTTGCTAATCTTATTTTAAAGTGTTACCTTTCATTTAAACCTAGATTCACTAATTTTCATGAACGTTTGATCCTTCAAACATATTTAAAAAGACACATATGTTGAATCTGGAAATTTGACAGATTAAAAAAGGTACACTTTAAACGCGTGTAACTTACTCATCCTTGGGTCCATATACGTCTAGTTTTTTTAAAGTTTCATCTTTGAGTTTTGGTAAATTCCCAGTTTGAATCGTGTAAAAAAGAGGTCGTATGTGCCCTAAACAGACGTTTTAGTAACAACATGTCATCCAGACACTAATCAGTGGACATCTTATACACTTTTAATTATTAAAAATATTTTACATGGATTATAAATTCCTATATTTTTACTGGATATTCTAGAAATATGAATTAAGATTATATTAAAATATTACGCCTTAATATGACTCCTAAAATACAGTTTTTAATTTTTAAAGTTCAACTTAAGGAAATAAAAATTCCAGTGAAAGCAGCATATATCTCTTATATTAGGAAAGGAGCTTCGGTATGAACAAGAAACCCATACAAGTTAACACATTTGCATACCGAGTGAGTATCATAGCCCCTTTTTACCGTATTTCATATTATTTTTGGGGTGAAAGCATGTGTATAAATTTCATGAAAAGTTTATTGCCTATTTTCTAATATATTTCAAATATTATTTTGAGCACTTATGGTATTATTCTTTGATGTGTTTGGGTTATCGTTGTAAGGCCCTTCGTTGGACATTATCCTTTAACTCCGCTAGTGAGCCGATGGTATTTGTAAGTAGCGCTATTTGGAGATTCCGACGTCTCCCATTTATGGTTGACGAACTGTAGATGTACTTTACCACTACTAACGTCATTTAATATAGGCGTTAGGTTTATCATGGGCAATTGGTTGTCGGCTAGGTTAGATAATGGCTCAAGCAACAATCATCATAGTATATTACTACCATGACCAACGTATTGGACAATATAATAGATCTTCTATCATTCGTACCTCCATCAATTATTTAAACTTTTCTCATTTAAAAGATATTTTGTGCATATATTAAAAACCTATGAACTCACCAACTCCAGTAGTTGACCGTTTTCTTTTTTTTACCCGTGCTTTCAGGTGATCGTCGTTAGGTACCTTATGCATACAAGCATTGTGTGTGTGGCATTTCCATCTTTATCGTCACATTTTATGAAAACACTATCTATTTTATTTACGCATCGTACAAGACTATGTCATTTAATTATTATTCAGTTATGTAACTTTTATTTATGTTTTACCCGAACTATTTATTTTTGTTAAGTTAATATAATGGTTATTGTCTATATGCCTTGTGCGATAATATCTTGTGCTGTGACACCTCGTGTTTCCGCTTTAGCGGGGTGTGACAATGACCAATGTTGTGCGGTATGGTGGTGGGGTGAGCTAGGATTAGTGGTGAGGAGGGGGGTATGTGACCCTGGGGATTGGTCAGTATTTCAATGTTACCTTCATGGGGCTATGAAGGCACAGAAGTAGGCTCTCCCATGCCACTAGTAGGTATGGGCTGAGTAGACACCATACCCGGTATAAGCTTAAGGGTTGAACTGAGCCTAAAGGTTGGCACCTTAAGAGAAGGTGTCTCCCCCTCAGCTCCTGCCGGTGGAGGTATCAATGTGATATCAGCTCCAGAGTCCTTTTGAGGTGAAGGACCACGTTTGGCAGTTTTCCTTGTTTAGGTGTAGGATATATCCTTGGTAGCAGTGGGCTGACCAAGGTTGGCTGTAGATTGTAAGATAGATGGAGATGTTTGAGGTGGGGGAGAGGGGTTAGACTAAATTGGGCTTGACTCATATCTCCCAATTTTGGAGGTGGAGAAGTAATAGAGAGAGAAGGAGATAAGGGATGCGAAAGTATACCTGCTGCACCTAGCAGTGGAGGCTCAGAGCTAGGAAACAGACTCCTTTGCTCAGAACTCGAAGTGGTGGAGGAAATTCGTTGAGCACGGGGTCTGGGCTGAGTCCTAGGTTGTTCAGCTTGAGAGGACTTAGCCGCAGAATCAACATCATCACTCACTTCTTCCGCAACTTCCTCCTTTGTCTCAGCTTCACTTGACTCAGGAGTCGGAAGCTGTACATACACCCTCATCTGAGCACTCATTGTGGGGTGCTCAGGGAAAATATCATTTGTAAACATTCTGTAGCTGAGGACAGGAGCAGGGGTTAACTCATATTGGGAAGTATATCTTCTACCCAACCTGTCCTCGATGACCATGGATATAAATCTTACGAAGGGCACAATGGTGTCCCTTATGTTCTTGGTCACCAATGACTTGAATGCCTCAAAGATCAACTCATCGTAATCCAATCGTTGATCATAAAATATGTTGTATAACATTTGCATTTCAAAGTCATTAACATTATCCAGGCCACCCACCTTGTATCCAAGGGAACGAACCACAGTGGATACCATAAATCCCCATGCCGTATGGAAAACAAATTTCCATATTACTCCAATAACTTGAGGATGACCCATTAAGGGCAAAACGCTTCATGATGTTTCCCTAGAAACAGTCGCCTCATATTGATTATGAACCGGGAGATGAAGAATTTGGCGGAGACAATTTGCATTGACTTCTATCGCCACTTGTCCACTTAGGACTGTACCCCGTATGACCGGTTGAGTTGCATACATTTTACACGTATACCATAATTCCGTGAGAAGTTGAGGGATGAGCACAGCAGGACCACGAAGAAATGCATGTGCCAGGGGTCCCTTGCGAATGTAGGAGACCCACTCCTCATATCCCTGCCAATTTTGGACTTTGGAATGTCGATACAGGCGATGACATTGTTTTGTTTGTAGGTGGGGAGTGCATTGTTCTTGAAATTACCATCACGGATCATTTTTTCAGTTAGATTAAGAGTATGACCCTCCATTGAAATCGAACTTATCGTATTGGATTGCACTTAGCAGTAGTAGGGATTAGCACTGAGCAATGAACTCTGCACAAAGCAACGTTAGGGTTTAAGAGAGTAGAGAAGAATATTTTGGTAGAGTAAATGAAATATGATGAAAAGTCTCTCTTATTTATACCTTTTCAATGTGAGAGAAAAGTTACCGTTATCGGAGGGTAATAAATATGACCGTTAAAGTAACAACCGGCTACGCAGTATGTTATAACGGCTATATTTAATGTAACTTAATTTGACTGTCACTGTTACATTGATCCGAATTCATTCAACGTGAACAAAATTATCACCAAGATTCTCTTTTAAAAAATAATTTGTAAACGACTTACGTTTATTGGAAACAGAACACACCGTAAATAGTTTACTAACCTAGACATGTGGAACTGACCACACTTTTGAACGGAGTACTCAACTTAGATTGAGCACTCAGCTCAGATTGAGCACTTAGCTCAGATTTTGACACTTAGTCAAATATAGCACTTAGGAAAAATTAAATAGACATAAAGAATGGACCATACCAATTAAGGGTTGAGCATGCCAAGTTTGCCATGTAGAGTTGTAAAACTTGTGCTTTCAATTGGTTTAGTGAAGATATCTACAAGCTGATCTTCAGTCTCAATGAAGACTAACTCTATCTTTCCCTTTTCTACAATATCTCTGATGAAGTGATGTCGTATCTCAATGTGCTTGGTTCTTGAGTGAAACACTGGGTTGTGTGTAATGGCAATAGCACTTTGATTGCCACAAAATATGGTAGTCTTTAAATAATACAAATCAAAGACCTTAAGCTGATGTTGCATCCATAGTATTTGAGCACAACAGCTCCCTGAAGCTACATATTCAGCTTCAGCTGTGGAAATTGCCACTGAGTTTTTGTTTCTTGCTTGTCCAGCTAACTAATTTTCCACCCAAAAGTTGACATCCTCCAGTAGTACTCTTTGTAATAAAACCACATCATGCGAAGTCTGAATCTGAGTACCCTATCTGCTCAAATCCTGATCCTTTGGGATACCACAAACCTAAATTTGGTGTTCCCTTCAGATATTTGAGTATTCTTTTAACAGCTAGCAAGTGTGATTCCTTTGGATCAGCCTGATATCATGCACAAACACATGTAGCAAACATTATATCAGGTCTGCTTGCTATTAAATAGAGTAATGAACCTATCATTCCTCTATATGTAGTCTGACATACAGATTTTCCATCAATGTCCTTGTGTAGCTTGACATTGTGTAACATTGGAGACTTTGCGGGATGGCTTGATTCTAATCCATATTTCTTAATCAGATCAAAGACATACTTGCTTTGATTAATAAATATACTATCTTCTTTCTGATAGATTTGAAGTCCCAAAAAGTAAGTCATCTCACCCATAATGCTTATTCTGTATTGATTGGACATTATCTTAGAGAACAAATCACACAGACCATGGTTTGTTGAACCAAAGATAATGTCATCCACATAGATATAAACCCGAATGACATATCTTCTGCTCTTTCTAATGAATATAGTTTTGTCAATACTTCCTCTAACAAAATCATTTGAGAGCAAATAGGTGGATAGTGTATCATACCAGGCTCTTGGAGCTTGCTTGAGCCCATACAGAGCCTTGTCTAACTTATAGACATAATCTGGATGTTTAGAATCAATAAAACCATGGGGTTGTTTCACATAGACCTCTTCCTGTAGTGCTCCATTTATGAATGCACTTTTAACATCCATTTGATACACTTTAAAGTTTTTGAAGGCTGCATAGGCTAGAAACAACCTTATAGCTTCAATTCTTGTAACAGGGGCAAAGGTCTCATCATAATCAATACCTTCTTCTTACTGATACCCCTGAGCTACTAGCCTTGCCTTGTTTCTAATCACTACTCCATCCTTGTCCATTTTATTTCTATAGACCCACTTAATGCCTATAATTGTTTTTCCTTTGGGGGCAGGGACAAGGGTCCAGACCTTATTTCTTTGAAATTATGTCAGCTCCTCTTGCATAGCCTCAGTCCAATCTTCATCTTTTAGAGCCTCCTAAATCTTCTTTGGTTCCATTTGAGATAGAAAACTAGAGTAGGAAGCATAGTTTGCATTTGCCTTAGATCTAGTTAACAAACCATCTTCAATGTTCCCAATGTCATCATAAGGTATTTTACCATGTCTTTTAGCTATTATAGATCTATTCTGCGTATAATAGGCTGTACTTACAACTTCTGCCCAGAAGCTCAGCTTGAGCTTTGCCTCACATAGCATGGTTCTGGAAGCTTCAATTAAGGTTCTACTTCTCCTTTTAGTGACTCCATTTTGTTGTGGAGTTCTTACAGATGAGAAATTCTGCATAATTCCTTTCTCTTCACAAAATCCTTCAAGGGTTGAGTTTCTAAACTCAGTCCCATGATCACTTCTGAGCTCCTTAATAGACTTACCCTTTTGCAACTCTTCTTGTCTTATGAAGCTGATTAACTCATGTGCAGCTTCACTATTGGCTTTTAAGAAGACTACCCAAGTGAATCTTGTGAACACATCAACAATCACTAGAGTATAATTTTTACCACTTAGGCTTGGGGTGCTTATAAGTCCAAATAGGTCCAAATGCAACATATGTAATGGTTCTGTAATTGAAAAATTATGCTTGGACTTGAAGGATCCCTTATGATGTTTTCCCATTTCACAAGCTGAGTAGAGTTTGTCTTTAGCAAATGTGATCTTAGGCACACCAGAGACTAATTCTTTGCTAGACAATTTGTTAATATATTTGAAATTCAGATGAGATAGTCTGTTGTGCCATAACCAACTCTACTTGGGAGTTAAGTCAGAATACAAGCAGGTTTCAGTTGAAGGATCTGCGGAGCTGAGATCTAACAAATAGATATCTCTCTCTCTTTTTGCCATTAGTATTGGTTTTCCCTTCTTATCATAAATTGTTCTTGCATGCTTTCTCAAGGTGACTTCATAATGCTCATCACACAAATGACTGTTGTTCCCAAAGAGGGTAAGCAAGCAACTGATACAGTGTAGAAGAAGGGGTTGAATACACTTTAAACAAATAATCAAATTAATCAAATGTATATTCAATAATCAAATAGAACAATAACTATTATCACTCTCCAATCAAATCAACAGGATGATTTGATATTACAATGATTATAACCTCAACTCTCTCTCAACACTCTTGAATCACAAACTAATTGATGATCGAACTTCTTGTTAAACTGATTAACAAGAACTCTTGAAAACTCTCTCAAACTTTGAACTTACAAAGTTATCGCAACACACACGTATCAAGTATCACGAACACACGTACGTTTTGCAACTTATGCAGTCTTGTAACTTATGTAGTCGTCGTTGTATATTTGTCTATGTTCGTGTATCTCGTCTGTTCGTACGTATGTTAAACCCATAAGAAAGTTTATACTTATACTTGATATATCTACGAACAAATCACAGTTTAAAGATAGAACTTATCTTTTCTTTAAAACCATAACAAACTCCTTAATTAGAACATATCTAATTAATTCCGTTTGAGATTTCTATCCAACTAATAGATAGTTTAAATTAGGGTTAGATATCCTAATTTAAATGTTGTAGATATAGAGAGTTTATAAAAGAATTTAGAACATACTTAAAGTCTTGAACTGACTTCTGACGCTGAGCTGACTCACTCAGTCTTGACCTTGTCAAGCTGAGTTCTTGAATCTTGGGTTCTTGAATCTTCAAGTCTTCAAGTCTTCACTCTTAAAACCTACCTCAGCTTAGAAGTCACTGTGCTATCTAGTACTTACATAGACTACTCTATATCTGTTTATACGCTGACTACTCAGCTTCAGCTGACTAGTCAGTCTATAACAGACTTACATAATTCCTAACTCTTAACCTATCATCTATACATATATATAGTTTGTCTCATCAAATCTAACTATTCTAAACATGGGACTAACAATCTCCCCCAATTTGATGATGACAAAACATTTAATCAAAGTAGGTATAGGTTAACATAATTATGTAGAACCACTCTGGAACTGACCAAAGTTAGTTGTTGAAATGAGTATTGAACTGATCCATACTTATTCACGTATCTTGAACTTACAAGATGTTTATTTTACAAATCTATTACAAGACTTGTATTCTAAGTATACAGCTACTTAGATACTGAACTTATTAGAATTAATTTAAGTTCTGAACTTACAAAACTTATACCACTGAACATATCAGTTTATAATTGAACATATCATTCATCAGCTTAAACTTACGAAGCTGTCTGTTTGAACATATCAAACATAATTTTGAATATATCAAATAATAAAAAGTTGAACATATCAAAATTGTGTTTATATTAATGAACATATCATTTACATTGTAGCTTAATCTTTATGATTAGCTTCTGCACACTTAGTGCTTACAAAATCATAGAACTAATCTATTTAATCAATAGGATCTCCAACTTCTAACCACATATCTTAACATTTAAGTTCCCAGGTAGCAACTTTCTTGATAGCATCATTCACGATCTCTTCACCTTCTGACAGCTCTCTCATCTCAGTTTTTCATGATCTGATTTCTTTGTAGAGATGATATCTGAATACTGAGTTTTGAGTTGAGTCATCACATAGAATTCTCAAGTATAGAATCAATTCCAGATTTGCCAAATGAAGATATGCTACTCTTAAGAAACACTGATTACCTTCCACATCAAGATACAAGAATCCTTTCAAAGGTTGAGTGATACAAGTGTTTTCTCTGAATTCAACTCCCTTTGGAACTTGTAAATCGATATCTCTTTTAGCTCGCTGGCTTGCTACTCTAACTCTTGCGGCTTTGCCTCGATTAAGGAAAGTATCAATTTCATCAGCAGGAATCTCACCTAACTGATTAATTCTTATGAAGAGTGTCTTAAGCACATCAACTATCTCTTGTCTGATTTGACTCTTTTTCATCTGTTTGATAGTTGTGGCTACGATTTTTAACTCTGAGAACCCCAACTTGTACAGACATCTCATATCTAGACCAATTTCTTATTTTTTGTCTAGTACAAAGTTGATAATTACCAATTCTCCTTTTCTACTCAGTGTAATTGATTCAATCTTGTGATTAAAATGTGTTCTTTTTATAATGATGCCTTAGATCCACATCTGAGTAGGGAATTGGGGCAGCTCTAGGTCCAGAATAGTCAGCTTCAGCTTCAGCTCTGGCAGTCTCAGCTTTAGCCTTTTCTCTTTGAATTTCAGCTTTTCGTTGCTGCTCTTTTATTTCCTCCACTGTTGTGCCTAGTTTTTTAGCCATCTCTTGTAACATTTGCTCAGCAAGCATGTCACTGGCTTTCTGTGCTGCATCAGTTTCATCACTTGAGTCAGATTCATGTGCAACTAGTTGGGACTTACCTTGTTGCTCTGGCTCAGGCCCAGCAATGATGACCTTTCTTTTCTTTGCTAGAGGCATAACCCTTCTTTTCTTTCTTTTTACCATCTCAAACACCTTACTCTTCCCTTTATCTATTTGTAAAGTCGGAACAGACTCAGCTTTAACAAATTTTGACACTTCAGCTTGAGGAAGGTTGGTGTGAGCAGCTTGAGATGTTTCTTCATGTGGAGTTTCTGGTTGAGCTTGTGAAGTTGTGGTAATTTGGAATGTTTGAGCCTGTTGTTGTTGGGAAGGCTGATCTACAGTACTCCATAAACTGATCATGAGCTTGTTCCTCAAATTGTACTTCCTCTGTATGCTCCCCCTCAACCTTATCGTCACACTTCTTTGATTCTTCCTCCCCCTTTTTGTCATCATCAATAGGGAAAGCTCTGAATTTGAGCATGAAGCTTTCCAAGTTGGCTACTGAAGTTGTAAGATCATGAAGTTTACGCATCAACTTGGCTTTATCATTTCTCCTCTTTTTATGCAGGAGCTCAAACTGAGATTGTAGATATTTCATAATGACTTGAGCATCGTTGGTCATCATCTTGGGCTCGTCAGGTCCTTTTCTTACCTCAAAGTCCTCCTGTCCAGTGGAGGAGTGTATTTCCAACGTAGGAGTGGCTGTTGAGTTTTCCTCAATAGGTGAGAATGTGAGTCCCATATCCAAAGGTTGGTGCTGACCTATGGAATCAAGGGGGCTAGAATGCGGACCCTGTAAACCTTCCTGGTGTATGAAAGGTTCATTGATAGGTCGTGCAAGAGTGTGTAAGAATGGAATAGAAGAAGGATCAATTTCGTGAGGTGTGGTAGTGGGGAGAGCTAGGCTTAATGGTGAGGAGGGGGGTATTTGACCCTGGGGATTGGTCAGTATTTCAATGTTAACTTCATGGGGCTGTGAAGGCATAGAAGTACGCTCTCACATGGCACTAGTAGGTATAGGTTGAGTAGACACCATACCCGGTTTAAGCTTAAGGGTTGAACTAAGCCTAGAGGTTGGCACCTTAAGAGAAGGTGTCTCCCCCTCAGCTCCTGCCGGTAGAGGTATCAATGTGATATCAACTCTAGAGTCCTTTGAGGTGAAGGACCACCTTTGGCAGATTTTCTAGCATAGGTGTAGGATATAACCTTGTTAGCAGTGGGATGACCAAGGTTGGCTTTAGATTGTAAGATGAATGGAGATGTTTGAGGTTGAGGAGAGGGGTTAGCCTGAGTTGGGCTTGACTCAGGCTTATCTCCCACATCCGGAGATGGAGATGGAGAAGTAAAAGAGAGAGAAGGAGATAAGGGATGCGAGAGTATACCTGCTGCACCTAGCAGTGGAGACTTAGAGCAAGGAAACAGACTCCTTTGCTCAAAAGTCATAGTGGTGGATGAAATTATTTGAGCACGGGGTCTGAGCTGAGTCCTAGGTTGATCAGTTTGAGAGGATTCAACATCAGAACCAGCATCGTCACCCACTTCTTCCGCAGCTTCCTCCTCTGTCTTAGCTTCACTTGACTCAGGAGTCGGAAGCTGAACATACACCCTCATCTGAGCACTCATTATAGGATGCTCAGGGAAAATATCATGGGCGAACATTCTGTAACTGAGAATAGGAGTAGGAGTTGACTCATATTAGGCAGTATATCTTCTACCCAACATGTCCTCGATGACCATGGAAATAAATCTTACGAAGGGCACAATGGTGTCCCTTATGTTCTTGGTCACCAATGACTTGAATGCCTCAAAGATCAACTCAGCGTAATCCAATCGTAGATCATAAAATAAGTTGTATAACACTTGCATTTCAAAGTCATTAACATTATCCAGGCCACCCACCTTGTATCCAAGGGAACGAACCACAGTGGATACCATAAATCCCCATGCCGTCTGGAAAACAGATTTCCGTATGACGCCAATAACTTGAGGATGACCATTATGGGTAACACGCTTCGTGAAGTTTCCCTAGAAACCGTTGCCTGATACTGATTATGAACCGGGAGATGAAGAATTCGGCGGAGACAATTTGCATCGATTTCTATCGCCACTTGTCCACTTAGGACTGTACCCCATATACCAGAATTCCGTGAGAAGTTGAGGAATGAGCACAGCAGGACAACGAAGAAATGGATGTGCCAGGGGTCCTTTGCGAATATAGGAGACCCACTCCTCATATCCCTTGCCAATTTTGGACTTTGGAATGTCGATACAAGCGATGACATTGTTTTGTTTATAGATGGGGAGTGTGTTGTTCTTAAAATTGCCACCACGGATCATTTGTTCTGTCAGATTAAGAGTATATCCTTCCATTGAAATTGAACTTATCGTATTGGATTGCACTTAGCAATAGTAAGGATTAGCACTGAGCAATGAATTCTACACACAACAACGTTAGGGTTTAAGAGAGTAGAGAAGAATATTTTGGAAGAGTAAACGAAATATGATGAAAAATCTCTCTTATTTATACCTTTTCAATGTGGGAGAAAAGTTACCGTTATCGGAGGGTAATAAATATGACCGTTACTGTAAAAACGTCTACGTAGTTTGTTACAACGGCTAAATTTATTGTAAGTTACCCAAACGCACACTGTTATATTGAAATGATACTTTTATGATAAGAATATATAAGAAAAAAATTTCTGAACGACTGACGTTTATTTACAGACACACCGTAAATATGTTGGACTTACCATATTATTGCACAGACCATTTCTTAGGACTAACCTAGTCATGTGGAACTTACCACACTTTGGAACGGAGTACTCAGCTAATCCAGAAGTGTTCAACTTAGATGGAGCACTCAACTTCCGATTTAGCACTCAGCTCAGACTGAGCACTCAGCACAGATTGACACTTAGTCAAATGTAGCACTTAGCAAAAATTTAACAGAGATAAAAAATGGAACATACCGATTAAGGGTTGAGCATGCCAAACTTTCCGAGTAGAGTTGTAAATATTGTGCCTTCAATTGGTTTAGTGAAGATATCTGCAAGGTGATCTTCAGTCTCAATGAAGACTAGCTCTATTTTTCCCTTTTCTACAATATCTCTGATGAAGTGATGTCTTATCTCCATGTGTTTGGTTCTTGAGTGAAACACTGGGTTGTGTGTAATGGAAATAGCATTTTGATTGTCACAAAATATGGGAGTCTTTCAATAATGCAAATCAAAGTCCTTAAGTTGATGTTGCATCCACAATAGTACCCTTTCTATCAAGACCACATCCTGCGAAGTCTAAATCTGAGTACCCTATTAGCTCAAATCCTGATCCTTTGGGATACCACAAACATAAGTTTGGTTTTCCCTTCAGATATCTGAGTATTCTTTTAACAGCTAGCAAGTGTGATTCCCTTGGATCAGCCTGATATCGTGCACAAACACATGTAGCAAACATTATATCAGGTCTACTTGCTGTTAAATAGAGTAATGAACCTATCATTCCTCTATATGTAGTCAGACATACAAATTGTCCATCAATGTCCTTGTGTAGCTTAACATTGTGTAACATTGGGGACTTTGCGGGATGGCTTGAGTCTAATCCATATTTCTTAATCAAATCAAAAACATACTTGCTCTGATTAAAAAATATACCATCTTCTTTCTGATAGATTTGAAGTCCCAAAAAGTAAGTCATCTCACTCATCATCCTCATTCTGTATTGATTAGACATTATCTTGGAGAACCAATCACACAGATCTTGGTTTTTTGAACCAAAGATAATGTCATCCACATAGATTTGAACCAGAATGACATGTCCTCTACTCTTTCTTATGAATTGAGTTTTGTCAATACTTCCTCTAAGAAAATCATTTGAGAGAAAATAGGTGGGCAGTGTATCATACCAGGCTCTTGGAGCTTGCTTGAGTCCATACAAAGCCTTGTCTAACTTATAGACATAGTCTGGATGTTTAGTATCAATAAAACCAGGGGGTTGTTTCACATAGACCTCCTCCTGTAGTGCTCCATTTAGGAATGCACTTTTAACATCCATTTGATACACTTTAAAGTTTTTGAAGGCTGCATAGGCTTGAAACAACCTTATAGCTTCAATCCTTGCAACAGGGGTAAAGGTCTCATCATAATCAATACCTTCTTCTTGTTGATACCCCTGAGCTACTAGCCTTGCCTTGTTTCTGATCACTACTCCATCCTTGTCCATTTTAATTCTATAGACCCACTTAGTGCCTATAATTGTTTTTCCTTTGGGGGCAGGGACAAGGGTCCAGACCTTATTTCTTTGAAATTCTGTCAGCTCCTCTTGCATAGCCTCAGTCCAATCTTCATCTTTTAGAGCCTCCTAAGTCTTCTTTGGTTCCATTTGAGATAGAAAACTAGAGTAGGAAGCATAGTTTGCATTTGCCTTAGAACTAGTTAACACACCATATTCAATGTTTCTAATGACATCATCAAGAGGATGATCTTTTAATACTCTGAAGGTTGTAGTGGGAGACTGAGGTTCTGGGTTTGAGTCAGAGCAGTGTCTCTCAGGCTGATTAGGACTTACTTCTTCAGTCTGAGTAGGAATTAAAATATCACTCAGATCTTCAATCTGACATGTACCTGATAATTCACTGAGACTCTCTGGCTGATTATCTTCAATATTGATAGTTTCTTTCGATGATGCACATTTGTCAGATTTATCACCATCATCATTAGAATCATCCATAACATACATCGGATTTGATGTGAGTTCTTCTTTATTCCTCTCATGCTGACTCAGACTAACTGGGTCAGCTTGAGCTCTGTCGGATTCATCAGTACTTGTTTCATCAAATGTAACATGTACTGATTCTTCAATTACTTTTCTTTTAAGATTAAAACCACTATAAGCTTTGGAGATTGAAGAATATCCAACAAATATCCCTTGGTCATCCTTGGGTTCCAACTTATGGAGCTGATCTCTTTGGTTTAGCACATAGTATGTTGAACCAAAAATGTGGAAGTATCCAATGTTAGGTTTTCTGCCATGATACATCTCATAAGGTGTTTTACCATGTCTTTTAACTTTTATTGATCTATTCTGGGTATAGCAGGTTATACTTACAGCTTCTGCCAAGAAGCTCAGCTTGAGCTTTGCCTCACATAGCATGGTTCTGGCAGCTTCAATTACGGTTCTATTTCTCCTTTCAGCGACTCTATTTTGTTGTGGAGTTCTTACAGATGAGAAATTCTGGATGATTCCTTTCTCTTCACAAAATCCTTCAAGGGTTGAGTTTCTGAACTCAGTCCCATGATCACTTCTGAGTTGTTTAAGAGACTTACCCTTTTGCAACTCTTCTTGTCTTATGAAGCTGATTAACTCATTTGCATCTTCACTTTTGGCTTTTAAGAAGACTATCCAAGTGAATCTTGTGAACTTATCAACAATCACTAGAATATACTTTTTGCCACTTAGGATTGGGGTGTTAATAGGTCCAAATAGGTCCAAATGCAACATATGAAATGGTTCTGTAATTGAAAAGTTCTGTTTGGATTTGAAGGATCCCTTATGGTGTTTTCGCATTTCACAAGCTGAGCAGAGTTTGTCTTTGGCAAATGTGATCTTAGGTAGACCAGAGACTAACTCTTTGCTAGACAATTTGTTAATATATTTGAAATTTAAATGTGATAGTCTTTTGTGCCATAACCAACTCAGCTTGGAAGTTAAGTCAGAATACAAGCAGGTTTCAGTTGAAGGATTTGTAGAGCTGAGATCTAACAAATAGATATCTCTCTCTCTTTTTGCCATTAATATTGGTTTTCCCTTCTTATCATAGATTGTTCCTACATGATTTCTGAAGGTGACTTCATAATCCTCATCACACAGTTGACTGATGTAACACCGTAAATTCTCAAGCAATTTTTTTAAACCGCTGCGGAAGCATTAACTGATTTCATTTAATCAAATACAAAGTAAAAAGTACTGTTTACAAACATCACGTCAAGTTGTGTTACAAAATATTTACAAACGTGGCTCGTCTCTTCTCAAAACCTAATATCAGAGCATTGGTCAAATCTTCCTTCCCCAAAAACAAAGCTAAACAGCCAGACCTACAAAAAGCAATCAACTGAGGGGAATTAGCAAAAAGCTAAGTGAATGGAAGCTACAGACAATCATCCCCAAACAACAAGCACAAGCAATCAGATCTCAACATATCAAACAATCTCCACAAGACAATCCAATCTCTAGAGGAACGGCGGTTCTGCAGAACCTGCAACCGATGTCAACCTAAAACTCATTATTCAACATAACCCATATATCAAGTTTTGAGCTTTCAAGCTCACATCAAAACAATCTATAGCATCATATGAACACATACCAACCTTCAGTTTGATTTGAGAATCACAAATCCTCTACTTTGAATTTCCAAGTTTCTTCTTTTCTAGCTTTCTTCAACAAGAGGTTTGGACACACAAACACACACTTTCACACTTTTACTATGTGCTGATGAAATAAACCCCCGTATACATATTTCCTTTTATTCAAGCAGGAGGTGGCCAACTTCAACTCTGAAATCCTATTCTTTTCTTTCATACAACATACATCCATGCATACATACTTACATGCACATACATAACATACATGTCTTTTTCTTCTTCTTTTTATTCGAGTAACACAAATATATATATTTTCATAAATATGTACTTTCAATTCAATCAATATTTATTCAATTAACCACATAATTGACTTACGTGAATTAAATACGAAAACACTTGCCGCTAGCCCGCTAATCAACTAGCCCGGGTTCGCGGATGTTACAAATCTTCCCTCCTTTAGGGGATTCAGTCCTCGGAATCCTATAGCACATATCAAACGGATTCCTCATTCTTCACATTCGTTCATTACTGATTTTTCAATTCAATTGTAACTCTTTCATAGCTTCATCTTACTATCGGCTACATAAATCTCTTTCTACTTGTCTTTCTTAGTTTACATTCATCAGTTCTTTATCAACTTATCCTTTAAACCTCTTCTCCAGTTCAACATTCAACTCAACATGTAACTCATAGATTCAATTAGTCTGTCTTTCAACTCATTCTCTTTCACATTCAAGCATATAGTCAAGGTCAACGCATCTCTTGAATACTCACTCATAGCACCCTGTTTATCTTAAATAACAAATTTCACGTTATTTTCATTCACTGTCTGTCATGTAAAGTACTCACATATCGCTTTCTTCTTACTTCCAACGAACATG
The DNA here is from genome assembly GCA_038502395.1 of Dittrichia graveolens. NCBI lineage: Eukaryota > Viridiplantae > Streptophyta > Magnoliopsida > Asterales > Asteraceae > Dittrichia > Dittrichia graveolens. The sequence goes on along the minus strand of JARJIL010000009.1, from coordinate 44,249,120 downwards.
TCGGTACATTACTCCGATATTCAATAACCACTCACAATTGACAAGTTAACATCCACTTGATAAAATTCATATCCCGTCAGTTTAATCAATTGTTTACAAATTCCACAAACATCAAAGTCTAGTACAAACACAAGTTCATTCACACATATCTGCACAACTCTTCTAATGCACTATCCACGAGGATTCAATTGCACTGTTCACTTCACGTCTCAATTCTTGTAATAAAATCATTTAGAAATTATTCACTGCATCTCAATCTTTCATCAACAGTCTCAACATATAAATCATCATATCTTTGAATCATTAGATCAATAATCACTCATGATATATCCAAATTCCTTCTCATATAATAAATCGGACATCAACTCAATCGTTACATGCTTTCACAATCATTCTGATATTTCAAATTATCTTATCAGTACGCAATTCTGCTCAACAATGCCATCTTGCTGGCAATTACCCGTAATATACATATTCAGACTCCATCATGTAAGGTGAATCATATATAAGCTTCATCACACCTCACTTCCATCATTTCACTCCTTTAGTAATTCATCCATTCAATACTCTGTATGGCATTATATCATTCAGCCATTCCAAGTGCACTGGCAATATAGTTTCATAAGTCCTGATCGAATTAAATTTCCAATTCCAAGCAAAAGGCACTTTCCTAGCAAAGGCAATTCTTGTATACAGTTCACAAGTCTTCATTCCATATGCTCAGGCCATTGCATTATTCTTCAAATCACATATGCCTACAATTAACCACTATTATTTAGTCAATTTTTTCGTATATCCATCACTTCATATAATTAGATATCAGTTACATCTTTTACTCAAACAATCCTGTACATTTCAGATTTATCCAATTTGTAGGAATCAATCTCCTTCTCATATTTCAATCATTTAAGTCATCCATTTCCAGTAAAGGCAATCTCAATTCCAATTTCATTCATCAAGTCGCGTATACTTCAATTCACATAACTCCAGTGTTATCATTATAGACTCCCTCATATTTTCACATGTTCACTAGCAATTATCCTACCCAAATAATATTCCAATCCCTTCTTCACATACTTCTATTCATTCTGACTCTGTCTCTGTCATATATATTCAATTCATATGTATACAAGTATTCGCTTCTTCTTTTAATACTAATGTCAATCACACATATCATTCTTTACAATCAACACTTCTCACATAATAAGTACAAACATATCATGTACAGTCTTCAAGTCATGGGTTAAATCATTCTTCTCAAAATCTTTACTATAAAACATAAATCACTCTTTAATCCCATAGCATAATATCATTCATTGATCCAACAATTTCCATATCTCAACATACCTTAATCTCTTCAGATTCATCATTCATCATCATCAATTATCTTTACCCAATAGATTTAATATCAAAAGTTCGTAAACTCGATCATATCTTTATCAAAACATCTCTTGATTCAACCAATTCCTTCTAAACCTCAACAATTCATTCTCTTCCCCTCATCTTCGCATAACACATAAACACACATATATACATATACAAACACATCATTCTTATGCACATAAACAAATATCATTTCTAAAACAATCTTATTGCATAGCATGCAATTTTAACTAATCTGAAATATTCGTTCCTTAGCATATCATACTCAATTCACATTTCACATATCACATATGCACCATCATATCATTTCCTGACATTAATATCAGATACTTTCACGAAAAGATATTATCAATTATCTTTACTTCTAAAGAATCATGCTCTTTCAGAAGGAGCTCCACGCCACTCACAACTAACTACTTTTCAAATGTTTCAGATGCGAGAAGAAAAGACAACAACAATAAGAGTGTTTGCACGAAAGAAAACAGAAGAAAGTTTAAACCCAGTTTCTCTAAGCCTTGTTTTGATATTTCCAAGAAGTGTCATCACATTTCAAATTTATTCAGTCACTGTAATTCAGTTTCCACAAATGAAATGAAAGCAAGTACATGTTTTTGCACAAGTCATGGTTGTTTGCATGGACCTTGTGAATACAAGTGTGAATATGATAGGCTTCGAAAACAAATGGGAATTCATGCTTGTGAGAAGTGGAGAACACAAGGGCCGAGTCAAATAAATGCACCCTTTATTACATCACACGGGATAATTGTCACACCCCGCTAAAGCGGAAACACAAGATGTCACAGCACAAGATATCATCGCACAAGGTAAATAGATAATAACCATTAGATTAAATTAACAAAATAAGTAGTTCGGATGAAACATAAATAAAAGTTACACAACCAAATAATATTTAAAGGACATTGTCTTGTACGATGCGTAAATAAAATAGATATTGTTTTCATAAAATGTGAAGATGAAGATGGAAATGCCACACATCATGCTTGTATGCATAAGGTACCTAACGACGATCACCTGAAAGCACGGGTAAAAGAAAAGGGTCAACTACTAGAGTTGGTGAGTTCATAGGTTTTTAATATATGCACAAAATATCTTTTAAATGAGAAAAGTATAAATAATTGGTGGAAGTTTTTGGATAAAATCCAAGTATGAAATAATGATAGAAGATGTGTTATATTGCCCAATATGATGCACATGGTAGTAATAGACTATGATGATTATTGCTTGAGCCATTATCCAACCTAGCCGACAACCAATTGCCCATGATAAACCTAACGCCTATATTAAATGACGTTAGTAGTGGTAAAGTACATCTATAGTTCGTCAACCATAAATGGGAGACGTCGGAATCTCCAAATAGCGCTACTTACTAATACCATCGGCTCACTAGCGGAGTTAAAGAATAATGTCCAACGAAAGGGCCTTACAACGATCACCCAAGCACATCAAAGAATAATACCATAAGTGCTCAAAATAATATTTGAAATAAATAAGAAGATAGGCAATAAAATTTTCATGAAACATATACACATGCTTTCACCCCAAAAATAATATGAAATACGGTAAAAGGGGCTATGATACTCACTCGGTATGCAAAGGTGTTCACTCGTAAGGATTTCTTGTTCCTACCGAAGATCCTTTCCTAATATAAGAGGTATGTAGCTCTATTAGACTTATTTTATTTATTATTTTGTATTATTTATTTGTTGTTAACTTATTTATTTAAATAGTTAAAGGTTGTCTCTATTTTTCCATAAATCATAAGTGTTCACTGGAATTTTCAGTTCTTTAAGTTGAACTTTAAAAATTAAAAACTGTAATTTAGGAGTCACATTAAGTCTTGATATTTTAATATAATCTTAATACATGTTTCTAGAATGTCCAGTACAAATATAGGAATTTATAATCCATGTTTAGTATTTTTAATAATTAAAAGTGTATAGGATGTCCACTGATTAGGGTCTGGATGACAAGTTGTTACTAAATCGTCTGTTTAGGGCTCATACGACCACGTTTCTACATGATTCAAACTGGGAAATAAGTTACACTTCTTTTTGCACGCGTTTAAAGTGTACCCTTCTAAATCTGCCAGATTTCCAGATTCAACATATGGGTATTTTTAAATATGTTTGAAGGATCAAACGTTCATGAAAATTAGTGAATCCAGGTTTAAATGAAAGGTAACACTTTAAACTAAGATTAGCAAAAAGAATCAACTGATTTTGATACCTAGAACTCCAGATATAACAAAAATAAGTGGGGAGTTCTAGCATGAGAATCTGCCAGAATGTTATTCTTTTTGCTTATGGGTCATAACTTTAATATGGCATGTTTATATTCATGATTAATCATATTGTATGAGTATAAGCTTTGAAAATCCATGTGTTCTTACAACAATGGTAGGATGATACACATTTTATGTGTTCCTTACAACCTTTGTTGAGATGAAACACATGCATGATCAAAGTCTTATTTTCTTGATTTTTAGTTGATTAAGTTCCATACAACAATGGTAGGATGATGCACATTTCATGTGCTCCTTACAACATTGGTAGGATGTTTATATTTACATGATTATAGATATATATAAAGGAAATAAGATGAACAACAAAGAAAATAAATAAAAGAAAGAAGAAAGAAGAAAAGAAGAAAGGTAGAAGAGTAGAGATGAGTGTTTTATGATCATCTTACCAACTCTTTTCTTTGATTTTGTGTTTGATCTTCAAGAGATGATCAAGACTTGGATATTCTTGGGAGATTTTTGTTGGTGAAAGAAGAAGAGAGAAAAGAGAAGAGATGGAGTGTGGTGGTGAAGGAAATGATGAAGAGTAGTAGGGGGCTTATATAGAGCATGGGGGAGATCAAGTGGTGATTCTTGGGAATAGAAGGAGGCAAGAGAAAAGAGATGGGGGGTTTCTTTTATTTTTTATAAATTATGTGTAATTAGTTTAAATAAATTTGTATAAATGGTGATTTTGTTTAAATCTTTTAATTAACAAAGTTTTAATTATTTTGATGAGTTTATATATATATATATATGTTTTATATTTTAACTTGTTTATATTTATTATGATGTATTTAATTATTTTTATTGTTATTATTATTATTATTATTGTATATGATTTGTAATTCTTGACTTTTAATAATTTGATTTTTCGAGCTCGGGAAGGTTCTAACCATATAGGCGGGATTTCTACGAAATCTAATATTATTATGGATGTATTTAAGTCATAAATACTATTTTTAGTCATACTACGCTTAAAATTGGAATTTCTAATGGCTAACCTCGGAAATTTGTTGCCGAATGTCACAGTCTCCCCTGATTAAAAGAATTTCGTCCCGAAATTTACTTTGTACTAATGTTATTAAAGAGGTGAGGATATTTATGTTTCATGTAGTCTTCGCGTTCCCATGTGTATTCGGGTCCGTACTTGAATTCCAATCGAACTTTTGTAATTTGAATCTTACTTTTTCTAAGCTATTTGACCTTACGGTCAAGAATTTCAATTGGTTCATGTACGAAATTTAACCAATCATCTGAACATACTTTAGGGGTAGTACTAGAGTTTCATCAGCTAATAATTTATTTAGATTTGACACATGGTAGGTATCGTGTATGGCATTTAGTTATTGTGGAAATTTAAGCATATACGACCCTCGCATAATTCTTCTAATTATATCAAATGGTCTAAACAATCTGGGATATAGTTTTCCTCTTTTCCTAAAATGTGCTATTTTCTTCCACGGCAATACCTTTATAAGCACTTTTATCGCCCACTTGGAACTCTAAAGGCTTACGGAGATTATCAGCATAAATTTTCTAATGATCTTTGGCAGTCTTAAGCCTATCGTTCATAATTGTATTCTTGTCGATGACCGCTTGCATTATATCAGGTCTAGTTAATTTCCTATCGCCAATTTCCAACAAATTAAGTGGGGATCTACACTTGCGCCCATACAAGACTTTATATGGTGCACACTGGATGCTAGTGTGACACCTATTATTCTAAGAAAACTTAACTAATAGTATATGTGAATCTCAAGTTCCACTAAAATTTATTACGCATGCACACAACATGTCTTCTAGTGTCTAAATTGTTCTCTCCGATTGCCCATCCGTTTGAGGGTGGTAGGTGCTGCTCAGGTTTACTTGCGTACCTAACGCCCTTTGTGACGATTGCCAAAATCGGGATGTGAACCGACTACCTCTATCAGATATTATTGCAATTGGTACTGCGTGTCGGGCAACAACTTCGTCAATATAATTCTGAGCCAGTTTTCCACTTTGTAATCTTCCCGTATAGGGAGAAAAGGTGCCGATTTCGTGAGTCGATCTACTATAACCCAAATGGAATCGTACCCTTTTGCAGATCGGAGTAATTTAGATACGAAATCCATGCTTATATGTTCCCATTCCATTCTGGCTGTTGCAACAAACCGGATGGCTTTTGGTGTTCTGTCTTAACCCTTGCGCAAGTTAAACATTTCCCACGAACAAGGAGACGTCTTTCTTTATTCTAGACCTACCAATAGTATTCCTTGAGAACATTTTGTCGGCTCCAGGATGGATTGAATATTATAAGCCTCGTCTAAAATTGTTGATTAAAGGTTATTAAACTTAGCTATCCAATTCTTGTTTTCGAAGTGGTGCACTCCATCTGGCCTGTTTTGAATCATCGCTCCAAGTGATATAGGGTCTCGTTCTTCAAATTTCCCGTCTTTGATGCTTCTTTTTGAGCTTCAACTATTCTTTCATTTAGGCTTGTTTGAATGGTTGCTCCTAAAGCTTGTACCCTAGATGGATTCACTCTTTTGTTTCTTCATAGAGCATCAGCGACCATATTGGCCTTGCTAGTATGGTATTTGATATCACAATCGTAGTCACTAAGCCATTCTACTCATCTTCTACGCCTCATATCAAGCATCTTTGGATCAAGAATATGCTGAACACTCTTGTGGTCTGTATAAATAGTTCGCTTAGTACTATAAAGGTAATATCTCCATTTTTTAAGGGCATATACTACGGCTCCTAACTCTAAGTTGTGGGTAGTAAATTTCTTCTCATGCACTTTGAATTGTCTCGAATCATATCAATGACTTTCTCTTTTTGCAACAACACACAACCCAATCCTTGGTGTGACGCATCGCAATATACCGCGAAGTTATATGTTCCTCCGGGTAACGCCAAAATTGGTGCATTGCTAACTTATTCTTAAGCGTAGAAAATGTTTTTTTTTTCACCAAACAAACTTCTTATCCTCTTGAGTTAATGCCACGAGTGGTTGCGCAAATTTTGAGAAATTTGCTATAAATAAATGTACTTAACCGAGAAATTTACAATTTCAGTCGGGATATATGGGGTTCCTATTTCTTTATGGCTTCGATCTTTGTTGGGTCAACATGAATTCCTATTAATTACGTGGCCTAGAAAACGTAATTCCCGGCATACAACTTCTGATCCTTAAGTAACTTTAAACTTCTGATCCTTAAGTAACTTTAGTATCAACCTTAAATGCTTTTCATGGTTGCTCTTTTATCGCATGTAAATGAGTATATCATCAACAAACACAATCACAACTTATCTAAGTATAGTCTGCATACTCGGTTCATTACGTCCATGAAGACAATTGGTGCTTTTGTCAATCAAAAGGGCATAACTATAACGTGTTCTAAACGCGGTTTTGGGCACGTCCTCTTCACGGATTCTTAATTGATGATATCCAGATTGAATATCGATTTTAGAAAAATAGGTAGCACCTTGAAGTGGATCGAAAAGGTCATCCATTCGAGGAAGAGGGTATTGATTTTTGATGGTCAATATGTTGAGTTCCCTATAGTGTATGCACATTCGTAGCAATCCATCTTTCTTTTTGACGAATAGGACTACGGCTCCCCATGGTGAGGTACTTGGTCGAATAATTTCTTTGTCGAGTAGCTCTTGAAGATGTGCAGGCAATTTCCTACATTTCCAACGGGGCTAACCGATATGGTGCCTTTGCTACGAGCGCGGATCCAGGGATTAAATCAATCCAAATTTGTCTTGTCTAACTAAGGGTAATCTAAGTAATTCATCCGGAAACACCTTGGGAGAATCCCGAACGATTGGAAAATCGTGAATGTGCTTTTCCTAAACCTCCGTTTCTACAACGTGAGCGAAGAATGCGATATAGTCCTTTCTTAAATATTTTTGCATTTTCATGCATGATACCACCTTGACGTTCTTCCTAGTCTTTTTTCCTTATATGACAAGCGTTTCATCTTGTGATAGTGGAATCTGAATGATCTTTGCAGAACAAAGTATTTCAGCTTGATTTTTGGATAGCCAATACATACCAACAACTACATCAAAGTTCCCCAATTTGATTGGTATGTTCTACGTTAAAGTTTTTTTCTAGCTAAGTTCAAGGTACACTTAGTGATTATATCTCTAGTCTTGACTTCTTGTCCATTAGCAAATTCCATGATATAGGCCTCTTTTAATATTTGAAATTTTAGATTGAGCTTTGGCCTAAAAACTAGTGGTACTAAGCTTCTATATATTCTAGAGTCAGATAGCATTGATGCATTATAATTGTTCAGAAGAAACATACTAGTAATCACATTCGGGTCTCTCCTTTGTACAAATTCTACTTAGTTAGGTTATGGTGATCCTAAGATATAAGGTCTAACAACTAACACTCCTGTTCAATCATATAGCAATGCATGTAAAATCAAACATTTCATAACGTGATTTAAGCAACATATGTTCAATCATATAGTTCCCAAAAGTACCAAAATGATTTCCTAAAAGACATCAAGTGATTAATGTTTAACAAATCATCAAAAAAAAAACCACCAAGTTTAATAATCGAAAGAAACTCCAAATCTTTCACTAATTCAATCTCCTTAAAAACAACCCTAGCGTACCATCATACTTACTAGCAATCTCACCATCACTATAACGAAATATCCTCCCAAGCACATATATAATTAAATCATCTACACGGCCCTCCTTGTTGCAATGGTAGTCCCCACAGCTCTTAACGCTTCACGGTGTTGCGACTCCGAGAGCATAGACAAAAAAATTTCATAGGACATGGTGCCGGTGGTCTAAACTAGTATGATGAATACTCAGTTCTAGTGATATGCTTTGTATCCACCTTCCCTCTTTAGGGGTCACCCTTAATGTCCTTACGATAGTTCCCGTTACTACTCAGGGTGCTTCTATGTGCTCCCTAAATCAGCAGTTCTCTCCCTCCTAATGAAAAGGTCACGATGTTACTCTCGTTGGTAAAGAGACTCTTTTCCTAGCCGTGAGCCTAACACATGCTTCACAGGAAGTTGGTGTTGATAATACACTAGGTCGTGAAACTCGGGGACTCTCCTACTAAGTTTCTATTCTAACCTCCATGGATAAAGAATATGTAATCTTAGTGCGTCAACCTAATGATGACATTACAGACTTCGATATATATAAAATTGGTTACTAAGTGTGCTAATATATGCAAGTACTTATGATATGCCATGCTTATGCACACACACAATAATCATGTTCTAGAAAGAAGATAAATAAAATTTGTTTCTAAGTATATTTTTATTATAACTAACCTAAGTCCCATATTGTACATAGCTAAATTAGACATAGGTGATCAAGCTTTGTCTAATTGAGGTATAACAATGTGGTACTCAACTTAATTATATTATCAATACACTTGATGTATTTTAAACAAAATTATTTTAAAAATTATTTTTATATACCTTTGGATGAAACATAAATAAAAGTTACACAACCAAATAATATTTAAAGGACATTGTCTTGTACGATGCGTAAATAAAATAGATATTGTTTTCATAAAATGTGAAGATGAAGATGGAAATGCCACACATCATGCTTGTATGCATAAGGTACCTAACGACGATCACCTGAAAGCACGGGTAAAAGAAAAGGGTCAACTACTAGAGTTGGTGAGTTCATAGGTTTTTAATATATGCACAAAATATCTTTTAAATGAGAAAAGTATAAATAATTGGTGGAAGTTTTTGGATAAAATCCAAGTATGAAATAATGATAGAAGATGTGTTATATTGCCCAATATGATGCACATGGTAGTAATAGACTATGATGATTATTGCTTGAGCCATTATCCAACCTAGCCGACAACCAATTGTCCATGATAAACCTAACGCCTATATTAAATGACGTTAGTAGTGGTAAAGTACATCTATAGTTCGTCAACCATAAATGGGAGACGTCGGAATCTCCAAATAGCGCTACTTACTAATACCATCGGCTCACTAGCGGAGTTAAAGAATAATTTCCAACGAAAGGGCCTTACAACGATCACCCAAGCACATCAAAGAATAATACCATAAGTGCTCAAAATAATATTTGAAATAAATAAGAAGATAGGCAATAAAATTTTCATGAAACATATACACATGCTTTCACCCCAAAAATAATATGAAATACGGTAAAAGGGGCTATGATACTCACTCGGTATGCAAAGGTGTTCACTCGTAAGGATTTCTTGTTCCTACCGAAGATCCTTTCCTAATATAAGAGGTATGTAGCTCTATTAGACTTATTTTATTTATTATTTTGTATTATTTATTTGTTGTTAACTTATTTATTTAAATAGTTAAAGGTTGTCTCTATTTTTCCATAAATCATAAGTGTTCACTGGAATTTTCAGTTCTTTAAGTTGAACTTTAAAAATTAAAAACTGTAATTTAGGAGTCACATTAAGGCTTGATATTTTAATATAATCTTAATACATGTTTCTAGAATGTCCAGTACAAATATAGGAATTTATAATCCATGTTTAGTATTTTTAATAATTAAAAGTGTATAGGATGTCCACTGATCAGGGTCTGGATGACAAGTTGTTACTAAATCGTCTGTTTAGGGCTCATACGACCACGTTTCTACATGATTCAAACTGGGAAATAACCACGACTCAAAGATTAAACTTTTAAAAAAAACTAGACGTATTTTGACCCAAGAATGAGTAAGTTACACGCGTTTAAAGTGTACCCTTCTAAATCTGCGAGATTTCCAGATTCAACATATGGGTATTTTTAAATATGTTTGAAGGATCAAACGTTCATGAAAATTAGTGAATCCAGGTTTAAATGAAAGGTAACACTTTAAACTAAGATTAGCAAAAAGAATCAACTGATTTTGATACCTAGAACTCCAGATATAACAAAAAAAAGTGGGGAGTTCTAGCATGAGAATCTGCCAGAATGTTATTCTTTTTGCTTATGGGTCATAACTTTAATATGGCATGTTTATATTCATGATTAATCATATTGTATGAGTATAAGCTTTGATAATCCATGTGTTCTTACAACAATGGTAGGATGATACACATTTTATGTGTTCCTTACAACATTTGTTGAGATGAAACACATGCATGATCAAAGTCTTATTTTCTTGATTTTTAGTTGATTAAGTTCCATACAACAATGGTAGGATGATGCACATTTCATGTGCTCCTTACAACATTGGTAGGATGTTTATATTTACATGATTATAGATATATATAAAGGAAATAAGATGAACAACAAAGAAAATAAATAAAAGAAAGAAGAAAGAAGAAAAGAAGAAAGGTAGAAGAGTAGAGATGAGTGTTTTATGATCATCTTACCAACTCTTTTCTTTGATTTTGTGTTTGATCTTCAAGAGATGATCAAGACTTGGATATTCTTGGGAGATTTTTGTTGGTGAAAGAAGAAGGGAGAAAAGAGAAGAGATGGAGTGTGGTGGTGAAGGAAATGATGAAGAGTAGTAGGGGGCTTATATAGAGCATGGGGGAGATCAAGTGGTGATTCTTGGGAATAGAAGGAGGCAAGAGAAAAGAGATGGGGGGTTTCTTTTATTTTTTATTTTTTATAAATTATGTGTAATTAGTTTAAATAAATTTGTATAAATGGTGATTTTGTTTAAATCTTTTAATTAACAAAGTTTTAATTATTTTGATGAGTTTATATATATATATGTTTTATATTTTAACTTATTTATATTTATTATGATGTATTTAATTATTTTTATTGTTATTATTATTATTATTATTATATATGATTTGTAATTCTTGACTTTTAATAATTCGATTTTTCGAGCTCGGGAAGGTTCTAACCATATAGGCGGGATTTCTACGAAATCTAATATTATTATGGATGTATTTAAGCCATAAATACTATTTTTAGTCATACTAGGATTAAAATTGGAATTTCTAATGGCTAACCTCGGAAATTTGTTGCTGAATGTCACAATAATCATTCATCAGTGTGTGACTAAACATGCTTTAAATCTCATGAATTATTGGAACTATGAAAATAGATTAATCACAGTTCAATAGATAGAAGCATATAGAAAAGGAGGATACAAAGAGTTTTTGAAGGCCAGGAATAATACTGAATCCAGAACAAGAAAATCTCAATCCCAACGCACCAAGTTTCTATCATCCAAGGCACAGACAAATTCTTCAAAAACATCTAGCTCGACAGCTAAAATCAACAGGAATAAAAAACCCAAACCACCCACCATTAAACACCAACCTATTAACACCAAAAAGGAATCTAAATCTCAAACAGTTGCAAAGCCCAAAATAATTCAAGTTTGGCAATGAAAAGATGTGGTTCAGGTAGTGGACATCAACAGTTCACTAAGTCTTGACAGAGGAGAGATTCCTCTTCCCATTGAATCTAAAATTGTTCTTGATCCATTCTGGATTAATACCTCAAAGTTTAACAAAGAAGAACAAAAGATTCAATGGAAAACACGGAAAAGAATACATTGTATTTTTTCAAGAGGTTGTTGACACACATGTATCACCTAACATACAAGGACCCATTTCAACATGGGGACCTAAATCTTCATTTTTTGTGTGTGTGCAGGAACCTAATCTCTGGTACCTGGACTCAGGCTGCACCAAGCATATGATCGGTGATAAGAGTATTCTCAAAAACTTCGTTCCCAAGTACTCCGAGAATGTTCGTTTTGGGAATGACAATGTAGCACCGATTCTGGGGTACGGAGATATAGAAAAGAAGAGTATCAACATAAAGATGGTTTCTTTTGTAGAAGGACTGGGCCATAACCTGTTTAGCATTGGCCAGTCTGTGACAAAGATTTGGAGATTACTTTCAAAAAGAATTCATGTTCAGTGAAAACAGAAACAGGTGATGTGCTTCTCGCAGGAATACAGAAGTCTAACTTGTATTCAATTGATCTGAAAAACTACAACACAAAGACCTCTGTTTGTCTACTAAGCAAGGCCTCATCGGACTTAACTTGGCAGTGGCACATGAAACTCTCACATCTCAACTTCCACAATATCAACAAACTAGTTACAGGAAATCTGGTGAGAGGCATGCCTAAGTTAAAATTCACCAAAGACCATCTGTGTGCAGACTGTGAATATGGAAAGATGAAACGTTCATCTCACAAAGCCAAACAAGTCTCCTACACAAAGAAAATAATGGAGCTTCTGTACATGGATCTATGCGGTCCGATGAGAGTCCAAACACGCAATGGGAATAAGTATATCCTAGTCATTGTGGATGATTACTCTAGGTATACATGGGTTAAGTTCTTAAGGTCGAAAGATGAAGTAACTCCTACAATCATCAGCTTCATCAAACAATAGCAGAACAAGTTTGAACACAGTGTTGCCTCCATTCGCACGGATAATGGAACTGAGTTCAAGAACAAAGTCATGTCTGACTACCTTGACCTAGTGGGGATCTCGCATCAATTCTCTGCAGCATACACTCCACAATAGAATGGAGTGGTGGAACGACGCAACCAAACTCTGGTTGAGACTGCTCGTACTATGCTTGCTTACTCTGGTCTCCTACCTTCCTATTGGGTTGAAGCAGTTAGCACCACGTGTTACACACAGAATCGGTTCTTTCATCCACAAGCGTTTCAATAAAACTCCCTATGAATTGGCAAATGGCATTGTACCTAATATCAAATATCTTCATATATTTGGTAATAGGTGCTTTGTACTCAATGAAAATGATAATCTATGGAAATTTGAAGCCAAGGCTGATGAAGCAATTTTCCTAGGTTATTCACATGAGTCAAAAGCCTACAGGGTGTTAAATAAAAGAACTAACTGTGATATGGAAAGTATAAACGTTACATTCGACGATATGTTGGATGTTAACACATTTCAAAAGGAAAATGAAGTTGCTTCTGGACAAGTCAGTCTGGACCAGTATTTCAAATAAAAGAAACAAATACAAATCCTAATTCATCAGAACATAATTTAGATTTCTTATTTGATTTCTTACAGCCTGAATCTAATGTTCCAAATGCTGGTGACAGAAATGATGCAGTGTCTCCTGCTACAACTGCAACGGAGGTTGACAACTCGTCTTCATATCCAACCGTGGATTATTCGTCTATGTCAACTGTCAATCCAGTTATAGTTCCTCATGAGCCGGTTTATGAGGGTTCTCCTGTCTATGATTCAGACCCAATATCAACTGAGGAAGATATTCAACTCACAACCCGTTTAAATGAGTTCTTTCCTCCAATCCAAAACCCCCAAGGAATAAGATGGGCACAATCCCACCCCGAATCTCAAATCATAGGAAATGTTCAAGATGGGGTACGGACTCGTCCTGTAACGGCAAATGAGTGCCTTTATTCTAGTTTCCTATCTATGATTGAACCCACCAAAGTCTCCAATGCTTTACAAGATGCAGATTGGGTCATTGCAATGCAAGAAGAACATAACCAGTTTGAAAGACTCAAAGTTTGGAGATTGGTACCACTTCCAGAGGGTAACTCAGTGGTTGGTTGCCAAAAAGCAAATGGAGGAAACCATCAGAAAGCTAGATCTTACAAGCCTTCTCCGAGGCATATTTGGGGAGGTTCATCAACTATTTCCTCCTAAATCAAAGAAATTCCAGGTGTCGGCTGCTGACATCCTGAGGAAAAATCAAGAAGCTGAGCAGGCACAACAACTCCAACAAATAGCATCTGAATGGCCTATCCCTCCGAATGTCCAAGCAGCTCGTCCAATCCCAACTTTGTCAGACCCAGGCCTAGATCGACACAATATGTTCACCAGGGAAGCTATGAATAACCCTGTTTGGGGTAAATATGGTGTGAACGCTTCTTACCTCAAGGATCGGATCGCTACTATTTATGCTTCTCAAATCAGAGACAAGATTCCTCCTTAACTGAGAGGTCTTGATGATGCGCAAAGGAGATGATACACTCACATCTTCAATGAATACAAAACACCGAGGGAGCAGATTGTGTCAGAGTATCCCATCAGCAATGTACTTCGCGTAAGCATGCAAAAATCTCTAAGGTATAGGTTTGCTGTGTATGATGTTCAAAGAGCAGATGGTCAGAAAATCTCCCTCAATGAAGCTGACTTCAGACATGTCAAGCTACATGACATTAAGTTCATATACGAGGAGCTGTCCACAAAGATCAACAAGTCCTACGAGGAACAACAAGGACGATCAACTCTGATAAACTATATGAGGAGATTCATTGAATTTATCCAAGAGCACGATCTACAACTAGGCGCCGAGGGTAATCAACTCGAGGTGAATTTGCTCAGACCACTGCAACATCATGTTGATCTACAAACCCTAGAGGAGCTCACAGTTATTGATGAAAATCATTCAAGTTATGCGGGTCAAAGAGGTGTCATCTTTGTCAATCAACGCTGCCGAAAGATCATCGTTCAGATGATAGACTTAATGGCATGGGGATCAAAGCACGCAACGGAAGCAACAAAAACACACACAAATGATCCCATGAAGTCCCAATGGTGGTGAAAACATGTAAGAGGCTACATGCAACCAAAACAAGAACAAGGAGAAGAAGGAAATCAAATCATACCCTTGAAGACTTTGATTATTTGCTGGAACAATTCGGATTTGGGATGAAATCTTGAAACAAAAGGCTTCAAGCTCCAATGAAGTCCACACCAAGCAAATCACCAACTTCCCTTGTACTAGCAAGCCAAAAATCGAACCAAGATCACTTGTAGGATTTCTAGAACAGCACTTGAACACCAAGAACACACTCACAATGGTCTTTTGTATATCTTTAGCTAGAACTCACCAATATGTGTGTGTGTATGCAATATTGTCCAAGAATGAAACAAGGAACAAATGGAACATAATATATAGACTAATTCTCTGCTCCAAATACTCCAGGGTCGTGATAATTGGCACTCTATCATTGGATTATCAAGTGGTATCAGAGCCTAAGGAGTGTGATTTCATTCTGAATTCAACATACGAGTTAAAGATTTTTGAAGAATTTGAAGAAAACTGAGAACACATTCTGAGATTTTTAGGTTTTCGTCAAATTTTGTGATTTTCGTGAAGATTATGGTTGATTGATGCTCGTTTATCATTTTAGAATCATTCTGAAGTGAACAAGATCAAATTAACAACAAAACATCAAGCAAATCGAAGATTTTAGTGTGTTTTGTGAAAAACGAGTTTTGGGGAAAATCGTCTAATTCGATATCAATTTGTTGTTGTTTATGACAAAAATTGATATAGGATTGATTGAAGTTAATAGGCGAAGTGATCTGGGCAAGAAATATACAGATTCGTGCAAATTTCAAGAATTTTTGAATATGAGCGAGATGAATATGAATTTATCGGATTTAGAATACGAATATATCGGATTTGAAAGATGAAGTTATCGGATTTCCTAAATCCGATTGTGTTTACCGGATTTGGTTTATGCGGATTTCATAACTCCGATTGTCTGTACCGGATTTGCCTTTCTATCGGATTTGAAAGTATGGGATTTGGCTTCTTCCGGATTTGAAAGTATCGGATTTGGCTTCTTCCGGATTTGAAAGTATAGGATTCGACCCTAGCCAAGGGCTCTGTCCCTTGGACCCCGCTAGGGGTTGCCACCCCTTGGACCCCGCTACTAGGGGTGCTGCCCCCGAACCCCCGTAGTCGTTGTGACTGAATTATCTCGTCACCTTGATTCCTAAGACAATTGTTTGGATTCTTTGGCTGTGTCAGGAGTTCTCAAAGTTTCAGTTATCATTTTGATGTTTCTAGATTTGGTTTACTTTGGGTCATTGCTACCATATGCTAAATGTCCAGTACCTTATGTCTAGTCATCCTACCCTTTCCTAACTGATTTTTGGTTCTTCTTTCTTAGTGTCACAAATTTTTGGTCTCAAAACCAGATTTTGGCCATCTATTCCTTGTTTCTTTTGAATCTGGTTATCTTATATCAGTCATTTCTGACGACCCAAATCACATTATTGGATTTGTAAGTGTCAGATTTGAAAGTGTCGACCCCAGCCAGGGGGTCTGCCCCTTGGACTCCGCCAGGGGTTGCCACCCCTTGGACCCCGCTATCAGGGGCGCTGCCCCCAAACTCCCGTCGTCGTTGTGACTGAATTAGAATCGGATTTTCTCAACTCACAGTCACTTTAATTGATTCTCTTAGTACACTTTTAATCATTGTTGATCATTACCAAGTCATTCTTAATTGATCAAATCATTATTATTGATTAAATTTTTGATCAAATCAAATCATTTCTAAACGATCATATATTTTTCAGGTATCAAGATGTCAACGAAAATTCCACAAGTTGAAGTAAATTTTGAGAAAAGGAAGGCAGAAGTATTGGTTAATAAGAATATCCAGCTAAAAGAGAAGATTTCTTCACTTAACAAAGAGATTCACAAATTGACACGGAGCAATCAAATTTATGATTTAAGGATTGAACGTAAATTAGATGATATAATCCAAAAGGAGAAACATATGCAAATTCTGAGTGGAGAAAGTTCATTACTAAAAGAACAAGTTGAATTTCAAAAAAAAAGAGTAAGTGAATTACAAGTTGAAAAAACTGAATTGCATGATATATTGAAACAACTTGAGCAACAGCTACTTGTTGAAAAAGTTGAGTTGGAGAAAGAAACAAAGATATTAGACCTAGAAAAGAGTTTGGAAAGTGAACAGAAATTGTTTGAAGAAGAAAGAATCAAGTTAGTGAAGAAAATCTCACAACTTGAAGTACATTCTGAAGTCAAGAAAAAGAAAGCAGAGATTTTGTCAGAAGAGAATGACAAGTTCAAAGAGCAAATGTCTAGAGTGTCTGAGGAACTTCAACTTTTGGAAAAGAAATGTCAAGAGTATAAAGTTGAAGTTGAGAACAAGGAAACAAATACAAAACAGGTAAAGAAGAAAGCAAATGATCTGAAAGAAGATAATGTCAAGTTAAAAGATCTCATATCAGAATTTTCTGTTGAACGTCAAGATTTTCAAAGGATGTTGCAGAATGATGATAAGTTGATAGAGAGTTTAGGTATTGAAAAGGCTAAATTGCAAAGAAAAGTCACAAAACTTGAGCAACAACTTCTTGCTTCTTCTAAACTATATATTCCTAGATCAGTTCTAAAAAACAAAATATCTGAGTTTTAGAAGACTCTGGACACAGAGAAGAAAACATTGGAGAAAGAGAGACTACAATTTTTGGCTAAACTCAAGTTTGCAATGCTTCTTGCTGAAAAAAGCATCTGAATCTACCAAGACTTCCGCTGACAATATCAATTTTTATTCAGAAACAAATTGTGGTAGCGATACTGACTCTTATTTTTCTATTGCAGATGCTGAAAGTAGAAAATCAGATGACGATTTCATTGATGCTTCTACTCCCAAACCAATTACTTCTTCTCAAAAGACAAAAGAAACTGAATTCTGAAGTCATAAGAATGCATCTTATTTAAGTTATATTGATTCTGAATTTTCAATAAGTTCAAATGATTCTTTACCAAAGACTAAACAAGCTTGGATTCCAAAAAAGAATCTAGGTGACATGTTTGTAAAGATTTCATCATTCTGGACTAAAAAGAAGACAACCACATAAAACTCAATCTTTAATTCACCATGTGGTTCAATCAATCATGTGCATTCAAATGCATGTTTTTCATCATCAGAATTCCATATTAAAAATGTCATAACTGATGAATTCTCATCCAACGCAATACCTACCAGGACATCTTCTAAAACTAAACCTAGAGTTTCTGAGTTTCGAATGAAGAATGTCATCTATGATGGTTTTAAGTCCAATGTTGTACCATAAAGAAGAATGCATAGACAACATCATTCTGGTAAGGACAATCATGCTGATATGCAATATCATTCGTTTAAACATCTAAATACAAAATTCTTTTCAAAAGCAATGCATAATGGAAATTTTGTGCTCAAAACTGATGTCAAATATCCTTTTGTGGTATACTCAGTCAAGCACTTAATCAGACTTTCAAAAGAGAATATTTGTAAAACTTCAAGAAAAATCATAAATTTGTTGTTCGAAATGGTATTCCCCAATGGCACACATGCCCGATGCATAGAAAGGTTCATAAACCTAACATAGTTGGACCCAACTTCAAGTGGGTACCAAAATGTGCTTAATCTGTTTTACAGATCAAGGCAGAGACATTGTTGGAACACAATGAAGATCATTCAAAATGCGTTGGAAAGCACATTGTGTTTAGTATGCTAACAATTTCAATCACCTGACTTTAAGGAAGAAGAATGTTCCCTGCAGTCCATTTCACATGTCATTGTGTTCAACATTAGCCCGAGTCTAATGATCTGAGAAACTTAATGTTTGTAGTTTATCTTTCCTTGATATAACTTATGTGATAATGGTTCATTATTTGCAGGGGGAGCAAGAACGACATCGATTCTTTGACAGTCAAATCATTTTAGTTGAGGACCTACAAGATTGAAATTTTGTTTTAAAATAAAAACTATTTTTGTGCATTCTAGTAAGGGGAGCAATTTTTTTTCTAACCTAGTTGATGAAAAATCTACTTAGGGAGATTTTATTTTAAAAATGAAAATTTCAAAAACAATACAAAATTTTGAAATTCAAAAAGATTTTCGATTTTCAAATTTTATCGTTTTGCCATCGAGAAGGCATTCATTCGTAGATTCATTCTGATGTCTTTCTTGATTCATGTGATTGTTGATCTTCTGAACGCTCATATTTCATTTCTTGAATTCTATCCCGATAAGGATTCTGGAAATCCTTCCTTTATTGTCGAACGTTCCATTCATTATGGAACCGTTCATTTTTGTGTCAATCACTCTTCATTCATTGTGTAAATCATTCATGCTATATACTATTAAAGTGGTCAAAAAGGCACCAAAGAGTGAGGGACTATAGGCAATTTTTACTCCTATGGTCAATCAGGAGCCGGAAGGACCTGCCCCGGGAATTCACCTTATTCTAGAAGATTAAAGTAAGGGTTTAATAGGTCAAATAGGTGAGCAGAATCAGTTATCATGGGATGCTGATTGGTGTGTAGAGATAGAATGAAATCGAGAGGGGTGGAACAGGAGATGGGGGTGCATATGATCAACTAATCAGTTTGAGCATATATGCTAAATCATTTTGTCATTTCATTTCATACTTCATATTTCTTTGATTGTTCATATTCTTTGATTTATCAAATCATTCTTTACAATCCATCTCAACAGAATCTTTCTTGCAAATCATTCTTGTTGACATCCATATGATTGCTTAAATCGTTTCAAATTTGTAACAAGTGTCCAAATGTATTCAAACACAGATGCATACATTCATTCTAGAAAGACAGTTTGAGGCAGAAGTCAAAAAATATTCAGAGAGCTGAGGGTGAGAGATACGATCAAAAGAAAAGAAATATCCTCTCCAAACAGTGTCAGTCTGGGTAGCCACATATGCTACTAGATCTCATGTGTTGAGATTTGGTATTGAAGAAGACATCATGAACCAAGTGATGCAATGCACTAACCCCACCTAGCTACTCAGTTTTCTCTTAAAAGATGATTGTTTCAACTTCACACGGAGAATTAACACATTTCTATTGACATCTCACTTGGAGATTGTTAATATTGAAGCAAAGAGGACATCTACTCTAGTCCCCGACTTCTTTCATGAACATATTGAGTCTATAGCTAATTGCAATATTGATATCAATTCTTAGGACACATGTTGGAATTATCATAAGTATCCAGTTTTCGTAACTGATATCGGAACATTTTGAGTGTTATCTTTGTGATATTCACGATGATAGATGGAAATCATACCAGTGCTATCATTATTCCAACATTGAATGTAGGTCACACAGTTTAAAAACTGTTGTGTTAATGAGCAATCTATGTGATCTCGGTGTTAACATTTTCTCACGGGAACTTTGAGATGGTGCCCTAAAGACTTTCTCGGATACTTTCATTGTAATATCATTGTGGAGGATACACAAATCAACTGAATGTTGAGACATATTTGATAAATTCAACTGAATGTCATGAGGAGGATTCTAAGCTATAAATGTTGAAGTATTCATGCACAAATCATGCTGAATGTCAGTTACAATTGCATGATGTTCATGAACAATCCTGATCATCATGAGGGGGAGAAAGTTTAAAGAAATTGAAATTCAGTTGATCTTGAAAGAAGGAAACAAAAATATTAGCTTATTCTTACTGAGTTGAAGATGAGGATGAGTTGAAGACCAGTTTCATGTGTTGAGAGGGAGACAAAGAAAAGTTTAATTCTGAAAAATCAATATATGTCAAGTCAAGGGGGAGCAAAGAAAAGAGATATCTATCAAATTTGAAAAAGATCAAGAGATTCAAAAGAAAAGATAATTCTGTGATAAAGACATTATGATCAGGATAAACAAGATCAAGAGCTACTTTCAAGGGGGAGAGAACAAAATATTCTTCATGCAAAGCGAAGCTTATTTTAAGACAAGAGAGCTCAAGATCAGAAAGAATAGGTTTAAGATTGGGAAAAGCTGAAAATAACTACATGTTAAATCGATAATACAACCAAAGGTTAAAAACCCTAAGGTTACCAATGCAAAAGAGGAGTTTGAAGAGAAAAGATGTAATTGTATGCTATCAAGTTTCAAGTTCTCCTCAAGATGTTGAAGTGAATACTATTCTCAAAATGAAAAGTATCTATTTAAAGATGAGATGTCAGTTTGAAGACATCAAGTAAATGTTTGAAGATTCCCCAAAGCTTCAAAAGAATATTAACCGAAAAAGAATATCTGCATGATTCAAAAGGGGAGATTGTTAAAGTTTGCGTCAGAAGCCAAAAAGACATAACATCTTCTATTTCTATACAATGGGTGAGATTGTTAGGTTTATTAATTGTATAGAATAGAAGATTACATTTTGAGTGAATTTTGTATTAATTACAAACTAGAGGGTCTTAATTGTAAATATACTCATGGAGTATATAAACCTATGATTAAGGTTAATCATGTATCAATTGCCATAATCAATGATATGAACTATGTGTTAATCAAGGTGTAATTAGTATTCTCCCATAGTTCTACACATGCAATTGAAGATTAGCTTGATACTTGAAGAATTAAGGGATTATCAAGTGTTACTTAGAATTCTGCCTTCACGACTTCTTCACGGGCTCTCACGGGCCGTGAAGGATGAATGCGCCACGACCTCCTTCATGAGCCGTGTAGGGTCGTGAAGCCCTAGGGTTTCACGAACTATGCGGCCATGACAGGACATGTGTACACGAGCTGCTTCACGACCCATAGAGCATCCTTGACAGTCGTGAAGCCTCGGTCAACTGGAATTTGACCATTTTGACCCTTTCACTTTCATTAGGCATTCGGAGTAGAAATTGTCGTGTGACCCAATCGGCCCGCGCTTCATCGACAGTGATACCGGCCTACGTGTGTCAGTGGGAAGATTCCAACAAAGTCCCTCTTGCACATGACACACTGTACCCATGGGCACCACAGATAGGGAGTGGCCTCTAGAAAGGCATCCCTGCCCCCAACTAAACACGGGGCATCCAAGTCAAAACTAAAAGAGTTTGACATGGTCCTATAGATATGTGATCAATCATCTTATTGTTCGTGATATCCAGGTGAACACGAGACATGGTACAAAGTCATTCTCCGATCGTTCACGATTATGTTTCTCGATCAAGATTGGTGATGACCAAAAAGGTGAGTTGCAACTGATTAACAATCATTGCAAGCTCGAGCATGGCCATGCATTTTTGGTGTCAGTGCCCAATCATCGAGGGGCCTAGAGATATCTCTCTAAAGAGAGGAACAAATTCCTTTGACTACATTGCCTTCAATACATTGGTAATACCTTACCTAAAAGCCTCCTCTATAATAACCAGTTACGGACTACGTTTGAAAGCAGTCAGAATAAAGCAAACCAAAATAGTGAAACACATGCATCTCCGGTCAAAGGATTAAAGATATTATCATCCTGATCTACTCTTGACATGTACCATGAAGTAAGATCAGGTGTGGGTCATCCAATCACTTGAAACTCTTTTCAAGTATAGGCGAAATACTACGTCCCTTGTATTCAATCCCATTGAGCACTATGACCAATCATTTCCCTTGATCTTCGTTCATACTTCCTTCCAATGAAGAATGACCGATCGTGGGCTATTTAGAATGTAAAACATTCAAGGAAGTGATAAAACATGCAAAGTTGGAACACAATAACGATTTAAAGAAGGTATTCGCTACACGCGTATTATTAAATCTCCATTTAATAATCAATACATTCAAAATACAATATTGCTAAATGTTCCCAATTACATAACAAATATATCAAATACAATAACTAGTATACAACTCAAACCTAGTCACTAGCAAATCTAATCCCAATAGCACATGTGTGGGCATCGTGCCTAGCTTGTGACAATGGTTTAGTGAACGGATCCGCCAAATTGCTATCCGTGTGCACTTTGCTGATGACGATGTCTCCATTCTCGACCACGTCCCGGATAAAATGATATTTCCGCAGAATATGCCTCATGCGTCGGTGAGACCTCGGTTCCTTTGCTAAAGCAACGGCACCCTCGTTGTCACAGAAGATCTCAACAGGGTCGTTTATGCTAGGAACCACTCCCAAATCAAGCAGAAATTTCCTCATCCATACGGCCTCCTTAGTAGCTTCACTGGCCGCAATATATTCCGACTCGGTAGTGGAATCGGCCATAGTGTCTTGCTTGGAGATGCTCCAGGATATAGCACAGCCGTTTAATAGGAACACGAACCCCGATTGTGATCGGCAGTCATCCCTATCAGTTTGGAAGCTTGTGTCAGAGTAACCCTTTACTCTAAGCTCTTCCTCACCTCCGTACACCAAGAACATATCCTTAGTCCTCCAAAGATACTTGAGAATGCTCTTCACCGCCGTCCAATGAGCTTCGCCTGGGTTTGCTTGATATCTGCTCGTCATGCTTAAAGCACACGATACATCGGGCCTCGTACATAGCATGGCGTACATGATCGAGCCCACAACCAAAGCATACGACACTCGCTTCATTACTTCCTATTCCTCTGGGGAACTAGGGGATTGAGTCTTACTCAATACTAAAGCATGTGACATAGGAATGAACCCCTTATTGGAGTCTTCCATCCTAAACCGCTTTAGGACTTCGTCAACATATGTACTTTGGCTAAGCCCAATTAGCCTCTTGGATCTATCTCTATAGATTTTGATCCCTAGAATATAAATCGCATCTCCTAGATCCTTCATTGAAAAAAAATTTCCCAACCAGGTTTTTACACCTTGAAGCGTCGGGACATCGTTCCCAATAAGGAGTATGTTATCGACATACAAAACTAGGAATACAACTATGCTCCCACTAGCCCTGACATATACGCATGGCTCATCCTTACTTTTCAAAAAGCCAAACTCTTTGACTTTCTCATCAAAGCACAGGTTCCAGCTGCACGATACTTGCTTAAGTCCATAAATGGACTTCTTAAGCTTGCAGACTTTATCCGGATGGTTGGCATGTACAAAACCCTTAGGTTAAGTCATATAGACTTCCTCGCTTAATCTCCCATTAAGGAACACGGTTTATACATCCATTTGCCAAATCTCATAATCATGAAATGCAGCAATTGCCATGAGTATCCGGATAGACTTCAACATAGCCACCGGTGAAAAGGTTTCATCATAGTCTACACCATGAGTTTGCGTGAAACCCTTAGCCACCAGTCGGGCTTTGAACGTGTCTACATCTCCATCTATACCGGTCTTTTTCTTAAAGACCCATTTGCACCCAACATGACTACACCCGGATACCGGATCTACCAAATCCCAGACTTGGTTATCCAACATAGATTGCATCTTGGACTCCATTGCCTCTTTCCACCTAGTGGACTCAGGGCACACCACAGCGTCCCGATAAGATGATGGTTCATCATAATCCACCACTAGGTCGCAGCCCTCAGACATGAGAAACCTATATCTCTCTGGCTCATTGCGACTCCTACCAGATCTTCTAAGAGGTAAAGGATCCGTGTTACGTTCTCCAGCAGTGTCGTGCTGAGAATCATCTTGTGAACTAGTGCCAACTTTAGGTTGGTCATTGGAAGGTTCTTGAATTTCTTCAAGATCAACCTTTCTCGCACTAGCGTCTTGGGATAGCATCTCCCTTTCAAGGAAGACGGCCCTCTGAGCAACAATGTCACACCCCGCTAAAGCGGAAACACGAGGTGTCACAGCACAAGATATCATCGCACAAGGTAAATAGATAATAACCATTAGATTAAATTAACAAAATATGTAGTTCGGATGAAACATAAATAAAGGTTACATATCCGAATAATATTTAAAGACATTGTCTTGTACGATGCGTAAATGAAATAGATAATGTTTATATAAAATGTGACGATGAAGATGAAGATGCCACACATCATGTTTGCGAGCATAAGGTACCTAACGGCGGTCACCTGAAAGCACGGGTAAAAGAAAAGGGTCAACTACTAGAGTTGGTGAGTTCATAGGTTTTAATGTATGCACAAAACATCTTTTAAATGAGAAAAGTTTAAATAATTGATGGAAGTTTTTGGATAAAAATCCAAGTATGAGATAATGATAGAAGATGTATTATATTGCCCAATACGTTGCACATGGTAGTAATAGACTATGATGATTGTTGCTTGAGCCATTATCCAACCTAGCCGACAACCAATTGCCCATGATAAACCTAACGCCTATATTAAATGACGTTAGTAGTGGTAAAGTACATCTATAGTTCGTCAACCATAAATGGGAGACGTCGGAATCTCCAAATAGCGCTACTTACTAATACCATCGGCTCACTAGCGGAGTTAAGGAATAATGTCCAACGAAAGGGCCTTACAACGATCACCCAAGCACATCAAAGAATAATACCATAAGTGCTCAAAATAATATTTGAAATAAATAAGAAGATATGCAATAAACTTTTCATGAAATATATACACATGCTTTCACCCCAAAATAATATGAAATACGGTAAAAGGGGCTATGATACTCACTCGGTATGCAAAGGTGTTTTCTTGTAAGGATTTCTTGTTCCTACCGAAGCTCCTTTCCTAATATAAAAAGGTATGTAGCTCTATTAGACTTATTTTATTTATTATTTTGTATTATTTATTTGTTGTTAACTTATTTATTTAAATAGTTAAAGGTTGTCTCTATTTTTCCATTATTCATAAATGTTCACTGAAATTTTCTGTTCTTTGAGTTGAACTTTAAAAATTAAAAACTGTAATTTAGGAGTCATATTAAGGCTTGATATTTTAATATAATCTTGCTATATGTTTCTAGAATGTCCAGTAAAAATATAGGAATTTATAATCCATGTTTGGTATTTTTAATAATTAAAAGTGTATAGGATGTCCACTGATCAGTGTCTGGATGACATGTTGTTACTAAAACGTCTGTTTAGGGCTCATACGACCTCCTTTTTACATGATTCAAACTGGGAATTTACCAAAACTCAAAGATGAAACTTTAAAAAAACTAGATGTATTTGGACCCAAGGATGAGTAAGTTACACGCGTTTAAAGTGTACCCTTCTAAATCTGCCAGATTTCCAGATTCAACATATGGGTCTTTTTAAATATGTTTGAAGGATCAAACGTTCATGAAAATTAGTGAATCCAGGTTTAAAT
Organism: Dittrichia graveolens; assembly: GCA_038502395.1. Lineage (NCBI taxonomy): Eukaryota > Viridiplantae > Streptophyta > Magnoliopsida > Asterales > Asteraceae > Dittrichia > Dittrichia graveolens. The sequence goes on along the minus strand of JARJIL010000009.1, from coordinate 44,222,762 downwards.
GAAAGGTAACACTTTAAACTAAGATTAGCAAAAAGAATCAACTGATTTTGATACCTAGAACTCCAGATATAACAAAAACAAGTGAGGAGTTCTAACATCAGATTCTGCCAGATTTGTGATTCTTTTTGCTTATGGGTCATAACTTTAATATAACATGTTTATATTCATGAATAATCATATTGTATGAGTATAAGCTTTGATAATCCATGTGTTCTTACAACAATGGTAGGATGATACACATTTTATGTGTTCCTTACAACATTTGTTTAGATGAAACACATGCATGATCAAAGTCTTATTTTCTTGATTTTTAGTTGATTAAGTTCCATACAACAACGGTAGGATGATGCACATTTCATGTGCTCCTTACAACATTGGTAGGATGTTTATATTTACATGATTATATATATATATATAAAGGAAATAAGATGAACAACAAAGAAAATAAATAAAAGAAAGAAGAAAGAAGAAGAGAAGAAAGGTAGAAGAGTAGAGATGAGTGTTTTATGATCATCTTACCAACTCTTTTCTTTGATTTAGTGTTGGATCTTCAAAAGATGATCAACACTTGGATGTTCTTGGGAGATTTTTGTTGGTGAAAGAAGAAGAGAGAAAAGAGAAGAGATGGAGTGTGGTGGTAAAGGAAATGATAAGGAGTAGTAGGAGGCTTATATAGAGCATGGGGGAGATCAAGTGGTGGTTCTTGGGAAGAGAAGGAGGCAAGAGAATTTGAGGGGGGGGGTTAGGGTGGCCGGCCTCATGGGGGGGGGGGTTTCTTTTATTTTATTTTTTTTGAATTATTAAGAGTAATTGGTTTAAATTGAATTTTGTATAATTGTTGATTTTGTTTAAATCTTTTAATTACAAAGTTTCTATTACTTTTATGAGTTTATTTTTGTATGTTTTATATTTTAACTTATTTATTTTTATCATAATTTATTTAATTATTTTAATTGATATTATTTTTATTATTGTACCTGATTTGTAATTCTTGACTCGTAATAATTCGATTTTTCGAGCTCCGGAAGGTTCTAACCATATAGGCGGGATTTCTACGAATTCTAATATTATTATGGATGTATTTAAGTCATAATTACTATTTTTAGTCATGCTAGGCTTAAAATTAGAATTTCTAATGGCTAAACTGGGAAATTTGTTGCCGAATGTCACAAACAAATACCTTGTTCTCATAAGGTTTGTAAAACAAATATCCCATAGACCCGCCAGGATATCCAATGAACAAACACCTCTCGGCTTGGGGTTCCAATTTGTCCTCCACCTCACATCTCACGTAGGCAGGACAACCCCAAACCTTTAGATATGAAAGCGATGAAACCTTTCCATGCCATATCTCAAAGGGTGTCTTCTTGACCTTCTTAGTTGGTACGAGGTTAAGGATTTCAACGGTCGTTTCCAATGCATAGCCCCAAAAGCTAATGGGTACATCCGTATGACTCATCATATACCGAACCATATCCTACACTGTCCGGTTCCTCCTCTCGGCGACACCATTTAATTGTGGTGTCCTAGGAGGTGCCAATTGTGAAACAATTCCACAATCTTTTAGATAGTCACGGAATTCCGAACATAGATACCCACCACCACGATCCGATATGAGCATCTTAATTCATTTACCCAATTGGTTCTCAACTTCGTTTTTGAATGTCTTGAAAACCTCAAAGGTTTCCGACTATTGTCTCACTATGTAGACATACACATACCTACTATAATCATCGGTAAAGGTTACGAAGTACCTTGAGTTATCCCTTGTGACATGCTTGAACGGACCACACACATCCGTGTGAACGATATCCAACAAGTCTTTGCCCCTCTCACAAACGCCGTTGAAGGGTGCTTTGGTCATTTTGCCCAATAAGCAAGATTCTCACACATCATCCGACCCATGGTCAAATGATTCCAAGATCCCATCCGCTTGGAGCTTGGCGATGCGTTTCTTGTTTATGTGGCCCAGACGACAATGCCATAAAGATAACTTATCCAAATCACATTTGGATTTAGAACCAACATTCATGATTGATCTATTACTTTGCAAGCATACGCTTGTTTCATATATGCCACGACATGGATGTGCTTTAAAATAAAATAAGTTATTCTTAATGCAAGAAATAGTTCCATTAGAGAAATTAAAATTAAATCCATTGTCAACAAGTGCATAAAAGGATAAAATGTTTCTTGCCACGTAGGGCGAATAAAATACATTCAATAAAGTAATAAATAAGCCGGTTTGAAAGGAGAGGTCCACACTCCCAATCTTCTCAACCGGGACAACCGCCTTGTTTCCCATGATGAGATCCAGCTCCCCATCAACCAAGTCCCTACTTCTTCTTAGTACCTCCACATTTTTAACTATGTGAGTACCACACCCGGTGTCCAAGACCTAAGCGTTAGAATTATAAGTGTTATGGAGTTAAATCATATACATGCCTGAGGCACCTTATCCCTTGGCACAAAGCCTCTTGAGCTCCTCCGTGTATTTGGGGCAGCTACGCCAGTAGTGTCCCTTCTCCCCATAGAAGAAGCAGGTAGCCTCCTCCGGTGAGGGGGCTATAGGAGCGGATTCCTTCCCCTTCGGCTCCGGTGCCGGGAGTGGTTTGGGCTTAGGTGTTGCCACCTTGGCCTTCCCCTTCCCTTTGCCCTTGGAGCTTGAATGTAACACTGCTTCTGAATTCAGTTAATTTAATGGTAAATCAGATTTTAGCAGCGGAAATTTTTCTTTTTAAAACAACAACTGTTATTTACTTTAACAATATTCATAACAAAGTTGGTGTTACCAAGTACAGGAACCGACCATAGTATATATTTACATTACAACATACAAATACAAGTGTTCCACCCACAAGGGGAAATGTATATCCCAAAAGCAACCCGCCTCGTATGTCATCTAATCTTTACCTGAAAAGGGAACATAGCATCTTTAGCTACACTAGCTAGTGAGTACATACAATCATAAGCATAAATATAGTAAGTCATGCATCATAACATAAACAATCATTGCTAGCTTAGCACATAGCGGTGTGCTGATAAGATCAGTAAGAGTCGTGTCTTGCAGGGTAATCAATCCTACTCAACAACTCAGATCGGGGGATCATACACGACCAATCCGCGCTAGTGAGGGAGCACAAGGCAGTCCACCAAGCATCGTTCACAGAGCCAGAGGCTCCACGGGTAATCCAGCTACAACCGGCTGATCACCATTCACGTTAAGGCACGGTGGTTCTACAGAACCTATGATCAAGGATGCCTCCTGAGTCACCGTGAAATCCCGAGGGATCCAATTACAACCGACATACCTTAACCATGCGTCAGATAGTCTGCAGACAGTGCACATACACATATACGAACATTTGATCCCACAAGGATCCATCATCTTACACATAGCATCATACAGTTATTCATACGTACATATCATCATGTACTAACTAAGTGGTTCCAATCTGGACCCACTGGCATTCACCTGACATATATTCTAACATCTTGTAAGTCATACACTTACCTCCTCGAGCGTACCTGTAGAAGGAAGTTAAATACACAAAATACATTCACATAGCATGCAAGGCCTTACTCTACCGAGTCTCATGAAAGCAGGCACTCACCTGATTAGCTTATAACGTTCGTTCACTTAAGGCTGGTTCAACTGACACGTTCACTTAAAACATCGGCAATCGCGTTAAGCGTTTGCACACGTTAAGTTCTATTACTAGAACACTTACAAGACCTTCCTAATAGTCATAAACCATTCATTAAACTTACTTTAAATACTACACAACCTAATCAACAAAAACATGTACAAACAACAAATTCTTGCTGAAAAGGCCCCGTCGCGCCGCGACGCGTGAAAGTCGGACCAATCTTGAATGGTTTGTAACACCGCTTCTGAATTCAGTTTCTTTAATGTCAAAAGAGATTTTAGCAGCGGAAATTTTTCTTTTAATATTAACAAATAGTTAATTACACCATCTTTGTTTCCAAAACAGTCGTTGTTGTTACCTACATACAGGAACCGACCATAGTATCTATCTACATTACATCATGAAATATAAGTACAAGTATTCCACCCACAAGGGGCAATACATTCCCATAAATCACCCGCCTCGCAGGCCATCTTGGTTTTACCTGAAAAGAGAAATCATAGCACCATTAGCTACACTAGCTAGTGAGTACCTACTTAGCATAAGCATAAATATAGTGAGTCATGCATCAAACACATCATACATATCATATCATACATATCTTATCGTACATAAGCAAACATTGCTAGCGTAACACATAGCGGTGTGCTGACAAGATCAGTAAGAGTCATGTCTTGCAGGAGAGCCAGTCCTACTCAACAACTCCGACTAGGGGATCATACACGACCAATCCGTTGGTGGGGAAGCATAAAGCAGTCCACCAAGCATCATTTACAGAACACAAGGTTCCCGAGTAATCACGGCCAGATCCTGGCTTATTACGGTCTCACGTTAAGGCACGACGGTTCTGCAGGAACCTCGATCCGGGATGCACCCCGAATCACCGTAAATCCAGAAATGACCGAAGTCCTGTTAGGATCCAGCTAGTCGGCTGACCTTAACTATGCGTCAGATAGTCTGCAGACAGTCACATACACACATACGTACATTCGATCCCACAGGGATCCATCATCATCATCATATTAGTCGTATATCGTTCATAGGATCCCACAGGGATCCATCATTCAATCATTCATACATACAATCATCATGCAATCCATCATTCATGCACATTATCAAATATTACTAAGCGGTTCCATTCTGGACCCGCTGGCATGCACCTATTATACATCTTAAAGGTGATCATAACGTCAATCAGAAACTTACACTCATCTTCTTAAGTGTACCTACAACTGTTATTTACATTAACAACATTCATAACAAAGTTAGTTTTACCAAGTACACGTACCGACCATAGTATCTATTTACATTCCAACATAAAAATACAAGTGTTCCACCCATAAGGGGAAATGTATATCCCAAAAGCAACCCGCCTCTTATGCCATCTAGTCTTAACCTGAATAGGGAACATAGCATCATTAGCTACACTAGCTAGTGAGTACATACAATCATAAGCATCAATATAGTAAGTCATGCATCATATCATAAACAATCATTGCTAGCTTAGCACATAGCGCTATGTTGACAAGATCAGTAAGAGTGGTGTCTTGCAGCGTAATCAATCCTGCTCAACAACTCTGACCGGGGGATCAAACACGACCAATCTGCGATAGTGGGGGAGCACAAGGCAGTCCACCAAGCATCGTTCACAGAGCCAGAGGCTCCATAGGTAATCCAATTACAACCGGCGGATCACCACTCACGTTAAGGCACGGTGGTTCTGCAGAACCTATGATCCAGGATGCCTCCGGAATCACCATGAAATCCCAAGGGATCCAGTTACAACCGACTGACCTTAACCATGTGTCAGATAGTCTGCAAACAGTGCACATACACATATACGTAATTGATCCCGCAGGGATCCATCATCTTAAACATAGCATCATACACTTATTCATACGTACATATCATCATGTACTAACTAAGTGGTTCCAATCTGGAGCCACTGGCATGCACCTGGCATATATTCTAACATATGGTAAGTCATACACTTACCTCCTCGAGCGTACCTATAGAATGAAGTTAAATACACCAAAGACATTCACATAGAATGCAAGGCCTTACTCTACTGAGTTTCATGAAAACTGGCACTCACCTGATTAACTTATAACGTACGTTCACTTAAGGATGGTTCAGCTGACACGTTCACCTAAAACATTGGCAATCGCGTTAAGCATTTGCACACGTTAAGTTCTATTACTAGAAAACCTACAAGACCATCCTAATAGTCATAAACCATTCATTAAACTTACTTTAAATACTACATAACCTACTCTACAAAACATGTACAAACAACACATTCTTGCTGAAAAGGCCCCGTTGCACAGCGACCATATAAGGTGTCGCGCCGCGACGCGTGAAAGTCGGACCAATCTTGAATGGTTCATGCGAAAATCGGACAAAAGGTTCATTTGAACTATCCGACAGTCAAACCAACAAGACGGACAGGTCATCCGACTGTCGGACCAAAAGGTCGGATGGTTCGTGCGTAGGTCGGATCAATATGTCGCATGGACCATTTTTGACGAGGTCGCGCCGCGACCAAAAGCTTGTCGCGCCGCGATCGTCTAATTTCCAGATTTATCATCTTCTTCATTAACTTGCATGCGACTTCCAGTCAGCTTATTCAAATACCCAGATTCTCAAACATGTTATTTTCACTTTTAAAACACTTCTAAACTTCATATACCACCTATATGAATCCTATGAAGACATTAGAATCTTTTAAAAACATCAAAACATAAGAAACCCACTTATAAAGTAAGCTTCATGTTCATCCATGGAGTTTTCAAGTGCAACACAACTTCCAGCCTCTAAACACCCATGTTTCTAACATATTACATGTATAATTTATACTACAAACATCTTACTAACCTTGCTTTAGGTCATGAACCTCAAATCTCTAAATTCCAAGAAACCTTCTACAAGAACTTACGAAAGCAAAGAGTGAGAAGTGTGTTGTGTGTTTTTAGAGTTTCTTTGCAATGATTGACTTTGTAAGTCAATCTTACAAACAACAATACATATACGCAAATCTTATCCAGAGGCAAACTGCCTCTGGACAAAATATCTAATTCTTTTCTTTTCTTTTCTTTCTTTATTTTTTTTCTAATTCATATACAATTAGTACATATATATATTTAATACACATAAATACATACTTAACACACAACATATACAAAAATACATATATTCATTTAATCTCGCATGTACTTACCAATACAACACTTGCCAATCACATTAACTACATACACGTGCGTACTATTTACAACTAGGCCCAAGTTGAGGATGATACATTGAAGTGGGCCGCTTCCTCTTAGCACCACCCTCATTGATGGCTAGGACGGGTGCGGAGGTTGATGGCTTTGCCTTGGCGATGTTACACTCGGCGATCTTCAACCGTCCGTGCAACTCCATCAATAACTTGTCCATGTTATGCATATTGTAGGTCACAATGAACGGACAATATGCTTGAGGCAAAGATTGAAGGATAATATCCGTAGACAACTCTTTCCCCATTGGAAAGCCCAACCTCTCGAGTTGGTCCACGTATTGCTTCATACGAAGCACGTGGGAGCTCACGTTCCCGGCTTCCTGCATCTGACACCCTATGAAAGCCTTGACACACTCGTAGAGTTCTTGCCTCGCTTGCTGCTGGAACATTTCCTTTAGCTGCGTGATCATGTCAAATGCACCAACGTCCTCGAATTGCCTTTGCAATTCAGAACTCATGGTCGTCAACATGAGGCAAGTCACCTCATTAGTGTCTTTAAGGCGCTTCTCATAAGCATCCGTAATGGCCCGCGTAGCGGTGGTAGCAGGAGCCTCTGGAAGAGGTTCCTCTAGGACGTACAACTTACTTTCATGGTGTAAGACAATTTTCAATTGCCTAAGCCAATCCATAAAGTTTACGCCTACGAGTTTATCTTTTTCCAAAAATGGACGGAGTGAAATGTGTGTCGCGGTGTTGCTTGTAGATGCCATCTAAAAGAAGGCAAAGCACACAAAAGGTTAGTTCGACGTATTTTAATCTTTGTTAAATAATTACCCAATAGTTTAACACTTGAATTTAACAAGGGCTAAGAACCCAACATAACTTCACGACACGACCAATCCGTTGGTGGGGAAGCATAAAGCAGTCCACCAAGCATCATTTACAGAACACAAGGTTCCCGAGTAATCACGGCCAGATCCTGGCTTATTACGGTCTCACGTTAAGGCACGACGGTTCTGCAGGAACCTCGATCCGGGATGCACCCCGAATCACCGTAAATCCAGAAATGACCGAAGTCCTGTTAGGATCCAGCTAGTCGGCTGACCTTGACCATGCGTTAGATAGTCTGCAGACAGTCACATATACATATACGTACATTTGACCCCACAGGGATCCATCATCATCATCATATTAGTCATATATCGTTCATAGGATCCCACAGGGATCCATCATTCAATCATTCATACATACAATCATCATGCAATCCATCATTCATGCACATTATCAGATATTACTAAGCGGTTCCATTCTGGACCCGCTGGCATGCACCTATTATACATCTTACAGGCGATCATAACGTCAATCAGAAACTTACACTCATCTTCTTAAGCGTACCTGCATAGACAGGTTAGACATACATACATACACATTCACATAGTCATCTTACAAGCAAGACTTACTCATACTGAGTCTCATGAAAGTAGGCACTCACCTATTTCACTTACAACGTTCTCTCACTCAATGCTGGTTCAGCTGAGACGTTCACCTAAAACATTCGGCAATCGCGTTAAGCTTTTGCATGCGTTAGGTTCTATTTCTAGAACACTCACAACCTTCTTAATAGTCTTAAACCATTTATTAAACTCACTTTGATTGACAGTTAACCTAATCAACAAGAACATGTTAACCAGAACAAATCCTTGATGAAAAGGCTGTGTCGCGCCGTGACGAGTAAAAAGTCGGATCAACGAGAAAGTTTCATGTGAAAGTCGGACCAATCAGTCATTTGTACTATCCGACAGTCGGATCAAGAGTCAGATGTTTCATCCGAAAGTCGGACCAAAGGTCGGATGGTCCATACGAAGGTCGAATCAAAGAAAGTCGCATAGTTCAAATTAATACGGTGTCACGCCGCGACCAACAACCTGTCACGCCGCGATCGTGGATTTTCCAGTTTTTCAGCTTCTTCTTCATCAAATTTCATGCGACTTTCAGTTTACAAACTTAAAACCCAGATTTTCAAACACAACTTTTTCATACTTTAAACACTTCTAAGCTTCATATATCACATATATGAACCTTATAACCATCTTAATACCTTTTAAAACATTAGAACATGATAAACCCACTTATAAAGTGAGCTTCATGCTTATTCATTGTGTTCTTCATTTTAGCACTATTTTCCAGCCATAAAACCTTCATATTTCTAGCATAACACAAGTGTAATCTTACTTAAACTTCAATAGAAGGATCATGCTAACCTTCTGTCAAGTCTAAAGCTTTAAATCTTCAAACCTTAAGAAATCTTCTTCAAGAATTACGAAAGCAGAGAGAGTGTGCTTTGTGTTAAAGATAACACATACAGATTCTTCTCCAACGTGGCACTTACGTAAGTAACACACGTTAAAGATAACACATACAATGATCAGTTCAGGCGGCAGCTCAAGAGTTACCGTCTGATCATCGACCTTATGCAGGATTTTGAACGGGTCTATAGAACATGGACTTAACTTCTCCTTATATCTCAGACGAATAACGTCTCTTCATGGAGAAATTTTCAAGAACTAGAAACAACAACGAGTGGAAATCAAAACAATCAAGAAAGTCCGTGACGTGTCACAGTCTCACTAACATATCTGAATCAAATGAGTCAACAAAATAGACTCAATTGTGGTTAAGAAACGAACATTAATTTCGGAACATCGAATCATTGCAGACGATCATAAGATATCTGGTATTCACCTCAACTTGCGTGCATATCTGATTTCATCTTGATCTTCATAGATCTAACTCCCGTTGACGGTCCTCTACGGCTTAAAACATTTGTTACAACACTGGCTTCAGGTAGTAACGGAGTTTACAACAGATAGTAATGTCTTCCGAACCATCAAGCGAAGTGAGGATCGGAGCTTCACACAATAATTGCGTTAAAATCTGAAAGGATCTCTCCTGAGTTTTCGATCATACGACAGATATATCTTTACGAGTCAGTTTAGCCAACGGACTCGCAACTTCAAGAAATTGCCGATGAACCGCCAATAGCAGCCAATTAAGGCAAGGAAACTTTTAACTTCAAGAGGAGTTCTAGGAACTCCCTAATTTATGACAGCTTCTGTCTTAGCGGAATCTACTTGACATACGGATAATATGGCCATGGAAATACATTTCCTTTTGCCATAGTTCACACTTAGTCAACTTGACATACAACTGTTCTCATTTAAGAACTTCGATAATACATCACACATGGAGCTCTAGCGACGGCAGTAGCTCCTGAATTCAACTTAATCTCACAATTGACATCACTGACCGGAGGTATAGCCGATAGTTTCAGAAAACACATCACGGTAATCAATTACTATACTGATATGTTGGATTGGTCGTTTCTCTATCTTGGCATAAATAAATATGCGAAGAAAGAATCACAATACTTGAAGCAACTCCTGAAATAGACTTATAGGTTTTCAACAATGGAGATAACAGGAATATCACACCCCTGTCATTCTCCACTAATTACAACACAAGATTCATCATAAAGAGGAATCTTAACCATCTTTTCTTTGGGTACAGAGAATCTCAGCATTACGACTGCTGAGTCAATTCATCCCAATACTATCATCAAAACCCGCAATAGGCACAACTAAGAACAAGACAGGGAAACTACCTCCCCTGACATCAAGAACACCTATTGAAACTTTCTCTGAATCAGAGACTATCTTACTAATAGCAATTTCTACATCAAGTGGATTAATCATCTTGACAACAGGTAATCTTAACTTCTAATAACAAGACAGAAACAAAGGAGTAATCAACTCCAAAGTCAAAATACATAAACAGGGGAACAATTGGTAAGGAATGTACCGATATTGACATCTCCTGCATCTTTGGTCTCCTCCGCTATCATCTGAAATGCCCTCCCCTTCGCGCAAGGCGCATATTCTTTCTTTTGGTCTTTAAATGACCCCTTAGATCCGGTACTCTGTCTTTCCGGGCAATCTGTCAACTTTTGCCCAGGCTTATGGCATCGGTAACAGACATTTTCTTTGAAACCACACTCAGAATTAGCGTGGCCCTTCTGTCCGCACCTCCAGCACCGTTGGGTAGCACTAGAACACTCACCAGAATGGTAAGGGCGACACTGAGAACACCAAGGAGAATCAGGCCTCGGCTTCTTAGAGTAATTAGTCTTCTCGCCTGCTTTGGATTGTCATTTGGAAGGACCCGATTTATCAGACGGTTGAATCTTCGTCTTTGACTCCGTACCGGTAGATTCACCCTTTCAATACAAACGGTCACCTTCCAATTGTCGAGCTATATCAAACGCCCGATCCAGTTCAACAGTTGCCCTCACATGTGGGCGAAACTCTAGTGGCAGAGTTGCCACAAACCGCCTTATCTTGGTGGTCTCGTGTAAGATCAAATGGGGAACAAACCACATCTTATCAGTAAACGCGGTTATGTGCTCTTTGATTGGCGTGTCCCCTTTCTTGAGATCATTAAAATCTCTCTCCATCCTCTCCAAATCATACTCAGTGCAATATTTCTTCAGCACCTTCTCAGAGAACTGCTCCCAAGTGAGAGCACTCAACACTTCTTTTCGAACCCAAGCTTTTACCGTATCCCACCAAAAGTGTTTGATATATGCCCACTGATACACGTATATTGGATCACTGCCGATGAGGCACGGGCTTATTGGGTCACACGCCAAGCGTTGAATCCGACAGCACATGTCAAGAGAGAAAATTAGGGTTTCTATCGACCTTTACGGGCCCTCATGGGTCGTGAAGAGGTCGTGACGTGAAGCCCTTCACGAGGCTTCATTGGCCGGTCGAGGATCATGGGGGTGATGCCTTCACGACTTCCTCACGGGCCGTGAGAGCCCGTGAAGGCAGAAGTCTAAGTGACACTTTGATATTATTGGACCTTTTGTTTGGTCCAATGTGAGAGTGCCATTATGGCCGACCCTGGTGTCACCCACACAGATAATATGCTTATATAAACCCCTCTTGCTTCTCTCCATATGACCTTTTGCCAAATTCACAAACACACACACTAAAGAGAGCCTTGTAGGAGTCTTTTACCAAAGAAGCTTGTGTTGATTGTGAGCAAGAGTTCTAGTGCTGTTCTTGAGTGCAAGTTGGAGTATCTCAAGATTTAGTAAAGGAGATTCACGGTTTGCTTGGAGTGGATATCAATAGAGGAACTCGTCTTGGAGTTCAAGCCTTTCATCTACAACAACAAAAACAACCAGAGACATCAAGGGTATGGTCTCACTTTCTGGTTCCTTTTGTTGTTCTTGTTGCTATCATTCTTTGTAGCTAGATCCCATTATGTGTTTCTTGTGCATACGTGTTGAAAACCCAATATGAACTCGTTTTTATCTTCATGCTTCCGTTGTGCTTGGGTTTTGTATGTGCATGAGACTCCTTCAGTGGTATCAGAGCCATTGCTACAAGATGATAGCACAAAATGGCTCGAAAAATCGTTTTTTGGAAGTTTTGGCATTCTGTCCAGAAGGCCTTCACGAGCCGTGAAGTTCTCTTCACGGGCCGTGAAGGTCACATGACCAGCGTAGTTTGGAGACTGGTTGTGAAAAGATTTTTTGGTGCTTCACGAGTTCATCCGGGCCGTGTGCGGTCGTGAAGCCCTCGGGCCTCACGAGCCGTGAAGGGTCGTGAAGGAGCTCGTGAACAGTGCTTTTGGTTTTAAAAGAAATTTTTTGGTTTTTCGATTCGTTGCTGTGTTTCTGTTTTTATTCAGTTGGTTTTGGAAATCCCCAAATAATATTTTGGTACCACTATGGGTATGCATGGTATGGTCATGGCATTAGATGCATACATGCATACACATATGTGTGTGTATATATGAATATAGGTTTTAAAAATTGGTTTTATGCCTTAATGCATATGTACAAGAATTTCCATTGTGCCTTGAGTGTTTGCTTGGAAATTCTTATCAAAATATTTGCTTGTTGCGGTTTTTGGCACACCATTTGTTTTGTGGTTGTTTGTCTTGTTCTTTGTTGGTAACCTTGGCCTTAGACCTTGTGGTTGTTTGTGGTTGCTCCCCTTTTATTTGGTGACTTGGAGTCACATGGTTTGTAATAATTATTTATTTATTGATTGTGGTAATTATCATTGCGGTTTGCATACCGTTTCATTTATCCGTGTACTTGTAAATAGATGATAGAATTTTCGTGGCTTGCATGCCATTTCATTTCTATTTTTATGTACTTGTACTCATAGAGCATGGAGACCAGAATCAAGAATCAAGGATGGTGTCTTGAAAATAAAAGATCCGGTGAATCCCTTTGGAGATGGCGGATCAAGTGGGAGCTATGACTTTTTGTATTGTGTCCCTAGTTGACCGCGTTCTTCCCGTAGGCTCACGGGTAGAACGCATAGGTTTCGGCTTGGTTACCAACCCCTTGCTATGCGTGTGTTGTGATTTATTTCTTGCAAGGATTGTTTAGGTTTTCGCTTGCTAGAAAATTTTTCAATAAATTAAATCACAAGAGTTTTATAAAATTGGTTTATTTTTCTCTCGCGCGCGCTCATGATTAACAAACCAACTAAAGTGAAAAATAAGTTTTTGTCACTCAAATATGTTAATCAAAATTAATCGGAAACAAAAGCCCGTTTTTCCATAAAACATAAATCACGCACCATCCGTAAGACGATGCCACCCAAATCTAACAACACAATGATTGGTTATCGAGCTTAGCACGAGCCAGTCTTTGTGGAGTTATGTGGAAGGTGAGCGTAGTAACTCGCAAACTTGGTTGTCGAGCTTAGCACGAGCCAATTCTTGTGAAGTGTACTTACCGCATGTCTTTGGGGACGATTTATAATTTCAAATTAGAATTCTTGAAAGATTGTCGAGCGTAGCACATGTCAATCAAAAATTCTAAATTGGGATTGGTGTACAAAGGGATCAAACATGCCAAACGACCGATGCTTGTTGTAGGATCCCGCAAAGACCAAAGAGTTGCAATAATGGATTGCAATTGGTAATATGGTTGCCAACCCAAAATAACCTCCTTATATGATCCGCGTTAAACCCGTCATATACGGAAGTGAAATAAGGTTCTTTGCTTTGTTAAAATGATTAAAAATTTGTTTTGGGTAAATTGTTTTAACAAACTTATATATCAATCTAACCAAATCTACTTTGCTATTATAGATGGCATCTTCAAGTACCATCACCACGAGCAACATTTCTCTACGAGTTTTCCTTGAGAAGGAGAAACTCGACGGTAGCAATTTCATGGATTGGCATAGGCAACTTCGGATTGTCCTACGCCATGAAAGGAAATTGCATATCATTGAGGAAGCCTTGCCCGAAGCCCCTGCGACTACGGCACCTAGGGCCACCCGAGAGGCACAAGAAAAACACCTCAAGGACACGGAGGAAATAACGTGCCTTATGCTTAGCACAATGAGCTCCGATTTGCAAAAGCAAATGGATCATTTAAGTGCTTTCGACTTGCTGGACATGTTCCAACAGCAAGCGAGGCAAGAAAGGTACGAATGCCTCAAGTCCGTCCTAGGTTGCAAGCTCCAGGATGGCGGGAACGTAAGCGCTCATGTGTTGCGTATGAAAGCAAACATGGAGCGCATGGAGTGGTTAGGGTTCTCCATAGGGAGGTAGATGGCGGTTGATCTCATCCTCCAATCCTTGCCCAATGTATATGATCAATTCATCGTGAGTTATCATATGCATAGTATGGATAAAACCCTCATGGAGCTTCATGGGATGCTCAAGACCGCGGAGTCAAGCATCTCGAAGCCCAAGGCCACCTCATCCAACCCTGTCTTGGCTATCCGGGAGGGCCGCATCCAAAAGAAGAAGCCGAATCCTTCCCATAAGGGAAAGGTTAAGGGCAAGGTTGGTGCCACCAAGCCTACCCCTACCCCGGTGGCAAAGGGCAAGGGGATGAGGTTAAGGGCAAGGGGCATTATCGCCGAAGCTGCCCAAAGTACCTAGATGGCCTCAAGAAGCTCAAGGCAATGAGCATCTCAGGACCTTCAAACCAAGGTACATTCATGATTGAGCTCCATCAAACTTCTATTTCAAAGGGCTGGGTTTTAGATACCGGCTGCGGCACTCACATTTGTAATATGGTGCAGGTGCTAAGGGAAAGTAGAGGCTTGGAGCGTGTAGAGCTGGATCTAATTATGGGGAACCGAGAGGTTGTGCCTGTAGAAGCAAAAGGGAGTGTCAAGCTCTCTTTTAGAACCGGTCTTTCCATTGTTCTTATTAATGTATGCTATTCGCCCTACGTGGCAAGAAACATCTTATCTTTACATGCTTTGTATGACGATGGTTTTTCTTTTAAATTTATGGATGGATCGGTTTTATGTTATAAAAATGATATTTGTTATTTTAAAGCTTTACCATATCATGGCATATATGAAGTTGATGCATACATTGAAAATAAGAGACCTATCATGAATATTGATTCTCAATCCAAAAATTGTTTGGATAAATATTCCTTATGGCACGGTCGTCTTGCTCATGTAAACAAAACCCGCATCACCAAGCTCCAAGTGGACGGGATCTTGGAATCATTTGACCTTGGGTCAAAAGATGTATGTGAATCTTGTTTACTAGGCAAAATGACCAAAGAACCCTTCACCGGAGTAAGTAAGAGGGGAAAGGATCTTTTGGAAGTCATTCACACCGATGTGTGTGGTCCTTTAAAAAATGTCACAAGGAACAATACTAGATATTACGTTACCTTCACAGATGATTATAGTAGGTATGGATATATCTACTTGATTAGACAAAAGTCTGAAACCTTTAAGGTGTTCAAGACATTTCAAAGTGAAGTAGAGAATCAATCGGGTAAGAAGATTAAGATACTACGATCGGATAGAGGCAGTGAGTATCTTACTTCGGAGTTTCTGGACCATCTTAGAGAATGTGGGATTATCTCACAATTAACTCCTCCTAGGACCCCACAATTAAATGGAGTTGCCGAAAGGAGAAATCGGACATTATTAGATATGGTTCGTTCTATGATGAGTCAAACGGAGGTACCCATTAGTTTTTGGGGTTACGCTCTAGAGACGGCGGTAAGAACCTTAACCTCGTACCAACAAAGAAAGTTGAAACAACACCATATGAGTTGTGGCACAAGAAAAAGCCCACTCTCTCATATCTTCGTGTATGGGGATGTCTAGCCTACGTGAGATGTGAGACGAATGACAAACTAGAACCCCGTTCCGAAAGGTGTTATTTTATCGGATATCCTCCTGCCGGTATTGGATATATTTTCTACAAACCTTCAGAGAACAAAGTTTTTGTTGCTCGAAGAGCCGTTTTCCTTGAAAGGGAACTTATATCCAACGTACCGAGGAAAAAGGAAATAGACCTTGAAGAAATTCAAGTTACACCCGATAAAGAACTTGATGTTGGCACTAGCAATCAACCATCAATGGTTGACACAGAGCAAAATGAAGCTGCGGTACCTCACACACTTCCACTTCCTACCCCACGTAGATCCGGTATAGCTCATCATGAGCCAGAGAGATATGGATTTCTCATATCTGAGGGCAATGAGCTATTGGTGGATCAAGATGAACCCACCAGCTACCGAGAAGCAATGGCGCTGAGTCTGCCAAATGGAGGGAGGCAATGGAAAGCGAAATAAACTCCATGTCAGATAACCAAGTTTGGGAACTGGTTGATCCAACACCCGGGTTTCGACCCGTTGGGTGTTAATGGGTTTTCTAGAAGAAAACCAACATGGACAATACCTTGGACACTTTCAAAGCCCGATTGGTAGCAAAAGGTTTCACGCAAACACCGGGTGTTGACTATGACGAAACTTTTTCACCCATGGCCATGTTGAAGTCCATTAGGATCCTCTTTGCCATAGCTGCTTTTCTTGATTATGAGATATGGCAAATGGATGTAAAAACCGCCTTCCTTAACGGGAAGCTTTCTGAAGAGGTGTATATGACACAACCTGAAGGTTTTGTACATCCTAAGTATCCTAACAAGGTATGTAGGCTTAAGAAGTCCATTTAAGGACTTAAGCAAGCCTCTCGTAGTTGGAATCTTTGTTTTGATGAAAAGATCAAGGAATTTGGATTTTTGAAAAACGAAGATGAACCATGTGTGTATGTCAAGGCTAGTGGGAGCTCAATACTTTTCCTAGTTTTATATGTAGATGATATTCTACTCATAGGAAATCATATCCCAACCTTGCGTAGTGTCAAAGATTGGCTTGGGAATTGCTTTTCTATGAAAGATCTATAGGGATAGGTCTAGAAGGCTTATAGGCTTAAGCCAAAGTGCATATGTGGATAAAGTTGTTAAACGATTTAAGATGGAGGATTCTAAGAAAGGGAATCTCCCCATGATGCATGGATTGGCATTAAGCAAGGCTCAATGCCCCAACTCCCAAAACGAGTTGAACATAATGAAGCGAATCCCATACGCTTCGGCTGTGGGATCAATCATGTATGCCATGTTATGCACACGCCCCGATGTCTCATGTGCCTTGAGCATGACTAGTAGATATCAGGCGAATCTGGGAGAGGCTCACTGGAGGGCTGTGAAGAACATTCTAAAGTACCTTAGGCGTACAAAGGAAATGTTCTTGGTATACGGTGGCGAGGAAGAGCTTAGAGTAAAGGGTTACTCTGATGCTAGCTTCCAAACCGATAGGGACGACTGCCGATCTCAATCGGGGTTCGTGTTCCTATTGAATGGTGGTGCAGTAAGCTGGAGGAGCTCAAAGTAAGACACAGTTGCTGATTCAACAACCGAGTCAGAGTAAGCTGGAAGAGCTTAGAGTAAAGTGAAGTTGCTAAAGAAGTTGTGTGGATGAAGACATTCATCCAAGATCTAGGAGTGGTTCTGAGTATCACCGACCCTATTGAGATTTTTTGTGACAATGAGGGTGCGGTAGCTTTGGCAAGGGAACCAAGAGCTCACAAGAGGACAAGACACATTCTTCGAAAATATCACTTCATTAGAGAAGTAATCGAAAATGGTGACGTTGCCATAAGTAGAGTACCGACAGATGGGAACCTTGCGGACCCATTCACTAAGCCATTATCACAAGCTCCTCATGATTCTCACACCAAAGCTATAGGTGTTAGATTCGCTAGTGATTTTGCTTGACCTATGTATTTGGTTTGTTTGTTTTGTATGATTTGTATTTGTATTTATGGGAACATTTAAACGGTATTGTAACTTATGTTTGTTTCGATATATGAATAGAGATTTATATATTCGCTTGTTGCGGTCACAATCATCAAGTCCATACCGTGTTCCATCTTAGCATGTTTAAACACTTCCTTGAATGATTATCATTCTAAAACCTTCTGCAATCGGTTATTCTTCATATGGAAGGAAGAATGAAATAAGATTGAAGTAAGTGGTTGGCCCGGTATTCAAAATGGTTGAATAAGGGTGCAAGACTTACTTGTGCTTGAAAGGTGTTTCAAGTGACCAGAAGACCCACACCTGAGTTTACTTCATGGATCTATTAGTCACAAGTATCTCGGGATGATAATATCATTCATCCTTAGACTTGAGACGCATAGGTTACTAGAATATGAATCTGCCTTACTCTAGTTATCTTCAAACGCAGTTCGTAACTGGATGTTATAAAGGAAATAATTGGGTAAAGTATGAAACATACAATGGGACTATGTGGTCGAAAAGGATTTGTCCCTCTAGTAAGAGAGATATCCCTGGGCCCCTCGATGATTAGGAGCTGACATCAAATATGCATGGCCGTGCTCAAGTTACATTGATTTTAGATCAGATGCAACTTGTCTATTTGGTCACCACCAATCTGTAATCGAGAAACATAATAGTGAACGATCTGGAGATTGACATATTCCATGTCTCGTGTTCACAAGGATATCGTGAACAAAAGGATGCACATGATCACTTATCTATAGAACCTCATAAGCCTTTAAAGCCATTAGGTTTTTGTCGAAAATGACAACTCGTGCCGACTTGGGGGCATTGATGCTTAACAGAGCCGCTATTTGTATGTGATTAATATATTACGATGTATCATATGCAAGTGGGAGTCTGTTGGATATATGCCCACTGAGACACGTATATTGGATCACTGCCGATGAGGCACGGGCCTATTGGGTCACACGCCAAGCGTTGAATCCGACAGCACATGTCAAGAGAGAAAATTAGGGTTTCTGTCGACCTTCACGGGTCGTGAAGAGGTCGTGACGTGAAGCCCTTCACGAGGCTTCATGGGCCGGTCGGGGATCGTGGGGGTGATGCCTTCATGACTTTCTCACGGGCCGTGAGAGCCCGTGATGGCAGAAGTCTAAGTGACACTTTGATATTATTGGACCTTTTGTTTGGTCCAATGGGAGGGTGCCATTATGGCCGACCCTGGTGTCACCTACAGAGATAATATGCTTATATAAACCCCTCTTGCTTCTCTCCATATGACCTTTTGCCAAATTCACAAACACACACACTAAAGAGAGCCTTGTAGGAGTCTTTTACCAAAGAAGCTTGTGTTGATTGTGAGCAAGAGTTCTAGTGCTGTTCTTGAGTGCAAGTTGGAGTATCTCAAGCTTTAGCAAAGGAGATTCAAGGTTTGCTTGGAGTGGATATCAATAGTGGAACTCGTCTTGGAGTTCAAGCCTTTCATCTACAACAACAAAAACAACCAGAGACATCAAGGGTATGGTCTCACTTTCTGGTTCCTTTTGTTGTTCTTGTTGCTATCATTCTTTGTAGCTAGATCCCACTATGTGTTTCTTGTGCATATGTGTTGAAAACCCGATATGAACTCGTTATTATCTTCATGCTTCCATTGTGCTTGGGTTTTGTATGTGCATGAGACTCCTTCAAAAAGATGGCTCGGCCTTTCAACATACGTATTGCGTACTTCACGCAATACTCCGGTTTGCATTCGCACGACTCAAACACTTGCTCCATCTCCCGAAGCCATTGTATAGAAACAGTGGGGTTATCACTCCCCTGGAATGTCGGAGGATTGCAAGTTAGAAACTTCTTGTATGAACAAGTCTTGCGGGGCTTGTTCAGCGTCGCTTGCAATAAGAGCTCCTTTGTCACACGAAGCTCCTCCTCCAATCGCCTTATAATTGCAGCCTGATCAGGCTCAGGTCTGCCACCACCGACATTATGCTGAGATCTCTGATCCTCAGCCTGATGTGGCATATGTGAAGCCTCATCCTCTAATTCTTTCAATGCTTGTTCAATATTGCCACGCTCAGCAGACATCTTTTCTAACTTCATCATATAATGCTAGCATGCATATAACTCTCACTCAATCCCTCCCCTTAGGAACACTTCTTTATGGTCAGGCCCGAGCTTAAGATCGAATACTCTTTCAAGTACTTAATTCACTCAAACTTAGGCTCTGATACCTAATTGTAACACCGCTTCTGAATTCAGTTGCTTTAATGTCAAAACATATTTTAGCAGCAGAAAATTTTCTTTTAATATTAACAAACAGTTAATTACGTCATCTTTGTTTCCAAAACAGTCGTTGGTGTTACCTACATACAGGAACCGACCAAAGTATCTATCTACATTACATCATGAAATATAAGTACAAGTGTTCCACCCACAAGCGGCAATACATTCCCATAAATCACCGCCTCACAGGCCATCTAGTCTTTACCTGAATAGAGAAATCATAGCACCATTAGCTACACTAGCTAGTGAGTACATACTTAGCATAAGCATCAATATAGTGAGTCATGCATCAAACACATCATACATATCATATCATACATATCTGATCATACATAAGCACACATTGCTAGCTTAACACATAACGGTGTGCTGACAAGATCAGTAAGAGTCATGTCTTGCAGGAGAGCCAGTCCTACTCAACAACTCCGGCCGGCGGATCAGACACGACCAATCCGCTGGTGCGGGAGCATAAAGCAGTCCACCAAGCATCATTTACAGAACACAAGGTTCCCGAGTAATCACGGCTAGATCCTGGCTGATTACGGTCTCACGTTAAGGCACGGCGGTTCTGCAGGAACCTCGATCCGGGATGCACCCCGAATCACTGTAAATCCAGAAATGACCGAAGTCCTGTTAGGATCCAGCTAGTCGGCTGACCTTAACTATGCGTCAGATAGTCTGCAGACAGTCACATACACACATACGTACATTCGATCCCACAGGGATCCATCATCATCATCATATTAGTCGTATATCGTTCATAGGATCCCACAGGGATCCATCATTCAATCATTCATACATACAATCATCATGCAATCCATCATTCATGCACATTATCAAATATTACTAAGCGGTTCCATTCTGGACCCGCTGGCATGCACCTATTATACATCTTAAAGGTGATCATAACGTCAATCAGAAACTTACACTCATCTTCTTAAGTGTACCTACAACTGTTATTTACATTAACAACATTCATAACAAAGTTAGTTTTACCAAGTACACGTACCGACCATAGTATCTATTTACATTCCAACATAAAAAAACAAGTGTTCCACCCATAAGGGGAAATGTATATCCCAAAAGCAACCCGCCTCTTATGCCATCTAGTCTTTACCTGAAAAGGGAACATAGCATCATTAGCTACACTAGCTAGTGAGTACATACAATCATAAGCATCAATATAGTAAGTCATGCATCATATCATAAACAATCATTGCTAGCTTAGCACATAGCGCTGTGCTGACAAGATCAGTAAGAGTCGTGTCTTGCAGGGTAATCAATCCTGCTCAACAACTCTGACCGGGGGATCAAACACGACCAATCCGCGATAGTGGGGGAGCACAAGGCAGTCCACCAAGCATCGTTCACAGAGCCAGAGGCTCCATAGGTAATCCAATTACAACCGGCGGATCACCACTCACGTTAAGGCACGGTGGTTCTGCAGAACCTATGATCCACGATGCCTACGGAATCACCGTGAAATCCCAAGGGATCCAGTTACAACCGACTGACCTTAACCATGTGTCAGATAGTCTGCAAACAGTGCACATACACATATACGTAATTGATCCCGCAGGGATCCATCATCTTAAACATAGCATCATACACTTATTCATACGTACATATCATCATGTACTAACTAAGTGGTTCCAATCTGGAGCCACTGGCATGCACCTGGCATATATTCTAACATCTGGTAAGTCATACACTTACCTCCTCGAGCGTACCTGTAGAATGAAGTTAAATACACAAAAGACATTCACATAGAATGCAAGGCCTTACTCTACTGAGTTTCATGAAAACTGGCACTCACCTGATTAGCTTATAACGTACGTTCACTTAAGGATGGTTCAGCTGACACGTTCACCTAAAACATTGGCAATCGCGTTAAGCATTTGCACACGTTAAGTTCTATTACTAGAAAACCTACAAGACCATCCTAATAGTCATAAACCATTCATTAAACTTACTTTAAATACTACATAACCTACTCTACAAAACATGTACAAACAACACATTCTTGCTGAAAAGGCCCCGTTGCACAGCGACCATATAAGGCGTCGCGCCGCGACGCGTGAAAGTCGGACCAATCTTGAATGGTTCATGCGAAAATCGGACAAAAGGTTCATTTGAACTATCCGACAGTCAGACCAACAAGACGGACAGGTGATCCGACTGTCGGACCAAAAGGTCGGATGGTTCGTGCGTAGGTCGGATCAATATGTCGCATGGGCCATTTTTGACGAGGTCGCGCCGCGACCAAAAGCTTGTCGCGCCGCGATCGTCTAATTTCCAGATTTATCATCTTCTTCATTAACTTGCATGCGACTTCCAGTCAGCTTATTCAAATACCCAGATTCTCAAACATGTTATTTTCACTTTTAAAACACTTCTAAACTTCATATACCACCTATATGAATCCTATGAACACATTAGAATCTTTTAAAAACATCAAAACATAAGAAACCCACTTATAAAGTAAGCTTCATGTTCATCCATGGAGTTTTCAACTGCAACACAACTTCCAGCCTCTAAACACCTATGTTTCTAACATATTACATGTATAATTTATACTACAAACATCTTACTAACCCTGCTTTAGGTCATGAACCTCAAATCTCTAAATTCCAAGAAACCTTCTACAAGAACTTACGAAAGCAAAGAGTGAGAAATGTGTTGTGTGTTTTTAGAGTTTCTTTGCAATGATTGACTTTGTAAGTCAATCTTACAAACAACCATACATATACGCAAATCTTATCCAGAGGCAAACTGCCTCTAGACAAAATATCTAATTCTTTTCTTTTCTTTTCTTTCTTTATTTTTTTTCTAATTCATATACAATTAGTACATATATATATTTAATACACATAAATACATACTTAACACACAACATATACAAAAATACATATATTCATTTAATCTCGCATGTACTTACCAATACAACACTTGCCAATCACATTAACTACATACACGTGCGTACTATTTACAACTAGGCCCAAGTTGAGGATGCTACATTGAAGTGGGCCGCTTCCTCTTAGCACCACCCTCATTGATGGCTAGGACGGGTGCGGAGGTTGATGGCTTTGCCTTGGCGATGATACACTCGGCGATCTTCAACCGTCCGTGCAACTCCATCAAGAACTTGTCCATGTTATGCATATTGTAGGTCACAATGAACGGACAATATGCTTGAGGCAAAGATTGAAGGATAATATCCGTAGACAACTCTTTCCCTATTGGAAAGCCCAACCTCTCGAGTTGGTCCACGTATTGCATCATACGAAGCACGTGGGAGCTCACGTTCCCGGCTTCCTGCATCTGGCACCCTATGAAAGCCTTGACACACTCGTAGAGTTCTTGCCTCGCTTGCTGCTGGAACATTTCCTTTAGCTGCGTGATCATGTCAAACGCACCAACGTCCTCGAATTGCCTTTGCAATTCAGAACTCATGGTCGTCAACATGAGGCAAGTCACCTCATTAGTGTCTTTAAGGCGCTTCTCATAAGCATCCCTAATGTCCCGCGTAGCGGTGGTAGCAGGAGGCTCCGGAAGAGGTTCCTCTAAGACGTACAACTTACTTTCATGGTGTAAGACAATTTTCAATTGCCTAAGCCAATCCATAAAGTTTACGCCTACGAGTTTCTCTTTTTCCAAAAATGGACGGAGTGAAATGTGTGTCGCGGTGTTGCTTGTAGATGCCATCTAAAAGAAGGCAAAGCACACAAAAGGTTAGTTCGACGTATTTTAATCTTTGTTAAATAATTACCCAATAGTTTAACACTTAAATTTAACAAGGGCTAAGAACCCAACATAACTTCACTACATGACGGGTTTACCGCGGATCACTTCGTGAAGGTATTTAGGCCGGTAAACGCTTTACCAATTGCAATCCGTGATTACAATTCTTAGGCACTTGCGGGATCCTTCGGTACTCATAGCACCGGTTCGGCATGTTTGATCCCTTCCCACACTGATTCCTCAATAAGCCGGTTTGATAACTCGGTATAGGCACGACAATTATCAAGGCATGTTAAATTGGAATTGTAAATCGTCCAACAAGATACACGATGATGCTCTTGACAATAATTGGCTTGTGCTAAGCTCGACAACCAAAGATTTCAAGACGCCACACGCACCTTCCACACAAGTCCACATGGAACAACTCGTGCTAAGCTCGACAATTGTCCCAAGCTTCATTAGATTCGGGTGGTGTCATCTTTTGGATGGCGTGTGATTTACGTTTTTAAGAAAAACAGGACTTTTGTTTTTCCGGTTAAAAACCTCTTTTCGTTTTGATTAACAAATAAGTGACGAAACGCATTTTTCACCAATTGAACATAAACACTTTATATTCGTTTGTTAATCATGTGAGCGAGCGGGGTTTGTTAACCAATTAAGGAAAACTATATAGTTTTATTATTTTCAAAAGATTTTTTAGTATGCGAAGATCCTACAACCACGCAAGAAAGTAGATAAATAAAACTACACAACCACGCATACAAAACCGATTTGAGCCAACCTATGTGTTCCCCGGTGAGCCAACCGAGAAACTAAGTCTAATAAGGACAAACAATCCAAGACTTGGTGGCGTGCTCCCACTCGATCCCGCGCCTCCGGAACCGAGGTAGCCAAGACGTCTCCCATGACTCCCGTTGGTGCCTCCGGTCTTCTCTTCAAAATACATACATAATTTAAAGAGATATGACATGCAAGCCACACAATCTATTCTAAGCTAATTTACAAATTACAAAGAATAAATACTTTGGCGTAAAGGCCACAAATAAATAAATTATTACAAACCAGATTAAATAAGTTATTACAAACCAAATGTGGTATAAACCACCAAATGAATGAACAACGAATAAATCAAACAAGCAACCACACAAAGGTCTAGGCTTAAACCGGTTCTCACAAAAACGAAACAACCACAAAGCATGGTGTGCCACACCAAACCATGCACAAATCAATATCCCAATCAAGTTTATTCAAAAACTAAAGGCACAAGAATAAACCTTGTACATATGCATTAGGATTCCAAACACTTTGAAATCCATATTAATATATACACAATATACATGCATGCACGTGTGCATTTTATGCCAAAACCACCCAATACATACATGTACAAGAATTAGGATATTATAGGGCTTAATCTAGAAGGCTAAAAAGCCTAAAATGATTCTGGAAACACCAAAACCAAATGCTAAAATCCATATCAAGTTTTCTTTTTCAAAAAGGCCAAAAATAGCCGATTCATGACGCCTTCACAAGCTACTGCTCTTCACGGGCCTTCACGGGCCATGAAGCAAGTACGCTCCACGACTCGTGAAACAGTTTAAAAACCTTTCACGAACAACACCTCACGAGACTGGTCGTGTGGCCTTCACGACCCGTGAAGACCTTCTGGACATAATGTCCAAAATCAAAAACATGGATTTTGAAGCCACATAGGTACATGCATCTTACAAGTATGGCTCTGGTACCACTGTAGAGATTCCATGGGGATAAAAGCACGCAACGGAAGTAAAAAAAACACACACAAATGATCCCATGAAGTCCCAATGGTGGTGAAAACTTGTAAGAGGCTACATGCAACCGAAACAAGAACAAGGAGAAGAAGGAAATCAAATCATGCCCTTGAAGAGTTTGATTATTTGCTGTAACAATTTGGATTTGGGATGAAATCTTGAAACAAAAGGCTCCAAGCTCTAATGAAGTCCACACCAAGCAAATCACCAACTTCCCTTGTACTAGCAAGCCAAAAATCGAACCAAGATCACTTGTAGGATTTCTGGAACAGGACTTGAACACCAAGAACACACTCACAATGGTCTCGTGTGTCTCTCTAGCTAGAACTCACCAATATGTGTGTGTGTATGCAACATTGTCTAAGAGTGAAACAAGGAACAAATGGAACATAATATATAGACTAATTCTCTGCACCAAATACTCCAGGGTCGTGCTAATTGGCACTTTATCATTGGACCATCAAAAAGGTCCAACCAAATACAAGTGTCACTTAGAATTCTGCCTTCACAACTTCTTCACGGGCTCTCACGGGCCGTGAAGGATGAATGCGCCACGACCGGCCATTTATCGTTCACGAGTCGTGTCGTGCCGTGCAAGAATCGTGAGGGTTTGTGCCTTCACGACCTCCTTCACGAGCAGTGTAGGGTCGTGAAGCTCTAGGGTTTCACGAACCATGTGGCCATGACAGGACACGTGTACACGAGCTGCTTCACGACCGGTGAAGCATCCTTCACTGTCGTGGAGCCTCGGTCAACTGGAATTTGACCATTTTGACCCTTTCACTTTCACTAGGCTGTCGGAGTGAAAACTTGGCGTGTGACCCAATAGGCCCGCGCTTCATCGGCAGTGATACCGACCTACGTGTGTTAGTTGGCTGATTCCAACATCATCATCACTGATTAGATATTTCAACCCGCCATGTCGAGTTAGATTTCTATATACACATCAAAATAGAATATTTAGTATATCTCTTATATAACTCTTATCTTATCATCTCTTATACTTTCTTAACACATAGTAAAACACATTAATTACTCTTCACACCCCAATACCACCCAGAAAACACATAGTAATAGTCAAGCCTGAGTTTGAGACTGAATACTATTTAAATTACTCAATTCACTCAAACCAAGGCTCTGATACCAACTTGTAACGCCTGTCCTAAATTTGAGCAGTCTTTTTTTTATAATAAACCAGATTTGATTTTTGAAACTGCATGGGTACAGCTGTAAATACAATATTTCCAAAACCTGTTTATTTAAAAGTAAATACAGTTGTCACAGCGGAATCTTTATAAAGTAGTTTAATAATTTACAACCTAATAATAAGTTGCAACCAAAATATCCCAAGGCGTTACCAAATTCGTTCAACCATTACTAATTCAACAAACAAACATAATACATAACCACGTGTTCACAAAGTGTTCCCAAAATACATCATGTCACACCAGTAGGTACTCGTGCTCACCAACAAACTATTTACCTGCATAAGGAGTGAACATGAGAGGGTTAGCTATAAATAGCTAGTTAATAACAATTAAGCGGAAGCATCATATCATAGTATCATACACATATCTCATGCATAACATATCAACATTCAAGTCTACCCTAACACATTGTGAAGCAACGGTTAGTCAGCATAAACCACGTTTTGCTGGGTTATAAACCCGGCTCAGTGATCCTGACTGCGGAAATTGATACTTCCTCCGCGCTGGTGGAGAAGCGGGTAGCGGTCCACCATTGCGTTATCGGGGAACTGTACCCCATTGGGGATCAGCGGGAACTGAGAGCCCATATAGTGTTCAGGGGCGGAGGTTCTACAAGAACCAAAATTCGTGATCATCGAATCGCCGCACATCCTGGCTGGCGGCACAAGGCCCCAACTCAATATCCAGACAACCTGGCCCTAAACATCTAACAAAGTACGGGTACAACACACATTGGCCTACATAAAGCCACATCATAAACACAGTTGTCCTACAAAAGCCATATCATCATATTTGGCCTACAAAAGCCATAGCATAACAAGTTGGTCTACAAAACGCCATAGCATATTAACTTGGACCTACACAAGGCATTAACATGCGTACATAACAATTTAACAACTCAGTTCTTATAAAAGCCTTAAACATGCATAACTAACAATTCTTTGGTTTGTAACATACAAAAATCTATATAACACAATCAATTTCATATTTAGGTTAACTGTTACTCACCTTTTGAGCTATAAGAGGTAACTATAAGATTCCGGCTCGCCTTAGTTGTCCTTAGTACCTATATCAAACCATTTACATTTAGAGATTTAAACGCACAAGGAAACCATCAAGACACTTAAAACAATGTCCTAATAGTGTTCCTAACTTGTTTCTAACTTATAACCATAGCCCAAAAATCGACACGCGAAAGAACAACACAAAACAACATTTTTTGCAGAAACTTGTCTGACGCGATGCTGCCAGAGTAGGAATGCGACACGTTCCATGCTGTAGGTGTAAAATTGAAAATTTTGCACAACAGTTCCATTTTGATCCAAACTAACTCCAATTCATATGAACCTATTAGAACCTTAAAAATCAGTACTTGATGTGTAAAAACAGATTCAACTCATTTTGGCCATTTTGACCTATTTAAGCCAATTTTGAACATGTGCATAAACACTACCTCTAATCCCAAATATAAGTTCTAATCAATACTAACAAGTTATAAGAACAATTAGAACACTAAATTTCAGTTGTTGAAGGTCAAATTTAGTTTTACCCGTTTTTGGCAATTTTGACCAATTTGGTCAAATCTTGATTTAAAGCAAATCAACCAATTTCAATCCATAATATGTGTTATTAATCATCTATATGAGTTGTAGGAACCATTAGAAGTGAAGAAATCAGTTCACAAATGGTCAATTCGGGTTTGACCCATTTGTGACCTAAAAACCCACAAAACTCAAGAAACTAAGAACAAGGAAGAAACCATGGAAGATGATGGACTTACAAGGATTGGAAGTAGATTTAGAATAGATTTTGAACTTAATTTGTTGCTCGAGTCAGAAGCTACTCAACTCCTCTTTGATTTCTCCTTCTTCAAGGTTCAAGAACCAACAAAAGAGAGGAAGTGTGTGTAGGTGATACGTGTGTGTGTGTCTGTGTTTCTCTAAAGGGAGGACCGACTTGTGGGTAACATTTATCCACAAGTGGGTATCTTGTTCCCCTTTTTAACTTACAACATGACACCCGTTTACCCGTTTCAACTAACGGGGATATTTTCGGAATCCTTATCTTAAACTGTTTAATACTTTATTATTTTTATCTATTATTAAGGTTATTTTTACCATCTTATTTAATAACTATTTTAATAACTTATACCAATAATTAACAAGTATATATTTAATTTAATTTATTTAAATAATTTAACTTATACCAATACAAATGTCGGATTCCTTCACTTTCGGATTTAAACTGCCGGAATTCAACTGTTAGCGGATTCAAAGCCACCGGATTTCAATATAGAGGAATCCACCATCGGATTTCCTCCCCGTCAGATTTCACAGCAAACGGATTTATCATCTAGTTCCTTATACACAATCCGCCAACTTCAACACTTCTTAGAACCACTTTTTCCAGCAACATTAACTTACTATAAATGTTACCAAATCATGATAGCATTAAACTAAAACATATTTAATCATCTTTAAACATACTATCACGCATGAAAAACACCTTTTAGCTAACTAAACACTTGAATCATGCAAAACCCATCAAAGAAGGTTTCCTCAATGTTCGTTAATGGTGTTTACACAAAACACATCATATTATTAACATCATTTATAACATGCTAAACAGGAATCATGATTCAATTATATAAAAGACTACACCAACCATAACTCTAATATAACAACTTCAAAAATTCAACTTTCGATTCTTTGTTCTTGGTTCTCTCTCGGTTTTTTCACACACAACACACTTTAGCAGATAGACAAGTGAGACCCAAAATTCTGATGTTAATCCAATATAATACCCATGTAATCCTTTCTCAAAAGAATAAGCAGGAGGTGTAAAACTTATATAAATATCTCATTTTCACCACATGCATGCATATACTTGTACATATATCTCTCTCTATATATATTAGCTTCAATTAATCAAATTAATTAATCATTTAATTAAATACTAATTAAGCAATTAATCAATTAATAATCAGATATAAACGTACCCAAAGCCTAAGCCACTACTAGGCCCAAAGTCAGGATGTTACACCTATCTGGTGGTATTCCAGGTAGATACTCGGGAAACACTTCCGGATAGTCGCATACTACTGGCACGTCAGATACCCCTAAATTCTTCTTTTCCATTCTCGAGTCGACCACATGAGCTATAAAGGTAGTGCATCCCTTGTGTAGATATTTTGTAGCTTTGATTATAGTACAGCACACCGTCAACCCCTTCTGCCTTTTGCCATAGACAAGGATCTCTCCCCTACTTAGACTCTGAATGTGTATGATACCTTGCTTACACAGTATGCTTGCTTGAGGATGACCCGGCCAATACATGCCCATGATCACTTGAAATACTCTCATGGGGGTGGGTAAGAGGTCTATGTGAAATTTTAAATTATCTATTACTATCACATTGTTCCTATAGATGGTGGCTACACATAAAGCCTTATCATCGGCTATCTCTACTTCTAGCGGTGTTTTAAGCTTCACCGGTTCTATTACAAAAATTTTACAAAATGAAGAAAATACAAAGGACTTACTAGCCCCAATATCAAAAAGTACAAGTGCGGGTAAGGAGTTAATGATAAAGGTACCTGCAATCACGTCAGGTTCCTTCTTAGCTTCCTCCACTGTCATCTGAAAAGCACGACCCCTAGGTTTTGGAACTTCATGCCTCTTCCCTTTCTCTCCCTCGGTGATCCTGAGTGGAGGTTGCCAGTTTGATCTTTCACAACCCCCGGTTGCTTCCGGGCATTATGCCATCCGGTGCTCAGGTTTGTTGCACCTGAAACACACGTTTTTCAATCCTTCCCATAGTGCACACTTCTTCCACATTTGAAACAGCTCTCTGTCCCCGATCGGCACTCCCTAGCATGCCTCTTTCTACACTTGTCGCACCTCACCCCAATGCTCTTTCTAGTAGGCCTGACTCCACGAGTATTAGGTTTGATGATAAGCCTCTTTCCTTGGTGGTTACCGGGCGTGGCCCGTTCTGCGGATCTTTCCCTTTTTCTTTCCGTCAGATACAGTTCCCTCTTTCGGGCTCCTTCGATCAGTTAGTCAAGTGTGGAATACTGACCGTTTGCTACAAACTCCCGTATATCCTCCCTCACTATCTGAGTATACCTGTGTATTTGCAATCCTTCATCGTTGGCATATGTCGGGCAGTAGAGTAGCTTTTCCTTTAATATTTCCGTGATCTGATTGACAGTCTCCATGGTCTGTTCCAGCTTCATAAACTTATCCATCACTTTCTCTACCTCCACCTTGGGCACGTACTCTTCATAGAATAACACAGTAAATTCCTTCCATGTCATACTCACAATAGCCTCTCCCCTCATCTTCCTTAACAAGTTCCACCACTCTTTTCCCGCTCCCCTCAGTAGGTTGGAAGCATACCATACTTTAGTATCGTCGGCACATCGACTAGTAAAGAAAGTGCCTTCCACTGCTGAGACCCACCTGGTACTCAATACGGGGTCTGGCACCCCTTCAAAAACTAGTGGTTGTAACACCGCTTCTGAATGTAGTTAATTTAATGGCAAATAAGATTTTAGCAGCGGAAATTTTTCTTTTTAAAACAACAACTGTTATTTACATTAACAACATTCATAACAAAGTTGGTGTTACCAAGTACAGGAACCGACCATAGTATCTATTTACATTACAACATACAAATACAAGTGTTCCACCCATAAGGGGCAATGTATATCCCAAAAGCAACCCGCCTAGCAGGCCACCTAGTCTTTACCTGAAAAGGGAACATAACATCATTAGCTACACTAGCTAGTGAGTACATACAATCATAAGCATCAATATAGTAAGTCATGCATCATATAATAAACAATCATTGCTAGCTTAGCACATAACGGTATTCTGACAAGATCAGTAAGAGTCGTGTCTTGCATGATAATCAATCCCGCTCAACAACTCAGACCGGGGGATCAGACATGACCAATCCGCGCTGGTGGGGGAGCACAAGGCAGTCCACCAAGCATCGTTCATAGAGCCTGAGGCTCCACAGGTAATCCAGCTACAACCAGTTGATCACCACTCACGTTAAGGCACGGTGGTTCTGCAGAATCTATGATCCAGGATGCCTCCTGAATCACCGTGAAATCCCGAGGAATCCAGTTACAACCGACTGAACTTAACCATGCGTCAGATAGTCCGCAAACAGTGCACATACACATATACGAACATTTGATCCCACAGGGATCCATCATCTTACACATAGCATCATACAGTTATTCATGTACTAATTAAGTGGTTCCAATCTGGACCCACTGGCATGCACCTAACATATATTCTAACATCTTGTACGTCATACACTTACCTCCTCGAGTGTACCTGTAAAAGGAAGTTAAATACCCAAAATACATTCACATAGCATGCAAGGCCTTACTCTACTGAGTCTCATGAAAGCACGCACTCACCTGATTAGCTTATAACGTTCGTTCACTTAAGGCTAGTTCAGCTGACACATTCACCTAAAACATCGGCAATCGCGTTAAGCGTTTGCACACGTTAAATTCTATTACTAGAACACTTACAAGGACCTTCCTAATAGTCATAAACCATTCATTAAACTTACTTTAAATACTACATAACCTAATCAACAAAAACATGTACAAACAACACCTTCTTGCTGAAAAGGCCCCGTCGCGCCGCGACGTATGAAAGTCGGACCAATCTTGAATGGTTCATGCGAAAGTCGGACAAAAGGTTCATTTGAACTATTCGACAGTCGGACCAACAAGTCAGACGGGTCATCCGACTGTCGGACCAAAAGGTCGGACGGTTCATGCGTAGGTCGGAACAATATGTCGCATGGGCCATTTTTGACAAGGTCGCGCCGCGACCAAAATCTTGTCGCGCCGCGATCATCTAACTTCCAGATTTATCATCTTCTTCATTAACTTGCATGCGACTTTCAGTCAGCTTATTCAAATACCTAGATTCTCAAACATGTTATTTTCACTTTTAAAACACTTCTAAACTTCATATA
Organism: Dittrichia graveolens; assembly: GCA_038502395.1. Lineage (NCBI taxonomy): Eukaryota > Viridiplantae > Streptophyta > Magnoliopsida > Asterales > Asteraceae > Dittrichia > Dittrichia graveolens. The sequence goes on along the minus strand of JARJIL010000009.1, from coordinate 44,189,710 downwards.
CCACCTATATGAATCTTATGAACACATTAGAATCTTTTAAAAACATCAAAACATAAGAAACCCACTTATAAAGTAAGCTTCATGTTCATCCATGGAGTTTTCAAGTCCAACACAACTTATAGGCTCTAAACACCCATGTTTCTAACATATTACATATATAATTTATACTACAAACATCTTACTAACCTTGCTTTAGGTCAAAAACCTCAAATCTCTAAATTCCAAGAAACCTTCTACAAAAACTTACGAGAGCAAAGAGTGAGAAGTGTGTTGTGTGTTTTTAGAGTTTCTTTGCAATGATTGACTTTGTAAGTCAATCTTACAAACAACAACACATATACACAAATCTTATCCAGAGGCAAACCGCCTCTGGACAAAGTATCTAATTCTTTTCTTTTCTTTCTTCTTTTCTTTTCTTTCTTTATTCTTTTCTTTTCTAATTCATATACAATTAGTACACACATATATATATATATATATATATATATTTAATACACATAAATACATACTTAACACACCACATATACAAAAATACATATATTCATTTAATCTCGCATGTACTTACCAATACAACACTTGCCTATCACATTAACTACATACACGTACGTATTATTTACAACTAGGCCCAAGTTGAGGATGTTACAGTGGTTAGCACACCGAAAAATCTCGATAAGAACCTCCTTGAGTTACTTGATTAATTGTTGGTGTCCTTAGTTGGGTGGTGGTAGCTACAGCAGTAGCTTCCTTTGCAGCCCACAGAGCACCAAACTTTTGGTCATCATTGTGCGCATGTCTTGTTTTAGGTCCTCTACCAACTTTAGTAGGAGTTCCTTCAGCGTGTTGGTTACCACACCAGTCACTAACTCAGTCATATTCATTTCTAGTAGCTCTTCCTCCTCATGTTCCTGATGATCCTGTCTCACGATTTGTGGGACTATATTTTCAGGAAGTAGCTGATTCAAGAATGGTTGTATACGAGGGTCATTTTCCCCTGTCACACTGGCGTTCTCCCCGTCAGGTGGGTTTTTGAAATCCCCGTCAGCTAGTATAACTCTTCTGTTTCTCGTGTTCACCATATTAGATGTATTAATAGTGCACTAATTAATGGCCGACATTGCCATACAATCTTTATTACTATGCCAGTTCATATTTCAGTATCGCATGTCGTAAATTTAGCTATCAGGTAACCCTAGGCATTCTAAGGCACCCTAGCTACATGTATTCTTATCTTCTACAAGTACCCCTCACCGGATTCACAAGATTTCTTGGATACTAATAAGCTCAAACAAGTATCATGTGCAAATAATAATATGGTCCCTATTATTACAAAAACGCTATACGTACTGGATCTTAGCATTATCACTAGAAATCCCGATTCACTGGCTTGGGCCATGTATCTTTCCCTTCTCGTGCATAGTTTCACGTATAGTAATCACATAATAAAAGCTATACTACATCCTGGTTCATCTACTAAAGCAATTCAATGTCTAAATCAGGTAATGTTGATCATCATATAACAACTCATATACCTTGTACCTCGCATGTGACCACCCGGACTAGCTCCAGCAGATAGCTCATCGCAATTTTTGACACTCAAATGTTTATAAAATGTTTTTTAAACACTTTCCACAAAATAAGGTTTAAGTCCAAACATGCCGAAATGCATCTGAATTCCTTAAACCGTGGCTTATATACCAAGTTGTAACGTCCCAGCCGTATTTTTTGTCATACACAATAGATTCAAATCATAAATCTTCATAATCAAGACGTAAGTTCAACGTATATTAATTACATCCTAGTCTCAATGCTAATACTATTTGAAATATAAACAATAACCGTGTAAAAGGAATTTAGTTTGTTAAATACTGCGGAAGGAATGCTGATGATGAGCTATCACTAACGCGCTAGAGCCCCGCCATGGTCACCCCTTGAAAAACAGGTTAAACAAAACTGTAAGCACAAAACTTAGCGAGTACAATACTTACAATCAAAACAGTTCATCACTGGACACATAGCTCATACCCGTTGCCGTAGTAAGTACTCTCATTATACTCGCTTACTAGGACGGTCTCATCTTACCCGTTGCCGTCGCAACGGTCTAACATACCTGACACCGAACTGTTGGTCTCATACCCGACATCGAAGTGTTGGTCTCATACCAGTTACTGAAGTAAACGGTCTAAACATACCTGTTACCGAAGTAAACGGTCTAAACATACCTGTTATCGAGGTAACGGTCTAAACATACCTGTTACTGAAGTAAACAGTCTAAACATAGATTAATCACTTAATTGCACATAGTCAATTGTATATGAGTCCATCTAGAGTGTAAGTAAGAATACTCACCTGTTAGTAGTCTCGGTCTCAGTTAATGACAAACACAAAGTTACTTAGTCATGAATCCGGAGCACGAACCTACAGCGCATACAATTGCATAAATATTGAATACTCCTATACACCATAGGTTGGACCCAACTACCAAGGGAACAAAGTCAGACCTTAAGTTTGACCCCTAAGTCGGACCAAGGTTAGGCCCTAAGTTGAATGGTTTAAAAGTCAGATCATCTCAAAGTCGGTCCAACCACAAAATATTATTCAGACTAATATTGCTGAAATTATACATATTTAATCCCATCAATATCCGTGTCTCTACATGAAAACAGTGCAAAAGAATAGACTTTTAAACTCAAGTTGTGTATATTGTGTTTTTCAGGTCCTCAGAGATAAAAAAAAGGTCAAAATGTGTGTAAAAATGGGCTTTGGAAGTCAAAAGCTTAAAATGAAGTCGATCGAGAAAGCTCGCTCCGCGAGGCTTCGGAGTTCGCGCCGTGAGGAACACGTTGATGTGAGGAGTTAAGCTTCGCGCCGGCTATAAATCTCAGGAAATTTTGTGTTAAAGTTCGCTCCGCGAGACATAGGCTTCGCGCCACGAGATCTGCCTTTGACCAGTTGGACTGTTTGAAATTTGAAAAATGGATAATATTAATCTTGGCTTCGCGCCGCGAAGAATGACGTTCGCGCCGCGAGCACGGCGGGATCTGGTTATATAAATTAGATTTTCTGAGTTTTCAAGAGGGAGTATTTTTTGAAGAAATCTAATCAGAAGCATATTGCTGGAGTAGGGAACTGTGTTTCAACAATTCTTTGCTTCATGTCATTCAAAGAGAAGATTCAAGGCACCTTCAAGTTCTTAATCCGGTTTGAATTTTTGTTTTGTTCGTTTGTTCAATCAAGATGTTCTTTTTCTGGGATTTTTACTCTTTGTTGGTTGAATCTAGTATGTCTATGTGCTAGATCTCTTGTATTCACTACGATTTGACAAACCCTATACTAGATTTGGTTATTATTATTGATTGATTTGGTTTCTTGAACAATTATCGTTTTTCAATCGAAAGAACCCTTAAGGTTGTTAGCTTTAAATTTTGTATGGTTGATTTGTTGATTACATGTTTTATTGATCATGAGAATGTCATTATTATGTGATCTCTTCTACTTTACACTTATGTGACGTAGTGGGCAACTTACTAGTAATATAGGTTGAAATTAATCACCAATAACTTAGTTAATCACTAAAAGGACTAAATCTTGTAACGAAACTTCTAGGATTAGTGGTGACGATAAATCCGAACCTACAATTGCACAGTAATTTGGAGTGTGTTATTACATAGGCTTAGATATGAAAATCCTAGGAACCATGTTGTGACATTGTGAGAGATTAAACGAGAGTTAATTGATCAACCTCTAGGGAATTCCAATTAATCGGGACTTAAATTGGCCAAATCTATGTTTAGGGTGCGTTAATCATAGTGAATGTCTTTTCCCACTGATTAGAATTTATTTGGAACTCGTTTAGTTAGATAAAGTTTCAATCTTTATTTGTTTTCAGTAACTTAGTAGAGTAATTGATTTAATCACAAAAACCCTTCACTCAAATCAAATTTATTTAGATTAATCGAGTTTGTTCTATCATTAGTAGTCAACTATAAACTGTTCCCTGCGGAGACGATACCCTTTTACTTACCTTAGCTATATTATCATACGATTAGGTCATTCTTGCCTATAGTGTGGTGATCTGGACCAGGTGTTAATTGGACTTTAAATTTATAACCTGATTTCACACATCAAGTTTTTGGCGCCGTTGCTGGGGAGAGGCCTTCGTTTGCTTTTAAACCTTGTGACTTAGCCTTTATGTGTTCGTTAGATAATCTCAATTCTAGATTATCTAATTTGTCCTACCTAGAATTGTGTAGTGCTCAATTTTAGCACTCGATACACTTGTTGCCATGGTGAGCCTCGGCCTTTTCATTTGTTACCCGAATCATTTTAGCCTGTCTGTTTTCGAAACCGTCTTTTGGCCTTAGCTTAAGTCCGAGTCTAGTTTCATATATAACGGTTGATCGGGCTGTTCAAGTGAGCCAATTAAGAGATACTGCTGTCAAAATAGTAAATTCTGAATTCTAAGCTGTGGGAAAAGACATTCACTATGATTAACGGAACACGGAAAACAAAGCATTTTTTAAAAACACGTTGCGGAAGCTTAATTACACAAATTCACTTTACAAACAATTCAAATATTTACAAACCACAAACATCTGTTCATAACCAACAAAACCAATGGCATTGTGTTACAAAATAACTTAATCGTTTCCTTTAATTCAAAAACTATCAGAACAGGGTCGAGCATTCCTTCTACAACCGTCAACAACTCACAAACCTGTAAAATCATCAACTGAGGGGAATTAGCATAAAACTAAGTGAGTAGTAGCTAAACACGATAGCAAACGTCAAGTCAACATCAAATCATGTAATCACACAATCAAGAAGACCGGCGGGTTGGCGCAGAACCTACAACCAATGTCGGCCAAAGCAAAGGTTTACCGATAGCCCTCTACTGAATTGGCATAGTGAAATTCCCCTCTGATGCAATGCATGCACCAGTAAGACTACCACTGTTCAACCAACCAGTAGACGAGCCCAGCCCAATTCCACGCATAGCTAACTTATGAAACGCAACTCAATATCATCCAAAGAGTGCGTATCGTACAAATAATCATGCCACAGATATAATCAATCAATAATAATCTTTACCATCCGCGATTAACGTCCACTCACCTCGTAATCAACGTGAACTCAGATATCTAATATCACTGAGTCTTTGTGTGGCCTGAAAACACAGCAACAACGAAATTAGTCTCGAACATAATATATATCTACCCACATAAATATAGGTCTTTATACTCATAATAAATCCACATATCATAACACATGAAATACAAAACAAAAGATCAATCAAACAAAGTTCACGTTTCTGAAAATTATCGGATGTGTCGCGTCGGCCCAAATGTTGGATTTCCCTCTATCGGATTTGAGAATCTGCCGGATTTCAAATCCCGAATTCTAAGTGTCGGATTCTAGCTTTCGGATTTCACTTGTGAGATTTAAAGAATCGGATTTTGGGCTACGAATTTCAAACCATCGTATTTCTATCACTCGGATTCTAAGAATCTTCCAAAACAAAGGGATGCGTGGCGTCCAAACAAATGACGCGTCGCATCGTGTTGTACCCTGCATCATCTTCTTCAATTTTCCAGCCGACTTAAACTTACAAATTCTCATTTCAAGCTCTGTTTTTCAATCCAAAACACTTCTAAACATGTATAAATGTTATATAACATGTATACAACTATCATGAACACTTTAAAACTTATCAAAACATCAAAACATGTAAAATCCATTTATCAACTTTGAGCTTCAAGCTCAATTATTGGTGGTTTAACATATAACCATGGAAATCAACAAGAAAAGACATCAAGATGAATAATAGCATGCTATAAACACAAACTAACAATATTTTTGAATTAACAAGCACAAATCTTCTACTTTGAGATTTCAAGTTTGTTACTTCTTTAAGAGGTTTCATCAATACACACATACTAACACCTTTTACACTTTGAAAACAATGAGCAGATACTTCTCCTTGCCTTTACACGTATTCTTTATGTTGGTAAATTCCAAGCAGGAGGTGGAAATTGCACAAGTTTATCCACACACTTACATGCATACATACATACTACACAAATACTTAACATTTTAGCATACATGCATACATAACTTCTAGTGACATTTTTCAAATATATATCATTATTAATTTAGTTAATTAATCAATTAATTAACTAGGCAATATAGACTCCCTTTAATTTAAAACACTCAATTAAATTAAACAAACGCTAAATCACGTACCGCTGACCCGCTAATGACTAGCCCGGGTTTGCGGTTGTTACAATTAACGCGCCCTAAACATAGATTTGGCCAATTTAAGTCCCGATTAATTGGAATTCCCTAGAGGTTGATCAATTAACTCTCATTTAATAGAACTTTCTTTATTCATTAATCCTCATCTAAGAACTTGTTCTTGGGTGAGTTAATTTGCTTTATAGGATAAAGTAGTTTTAATCTGTTCTTATCACTTTAGTTTGTATCTTCATTTTGAACGGGTGCGGGTCACAAATTTCTTTCTCTTGTTCTGTTACAGGTGTATGCCCTGGAGCTCTCGTGTGGATTTGGCATTACCATTTGCTGAACCTGAACGGGAACTTCATCAACACATGAGAGCAAGGAGATTTAGACCCATAGAGCAAATGGCAGACGAACATCCTATGTGGACTACTAGGCTGACGGCCCTTGCAGCTCCTGCCTCGGCTATTTGCAAGTCCCTAATGAACGGAGGGAACATTGAGATAAAGGGACATTTTTTGAGCATGGTAAGGGATTTGAACTTTGATGGGAAGATAAATAATGATCCGAACCAACACGTGTTGAATTTCTTAGATATTTGTGAGTTGTTTAAACATCAAGGTCCATCAACTAACGCTATATGACTTCGACTATTCCCATTCACGCTTACTAGGGAAGCAAGAAAATGGATAAAAGTGTTAGAACTTGACTCAGTAACCACGTAGGAAGAGTTGAGAAGCAGATTTGTCACAAGGTATTTTCCTCTAGCCAAAGCAGTGATGATAAAAACAGATATTATGGCATTTCAACATAGTCGGGATGAATCATTGACCGAAGCATGGGAGAGATTCAAAAGATTGACAAGGATGTGTCCCAATCATGGGTTAGAGAAAGGGAAGTCAGTGCAAATATTCTATAGATGATTGGATTATACCTCACGTTATATTTTGTATTCTTCCGGTGGAGGTGTGTTTATGTATAAAACTCCTACAGTCGGGTATCAATTGTTAAAGGATATGGCCATACACAACCTTGAGTGGACCCCCGACAAAAGAACATTACAAAAGAGGGTCACAATTAATGCCGTTGATGACAATTCAAATGAGGACGTGGCAGCTCTCCGTAATAACCAAAAGGCCTTGGAAATAAAAATAGAGAAGTTGACTACTTCACTGCATGCCTTACAAGTCGGATGTGATAATTGAAAAGGGCCACATTTAACTAAGGATTGTGAACAACATCAATCCATGATGACACCCGAAGAAGTACAATTTATGAACCAGGGGTTCAAGGGAAATTATCAAGGGGTAACCAAACTGGAATAATAACCACAACCATAACTTCAACCCAAGGCCAAACCCACCTGGTTTTTGTAGGCATATTCAACCCATTCCTACTAGACCCGATTCCGGTGATCTAGATCTGAGGCAAGAGCCATCTAAATTAGAACTCCTATTTGAGAAGTTTGTGGTGGGTCAGATAAAGAAAAATGATGAGTTTGAGCAATCTCTCGGAAATCAGCAAGTTTCAATCCAAAAATTAGTAAGAAATGTCGGGACAATAGCCCAACAACTAATTGAGAGACAGCCAGGAGGTTTACCCCCAACTACACAAGAAAATCCAAAAGGAGGATTCAGTAATGATGCACATGTGAAAGCAATCACTACTCGAAGTGGCAAACATAGCGGAAGCAAAAAGGGGTAGGTGTTTCTCATTTTGATGATCTAAATTCTAATGATTTACTTGATGTGCTGTTGGGTTTTCGTGGTTCTGATAAACATAGCGGAAGCAAAAAGGGTAGATAATAATTTAGTTTCTGAACCATGCAACACCCACCAAGCGGACCAAAACTCTAAGCAATAGCAATGCAACTCAAAAGGAAGAACAAGTATAAGAAATTATACCATGTAAATAGCTTCTCCTTTTTGCCTTTGAAAGATGTGTACACTAGATAGTTCACCTCTATCGGTATCCACATCAAGTGTGCTTGATTCCCATGTGCTAGGTATATTTGGACGCCGCCAAAAACATCACAAAATGGAACTAACTACAACTTGAAGATTGATATGCCAATCTATCTTCCAAGTGTATGTTTGTTTTGAGAGAGGGCATGAACTAACAAATAAGTTACAAGTTTATGTATCCAAAACAACTAGTAGCAACTAGTAGTAGCCAACATGTTCCATAAGCTCATTTGAACTTATATAGACTCCAAATTGAAGCCTAAAACGTTCATAACCGATCTAGTAGTAATGGCCATCAATAATCATGAATACCCCATTAATCTAGGTTTTTCAGCATGAGGCACGGTCGTGCCTCCCAAGGCACGCCCGTGCCAGCCCATGGACACACCCAAGTCACACCCGACTTGGGCTCGAGCTTTTAGCACTAGGTACGGCCGTACCTCTACGAGGCACGCCCGTGCCGGCCCCAATGGGTATGTCTTAGGCACGCCGGCATTAGGCCCGTACCTGGCATAGAGCACGCCCGTACCTACAAGAGGCACGATCATGCCCGGCCCCACCAAAACCCAGTTTGGCGTTTTTCTCTCTCTCGTTGAAAGGTGTTGCCGGAATCAATACTTAGCGTTTGACCCAAATAGGCCTATGCCTCATCGGCAGTGATACCAACTCGTGTTGGTAAGTGGGCATATTCCAACAAACTCCCACTTGAATATGACACCCTACCATAAGTAACACCGACATAGAGCGGCCTCTACCAAGGCATCTATGCCCCCAAGTTAGCATAGGGTATGTCATCCATGACAAGTAACAACCTGGAAAGAATGGTCCTACAGATAAGTGATTATTTATCCCTTTGTTCACGATATCCATTGTGAATGAAGGTCATTGAACACTGTTAACCCTAAAACATCCCTGATTATGTTTCTCGATCTAGTCTAACTATGACGAACAATACAAGTTGCAAAATTGATCCACTATCAATTCAACTTGAGCACGGCCACGCATTTTGATGTCATCAATTCAGTCAACGAGGGGCCTGGATATCTTTCTAAAGAGGAACAAATACCTTTGACTACATCATTCCGTCATAACAACATGTTCTTACCTGAAAACTTCCCTTATAACAGCCAGTTTCGAACTACGTTAGAAAGCAATCTAAGTAAGACCATACCATTAATCAAGAAGCACATGTATCTCCAGTAGAAGGACAAACAATATTATCATCCTGATTTAGTCGTGATCATGTCCATGAAGTAAACTCAGGTGCGGGTCCTCCAATTACTTGATCACTATCAAGTACAGGCTAGTGTTGCGTAAACATGTATTCAATCCACTATGAATAGTTTACCAACCACTTCCCTGGATCTTAATTCACTTCTTCCTTCCAATGAAGAATGACCTATCGTGGAGAATTTAGAATAAATAAATTTATTCATGGAAATGATTAAACATGCTAAGATGGAACATAATAAAGGCTAACGAAAGTACCCGCTCCGCGCACATTATCAAATCCCCATTTGATAATAGATACAATGGAAGCACATTATTGCTTTAATGTTCCCAACTCAAAACATATCAAATTCAATTAAAACAAACTCAAGCCAAAGCCACTTACAAGCCTAGAATGAAAGCTCATCACTAGCTTGCGACTAAAGCTTAGTAAATGGATTCACAAAGTGACATCCATGCGTACTCTAACAATCATCTTATCTTCTCTCGACCAACCACTTATAAAGTGTGCGTCGGCAAGATCATAATCCTTTGTGCTCTCATTGTTTCAAAGAACCCAATAGAGTTAACGATGCTTCAAACAATAGTTCTTGTCTATGAGCCATTGTACTCTTATTGTTTCAAAGAACCCAATAAAGTCACAATACACAAGACTATGGTTCATATATAAAAGCCATCATACTCGCATTGTCTCAAAAAGAACCCAAATAGAGTCAATGATTCTTAAAGAACCATTATAGTCGAAAACATTTCACTTAACAACACAACAACAACAATTCACCAAGAATAACACATTACTCAAAGTCCCCTGTTACCACCGAACATCAACTTGAAGAACAATGTACCAAGAGTTCTTCAAAGTAAATCAAAATGAGAGAAAAGAAACCATGTGATAAACCAAATTGCTAATTAAATTAACACACCGGTCCATCATGTTTCAATATCACTCTCTTAGTTTTGTCACTCCGAAAAATCCACATTCGTATCTTCCAATTCTTCTTATGAAGCAATAATTCCTCAACCTTGGTTTTATGAACCGCCAAGTTAGGATATTATCTTCAATAAGAAGTATATCATGGTTACACAATATTTGGAACATAACTGCTCCCAGTAGCTCTGGCATACATCGAAGTTTAAACTTCCCTTTTCGAAAACTCAAATCTATGATTTTCTCATTAAAGTGAAGATTACAACCTTGCGATGTTTATTCAAGTCTATGAGGATACTTTCAATGTACAAGAGACTTTCAGAAAGTGTTAAAACACTCTTCCTCAAAATTCCCATGAAGGAATACGATCTTTACATTGAAGTGACAAACACATGTATCCGAGTAATCTTCAACATAACCATTAGGAAAATTCCCTTATGATACCATCCTCATGGTCAATCACAACGTAACATTTACCATTAGTTGTTATTTGAAGATCAAATCCATAAATAGACTCCTTGGGCTTGTAGACCTTTACAAGGATACTTATAATGTATAAGACTCTCAGAGAGTGTTAAAACACTTCCTTATAATTCCTATAAAGGAATAGAATCTTAACATTTCACTGCCATGAGAAGGCAGTGATATATCAAAAGTCATCCAAGTAGAATTCAATATAACCACCGGGAAAAATCTCTTTTATGATATCATCCTCATGGTAAATCATACTAGAACTCTTACCACTAGTCGGTATTTGAAGTTGTCTACATCTCAATCCATGTATACCCTCAAGTTTACACCAACGTATTTGGGTCAACCAAGTCCAACACTTGGATATCCAACATGGATTATATCCCATCCTCATTACCCCTCTCCTTCTAGTAGACTCTAGGCCCACTACGACTTCCGATAGTTCATGAATTCAACCAATCCATAATCAAGTTATCTTCCTCGAGATATAAAAAAATATATCTATCCAGCTTAACGATAACTCCTATCAGACATAGGAAGAGTAATGAATCATGCCAGGTACTCTAGTGTAACACCGGCTTTGTAAACACCAGAATTTAGCAAAAATTTGCGTTTTTAATAAACATGAACTCAATGACGGTTAATTATCATTTAAGCAGCGGAAGTTATTTACAATCAGAACATTGTATTAGCTGTTTGGTGTTAATCTACATACAAACCGACCATAATGTATATATTACATTACAAAGTGTTCCACCAAAAATATCCAGTAAAAGGCAACCCAGCTCACCGGGCAACCTATTCTCAATCTGCAAAATAATTAACATGGCATCGTTAGCTACACATAGCTAGTGAGTACAAACTTAACATAAGCATCATTAGAGTAAGTCACGCATCACATGAATAAGCATACAATGATATCCTATCACATTGCGGTGTGCTAACAAGATCGGTATAAGTCGTTTCTTGTAGGATAGCTAGTCCCGCTCAACAACAATACACCGAGGGATTAGACACGACCATATGCGCTGATGGGAGAGCAAAAGCAGTCCCCCAAGCATCGTTTACGGAACCAGAGGCTCCTTAGGCAACTTAGCTACAACCGGCTGATTACCCGTCATGATATAAGGCACGGCGGTTCTGCAGAACCAACGATCCGGAATGTTACCTCGAGTCACCATTAAGTTCCAAATCACCTGATCAAGGATCCCTGGAACCCAACTACAGAGTTGACCTTATTTATGCTTGAAGATGTCCGCGAACTTTTCACATACACATACTGATCCAATCTAAATCATTCATTTGGCATTCATATTCATTTACTTTATTTAGCATGCATTTACATTCTTTTCTTCATCACGGATCCAATCTGGATCCCTAGCATACATATCATTCATCTTAACTAGGCAACTCCAATTCTAGATTCTGCTGGTATACACTTAACTTACATATGACAAGTATTTAGCATGGCATTGTGCACTAAGTAGCATGGCAACACTTATTCATTTACTTTTAAGCATACCTGCACTTAAAACACTTAGCAAATAAATCTTTCTCTACTGAGGCTTACGGAAGTCGGTACTCACCTGAGTGGCTTAAATAGATAGTTATTTCACTCCTGCTTTTCTTAGTATGTCAAGTTCACCTAGAATAGCATTACTTACATTAATTACCTTAACGTACAAAGAATGGCTACAAAACCAACATAGGAATTCCCAAACCCGGACCTCACACAAATCCGACAAAACTGTCGGATTGTGGAAACCCGACACTTAGGGAAATCCGACACTTGGGAAATCTAATACTTAAGAAATCCGGTACTTAGGAAATCCAACATATGATAAAATCCAATACATCATTGGATTTCGATACTTAGACATTTTATGGATTTAACAATTCAATGGAATCCGTGAAGGTTTCTCATGCACATCAAAAACCAAAGCACAACGGAAGCATGAAGATAAAACAAGTAAATTGCAGGTTTACAAAGCACATGCACAAGAAACACTTAGTGAGATCTAGCTACAAAACATGTAAGCAACGAGAAGAACAAGACAAACCAGAAAATGAGACCATAACCTTGATGTCTCTAGTGGTTGTGATGTTGTAGATGCAATACTTGAACTCCAAGACGAGTTCCTCTATTGATATCCACACCAAGCTCTTCGTGAATCGCCTTTGCTAAAGCTTGAAGCACCAAAACTTACACCCACGTGAATAATGCTTCAAGAACAGCAGAAGAACTCTTGCAAACACCCACACAAACACTCAAAGCTTCTAATGCAACTCCCAAGCTCTCTTTAGTGTGTAGGTTTTCCAAATTGGCAAAAGGTTCTTACAAGAGAGAATTATGGGACTTTTATAAGCTGGAGGGAAGTTTAATTGGCACTAGGGTCGGCCATAATGGGACCCTCTCATTGTACCAAACAAAAGGTCCAATAATACAAAAGTGTCACTTAGACTTCTGCTTTCACGGGCTCTCATGGCCCGTGAGGAAGTCGTGAAGGCATCACACCTATGATCCCCGACTGGCCCATGAAGCCTCGTGAGCCTCTTCACGTCATGACCTCTTCACGACCCATGAGGGCCCGTGAAGGTTGACAGAAACCATAATTTTCTCTCTTGACTTGTGTTGTCGGATTCAACGCTTAGCATGTGACCCAATAAGCCCGTGCCTTATCGACAGTGATCCAATATACGTGTATCAGTAGGCATATATCCAACAGACTCCTACTTGCACATGATACATCGTCACATATTAATCACAGACAAAGAGAGGATCTAGCTAAGCATCAATGCCCCCAAGTCGGCGCGAGTTGTCATCTTCGACAAAACCTAATAGCCTTAAAGGGCTTATGAGGTTCTATAGATAAGTGATCATGTACATCCTTTTGTTCGCGATATGCTTGTGAACATGAGACATGGAATATGTCAATCTCCAGATCATTCACTATTATGTTTCTCGATTATAGATTGGTGGTGACCAAATAGACAAGTTGCATCTGATCTGGAATCAATGTAACTTGAGCACGGCCATGCATATTTGATGTCAGCTCCCAATCATCGAGGGGCCCAGGGATATCTCTATTATTAGAGGAACAAATCCTTTTGACCACATAGTCCCATCATATGTTTCATACTTTACCCAATTATTTCCTTTATAACAGCCAGTTATGAACTACGTTTCAAGATAATTAGAGTAAATCAGATTCATACTCTGGTAACCTATGCGTCTCAAGTCTAAGGATGAAATGTAATTATCATCCCGAGATACTTGTGACTATAGATCCATGATTTAAACTCAGGTGTGGGTCTTCTGGTCACTTAAAACACCTTTCAAGCACAAGTAAGTGTTGCACCCTTATTCAACCATTTTGGACACCGGGTCAACCACTTACTTCAATCTTATTTCATTTTTCCTCCCATATGAAGAATAACCGATTGTAGAAGGTATTAGAATGATAAACATTCAAGGAAGTGTTTAAACATACTAAGATGGAACACGGTATGGACTTCATGATTGTGACCGCAACAAGCGTATATATAAATCTCCATTCATATATCGAAACAAACATAAGTTACAATACCGTTTCAATGTCTCCAAAAATACAAATACAAATCAAACAAACCAAATACATAGGTCAAGAAAAATCACTAGTGAATCTAACACCTATAGCTCTAGCGTGAGAATCATGAGCAGATTGTGATAACGGCTTAGTGAATGGGTCCGCAAGGTTCCCATACGTCAGTACTCTACTTATGGCAATGTCACCATTCTCAATTACTTATCTAATGAAGTGATATTTTCGAATAATGTGTCTTGTCCTCTTGTGAGCTATTGGTTCCTTTGCCAAAGCCACCGCACCCTCATTGTCACAAAATATCTCAATAGGGTCGGTGATGCTTGGAACGACTCCTAGATCTTGGATGAATTTCTTCATCCACACAACTTCCTTAGCAGCTTCACTTGCTGCAATATATTCTAACTCGGTTGTTGAATCAACAACTGTGTCTTGCTTTGAGCTCCTCCAGCTTATTGCACCACCATTAAATAGGAACACGAACCCCGATTGAGATCGGCAGTCGTCCCTATCGGTTTGGAAGCTAGCATCAGAGTAACCCTTTACTCTAAGCTCTTCCTCACCACCGTATACTAAGAACAGTTCCTTTGTATGCCTAAGGTACTTTAGAATGTTCTTTACAACCCTCCAATGAGCCTCTCCCAGATATACCTCATATCTACTAGTCATGCTCAAGGCACATGAGACATCGGGGCGTGTGCATAACATGGCATACATGATCGATCCCAAAGCCGACGCGTACGGGACTCACTTCATCATGTTCAACTCCTTTTGGGAGTTGGGGCATTCAGCCTTGCTTAATGCCAACCCATGCATCATGGGTAGATTCCCTTTCTTGGAATCCTCCATCTTAAATTGTTTAACCACTTTGTCCACATATGCACTTTGGCTTCAACCAATAAGCCTCCTAGATCTATCCATATAGATCTTGATTTCGAGAATGCATCCTGCATTTCCCAAGTCTTTCATAGAAAAACAATTCCCAAGACAAGCCTTGACACTATGCAAGGTTCGGATTTGGTTTTCTATGAGTAGAATATCATCTACATATAAAACTAGTAAAACTATTGAGCTCCCACTAACCATGACATACACACATGGTTCATCTTTGTTTTTCAAAAATCCAAATTCTTTGATCTTTTCATCAGAACAAAGATTCCAACTACGAGAGGCTTGCTTAAGTCCATAAATGGACGTCTTAAGTCTACATACCTTGTTAGGATACTTAGGATGTATAAAACCTTCAGGTTGTGTCATATACACCTCTTCAGAAAGCTTCCCGTTAAGGAAGGCGGTTTTTACATCCCATTGCCATATCTCATAGTCATGAAAAGCGGCTATGGCAAGGAGGATCCTAATGGACTTCAACATGGCCACTCGTGAAAAGGTTTCATCATAGTCAACACCCGGTGTTTGCGTGAAGCCTTTTGCCACCAATCGGGCTTTGAAAGTGTCCAAGGTATTGTCCATGTTGGTTTTCTTCTTGAAAAGCCATTTACACCTAACGGGTCGAAACCCGGGTGTTGGATCAACTAGTTCCCAAACCTGGTTATCCGACATGGAATCTATCTCGCTTTTCATTGCCTCCCTCCACTTGGCAGACTCAGGGCCTGCCATGGCTTCACGGTAGTTGGTGGGTTCATCTTGATCCACCAATAGCTCATTGCCCTTAGATATGAGAAATCCATATCTCTCTGGCTCATTGTGACCTCTACCGGATCTACATGGGGTAGGAAATGGAAGTGTGTCAGGTACCGCAGCTTTACCTTGCTCGGTATCAACCACTGATGGTTGATTGCTAGTGCCAACATCAAGTTCCTTATCGGGTGATTCTTGAATTTCTTCAAGATCGATTTCCTTTTTGCTCGGTACGTTGGATATAAGTTCCCTTTCAAGGAAAACGGCTCTTCGAGCAACAAAAACTTTGTTCTCAGAAGGTTTGTAGAAAATATATCCAATACCGGCACGAGGATATCCGATAAAGTAACACCTTTCGGAATGGGGTTCTAGTTTGTCATTTGACTCACGTCTCACGTAGGCTAGACATCCGCATAAACGAAGATATGAGAGAGTGGGCTTTTTCTTATGCCACAACTCATATGGTGTTGTTTTAACTTTCTTTGTTGGTACGAGGTTAAGTATTCTTACAGCCGTTCCTAGAGCGTAACCCCAAAAACTAATGGGTACCTCCGTTTGAATCATCATAGAACGGACCATATCTAGCAATGTCCAATTTCTCCTTTCCGCAACTCAATTTAATTGTAGAGTTCTAGGAGGCGTCAATTGTGAGATAATCCCACATTTTCTAAGATGGTCTAGAAATTCGGATGTAAGATACTCACCGCCTCTATCCGAGCGCAGTATCTTAATCTTCTTGACCGATTGATTCTCTACTTCACTTTGGAATGCATTGAACACCTCAAAGGTTTCAGACTTTTGTCTAATCAAGTAGATATAGCCATACCTACTATAATCATCCGTGAAAGTAACGAAGTATCTAGTGTTGTTCCTTGTGACATTTTTGAAAGGACCACATACATCGGTGTGAATGATATCCAAAAGGTCCTTGCCCTCTCACTAACTCCGGTGAAGGGTTCCTTAGTCATTTTCCCTAGTAAACAAGATTCACATACATCTTTTGACCCAAGGTCAAACGATTCCACGATCCCATCCGCTTGGAGCATGGTGATGCGAGTCTTATTTACATGACCAAGACGACCGTGCCATAAGGAATATTTATCCAAACAATTTTTGGATTGAGAATCATTATTTATGATAGGTCTCTTATTTTCAATGTATGCATCAACTTCATATATGCCAAGACATGGTAAAGCTTTAAAATAACAAACATCATTTTTATAACATAAAAAAGATCCATCCATAAATTTAAAAGAAAAACCATCGTCATACAAAGCATGTAAAGATAAAATGTTTCTTGCCACGTAGGGTGAATAGCATAAATTAATAAGAACAGTGGAAAGTCCGGTTCTAAAAGAGAGTTCGACACTCCCTTTTGCTTCTACGGGCACAACCTCTTGGTTCCCATTAATTAGATCCAGCTCTCCGCGCTCCAAGCCTCTACTTTCCCTTAGCACCTGCACCATATTACAATGTGAGTGCCGCAGCCGGTATCTAAAACCCAACCCTTTGAAATAGATGTTTGATGGAGCTCAATCATGAGTGTAGCTTGGTTCGAAGGTCCCGAGATGCTCATTGCCTTGAGCTTCTTGTGGCCATGTTCGTAGTTTGGGCAGCTTCGGCTATAATGCCCCTTGTCCCCGCAAAAGAAGCATTCCGCATCCTCCGGGGCCTTCGCTTGGGGAATCTTCCCTTTGTCCTTTGCCACCGGGGTAGGGATAGGCTTGGTGGCACCAACCTTGCCCTTACCCTTTCCCTTATGGGAAAGATTCGGCTTCTTCTTTTGGATGCGGCCCTTTCGGATAGCCAAGACGGGATTGGATGAGGAGGCTTTGGGCTTTGAGATGCTTGACTCCGCGGTCTTGAGCATCCCATGAAGCTCCATGAGGGTTTATCCACACTATGCATATGATAACTCACGGTGAATTGATCATATGCATTGGGCAAGGATTAGAGGATGAGATCAACTGCCATCTCCCTCCTTATGATAAACCCTAACCTCTCCATGCGCTCCATGTTTGCTTTCATTCGCAAAACATGAGCGCTTATGTTCCCACCATCCTAGAGCTTTCATTCGCAACACATGAGCGCTTATGTTCCCACCACCATGTTTGCTTTATTGCCTCGCTTGCTGTTGGAACATGTCCTTGAGCTACGCGAGCAAGTCGTAAGCACTTAAATGATCCATTTGCTTTTGCAAATCGGAGCTCATTATGCTTAACATAAGGCACGTTATTTCCTCCGTGTCCTTGAGGCATTTTTCATGCGCCTCTCGAATGGCCCTATGTGCCATAGTCCCAGGGGCTTCAGGCAAGGCTTCCTCAATGGTATGCAATTTCCCTTCATGGCGTAGGACAATCCGAAGTTGCCTATGCCAATCCATGAAGTTGCTCGTGGTGGTGGTACTTGAAGATGCCATCTGAAATAGCAAAGTAGATTTGGTTAGTTTGATACTAAAGTTTGTTAAAACAATTTAACCAAAGAATAAATTAATTATTTTAACAAATCCAAGAACCCTATTTCACTTCCATGTATGACGGGTTTACTGCGGATCATACAAGGAAGTTATTTCGGGTTGACAACCATATTCCCAATTGCAATCCATTATTGCAACTCTTTGGTCTTTGCGGGATCCTACGACAAGCATCGGTCTTTTGGCATGTTTGATCCCTTCTTACACCAATCCCAAGTTAAAATTGTTGATTGACTCGTGCTAAGCTCGACAATCTTTCAAGAATTCTAATTTGAAATTATAAATCGTACGTCAAGACATGCGGTAAGTAAACTCCACAAGAATTGGCTCGTGCTAAGCTCGACAACCAAGTTTGCGAGTTACCACTCTCACCTTCCACACAACTTCACAACGATTGGCTCGTGCTATGTTGGACAACCAATCATTGTGTTGTTAGATTTGGGTGGCATCGTCTTACGGATGGTGCGTGATTTATGTTTTATGGAAAAACGGGCTTTTGTTTCCCATTAATTTTGATTAACATATTTAAGTGACAAAATCTGATTTTCACTTTAGTTGGTTTTTTACTCGTGAGCGCGCGCGAGAGAAATATAAACCAATTTTATAAAACTCTTGTGATTTAATTTAATGAAAAAATTTCTAGCATGGGAAAACCTAAACAACCATGCTAGAAATAAATCATAACACACGCATAGCAAGGGGTTAGTAACCAAGCCAAAACCTATGCGTTCTACCCGTGAGCCTACGGGAAAAACGTGGTCAACTAGGGACACAATACAAATAAAGTCATAGCACCCACTTGATCCGCCACCCTTAACGGGTATCACCGGATCTACTATCTTCAAGACATCATCTTGATTCTTAATTGTGGTCTCCATCCTCCATCAATACAAGTACATGAAATAGAAATCAAATGGCATGCAAGCCATGAAAATTCTATCATCTATTACAGGTACACAGATAAATGAAACGGTATGCAAACCGCAATAATAATTACAATTAATCAATAAATAAATAATTATTACAAACCATGTGACTCTAGGTCACCAAATAAAAAGGAGCAACCGCAAACAACCACAAGGTCTAAGGCCAAGGTTATCAACCAAGAATAAGGCAAACAACCACAAAACAAGCGGTGTGCCAAAAACCGCAACAAGCAAATATTTTGATAAGAATTTCCTAACAAACACTCAAGGCACAATGGAAATTCTTCTACATATGCATTAAGGCATAAAACCAATTTTTAAAACCTATATTCATATATACACACACATATGTGTATGCATGTATGCATCTAATGCCATGACCATACTATGCATACCCATAGTGGTACCAAAATATTTTTTGGGGATTTCCAGAAACATCTGAACTATAACAGAAACACAGCAATGACTCGAAAAAACCAAAAAATTTCTTTTAAGGTCAAAAACACTGTTCACGAGCTCCTTCACGGCTTGTGAAGCCCGAGAGCTTCACGCCCGCTCACGGCCCGGAAGAACTCGTGAAGCACCAAAAACCATTTCACGACTAGACCCCAAACTACACTGGTCGTGCGGCCTTCACGACCCGTGAAGAGAACTCCACGGCTCGTGAAGGCTTACTGGACAGATTGCCAAAACTTGGGAAATCGATTTTTCAAACCATTTTGTGCTATCATCTTGTAGCAATTGCTCTGATACCACTGAAGGTTTCTCATGCACATCAAAAACCCAAGCACAACGGAAGCATGAAGATAAAACATGTAAATTTCGAGTTTAGAAAGCACATGCATAAGAAACACTTAGTGAGATCTAGCAACAAAACATGATAGCAACGAGAAGAATAAGAGAAACCAGAAAATGAGACCATACCCTTGATGTCTCTGGTGGTTGTGATGTTGTGGATGCAATACTTGAACTCCAAGACGAGTTCCTCTATTGATATCCACACCAAGCTCTTCGTGAATCGCCTTTGCTAAAGCTTGAAGCTCCAAAACATGCACCTACGTGAATAATGCCTCAAGAACAGCAGAAGAACTCTTGCAAACACCCACACAAACACTCAAAGCTTCTAATGCAACTCACAAGCTCTATTTAGTGTGTAGGTTTTCCAAATTGGCAAAAGGTTATTACAAGAGAGAATTGTGGGACTTTTATATGCTAGAGGGCAGTTTAATTGGCACCAGGGTCGGCCATAATGGCACCCTCTCATTGGACCAAACAAAAGGTCCAATAATACCAAAGTGTCACTTAGACTTCTGCCTTTAGTGTAGGTTTTCCAAATTGGCAAAACTTTATTACAAGAGAGAATTGTGGGACTTTTATAAGCTAGAGGGCAGTTTAATTGGCACCAGGGTTGGCCATAATGGCACCCTCTCATTGGACGAAACAAAAGGTCCAATAATGCCAAAGTGTCACTTAGACTTCTGCCTTCACGGCCTCTCACGGCCCTTGAGGAAGTCGTGAAGGCCTCACCCCCACGATCCCCGACCGGCTCATGAAGCCTCGTGAACCTCTTCAAGAACCGTAAGGGCCCGTGAAAGTCGATAGAAACCCTAATTTTCTCTCTTGACTTGTGTTGTCTGATTCAACGCTTGGCGTGTGACCTAATAGGCCCGTGCCTCATCGGCAGTGATCCAATATACGTGTATCAGTGGGCATATATCCAACATTCCAACATTCTATCAGATTCAGAAACTTATTTAGAAATCCGACACTTTCCGGATTCTGACACTTTCATGGGAATCCGATACTTACAATAAAATCCGACATATACGAAATTCGACAACTTGCGGATTCCGATATATTACCGGATTTTGACAACCTTGCTGATTTAGAGAATTTGCGGATTCCGACACATTCAAGGTCTCGGAATCCGACACCTTCAACCCATCAGAATACCGCCATCTTCATTCTTCCATTTCCAGAATTCTATCTTATTAGTTTTTCATTTCAAACACTTTAAAACATCATGATTCATCCATATGAACTTCAGTAACACAACAACATGGTTTAACAACATCAAACACACCAAACTTACTTTCAAAGTAAGCTTGGATGCTTGTTAATGGAGTTTTGCAAGAACTACAGTTTTAATTATGTTTTAAACACAAGGATGATATCATACAAGTTTAAATTCAACAACAAGCATATGTTTACCTTTCTGGAAATTCAAAATCACAATTCTTTGGTTTCTCCAAGGAAATCCGAGAGATTGAGAGAAATCCGAGAGAACACGAGAGAAGTGCTTTGTGCATTTGTTCTTGTTTTAGAAAATTTGACTTTCAAGTCAAAGTATCTAAAAATATATACATACTTATATGCAGAGGCACCGCCTCTGGATTTCATTTCCTTTTCTTTTCTTTCTTTTAATAATATTTACACTTATATATATATATATATATATACATAATACACATAAACACATAAACACAAATTCAATTAACTCTTCATATTAATATGACTAACTTACAATGTGGATCCTTTCTATTAATCACTATCTTACGTATATTCACACACGATTTACAACTAGGCCCAATTCGAGGATGGTACAAATCTACCCCCCTTAAGAAGATTCCATCCTCAGATTCTACTCAGTGATAAACAGATGAGGGTATCTTGTCTTCATCTCGTCCTCGACTTCCCTTGTCAGGTTCAGACCTAAGATGTGCTTCCACTTAACAAGAACTAGCTTGATCACCTTCTTTCGTAGCTTATTGACCTTCGTGTCAAGAATTTCAACGGGTTCTTCTACGATTCGCTTATAAGAGTAAACCTTTAGTTCTTGTAACAGAACAATCTACTCCTTTTTAACGTTGAACTTGCGTAAGTAGCATACGTTAAAGGTATCATGGATTCTAGATAGCTTAGGCGGTAGCTCAAGAGTTACCGTCTGATCATTGACTTTACACATGATCTTGAATGGGCCTATGAAACGTGGACTTAACTTCCGTTTGCGCCCAAAACGAATAACGCCCTTCCAAGGGGAAACCTTCAAGAATACACGATTACCAACATCAAATGTAGCGGGACGATGTTTGGGATCCGCATACATCTTTTGTCGTCCACGGGCTGCTTTCAGCTTCTCTAAAGCCACATTCACTTTGTCAGCAATTATTTGGACAATCTCAGGTCCAGCAAACTATTTCTCTCCAGGCTCTAACTAGCAAGACGGAGTGCGACAACGTCTCCCGTAAAGCATTTCATATGGTGGCATTCCAATGCTGGAATGATATGAATTGTTATAAGCAAATTCAATCAATGGGAGATGAGAATCTCATGATCCACCAAATTCGAGTACACACGCCCGAAGCATATCTTCCAGTGTCTGGATAGTTCGTTCAGATTGGCCATCGGTCTGCGGGTGATAGGTAGTGTTCAGATGCACACGGGTGCCTAATTCACGTTGCAAACTTTGCCAGAAATTAAATACAAATCGGGAGTCACGATCAGAAACAATTGAGCAAGGAAGACCGTGATGTGACACTTTCTCATCGATATAAAGTTGAGCCAAACGAGTCAACGAAGCAGACTCGTTGGTTGCCAAGAAGTGAGCACTTTTGGTTATTCGGTCAACAATGACCCAAATTATATCATGCCTTCTAAACGTCTTTGCCAGCTTTGTCATGATGTAATCCCATTTCCACTCCGGAATGTCAAGCTGTTGCAAATTGCCATAAGGCCTTTGATGCTCTGTCTTGACATGGGTACAAATTTGACATTTCTACACGAATGAAGCGATGTCCTTTTACAGAGTTGGCCACAAATATAACCTTTTCAGGTCATAGTACATTTTGGTGATATCGGGATGGATAGACAGTTTAGATTTGTGAGCCGCTTGAAGAATCAGCTCACGATTACCTCCAATGAGAAGTACCCAAATCCTGGATTGAAAAGTCTTCCACCCACGATTGTCTTCACACAGCTGGTCTTTTAACTTCTTCATCGTTTCAGCTTTCAGATTTTCATCTTGCAAAGCTAACTGTTGGGCGTCTTTTAACTTTGCAATCAAATCTATATCACTGTGAGTTTCATGAACTTCGCCTCTGCTGCTGGCCCCTTACGGCTCAAAGCATCCGATACAATGTTGGCTTTACCCGGGTGGTAACGGATCTCACAATCGTAGTCTTTAATCAACTCTAACCAACGGCGCTGCCGCATGTTGAGTTCTTTCTGAGTAAATACATACTGTAATCTTTTGTGATCTGTGCATATCACACACTTTGTGTCATAAAGGTAATTCTTCCATAATTTCAGCGTGAAGACAACAACAGCAAGTTCAAGATCGTGAGTTGGGTAGTTCCTTTCATGAGATTTCAGTTGCCGAGAGGCATAAGGACGCAACCCAATCCCGCATAAGAGGCATCACAATAAATGGTGAAGTCCTCCGAACCGTCAGGCAAGGCGAGAATCGGAGCTTCAAACAATAACCCCTTTAAGGTCTGGAACGCTTCTTCTTGAGCTTCCGACCAGACAAACGCAACATCCTTACTGGTCAGCTTGGTCAACGGACCCGCAAGTTTAGAAAAATTGCGAATAAATCGCCGATAGTAGCCGGCCAACCCAAGGAAACTTTTTATTTCAGAAGGAGTTCGAGGAACCCCCCAATTCATCACAGCTTCAACCTTAGCCGGATCTACCTTAACTCCTTCTTGACAAATAACATGGCCAAAGAAATGTACTTCCCTGAGCCAGAACTCACACATAGAAAATTTGGCGTACAGTTGTTCTCGTTTGAGAGTTTCGAGAACCTAACGAAGATGAAGCTCGTGATCAGCTTCAGTCTTCGTGTAGACAAGAATATCATCAATGAAAACAATCACGGATCTATCACGAAATGGTCAGCAGACGCGATTCATTAGATCCATGAATATAGCAGGAGCATTGGTTAAGCCGAACGGCATAACCAAGAATTCGTAATGACCGTAACGAGTTCGAAGGGCGGTTTTCGGAATATCTTCTTTGTGAACTCGTACTTGATGATACCTCGAACGGAGATCAATCTTTGGGAAATACGTAGCTCCCTGCAGCTGATCGAAGAGATCGTCGATTCGCGGAAGGGGATATTTATTCTTTACAGTTCGCTTATTCAGCTCCCTGTAATCTATGCACATATGCATAGTCCCATCTTTCTTCTTAACGAAAAACACAGGAGCCCCCCAAGGTGAGGAACTTGGATGAATGAAACCTTTTTCAAGCAACTCCTGGATCTGAGTCATCATCTCGCGGATTTCAGAAGGATTGAGGCGAGATGGAGATCTAGCTATAGGTGTAGCTCTAGGAATTGGCTTGATTTTTATTCGATGTCTCTGACTGGAGGTAAACCCAATAGTTCTTCAGGAAAGACTTCAGGGAACTCAGATACTACCCTAATATTTTGAACTGGTTGTTTTTCCATCGTAGCATCAATAACATATGCTAAGAAAGAATCACAACCTTTCGAAATAGGCTTCTGGGCTTTAATGACAGAGATAACAGGAATATCAGACTCCCGTCGTTCTCCTCGAGCCACTACATATGACCCATCAGCAAGAGAGATCTTAATCATTTTTCTGGAACAGAGAATCTCAGCATCACGCTTTCTGAGCCAATCCATTTCAATTACGACATCAAAGCCCACAATAGGCATTATAAAGAATGAGATAGGGATGCTACTCCCATCAATATAGATTACGGCGATAGGGACTTTCTCGGTAACCAATACTACTTTGCCGTCTGCAACTTCTACATTAAGAGGCTTGTCAAATGGTACAACTGGTAACTGAAGTCTTTTGAGACAAGCAACGGAAACAAAATAATATGTTGCTCCTGAATCAAATAGCACACTTGCAGGAATATAATTGATAAGCAATGTACCAGTGACGACATCCCCTGCTGCTTTTCCTTCCTCAGCCGTCATCTGAAATGCCCTCCCTTTTACGCGAGGGGCATTATCTCTCTTTTGCCCTCAAGAAGACCTGCCTGCTCCAGAAGACCTGAAGGTATTCGTTTGGCAAAATCAAGTAGCAACGGAAGCAAAGTACATAACAAAAAACGTTGCCAAACAATGAATACTTCCCATAGACCAACATCTAACATAGAATTTGCAACTAAAATACATAAATGAGATGGGAAGAAAGGTTATACCTCAATTGATCAAAACACAAGTTAACCTTCCTTGTCAAGAAGCTAAGAATCCAAATAGAATCCCTCTAGTGTTGTCCACTGCAAGCTTCCTTGATTCCCAAATGCTAGTTTGTTGATGCACAACCACCAAAACAACAATCAAGTGTGTGTATGTTTGCTTCTTGTGCTCAAGAACACCAAGAACAAGAGAGAGAGAGTTCAAATGTCAACCAAGGGACAAAGTGATAGCCAAAAGCCTCTACAAGTGCAGATAACTCGTAGTCTCTATGCCTACCACAATTATGAGAAGTTAACCCCATTAAACAAAGTGTTTAAGGATGTTAATTCTGTTGTTACAGTGAACGTACACGGCCCGTGTAGGTCTACATGGCCGTGTAGGCCCAAAGTCCACGATCCGAATTGGGCGAAGACGGCCCGTGTCTATCAAGCACTACACGGCCCGTGTAGGCCCAAGCTACACGACCTTGGACTGGACTAAAACTCCTTGCGTATGTTGGACTGAACACAGAACGTGTTCAGGAACACGACCCGTGTACCATCCTGCCAAAACCCATTTTAGCCTTTTCCTCTCTTTTGCTTGATCGTGTTGCCAGAATCAATACTTGGTGTGTAACCCAATAGGTCTATACCTCATCGGTAGTGCCATTAACTCGTTCGTGTCAGCGGGCATATTCCAACAGACTCCCACTTGCACGTGACACGACTATGAAAAATAACACAAACATAGAGCAGCCTCTAGCGAGACATCTATGCTCCCAAGTCAGTATAGGGTATGCCACTCTTGACAAGATCCCAATCATAAAATGATTGTCCTAAAGATAAATGAACATATACATCCCTTTGTTCGCGATATCCTATGTGAACACAAGGCATGGAATATAGTCAACCTTCAGATCGTTCACGATTATGTTTCTCGATTCTAGATTAGTGGTGACCAACAAACCAAGTTAACATTGACCCATCATCAATATAACTTGAGCACGGCCATGCATATGAACGTCAGCACTCAGTCATCGAGGGCCCCATGGATATTCTCTCTATACATAGAGGAACAAATACCTTTCGACCATATAGACCCGCCACATAGATAATACTCTACCCAATCATCTCCCTTATAACGACCAGTTATGGACCGCGTTAGAAAACGATCAAAGCAAAGCAGACCTATGCTTTGGCATCACATGTATCTCTAGTTTAAGGATGAAATGTCATTACCATCCCGAGTTACTTGTGACTAAAACCATGAAGTAAACTCGGGTGCTGGTCCTCCATGTTGGAATATGCCCGCTAACACGAACGAGTTAATGGCACTACCGATGAGGTATAGGCCTATTGGGTCACACACCAAGTATTGATTCCGGCAACACGATCAAGCAAAAGAGAGGAAAAGGCCAAAATGGGTTTTGGCAGGATGGTACACGGGCCGTGTTCCTGAACACGGGCCGTGTCAAGTCCAATATACACGAGGCGTATTAGCCCAGTTCAAGGTCGTGTAGTTTGGGCCTACACGGGCCGTGTAGACGAACACGGGCCGTGTATTGCTTGATAGACACGGGCCGTCTTAGCCTAATTGGGGCCGTGGACTTTGGGCCTACACGGCCGTGTAGACCTACACGGGCCGTGTTCGTTCGTTGTAACAGCAGAACTAACAGCCTTAAACAATTGTTTTAATGGTGTTAACTTCTACTAATGGTGGTAGACAAAGAGGCTATGAGATCTCTGCTCTAAGGGAGGCTTTTGGATGTCTCTTGGCTCTTGGTTGACTATTGAACTCTCTCTCACTTGTTCATCTTGTTCTTGGTGTTGTTGAACACAAGAAGCAAGAAACACATAGACTTGGGTGTTGTTTTGGTGACTACACCAACTTACTAGCATTTGGGAATCAAGGTTTCTTGGGGTGGACTTCATTAGAGGAATCCTTGTTTGGATTCTTGAAGCCTTGACTTGCTTGAGTTCTTGAAGAATAACAAGAGGAAGATCATTGTGCTTGAGTTGTGGTATGACTTTCTTTCTATCTTGTTTATAATATTTTAGTTGCAATTCCATATCTAGATATTGGTCCATGGGAAGTGTTTGTTTGGTTAGCTTATTATTTTGTATTATATCTTGCTTCAGTTGCTACTCGATTGTGCCAAACAAATACCTTCAGTGGTATTAGAGCCATATCTAACATGGCTTTGCACTAATAAGTCTAGAAAAACCATATGAATATTTGATACAAGAAAATTGTTTTCTTGATAGTTTTTCGTGTAGATCTTTGTTAGGCTAAAATTGATATATTTGTAGCCTACATAATATTCATATAAAAATTTCATATTAAATTTTTTTTTTCTAGAAATGGTTTTTCATGTAGATTCATGTTAGGCTAAAATTGGTATATTTGTAGTTTACCTAAGATGTTAGTTTTTACATCAAGTCTCAAAAACCATATAAGTATATTTGTATAAGAAAATTGTTTTCTTAAAAATTGGTTTTTCCATTGAGACTCTTGTTGTGCTAGAATAGATTTATTCGTAGTCGTGTTAATATATTTTAGTTTTTATATTTATATATTTGTTGTAACTTGGCATGAAGTGTACACAAATATATACTTATAAATGTATATATCAATATATGTCTCAAAAATGGTTTGGTACACTAATGCATATGTACAAGGATTGTCCTTTTGATGCCTTTGATGTTTTGAAAATCTTGACTAAAATATAGATATGTATTTATATCATGGTCTTGTGTGGCACACCATGTTTCACTTATGTTGCGTTTGGTTAATTCGGTAACACGATATGCCCTTAGACCTATGTGTTGTGGTGGTTGTTGATTCGGTTTTTTGGTGGCCTGCGTGCCGTATTGATGTAAATATTTATTTATTTATTTATATATTTGTTGGTGCGGCTTGCATGCCGTTTATTTTATTCCGTGTATTTGTATAAATAGTATAGGAGTGCGACCTGCGTGTCGTTTATATATATATATATATATATATTCTATGTATTTGTAAATAGTATAGAATTAGAACCGGAGAAGTCAATGGGAGTCATGGTGATGACGTATTGGCGAGAAGGAATCAACACGCTATTGGAGGTGTTGGATTCAACGGGAGCTCACCCAACGAGGCTCTACCTTGTCCTTAGGTTTTGGCCTTGTTTTCCCCGTTGTGGCTCACGGGGAAAACGCATAGGATTTTTTGGCATGTTACCGAATGATATTTTATATATATATATATTAATATATATATATATATATATTTGCGTGGTTGTGTTTTATTTTTCTATGCATGGATTAGGATTCACATGCTAGACAATTTTTCTATAAAATTAAATAAAATACAACGTTTGTTAAAATGGTTAACAATCTCGCGCGAATAGAATTGACAATGAAAATATAAACTTGGTATTATATTTAAAAGTGCTTAAAAATCGTTTTGACACTTACTTTGTTAATTCACAAAAGGGTTTTTAGAAACCGGAAACAAAATCCCGTTTTTCAAAATGTAAATCACGCACCATCTGTAAGATGACACCACCCGAATCTAAAGAAACAAGGATGATTGTCGAGCTAAGCACGAGTCATTCCTTGCGTAGTTGTGTGGAAGGTGAGTGGGGTAACTCTCATGATTGGTTGTCGAGCTAAGCACGAGCCAATTGATGGTCGGGAGTGCCACCCGTGTGTCTTGTCGGACGGTTTAGAATTTTTGTATATAATTCTTGATTAGTTGTCGAGCTAAGCACGAGCTAAACAAAAATTATATATTAAGATTGGTGTAAGGAAGGGATCAAACATGCCAACCGACATAATGGATGTCAACGGATCCCGCAAGTGTCTAAGAGTTGTAATAGAGATTACAATTGGTAAAATGGTTGCCGGCCTAAATAGCTTCGCCACGTGATCCACGGTAAACCCGTCACGGTGCGAGTTGAAATGAGGTTCTTAGCCCTTTTTATAAATAGTTGTTTTTGTCAAAAACTATGGGGTAATTATTTTTTTAACAAGGTTTATCTAAACTAACCAAAACTCGTATAATTGTTATTTATAGATGTCAAATCATAACAATACCACGTCAAACATCTCATTTCGTGTGTTTCTAGAAATGGAGAAACTCACGGGGGTGAACTTTATTGCATGGCTTAGGCAATTGAGGATTGTCCTTCGCCATGAGTCAAAGTTGCACATCCTTAAGGAACCCCTTCCGGAGCCACCTGCTACCAACGCGACTTGGGCCGTCCGATACAGGTATGAAAAACGTGTTGAGGACACGCAGGATGTTGCCTGCCTCATGTTGTCAACTATGATCTTGGAGTTGCGAAAGCAGCTCGAGCACATGTGTGTGTACGATATGTTAAACAAGCTCAAGGACATGTTCCGACAGTAAGTTAGGCAGGAACACTATGAGTGTGTTAAAAGCCTAGTCGGTTGTAGGCTGCTGGAAGGCGGGAATGTTGGTCTTCACGTCCTTAAGATGAAGGCGAACGTGGACCAAATGGAGAGGTTAGGATTTCCTATTGGGAGAGAGCTCGCTGTGGATATTGTACTCAAGTCTCTGCCCTCATCATATGAACAGTTTGTCACAAACTATCATATGCAAGGAATGGAGAAGTCCTTAAGTGAATTGCATGGCATGTTGAAGTCTGCGGAGTCTGACATGGCCAAGCATAATTCCACCTCAACCACTCCCGCATTGGGCTTAAAGAAACAAAAGAAAGGGAAGAAGAAACCAACCCTAAGAGGAAAGGTTGGAGTTTCCAAGCCTATCCTTAATATTGAGTCGAAGGACATAGAGAATGTGCCTCAAGAAAAGACTCAAGAAAAGGTGGTTTGCTACTTCTATGGAAGATTTGGAAATTGGGGCCGTCACGCCTGCGCTACGTGCCGAGAGGATATAAAACTTCTCAGGAAAGAAAGAGTTAACTTTCCATCTTCAGGTACGTTCATGATTCATTGCTATTCATCTATAAGCTGGCTTGTTAACCCGAGCTAATTGACTCACGTTTGTCACAAATTTGTTTGTTACAATGTGTAGGTCCTTTGGTGAAAGAAAAGCATGAAGAACTGGATCTCGAACGAGGAAACCATGGTGATTGTCCTCCAAGAGAAGATAAGGAGACTTGATCTCGCTTTTGTCACCGGTTTATTTATTACTTTATTTTATTGCCGTGTGTGGCAAGTAACATCTCTTTGTATGCTCGTTTTCAATTACGATGGACATAATTTTGAAGTTTTAAGAATTGATGTGAAACCTTTTTTAAGCGTTGTTTATTCAAAGGTTTTATGTCATAGCTCATGTGTTGTTTTGCCCTGCGTGGCATACAACTTTACATGTGGTGACGATGAATTATGATTAAAATACGAAATTTATTATGAAAATCTATTGTGAGATATTTTTTGTTCAAAATTTCCCATGTCATGGCATACACAAGGATTTGTTACAAGTAATAGAATATTCATGAATAATTGATTATGAATCCAAAATAGTTTGGATGAGTTATCTTTGTGTGATAATCAACTTAATCGCATAAACAAGAAATATATCGCCTAGATCCATGTGGTTAGGATTTTGGAATAGTTTAGTCTCGGGCTAAACGCTTCGATGTTGATCTTGTTTATTAGGCTAAGATGATTATGAGATCCTTTGTGAGAGGATTATAAGCTTGTTGGATATTGATCACACTTTGTGGATAATCCGTTCAAGCATACCACAAAGAATAACGAAAGAGAAACCTCTTCATCACTACCTTGATGGTAGTAATTGCGAGACGTTTATTAGTTTAGGCATATGTCTGAAACCTTGTTGGTGTTCAGAATTAGACAAAACAACTTTAAGAATCAATAGGGCATATAGATCAAGATACTTAGATCTAGTTAAGATGCTAAGATATCTATTATCTATATATAGGATGACCATATAGTGAATTGTGGAATTGTTTCACAATTCATATCCTACTAAGACGCATTGGTATATGGTGTCACGGAGTAGGGAACCGGGTGTTATTGATCCGGTTTATGACGGGTCGATAATGTGTGTCCGGTTAGTTGGGATATTCATTTGCCATTGTGACTAAGTCCTCAAATCCAAATTCAATTGATAGTCTATTTAGCATTTGTTAAGATACGGCTAGAAAGGTTCTTTGCTTGTCTATCTTAATAGTTTGAAGTTATCCATTCTACATTCAGTGGGAGAAGGATAAACTTGAAATCGAGAAGTGCTAATACATTTGAGGAGTTCTTCTAAGTTTTAGTTATTTAACCTTTTGAGAACAATCTTTGTTGCTTAAAAGGGGAAGAAGAAAGAAACTAAAATTAAGGCATTCCAGTGGAAGAATGTGGAACTTAAATGAAGACTTGATGATAATACTAGCATATAATCAGATTTCTTTGATAGATGATCAGCATGGTTATGTTGGTATGTCTGACTAAGAATCATTACTTCTTTTAATACCGATTAGAGTCATATAGAGCCAAATTATTTCTACAATATGATGAGGAAGTGCTTATAACATTATCCGAGGGCTATGTTGAAGAATGTTTGATGCATGGTTATGGAAAAACTTGTCCTAGTGGCTACGTTGAAGAATGTTTGATGCTCGTGGATATTAATGATCGCGTTTCGTCATGAAACAATATGATGAGGAAGTGCTTATAACATTATCCGAGGGTCTTAATATACGTCCGTAGTATCCGAATTATGTCTATAAAAGTGGATAAGACCACTTCGGGCTTATTCTTGCATCTTGAAGGAAAGATATCTTTGCTTACTATTAGAAGATCATAGTGATGAGTTTTCTAAAAGCATAGAGAAAACCTTTTACGTATGTCAGGGCTAGTGGGAGCTTTGTTGTATTCCTAGTGTTAAATGTCTATGGAAGATAATGTCCCGATATTAGGTTATCTGCAAACCTAATTCATGAATTACTGCTTCATAGGGACATTTAAGAGATACAAAATTGGATAGTATTTAGTTCAAGAAATATAGAGATATGTTCTTGATGTTTGACGACTTGAAAAGGCTTGGAGTAAGTAGTTACTCTAATGCATTTTTCTGCTAGGATAACTGTTGATCTTTGATCAAAGTTGATGATCCTAACTTGTGGTGTTGGTTGTTGATTCGTAAAGTATCACTAACCTTATTGTGGGTTTTTGAGACAATCAGTGTGTGATTACTTTAACTTTTTGAAAAGTAAGATCTCTTTGATGCATACGTTTGAAGTAGTCTTGTCAAAAGAGATATAATTGAATAACAAAAGATCTAGTGGATGTTGTGGGACAAATCTACTAGTTAAGCCGTTGTTATGGACTAGTGGTGTTTGTCATACTAGGTCCATTAGCATATCTAATGCATATGACTTGGCTTGAATATGTTTTGGTTTATGATTGATTTGTACTTATATTTTGGGGACATTAAGCAATATTGCAATTCATACCATATCGATTATTAAATGGAGATTTAATAATATGCCGAGGGCGGGTATTTTATGAATCCTTATTGTGTTCCATCTTAGCATGTTTAAACACTTCCGAGAATGTTTATCATTCTAAAATATCCACAATCGGTTATATTTTATGGGAAGGAAGTATAAATTAAGATTGAGGTAAAGAGTTGGTTTTGTTAAACGTGATTCTTGCCTATACTTGAAAGGGGTTTCAAGTGATTGGAGGACCCGCACCCGAGTTCGCTTCATGGTTCTAGTCATAAGAAACTCAGGATGATGATGACGTTTCATCCTTAAACTAGAGATGCATGTGATTCCAAAGCATAGGTCTGCTTTGCTTTGATCGTTTTCTAACGCGGTCTGTAACTGGTCGTTATAAGGGAGATGATTGGGTAGAGTATTATCTATGTGGCGGGACTATGTAGTCGAAGGAATTTGTTCCTCTATGTATAGAGAAGATATCCATGGGCCCCTCGATGATTGAGTGCTGGCGTTCATATGCATGGCCGTGCTCAAGTTATATTGATGATGGGTCAATGTTAACTTGGTTTGTTGGTCACCACTAATCTAGAATCGAGAAACATAATCGTGAACGATCTGAAGGTTGACTATATTCCATGCCTTGTGTTCACATAGGATATCGCGAACAAAGGGATGTATATGTTCATTTATCTTTAGGACAATCATTTTATGATTGGGATCTTGTCAAGAGTGGCATACCCTATACTAACTTGGGAGCATAGATGTCTTGCTAGAGGCCGCTCTATGTTTGTGTTATTTTTCGTAGTCGTGCCACGTGCAAGTGGGAGTCTGTTGGAATATGCCCGCTGACACGAACGAGTTAATGGCACTACCAATGAGGTATAGGCCTATTGGGTCACACACCAAGTATTGATTCCGGAAACACGATCAAGCAAAAGAGAGGAAAAGGCCAAAATGGGTTTTGGCAGGATGGTACACGGGCCGTGTTCCTGAACACGGGCCGTGTCCAGTCCAATATACACGAGGCGTATTAGCCCAGTTCAAGGTCGTGTAGTTTGGGCCTACACGGGTCGTGTAGATGAACACGGGCCGTGTAGTGCTTGATAGACACGGGCCGTCTTAGCCCAATTGGGGCCATGGACTTTGGGCCTACACGGCCGTGTAGACCTACACGGGCCGTGTACGTTCGTTGTAACAACAGAATTAATAGCCTTAAACAATTGGTTTAATGGTGTTAACTTCTACTAATGGTGGTAGACAAAGAGGCTATGAGATCTCTGCTCTCTGGGAGGTTTTTGGATATCTCTTAGCTCTTGGTTAACACTTGAACTCTCTCTCACTTGTTCATCTTGTTCTTGGTGTTCTTGAACACAAGAAGCAAGAAACACATAGACTTGGGTGTTGTTTTGGTGACTACACCAACTTACTAGCATTTGGGAATCAAGGTTGCTTGGGGTGGACTTCATTAGAGGAATCCTTGTTTGGATTCTTGAAGCCTTGACTTGCTTGAGTTCTTGAAGAATAACAAGAGGAAGATCATTGTGCTTGAGTTGTGGTATAACTTTCTTTTTATCTTGTTTATTATATGTTAGTTGCAATTCCATGTCTAGATATTGGTCCATGGGAAGTGTTTTTTTGGTTAGCTTATTATTTTGTATTATATCTTGCTTCCGTTGCTACTCGATCATGCCAAACAAATACCTTCACTCCAATCACTTGAAACCCCTTTCAAGTATAGGCAAGAATCACGTTTTATCAAAACCAATTCTTTACCTCAATCTTAACTCATACTTTCTTCCCACAAAGTATGACCGATTGTGGAGACTTAAAGATTGTAAAACAATCTAGGGAATAAATTAAACATGCAAAGATACAACGCAATAAAGACTAAATGTAAGTAACCGCAACACGCGTATACATAGATCTCTACTATATAAATCGAAACAAACATTAGTTTGTGACAATGGTTTAGTAAACGGATCGGCCAAACATAATAAAAACTAAATCTAGACCAAGTCATGAGCAAATCTAACACCTATCTCCGTAGCGTGAGAATCATGAGAAGCTTGTGACAATGGTTTAGTAAACG
The DNA here is from genome assembly GCA_038502395.1 of Dittrichia graveolens. NCBI lineage: Eukaryota > Viridiplantae > Streptophyta > Magnoliopsida > Asterales > Asteraceae > Dittrichia > Dittrichia graveolens. Next base: position 44,154,593 of record JARJIL010000009.1, on the reverse strand, counting down.
GATCGGCCAAATTGCCTTCCGAGGTTACTCTACTAATAGCGACTTCACCACTTTCAACCATCTCTCTTATCAAGTGGTACTTACGAGGTATATGCCTCGTTCTCTTGCGAGCTCTTGGTTCCTTCGCGAAGGCTACCGCACCCTCATTGTCACAAAAGATCTCAATGGGGTCGGATATGCTAGGAACCACTCCAAGGTCTCAGATGAACTTCCTTATCCACACAGCTTCTTTAGCAGCTTCACTTGCCGCAATGTATTCTGACTTTGTAGTAGAACCAGCCACTGTGTCTTGCTTTGAACTTCTCCAAGTAATAGCCCCACCATTCAATAGGAACACAAACCCCGATTGCGATCGGTAGTCATCCCTATCAGTTTAGAAGCTAGCATCAGAGTAAGCCTTTACTTTGAGCTCTTCCTCACCACCAAAGAACAAGAACATCTCTTTAGTCCTCCTAAGATACTTAAGAATGTTCTTTACCGCAACCCAATGGGCTTGCCCCGGGTTTCCCTGATATCTACTAGTCAAGCTCAAAGCACATGACACATCAGGACGAGTACATAACATGGCGTACATGATCGAGCCCACAACCGAAGCATATGGTACTCGCTTCATTACTTCGAGTTCCTCTTGAGAACTAGGACACTGGTTTTACTAAATATCACTCCATGCGACATAGGAAGATTTCCTTTCTTGGAGTCCTCCATCTTGAACCGCTTCAAGACTTTGTCAATATATGTACTTTGACTCAACCCGAGAAGTTTTCTAGATCTATCTCTATAGATCTTGATGCCCATAATGTATGCCGCTTCTCGTAAGTCTTTCATTGAAAAGCATTTTCCAAGCCAAGTTTTGACACTTTGCAAGGTTGGAATGTCTTTTCGAAGCCAAGTTTTGACACTTTACAACGGCGCTCCTACTAGCCCTAACGTATACACATGGCTCGTCTACACTTTGCGAAAAACCAAACTCCTTGATTTTCTCATCAAAGCATAGATTCTAACTACGAGATGCTTGTTTAAGTCCATAAATGGACTTCTTTAGTCTACACACTCTATTAGGATGCTTCGGATGTACAAAACCCTCAGGCTGCGTCATATACACCTCTTCAGAGAGCTTCCCATTAAGGAAGGCGGTTTTGACATCCATTTGCCATATTTCGTAATCATGAAATGCGGCGGTTGCCAAAAGTATCCTAATAGATTTCAACATGGTCACTGGGGAGAAAGTTTCATCATAGTCGACACCATGTGTCTGAGTGAAACCTTTAGCCACCAATCGGGCTTTGAAAGTGTTTACTTTTCCATCCATGTCGGTCTTCTTCTTGAAGACCCACTTACACCCTATAGGTTTACAACCGGGTGTGGGATCAACCAGTTCCCAAACCTGGTTATCCTCCATGGTTTGCATCTCGTTATCCATTGCCTCCTTCCATTTAGCAGACTCGTGGCCTGCTGCCGCTTCCCGATAGTTGGTGGGCTCATTAAGATCCACCAATAACTCGTCGCCCTTAGATATGAGAAACCCATATCTCGTTGGCTCTTGGTGAGTTCTACTGGATCTACAGGGAGGTAACGGATGTACGTTAGTCTCCGCATTGTCATGCTCAGACTCAACCTCACTAGGTTGTTGGCTAGTGCCAACGTCAGGTCTTTCATCCGTTGACTCTTGAACTTCTTCAAAATCAATCTTTTAGGCTTATAGAATATATATCCAATACCCGCAGCTGGATATCCGATGAAATAACACTTTTCGGATTGGGGCTCCAACTTGTCATGTACCTCACGTCGTACGTAGGCTTGACAACCCAAACCTTTAGATAGGCTAGAACAGGAGGTTTCCCATGCCACATCTCGCAAGGTGTTTTCTCGAGCTTCTTCGTTTGAACGAGATTAAGGATTCTTCTTGCCGTTTCAAGAGCATAACCCCAAAAGCTTATAGGCACTTGGGTGTGACTCGTCATAGACCGAACCATATCTAACAATGTTCGGTTCTTCCTCTCGACGACACCATTTAATTGTGGCATCCTAGGAGGTGTAAGTTGTGAGATAATTCCATAACCCTTAAGATGATCACGAAACTCTTGACTAAGATACTCACCACCCCTATGGGATCTAAGTATCTTAATCTTTTTGCCCAATTGATTCTCTACTTCTTTTTGGAAAGTCTTAAAGACCTCAAAGGTCTCGGACTTTTGTCAAACCAAGTAGACATACCCATACCTACTATAATCATCTATAAAGGTAACGAAGTATCTAGAATTGTCTCTTGTGTTGTGCTTAAACGGACCACACACATCGGAATGTATAATGTCCAATAAGTATTTTCCCCTCTCATTCATGCCGGAAAAGGGTGCTTTAGTCATCTTCCCTAATAAACAAGATTCGCATACTTCATTTGACTCATGGTCAAATGACTAGTCAAATGACTCCAAGATCCCATCCGCTTGGAGATTGGCGATGCGAGTCTTGTTTATATGGCCAAGTCGACCATGCCACAAAGACAATTTGTCTAAACCATTTTTAGACGTTGAATCAATATTCATGATTGAACGATTATCACTAACGTACGCATCTAAATCATAAATACCAGGACAAGGATAAGCTTTAAAATAACAAATACCATTTTTAAAACAAACAATAACCCCATTGTCAAAAGAAAAACAAAAACCAATGTCATGTAATGCATGAAAACAAATAATGTTTCGTGCCACAAGCGGTGAATAGCATACGTTCAATAATAATATGGAAAAACCGGAATTAAAAGATAATACAACTTCTCCTCGATCCTTGACCGGGCCAATCTCCTTGTTTCCCATAATCAAGTCAAGCTCGCCATTCTCCATCCTTCTACTTGTCCTTAGCACCTGCACAATATTACAAACGTGAGTGCCATAGCCGGTATCTAATACCCAACTACCAGATGTAGAAGTATGATGGAGTTCAATCATGTACGTACCTGAGTCAGAAGTTCCTGCGATGCTTAACCCCTTGAGTTTCTTAAGACCTTCTAGGTACCCCAGGCAGTTACTGCGCCAATGGCCCTTCTTCCTGCAGAAGAAGCATTCCGCTTCATTCAGAGTTTTAGCTTGAGGAACCATCTTCCCCTTGCCTTTACCCTCTGAAGCGGGGCCAGACTTGGCAACACCAATCTTCCCCTTCCCCTTACCCTTAGGGGTATAAGCGGTCCTCTTCTTCTTCTGGATTCGCCCCTCCCTTATAGCAAGAACGGGATTCGGAACGGCGGGCTTGTTTTTGGTCATGCTAGACTCCGTTGTCTTAAGCATACCATGAAGATCCATGATGGACTTATCCATACTATGCATATGATAACTCATAACAAATTGATCATACGCGGTTGGCAGGGACCATAGGATCAAATCCACGGCTAGCTCCCTCCCTATGGTAAATCCGAGCCATTCCATGTGCTCCACGTTTGCTTGCATGCGCAACACGTGAGCACTCACATTCCCACCATCGGCCATCTTGCTACCAAGTATCGTCTTAAGACACTCAAACCTCTCTTGTCTTGCTTGCTGCTGGAACATTTCCTTAAGCTGAGCGATCAAGTCAAAAGCACTCAAATAATCCATTTGCTTTTGGAGCTCGGGGATCATAATACTTAGGATGAGGCAAGTAATGTCCTCGGCATCCTTGACAAGCTTCTCATAAGCGTCTCGGATTGCCCGAGTGGCATTGGCAGCAGGAGCCTCGGGTAGGGCCTCTTCTATGGTAACCATCTTCCCTTCTTGACGTAGGACAAGTTTAAGTTGCCTAAACCAATCCAAGATGTTGTTACCATTGAGTTTCTCCTTCTCAAGGAAAACTCTAAGTGAAAAATGGTTGGTGGTGTTGGTGTTGCATGAAGACGCCATCTAAAATAGCAAAGTAGTTTTAATTAGTTTGGAAATCCTTGTTATAATAAGTACTCATAGTTTTAAAGTAAACAATTTATTCGTAACAAGGTCTAAGAATCTTATTTCACCTCGCACCGTGACAGTTTTACCGCGGATCACGTGGCGAAGCTATTTAGGCCGGCAACCATTTTACCAATTGTAATCTCTATTACAACTCTTAGACACTTGCGGGATCCGTTGACATCCATTATGTCCGTTGGCATGTTTGATCCTTATCTTACACCAATTTTAATATATAATTTTTGTTTAGCTCGTGCTTAGCTCGACAACTAACCAAGAATTATATACTAAAATTGTAAATCGTCAGACAAGACACACGGGTGGCATTCTCGACCATTAATTGGCTCGTGCTTAGCTCGACAACCAATCATGCGAGTTACCCCACTCACCTTCCACACAACTACACAAGGAATGACTCGTGGTTAGCTCGACAATCATCCTTGCTTCGTTAGATTCGGGTGGTGTCATCATATGGATGGTGCGTAATTTACATTTTGAAAAACGGGATTTTGTTTCCTGTTTATAAAACCCTTTTGTGAATTAACAAAGTAAGTGTCAAAACGATTTTAAGCACTTTTAATATAATACCATTTTTATATTTTCTTTGTCAATTCTATTCGCGCGCAATTGTTAACCATTTTAACAAACAATGTATTTAATTTAATTTTATAGAAAAATTATCTAGCATGCGAACCCTAATCCATACATAGAATAATAAAATACAACCACGCAAATATCTGTACATACGATTCGGTAACATACTCATAATTCCTATGCGTTTTCCCCATGAGCCGCAACGGGGAAAACGAGGCCAAAAATCTAAGGACAAGATATGGTCTTGTTGGATGAGCTCCCACTGAATCCAACACCTCCATTAGCATGTTGATTCCTTCTCGCCAAGACGTCATCACCATGACTCCGTTGACTATTTTGGTTTTAAATCTATACTATATACAAATACATAGAATATATATAAAAGACACGCTGGTCGCAATCCTACACTATTTGTACAAATACATAGAATAAAAGAAACAGCGTGCAAGCCGCACCAATAAGTAAATAAATAAATATTGTTACAACAATACCGCACGCAGGCCGCCAAAAACCCCAAATAATCAATCATCACAACACATAGGTCTAGGGCATACCTTGTTACCGAATCAAACCAAGCATATCAAATAGAAACATGGTGTGCCACACATAACCATGATATATAAATATATATATATATATATATATCTATATTTTAGTTAAGATTGTCAAAACATCAAAAAGACAATCCTTATACATATGCATTAGTGTACCAAACCATTTTTGAGACACATGTTCATATATACATTTATAAGTATATATTTGTGTACACTTCATGCCAACAAATATATAAATATAAAAACTAAAATATATTAACACGTCTACGAATAAATCTATTCTAGCACAACAAGAGTCTCAATGGAAAAACAAATTTTAAGAAAACACTTTTCTCATCCAAAACACTTTTAATAGTTTTTCTAGTGCCAAGCCATGTTAGATATGGCTCTGATACCACTGAAGGTATTCGTTTGGCAAAATCAAGTAGCAACGGAAGCAAAGTACATAACAAAAATCGATGCCAAACAATGAATACTTCCCATGGACTAACATTTAACATAGAATTTGCAACTAAAATACATAAATGAGATGGGAAGAAAGGTTATACCTCAATTGATAAAAACACAAGTTAACCTTCCTTGTCAAGAAGCTAAGAATCCAAATAGAATCCCTCTAGTGTTGTCCACCCCAAGCTTCCTTGATTCCCAAATGCTAGTTTGTTGATGCACAACCACCAAAACAACAATCAAGTGTGTGTATGTTTGCTTCTTGTGCTCAAGAACACCAAGAACAAGAGAGAGAGAGAGTTCTAATGTCAACCAAGGGACAAAGTGATAGCCAAAAGCCTCTACAAGAGAAGATAACTCGTGGTCTCTTTGCCTACCACAATTATGAGAAGTTAACCCCATTAAACCAAGTGTTTAAGGTTGTCAATTCTGTTGTTACAGCGAATGTACACGGCCCGTGTAGGTCTACACAGCCGTGTAGGCCCAAAGTCCACGGCCTTAATTGTGCTAAGACGGCCCGTGTCTATCAAGCACTATACGGCCCGTGTTCATCTACACGGCCCGTGTAGGCCCAAACTACATGACCTTGGACTGGACTAAAACGCCTCGTGTATGTTGGACTGAACACGGCCCGTGTTCAGGAACACGGCCCGTGTACCATCATGCCAAAACCCATTTTGGCCTTTTCCTCTCTTTTGCTTGATCGTGTTGCCGGAATCAATACTTGGTGTGTGACCCAATAGGCCTATACCTCATCGGTAGTGCCATTAACTCGTTCGTGTCAGCGGGCATATTCTAACAAGACCCACCTGCTCCAGAGCTTTGTCGGTAAGGCCACACCACTATCTTGTGACCGGGTTTGCGACACCGGTAACAAACATCCTCTTTATACCGGCACTCATTCATAGAATGCCCCTTTTGCCCACAATTCCCACCTCCAGAGGATTGCCCCTTTGAAGAGCCCGATTTAAGAGATGGCTGAAACTTTCTTTTAGTACCCCCACTAGCAAATTCGCCCCGACACTGTATACGATCGCCTTCCATTTGTTGGGCCACTTCGAATGCCAGATCTAGTGTTGGAGTTGCCCGCACATGGGCGTGAAATTCCAATGCCAGAGTTGCCACAAACCTTCTTATCTTGGTGACTTCATCTCGGATCTGGTGTGGAACAAACCTCATTTTATCAGTGAATGAGGTGATGTGCTCTTCTATCGGGTTTTCTCCTTTCTGAGGATTCGTAAACTCCCTTTCCATCCTCTCCATGTCGTACTCGGTGTAGTACTTCTTTAACACCTTCTTAGAAAATTGCTCTCAAGAGAAAGGACTCAATACCTCCTTACTAACAAAGGCCTTCACGGTGTCCCACCAGAAAATGGCGTGACCCTTCAGCATACGTACTGCGTAATTCACACAGTACTCCAGTTCACACTCCCAGGACTCGAACGTTTGCTCCATTTCACGGAGCCATTGGATTGTAACAGTGGGGTATCACTCCCCTCAAACGTTGGAGGCTTGCTTGACAATAACTTTTTATACAAGCAAGTCTTGCGTGGTTTGCATAGGGTAGACTTCAGCAAGAGCTCTTTAGCAATACAGAGCTCTTCTTCCAGACGCTTTATGTACGCGAGTTTGTCTAGGTCAGGTCTTTCGGCACCAGCATTATGCTGAGAGCGTTGATCTTCGGCTTGGTAAGGCATGTGAGAAGCCTTATCCTCCATTTCTTTTAGTGCTTGCTCCGTATTTCCGCGTTCAGCAGACATTTTTCTATCTTTGACTTTCTATATGACACATAAGAATAATTAATACTTTACTATACACGCTCGTCATACTTGACAAGCTATACTATAACAGGTAATATCCATGTAGCGCTCATACTCAACCCCCCATAAGGAACACATTATTATGGTCGGGCCCGAGTTTGAGATCAAATACTCCTGCAAGTACCAAATTCCCTCAAACTTAGGCTCTGATACCTACTTGTAACAACGGATTTGCAAACACCAAAATTTAGCAAAAATTTGCGTTTTTAAAAAACGTGAACTCAATCACGGTTAATTATCATTTAAGCAGCGAAAGTTATTTACAGTCAAAACATTGTATTAGCTATTTGGTGTTACTCTACATACAGACTGACCATAATGTATATATTACATTACAAAGTGTTCCACCAAAAATATCCAGTAAAAGGCAACCCAGCTCACTAGGAAACCTATTCTCAATCTACAAAAGAGTTAACAGGTCACCGTTAGCTACACATAGCTAGTGAGTACAAACTTAACATAAGCATCATTAGAGTAAGTCATGCATCACAGGAATAAGCATACAATGCTATCCTATCACATTGCGGTGTGTTAACAAGATCGGTATAAGTCGTTTCTTGCAGGATAGCTAGTCCTGGTCAACAACAATACACCGGGGGATCAGACACGACCATCCGCGCTGATGGGGGAGCATAAAGCAGTCCACCAAGCATCGTTTATGGAACCAGAGGCTCCTTAGGCAACTCAGCTACAACCGGCTGATTACCCCTCATGATATAAGGCACGGCGGTTCTAAAGAACCTATGATCTGCAATGTTACCTCGAATCACCGTTAAGTTCCGAATCACCTGATCAAGGATCCCTAGAACCCAACTACAGAGTTGACCTTATCCATGCATGAAGATGTCCGCGAACTTTTCACATAAACATACTTATCCAATTTGGATCATTCATTTGGCATGCATATTCATTTACTTTATTTAGCATGCATTTACATTCTTTTCATCATCACGGATCCAATCTGGATCCCTAGCATACATATCATTCATCTTATTTAGGCGGCACCAATTCTGGATTCTGCTAGCATACACTTAACATACATATGACAAGTATTTAGCATGGCATTGTGCACTAAGTAGCATGGCAAAACTTATTCCTTAATTTTATGCATACGTGCACTTAAAACACTTAGGAAATACATCTTCCTTTACTAAGGCTTACGGAAGTCGGTACTCACCTGAGTGGCTTAAACAAATAGTTATTTCACTTCTACTTTTCTTAGTATGTCAAGTTCACCTAGAATAGCATTACTTACATTAACTACCTTAACATACAAAGAATGGCTACAAAACCAGCATAGGAATTCCCAAACCCGGACCTCACACAAATCCAACAAAACTGACGGATTGTGGAAACCCGACACTTAGGGAAATCCGACACTTGGGAAATCCGATACTTAGGAAATCCGGTACTTAGGAAATCCGACATATGAGAAAATCCGATACGTCATCGGATTTTGATACTTAGGCATTTTATGGATTACACAATTCAATGGAATCCGACATTCTATCGGAATCCGACATTCCTATGAAGAAATCTGAGACTTTGTCAGATTCCAACACTTTTAAGGGAATCCGATACTTACAATAAAATCCGACATATACGAAATCCGACAACTTGTGGATTCCAACATATTACCAGATTTTGACAACCTTGCGTATTTAGACAATTTGCGTATTTGGACCACATGCGGATTCAGACACATTCAAGGCCTGGGAATCCGACACCTTTAACCCATCAGAATACCACCATCTTCATTCTTCCATTTCCAGAATTCTATCTTATTAGTTTTTCATTTCAACCACTTTAAAGCATCATCATTCATCCATATGAACTTCAATAACACAACAACATGGTTTAAAAACATCAAACAAACCAATCTTACTTTCAAAGTAAGCTTGGATGCTTGTTAATGGGATTTTGCAAGAGTTACACTTTTAATTATGTTTTAAACACAAGGATGATATCATACAAGTTTAAATTCAACAACAAACATATGTTTACCTTTCTGGAAATTCAAAATCACAATTCTTTGGTTGCTTCAAGAAAATCCGAGAGATAGAGAGAAATCCGAGAGAAAACGAGAGAAGTGCTTTGTGTGTTTATTCTTGTTTTAGCAACTTTGACTTTAAAGTCAAAGTATCTACAAAATATATACATACTTATATCTAGAGGCACCGCCTCTAGATTTCATTTCGTTTTCTTTTCTTTCTTTTAATAATATCTACACTTATATATATATATATATATGTAATACACATAAACACATAAACACAAATATACAATTAGCTCTTCATAATAATATGATTAACTTACAATGTGGATCCTTTCTATTAATCACTATCTTACGTACATTCACACACGATTTACTACTAGGTCCATATCGAGGATGTTACAAATCTACCCCCTTAAGAAGATTCCGTCCTCAGAATCTACTCAGTGATAAACAGGTGAGGGTATCTTGTCTTCATCTCGTCCTCGACTTCCCATGTCAGGTTCGGACCTAAGTTGTGCTTCCACTTAACAAGAACTAGTTTGATCATCTTCTTTCGTAGCTTCTTGACCTTCGTGTCAAGAATTTCAACGGGTTCTTCTACGAGTCGCTTAGAAGAGTCAACCTTTAGTTCTTGTAACATAACAATCTACTCCTCTTCAACATTGCACTTGCGTAAGTAGCATATGTTAAAGGTATCATGGATTCCAAATAGCTCAGGCGGCAGCTCAAGAGTTACCGTCTGATTGACAAGAACTTTGGAAAACTCTCTCGAACTTTTAACACACAAAGTTATCGCAACACATGCGTATCAAGTATGACGAACACACGTATGTTTTGCAACTTATGCAGAACTCTCTTCTCGTAAAACCCATATGAAGGTTTATACTTATACTTGATTTATCTACAGAAAAATCATGGTTTAAAGATAGAACTTATCTTTTCTTTAAAACCGTAACAAACTCCTTAATTAGAACTTTTTTAACTAATTTTGTTTGAGATTTCTATCCAAATAATAGATAGTTTAATATAGATTCAGATATCCTAATTTAAATGTCATAGATATCGTGAGTTTAAACAGAATTTAAAACTTACTTAAATTCTTGAAGTGACTTCTGGCACTGCGCTGTCTTACTGAGACTTGACATTGTGAAGCTGAGTTCTTTGATCTTCATGCCTTCATATCTTCATTCTAAAACATATCTTAGCTTAGAAGTCACTGACTTAACTAGTACTTACATAGAAAACTTTATATCTATTTGTATGTTAACTAATCATCCTAGGCTCACTAGACAGTCTACAACAGACTTACATAATTCCTACCACTTAACCTATTAACTATACATAGCTATGGTTTGTCTCATCAAATTTAACTATTCTAAACATAGGACTAACAATCTCCCCCTATTTGATGATGACAAAACATTGAATCAAAATAAGTATAGGTTAAAAGAATTATGTTGATCAACTTTGGAACTGACCAAAGTTATTTCTGAAATAAGTATTGAACTGATCCGTACTTATTCACCATGTCTTGAACTTACAAGATGATACAAATCTATTATAAGACTTGTATTCTAAGTGTTTGAACTATCAACTACTTAGATACTGAAATTATTTGAATTAATCTAAGTTTTGAACTTATATTACTGAACTTTTCAGTTTATACTTGAACACATCAATCCTCAGCTTGAACTTGAAGGTATTTGTTTGGTTTTACATGACGAAGCGGAATCATGGTATAATTCAAAATTTCAAAACTAACCAAAAAAACACATCCCATGGACCAAAATCTAAACATGGTTATGCAACTAGAACAAAATAAACAAGGTAGAAGGAAAGGTTATACCACAATGCAAGATCACAAAAGCTTTCCTCCTTGTCAAGGTGTTAAAATTCAAGCAAGAATTCCTCTAGTGTTGTCCACCCTAAGGTATCTTGATTCCCCAATGCTAGTAGGTTGATGAACTCACCAAAACAACTGACCAAATGCAAAAGAACACTATTGTGCTTCAAAAACTTGAACACAAGTGTGTGTATCAACTTAAGAGAGATTTTGCAAGAACTAGAACCTTGTTACACTTACAAGATCCCAATCATAAAATGATTATCCTAAAGATAAATGATCATGTACATCCCTTTGTTCGCGATATCCTATGTGAACACAAGGCATGGAATATAGTCAACCTTCAAATCGTTCACGATTATGTTTCACGATTCTAGATTAGTGGTGACCAACAAACCAAGTAACATTGATCCATCATCAATATAACATGAGCACGGCCATGCATATGAACGTCAGCACTCAATCATCTAGGGGCCCATGGATATCTTTTCTGTTCATAGAGGAACAAATTCCTATTGACTACATAGCCCCGCCATATAGATAATACTCTACCCAATCATCTCCTTTATTATGACCGGTTACGGACCGCGTTAGAAAACAACCAAAGTAGAGCAAACCTATGATTTTGAATCACATGTATCTCTAGTTTAAGGATGAAACGACATTATAATCCCGAGTTACTTATGACTAAAACCATGAAGTAAACTCGAGTGCGGGTCCTCCAATCACTTGAAACCCCTTTGAAGTATAGGCAAGAATCACGTTTATCAAAACCAATTCTTTACCTCAATCTTGATTCATACTTCCTTTCCATAAAGTATGACCGATTATGGATATTTAGAATGAAAAACATTCTAGGAAGTGTTTAAACATGCTATGATGGAACACAGTAAGGATTCATAAAATACCTGCCCTCGGCGTATTATTAAATCTCCATTTAATAATCGATATAGTATGAATTACAATACTACTTAACGTCCCCAAAATATAAGTACAAATCAAACATAAACCAAAACATTATTCAAGCCAAGTCATATGCATTAGAAATGCTAATTGACCTAGTATGATAAACATCACTAGTCCATAACAACGGCTTAACTAGTGGATTTGTACCATATATCCACATGTACTTTTGTTATTTACTTGTATCTCTTTTGACAAGACTACTTTAAAAGTATGCGTCAAAGAAATCTCATTTTTCAAAATGTTAAAGTAATCACACCCTCATTGTCTCAAAAGCCCACAATAAGGTTAGTGATACTTTAAGAACCAACAATCAACACCACAAGTTAGGATCATAGAGTCTGATTAAGATCAACAGTTATCCTAGTAAAATCATGCATTAGAGTGAATATTTACTCCATGCCTATTCTAGTCGTCAAACATCAAGAACATATCTCTATTTTTCTTGAACAAAACTTATCCAATTTTGTATCTCCTAAGTGTTCTTATGGAGCATTAATTCCTAAATTAGGTTCGGTGATGACCTAATATCGGGACATTATCTTCAATAGACAAATAACATTAGGAATACAACAAAGCTCCCACTAGCCCTGACATATATAAAGCCTTATCTATGCTTCTAGAAAACTCATCACGTTGATTTTCTAATAACAAGCAAAGATCTTTCCTTTAAGATGCTAGCATAAGTCAGAAGTGGACTTATTCACGTTTGTAGACTTAATTCGGATACTACGGATGTATATTACGACCCTCGGAGAGTGTTATAAGCATTTCCTCATAATATTGTTCCATGAGTGAACGCGGTCATTAATTCCACGAGTGTCAAACATTCTTCAACATAGCTACTAGGAAAAGTTTCTCCATAACCATCATGAAAACTTTACGACTAGTTGGTTTTGAAGTTGTCTACAATTCCATAAAAAATAATCCCATTAATACCAAGAAGGTGTTAATGAATTGCAGATGGATTGCATCTAATTATCAATTACTTCTCTTATCTTAGTGAATTCCTGATCCACTATGTCCTTCGATAGATGGTGAACTCAACATGACTCACCATTAGGTCATTGCCACTTAGATATGAGAACCCATATCTCTTTGGCTCTATATTGTTAGGATTCCATGGGGATCAAAGCACGCAACGGAAGCAACAAATCACACAAAAACGATCCCATGAATTCCCAATGGTGGTGAAAACTTGCAAGAACATACATGCAACCAAAACAAACACAAAGAGAAGAAGGTAAGCAAGCCATACCCTTGAAGACTTTGATAATTCTAGAACAACATCGAGATTTGGGATGAGCTCTTGAAACAAAAGGCCTCAAGCACCAAAGAAGTCCACACCAAGCTAACCTTTTTTCTCCTTGTACTAGCAAGCCACCAAACCACCAACACTTGAGGGTTTGATTCTGGAACTGCCGTTGAACCACTTGTGCACTAACTACATTCACTTGTTCTTGCTCTCTCTCTCTATGGAAGAACTCACAATGTGTATGTAATGCACCAAAATGACCAAGAGGAAAGGAATGAACAAAGAAGCCATGTACTAAAGCCATTCTCTCTGTTCAAACTGTTGGGAATCCATGGGGATCAAAGCACGCAACGGAAGCAACAAAAAACACACAAAACGATCCCATGATTTCCCAATGGTGGTGAAAACTTGCAAGAACATGCATGCAACAAAAAACAAGAACAAAGAGAAGAAGGAGATCAAATCATACCCTCGAAGACTTTGATACTTGGCTGGAACAAATCGGATTTGGGATGTAAGCTTGAAACAAAAGGCTCCAAGCCCTAATGCAAGTCCACACCAAGAAACCTTCAACCTCTTTGTACTAGCAAACCGAAGCACCACCAACACTTGATGGATATCTTCTGGAACAGCTTTGAAACACTTGTGCACAAATCACCAACACTTGATCTTGCTCTCTCTCTCAATGGAAGAACTCACAAATATATGTATTGCACAAAATGAACCAATAGTATAAAATGAACAAAGAGTGCCCTTTTTAAAGACCTCCATTCTGTTCAAAAGAGCCAGAGTCGGACCCCAATGGTACCATCTCATTGGACCAACTTAAATGGTCCAATAAAACACAAGTGTCACTTGGAATTCTACCTTCACGACTTCTTCACGGGCTCTCACGGGCCGTGAAGGATAAATGCGCTACGACCGGCCATTTATCCTCCACGAGACGTGCCGCGCCGTGCAAGAATCGTGAGGGTTCGTGTCTTCACGACCTCCTTCACGGGCCGTGTAGGGTCGTGAAGCCCTAGGGTTTCACGAACCATGCGGCCCACGACAGGACTCATGGACACGAGCTGCTTCACGACCCGTGGAGCATCCTTCACGGTCGTGAAGCCTAAGTCAACTGGAATTTGACCATTTTGACTATTTCTTCTTATAGTAGGCTGTCGAGATTAAAACTTGGAGTGTGACCCAATAGGCACGCGCTTCATTGGCAGTGATACTGGCCTACGTGTGTCAGTGGGCAGATACCAACACAAACAGGCCAGAGTCGGACCCCAATGGCACCATATCATTGAACCAACTCAAATGGTCTAATGAAACACAAGTGTCACTTGGAATTCTACCTTCACGACTTCTTCACAGGCTCTCATGGGCCGTGAAGGATAATTGCGCCACGACCGGCCATTAATCCTCCACGAGCCGTGCCGCGCAGTGCAAGAATTGTGAGGGTTGTGCCTTCATGACCTCCTTCACGGGCCGTGTAGGGTTGTGAAGCCCTAGGGTTTCACGAACCATGCGGCCCATGACAGGACTCGTGGACACGAGCTGCTTCACGACCCGTGGAGCATCCTTCATGGTCGTGAAGCCTTGGACAACTGGAGATTAACCATATTGACTCTTTCCTCTTATAGTAGGTTGTCGATATTGAAACTTGGCGTGTGACCCAATAGGCCTACGCTTCATTGGCATTGATGCCGGCCTACGTGTGTCGGTAGACAGATTCCAACAAACTCCCACTTACACATGACACACCGTACCCATGGGTACCACAGACAGGGAGCGGCCTCTAGCAAGGCATCCCTGCCCCCAACTAAACACAGGATATGTCATCCCTGACAAGTACCAAGTTAAACTAAAAGAGTTTGACATGGTCCTATAGATAAGTGATCAATTATCTTATTGTTCGCAATATCTAAGTGAACACGAGACATGGTACAAAGTCATTCTCCGATCGTTCACGATTACGTTTCTCGATCAAGATTAGTGGTGACCAAAAAGGTGAGTTACAACCGATCAACAATCATTGAAAGCTCGAGCATGGCCATGCATTTTTGGTGTCAGCTCATAAACATCGAGGGGCCCAGGGATATCTCTCTTTACAGAGGAAAAAATTCCTTCGACTACATTGCCTCCAATAAAATGGCAATACTTTACCCAAATACCTCCTTTATAATAGTCAGTTATGGACTACGTTTGAAAGCAGTCAGAATAAAGCAAACCAAAATAGTGAAACACATGCATCTCCGTTCTAAGGATAAAAGATATTATCATCCTGATTTACTCTTGACATGTACCATGAAGTAAGATCAGGTGTGGGTCGTCCAATCACTTGAAACTCTTTTCTAGTATAGGTGAAATTTCCCTCGATCTTTGTTCGTACTTCCTTCCATGAGGAATGACCGATCATGGACTATTTAGAATGTAAAACATTCAAGGAAGTGATAAAACATGCAAAGTTGGAACACAATAATGATTTAAAGAAAATATTCGCTACACGTATATCATTAAATCTCCATTTAATAATTAATACATTCAAAAATACAATATTGCTTAATGTTCCCAATATCATAGTAAATACATCGAATACAATAACCAATATACAACTCAAAGCAAGTCACTAGCAAATATAATCCCAATAGCACGTGTGTAGGCATTGGGCTTAACTTGCGACAACGGTTTAGTGAACGGATCCACCAAATTGCTATCCGTGTGTACTTTGCTGATGAAGATGTCTCCATTTTCGACCACGTCCCGGATAAAATGATATTTCCGTGGAGTATGCCTCGTGTGTCGATGAGACCTCGGTTCCTTTGCTAAAGCAACGGCACCCTCGTTGTCACAGAAGATCTCAACAGGGTCGCTGATGCTTGGAACCACTCAAAGATCAAGCGGAAATTTCCTTATCCATACGGCCTCCTTAGCAGCTTCACTGGCCGCAATGTATTCCGACTCGGTAGTGGAATCGGCCACGGTGTCTTGCTTGGAGCTCCACCAGGATATAGCACCACCGTTTAATAGGAACACAAACCCCGATTGTGATCGGCTGTCATCCCTATTGGTTTGGAAGCTTGCATAAGAGTAACCCTTTACTCTAAGCTCTTCCTCACCTCCGTACACCAAGAACATCTCCTTAGTCCTCCGAAGATACTTGAGAATGCTCTTCACTGCCGTCGAATGAGCTTTGCCAGGGTTGCCTTGATATCTACTCGTCATGCTCAAGGCACACGATACATCAAGCCTCATACATAGCATGGCGTACATGATCGAGCCCACAGCAGAAGCATATGGCACTCGCTTCATTACTTCTCGTTCCTCTGGGGAACTAGGGGATTGAGTCTTACTCAATACCCAACCATGTGACATTGGAATGAACCCCTTCTTGGAGTCTTCCATCCTAAACCGCTTTAGGACTTTGTCAACATATGTACTTTGGCTAAGCCCAATAAGCCTCTTGGATCTTTCTCTATAAATTTTGATCCCAAGAATATAAGTCGCATCTCCTAGATCCTTCATTGAAAAACAATTCCCTAACCAGGTTTTTACACCTTGAAGGGTCGGGACATCATTCCCAATGAGGAGTATGTCGTCGACATACAAGACTAGGAATACAACTATGCTCCCACTAGCCCTGACATATACGCATGGCTCATCCTTGCTTTTCGAAAAGCCAAACTCTTTGACTTTCTCATCAAAGCACAAGTTCCAACTGCGCGATGCTTGCTTATGTCCATAAATGGATTTCTTAAGCTTGCAAACCTTATCCGGATGCTTGGCATGTACAAAACCCTCGGGTTGAGTCATATAGACCTCCTCGCTAAGTGTCCCATTAAGGAACGCGGTTTTTACATCCATTTGCCAAATCTCATAATCATGAAATGCGGCAATTGCCATGAGTATCCGGATAGACTTCAACATAGCCACCGGGGAAAAGGTTTCATCATAGTCTACACCATGAGTTTGCGTGAAACCCTTAGCCACCAGTTTGGCTTTGAAGGTGTCTACCTCTCCATCTATGCCGGTCTTTTTCTTAAAGACCCATTTGCACCCTACGAGTCTACACCTGGGTACCGGATCTACCAAATCCCAGACTTCGTTATCCTACATAGATTGCATCTCGGACTCCATATAGCCTCTTTCCACCTAGCAGACTCAGGGCTCACCACGGCGTTCCGATAAGATGATGGTTCATCATGATCCACCACTAGGTCGCAACCCTCAGACATGAGAAACCCATATCTCTCTGGCTCATTGCGACTCCTACCGGATCTCCTAAGAGGTAAAGGATCTGTGTCAGGTTCTCCAGCAGCGCCGTGCTGAGAATCATCTTGTGAGCTAGCGCCAACTTCAGGTTGGTCATTGGTAGGTTCTTGAATTTCTTCAAGATCAACCTTTCTCCCACTAGCGTCTTTGGATAGCATCTCCCTTTCAAGGAAGACGGCCCTCCGAGCAACAAATACCTTGTTCTTAGACGGTTTGTAAAACAAATATCCCATAGACCCGGTAGGATATCCAATGAACAAACACCTCTCAGCTCGGGGTTCCAATTTGTCCTCCACCTCACGTCTCACATAGGCAGAACAACCCCAAACCTTTAGATATGAAAGCGATGGAACCTTTCCATGCCACATCTCAAAAGGTGTCTTCTTGACCTTCTTTGTTGGTACGAGGTTAAGGATTCTAACGGCAGTTTCCAATGCATAGCCCCAAAAGCTAATGGGTACATCCGTACGACTCATCATACACCGAACCATATCTAACAATGTCCGGTTCCTCCTCTCGGCGACACCATTTAGTTGTGGTCTCCTAGGAGGTGTCAATTGTGAAACAATTCCACAATCTTTTAAATGGTCACGGAATTCCGAACTTAGATACTCACCACCACGATCCGATCTGAGCATCTTAATTCGTTTACCCAATTGGTTCTCAACTTCGTTTTTGAATGTCTTGAAAACCTCAAAGGATTCCGACTTTTGTCTCACCAAGTAGACATACTGTAACACCCGCAAACCTGGGCTAGTAGATTAGCGGGTTTACGGTATGTGTTTGTTTGTGTTTTAAATTCTTTAATTTAGTTAGATGATTAATTAAGTAAATTAGTTTAATTAATTAATTAATTGAATTTTGAAATAAGATGTATGTATGGCCGTACGTATATATGCATGTATATGGGTGGAATTACACGTGGGTTTGTGTGGTTAATTTGGAGAGAAAATATGACACCTAATATGCACGTAAACTTCTGTGTGTGTGTCACCTGCTCCCACTATCTCAAAGATTAGAAAGTGTTGTGTGTGTTTGTGAAGTCTTCTCTTTGCTAAGAAAACCGAAAGGAAGAAGATAAAGAATCGGAATTCAGTTTGATTGTATGATTTAATGAAGATTTAAAGGTTGGTATGTTTAAATTGACATGTTATAATCTTTCTTGATATGTTATAGGATTCTAAAACATGATTTATGTTTAGATTGAGGATTGCATGTTAGAACACCATAATCGGTTTTTGATATAATAGGATTTTGATGATTCATGTGTTCATATGATATATGCAAATATGATGTTTACTACATGAGAAAGTGTATAAATTATAGTCTGGAATGATGATTATTATGAATCTGGGTTTGAGTTATACTATTTTGATGTTTGCGGATTTGAGGAGCATGAAGTTATCGGATTGTTGAAAACTGATTGTGATTAAAACCGATTCTTATGAAATCCGATTACTTTGGAAATCCGAATATTTAAAACTGGAAGTTCATAAACCGATACTTGAATTATGGGAACCCCAAATCCGAATTCTATATTTATGAAATCCTAAACTTGGAAAGTGATTTAAGTAAGAATCCGAATAATGAAATCTGACACAGGAAATCCGATACCCAAATCCGGAATTTGAAATCCGAGACTTAGTGAAATCCGATACTTACAATTTTGGAAACTTGAAATCTGATTAAGACAAAACATAGTGGAACCCATCGGATTCCTAAATCCGACAGTTATGAAATCCTATTCGATAGTTGCGGATTTTGGGAAATCCGATACCTTAGTTGCGGATTTCGAGAAATCCGAGTATAAATCTGATAGTTGTTGAAATGCGATATTTTGTGTTTGGATTTGTTATTGTTTATTGATGGTTGATATTATGAATGAATTATAAATATATGATGAGATATATTTATGAGATTTGGACTGATTTGGTTGTTATTATGTTTTTAGGAAATCAAAAGGCTTAGTAATATAAGAATTCTAAGTGCTTCGTCTGAACTTGAAAGGTGAGTGGATGTTGGATGCGACTGGTAAAGATTGTGTGGGGTAACGAACAAGATAAGGCCTTCCAGATATTAAAAGAACTGTTGTGTCAAGCTCTAATCCTTGCTTTGCCAAGTGGATCTGAAGATTTTACAGTATATTGTGATACATCATTGGCGGGTTTAGGGTGTGTATTAATGTAGAGAGATCGGGTGATTGCTTATGCTTCCAGACAGTTAAAACCACATGAGAAGAATTACCCGACACATGATTTGGAGCTAGCAGCAGTAGTATTTGCGCTCAAACTGTGGAGACATTACTTGTATGGCACCAAATGCGTGATAGGAGCGATTAGCTCCAGAATCAAACAATACTGTAGCAGGAGTAGAGTTTATCAAAAGCATACTAGTTATGACATCATCTGTGGTAGTGGCATCATCCACGGTCATTTTAAATGCCCGACCCTGAGTAGTGGGTGGGTTCTTTCTTTTCAGACCCGCTGAAGACGATCCCCCAGCTCATCCCCCTCCTGACCCTGACCCAGACCTTTTACTTAGCAGATAATCACCAACTCTATGCCCCTCCTTCTAGCAATTCTAGCAGACACTCCTCGGTAGTCTACAATTCTTCAGATAATGGCCAAACTGGCCACATTTCACACATCTCATGGTCTGGAGCATACACTGTCCATTGTGATAAGACTTACACCTACCCCAACATAGTGCCCCCTGGGTTGATCCACTCAGAGTTGGCCTCCTATTCTGATCTCCTTGTCTATTTCCACTACTCTGCCCTCCTTGCCTCTGTTGAGTGTTATAATGTTCGAATCTTGATTTTTGATAAGAAATTATTTCCCCACTCAACATGTTTCTCCCAGTTATATCCCCTTCAGCCGATTTGGCTAAAGTGAAGGCCTGGGATAGGGTAGTAGCCCACCTGGTGGCGCTACGGAGATCCGGATGAAAAGCCCCAACTAAATGGGCAATCTTCGATTCTTCATCTGCCACCCAATATTTGACAAACCTCATCTTCTCGTTAAATTGCTTAATCAGATCATCCACAATCATGTTCCCTGTCATCTGTAAATCCATAAATTCCTTCTTGATTTTGGCAATCTCGAAGGTGCTGCAGTATTGTTCACATAATTTCTCCTGAAATTGACTCCAGGTGATGCTCTCCTGTTGCTGCTTAGTGAAATGGCCGGTAATAGAATCCCACCAGACCATCGCGTCTCCCTTTAGCATTGTCGTTGCGTATTTTACTTTCAGCTCATTCTCGCAATTACAGGCATCTAAAGCCATCACCATTTCTCTCAACCAATTCAAAGTGATGTTGGGATCAGAAATTCCTCTGTACTCTGAGGGTTTACAATCCAAAAAATGTTTATACGTGTATGGTTGCCTATATCCAGGAAACGCAAACGGATAAGCTTCTTGTTGTGGATATGGGTAATAAAATAGTTCTTGCATCATCTGTGTTACTGGTGGCAGAGGTGTTGTTACTGGTGGTATGGTTGCGTGTGTGGGAATCGTAGTTGGTACCGGGGTTGGTTCAGGTTGGTTTCTGAACCTTGTTCCTGAGTTCTACCAACTCATTCTCCAGTTGATAAACATACTCGGTCTGATCTTCTTCGCGAGCCTGACCGGATGTTCCAACAATCTTAGTATTCCCCAAATGTTTAATCACTGGTGCTGTAGTTGTAGCTTGAGTCACAGAAGGAAGGATGGGAGTCTCTCTATCAGCCATAATCTGTTATAATCACATCACCTCATAGCTCATTAGCATAAACCGTTAGTACTCAAAATACTAACTACTACAAACAACTCTAACTTACCCTAATTCCCCCGAAGGAAAGCTTGACCCGTCACGAGCCAAGATTTGGGAATGCAACACTCTAGCCGTGCATGCATCGCCAAACCTAGGCTCTAATACGAAAGTGTAACAACGGAAAACTCAAGCCATTTTTTTAAATTGCACCGCGGAAGCTAAATTAAACAACTCTTTTACATAAAAATCAATTATTACAAATTTACAGCATGTGTTCATAAACAACCAACAATACATGTCTTAGTGTTACAAAAAATAAACTAACTTGTTTCATTTAAAATAGAATATCAGAGCGGGGTCAACTCTTCCTTCAGAGAACTGAATAAGAGGACAGTAAAGAATAAATACCCTCTGCCCAGGATTGATGATTTATTTGATCAGTTGCAGGGTGCTTCGTATTTCTCGAACATTGATTTGAGATCGGGTTATCACCAGGTACGAGTTTCTGACGGAGATGTTGCTAAGGCTGCTTTCCGTACCAGGTATGGCCATTATGAGTTTTTAATCATGCCGTTCGGTTTGACTAACGCACCTGTAGTGTTTATGGATTTGATGAACCGGGTTTATTGACCGTTTTTGGATAAATCTGTGATACTATTTATTGAAGACATTCTGGTTTATTCGAAATTTGAAGCTGATCACGAGGTTCATTTGAGACAGGTACTTGAAACTCCTAAAACGGGAGCAATTGTATGCCAAGTACTCGAAGTGTGAATTCAGGATGCGGGAAGTTCACTTTCTAGGGCATGTCATTTGCAGGGATGGAGTCAAGGTTGATCCGGCAAAGATAGAAGCAGTGATGAACTGGGAGGCTCCGAAGTCGCCTTCTTAGATTAAAAGTTTCATGGGATTGGCAGGGTATTACGGAAGATTCATTAAAGACTTTTCTAAGATTGCGAATCCCATGACTAAACTGACTCGCAAGGAGGTTCCATTTAAATGAAGTGATGAACAGGAGAGAGCTTTTCAAAAGTTGTAACAACTCTTGTACTAGGCTCCTATTCTTACTTTACCGGATGGGTCAGATGACTTCATAGTTTACTCTGACGCGTCATTGGCAGGGTTAGGTTGTGTGTTGATGCAACAGGATAGAGTGATTGCGTATGCTACTCGTCAATTGAAACCTTATGAGAAGAACTATCCAACCCATGATTTAGAACTGGCAGCTATGGTTTTTGTGTTAAAATTGTGGAGACACTATCTTTATGGTACAAAGTGCGTCATTTGTACTGATCGCAAAAACCTACGGTATGTATTTTCGCCAAAATAACTTAATATGCGACAGAGATGATGGCTGGAACTTGTTAAAGATTATAATTGCGAGATACGCTATCATCCAGGGAAAGCCAACATGGTAGCCGATGCTTTGAGTCTCAAGGGAGTTAGTAAACATGTCAAGTTTATACGAATAGAAATAGTCTCCGACATGATTGACAGATTAAAGGCCGCTCAGTTGGAAGCTTTGAAGGATGAAAACCTGAAATCTGAGATTATGACTAAGAAAAAGAATGACTTGACTGAAGATTCTAGGGGATTGAAGGTGTATCAATCTCGTTTCTGGGTGCCTTTGCTTGGAGGTCTCCGGAGTTTGATTATGACTGAAGCTCACAAGTCTAGACTATCTGTTCATCCAGGTAGCACAAAAATGTATAACGATCTAAAGGTGTTGTATTGGTGGCCTACAATGAAAACGGATGTAGCACAGTTTGTGGAGTCTTGTCATATTTGTGCACAGGTTAAGGCAGAGCACCAATAACCCTATGAATCACTTAAACAATTGTAGATTCCAGAGTGGAAGTGGGAGCACATAACTATGGATTTCGTAACTACACTTCCACGTACGCAGAGGAAAAATGATATGATTTGGGTGATCGTTGACAGATTGACCAAGAGTGCTCACTTCTTGGCTACTAGTGAGATGGCATCACTCAGTAAGTTGGCTCAATTGTATATAGATGAAGTTGTTTCCCGACATGGTATACCGCTTTCGATCGTATCAGATAGAGATTCCAGTTTTGTGTTGAACTTCTCGAACAGTTTACAGTGGGAGTTGGGTACACGGGTGAATTTGAGCACAGCTTACCATCCACAGACAGACGGACAATCTGAGTGAACTATTCAAACACTCGAGGATATGCTGCGGGCATGTGCGTTAGAATATGGAGGTTCTTGGGATTCCGATATACCGTTAATCGAATTCGCGTACAACAATTCGTATCATTCGAGTATCGGTACGCCACCTTATGAGATGTTATATGGTCGTCGTTGCCGTACTCCTACGTGTTGGTTAGAGGCGGGTGAGAAACAGTATGCAGGGCCTGATGTGCAGATCATTGCAGACAAATGGCTATTGCGTGAGAAAAGTTGAAAGCTACGAGGGATCGACAAAAGATGTATGATGATCCACGTCGTAGATCGGTTGTGTTTGTTGAGGGGGAATTGGTATATCTGAAGGTTTCGCCGTGGAAGGGGGTTATCCGTTTTCGGAAGCGGGGAAAGTTAGCTCCGCGTTATATCGGACCATTTCGTGTCCAACGGGTGGTTAATGATCAGACGTTTACTCTCGACCTTCCGGCAGAATTGTCAGGTATTCACAATACCTTCAACGTGTGTTACTTGCGGAAATGTAGAGTTGAGGATGAGAGTCAGATTCTACCTCTACATGATCTTAAAGTGGATTCCAGCCAGAGGTTAGTGGAAGAACCAGTTGAACTATTGGATCAGAAAGTGACGAAATTGCGAAAGAAATAGATTCCGATTGTTCTGGTTAAGTGCAAACATATTTTCGGTTCAGACTTGACGTGGGAAACCGAGGCCGACATGAAAGCTTCTTACCCGCAGTTGTTTACTGATGAATAGATTCCGAGGACAGAATCTAGTTTAAAGGGGGAAGATTTGTAACATCTTGAGATTGGGCCTAGTAGAAACATAGGCTTTGGGGTATGTTACACGTGAATTATTATGTCATTATGTTAATTGATTATTAATTAGTGTTTGATTTAATTGATTAATCATTTACTTAATTAACTAATATGGGTTATATATTTAGGTATGTATGTATATGGTTATGTGTGTATGGGTGTGCATGTGCTTAGTGTTTTAAAGCATGCCACCTCATGCTATCAATTGCATATACGTGGGTTATGTTAGAATATTACTTCACTTTGAAGTTGCATGTGTGTGTGTTTTTGTGTGTAAAACCGAGAGCAAGAAAGCAAGAGGAAGAGGCAATCGGAATTCTGTGATTCTTTGATATTGTGAATTCAAGTTAGAAGGTTGCTGATTGTACTTTTATTCTTGTTGTTATTCTTCGATTAGTATTAACATGCTACGGTTTTGAGTGGATTTGATATGAACATCATATGTTCATGCTTTATGAAGTTATCGGATTTGGTGTTCTTGCGGTATAAAGGGGTTTTGATGCATCCTTGTGTGTTTAAACATGTTTATATGTGTTTCTATGAACTTGTTTGTAATCTGGATATGAGATATATACAGGTTTGAAGTTATCGGATTCTTGAAATTATGAAGATGGCGGATTTTAATGACGATGATGAAAACCGAGTGGAAAAACCGGGTATTGAATCCGATAGTTATGAATTCCTGTACTCTTAAATCCAGATGTATGTAATCCGAGTGATGAAATCCGATGGTGAATTCCAAGCATGAAATCCGAGTGTGGGTGCTAAGTTAAGATACATGTGTAGAAATCCGATGGGTGTATCGGATTCCTTCAAATCAAATAATAAGTGGCGGATTCCCATGAAATTTGCGGATTTGGTGCAAATGCGATAGTTGGTTTTTGTTTGCATTGTTTAATGCTTTGTGATATATGTGCATGCATATGTGAATCTTACATGTTTATGTTTGATTAAATGGATATAAATATATGATTGTGTTGTTCCCAAAGAGGGTAAACAAGCAACCGATACAGTGTAGAAGGGGGGGTTGAATACACTTTAAACCAATAATCAAATTAATCAAATGTATATTCAATGATCAAACAGAACAATAACTATTATCACTCTCTAATCAAATCAACAGGATGATTTGATATTACAATGATTATAAACTCAACTCTCTCTCTAAACACTCTTGAATCACAAACTAATTGATGATCGAACTTCTCATTAAAACTGATTAACACGAACTCTTGAAAACTCTCTCGAACTTTGAACTTACAAAGTTATCGCAACACACGCGTATCAAGTATCACAAACACACGTACATTTTGCAACTTATGCAGTCTTGCAACTTATGCAGTCGTCGTTGTGTCGCTTCTCTGTTCACGTACACACGTAAGAACATCTATGTAAAACCCATAAGAAGGTTTATACTTATACTTGATATATCTACGAACAAATCCCGTATTAAGGATAGAACTTATCTTTTGTTTAAAACCGTAACAAACTCCTTAATTAGAACATATCTAATTAATTCCGTTTGAAATTTCTATCCAACTAATAGATAGTTTAAATTAGGTTTAGATATCCTAATTTAAATGTCGTAGATATGGAGAGTTTATAACAGAATTTAGAACATACTTAAATTCTGAACTGACTTCTGACGCTAAGCTGACATACTCAGTCTTGACCTTGTCAAGCTAACTTCTTGAATCTTGGGTACTTGAATCTTCAAGTCTTCAAGTCTTCACTCTCAAAACCTACGTCAGCTTAGAAGTCACCGAGCTATCTAGTGCTTACATAGAAAACTCTATATTTGTTTATACGCTGACTACTCAACTTCAGTTGACTAGTCAGTCTACAACAGACTTACATAATTCCTAACTCTTAACCTATCATCTATACATATATATAATTTGTCTCATCAAATCTAATTATTCTAAACATGGGACTAACAATCTCCCCCTATTTGATGGTGGCAAAACATTAAATCAAAGTAGGTATAGTTTAACGGAATTATGTCGAACCACTCTGGAACTGACCAAAGTTAGTTCTTGAAATAAGTATCGAACTGATCCATACTTAATCACATATCTTGAACTTACAAGATATTTATGTTACAAATCTATTATAAGACTTGTATTCCAAGTATTTGGATATACAACTACTTAGATTCTGAACTTATCAGAAGTAATTTAAGTTCTGAACTTACAAAACTTATACAACTGAACATATCAGTTTATAATTGAACATATCAATCATCAGCTTAAACTTACAAAGTTGTCTGTTTGAACATATCAAACATAAAAATAAAAAGTTGAACATATCAAACTTGAGTTTGTATTAATGAACATATGATTTCCATTGTAGCTTAATCTTTTGATTAGCTTCTACACACTTAGTGCTTACAAAATTATAGAACTTATCTTTTTAATCAATAGGATCTCCAACTTCTAACCACATATCATAACATTTAAGTTCCCAAATTGCATCTTTCTTCATAGCATCATTCACAATCTCTTCACTTTCTGGCAGCTCTCTCATCTCAGTTTTTCTTGATATGATTTCTTTATGGAGATGATATCTGAATACTGAGTTATGAATTGAGTCATCACATAGAATTCTCAAGTACAGAATCAATTCCAGATTTGCGAAATGAATATCTGCTACTCTCAAGAAACATTGATTACCTTCCACATCAAGATACAAGAATCCTTCCAAAGGTTGAGTGATATAAGTGTTTGCTCTGAATTCAACTCCCTTTGGAACTTGTAAATCGATGTCTCTTTTAGCTCGCTGGCTTGCTGCTCTAACTCTTGCAGCTTTGCCTCGATTCAGGAAAGTATCAATTTCATCTGCAAGAATCTCACCTAACTGATATATTCTTATGAAGATTGTCTTAAGCATATCAACTATCTCTTGTCTGATTTGACACTTTTTCATCTGCTTGATAGTTGTGGCTACGATCTTCAATTCGGAGAACCCCAACGTGTTAAGACATCTCATATCTAGACCAATTTCTTGTTTGTTGTCTAGTACAAAGTTGATGATTACCAATTCCCCTTTTCTACTCAGTGTAATTGATTCAATCTTGTTATTAAAATGTGTTCTCTTATAACAATGCCTTAGAACCACATCTGAGTAGGGAATTGGGGCAGCTCTAGGTCCAGAATAGTCAGCTTCAGCTTTAGCCTTTTCTCATTGAATTTCAGCTTGTCGTTGCTGCTCTTTTATTTTCTCCACTGTTATGCCTTGTTCTTTAGCCATCTCTTGTAACATTTTCTCAGCAAGTATGTCACTGGCTTTTTGTGCTTTATCAGCTTCATCACTTGAGTCATATTCATGTGCAACTAGTTAAGCTTTGCCCTGTTGCTCTGGCTCAGGCTCAGCAATGATGACTTTTCTTCTCTTTGCTATAGGCATAACACTTCTTTTCTTTCTTTTTACCATCTCAAACACCTTATTCTTCCCTTTATCTATTTGTGAAGTCGGAACAGACTCATCTTCAACAAATTTTGACATTTCAGCTTGAGGAAGGTTGGTATGAACAACTTGAGATGTTTCTTCATGTGAAGTTTCTGGTTGAGCTTGTGAAGTTGTGGTAATTTGGACTGTTGTAGCCTGTTGTTGTTGACAAGGCTGATCTACAGTACTCATGAACTGATCATGAGCTTGTTCCTCAAATTCTACTTCCTCCGTATGCTCCCCCTCAACCTTATCGTCACACTTCTTTGATTCTTCCTCCCCCTTTTTGTCATCATCAATAGGGGAGGGTCTGAACATGAGCACGAAGCTTTCTAAGTTGGCTACTGACGTTGATAAATCATTAAGTTTGCGCATTAACTTGGCTTTGTTAGCTTTCCTCTTTTTATGCAAGAGCTCAAACTTATATATGTCATAATGACTTGAGCATCGTTGCTCATCAGCTTAGGCTACTCTGATCTCTGCCTTACCTCAAAGTCCTCCTGTCCAGTGGAGGAGTTTATTTCAACCATAGGAGTGGCTCTTGAGTTTTCCTTAATAGGTAAGGATGTGGGTCCCATATCCAAAGGTTGGTACTGACCTATGGAATCAAGGGGGCCAGAATGGAGACCTTGTAAACCTTCCTGGTGTATGAAAGGTTCATTGACAGGTCGTGCTAGAGTGTGTAAGAATGAAAGTGAAGAATGAACAATTTCGTGAGGTATGGTAGTGGGGTGAGCTAGGCTTAGTGGTGAGGAGGGGGGTATTTGAGCCTAGGGATTGGTCAGTATTTCAATGTTACCTTCATGGGGCTATGAAGGCACAGAAGTAGGCTCTCCCATGGTACTAGTAAGTATGGGCTGAGTAGACACCATACCCGGTTTAGGCTTAAGGGTTGAACTGAGCCTAGAGGTTGGCACCTTAAGAGAAGGTGTCTCCCCCTCAGCTCCTGTTGGAAGAGCTATCAATGTGATATCGACTCCGGAGTCCTTTTGAGGTGAAGGACCACCTTTGGCAGTTTTCCTTGTATAGGTGTAGGATATATCCTTGGAGAAGTAAAAGAGAGAGAAGGAGATAAGGGTTGTGAAATTTTACCTGCTGCATCTAGCAGTGGAGACTCAGAGCTAGGAAACAGACTCCTTTGCTCTGAACTCGAAGTGGTGGATGAAATTATTTGAGCACTGGGTCTGAGCTGAGTCCTAGATTGATCATCTTGAGGGGACTCAGCCTCAGAACCAACATCGTCACTCACTTCTGCTACAGCTTCCTCCTCTATCTCAGCTTCACTTGACTCAGGAGTCGGAAGCTGTACATACACCCTCATCTGAGTACTCATTGTAGGGTGCCGAGGGAAAATATCATGGGTGAACATTCTGTAGCTGAGAACAGGAGTAGGAATTGACTCATATTGAGCAGTATATCTTCTACCCAATCTGTCCTCGATGACCGTGGATATAAATCTTGCGAAGGGCACAATGGTGTCCCTTATGTTCTTTGTTACCAATGACTTGAATGCCTCAAAGATCAACTCAGCGTAATCCACTCGTCGATCATAAAATAAATTGTATAATAGGTGCATTTCAAAGTCATTCACATTATCCAGGCCACCCACCTTGTATCCAAGGGAATGAACCACAGTAGATACAATAAATCCCCATGCCGTCTGGAAAACAGATTTCCTTATGACGCCAATAACTTGAGGATGACCCATTAAGGGTAAAATGCTTCGTGATGTTTCCCTAGAAACCGTCGCTTCATACTGATTATGAATCGGGAGATGAAGAATTCGGTGGAGACAATTTGCATCGACTTCTATCGCCACTTGTCCACTTAGTACTGTACCCCGTATAACCGGTTGAGTTGCATCCAGTTTACACGTATACCAGAATTCCGTGATAAGTTAAGGGATGAGCATAGCAGGTCCATGAAGAAATGCATGTGCCAGGGGTCCCTTGCGAATGTAGGACACGCACTCCTCATATCCCCTGCCAATTTTAGACTTTGGAATGTCGGTACAGGCGATGACGTTGTTTTGTTTATAGGTGGGAGTGCGTTGTTCTTGAAATTTCCACCACGAATCATTTGTTCAGTTAGATTCAGAGTATGCCCCTCCATTCAAGTCGAACTTATCGTATTGGATTGCACTTAGTAACAATAAGGATTAGCACTGAGCAATGAACTTGGCACACAGCAACGTTAGGGTCTAAGAGATAAGGATATTTTGGAAGTTTAAAAAAAAATATGATGAAAAATCTCTCTTATTTATGCCTTTTCAATGTGAGAGAAAAGTTACCGTTATCGAAGGGTAATAAATATGACCGTTACCGTAAAAACTTCTACGCAGGTTGTTATAACGGCTAAATTTATTATAAGTTACCCAAACTCACACTATTACATTGAAATGATATTTTATGAAAAAAATATATCAGAAAAAAAAATTCTGAACGAATGATGTATATTTACGAGACACACCGTAAATATTTTGGAATTACCATATTGTTGGACATATCATTTGTTAGGACTAACCTAGACATGTGGAACTGACCACACATTGGAACGAAATACTCAGCTGATCCTGAGTGTTCAACTTAGATGGAGTACTCAGCTGATCCTGAATGTTCAGCTTAGATGAAGTACTCAGCTGATCCTGAATGTTCAGCTTAGATGAAGCACTCAGCTTCAGATTTAGCACTCAGCTCAGATTGAGCACTCAGCTCAGATTTTGACACTAAGTCAAATGTAGCACTTAGCAAAAATTTAACAGAGATAAAGAGTGGAACATACCGATTAAGGGTTGAGCATGCCAAGTTTACCAAGTAGAGTTGTAAATCTTGTGCCTTCAATTGGTTTAGTGAAGATATCCGCAAGCTGATCTTCAGTCTCAATGAAGACTAACTCTATCTTTCCCTTTTCTACAATATCTCTGATAAAGTGATGTCTTATCTCAATGTGTTTGGTTCTTGAGTGAAACACTAGGTTGTGTGTGATGGCAATAGCACTTTGATTGTCACAAAATATGGGAGTCTTTGAATAATGCAAATCAAAGTCCTTACGTTGATGCTGCATCCACAGTATTTGAGCACAACAGCTCCCTGCAGCTACATATTCAGCTTCAGCTGTTGAAATTGCCACTGAGTTTTGTTTCTTGCTCGTCCAACTAACTAATTTTCCACCCAAAAGTTGACATCCTCCAGTAGTACTCTTTCTATCAAGACCACATCCTGCGAAGTCTGAATCAGATTACCCTATCAGCTCAAATCCTGATCCTTTGGGATACCACAAACCTAAGTTAGGTGTTCCCTTCAGATATTTGAGTATTCTTTTAACAGCTAGCAAGTGGGATTCATTTGGATCAGCCTGATATCGTGCACAAACACATGTAGTAAACATTATATCAGGTCTGCGTGCTGTTAAATGGAGTAATGAACCTATCATTCGTCTAATGTAGTCTGACATACAGATTTTCCACTTGACATTGTGAAACATTGGAGACTTTGCGGGATGGCTTGAGTCTAATCCATATTTCTTAATTAGATCAAAGACATACTTGCTCTGATTAATAAATATATCATCTTCTTTCGGATAGATTTGAAGTCCCAAAAAGTACGTCATCTCACCCATCATGCTCATTCTGTATTGATTAGACATTATCTTGGAGAACCAATCACACAGACCTTGGTTTGTTGAACCTAATATAATGTCATCGACATAGATTTAAACTAGAATGATATGTCCATTTCTCTTTCTTATGAATAGTGTTTTGTCAATGCTTCCTCTAACAAAATTATTTGAGAGCAAATAGGTGGACAGTGTATCATACCAGGCTCTTGGAGCTTGCCTGAGTCCATACAAAGCCTTGTCTAACTTATAGACATAATCTGGATGTTTAGAGTCAATAAAACCAGGGGGGTTTTTTCACATAGACCTCCTCCTGTAGTGCTCCATTTAGGAATACACTTTTCACATCCATTTGATACACTTTAAAGTTTTTGAAGGCTACATAGGCTAGAAACAACCTTATAGCTTCAATCCTTGCAACAGGGGCAAAGGTCTCTTCATAATCAATATCTTCTTCTTGTCAATACCCCTGAGCTACTAGCCTTGCCTTGTTTCTGATCACTACTCCATCCTTGTCCATTTTATTTCTATAGACCCACTTAGGGCATATGATTGTTTTTCCTTTGGGTGCAGGGACAAGGGTCCATACCTTATTTCTTTGAAGTTCTGTCATCTCCTCTTGCATAGCCTCAGTCCAATCTTCATCTTTTAGAGCCTCTTTAGTCTTCTTTGGTTCCATTTGAGATAGAAAACTAGAGTAGGCAGCATAATTTGCATTTGCCTTATATCTAGTTAACACACCATCTTCAATGTTTCCAATGACATCGTCAAGAGAATGATCTTTTAATACTTTGAAGGTTGTAGTGGGAGACTGAGGTTCTGGGTCTGAGTCAGAGGAGTGTCTCTCAGGCTGAATAGGACTTACTTCTTCAGTCTGAGTAGGAATTGGAAGATCACTTAAATCTTCAATCTGACATGTACCTGATGATTCACCGAGACTATCAGGCTGATTATCTTCAATATTGATAATTTCTTTCGATGATACACCTTTATCAGATTTACTATCATCATCATCATCAGAATCATCCATAACATATATGGGATTTGATGTGAGATCCTCTTTGCTCCTCTCAAGCTCACTCAAACTAACCGGGTCAGCTTGAGCTTTGTTAATTCATCAATACTTGTCTCATCAAACGTAACATGTACTGACTCTTCAATTACCTTTCTTTTAAGATTCAAGACTCTGTAAGCTTTGGATATTGAAGAATATCCAACAAATATCCCTTGATCAGCTTTGGGTTCCAACTTATGTAGCTGATCTCTTTGGTTTAGCACATAGCATGTTGAACCAAAAATGTGGAAATATCCAATGTTGGGTTTTCTGCATGATACATCTCGTAAGGTGTTTTACCATGTCTTTTAACTATAATCGATCTATTCATAGCAGGCTGTACTTACTGCTTCTGCCTAGAAGTTCAGCTTGAGCTTTGCCTCACATAGAATGGTTCTGGCAGCTTCAATTAAGGTGCTATTTCTCCTCTCAGTAACTCCATTTTGTTGTGGAGTTCTTACAGATGAGAAAATTTGGATAATTCCTTTTTCTTCACAGAAGCCTTCAAGGGTTGAGTTTCTAAACTCAGTCCCATGATCACTTATGAGTTGTTTAAGAGACTTACCATTTTGCAACTCTTCTTGTCTTATGAAGATGATTAACTCATATGCAGCTTCACTTTTGGCTTTTAAGAAGACTATCCAAGTGAATCTTGTGAACTCATCAACAATCACTAGAGTATACTTTTTGCCACATATGTGTGGGGTGCTAATAGGTCCAAATAGGTCCAAGTGTAACATATGCAATGGTTCTATAATTGAAAATTTTTGTTTGGACTTGAAGGATCCCTTATGGTGTTTTCCTATTTCACAAGCTGAGCAGAGTTTGTCTTTAGAAAATGTGATCTTAGGTAGACCAGAGACTAATTCTTTGCTAGACAATTTGTTGATATTTTTGAAATTTAAATGTGATAGTCTTTTGTGCCATATCCAACTCAGCTTGGGAGTTAAGTCAGAATACAAGCAGGTTTCAGTTGAAGGATCTGCGGAGCCAAGATCTAACAAATAGATATCTCTATCTCTTTTTGCCATTAATATTGGTTTTCCCTTCTTATCATAAATTGTTCCTGCATACTTTCTGAAGGTGACTTCATAATCCTAATCACACAGTTGACTGATACTTATCATATTGTGTTTAAGGCCTTCAACATATGCTACCTTTTTGAAAGTGACTTTTCCAGCAGTTATCTTTCCATAACCTTTAGTCCTTCCTTGATAATTATCCCCAAATGTCACCTTGGGTCCTTCATTGTTCTGGAATTCACTTAGAATCCCCTTGCTTCCTGTCATGTGCCTTGAGCATCCACTATCTAGATACCACTTGTAGGATCCCTGCACATGATCAACTAAACATATTAGTTTCTTTTTAGAACCCACTTTTTGGTGGTTCTGAGGATGAGCACTTAGCTGATCCTTTAGAGTTCGACTGATTAGCTCAAACAGATTCTTGGTCTGTTTTGGACTGATCATCCTTTTCATCTAAGATTGGTACTTACACAATCTTTGGCTTCATGACCTCTATCACCACACTTATAACATTTTCTTCAAAAGATGGGTGTTTGGGTGATTTCTTTGAGTTTTCAACCATTAAATTTCGATTCAGTTTTAGGGTCATACGATGTAGATAACCTTTCAATCCTTTTAGACAGTTTGTCTACTTGGTTTTCACTGACTTTGGACTTACCTTTGTAAGCTTTATGGTTACCCTTATTTGGTGTAGTCTAACTTACAGACAACATCCTGTTCTTAGACATCCTTTCATATTTGGCCTGAGAGTTATGTCTTTTTGAGTTGACGTGAGATATTCTGTCAAAAACAGTTGTTCTCACAGGATTGTAATCCAATCTTTTGAAAACTTACTTACAGTTTTTGTTGGATCTGGAACATTCAGCTTGATGGTTTGTATGAATAACCTATGGACCTTGGGTTGGTCTCACAAACTTATTGGTTTTGACCTGTTTCCCTTCCTTGTTCCTTAAGAATGTTCTTGGGAGTATGTCATCTGGTTTTATCGTTTTGTCTTCAAGACTGACTTGATCTTCTGATGATTTCATCAGCAGCAGCATTATAATCTCCCCCTAGCACTACTTTTACTTGATTTGGTATCTGCTGGTTAATACATCTTTCTGCTTCTCTTGATGACTTACACCAAGATTCACAGGTTTTTCTTAGATTGTCAGCTTGTTCTTTTGATTCTTGTAGCTCTTCATTTAGAAGTTTTTTTATATGAAGCTGACATTCATAATCACTTTGAATCTTTTTACCCGCATTTAAGAGAGTTTCAGAGTGTTTAAGTTCATCTTTTAATTTTGAAATTTTAGTTTTCAAACTAGATTGAACTGTGAGAGAGGTTTTGAAGTCATTCAACAGATAGTTGAACATAAGACATTTTTGTTCATCAGTGTAAGAGCTAAAGTTATTTACCTTGTACACTGAGGCAGGATCCCAGTTACTGGTTTGTTTACTCAGCTTAGCCGCTTCTGCTAGATCCTCATCAAAGGAACTGTCTTCTAACTCATAGTTAACTTGTTCCTCTTCATCCTCAATGGCCATCAAACACCTGTTTGGCTCATCATCATCTGAAGTAGATGATTCAGTATCCCAAGTCTCAACAAGAAGACCTTTGGTGTTTTCATCTGCCTTGCCTTTGAGTCGTTGATATTTCTTCTTATATTTAACAGCTTTGTAGGCATTCTTGTCAGCTACTGACGCTGATTCTCCCTTCTTAACTCTGCACTCAGCAGCTATGTGTCCTATCCTTTGACAGTTATAGCACTTAGCTTTCTTAAGATCAAAAGTAGACTTACCACTTTTGCTTCTGTCAGATTGACCCCTTCCTCTTCTGAACTTTCTAATGTTTCTTGCTATCATTGCCATTTGTTTAGTAAGAGCATCCATCTCTTCATCATCTGAAGCGGAGTTAAGACTTACTTCCTCAGATTCAGATTCAGAGTCAGTCTCAACTTGAGACTTTTTAGATCCCTTCTTTTTCTTCTCAGCAATTAATGCAGATCCAGCATTATAGATGGATTCTTTTAGTTGTTGCTGGGCCACTTTCTTCTGTTCCATGATCTGTCGATGATTTAAAAGGAAACCATAGATAGATCTGAGATCATATTTTCATAAGGTTCCTCTAGCATGAAGTGCAATGGTGATCTCATTGAATTGTTCTGGTAACACATCCAAGAACTTGAGTACCAACTCATTCTCATCATTCTTGACACCTACCAAGATCAGATCATTTATCAAGCATTGAAATCTGGTAAACAAATCTGCAAGAGTTTCATTCTTTTTAGCAAAGATAGTTTCATAAGAACGACTCGGATTTGTCTTCTTATGTTGCTTGACCAAGTCAGTGCCTTCATACGTAAAACTGATAGTATCCCACATCTCTTTTGCAGTTTGGAACCCTACCACAGTATGCAGAAGAGGATTTTTCAAAGCATTTGCTATAATGCTCTGTGCCTTGTCATCAAGGTTGAACAGTTTACGATCATCCTCAGTCCAAGATACTTCAGGCTTGGGAGTTTATCCGGAAGGAACAGTTTTGTCAGTGGCAGTAATATGGATCATTGGTATGATTGGGTCATCTTGAATCACGGTACTCATCCTATGATCCACGGACTTCAGATATAGCATGGCTCTAAACTTCCACATAGGATAGTCAGTGCCATCAAAAATAGGACACCCTTTTGCCGCCATTGTTGGTATATGACTTGAATGCTTGCTAATTGACATCTTAACCTCTTGACAGCGGATCTTGATCTCCAACTTATGAAGAAACTTGCTCTGATACCAATTGTTGGTCCCAAAGAGGGTGAACAAGCAACCTGTAACAGCCGTGGTTTCCAGAAATTGAGATTTACAAAAAAAACTTTTTCTACTCAATCAGATTCATCGTAATGGAAGACTTTTTAAACATAATATTGATTAAAATAGATAAACCATTTTAAACATTCATTAAACAAAACCACCGTTACGTCTCAAACACATCATTGTTTTAACTTTGTTCATTACACAACCACAAGTTGATACTGAGTATCATCATAACAAAAGAAAACTATCCAAAAGCCCCCGTCTCACAAGGCCACACACCTAAGCAACCTGCACGAGCACAAGACGTATTTCAAAGAAACAAGTGTCAGCTTTCACCTCGTGAGTCAGCTTAATTATCATCTCAAAATCATCATTTAAAACATTCGCAAACATATTTAGGTTAAGGCATTATATCCCAAACCGTAACTTGACCCACCCGCATAGCATCGTAAATCCCCAGCTGGTCAAGTTTCTTCATAAAACATCATATAACATCATTTAAATCATCATGATCATCTTTTAACTTCGTTAGCATCTTAAGAATCACAAATCATCCTATTGGGGTCTATCAAGACTATCATTAACATCACTACCCCAAACATCGCATGCGTGCCTGGCAACCACTAAGGTTCCAAGATCCGTCCGCAAAAGATACCATATGCGTGCCTAGCAACTACTAAGTCCAAGGTCCGTCCGCATTGGCAAAAGTTCACTAAGCATGTCCAGCATGTATGGTACAAGGAAGGGCGCGACTCCCACTTGTAGACATACTCCCGTAATTTGTCCGCTATAGTTACTCCGACACAAGTCGTTCAGGCAAAAGTACCAACGGTGCCCCCAACCACTGGGCCCTCCTCTCACCCACGTGATGTTTTGCACATGACCCTATCTCTGTGGTCAATATATCACTCCAGTGTATAAATACACCATGTGTTGCAAAAGTTATCTAGAAACCCGGCAACCCAACATCTCATTCCTAGCATATCCTAGAAGGCACACTTTTCCTACTAGGCATAATTATTTCATCTCTGTGTATAGCTACCCCTTCCCAAATCGTCATGTACATCATAAACATCATATCATTTATCTATAAGCATATATGCATGCGTCAAATTCATCGCATAAATCAATTGTATATCATCATTTAATAAACGAGAATGCATTAGGAAAGATCAGAAATCTACCATAAATATTTATACAGCTATATCATCTTAAAACTCGTTAATAATATCAAAACAAATTTTGTCTATATGCTCGGTTTTGTAAAACAACTAAACCCACCTTAGTCTGGACAACGAAACGTACGGTCTCAAAACGAATAACAACGCTCACGAATCAACCAGACCGCAAAACGGAACACCGCGATCAACCTACGAAGGTTACTACATGAGAAACACGATCTCATAATCTTAAACAAGTCGGATCTTGCCCAAAAAACCAAAACACGGCAAT
Source organism: Dittrichia graveolens (assembly GCA_038502395.1). Classification (NCBI taxonomy): domain Eukaryota; kingdom Viridiplantae; phylum Streptophyta; class Magnoliopsida; order Asterales; family Asteraceae; genus Dittrichia; species Dittrichia graveolens. The sequence goes on along the minus strand of JARJIL010000009.1, from coordinate 44,116,832 downwards.
GAATAAACCCCGACTAAAGATTTACGCATCACGAGCTCAGAAACTTCATAAAAATGCATATAAACGACATGCACGCGGTCCAAAACGCTAAATAACCGAAATAGAATCATAAGATTAGAGAAATGTACCTCTCGGGTTCACCCACGCGTAACTATGGTCAAAAGAACGCCCGGAATCGAATCTCCAATCTTCCCGAGCCTTAGATACGAGCCCCAAACGAATCTCGACACTCCTATACGACCACACACTCGGGTTTTCTCTAAAAATTGATAGAGTAACGACTTGGTTGAGAGTTTTGTGAGAAAATCGGCTGAAATGAACTTGTATATATAGGCCCAGAATTTCTGCCAACGTGTGGCGTCGCAACATATGGACGCGTCGCGTCGCGATGTTTCTGACACACGCCATCAGTCTGCCACATGCCATCGCCTAACACACGCCATCGCCCGACACACACTACCGACACGTGTCCAGCTGCCCCGACGCGTCGCGTCGCGACCCCGGTCATTTCAGATTTTTCATTTCTTTTATTTTATTTCCCTTCTTTTCTCTTACTTTAATATTTTATTCCACTAATAATAATATTCCTTAATTATCATAATAATTAAATAAACACCATATAATATTATTTATTTCTCCATAAAATAATATTACAATATTTCTTAAAATTTCGGTCGTTACAATTCTCCCTTCCTTAAAAAGATTCCGTCCTCGGAATCGGCTAAACAAAAAGCTGGGGATATCTAATCTTCATTTCTTCTTCGGTCTCCCACGTCATATCCCCTCCATGTTTGTTCCTCCACTGAATCTTCACGAGCTTGACTCGTTTCTTTCTTAACTGCCTGACCTTGTTGTCCAAGATTGCCACTGGTTCTTCAATTAACCTCTTGCTATTGTCTACTCGTAACTCCTCTAACGGCAAAATGCTTGGTTCCTCAGCCAAACATTTACGTAGATAACATACGTGAAACACATCATGTATTCCCTCCAAAGTCGGTGGTAACTCCAACTTGTAGGCTTGGTCTCCAACTTTCTTCACAATCATCAACGGACTAATGAACCGTGGACCAAGCTTGCCTCGCTTACCAAAACGTATGATCCCTTTCCATGGAGAGACTTTTAGCATTACCTTTTCACCAACCTCAAACACTTTCGGTCGGTGCTTTCGATCCGAATACTTCTTTTGTCTTTCTCTCGCTATTCGGAGTCGATTCCATGCTACCGCCACTTTCTCTACTGTCAACTGCACCATGTCGATACTTGAGTGATACGTATTGTTATACGTGAACTCCACCAATGCAAGGTGAGAATCCCAACTCCCACTGTATTCAATCACACATGCTCTCAACATGTCTTCGAGCGTCTGAATAGTTCTCTCACTTTGCCCATCTGTCTGCGGGTGATAGGCTGTGCTCAAATGCACTTTCGTTCCTAATTCCTCTTGCAACTTCTTCCAGAATCTAGAAACAAATCGACTATCTCGGTCCGAAACAATGGATAATGGGACTCCATGTCTCGTAACCACCTCACGCACATACAACTTTGCTAGGTTTTCTAGCTTTTCCATCTCTTTGGTTGCAAGGAAATGTGCACTCTTGGTCAGACGATCGACAATAACCCAAATCATATCATTGCTTTTCGTAGTCTTGGACAATTTCGTAACAAAATCCATTGTGATCTTATCCCATTTCCACTCAGGTATCTCCAATTGTTGCAATTCTCCGTAGGGCTTTTGATGTTCCGCCTTAACTTGCAAACAAGTGACACATTTCGACACATAAGTAGCCACATCCGTCTTCATACCGGGCCACCAGTATCTCGGTTTTAGGTCCAAGTACATCTTTGTACTCCCAGGGTGTATCTAATACTTCGATCTATGGGCATCTCGTAGCAACACCTCACGGACTCCCCCAACCTTGGGAACCCAAACACGTCCCTGGAAATTCTTGAGACCATGGCTATTCTCACCAAGACTTGTTTGTTGCTTCACCATCACTTCACCCTTTAAGTTTTCCTCTTTCAAGCCCTGGATTTGAGCCGCCCGAATCTCATCAACCCAATCCTGTACAACCACCATACTCATAGATTTCAATCGGTAAGCAGATCTAGGCTCCTTCCGACTTAAGACATCGGCCACTACATTGGCCTTTCCCGGATGATAACTGATTTCACAGTCATAGTCGGTCAACAACTCCATCCATCGCCGTTATCTCATATTCAATTCCTTTTGATCTCGAATATGTTGCAAGCTCTTATGATCAGTAAAGATCGTACAATGAGTACCATACAAGTAATGCCGCCACAACTTAAGAAAAAAGATAACTGCCGCTAGCTCTAAGTCGTATATGGGATAATTCTTTTCCGCATCCTTTAGTTGTCTGGAGGCATACGTAATAACCTTCCCTCGATGCATGAGAACACATCCTAAACTAAAGTAAGACACATCGCTGTATACCACAAAATCCTCGTTGCCCTCTGCTAAGAAGAGTATCGGCACTTCACATAAACACTTCTTCAAAGTTTGGAAGGCACTCTCTTGCTTCTCCGTCCACACAAACAATTCCGTCTTTCGAGTCAACCTCGTCATTGGCGATGCTATCTTCGAGAAATCCTTTATGGACCTTCTATAATAACCTGCCAAGCCAAGAAAACTACGAATCTCGGTTGGGGTTTTAGGAATTTCCCACTTCTTTATCGACTCGATCTTTGCTGGGTCTACCTTTATCCCCTCCATTTCCACGATGTGACCCAAAAAGTGTACTTCTTTTAGCCAAAACTGCACACTTTGAGAATTTGGCGTAAAGCTTCTCTTCACGTAAAGTCTCCAATACCTCTCTCAAATGTCGCCTATGGTCATCCGCACTCTTGAAGTACACCAAGATATCATCAATAAACACTATCACTGATTTGTCAAGATACTGCCTACACACCCGATTCATCAAATGCATGAAGACTGCTAGTGCATTCGCCTAACCGAACGGCATAACTAGAAATTCGTAATGACCATAACGAGTACGAAAAGCCGTCTTTGGTACATCACCCTCTTTCACTCGCACTTGGTGATAACCCGATCGCAAATCTATCTTTGAAAAGTGACTAGCACCCTGCAATTGATCGAACAAGTCATCTATTCTTGGAAGTGGGTACTTGTTCTTCATCGTCAACTTATTCAATTCTCTATAGTCGATACACATCCTCATCGACCCATCCCTCTTCGTTACAAATAGGACCGGAGCTCCCCAAGGTGAAGAACTCGGCCTAATGAATCCCTTTTCTAGCAACTCTTTCAATTGCGTCATTATCTCTTTCATCTCAGAGGGAGCCAATCGATATGGTGCTTTAGCAACTGGTGCAGTACCTGGAACCAATTCAATTTGAAATTCCACCTCTCTTGGCGGCGGTAATTCCGGAAGATCATCTGGAAAGACATCGGGATATTCATTCACCACCTCTACCTCCGCCAACACACTCTTTTTCTTCGCCGAATCCACCACATGAGCTAAGAACGTAGCGCACCCCTTCGCTAGACACTTTCAAGCCTTAAGGACCGATATCATCGCTATGTTCCCCGTACATCGTTCTCCATAGGCGATAGCATGACCACCTAATGGAAGAGGAACTCGGACCAACTTCTTAGAGCACACGATTTCAGCTCCATGCGCGGACATCCAATCCATCCCAATCACTACATTGAATCTCTCGATTCCTAACGAAATAAGCGTCAAAGGGAAAGTAGTGCCATAAATATCAATCGTACAATCGTCGTATTTCTCACTCATTGTAATCGGTTCCCCGACTGCTATTTTGATCTCTAAAGCGTGTTCTAAAGAGCTACGAGGCACATTCAATTGATCACAGAATCTAAAGAACACTACAGACCTACTAGAACCCGAATAGAAAAATACAACAGCAGGTAAAGAGTTAATCATAATAGTTCCGAAAATCACGTCATCGTCTTGGCGTGCCTCTTTGGTTGTCATCTGATAAGCACGGCCGGTTGCTTTCGGGGTTGGCTTATTTCCTACTTCCTCGATCTTCTTCTTCGGGTTTGGGAATTGCGTACTGATATGCCCCATTTCCCTACAGTTGTAGCACATGGGCTTCTCGCTTTTGCAGTTCACTGCCTTATGCTCCATCTTTCCGCATCGACGGCAACTCATCGTCTCTGCAGTGCACGGACCACTGTGGCTTGAGTGGCATGTTGTGCAATACCCTGTCTTTCCTTGTTTCTCCCCTTTCTTGTTGCTGCCACTCGAGAACTTCTTCTTGTTGGAGGACCCAGATGGCCCTTCCCACTTTCTCTTTTCTCCCACCACCCCCTCACTCTTCTCTCTCAGTTTCAAATCATGCTCGATCCTTTCTGCCTCAGCCATCGCATCACCCAAATTGGGCCTCAATCTCACCGTCCCACGGTATTCATATGGAAAACCCTCCACATACTGGTTTACCGTTGAAACATCATCATAGCAGTACCTCTTGGCAAACTGCATCCTTTCAGAAAAAGTAGAGTTATACTTGGCAATCGTCATGGTGCCCTTTTTCAGATCCAAAAACTCTCTTTCCACGCGTTGTCTAGCCCCCAAATTACAGAAACGGTTCTGTAACTTTTCATTGAACATTTCCCAAGTAAGGATCCTCCTTGTTACTGTTGATAGTGAACCTTCAATAGAATCCCACCACTCTAAAGCTTCTTTCTCCAACACACGGATCGCAAAACTGACCCGCTGTTCCTCAGTAAACACACCAGAGTTGTATGTTTGTTCTATCTTACGGATCCAGCGTATGCAGTCGAGGGGATCGGTCCCTCCCGCATACTTAGGTGGTTTGCACTCGCTGAATATCCTATAGGTGCTTCCCACTCGGTACAGTGCACCTTCATTTCGGCCACCTAGACCCGCTTGATCATCCTCGTCGTCATCTCCTTCCTCAGGCGTGATTGCCTTTTTCCCAAGGATTCCCGCCTCACGCATTGCTTGCTTCATTTCGTTTAGCTCCTTCGTTTGCTTTTTCAGAGCCTCATCATTTCCTTCAACACTCTCTCCAACTCAGCCACGCGGATCATACTACTGGTGCTGTGTGCACTACGACTACTATGCACCGACGCAGTTCTAGGAGGTGATGGAACTCGCTCACTTTCCGTTTCTCCTTCACCCAGAATTCTGAATGATCCCTCCGCATTGGCCTGCTCCCCTTGATTCATCACTTGCTTCCCGTTTCCTCTCCTCGTTTCCACCATTCTATGCGTAAGGAAGTCGAGTAAAAGTAAAAATCTATAATCATCACAAGGAAAAGAGCTACCTAACAAGCGACTCTCGCACACACATCCCCACCCAGTCATCCTATAAGAGCTAAGTTGTGAGTCTAAGCACCGGACTCAGTACTCAGATCTCTCACAACACAGCTCTAATACCAACTTGTAACAGCCGTGGATTCTAGAAATTCAGATTTACAAAAAAACATTTTCTACACAATCAGATTCATCGCAACGGAAGACTTTTTAAACATCATATTGATTAAAATAGATAAACCATTTTAAACATTCATTAAACAAAACCACCGTTACGTCTCAAACACATCATTGTTTTAACATTATTCATTACAAAACCACAAGTTGATACTGAGTATCATCATAACAAAAGAAAACTACACAAAAGCCCCCGTCTCACAAGGCCACACACCTAAGCAACCTGCATGAGCACAAGACGTATTTCAAAGAAACAAGTGTCAGCTTTCGCCTCGTGAGTCAGCTTAGTTATCATCTCAATATCATCATTTAAAACATTCGCAAACATATTTAGGTTTATATCCCAAACCGTAAATTGACCCACCCGCATATCATCGTAAATCCCCACCTCGTCAAGTATCATCATAAAACATCATATAACATCATTTAAATCATCATGATCATCTTTTAACTTCGTTAGCATCTTAAGCATCACAAATCATGCTATTGGGGTCTATCAAGACTATCGTTAACATCCCTACCCCAAACATCGCATGCGTGCCTGGCAACCGCTAAGGTTCCAAGATCCGTCCGCAAAAGATACCATATGCGTGCCTAGCAACTACTAAGTCCAAGGTCCGTCCGCATTGGAAAAAGTTCACTAAGCGTGTCCAGCAAGTATGGTACAAGGAAGGGCGCGACTCCCACTTGTACAGACACTCCCGTAATCCGTCCGCTATAGTTACTCTGACAAAAGTCGTTCAGGCAAAAGTACAAATGGTGCCCCCAACCACCGGACCCTCCTCTCACCCACGTGACATTTTGCACATGACCCTATCTCTGTGGTCAATACATCACTCTAGTGTATAAATACACCATGTGTTGCCAAAGTGATCTAGAAACCCGGCAACCCAACATCTCATTGCTAGCATATCCTAGAAGGCACACTTTTCCTACTAGGCATAATTATTTCATCTCTAAGTATAGCTACCCCTTCCCAAATCGTCATGTACATCATAAACATCATATCATATATCTATAAGCATATATGCATGCGTCATATTCATCGCATAAATCAATCGTATATCATCATTTAATAAACGAGCATGCATTAGGAAAGATCAGAAATCTACCATAAACATTTATACAACTATATCGTCTTAAAACTCGTTAATAATATCAACACAAATTTTGTCTATATGATCGGTTTTGTAAAACAACTGAACTCACCTTAGTCTGGACAACGAAACCTACGATCTCAAAACGACAAACAACGCTCACGAATCAACCAGACCACAAACCGAAACACCGCGATCAACCAACGAAGGTTAGAGAAATGTACCTCTCGGGTTCACCCACGCGTAATTATGGTCAAAACAACGCCCGGAATCGAATCTTCAATCTTCCCAAGCCTTAGATACGAGCCCCAAACGAATCCCGACACTACTATACGACCACACACTCGGGTTTTCTCTAAAAATTGACAGAGTAATGACTTGGTTGAGAGTATTGTGAGAAAATCGGCTGAAATGAACTTGTATATATAGGCCGAGAATTTCTGCCGACGCGTCGTGTCACGACGTTTCTGACACACGCCATCAGTCTGCCACACGCCATCGCCTGACACACGCCATCGCCCGACACACGCTACCGACAAGTGTCCAGCCGCCCCGACGCGTTGCGTCACGACCCCAGTCATTTCATATTTTTCATTTCTTTTATTTTATTTCCCTTCTTTTCTCTTACTTTAATATTTAATTCCACTAATAATAATATTCCTTAATTATCATAGTAATTAAATAAACACCATATAATATTATTTATTTCTCCATAAAATAATATTACAATATTTCTTAAAATTTCGGTCGTTATACCACCGATACAGTGTAGAAGGGGGGGGGTTGAATACACTTTAAACAAATAATCAAATGTATATTCAATGATCAAACAAAGCAATAACTATTATGACTCTCTAATCAAATCAATAAGATGATTTGATATTACAATGATTATAAACTCAATTCTCTCTCTCTAAACACTCTTCAATCACAAACTAAGTGATGATTGAACTTCTTGTTAAAACTGATTAACAAGAACTCTTGCAAACTCTCTCGAACTTTGAACTTACAAAGTTATCGCAACACACGCGTATCAAGTATCACGAGCACACGTACGTTTTGCAACTTATGCAGTCTTGCAACTTATGTAGTCGTCGTTGTGTCGCTACTCTGTTCACGTACACACGTAAGAACATCTATGTAAAACCCATAAGAAGGTTTATACTTATACTTGATATATCTACGAACAAATCGCATATTAAACATAGAACTTATCTTTTCTTTAAAACCGTAACAAACTCCTTAATTAGAACATATCTAATTAATTTCGTTTGAAATTTCTATCCAACTAATAGATAGTTTAAATTAGGTTTAGATATCCTAATTTAAATGTCGTAGATATGGAGAGTTTATAACAGAATTTAGAACTTACTTAAATTCTGAACTGACTTCTGACGCTGAGCTGACATACTCTGTCTTGACCTTGTCAAGCTGACTTCTTGAATCTTGTGTTCTTGAATCTTCAAGTCTTCACTCTTAAAACCTACCTCAGCTAAGAAGTCACCGAGCTATCTAGTACTTACATAGAAAACTCTATATTTGTTTATACGCTGACTACTCAGCTTCAGCTGACTAGTCAGTCTATAACAGACTTACATAATTCCTAACTCTTAACGTATCATCTATACATATATATAATTTGTCTCATCAAATCTAATTATTCTAAACATGGGACTAGCAGATTGATATATATATTTATGATTTGGATACTAATTTCAGTTTGTTGTGTTCTCAGGAACAGACAAGGCTCAGTAACATTAGATCAATGAGTGGAAAAAGCTGAAAGCTTGAGGTGAGTGGATGTTTACTCACAGGTGATATTAGTTGTATTGGTTTGGTTGCAACTATTGTTGGATAGATTATATATCTGTTGGTTAATGAACTGTGAATGTTAATTGTTGTATTATGTTATATGTATACATGTTGGAAGGGAAGTCAGTTTATGACTGGGCTTATGGGCTGGGTTCATTTGCTATTGGCTAAGCAGTTTCAGGAGCTTGGGATGCATATGTTGCTACTAGAGGATGATACTATGTGACGATAGCAAATGGACTATCGGTAAACCTTTGCTTTGGCCGACATTGGTTGTAGGTTCCTGCAGAACCGCCGGTCTTCCCAGGGTGCTTATTTGTGGTTGCTGATATCATGCGGTTCAGGCTGATATATCTGTTGTGTGTTACTCCATTCACATAGCTTTGTGCTAATCCACCACCTCTCACTCTTTTTACAGGTTGTGGTAAGTCAGCGGCTCGGTTGAGAGTGGTTAGCTTGGGGAGTAATCACCTAGGACTCTGATAATTTATTTGTGATGAGCCATGTTTTGTAATACTGATATTTTGTAAAGAGTGGTTTGTAATTAGTTGTAATGACTTTGGTGTTTACAACGCTTCCGCGGTGTAATTAAAAGTGAAAACTTTTGGAATAAAACTACGGTGTTACAAGTTTGGTATCAGAGCCTTGGTTTGGCAGTGTAGGCACAGTGGAAGTGTTACATTCCAAAATCTTGGCTCGTGGTAGGTTGATTACTCCTTGGGTGTGGGATTAGGGTGAATTGGAGTGTGGAGGAGTTAGTATGTTGTGTACTAACAGATTTATCTACTAAATCGTGAGGTGATGTGATTGTTACAGGTAACAATGGCTGGACATGATTTCTCGACAGGTACCCCTAATGTCCCAACTACTGCTGAGGTTCCTACCGCAACAGTTGAGATTCCAAACAACGCTGGTACATCTGGTACATCGGTTGATCAGAGGGATGAGTACAAAATTAGAGCAGTAGAGGCAGGCTCCTGCAGCACAACCACTAGTTATGCCTGTAACATCATCCACTGTTGCGATACCACCTTTTTTCCCAGTGATTACAACATTTGCAGAGGTTCCTCCGATGTCAATGCCTATACCACCATTTACTCAACTGATGACACAACCCTTCTATTATCCGTTGTTTCCTAAGGGGCCCTATCCGTAAGGATCTGTTCCATAGGGGTCAATGCTACAAGGATCTTATTTGTATCCGTTTACGGGATTTCCACCCGGTATGGGATACAGGAAGCCTGTACTTACAAGCAATTCTTGGATTGTAAACCAGATGAATACCACGGCAGCACGGATCCCAATGTTACTATGAACTAGCTATGGGATACTGCAAGAATCTTGGATGCTTGCAACTGTGAAGATGAGATGCGAGTTTGTTTTGCCACCAGGATGCTCAAAGGCAAAGCAATGGTTTGGTGGGATTGCATTACCACCCACTTGTCGAGAGCCCAAATGGATTCAATCACTTGGAACCAATTTCGGGATAAGTTGTGTGAACAATACTGCAATGCCTTCGAATTTAATAAGATAAGGCAGGAATTCATGGAACTGAAGATAACGAGGAAGATGATAGTGGATGAGTTGATTGAACAATTTAATTCAAAACTGAGGTTTGTAACTCAGTAGGTGCCTGACAAATCTTACCAGGTTCAGCACTTTATTGGGGCATTATTGCTAGAATACAGGAGCACCACGAGATTGGCTGGATCTCTGTCCCAGGCCTTCACCTTAGCAAAATCTGCTGAGGGGGACATCCAGGCCAAAGACAAATAGAGCAAAGACGAGGCGGCTTTGTAGAAGCTGAGGTATGATCAGGCTGGGGGTAGCCAGCAAAAGAAGAAGTGGCAGGGTAACCAATCCCAGGGCAACCAGAATAGAAAGGCACCTATAGGGGATTCGGGGAATAAAGCATAATGGTGCACGAGGTGCAGGTCTTCTCACACTAGGCAGTGTATAACCCAGACTATGCGTTGTGTGAGAGGCCGAACTCACGGGCACGAATCCAAGGATTGTCGGTACCCTCGAAACGTATGCTGGAATTGTCATCTGGAGGGGCATAGGGCAGGTGATTGCCCTACAAGGAGGAGACCCGGGGCTGGGACAGGGTTAGGGACTGGGGCAGGGGTGATTGGGGGCTCGTCTGCAGCAGGAGGGCAGAAAAGGAAGAATCCTCTGACTCTGGAGGGTAGAGCGTTCCGGATGATAGTAGATGATGCTACTGCCGTACATTATGTGATCACCAGTACATTCTTTATGAACTCCTTACCTGCTCGTGTATTATTTTATTCTGGAGCGAATCACTCCATTATTTCTGTAGCATTTTGTGCTAAGTTTAGTTTTCCTACTACTAGTATCTCTGTGCCGAATGATATAGAAGTAGCAGATGGTAAGACAGTGCCTGTTACGACTTCTATGACTGGTGCTGAGATAGATATTGATGGTAAGTGCTTTCATGTATCGTTCCTAATGATGCCATTAGGTAACACCCAAGGTTCGAAAATCCTTTTATTATATTTTAATAGGAGGTGTTATATGTTTATATAAGTTACCCTTATGAGATTAGATGTGTTTTTAAAACTAGAGGGACTTCAAATGTAAGATTATAAGCTAACTTAAGTCTAGGGAGCATTTGTGTAATATAGTAAAACTTGTAGATAAACTTGGTTGCCTTTGTAGTAACCAACACACATACATACATGCTTCCTTAACAAACACAACAGCAAAACCCTCTCACTTCTGGCGATTTAGGACTTGGAAACACAACCATAATATCATTTTGATAGCACCATAATATCCTTGCCTGATAGAGGTATGTGTAGCTTAGTTAGTTTTGATGTTCTTTATGTTCTTATGAGTCAAAGATTGATCACAAGGATCAAAGTGTGTTAAATTGTTGTTTGTTATGTTGTTTAGGTGTTATGGGTGTTGGAAAACACCCTATACATGTTTTTAGATTGATTGGTATTGAATTATATGAGTTTTGGCCGAATTTACAGCTTTTGTCAGTCAGAACTGTGCAGCCCAGGGGAGGGCACGGGTGTACCCAAGGAGGGTACGAGCGTGCCTTTCGCCCCGTGGCAAACCTTAGTTCATCAGGTACCTCCGTGCTTTAAAGCTTAGTCACGAGCGTACCTTAGATAGGCACGGGCGTGACTGCAAGTTAGGTACGCCCATGCCTGGGTCAAGCCCATCCGTGCCTTAGTTGCAGGCACGGGCGTACCTTTGATAGGTACGGCCGTGCCCTAGCATTTTTTAGTGCAGTTTGATTAAGTCAGCAGATGTTAATACATATATTATTGATATTAGGTTGTATAAACAAGTTGTGGACCTATACACTGATCTTTATCGTTTGTGGATCATATCAGATTATATATATATATCAGAAGGTGGGTCTTCTAGACTTCACTTCATATCAGCAGCATGTGTAGTTTCATATCCGATTGTTAACATGCTATGTTATACGTGTGAATATGTAAGCTTACTGCTATGTGCAGTAGGGCTCAGATGCGGTACAGTACTATGACCTATGATGCTGCCCTGGGCCTAGAACAAGAGGCTAGCTTTGATTGCCAGACATGCGTGTATTATCTCTATGTGATTGTATACGTGTGCCCATATGATGTTATGTTTAGATTACTCACTAAGCTCTCGTAGCTTATCAGATACTGTTTTTAAAATATTTTGCAGGATGCAGCAAAGGCAAAGGCAAAGCTCCTGTTTGACTACTTTTCCGTTTTTGAACGATAAACACTTAACGCCCTTTTGTGTAAATATTTAACCTTGACAGTACACTAAGTCTGTACTTGTGGGTTTATCTTTTGATAATAGTATGGTTTTGTATAAAAACGTTTCCGCTTATGTAATCAATTGATTTGAGTGCTTTTATGAAATTATCCTACTTTTATGTCGGTTATTGAAATTGGGGCGTTACAACTTGGTATCAGAGCCACGGTTTGAGAGATCTGGATTGTGTGAAGCACAGTCTAGACTTGAACCATGGTTTTGAAAATTTTGTCAAACTGAAGGCTTGTACTTGCAGCTTAAGATCGGGTGAGGGGTACTTGTAAGAAGATAGTATACCTGGTATAGCTTGTTTAAATAGAATGCCTTAGTATGTATAGAAATACTTTGGTTTAAAGATAAGGTATACCGAGTTGATAGATTTATGAGTATTTAGTTCTTATAGAGGGTGGTGTGATAAAGCTACCTATATCTTAATGCTTTATCTATACTATCAGGATGGTTAACACTAGAGGTTCGCGAGCAACCAATAGACTGGCAGGTGGTCCCAGCCATAGACCAGAGGGTATAGAAACCAGTGTTACTGGCCAGCAGATTCCAATTAAGAATCAAGCGATAGAGAATGAGGGAGCACCGGATCTGAATGAAAGAATAGTGGAGCCTACAGTATAGGAGACAGTGGCAAGAGAAATTAGCCGAGCATTAGAACAGAGAATTCTCTTCATCGTTACCTAGGTGGTTGAGCAGATAAAAGATCAGAATCGTGAAACGATCAGACAAGAGCTGGCAACCAGATTTGCTGCAGGTGGTGAAGGATTTAATCCCCAGCCACAAGTGATTGTACATGATACCCCTAAGATTTGCACGTTCAGAGATTTTTCCGCATCTCAACCTCCGCTGTTTCAGGGGTCTACAGATCCAGTTATCAGTCACAGATGGATCTCAGAGATAGAGGGTGCCTTCCACACATGTTCATGCGCACCTGGGTTTAAAGTGAGGTGTGCTACCAATCAGATGCGTGGCGCTGCAAAAGATTGGTGGGATATGGAGGTGAAGCAGAGGGGTTACACACAGATTGAGACCATGACGTGGGAGCAGTTTAAAGAACTTGTGATAGAGCAGTTCATTCCCCAGTCAGAGATTGACAGTATAGTTGATGAGTTTCACAGATTGAAAATGTACAGGTATATGATGGTACTTAAGCCCAGTGTAAGGGAGTTTATTGACGCCAGTAAGCATCAGACGTTGAAGTCCATGATGGACACGGCCAGAGCAAGAGAGTTGGAACTGCAAAGACAGGATAAAGAGAGGAAGGTGATAGAGAAAGCTGCACCAGCATACAAGAAACAGAGGGTAGAGCCATCAGATAAGAAGGTGGTGCAAAAGACTTATCCGTTATGTCAGAATTGTAAAAAGCATCACTTGGGAGAATGTCGGCTTGGTTCTTCTGCGTGTTATAAGTGTGGTAAGCCAGGTCATGTGGGTAGGGATTGTAAGACTCCGTTGTGGGTATGCTTCAACTATTATCAGCCGGGCCATCAGAGGTCCGAATGCCCGAAATTGCATCAAACGTACAGTCCATCGGATCAAGACCTACTCCAGCCTTACCCCCACTACGAGGTTCTGGGGTGAAAGAAGTTAAGAAGGAAGAAACTTCCAGACCCAAAGGAAGGGCTTTCCAGCTTACAACTGAGGAAGCTAAAACTGAACCATATGTTGTCACATGTACATATCTTGTCAACAATTTGCCTGCTCTTTGCTATTTGATTCTGGTGCAAGTAGATTATTTGTATCTGTGTCTTTCTACAAAAATTTCAACCAAATGTGTGAAAAGTTAGACTCCCCTCTTGAAGTTGACATTGCTGATGATAAAACTGTTTTTGTATCTGATGTGTATAAGCATAATGTGTTAGAAATAGATACATTTAGATTCCCTATTGAACTTATACCCATGACTATGAGAGAATTCCAAGTAGTGGTTAGAATGGATTGGTTAGGTTTTAACCAGGCTACCATTATGTGTGGGCAAAAACTTATACGAGTTCATACCCTAAGTGGGGAAGAACTATCTATATGTGGTGATATAAGAAAGGGAAAGTCAAACGTATGTTCAGTGTGTAGAGCCCGAAAGTATTTGCAACATAGGTATACAACTTTCTTAGCCTATGTGATAGATACGAAATTAGAAAGAGACAGACGAGCCTAGATGATGTAAGAGTAGTATGTGAATACCCTGACGTCTTCCCCGAAGACTTACCGGGTGTGCCACCAGACAGACAAGTTGAGTTCAGGATTGACTTAGCACCGGGAGCTTCATCAATTGCCAGAGCTCCATACAGACTTGCTCTACCAGAGATGCAAGAATTGATGAAACAACTGCAGTAACTGTTAGATAAGGGGTTTATTAGACCCAGTAGTTCTCCCTGGGGTGCTCCAATACTATTCGTTAAGAAGAAGGATGGTACATTTCGTATGTGCATTGACTACCGTGAGCTTAATAAGGTGACCATCAAAAATAAATACCCGTTACCCAAAATAGATGATCTGTTTGATCAGTTACAGGGGGCATCGTGGTTTTCTAAAATAGACTTGAGGTCAGGGTACCACCAGTTAAAAATCAGAAAGGAAGATATTCCAAAGATCGCATTCAGAACCCGATACGGACATTTTGAGTTCGTGGTGATGCCATATGGTCTTACAAATGCACCGGTAGCTTTTATGGATCTGATGAACAGAGTTTGCAGACCGATGTTAGATAAATCGGTGATTGTGTTTATTGACGATATATTGATTTATTCGAAGAATGCGGAGGATCACGAAAGACATCTTTGAGAAGTTTTGGAAACACTGAAAAGAGAACGATTATATGCCAAATTCTCTAAATGTGAATTTTGGATTCAAGAAGTGCAGTTTCTGGGTCATTTGATTAATCAAGATGGGATTAAAGTGGATCCTGTGAAAGTTGATGCTGTGATGAAATGGGAATCGCCAAGGAACCCTACTGAAATGCGAAGTTTTTTGGGATTGGTAGGCTATTACCGGAGATTCATTTAGAATTTTTCTATAATCGTTGTTCCTTTAACTCAGTTGACTAAAAAGAATGTCCAATTTATTTGGGGTAATGAACAACAGTCTGCTTTCTCAACCCTTAAACAGAAGTTATGTGAAGCACCAGTTCTCACTTTACCAGAAGGGGTTGAGGATATGGTAGTATTTTGTGACGCTTCATATCGTGGGTTGGGTTGTGTACTTATGCAGAAAGGCAGAGTTATAGCTTATGCTTCATGGCAGTTGAAGGCACATGAAAGTAATTACCCAACTCATGATTTGGAGTTAGCAGCAGTAGTCTTTGCACTCAAGATATGGAGGCATTATTTATATGGCGTGAGATTTACTATTTATTCAGATCATGAAAGTCTGAAGTATTTCAAAGATCAAAAGAATCTGAACATGAGACAGAGGCATTGGTTAGAATTATTGAAAGATTATGATTGTGATATACTCTATCATTCAGGGAAGGCAAATGTGGTAGCTGACGCTCTGAGCAGAAAGTCAGGAATGGTGCTTGTGAAGAACCAATTTTTAAAGATGACAGTCACGACGCCTATCATTGATGTTATACGAAAAGCTCAACTAGAAGCAATTAGAGATGAAAACCATAATTCTAAAAGAATTAAGGGGTAAGAAGCAAATTTTGTTAAAGACAGTCGTGAGGTATGGACTCGTTATGGTCGTATATGGGTACCGGTCTATGGTGATGCACGTCAGACACTTCTTAGTGAAACTCATAAGTCCATATTCTCTATTCATCCAGGAGCTACAAAAATGTATAAGGACCTGAAGGTCGATTATTGGTGGCCAGGCATGAAACGTGATGTAGCCAGATATGTAGAAAGATGCCTTACTTGTTTACAAGTGAAAGCTAAACACCAGAAACCTCACGGGAAGTTGCAACCGTTAGAAATTCCAGTCTGGAAATGGGAAAACATTACTATGGACCTGATTACCAAATTACCTAGGAACCCACGTGGTTATGATGCTATATGGGTAATTGTAGACAGGTTAACCAAGAGTGCTCATTTTATTCCCATCAAAGAGGCTTATCCTTCACAAAGACTAGCAGATGTTTATGTTAAGGAGATTGTAACTCGCCATGGTGTACCAGTTTCAATAGTATCGGACAGAGATACCAGATTTACTTCTAGATTCTGGAACAAATCTCATGAAGATCTTGGAACTAGATTACATCTCAGCATAGCATATCATCCTTAGACAGATGGCCAAAGTGAAAGAACTATTCAGACTCTAAAATATATGCTGCGGGCATGTGCTATTGATTTCGGGGGAAGCTGAGATTCGTATTTTCCTTTAGCAGAGTTTTTGTATAATAACAACTATCATTCCAGTATCGGGATGCCCCCATATGAAATGCTTTATGGTAGAAAGTGCAGAACTCCGGTATGCTGGGGTGAAGTGGGTCTGAGAGAATTGGGCAGCACAGAAGTGGTTCAACGAACGACTTAACAGATTCAGCTTATGAGAGACAGATTGCTAACTGCCCAGAGTAGACAGAAAAGTTATGCAGATAGACGCAGATCACCGCTTGAATTTCAGGTGGGAGACTATGTATTGTTGAAAGTATCACCGTGGAAAGGCGTTATCAGATTCAGGAAGAGAGGAAAGCTCGGTCCAAGGTTTATTGGACCATTCAAGATTATTGCACGTGTGGGAAAGGTTGCTTATATATTAGAGTTACCAGCTGAACTGTCATAGATTCATAACACCTTCCATGTATCGCACCTCAGGAAATGTTTAGCAGACGAGTGTGCAGTCGTACCGTTGGAAGAGTTACTATAGATGATAAACTGAATTATGTGGAGCAACCTATAGCCATACTAGAAAGAAAGAGCAAGACACTACGTAACAAACAGATTGGATTGGTCAAGGTCCAATGGAAGCACAGGAAAGGCTCAGACTTTACTTGGGAGCCCGAACAAGAAATGATGCAGAATTATCCAGAACTCTTCAACAGTTGATTTCGAGGACGAAATCATTTCAAGTGGGGAAGAGTTGTAACACCCAAGGTTCGAAAATCCTTTTATTATATTTTAATAGGAGGTGTTATATGTTTATATAAGTTACCCTTATGAGATTAGACGTGTTTTTAAAACTAGAGGGACTTAAAATGTCAGATTATAAGCTAACTTAAGTCCAGGGACCATTTGTGTAATATAGTAAAACTTGTAGATAAACTTGGTTGCCTTTGTAGTAACCAACACACATACATACATGCTTCCTTAACAAACACAACAGCAAAACCCTCTCACTTCTGGCGATTTTGTACTTGGAAACACAGCCATAATATCAGTTTGATAGCACCATAATAGCCTTGCTTGATGGAGGTATGTGTAGCTTAGTTAGTTTTGATGTTCTTTATGTTCTTATGAGTCAAAGATTGATCACAAGGATCAAAGTGTGTTAAATTGTTGTTTGTTATGTTGTTTAGGTGTTGTGGGTGTAGGAAAACACCCTATACATGTTTTTAGATTGATTGGTATTGAATTATATGAGTTTTGGCCGAATTTACAGCTTTTGTCGGTCAGAACTGTGCAGCGCAGGGGAGGGCACGGGTGTACCCAAGGAGGGTACGAGCGTGCCTTTCGCCCCGTGGCAAACCTTAGTTCATCAGGTACCCCCGTGCTTTAAAGCTTAGTCACGGGCGTACCTTAGATAGGCACGGGCGTGACTGCAAGTTAGGTACGCCCATGCCTGGGTCAAGCCCATCCGTGCCTTAGTTGCAGGCACGGGCGTACCTTTGATAGGTACGGCCGTGCCCTAGCATTTTTCAGTGCAGTTTGATTAAGTCAGCAGATGTTAATACATATATTATTGATATTAGGTTGTATAAACAAGTTGTGGACCTATACACTGATCTTTATCGTTTGTGGATCATATCAGATTATATATATATCAGAAGGTGAGTCTTCTAGACTTCACTTCATATCAGCAGCATGTGTAGTTTCATATCAGATTGTTAACATGCTATGTTATACGTGTGAATATGTAAGCTTACTGCTATGTGCAGTAGGGCTCAGATGCGGTATAGTACTATGACCTATGATGCTGCCCTAGGCCTAGAACAAGAGGCTAGCTTTTATTGCCCGACATGCGTGTATTATCTTTATGTGATTGTATACGTGTGCCCATATGATGTTATTTTTAGATTACTCACTAAGCTCTCGTAGCTTATCAGATATTGTTTTTAAAATATTTTGCAAGATGCAGCAAAGGCAAAGGCAAAGCTCCTGTTTGACTGCTTTTCCGTTTTTGAACGATAAACACTTAACATCCTTTTGTGTAAATATTTAACCTTGACAGTACACTTAGTATGTACTTGTGGGTTTATCTTTTGATAATAGTATGGTTTTGTATAAAAACGTTTCCGCTTATGTAAGTCAATTGATTTGAGTGCTTTTATGAAATTATCCTACTTTTATATCGGTTATTGAAATTGGAGCGTTGCACGTTAGCAGGGTTTGATGTGGTTTTCGGGATGGATTGGTTGGGTAAGCACAGGGTGAGTATTAAATGTTATACGAAGTTGATTTCGTTTCCGTTGTCTAATGGGTCGCGTGTGGTGGCTCGTGGGGAAAGGAACAAGTCTGCGTTTCCTATCATTTCTATGTTGAAAGCAAAGAAGTCCTTGAGTAAGGGATGCGAGTGTTTTCTAGCATATGCGATTGATGCTAGAATGGAGTAGAGGGCAGTTACTGATGTGCGACTTGTATCACAATATCTTTAAGTATTTCCGGATGAGTTACCTGGGCTACCTCCCGTTCGAGAGGTAGAGTACAAGATTGAGTTGATACCAGGTTCTAATCCAGTGGCTAGATCTCCTTACCGGTTGGCTCCTTCTGAGATAACGGAGATGATGACACAAATTCAGGATCTATTGGATCGGCTTTTTATTCGTCCGAGCTCTTCACCGTGGGGTGCACCAGTCTTGTTTGTGAAAAAGAAAGATGGTACTCTACGTATGTGTATTGACTACAGAGAACTGAATAAGAGGACAGTAAAGAATAAATACTCTCTGCCCAGGATTGAAGATTTATTTGATTAGTTGCAGGGTGCTTCGTATTTCTCGAACATTGATTTGAGATCCGGTTATCACCAGGTACGAGCTTCTGACGGAGATGTTGCTAAGACTGCTTACCGTACAAGGTATGGCCATTATGAGTTTTTAGTCATGCCGTTCGGTTTGACTAACGCACCTGCAGTGTTTATGGATTTGATAAACCGGGTTTGTCGACCGTTTTTGGATAAATCTGTGATAGTATTTATTGATGACATTCTGGTTTATTCGAAATCTGAAGCTGATCACGAGTTTCATTTGACACAGGTTCTTTAAACTCTAAAACGGGAGCAATTGTATGCCAAGTACTCGAAATGTAAATTCTGGATGCGGGAAGTTCACTTTATGGGGCATGACATTTGCAGTGATGGAGTCAAGGTTGATCCGACAAAGATAGAAGCAGTGATGAATTGGGAGGCTCCGTAGTCGCCTTCTGAGATTAAAAGTTTCTTGGGAATGGCAGGGTATTACAGAAGATTCATTAAAGACTTTTCTAAGATTGTGAATCCCATGACTAAACTGACTCGTAAGGAGGTTCCATTTAAATGGAGTGATTTACAGGAGAGAGCTTTTTAGATGTTGAAACAACTCTTGTACCAGGCTCCTATTATTGCTTTACCGGATGGGTCAGATGACTTCATAGTTTACTGTGAAGCGTCATTGGCAGGGTTGGGTTGTGTGTTGATGCAACAGGATAGAGTGATTGCGTATGCTTCTCGTCAGTTGAAACCTAATGAGAAGAACTATCCAACCCATGATTTAGAACTAGCAGCTATGGTTTTTGCATTAAAATTGTGGAGACACTAACTTTATGGTACAAAGTGTGTCATTTGTACGGATCACAAAAACCTATAGTATGTATTTTCGCAGAAAGAACATAATATGCGACAGAGACGATAGCTGGAACTTGTTAAAGATTATGATTCCGAGATTCACTATCATCCAGGGAAAGCCAATATGGTAGCCGATGTTTTGAGTCGCAAGGGAGTTAGTGAACATGTCAAGTTTATGCGAATTGATATAGTCTCCGACTTGATTGAAAGATTAAAGGCAGCTCAGTTGGAAGCCTTGAAGGATGAAAATCTGAAATCTGAGATTATGACTAAGAAAAAGAATGACTTGACTGATGATTCTAGGGGATTGAAGGTGTATCAATCTCGTGTCTGGGCGCCTTTGCTTGGAGTTCTCCGGAGTTTCATTATGACTGAAGCTCACAAGTCTAGACTATCTGTTCATCCAGGTAGCACAAAAATGTATAACGATCTAAAGGTGCTTTATTGGTGGCCTACAATGAAAATAGATGTAGTACAGTTTATGGAGTCTTGTCATATTTGTGCACAGGTTAAGGCAGAGCACCAGAAACCCTATGGATCACTTAAACAGTTGCAGATTCCAGAGTGGAAGTGGGAGCACATAACGATGGATTTCGTAACTAAACTTCCACGTACGCAGAGGAATAATGATATGATTTGGGTGATCGTTGAAAGATAGACCAAGAGTGCTCACTTCTTGGCTACTAGTGAGACGGCATCGCTCAGTAAGTTAGGTCAGTTGTATATAGATGAGGTTGTTTCCCTACATGGTATACAGCTTTCGATCGTATCAGATAGAGATTCCAAGTTTGTTTCGAACTTTTGGAACAGTTTACAGTGGGAGTTGGGTACACGGGTGAATTGAGGATAGCTTACCATCCACAGACAGACAGACAATCTGAGCGAACTATTCAAACACTCGAGGATATGCTGCGGGCATGTGTGTTAGAATATGGAGGTTCTTGGGATTCCCATATGTAGTTAATCGAATTCGCGTACAACAATTCGTATCATTCGAGTATCGGTATGCCACCTTATGAGATGTTATATGGTCGCCGTTGCCGTACTCCTACGTGTTGGTTAGAGGCGGGTGAGAAACAGTATGCAGGGCCTGATATTGTGCAGATCACTGCAGACAAAGTGGTTATTGCGCGAGAAAAGTTGAAAGCTGCGAGGGATCGACAAAAGATGTATGCTGATCCACGTCGTAGATCGGTTGTGTTTGTTGAGGGGGAATTGGTATATCTGAAGGTTTCTCTGTGGAAGGGGGTTATCCGTTTTGGGAAGCGGGGAAAGTTATCTCCGTGTTATATTGGACCATTTCGTGTCCAACTGGTGGTTAATGATCAGACGGTTACTCTCGACCTTCCGGCAGAATTGTCAGGTATTCACAATACCTTCAACGTGTGCTACTTGCGGAAATGTAGAGTTGAGGATGAGACTCAGATTCTACCTCTACATGATCTTAAAGTGGATTCCAGCAAGAGCTTAGTGGAAGAACCCGTTGAACTATTGGATCGGAAAGTGACGAAATTGTGAAAGAAACAGATTCCAATGGTTCTGGTTAAGTGGAAACATAGTTTGGGTTCAAACTTGACGTGGGAAACTGAAGCCGACATGAAAGATTGTTACCCGCATTTGTTTATTGATGAATAGATTCCGAGGACAGAATCCAGTTTAAGGGGGGAAGATTTGTAACATCCTGAGATTGGGCCTAGTAGAAACATAGGCTTTGGGGTATGTTACACGTGAATTATTATGTCATTATGTTAATTGATTATTAATTAGTGTTTGATTTAATTGATTAATTATTTACTTAATTAATTAATATGGGTTATATATGTAGGTATGTATGTATATGGTTATGTGTGTATGGGTGTGCATGTGCTTAGTGTTTTAAAGCATGCCACCTCATGCTATCAATTGCATATACGTGGGTTATGTTAGAATATTACTTCACTTTGAATTTTGCATGTGTGCGTGTTTTTTAGTGTAAAAACGAGAGCAAGAAAACAAGAGGACGAGGCAATCGAAATTTTGTGATTCCTTGATATTGTGAATTCAAGTTAGAAGGTTGCTGATTCTTCTTTTATTCTTGTTGTTATGCTTCGATTAGTATTAACATGCTACGGTTTTGAGTGGATTTGATATGAATATCATATGCTCATGCTTTATGAAGTTATCGGATTTGGTGTTCTTGGGGTATAAAGGTGTTTTGATGCATGCTTGTGTGTTTAAACATGTTCATATGTGTTTCTATGAACTTGTTTGTAATTTGGATATGAGATATATACAAGTTTGAAGTTATCGTATTCTTGAAATTATGAAGATGGCGGATTTTAATGATGATGAAAACCGAGTGGAAAAACCGGGTGTTGAATCCGGTAGTTATGAAATCCGGTACTCTTAAATCTAGATGTATGTAATCCGAGTGAGGAAATCCGATGGTGAATTCCAAGCATGAAAACAAGTGTGGGTGCCAAGTTAAGATACAAGTGTGGAAATCCGATGGGTGTATCGGATTCCTTCAAATCCGATAATAAGTGGCGGATCCGATGAAAGTTGCGGATTTGGTGCAAATCGGATGGAAGTATCGGATTTCTCATGAAATCCGATAGTTGGTTTTTGTTTGCATTGTTTAATGGTTTGTGATATATGTGCATTCATATGTGAATCTTACATGTTTATGTTTGATTAAATGGATATAAATATATGATTGATATATATTTATGAATTGGATACTGATTTCGGTTTGTTGTGTTCTCAGGAACAGACAAGGCTCGGTAACATTAGATCACTGAGTGGAAAAAGATGAAAGCTTGAGGTGAGTGGATGTTTACTCACGGGTGATATTAGTTGCACTAGTTTGGTTGCAACTATTGTTGGATAGATTGTATATCTATTGGTTAATTAACTGTGAATGTTATTTGTTGTATTCTGTAATATGTATACATGTTGGAAGGGAAGTCAGTTTATGACTGGGCTTATGGGCTGGGTTCATTTGCTATTGGCTAAGCCGTATCAGGACCTTGGGATGCATATGTTGCTACCAGAGAATGATACTGTGTGAGGATAGCAAATGGACTATCGGTAAACCTTTGCTTTGGCCGGCATTGTTTGTAGGTTCCTGCAGAACCGCCGGTCTTCCGAGGGTGCTTATTTGTGGTTGTTGATATCATGCGGTTCAGGCTGATATATTTGTTGTGTGTTACTCCATTCACTTAGCTTTGTGCTAATCCCCCACCTCTCACTCTTTTTACAGGTTGTGGTAAGTTAACAGCTCGGTTGAGAGTGGTTAGCTTGGAGAGTAATCACCTAGGACTCTGAAAATTTATTTGTGATGAGCCGTGTTTTGTAATACTGATATTTTGTAAACAGTGGTTTGTAATTACTTTGGTGTTTAAAACGCTTCCGCGGTGTAATTAAAAGTGAAAATTTTTGGATTAAAAATACGGTGTTACAAATTGACTATGAGTTAGAAGAAAGTTCTTTAAACGAGGATCTAGCTGAAGCTGCTAAGCTGAGTAAACTGACCAACTGGGATCCTGCCTCAATGTACAAGGTAAATTATTTCAGTTCTTACACTGATTAACAAAAATGCTTAATGTTCAACTACTTGTTAAATGACTTCAAAACCTCTCTCACTGTTCAATCTGATTTGAAAACTGAAATATCAAAATTAATAGATGAACTTAAGCACTCTGAAACTCTCATAAATGCTGGTAAAAAGACTCAAAGTGAGTATGAGTGTCAGCTTCATATTAACAAACTTCTAACTGAAGAGTTACAAGAATCAAAGGATCAAGCTGACAATCTAAGAAAGATATGTGAATCTTGGTGTAAGTCATTAAAAGAAGCAGAGAAATGTATCAACCAGCAGATACCAAAACAAGTACAAGTTGTACTAGTGGGTGACTATCAAACAGCAGTTTGTGTAACTGATGATAAGATAGCAAGTACTGACTCAAAGGATGATGAATTCAATGAAATTATGCTTAAAACGTTCTTAGAAGAAAAAGATGGTAAGCAAGTCAAAACCAATAAGTTTGCGAGACTAACTCAAGGCCCCCAAATTATAAATGCCAACCATCAAGCTGAGTGCTCTCAGTCAAATAAAAACCGTAAGTCAGTTTTCAAAAGACTGAATCAACATCTTGTTCAAAGGACAACTGTCTTTGACAGAATAACTCCTAATAAGTCAAAAAGAAATAACTCTCTAGTCAGTTCTGAAATAAGTTATAAAAACAGGAGAATGTCTGTAAGTCAGACTTCACATCACAAGTCTGTAAGTCAGACTTCAAATCACAAGTCTGTAAGTCAGACTTCATATTTTGTGGATAATAAAACAAAATCTGACAAAGGTAAGTCCAAAGTCTGAGAAAATCCAGTACATAAGTTGTCTAAGAAGATTGAAAAGTTATCCACATCCCATGACCCTAAAACTGAGTCAAAATTTAATGTTGGAAAACTCAAAGAAATCACCCAAACACCTATTTTTAGAAGAAAATGCTATAAGTGTGGTGATAGAGGTCATGAAGCCAAAGATTGTGTCAGTCTTAATCTAAGACCTGAGAAAATAGAGGATGATCAGCCTAAGAAGGAATCAAAACCTGCTCAAGCTGATCAGTCAGTCTCTAAAGGATCAGCTAAGTGCTCATCCTTAGAACCCACCAAACAGTGGGTTCCTAAAACAAACTAATATGTTTAGTTTATCATGTGCAAGGCTCTTACAAACGATACTTAGACAGCGGATGCTCAAGGCACATGACAGGAAGCAAAGGGATTCTAAGTGAATTCCAAAATAGTGATGGACCCAATGTGACATTTGCGGATAATTCTCAAGGAAGAACTAAAGGCTATGGAAATATAACAGCTGGAACAGTTACTTTCAAGAAGGTCGCATATGTTGAAGGCCTTAAACACAATCTAATAAGTATCAGTCAATTGTGTGATGAGGATTATGAAGTCACCTTCAGAAAACATGCAGGGACTATCTATGACAAGAAGGGAAAACCTATACTTATGGCAAAAAGAGAAAGAGATATCTATCTGTTAGATCTCAGCTCAGCAGACCCTTCAACAGAAACCTGCTTGTACTCTGACTCAACTCCCAAGCTGAGTTGGTTATGGCACAAGAGGCTGTCACATCTGAACTTTATATATATTAACAAATTGTCTAGCAAAGAGCTAGTCTCTGGTATGCCAAACATCACATTTGCTAAGGACAAACTTTGTTCAGCTTGTGAGATGGGAAAACATCATAAGGATCCTTCAAGTCCAAACAGAGCTTTTCAATTACAGAACCATTGCATTTGTTGCATATGGATCTATTTGGACCTATAAGCACCCCAAGCCTAAGTGGCAAAAAGTATACTCTAGTGATTGTTGATTAGTTCACAAGATTTACTTGGGTAATCTTCTTAAAAGCCAAAAGTGAAGCTGCTAATGAGTTAATCAGCTTCACGAAACAAGAAGAGATGCAGAAGGGTTAGTCCATCAAACAACATAGAAGTGATCATGGAACTGAGTTTAGAAACTCAACACTGGAAGGCTTTTATGAAGAAAAGGTAATCATCCAAAATTTCTCATCTGTAAGAACTCCACAACAAAATGGAGTTGCTGAAAGGAGAAATAGAACATTAATTGAAGCTGCTAGAACCATGTTATATGAAGCAAAGCTCAAGCTGAGTTCTGGGCAGAAGCTGTAAGTACAACCTGCTACTCTCAAAACAGATCTGTAATAGTTAAAAGACATGGTAAAACACCTTATGAGATGTATCATGGCAGAAAACCCAACATTGGATATTTCCATATCTTTGGTTCAACATGCTATGTGCTAAACCAAAGAGATTAGCTCCATAAGTTGGAACCTAAAGCTAATCAAGGCATATTTGTTGGATACTCTTCAATTTCAAAATCCTACAGAGTTTATAATCTTAAAAGAAAAGTGATTGAAGAATCAATACATGCTACATTTGATGAGACAAGTATTGATGAATCTGACAAAGCTCAAGCTGACCTGTTTAGTCTGAGTGAGCTTGAGAGGAGCAGAGAGGATTTCATATTAAATCCCATATATATTATGGATGATTCTGATGATGAAGATGGTGGCAAATCTGAAAAGAAAGTATCACCTAAAGAAGCCATCAACATTGAAGATGATCAGTCTGAAAAGTTACTTATATCTGATCATCAGCCTGAGAATCTAGGTAACTCATCAAGTACAACACAAATTGAGGATCTTAGTGAAATCTCAATCCTAACTCAGACTAAAGAGGTCAGTCCTATTCAGCTTCAAGAACACTACTCAGATCAAGACTCAGAACCACAATCTCCTACTACCACCTTCAAAATATTAAAGGATCATTCTCTTGATAATATTATTGGTAACATTGAAGATGGTGTGTTAACTGCATCAAAGGCTACTACAAATTATCTTGCATACTCTAGTTTTATATCTCAGATGGAACCAAAGAAGACTGAAGATGCATTGAAGGATGAGGATTGGATTGAAGCCATGCAAGAGGAGGTGACTGAATTTCAAAGAAATAAAGTCTGGATCCTTGTCCCTGCCCGTAAAGGAAAAACAATTATAGGCACTAAGTGGGTCTATAGAAATAAAATGGACAAGGATGGAGTAGTGATTAGAAATTAGGCAAGGCTAGTGGCTCAGGGTATAGAAAAGAAGAAGGTATTGATTATGATGAGACTTTTGCCCCTGTTGCAAGAATTGAAGCTATAAGACTGTTCCTAGCCTATGCAGCCTTCAAGAACTTTAAAGTGTATCAAATGGATGTTTAAAGTGCATTTCTAAATGGTTCACTACAAGAGGAAGTCTATGTGAAACAACCCCCTGGCTTTGTTGATCCTAAACATCCAGATTATGTCTATAAGTTGGACAAAGCTCTTTATGGACTCAAGCAAGAACCAAGAGCCTGGTATGATACACTATCCACTTATCCACTTTCAAAAGATTTTATAAGGGGAAGAATTTACAAAACCCTGTTTATAAGAAAAAGTAGAGGACATGTCATTCTGGTTCAAATTTATGTAGATGCCATTATCTTTGGTTCAACAAACCAAAATCTATGTGATTGGTTCTCTAAGATAATGTCTGATCAATATAGAATGAGCATGATGGGTGAAATGACTTACTTTTTGGGATTTCAGATTAAACAGAAAAATGATGGTATATTCATTAATCAGAGCAAATATGTCTTTGATCTGATTAAGAAATTTGGACTAGACTCAAGCCATCCTCCTAAGTCACCAATGTCTCACAATGTCAAGCTGAACAAAGACATTGATGGAAAGTCTATATGTCAGACTACATACAAAGGGATGATTGGTTCATTACTCTACCTAACAGCAAGCAGACCTGATATAATGTTTGCTACATGTGTTTGTGCAAGATATCAGGCTGATCCAAAGGAATCACACTTACCAGCTGTCAAAATAATATTCAAATATCTGAAGGGAACACCTAATTTAGGTTTGTGGTATCCCAAAGGATCAGGATTTGAGTTAATGGGTACTCAAACTCAGACTTTGCAGGTTGTGGTCTAGACAGAAAGAGTACCACTGAGGATGTCAATTGTTGGGTGATAGATTAGTTAGCTGGACAAGTAAGAAACAGAACTCAGTGGCAATTTCCACAGCTGAAGTTGAGTATGTTGCAGCAGGTAGCTGTTGTGCTCAAATACTTTGGATGCACCATAAGCTTAAGGACTTTGATTTGCATTACTCAAAGACTCCAATATTTTGTGTTAACCAAAGTGCAATTGCCATTACACACAATCCAGTTTTTCACTCAAGAACAAAACACATTGAAATACGACATCACTTCATCAGAGACATAGTAGAAAAGGGCAAGGAAGAGTTGATCATTATTGAAACTGAAGATCAACTTGCATATATCTTCACTAAACCAATTGAAGGCACAAGATTCACATCTCTACTAAGCAAGCTTGGAATGCTTAATCCTTAATTTGGTATGTTTAATCATTCTTTTGTCTCTGTATAATATCTGCTAAGTGCTGAATGTGACTAAGTGTCAAAATCTGAGTTGAGGGCTTACTCCGAGCTGAGTGCTCAACCTAAGCTGAGTACTCAGTCTACGCTGAGTAATCAGTTCTAAAAGTGTGGTAAGTCCCACATGTTTAGGTTAGTCCTAACAAATGGTAAGTCCAACATAAATCGTAAGTCCAAATTTTTTTGATATGTCCTATAAACGTAAGTCGTTTATAAATTTTTTTGTTCTTAAATAGAATTTCAGTCATCTTGTTAAAATCTGAATAAATCTGTTACTTTGAGTAACTAACATTTAATAGAGCCATTGTATCAAGGTTGATATTCGGTTTCACTGTACCGGTAATATTTATTATCATTTAATAACGGTAACTTTTCTCTCACAGTGAAAAGGTATAAAAAGGGAGATGTCTTACCGTAAGTCGTTTACATTCTCAAAGCATATTCTCCTTCTCTAATTCCTAAACCCTACTTTTGCTAAGTGCGAAACCCTAAATCTGCTAAGTGCAATCGATCACATTCAGCTTAAGAGCAATGGCTGGATTCGTTCTTAATCTGACAGATCGAATTATTCGTGGTTGAAACTTCAAGAATAATGCCCTCCCTATATTCAAACCAAAAAATGTGCTAGCATGCATCGACAACAGGGGATGGTGGTCAAATGAATTTTGGTACACCTGTCGCTATGAAGCTGATCACAGGGTTATCCGGGGAACTGTCCTAAGTGGACAACAGGGGATGGTGGTCGATGCGAATGTTCTACGCAGACTCTTACGATTACCTGCCATCCCAAATTTCGACGCCCCTGTTTCTAGGGAAACAGCCAGATGTGTGCTTCCACTTTTAGGTCATCCGCACGTAACCGGTGTAATCAAGAAATCAGTTTACCAAACCGGTTGGGGTTTTACGGTATCCACAGTGGTACGTTCACTTGGGTACAAAGTTGGTGGTCTTGACAATGTCAACGACTTCGAGATGCAATTAATATACAATATTTATTATGGGCGTAATGTGGATTATGCAGAATTGATCTTTGAAGTACTCAGATCCCAAGTCACCAAAGCTGTGAGGGATGTAGACGTTCCATTTATTCGATTTTTATCCATGATATTCGAATACAGGCTTGGAGATCAATATGCGAAAAGGTATGAAACCAATCCAACCCTTGCCCTCAGTTCAAGGATGTTTGAAGATGACATATTCCCTAAGCATCCTACACTGAGTGCACAAATGAGAGTGTATTCACAGCTTCCAACCCCTGAGTCAAGTGAAGCTGATGGGGATGAGGAAGCTGAGGAGGAAGGAAATGCACCTAATGATTTTGAGGCTGAGTCCTCTCACCCTGACCAACCAAGGCCTCAGCTCCGATCACGTGCTCAAAGAATTTCCTCCACCACTTCTAGTTCTGAGCAATGGAGTCTATTTCCTAGCTCTGAGTCACCACTGCTAGGTGCAACAGGTATAACTTCGCATCCCTAATCTCCTTCTCTCTCTTTTACTTCTCCACCTCCTAAATTGGGAGATAAGACCGAGTCAAGCTCATCTCAGTCTAACCCCTCTCCCGGGTATAGTGTCTACTGCTACCAAGGATATATCCTATACCTATACACGAAAATCTGCCAAGGGTGGTCCTTCACCTCGAAAGGACCTTGGAGTTGATATCACATTGATACCTCCACCGGCAGGAGCTAAGGGGGAGACACCTTCTCTTAAGGTGCCAACCTCAAGGCTCAGTACAACCCTTTAGCCTATACCCGGTATGGTGTCTACTCAGCCCATACCTACTAGTGCCATGAGAGGGCCTACTTCTGTCCCTTCACAGACCCATGAAGGTAACATTGAAATACTGACCAATCCCCAGGGTCAAATACCCCCTCCTTCCCACTAAGCCCAGCCCACCCTACCACCAAAATACACGAATTTGGTCCTTCTTCTTCATTTCCCTTCTTACACACACTTGCACAACCTATCAATGATCCTTTCTTAGGCCATGAAGGATTACAGGGTTCCCACTCTGGCGTCCTAGATTCCAGAGGTTAGTGCCAACCTTTGGATTCGAGGCCCATCCACTCACCTCCAAAAGCATATTCTCAAGCCTCTCCTATAGTGGAAGTTCACTCCTCCACTGGCCAGGAGGACTTTTAGTTTAAACAAAGGTCTGAGAAGCCTATTGATGCCCAAAGCATAATGCATTATCTTAAATCCCAGTTTGAGCTTCTACATAAGAAAAGAAAGACGGATAAAGCCAAACTGATAGGCATGTTGAGTGACCTTTCAAAGTTTGTGGCTGCTTTGGAAAGCGTTGTGCGTACATTCAGATCCTCCCCTATTTATGATCACAAAACGGGGAAGGAAGAATCAAAATCCAAAGAGCACAAAGATGATGAAGTTGAGGGGGAGCAGACTGAAGTCATCGAAATTGAAGAGGAACCACTTGTTGTAGATCATCCTCCCCACAACAAGAAAAAAATCAAGTGGAAAATAGTGGCCTCCATTGTGCGTAAGATGAATAAAAGTCAGATCAAACAGGAGCTCATTGATGAGCTAAAGAAAATATTTCTTAAAATTGATCAGTTTGGAGAAGTTCCCATAGCTGAGTTTGATGTCTTCTTCAACAGAAACAAACCTGCAAGAGAAAGAGCAACGAGGCAAGGAAAAGACAGAACTCTCAGCTTAGAAATTCCCAAAGGTGTAGAATTTAAAGAAAATACATAGACCATTCAACCTACATCAGGCTTCATGTATATAGATATCGAAAGAAA
Source organism: Dittrichia graveolens (assembly GCA_038502395.1). Lineage (NCBI taxonomy): Eukaryota > Viridiplantae > Streptophyta > Magnoliopsida > Asterales > Asteraceae > Dittrichia > Dittrichia graveolens. The sequence continues at coordinate 44,085,981 of JARJIL010000009.1, read as the reverse complement.
TCAATGCTTTTTAGAAGCAGCAAATATACATTTGGCCAACTTGGAGCAAATTCTGTATATGAGGATTCTATGTGATGACTCAATTCAGAACTCACCATTCGGATATCAGCTTAATAGGGCGATCAGGTCCAGAAGGAATGAAATGAAAGAATATCAGGATGATGAAGAAACTCTCAGCAGTGCCATTAAAGAAGCTGCCATATGGGAATTAAAATGTTTGAACATGTGGAGGAAGTTGAGGAAGAAAATTCTGAAAATTAGAATTTTATATTTTGTAAGCAGTAAGTGTGAATAAGCTGATCATATTGATCAAGCTTAAACTGTAAATGATATACTCATTAATGAAAATTCAAGTTTGATATGTTCAACTGTTTATTATTTGATATGTTCAAAATTATGTTTGGTGTGTTCAAATAACCAGCTTGGTAAGTTCAAGCTGAGGATTGATACATTTAATTATAAACTGATAAGTTCAATTCTATATGTTTTGTAAGTTCAGAACTTAAATTAATTCTAATAAGTTCATAATCTAAGTGATTGTCAGTTCAACACTTATAATACAAGTCTTATAACAGATTTGTAACATAACAAAATCTTGTAAGTTCAAGACAAGGTGAATAAGTACAGATCAGTTCTATACTTATTTCTAAATTAACTTTGGTCAGTTCCAGAGTTGTTCAACATAATTCTTTTTACATATGCTTATTTTGATTAAATGTTTTGTCATCATCAAATAGGGGGAGATTGTTAATCCCATGCTTAGAATAGTTAGATTTGATGAGACAAACCATAGCATTGTATAGATGATAGGTTAAGTATTAAGAATTATGTAAGTCTGTTGTAGAATGACTGGTCAGCTTAGGCTGAGTAGTCAGCGTACAAACAGATGTATAGTTTTCTATGTAAGTACTAGATAACTCAGTGACTTCTGAGCTGATATAGGTTCCAGAATAAAGATTTGAATGTTTGAAGATTCAACAACAGAACCAAGAGCTTAGCTTGACAAAGTCAAGACTGAGTAAGTGAGCTCAGCGCTAGAAGTCAAATCAGAGAATTTAAATGGGTTTTAAATCTCGATATTTACTCTTGATATCTATGACATTTAAATTAGGATATCTAAACCTAATTTAAACTCTCTACTAGTTGGATAGAGATCTCAAACGAATTTAGTTAGATATGTTATAATTAAATAGTTTGTTACGGTTTTAAAGAAAAGATAAGTTCTATCTTTAAATCATGATTTGTTCGTAGATAAATCAAGTATAAATATATCCTCTGAATATGTTTATACTGATGTGATACACAGACCAAAAACTGCATAAGTTGCAAACTATGTGTGTTGCGATTACTTTGTGTGTTCAAAGTTCGAGCGTTTCAATTTCTTGTTAATCAGTTTTAACAAGAAATCCGATCATCAATTAGTTTGTGATTCAAGAGTGTTTAGAGAGAGTTGAGTTTGTAATCAGTGCCAGATCAAATCGTTCTGTTGATTTGATTAAAGAATGAAATTGTAATACATTGATTGATTATTGAATATACATTCGTTTGAATTGTTTGATTGTTTTTAAAGTGCATTCAACCCCCCTTCTACACTGTATCAGTTGCTTGTTTACCCTCATTGGGACCAACAATATAAATATATTTACCCACATATATTTATAAGTTAATCATTCATCAAATAAACAACAAACAATTACAATTCCAAACACAAAATATCAGATTTCCATGGACTATCGGATTTCTAAGAATCCGCAACTACAAGTGTCGGATTTCACATGATCGGATTTCACATTGTTCCAGACTCATAAGTATCGGATTTCAAGAGTTTCTGACTCGGGGTTTCTCGGATTTCGATTATCGGATTTAGGGTATCGGTTTTCCAAGTCTCGGATTCAATCAATTGGATTAATGGTTGTCGATTTTTGGGTTCCGAATATTATGTTCTCCGATTCTAAGTATCGGTTTTGGCATGACTCGGTTTTAAGGTATCCGGATTTCAATCCTGGATTCACAAGTGTCGGTTTTTCCCACAATCGGATTCTATCATCTTCTTCCTCAAATCTGCCAACTTCATCATCATAACTCAAACTCAGAAATTCATAACATTCATCCACACTTATTAGAAACATGTTTAATCACATACAGTCATATATTCACGAATCATAACATCTCTTCAACACATATAAACCATAAGAACACATAAAACCCACAAAATCAAGTTTCTTTATAACCAATTATAGTGTTCTTCATAAATTCATGTTATTCAATAACTAATCCTACCAAGCTAACAGTCAATCATGTTATGAACATGAATCTAACCTTTTACTTGAATTTAAGATAGGTAATTCTTCAAAATCCGATATCTTCTTTTCTCTCTTCGGCCGAGAGCAAATACACACAAGCACACACTTCACTTTTTCTTTTTTATCTTTTTTTACTTTGAATAATGAAATGCTAATACCCATGTTTACACATAAACTTAACATATAAATCAAAGCAGGAGGTAGCTAGCTGTAACACCATAAATCTCAAGCCATTTTTTTTTAAATTGTCGCGGAAGCATTTTTTAATTCCATTAAAAAAACATCCACAAAGTACAAAGTATTCTTTACAAAATACAACATCAACTTGTGTTTCAAAGATTTATAAAACACGGCTCGTCTCTTCTCAAAACCCAATATCAGAGCATTGGTCAAATTTCCTTTTCCACAAACAAAGCTAAACAGTAAACACACAATCTTGCAAAAAGCAATCAACCGTGGGGAATTAGCACAAAGCTAAGTGAATGGAAGCAACAAACAAGCTATCAAAAACCATAGTTCACAACTTAACTTTAGAGCAACAATCACCAACAATCCGTCAATACAACAATCTCCCAAATCCCAAGGACTGGTGGTTCTGCCGAACCTACAACTAGGGCGGGCCAAAGCAAAGGTTTACCCATAGCTCTCTATCGATCGGCATAGTGAAATTACCCTCTGATACAACGCATGCATCAAGAGGACTACCACTGCTCAACCAACTGCAGACGAGCCCAGCTCTTTCAACAGCAGCTGACCCCAACCAGCCCTTCCATATAAGCTGTTCACTACCAACTCGTTACAACATCAGTTGTTTCTTCAGTGATCCAGATACACAAACAGCAACGAATGCAAAGCAAAACTCTATCACCTAATAAGACATACACAATCATACAATTCTTGATCAACAGTTATAAGAGTAACAGTCTATCATGGCATATTATACTAAACAATCCATCTTCTCATATCAGGCTCAATAGTTTATAATCGCATATAAAAAATGACAATTCATCATCGCATATCAAACAATCATTAAACCAAGCAAATCATAACATTACCACCTGTGAGTAAAATTCCACTCACCTCAGTCCTCAATAGCGCTTTCTCAGTTGTCTAATATCACCGAGTCTTCACAGTTCCTGAGAACACAACAAACTGAAATCAGTCTCGATTAATAAATATATATATTCACATATATCTATATCAAGCATCCCCACACATAATATCTTAAATTCACATATAAATATACATAAAATATGCAATCCCAACGACACAGCAAACAACTCATCAAAATCCTGAATTTACGCGGACCCGTCGCGTCCAAGCCCTTGACGCGTCGCGTTGGGCTTCGAATGGAATTTGAGCGGCTACTTCGAACACGTTTTCGAACAATACTTCAAACCAAGAAGACTTCGAGCAGAGGAAGGCTTCGATCCGTAGTTCACTTCAAGGATGTTACAAATCTTCCCACCCACGACTAGGCCGGGTTTGCGGATATTACAAAACTTCCATCCTTTAAAGGATTCCATCCTCGGAATCCCATAGCACACATTAACGGAAGTATCATGTAACATCTTGAGATTGGGCCTAGTAGAAACGTAGGCTTTGGGTATGTTACACGTGAATTATTATTTGATAAGTTTACTTTAATTCTAATTAAGTAACTTGATTAATTATCAATTGTTATATATATGTGTTGATATGTATATATACGGATTTTAATTGTGTGTGTGTGCATGTGATTAGTAATTCTAAACGTGCCACCTCATGCTTGCAAATATATAATACGTGAGTTTCAAATTGGATTCTTCACTTCGAAGAAATCCTTTTGTGTGTATTGTGTGTGTGCAACCAAGAGAAAGAAAGCAAGAAGAGAAGTCGGATTCTTGTAATTCTTAAATTGTGAATTCAAGTTAACAAGGTTGTTGATTCTTCTTTTATTCTTGCTAATATGCTTCGTATAGTATTAACATGCTACGGTTTTAAGTGAGTTTTGATATGAACATCAAATGAGGTTGTCGGATTTAGTGTTCTTGGTGTTTTATGGTGTTTAATATGCATGCTTGCATATTTAAACAAGTTTATATGTGTTTCTATGAACTTGCATATGAGTTTTATAAACTTGATAGTTGATTTATGAAAGTTTGAAGTTGTCGGATTGTTGAAGATATGAAGGTGGCGGATTTTGGTGAAGATGATAAAAACCGAGTGGAAAACTATATAAATTTGATATATATTTATGAATTAGATACTGATTTCAGTTTGTTGTGTTCTCAGGAATAGACAAGGCTCAGTAATATAAGATCACTGAGTGGAAAAGCTGAAAGCTTGAGGTGAGTAGATGTTTGCTCACACGTGATATTAGTTGTACTGGTTTGGTTGCAACTATTGTTGGTAGATTGTATATTTGTTGGTTAATTAACCGTGAATGTTAATTGTTATATTATGTGATATGTATACATGTTGGAAGGGAAGTCAGTTTACGACTGGGCTTATGGGTTGGGTTCATTTGCTATTGGCTAAGTAGTACTAGGACCTTGGGATGCATTTGTTGCTACTAGAGGATAATACTGTGCGAGGATAGCAAATGGACTATCGGTAAAACTTTGCTTTGGCCGGCATTGGTTGTAGGTTCCTATAGAACCACCGGTCTTCCTAGGGTGCTTACTTGTGGTTGTTGATATCATGCAGTTCAGGCTGATATATCTGTTGTGTGTTAGTCCATTCACTTAGCTTTGTGCTAATCCCCCACCTCTCACTCTTTTTACAGGTTTTGGTAAGTCAGCGGCTCGGCTGAGAGTGGTTAGCTTGGGTAGTAATCACTTAGGACTCTGATAGATTATTTGTGACGAGCCGTGTTTTGTAATACTGATATTTTGTAAACAGTGGTTTGTAATTAGTTGTAATTACTTTGGTGTTTATAAACGCTTCCGCAGTGTAATTAAAAATGAAAAATTTTGGGTTAGAAATACGGTGTTACAAGTTTGGTAACAGAGCCTTGGTTTGGCAGTGTAGGCACAGTGGAAGTGTTACATTCCCAAATCTTGCCTCGTAGTAGGTCGATTACTCCTTGGTTGTGGGATTGGGGTGAATTGGAGTGTGGTGGAGTTAGTATGTTGTGTACTAACGGATTTATCTAATAAATTATGAGGTGATGTGATTGTTACAGATAACAATGGCTGGACGTGATTTCTTGACCGGTACCCCTACTGTCCCAACTACTGCTGAGGTCCATACTGCAACAGTTGAGATTCCAACCAACGCTAGTACATCTTGTACAACGGATGATGAAAGAGATGAAAACATTTTCCAACTGGAAGGTCAGCTACAAAATCTGAGAAAAGAGCTAGGTTCCTGTAACATTTTCCAAAGAGGCGGGCTCCTACATCACAACCACCAGTTATTCCTGTAACATCAACTACTGTTGCGACACCACTTATCTTTTTCAGTAGTTACTACATTGGCAGAGGTTCCTCCGATGTCAATGCCAATACCACCATTTACTCAACCGATGACTCAACCTTTCTATTATCTGTTATTTCCGCAAGGATCTATTCCATAAGGGTCTTATTCTTATCCATTTATGGGATTTCCACCAGGCATGGGATATAGGCAGCCGTGTACTTATAAACAATTTTTGGATTGTAAACCGGATGAATACCACGACAGCATGGATCCTAATGCTACCCTGAACTGGCTAAGGGATACTGCAAGAATCCTGGATGCTTGCAACTGTGAGGAGGAAATGTGAGTATGCTTTTCTACCCATATGTTGAAGGTCAAAGCGATGGTTTGGTGGGATTCCATTACCACCCACTTATCAAGAGCTCAAATGGATTCTATCACGTGGAGTCAATTTCGGGATAAGTTGTGTGAACTATACTACAATGCCTTTGAATTGAATAAAATAAGACAGGAGTTCATGGAACTAAAGATGATGAGGAAGATGACGGTGGATGAGTTGATTGAACAGTTTAGTGCCAAACTGAGGTTTGTAACTCAGTGGGTGCCTGATGAATCTTCCCAGGTTCAGCACTTTATTGGGGCATTATTGCTAGAGTACAGGAGCCCCACCAGATTAGCTGGATCTTTGTCCCAGGCTTTCACCTTGGCAAAATCTGCTGAGGGGGACATCCAAGCTAGAGACAAGCAGAGTAAGGATGAGGCGGCTTTGCAGAAGCCGAGGTATGATCAGGCTGGCGGTAGCCAGCAAAAGAAGAAATGGCAGAGTAACCAGTCCTAGAGCAACCAGAATAAGAAGGCATCTTGAGGGGATTCTGGAGTTAAATCACAATGGTGCACGAGGTGTAGGTCTTCTCACACTGGGTAGTGTACTGCTCAGACTATGCGTTGTGTGAGATGCGGAACCCATGGGCATGAATCCAAGGATTGCCGATATCGTCGGAATGTATGTTGGAATTGCCATCAGGAGGGGCACAGGGCTGGTGATTGCCATACAGGGAGAAGACCGGTGGCTGGGACAGGGGCAGCAGCGGTTGGGGGTTCGTCCGTGGCAGGGGGGAGAAAAGGAAGAATCCTCCAACTCCGGAGGGTAGGGCGTTCCGGATGACGGTGGATGATGCTACTGCCACTGATGATGTGATCACCAGTATGTTCTTTATAAACTCCTTACCTGCTCGTGTACTATTTGATTCGATAGGGAATCGCTCCTTTATTTCTGTAGCATTTTGTGCTAAATTGAATATGCCTACTACTAGTGTCTCTGTACCGATTGATATAGAAGTAGCAAATGGTAAGATAGTACCTATTACGACTTATGTGATGGGTGCTGAAATTGATATTGATGGTAAGTGCTTTCCTGTATCATTCCTATTGATGCCATTAGCGAGATTTGATGCAGTTTTGGGGATGGATTGGCTGAGTAAGCACAGGGCGAGTTTTAAATGTCATAGGAAGCTGATTTCGTTTCGGTTATCTGATGGGTCGCACTTGGTGGCTCGTGGGGAAAGGAACAAGTCTGCGTTTCCTATCATTTCTATGTTGAAAGCCAAGAAATCCTTAAGTAAGGGATGCGAGTGTTTTCTAGCATATGCGATTGATGCTAAAAAGAAGATGAGGGCCGTTACTGATGTTCGAATTGTATCAGAATATCCTGAAGTGTTTCCGGATGAGTTACCTGGGGTACCTCCCGTTCGAGAGGTAGAGTACAAGATTGATTTGATACCAGGTTCTAATCCAGTGGCTCGATCTCCTTACCGGTTGGCTCCTTCTGAAATAAGGGAGATGATGACGCATATTCAGGATTCATTGGATCGGGGATTAATTCGTCCGAGTTCTTCACCATGGGGTGCACGAGTCTTGTTTGCGAAAAAGAAGGATGGTACTACGTATGTCTATTGATTACAGAGAACTGAATAAACGGACAGTGAAGAATAAATACCCTCTTCCAGGATTGACGATTTGTTTGATCAGTTGCAGGGTGCTTCGTATTTCTCGGATATTGATTTGAGATCGGGTTATCACTAGGTACAAGTTTCTGACGGGGATGTTGCTAAGACTACTTTCCGTACCAGGTATGGCCATTATGATTTTTTAGTCATGCCGTTCGGTTTGACTAACAGACCTGAAGTGTTTATGTATTTGATGAACCGAGTTTGTCGACCGTTTCTAGATAAACCTGTGATAGTATTTATCGAAGACATTTTGGTTTATTCTAAATACGTAGCTGATCACGAGATTCATTTGAGACAAATTCTTGAGACGTTAAAACGGAAGCAATTGTATGCCAAGTATTCGAAGTGTGAATTTCGGATGCGGGAAGTTCACTTTCTGGGCATGTCAATTGTAGTGATGGAGTCAAGGTTGATCCGGCAAAGATAGAAGCAGTGATGAACTGGGAGGCTCCGAAGTCACCTTCTGAGATTAAAAGCTTCTTGGGATTGGCAGGGTATTATGGACGGTCTATCAAAGATTTTTCTAAAATTGCGAATCCTATGACTAAATTGACTCGCAAGGAGGTTCCATTTAAATGGAGTGATGAACAGCAGAGAGCTTTTCAGACGTTGAAACGACTCTTATGCCAGGCTCCTATTCTTGCTTTACCGGATGGGTCAGATGACTTAATAGTTTACTGTGACGCGTCATTGGCAGGGTTGGGTTGTGTGTTGATGCAACGGGATAGAGTGATTGCGTATGCTTCTCGTCAGTTGAAACCGAATGAGAAGAACTATCTAAACCATGATCTAGAATTGGCGGCTGTGGGCGTTAAAATTGTGGAGACACTATCTTTATGGTACAAAGTGCGTCATTTGTACGGATCACAAAAACCTACACTATGTATTTTCGCAGAAAGAACTTAATATGCGACAGAGGCGATGGCTGGAACTTGTTAAAGATTATGATTGCGAGATTCGCTATCATCCAGGGAAAACCAACGTGGTAGCCGACGCTTTGAGTCGCAAGGGAGTTAGTGAACATGTCAAGTTTATGCGAATTAAAATAGTCTCCGACTTGATTCACAGATTAAAGACAGCTCAGTTAGAAGCCTTGAAGGATAAAAACCTGAAGTAAGAGATTATGACTAAGAAAAAGAATGACTTGAATGATGATTCTAGGGGATTGAAGGTTTATCAATCTCGAGTTTGGGTGCCTTTGCTTGGAGGTCTTCGGAATTTATTTATGACTGGGGCTCACAAGTCTAGACTATCTGTTCATCCAGGTAGCACAAAACTGTATAACGATCTAAAGGTGTTGTATTGGTGGCCTACAATGAAGACGGATGTAGCACAGTTTTTGGAGTCTTGCCATATTTGTGCACAGATTAAGGCAGAACACCAGAAACCCTATGGATAACTTAAACAATTGCAGATTCCAGAATGGAAGTGGAGCACATAACGATGGATTTCGTAACGAAACTTCCACGTACGCAGAGGAATGATGATATGATTTGGGTGATCGTTGACAGATTGACCAAGAGTGCTCACTTTTTTCTACGAGTGAAACGGCATCACTCAGTAAGTTGGCTCAGTTGTATATAGATGAAGTTGTTTTCCGACATGGTATAACGCTTTCAATCGTGGCAGATAGAGATTGCAGGTTTGTGGCGAACTTCTGGAACAGTTTACAGTGGAAGTTGGGTACACATGTGAATCTGAGTACAACTTACCATCCACAGACAGACAGGCAATCTGAGCAAACTATTCAAACACTCAAGGATATGCTGCGGGCATGTGTGTTAGAATATGGAGGTTCTTGGGATTTCCATATGCCGTTAATCGAATTCGCATACAACAATTCTTACCATTCGAGTATCGGTTTGCCACCTTATGAGATGCTATATGGTCGTCGCTGCCGTACTCCTACGTGTTGGTTAGAGGCTGGTGAGAAACAGTATGCAGGGCCTGATATTGTGCAGGTCACCACACACAAAGTAGCTATAGAAAAGTTGAAAGCTACGAGGGATCGACAAAAGATGTATGCTGATCCACGTCGTAGGTCGGTTGTGTTTGTGGAAGGGGAATTGGTGTATCTAAAGGTTTCTCCGTGGAAGGGGGTTATCCGTTTTGGGAAGCGGGGAAAGTTGGCTCCTCGTTACATTGGGCCGTTTCGTGTCCAACGGGTGGTTAATGATCAGACGGTTACTCTCGATCTTCCGACAGAATTATCAGGCATTCATAGTACCTTCAACGTTTGTTACTTGCGGAAATGTAGAGTTGAGAATGAGAGTCAGATTCTACCTCTACATGATCTTAAAGTGGATTCCAGCAAGAGGTTGGTGGAAGAACCCATTGAACTATTAGATCGGAAAGTGACGAAATTTCAAAAGAAACAGATTCCGATGGTTCTAGTTAAGTGGAAACACAGTTTGGGTTCAGACTTGACATGGGAAACCGATGCCGACATGAAAGCTCGTTACCCGCAGTTTTTTGATGATGTATAGATTCCGAGGATGGAATCCAGTTTAAGAGGGGAAGATTTGTAACATCCTGAGATTAGGCCTAGTAGAAACGTAGGCTTTTGGTATGTTACACGTTAATTATTATTTGATAAGTTTACTTTAATTCTAATTAAGTAACTTGATTAATTATCAAGTGTTGTATATATATATGTGTTGATATGTACATATATGGATTTTAATTGTGTGTGTGCGCATGTGATTAGTAATTCTAAACATGCCACCTCATGCTTGCACATATATAATACGTGGGTTTCAAATTGGATTCTTCACTTCGAAGAAATCCTTGTGTGTGTATTGTGTGTGTGCAACTGAGAGAAAGAAAGCAGGGAGAGCAGTCGTATTCTTGTAACTGTGAAATTGTGAATTCAAGTTAACAAGGTTGTTGATTCTTCTTTTATTCTTGCTAATATGCTTCGTATATTATTACATGCTACGGTTTTAAGTGAGTTTTGATATGAACATCAAATGAGGTTGTCAGATTTACTGTTATTGGTGTTTTATGGTTTCATGGTGTTTAATATGCATGCTTGCATATTTAAACATGTTTATATGTGTTTCTATGAACTTTCATATGAATTATATAAACTGGAAAGTTGATTTATGCAAGTTTGAAGTTGTCAGATTGTTGAATATATGAAGGTGGCGGATTTTGGTGATGATGATAAAAACCGAGTGGAAAACTGGGTGTTGAATCCCGTACTTTAGAAATCCGATACTTGTGAAACCGGAACTTAGAATCTGATGGTAAATTACTATTGGGAAATCCGATTGTGGATGCCAAGTTATGATGCGAGTATGGAAATCCGAATGAGTTGCGGATTTCCTTCAAACCCGACGGATGAATCGGATTGTTCGAAATCCGATGGTGGGGGCGGATTTGGAGTAAATCCGATGGTAGTATCGGATTCTTCATGAAATCCGATAGTTTTGATTTGTTGATTTGCATTGTTTAATGCTATGTGTTATATGTACATCCATATGTGAATCTTACATGTTTATGTTTGATTAAAAGGATATAAATATATAAATTTGATATATATTTATGAATTGGATATTGATTTCTGTTTGTTGTGTTCTCAGGAATATACAAGGCTCAGTAATATAAGATCACTGACTGGAAAAGCTGAAAGTTTGAGGTGAGTGGATGTTTGCTCACGGGTGATATTAGTTGTACTGGTTTGGTTGCAACTATTGTTGGGTAGATTGTATATCTTGTTGGAATATGCCCACTGATACACGTGTACTAGCATCACTACTGATGAGGTTCGCGCCTATTGGGTCACACGCCAAGGGTAGATTATGGCAGCACAACCCAAACATGAGAGAATATGAAATTAGGGTTTCTAGCGACCTTCACGGGCCGTGAAGAGGTCGTGAAGGGAAACCCTCCACGAGCCTTCACCACCCGGACAAAGTAGTCGTGGGAGCAGTGCCTTCACGAGTGCTTCACGGCCCGTGAGAGCCCGTGAAGGCAGGCGCCATACTTTTATTGGACCACTCGTTGGCCCAATGGGGGTAAGCGGTGGAACCCGGCCTATGAGGCCTTCACGAGTGCTTCACGGCCCATGACCCTTGTAATATGTGAGTTTTACCATAATCAATGTTTAAGTGTGTGTTTTGTATGGTGTAAATCATCTCTCACACTACATTCTTGCATTACTCCATTCATACTCGAACCATTTAGGACTAATAAGTGGTATCAGAGCCTAAGGAGTGTGATTTGATTCTGAATTCAACATACAAGTTCCAGATTTTTGAAGAATTTGAAGAAAACCGAGAACACATTTTGAGATTTTTGGGTTTTCATCAACTTTTGTGATTTTCATGAAGATTATGGTTGATTGATGCTCGTTTATCATTTTAGAATCATTCTGGAGTGAATGAGATCAAATTAACAACAAAATAGCAAGCAAATCGAAGATTTTTGTATGTTTTGTGAAAAACAAGTTTTGGGGAAAATCGTCTCAATCGATATCAATTCGTTGTTGTTTATCAGAAAAATTGATATAGGATTGATTGAAGTTGATAGGCGAAGTGATCTGGGCAAGAAATATATAGATTCGTGCAAATTTGAAGAATTTTTGAATCTGAGCGAGGTGAATATGAATGTATCGGATTTTGAATATGAATATGTCGGATTTGGAAGATGAAGTTATCGGATTTATATCCGATCGTGTTTACCGGATTTGGTTTATGCGGATTTGAAAATTATCGGATTTCAAATATCGCGGATTTGAAAGTATCGAATTTGGCTTCTTCCGGATTTGAAAGTATCGGATTTTGCTTCTTCCGGATTTTAAAGTATCGGATTTTGCTTCTTCTGGATTTGAAAGTATCGGATTTGGCTTCTTCCAGATTTGAAAGTATCGGATTTTGCTTCTTCCAGATTTAAAAGTATCGGATTTCAAAGTACCAGGTTTGGGATTTGGCGGATTTGGGTTTTGAGCGGATTTGGGAAGATTTTCAATTTTTATATCATTTTGAGCTCGACCCCAGCCAGGGGCTCTGCCCCTTGGACCCGCCAGGGGTTGCCACCCCTTGGAACCCGCTATGAGGGACGCTGCCCCCGAACTCCCGTAGTCGTTGTGACTGAATTATCTGGTCACCTTGATTCCAAAGACAAGTGTTTGGATTTTTTGACTGAGTCAGGAGTTCTTAAAGTTTCAGTTATCATTCTGATGTTTCTAGATTTGGTTTACTTTGGGTCATTGCTACCATATGCTAAATGTCTAGTACCTTATGTCTAATCATCCTACCATTTCCTACCTCATTTTTGGTTCTTCTTTCTTAGTGTCACTAATTCTTGGTCTCAAAACCAGATTTTGACATCTATTCCTTGTTTCTTTTGAATCTTGGTTATCTTATATCAGTCATTTCTGACAACCCAGATCACATTGTTGGTGAAATTGTTTGAAGGATTGACCAACATCAAATTACTTCAGGTTTTTGAGAAAATTTTGTATTACATGCGAATGCTCTTGAGTAAGGATGGATCCGACTCACTGATTATTATATCAAAGTCACCTACCCACTTATATGTACCCAAGTTCTTTTGCACCCGTACGTCTTCCAAATTTTTTTTGGGACTTGCGGTGATTTGGTCAAAGTTGATTACACGGTATTGGGGTACTTACTTGACAACATTAATCTCCAATATCAGGTTATATCCAACACAAAGTTATAAATCTTCACGAATTCAGATCAAATCACTACCACTCCTTAACGATTGAGAGTGGTTTGAGTATCTACTCATGTCATACAACAAATGGAGATCTTTTTGACATGAATATGTAGGATCCTCCCCATCCCTTTTCCATGTTTGTTACAACTGAATCTCATAGTGATGTCCTTTATGCATGATGTTCATAATGTATCATAATCATCATGAGGGGGAGAATAAAAAAAATAAGTAAAGAAATTTTACATTGTTGATTCAGTTGTTGTTGAGGGAGAGTAAAAGAACATATTGAAAAGTTATTGTGTCTACTCAAGGGGGGAGAGAGACAAAGAAACGTTAGTCTATATCATGTCTAGGGGGAGTCAAGATTGTCAGACTTATGAAGACATGGGAACAATCTGAGCTACATTGTAGGGGGAGACAAATAAAAGATTCTTCCCAACACATCAAAAATGTTTATGCTTCCGCTGTCAAAAGCTCAAGATAAAGAATTATTTCAGACTGATGTATTCGGTGGGACGCTACATCCAAAACTGCTTATATAATCTAAGGAAGACAGTCCTTAGGTTACTGGCGTTTACACCCCTATTTCAATACAAAGGGGGAGAATGTAAAGTATAAAAATGTATAGAAATAGGAGTTTACTTGAGAAAATACTCATAGAGTATAAATAGGGATATGACCCTTGTAATATGTGAGTTTTGCCATAATCAATGTTTAAGTGTGTGTTTTATATGGTGTAAATCATATCTCACACTACATTCTTGCATTACTCCATTCATACTGGAACCATTTAGGACTAACATAATTAAATACTATGATTGTGAAATCTGTTATCACTCCGGTAAAGCCAATGTGGTAGCTCATGCCTTGAGCCACAGAGGATATTAGTAGAAGCTAAGTTTATGAAGCTTACGGTGGTTCCAGATATTATTGCGAGATTAAAGGAAGCACAACAAATGGCATTACAGGAAGAAAACTTAAAAGCCGAAACAATGAAGAAGTTAAAAGATCAACTTGCTGAACATAGTCGTGGGTTAAAGACTTTTCAATCTCGAATTTGGGTGCCACATTTTGGAGGTAACCGTGAGTTAGTATTGCAAGAAGCTCATAAATCCAAAATATCTATTCATCCTGGAATGACAAAGATGTATTATGATTTGAAGATATTGTATTGGTGGCTTACTCTTAAAAGAGACATTGCTTCCTTTGTGGAGAGGTGTCAAATCTGTGCGCAAGTCAAGACTGAACATCCAAGGCCTTATGGCAATTTATAGCAACTTGAAATTCCTGAATAGAAATGGGACCACATTACTATGGATTTCGTAACAAAGTTTCCAATAACCTTTAAAGGGTACGATATGATTTAGGTCATTTCATGGCCTACCTTGTTCTATTGTTTAAGATCGTGACTGCTGATTTATCTCTAGTTTCTTGTAGAGTCTACAACGTGAACTTGGCACTTGCGTTCATCTAAGCACTGCTTATCATCCTTAGACTAATGGTCAGTATGAAAGAACTATTCAAACCTTGGAAGACATGCTTCGCACGTGTGTACTTGAATTTGTGGTTCATGGGATTCTCATCTGCCATTAATTGAATTTGCTTACAACAACTCTTATCATTCTAGTATTGGAATGCCACATTATGAAAAGATTTATGAGAGGTGTTGTCACACCCCTACCTGTTGGCTCGAAGCCGGTGAAAAGCAATTTGCCGGACCTGAGATCGTGGAAATCACATCCGACAAGGTTAAAGTGGCACGTGAGAAACTAAATCTGCTCGTGACAGCCAAAAAATAAATATAGATCCTAAATGCCGACCCGTTATGTTTGATATAGGCGACTGAGTGTTCTTGAAGGTTTCCCTTGGAAGGGTGTTATGCGGTTCGGATAGAAAGGCAAGTTGAGTCCGTGTTTTATTAGTCCTTTCAAAATTATTCGGAAAGTCAACGATCAAACTGTGTCACTCAAATTGCCTCCTGAACTATCTGGCATTCATAACACTTTTAACGTATGCTATCGGCATTAGTGTAAAGTTAAAGATGATCAAATCTTACCGCTACCAGAATTAAAGGTTGACACTTTTAAGCGTCTTGTAGAAGAACTTGTAGAAATACTTGACATAAATGTCAAGAAGTTGTGTAAGAAGATGATCAAGTTAGTCCTTGTAAAATAGAAGCATAACTTAGCTCCTATCCCGACTTGGGAAACGGAGGATAAAATACAAACACAATACCCTCACTTGTTCATGGTTGAACAGATTCCTAGGACAAAATCCTCTTACGGAGTAAGAGGGTAAAGTTGTAACATCCTCAAAACGAGCTTAGTTGTGCGCGAAAGTATGTGTGTTAATTTAAATAAAATAATATATATATATTCTAGTTTTTAATATAAAATATGAAAACTAGTTATTAAATGGAGTTATAATAATATAATAAAAATAGATGAAATAAAGAAAATAATAGACGGTTTTGAATAAAGATTACGAAAATATCCCCTTTAGTTGAAATGGGTAAAGGAGTGTTAAGTTGTAAGTTGAAAAAGGGAAGAAAATACACATAGTGGATATATTTGAACCCGAAGGTCAGTCCAGCCTTGTTCAAATACAGCCACATAAACACAACACACCTTCTTCTTCATTTCAATATGTTCTTGCCATTTTTGAAGAAGAACTCAAGAGGACACAATCAAGCAATCATTTCATCCTTGAATTCTTGTGCCAATAATCTGTTCTTGCATCATCTAATCTTCCATTTTAAGTATCCTTCCCAAGTTCTTCATCTTTGTTCTTGATGTTGGGTTTTTTAGGTAAAAAATGGGTCAAACCCGTATTGACCATCAAGGATGGATTTTTAATGCCTAAATTACTTCCTACGACTTATATGGATTGATCGGAACACAAATTATGGCTTAGAATGTCAGTTTGGACTGAATTGGCAAAATTAGTTAAAATGGGTCAAAAATGGTCAAAAAATGGAAAAGCTATCAAGAATTGATTTTTATTGATTTAGTTAGTTCCAATAGCTTCTACTAATCATATTAAGTGAGAATTATGGATTAGAAGTGTAAAAATTGATGAATTTCAAGAATTGGCTAAATTGGACATTTCGTGGTTAATTTTAGTTGGATTTTTGTTTGAATTAATTGAGTGAATGTTTTGGATGTTAGGAAGCTCATACAAGTGTAAAATGATGTTTGTAATTACTAAAAATTGGCTAAAGTTGAATTGGTATTGAAATGTGTCAAATTGGTTTTGATGTGCGAAAAGCTGTGTTTTGGCACAGCACGCGCCTCGTGGCACGAGGAATAGGGGTCGCGGCAGGAGCCCCCCTGTAGACAGCAACAGTTGTGTTTCTTTCATTTTTCAATGTACGGGTTAATGTTATAAGTTAGTAAATAGATTAAGGTTATTGTTAGGGGGTATTTACCAATATTTTAGTTGTAGTACCTTGTGTGTAATGTTTAAATGTGAGTAACGATGTTATAGGTGATACGTGGTTGTTCGGACAATTTGTGGTTGTATGGTTAAGGTTAGTTGTGGACTGGATCCGAGGGTACCTTCGGGTCGTAGGTTCTGTTAGACCACCGTTCCTTCACATTTGGGGTACTCGACTACTCGTTGAGCCCAAGTGAGCTTATGGCTCCGTAATGTGCACGGTGGACCACTATGTGCTCACCTACGAGCGCGATTGGTTGTGTCTAATACCCGAGTCAGGGTCATTGAGCTGGACTATCTATCCCGCGAGATATGACGCCTATTGTTCTTGTCATCACTCCACTATGTGTTATGATAACATTGATTGCTTATTCCTATGTTATGGCTCTCTTTATTGATACTTGTGCTTAGTCTATTCTCAATAGCTATTTATAGCCTGATGTGTGAAATCAGGTTATAAATTTAAAGTCCAATTAACACCTAATCCAAATCACCACACTATAGGCAAGAATGACCTAATCATATGATAATATAGGTAAGGCAAGTAAAAGGGTATCGTCTCAACAGGGAACAGTTTATAATTGACTACTAATAACAAAACAACTCGATTAATCTAAAGAGATTTGATTTGAGTGAAGGGTTTTTGTAATTAAATCAATTACTCTACTAAATTATAGAAAACAAACAAAGATTGAAACTTTATCTAAGTTGACGAGTTCTGAATAAATTCTAATCAGTGGAAAAGACATTCACTATGATTAACGCACCGTAAACATAGATTTGGCCGATTTTAAGTCCCGATTAATTGGAATTCCCTAAATGTTGATCAATTAACTGTCGTTTAATCTCTCACAATGTAACAACATGGTTTGTAGGATTTTCATCTCTAAGCCTATGTAATAACACACCCCAAATTACCGTGCAACTGTAGGTTCGGATTTCTCATCACCCCTAATCCTATAACTTTTGTTACAATTTAGTAATTAACTAGGTTATTGGTGATTAATTTCAACCCCTATCTCTAGTGAGTTGTGTTGGTATATGCCCGTTGACACGCATGAGTTAATAACACTACTGATGAAGGTATACGCCTATTGGGTTACACACCATGTATTGATTCCGGCAAAACGATCAAACAAAAGAGAGAAAAGGCCAAAATGGGTTTTGGCAGGATAAGACACGGGCCGTGTGGTTGAACACGGGCCGTGTCCAGCCCAACAAGCAAGGGGCGTTTTGGCCCAAATCAGGGCCGTGTACTTTAGGCCGACATGACCGTGTAGTTAAACACGGGCCGTGTCTAGCCTATTAGACACAGGCTGTCTTGGCCCATTTGGGGCCGTGGACTTTGGGCCGACACGGCCGTGTTGATGAACATGGGCCGTGTACATACACTGTAACAGCAGAAGTAACATCTTTAAACACTATGTTTAATGGGGTTTATGTCAATTTATTTTAGGAGACAAAAGGTTACGGTTTTGTGTGCTCTAGAACAGACTTTTGAGTAGTTCAAGTGTTCTAGTTGATACACACATTCTCTCTAGTTGATACCTTCTTCTTGGCGATAAAGTTTTGGTGCACTAAGGTGAAGAACACACATTGATCTTGTTGTTTTGGTGATCTACACCAACACACTAGCATTTGGGAATCAACACATCTTGGGGTTGACTACACTAGAGGAGTCCTTGGTTGGATTCTCACGACTCGACAATAAATTTGTGCTTTGCATTGTGGTACAGTTCTTCTTATCTTGTTCTTTTTGTTTTAGTTGCATAACCATGTTTAGATTTTGGTCCATGGGAAGTATTCGTTTTCTTGGCTTTGAATTTTTGATCTATACTTTGCTTCCGTTGCTACTTGATTATGCCAAACGACTACCTTCAGTGGTATCAGAGCCATATCTAACATGGTTTTGCACTAATGAGTCTTGAAAAACCATATAAATATTTTTAGGAGAACATTGTTTTCTTACAATGGTCTTCGTAAAGACTTTTGTTGGGCTAAAATTGATATATTTGTAGTCCTCATAATATTTAAGTTTTATATTTATATATTTGTGGTAATTTGGCATGAAGTGTACACAAATATATACTTATAAATGTATGTATGAATATGTGTTTTAAAATTGGTTTGGTACACTAATGCATAAGTACAAGGATTGTCATTTTGTGCCTTTGATGTTTTAGACAATCTTAACTAAAATATAGATATATTTGTATCATGGTTTTGTGTGGCACACCATGTTTCATTTTGTTGCGTTCGGTTTGATTCGGTAACATGATATTCCCTTAGACCTATGTGTTGTGGTGATTGATTAATTTGGTTTTTGGCGGCTTGCGTGCTGTATTGATGTAATATTATTTATTTATTTATTGGTGCGGCTTGCACGCCGTTTCTTTTATTCCGTGTATTTGTATAAATAGTGTAGGAATACGACCTGTGTGTCGTTTATATATTCTATGTATATGTAAATAGTATAGAATTTGAACCGGAGATGTCAGCAGGAGTCATGATGATGACGTCTTGGCGAGAAGGAGTCAACATGCTATTGGAGGTGTTGGATTCAGTGGGGGCTCACCCAACGAGACATTACCTTGTCCTTAGGTTTTGGCCTTGTTTTCCCCGTTGTGGCTCATGGGGAAAACGCATAGAATTTTTGGGCATGTTACTGAATTATATTTATTTGTGTGGTTGTATTTTATTTTCTATGCATGGTTTAGGAATCACATGCTAGACAATTTTTTCTTAATAATTAAATAAAATACAACATTTGTTAAAATGGTTAACAATCTCGCGCAAATAGAATTGAAAAAGAAAATATAAAGATGGTATTATATTTAAAAGTGCTTAAAATCGTTTTGACACTTACTTTGTTACATCCCAAAAGGTTTTTTATAAACCGGAAACAAAATCCCGTTTTTCAAAACGTAAATCGTGCACCATCCGGAAGATGACACCATCCAAATGTAACAAAGCAAGGATGATTGTCGAGCTAAGCACGAGCCATTCCTTGTGTAGTTGTGTGGAAGGTGAGTGGGGTAACTCGCATGATTGGTTGTCGAGCTAAGCACGAGTCAATTATTGGTCTAGAGTGCCACCCGTGTGTCTTGTCGGACGATTTACAATTTAAGTATATAATTCTTGGTTAGTTATCGAGCTAAGCACGAGCTAAACAAAATTATATATTAAGATTGGTGTAAATAAGGGATCAAACATGCCAACCGACATAATGGATGTCAATGGATCCCGCAAGTGTCTAAGAGTTGTAATAAAGATTACAATTGGTAAAATGGTTGCCGGCGTAAATAGCTTTTCTACGTGATCTGCAGTAAACCCGTCACGGTGTGAGGTAAAATAAGGTTCTTAGCCCTTGTAAATAATCGTTTTTCTTATTACTATGGGTACTTATTTTAACAAGGATTTCTAAACTAACTAAAACTACTTTGATATTTTAGATGGCGTCTTCAAGCAACACCAACACCATCAACCATTTTTCGCTAAGAGTTTTCCTTGAGAAGGAGAAACTCAATGGTAACAACTTTTGGGATTGGTTTAGGCAACTTAAGCTTGTCTTACACCATGATGGAAAAATGGTTACCATAGAGGAGGCCTTACCCGAGGCTCCTGCTGCCAATGCCACTTGGCCATCTAACATGCTTATGAGAAGCGAGTCAAGGATACCGAGGACATCACTTGCCTCATCTTAAGTACTATGATCCCCGAGCTCCAAAAGCAAATTGATCATTTGAGTGATTTTGACTTGATCGCTCAGCTTAAGAAAATGTTCCAGCAGAAAGTGATACAAGAGAGGTTTGATTATCTCATGACGGTTCTTGGTAGCAAAATGTCCGATGGCGGGAATGTGAGTGCTCAGGTGTTGCGCATGAAAGCAAACGTAGAGCGCATGGAACGGCTTGGATTTACCATAGGGAGGGAGCTAGCCGTGGATTTAATCCTATGGTCCTTGCCCACCGTGTATGATCAATTCGTCATGAGTTATAATATGCATAGTATGGATAAATCCATCATGGAGCTACATGGTAGGGTTAAGACAACGAAGTCTAGCATGACCAAACACAAGCCCGCCCTTCGAAATCCCGTTCTTGCTATAAGGGAAGGGCGAATCCAGAAGAAGAAGAAGAAGAAGTCCGCTTATACCTCTAAGGGTATGGGGTAGGGGAAGGTTGGTGCTTCCAAGCCTAGCCCCGCTTCGGAGGGAAAAGGCAAGGGGAAGTTGGTTCCCCAAGCCAAAACTCCAGATGAAGTGCCATTGGCGCCGAAACTACCCGGGGTACCTAGAAGGTTTTAAGAAGCTCAAGGGGTTGAGCATCAGAGGAACTTCTGATTCACGTACATACATAATTGAACTCCATCATACTTCTACATCCGGAAGTTAGGTATTAGATACCGGCTGTGGCACTAACGTTTGTAATATTGTGCACGTGCTAAAGGCAAGTAGGAGGATGGAGAATGGAGAACTGGACTTGATAATGGGAAACAAGGATATTGTCCCGGTCAAGGCTCGAGGAAAAGTGGAATTATCGTTTAATTCCGGTTTTTCTATATTATTATTAAACGTATGCTACTTGTCGCTTGTGGCGACGAATATTATTTCTTTTCATGCACTACATGACGATGGTTTTAGTTTTACTTTTGATAATGGAGTTATTACATGTTTTAAAAATAATATTTGTTATTTCAAAGCTTATCCTTGTCGTGGTATTTATGAAGTAGATGCATATGTTAGTAATAATCAATCAATCATGAATATTGATTCAACGTCTAAAAATGGTTTAGACAAATTGTCTTTGTGGCATGGTCGACTTGGCCATATAAACAAGACTCGTATCGCCAAGCTCCAAGTGGTTGGGATCTTGGAATCATTTGACCATGAGTCAAATGAAGTATGCGAATCTTGTTTATTAAGCAAGATGACTAAAGCACCCTTTTCCGGCGTGAATGAGAGGAGTAAAGACTTATTGGACATCATACATTCCGATGTGTGTGGTCCGTTTAAGCACATTACAAGAGACAATTCTAGATACTTCGTTACCTTTATAGATGATTATAATAGGTATGGGTATGTCTACTTGGTTAGACAAAAGTTCGAGACCTTTGAGGTCTTTAAGACTTTCCAAAACGAAGTAGAGAATCAATAGGTCTAAAAGTATAAGATACTTAGATCCGATAGGGGTGGTGAGTATCTTAGTCATGAGTTTTGTGATCATCTTAAGGGTTACGGGATTATCTAACAACTTACACCTCCTAGGACGCCACAATTAAATGGTGTCGCCAAGAGGAGGAACCGAACATTGTTAGATATGATTCGGTCTATGACGAGTCACACCCAAGTGCCTATAAGCTTTTGGGGTTATGCTCTTGAAATGGCAACAAGAATCCTTAATATCGTACCAACGAAGAAGGTCGAGAAAACACCTTTCGAGATGTGGCATGGGAAACCTCCCGTTCTTGCCTATCTAAAGGTTTGGGGTTGTCAAGCCTACGTAAGACGTGAGGTTGATGACAAGTTAGAGCCCCAATCCGAAAAGTGTTATTTCATCGGATATCCACCTGCGGGTATTGGATATGTATTCTATAAACCTTCCGAGAAGAAAGTATTTGTTGCTTGAAGGGCGGTCTTTTTAGAAAGAGAATTAATATCCAATCAGCAAGACGGAAACAAGGTTCACCTTGAAGAAGTTCAAGGGTCAACGGATGAAAGGCTTGACGTTGGCACTAGCCAACAACCTAGTGAGGTTGAGTCTGAGCATGAAAATGGTGAGACTAACGTACACCCATTACCTCCCCGTAGATCCGGTAGAGCTCGCCATAAACCAGAGAGATATGGGTTTCTCATATCTAAGGGTGACGAGCTATTGGTGGATCTTAATGAGCCCACCAACTATTGAGAAGCAGCAGCGGGCCACGAGTCTGCTAAATTGAAAGAGGCAATGGATAATGAGATGCAATCCATGGAGGATAACCAGGTTTGGGAACTGGTTGATCCTGAACCCGGTTGTAAACTAATAGGGTGTAAATGGGTCTTCAAGAAGAAGACTGACATGGATGGAAAAGTTAGCACATTCAAAGCCCGACTGGTCGCTAAAGGTTTCACCCAGACACAGTGTTGATTATGATGAAACTTTCTCCCCAGTGGCCATGTTGAAATCTATTAGGATACTTTTGATAATTGCTGCATTTCATGATTATGAAATATGGCAGATCGATGTCAAAACCGCCTCCCTTAATGGGAAGCTTTCCGAAGAGGTGTATATATCGCAACTTGAAGGTTTTGTACATCCAAAGCATCCTAATAGAGTGTGTAGACTAAACAAGTCCATTTATGGACTTAAACAAGCATCTCGTAGCTGGAATCTATGCTTTGACGAGAAAATCAAAGAGTTTGGTTTTTTGAAAAGCGTAGGCGAGCCATGTGTCTACGTTAGGGATACCGGGAGCGCCGTTGTTTTCTTAGTCTTATACGTGGATGATATCCTACTCATTGGAAAAGATATTCCAACCTTGCAAATTTTTAAAAATTGTCTTGGAAAATGTTTCTCAATGAAAGACATAGGAGAAGCGACATATATTCTGGGTATCAAGATCTATAGAGATAGATCTAAAAAACTTCTTAGGTTAAGCCAAAGTACGTACATTGAAAAAGTCTTGAAGCGGTTCAAGATGGAGGATTTCAAGAAAGGAAATCTTCCTATGTCATATAGAGTGATATTGAGTAAGACTCAATGTCCAAGTTCTCAAGAGGAACAGGAAGTAATGAAGCGAGTACCATATGCTTCGGCCGTGGGCTCGATCATGTATGCCATGTTATGTACTCGTCCTGATGTGTCATGCACTTTGAGCTTGACTAGTAGATATCAGGGTAATCTACGGCAAGCCCATTGGCTTGCGGTAAAGAACATTCTAAAGTATCTTAGGAGAAATAAAGAAATGTTCTTGATATTTGGTGGTGAGGAAGAGCTCAAAGTAAAGAGTTACTCTGATGCTAGCTTCCAAAAAGATAGGGATGACTGCCGATCGCAATCGGGGTTTGTGTTCCTATTAAATGGTGGAGCTATTACTTCGAGAAGTTCAAAGCAAGACACAGTACCTGATTCTACTACAGAGTCAGAATAAATTGCGGCAAGTGAAGCTGCTAAAGAAGTTATGTGGATAAGGAAGTTCATTCGAGACATTGGAGTGGTTCCAAGCATCTCCGACCTTATTGAGATCTTTTGTGACAATGAGGGTGCGGTAGCCTTAGCGAAGGAACCAAGAGCTCACAAGAGAACGAGACATATACCTCGAAAGTACCACTTGATCAAAGAGGTGATTGAAAGTGGTGAAGTCGCTATTAGTAGGGTAACCTCGGAAGGCAATTTGGCCGATCTGTTTACTAAACCGTTGTCACAAGCTTCTCATGATTCTCACACTATGGCAATAGGTGTTAGATTTGCTCATGACTTGGTTTAGATTGATTTTTTATTTATGTTTGGACCATTTTGTATTTGGGAACATTAAGCAGTAATGTTACTAATGTTTGCTTCGATTTATATAGTGGAGATCTATATATACGCATGTTGCGGTTACGTACATTTAGTCTTTATTGTGTTCTATCTTTGCATTTTTAATTTCTTCCTAAGATTGTTTTACAATCTTTAAATCTCCACAATCGGTCATACTTTATGGGAAGGAAGTATAAATTAAGATTGAGGTAACTAATTTGTTTTGAGAAACGTGATTCTTGCCTATACTTGAAAGGTGTTTCAAGTGATTGGAGGACCCACAGTCGAGTTTACTTCGTGGTTTTTGTCATAAGTAACTCGGGATGATAATGACATTTCATTCTTAATCTAGAGATACATGTGATTCCAAAGCATAAGTTTGCTTTACTTTGATTTTTTTCTAACGCTGTCCGTAACAGGTCATAATATGGGAGATGATCGGGTAGAGTATTGTCTATGTGGCGGGACTATGTAGTCGATAGGAATTTGTTCCTCTATGAATAAAGAAGATATCTATGGGCCCCTCGATGATTGAGTGCTGACATTCATATGCATGGCCGTGCTCAAGTTATATTGATGATGGATCAATGTTACTTGGTTTGTTGGTCACCACTAATCTAGAATCGAGAAACATAATTGTGAACGATTGGAAGGTTGACTATATTCCATGCCTTATGTTCGCATAGGATATCGTGAACAAAGGGATGTACATGATCATTTATCATTAGGACAATCATTTATGATTGGGATCTTGTCAAGAGTGGCATACCCTATATTGACTTGGGAGCATAGATGTCTTGCTAGAGGCCGCTCTATGTTTGTGTTATTTTTCGTAGTTCTGTCACGTGCAAGTTGCTCTGATTAATAAATATAACATCTTCTTTCTGATAGATTTGATGTCCCAAAAAGTACGTCATCTCACCCATCATGCTCATTCTGTATTGATGAGACATTATCTTGGAGAACCAATCACACAGACCTTGGTTTGTTCAACCAAAGATAATGTCATCCACATAGATTTGAACCAGAATGACATGTCCTCTGCTATTTCTTATTAATAGAGTTTTGTCAATGCTTCCTCTAACAAAATTATTTGAGATTGAATAGGAGGACAATGTATCATACCAGGCTCTTGGAGCTTGCTTGAGTCCATACAAAGCCTTGTCTAACTTATAGACATAATCTGGATGTTTAGAGTCAATAAAAACTGGGGTTGTTTCACATAGACCTCATCCTATAGTGCTCCATTTAGGAATGCACTTTTTACATCCATTTGATACACTTTAAAGTTTTTGAAGGCTGCATAGGCTAGAAACAACCTTATAGCTTCAATCCTTGCAACAGGGGCAAAGGTCTCATCATAATCAATATCTTCTTCTTGTCGATACCCCTGAGCTACTAGCCTTGCCTTGTTTCTGATCACTACTCCATCCTTGTTCATTTTATTTCTATAGACCCACTTAGTGCCAATGATTGTTTTTCCTTTGGGTGCAGGGACAAGGGTCCAGATCTTATTTCTTTGAAATTCTGTCAGCTCCTCTTGCATAGCCTCAATCCAATCTTCATCTTTTATAGACTCTTCATTCTTCCTTGGTTCCATTTGAGATAGAAAACTAGAGTAGGCAGCATAATTTGAATTTGCCTTAGATCTAGTTAACACACCATCTTCAATGTTTCCAATGACATCATCAAGAGAATGATCTTTTAAAACTTTGAAGGTTGTAGTGGGAAACGGAGGTTCTGGGTCTGAGTCAGAGCAGTGTCTCTCAGGCTGAATTGGAGTTACTTCTTCAGTCTGAGTAGGAATTGGAAGATCACTTAGATCTTCAATCTGACATGTACTTGATGATTCACCGAGACTATCAAATTATCTTCAATATTGATAATTTCTTTCGATGATGCACCTTTATCAGATTTACTATCATCATCATCATCAGAATCATCCATAACATACATGGGATTTGATGTGAGATCCTTTTTGCTCCTCTTAAGCTCACTCAGACTAACCGTGTCAGCTTGAGCTCTGTTGGATTCATCAATACTTGTCTCATCAAACGTAAGATGTACTGACTCTTCAATTACCTTTATTTTAAGATTAAAGACTCTGTAAACTTTGGAGATTGAAGAATATCCAACGGATATCCCTTGATCAGCGTTGGGTTCCAACTTATGGAGCTGTTCTCTTTGGTTTAGGACATAGCATGTTGAACAAAAAATGTGGAAATATCCAATGTTGGGTTTTCTGCCATGATACATCTCGTAAGGTGTTTTACCATTTCTTTTAATCATAATTGATCTATTCTGAGTATAGCAGGCTGTACTTACAGCTTCTGCCCAGAAGTTCAGCTTGAGCTTTGCCTCACATAGCATGGTTCTGGCAGCTTCAATTAAGGTTCTATTTCTCCTCTCAGCAACTCCATTTTGTTGCGGAGTTCTGACAGATGAGAAATTTTGGATAATTCCTTTTTTCTTTATAGAAGCCTTCAAGGGTTGAGTTTCTGAACTCAGTCCCATGATCACTTCTGAGTTGTTTAAGAGACTTACCCTTTTGCAACTCTTATTGTATTATGAAGCTAATTAACTCATATGCAGCTACACTTTTTACATTTAAGAAGACACCCAAGTGAATCTTGTGAACTAATCAACAATCACTAGAGTATACTTTTTGCCACTTAGGCTTGGGGTGCTAATAGGTCCAAATAGGTCCAAGTGCAACATATGCAATGGTTCTATAATTGAAAATTTTTGTTTGGACTTGAAGGGTCCCTTATGGTGTTTTCCCATTTCACAAGTTGAGCAGAGTTTATCTTTCGAAAATGTGATCTTAGGCAGACCAAAGACTAACTCTTTGCTAGACAATTTGTTGATATTTTTGAAATTTAAATGTGATAGTCTCTTCTTCCATAACCAACTCAGCTTGGGAGTTAAGTCAGAATACAAGCAGGTTTCAGTTGAAGGATCTGCGGAGCTGAGATCTAACAAATAGATATCTCTCTCTTTTTGCCATTAATATTGGTTTTCCCTTCTTATCATAAATTGTTCCTGCATGCTTTCTGAAGGTGACTTCATAATCCTCATCACACAGTTGACTGATACTTATCAGAATGTGTTTAAGGCCTTGAACATATGCTACCTTTTTGAAAGTGACTTTTCCAGCAGTTATCTTTCCATAACCTTTAGTCCTTCCTTAAGAATTATCCCCAAATGTCACCTTGGGTCCTTCATTGTTCTGGAATTCACTTAGAATCCCCTTGCTTCCTGTCATGTGCCTTGAGCATCCACTGTCTAGATACCACTTGTAGGAGCCCTGCACATGATCAACTAAACATATTAGTTTCTTTTTGGAACCCACTTTTTGGTGGGTTATGAGGATGAGCACTTAGCTGATTCTTTAGAGTTTGACTGATCAGCTCGAACAGTTTCTTGGTCTATTTTGGACTGATCATCCGTTTCTTTTTCAGGTCTAAGATTGGTACTTACACAATCTTTGGCCTCATGACCTCTATCACTACACTTATAACATTTTCATCTAAAGATGGGTGTTTGGGTGATTTCTTTGAGTTTTCCAACATCAAATTTGGATTCAGTTTTAGGGTCATACGATGTAGATAACCTTTCAATCCTTTTAGACAGTTTGTCTACTTGGTTTTCACTGACTTTGGACTTTCCTTTGTCAGCTTTATGGTTACCCTTATTTGGTGATGTCTGACTTACAGACAACTTTTTGTTCTTAGACATCCTTTCATATTTGGCCTGAGAGTTATGTCTTTTTGAGTTGACGTGAGATATTCTGTCAAAAACAGTTGTTCTCACAGGATTTTAATCCAATCTTTTGAAAACTGACTTACAGTTTCTGTTGGATCTGGAACATTCAGCTTGATGGTTTGTATGAATAACCTGAGGACTTTGGGTTGGTGTCACAAACTTATTTGTTTTGACCTGTTTCCCTTCCTTGTTCCATAAGAATGTTCTTGGGAGTATGCCATCTGGTTTTATCGTTTTGTCTTCAAGACTGACTTGATCTTCGATGATTTCATCAGCAGTAGCACTATAATCTCCCCTAGCATTGCTTTTACTTGATTTGGTATTTGCTGTGTAACACCGCTTCTGAATTCAGTTGCTTTAATGACAAAACAGATTTTAGCAGCGGAAATTTTTCTTTTTGAAACAAACAAACAGTTATTTACATTAATAACTTCCCAAAACATGTTGGTGTTACTAAGTACAGGAACCGACCATAGTATCTATTTACAATACATCATCCAATATAAGTGTTCCACCCACAAGGGGCAACGCATATCCCAAATGTAACCCGCCTCGCATGCCCTCTAGTCTTTACCTGAAAAGGGAAACATATTACCATTAGCTACAGTAGCTAGTAAGTACATACAATCATAAGCATCAATAGATTAAGACATGCGTCATTTCATAAACAGTCATTGCTAGCTTAGCTCATAGCGGTGTGCTGACAAGATCGGTAAGGGTCATGTCTTGCAGGGTAATCAATCCCGCTCAACAACTCAAACCGAGGAATCAGACACGACCAATCCGCGCTGGTGGGGGAGCACAAGGCAGTGCACCAAGCATCGTTCACAGAGCCAGAGGCTCTACAGGTAATCCAGCCACAATCAGCTGATCACCACTCACGTTAAGGCACGGTGGTTCTACTGAACCTCGATCCGGGATTCACCCCAAATCACCGTTAAATCCAGAAATGACTGAAGTCCTGTTAGGATCCAGCTAACCGGCTGACGTTAACCATGCGTCAGATAGTCTGAAGACAGGTCACATACACATATACGTACATTTGATCCCACCGGGATTCATCATCTTACATATAACATCATTAAGCAGTTATTCATGCATAGAATCATATACTAACTAAGTGGTTCCAAACTGGACCCACTTGCATGCTCCTGACACATACTCTAACATCATATAAGTCATACACTTACCTCTTCGAGCGTACCTGCAAAATCAAATTAGTCATACATAGTATATTCACATAGTCACTTAGCAGGCAAGCCTTAATCTACTGAGTCTCATGGTCGTAGGCACTCACCTGAGCTGTTACTAGGCACAGGTATTGTCTTGAGTCCTCTAACAAGTTCACCTAGCATATCACATTGACCCAAATCATTCACATGTGCATTCAAGACTTCAAAGAACAACATTTAACTTTGGACAATACACAAATCCGCCAAAACTGTCGGATTTGGGGGAAATCCGATGGTTCTGTCGGATTCATGAAATCCGACACTTTGGACTTCAAATTTAGACAATCAATCGGATTTCAACACTTAGGAATTCCAACCATGCATGTGAAATCCAACACTTACGGATTCCGACACATGGAGGGAAATCCGATACTTGGAAATCCGATACAATGAGATCCAATACAACCGGATTCCGATATTTGGAATCAGAAACTATGGAAATCCGATAAACTTGAGGATTCCATATTCTAAAAGGACTACAAAACATGAAATCCGACAGAGTTGTAGAATCCGACACTTCTATTGGATTCCGACACTTCATTCGCTTTTCATCGCATGCGGATTCCGACAACTTCATAGTTGCGGTATCCAACTTCTTCATCAACTAAAATTCCGATAACATCATTCAAGCATCCAAACAACTTTATTTTGGCGTGCTTTAAGCCCAGAACATCATAGCATCAACATTTAGTCGTCATATACACAGGAAATCCAAACAAGAACACCATTCATGCAAAACCCACTTAGAAAGTGATTTTCCATATTCTTCAAGATGTTCTTGCATAGATTCATATTTCTTAGCATGTTACACACGATTCTAATCTTCTAAACATTTTAGAATTATGTTGCTAACCTTTGAAGATTAACAACCGACTCCTCTTTTCTTTTTCTCCAGAAATCCGATGGCAGCAAGACATACCAAGAGAGAAAGTGTGTTTGCGGTTTTGTATAAGTGTGTTTGCTATGTTTGACAAAAGTCAACTAAACACACTATATATACTCTCTAAATACTTGAGGCGGTTGCCTCTTACCTCACTATAGGGGTTTCCTTTTTAATTAACTATACACACACATACTTAATACATACATATACTCGTAGATGCATACGTACATACATACATGCAACACATAAACCAAAAATACTTATTCATTGAACTCAACAAGTATACACATACGACACTTCTTATTACAATAACTATACATACGTACACGCTAATTACAACTAGGCCCAAGTTGAGGATGTTACAAATCTACCCCCTTAAGAAGATTCCGTCCTCGGAATCTACTCAGTGATAAACAGGTGAGGGTACCTTGTCTTCATCTCGTCCTCAACTTCCCATTTCAGGTTTGGACCTAGGTTGTGTTTCCACTTCACAAGGACTAGTTTAATCATCTTCTTGCGTAGGTTCTTGACCTTCGTGTCAAGAATCTCAACAGGTTCTTCAACTAGTCTCTTCGAAGAATCAACTTTCAATTCCTTCAAAGGAATAATTTGTTCTTCCTCAACGTGGCACTTGCGTAAGTAGCACACGTTAAAGGTGTCATGTATTCCAGATAGCTCAGGCGGCAACTCTAGAGTTACCGTTTGATCATTCACTTTTCGTATAACTTTGAATGGGCCAATGAAACTGTTGGGTTTTCGTGGTCTAAAATCGCAGCGGAAACAAAACGGGTAGAAAAACTTTTCGAAAATTGACCACGAACACGCCCACCAAATGGACCAAAACTCTAGACATGACTAAGAAACAAAATAAAACATACAAAGAGATAGAGTTATACCCTCGATGCTATCTTCTTCTTACGTGCGGTTTTGGAGTTTGGAAGTCTTGTGCACTAACGTGTACACCTGTACCGAAGTCCACACCAAGCTACTATCGCCTCCCACTTGCTAGAGTGTTAGACAAGCCTATCTAAACACCACCAAGATGTCTATCACAAGAGAACCAAAGCCTTGGAACCTTTTGTGCTTGAGAGAATTATGTATATGCGAAAATATATATTCTAGAAAACCAATTCTTGGAACATGACCACATTAGCATCATGCCACTTATATAGACGTCATAATCAGTTCAAATTTCGTGCTCACTAATGTCATTTTCAGTTTCTAGAATAATGAGAATTAACACCACACTTAACTAGCTTTCAAAGCCTAGTTAAGAAGCTGTTACTGCATGAGGCACGACCGTGCCTCATAAGGTACGGGCGTGCCAGTCCAAGAGGCCACGCCCAAGTCACGCCCGACTTGGGCTCGTGCCTGTCCACTAGGCACAGGGCACGGGCGTACCTAGCCACAGGCCACGCCCAAGTCACGCCCGACTTGGGCTCGTGCCTGCCCATAGGGCACGGCCGTACCTCATAGAGGCACGGGCGTGCCTTGGCCCACCAGAACCTGTTTTTGGTTTTCTCTCTCATTAGACCATCCGTGATGCGGGAATCGATACTTGGCGTGTGACCCAATAGGCCCTTGCTTCATCAGCCATGATACCAACTCGTGTGTGTGTCAGTGGGCATAATCCAATAGACTCCCACTTGCACATGACAAACTCACGAAATGCGTCACCGACATAGAGCGGCCTCTAGCAAGGCATCTATGCCCCTAAGTCAGCGCAGGGTTTGTCTTCCCAAAACAAATACCTAACCAAAAGGAAAGGTCCTATAGATAAGTGATTATATACCCCTTCGTTCACGATATCCGTTGTGAATGCAGGTCATGGAACATGATCAACCCCAAATCATTCATGATTATGTTTCTCGATATAGACTAACTACGACTAACAAAACAAGTTGCATAATTGATCCACCATCAATTCAACTTGAGCACGGCCATGCATTTTGATTTGTCATCAGCTTAGTCAACGAGGGGCCCAAGGATATCTCTCAAAAGAGGAACGAATACCTTTGACTACACCGCCCTATCATAATAACAAGTTCTTGCCTGAAAACTTCCCTTATAACAGCCAGTTACGAACTGCGTTAGAAAGCAATCTAAACAAGTCCAAGTTAATAATCAAGCAACGCGTGCATCTCCAGTAGAAGGATAAATAATATTATCATCCTGATTTACTCGTGATAATATCCATGAAGTAAACTCAGGTACGGGTCCTCCAATTACTTAATCACCATTAAGTACAGGCTAGTGTTGTGTAAACAAGTATTCAATCCAAGATAAAAACTGTACCAACCACTTGCCTCGATCTTAATTCACTTCTTCCTTCCAATGAAGAACGACCGATCGTGGAGTATTTAGAATAAACAAGTTTATTCATGGAAGTATTAAACATGCAAAGATAGAACACAATAATGTTTCATAAACTAATCGCATCATGCGTATATTAAATCCCTATTTAATAGTCTTTACAATAAGAAATACATTATTGCTTTAATGTTCTCAATAACAAATGCAACTAAAATAATTAAACCAAGTCATTAGCAAATCTAATCCCAATAGACTTAGCATGTGAATCATGCTTAGCTTGCGACAAAGGTTTGGTGAGTGAATCTGCCAAGTTCCCCTCAGTCGGTACTCTACTAACCACAATGTCACCATTCTCGATGATATCACGAATAAAATGATACTTTCGAGCAATGTGTCTAGTACGTCGATGCGCTCTTGGTTCCTTAGCTAGAGCTACTGCACCCTCATTGTCACAGAAGATCTCAACAGGGTTAGCGATGATAGGAACAACTCCAAGGTCTTGAATGAATTTCTTCATCCAGACGGCTTCCTTAGCAGCCTCGCTTGCAGCAATATACTTTGACTCCGTGGTTGAATCGGCCACGGTATCTTGCTTGGAACTTCTCCAACTTATTCCTCCACCATTTAACAAGAATACAAATCCCGATTTAGACCGGAAATCATCCTTTTCCGCTTGGAAGCTAGCATCAGAATATCCAGTAACTCTGAGCTCCTCCGATCCACCGAACACTAAAAACATTTCCTTAGTTCTCCGAAGATATTTAAGGATGTTTTTAACCGCAACCCAATGACCTTGACCAGGGTTAGCTTGATATCGGCTCGTCATGCTCAAGGCATACGACACATCAGGCCGAGTACATAGCATAGCATACATGATTGATCCTACTGCCGAAGCATACGGGACTCGACTCATTTCCTCTAGTTTCTTTTGATAACTAGGACATTGAGACTTGCTCAACGCCATACCATGCAACATGGGCAAATTCCCTTTCTTGGAATCTTGCATCTTGAACCTCTTCAAGACTTTATCTATGTACGTACTCTGGCTCAAACCAATGAGTCTCTTAGATCTATCTCTATAGATCTTTATCCCCAAAATATATGCTTCTGCTCCCATGTCTTTCATAGTGAAGCAACTCCCAAGCCAGGATCTTACTTCCTATAAGGTAGTCACGTCACTTCCTATGAGTAGTATGTCATCTACATACAAGACTAAAAAACTACAGCACTCCCACTAGCCCTGACATACACACAATGTTCATCCTTGCTTTTAGAAAAGCCAAACTCTTTGACCTTTTCATCAAAGCAAATGTTCTAATTCCGAGATGCTTGCTTAAGTCCATAAATGGACCTCTTAAGCTTGCAGACTTTATTAGGATATTTGTGCTTTACGTAACCATCAGGTTGTGCCATGTAAACCTCCTCTGCCAACTTCCCGTTAAGGAAGGCAGTCTTGACATCCATCTGCCATATTTCGTAATCGTAATATGCAGCGATAGCCATTAGTATCCTAATAGACTTCAACATAGCCACCGGAGAAAAGGTTTCATCATATTCTACACCATGAGTTTGAGTGAAACCCTTTGCTACTAGTCGGGCTTTGAAGGTGTCTACTTTTCCATCCATGTTAGTCTTCTTCCTGAAGACCCATTTGCACCCTACAGGCTTGTGGCCGGGTACCGGAACAACCAAGTCCCAGACTTGATTATCCGCCATGGATTGCATCTCACTGTCCATTGCCTCCTTCCACCTAGCAGATTCAGGGCCCGCTACGGCTTCCCGATAGTTGGTCGGTTCACTATGATCCACCAATAGTTCGTCACCCTCGGATATGAGAAACCCATATCTTTCCGGCTCATTAAGAACTCTACCAGATCCACGGAGCTCTAATGGTTGTGTATCAGGCACCTCATCCACCGTTGGTTGAGGTTCCACTTCTTCTGGTGCGCCGACCTCAGAAGCGGTACTAGTGCCAACATCAGGTTGATCATTGGTGTCATCTAGAATTTCTTCTAGATCGACTTGCCTCCCACTGGCTTCTGCAGATATCTGCTCCCTTTCAAGGAAGACCGCCCTTCGAGCAACAAACACCTTGTTCTCCGAAGTTTTGTAAAACAAATATTTCATAGAACCAGCCAGGTAGCCAATGAAAATACACTTCTCGGCTCTAGGTTCAAGTTTGTCTTGAGCTTCACGTCTCATGTAAGCCTCACAACCCCAGACCTTGAGATAGGCTAGCGAAGGAACCCTTCCATGCCACATCTCGAACGGTGTACTTGCAACCTTCTTTGTTGGTACAAGGTTTAAGATCCTAGCAGCGGTTTCCAAAGCATAACCCCAAAAACTTGTGGGTAGCTTTGTACGACTCATCATGGGCCGAACCATATCCAATAGAGTTCGGTTCCTCCTCTCAGCGACCCCATTTAATTGTGGTGTCCTGGATGGAGTAAGTTGTGAAATAATTCCACAACCCCTAACATGATCAAGAAACTCGGTACTAAGATACTCACCACCCCTATCGGATATGAGAATCTTAATCACTTTAGTCATTTTGCCTAATAAACAAGAATCGCATACTTCTCTTGACCTGTGGTAAAACGATTCAAAAATCCCATCCACTTGGACTTTGGCGATACGTTTCTTGCTTATATGGCCAAGACGACTATGCCACAAAGACAACTTGTCCAATACACCTTTGGACTTAGAATCAATGTTCATGATTGATTTATTAGCATCCAAACACACACTTGTTTCATAAATCCCACGACATGGATAAGCTTTAAAGTAATGAACATCATTTCTCAAACAAGAGATAATTCCATTATTAAAACCAAAATCATATCCATCGTCATACAAAGCGTGAAAGGAAATAATGTTTCGTGCCACGCAGGGCGAAAAACAAACATTCAATAAGGTAATAGCAAGTCCTGAAGGAAAGGCGAGATCAACACTCCCTATCCGCTCCACGGGAACCACATCCTTGTTTCCCATGATCAGGTCAAGCTCTCCAGCACCCAGCGCCCTACTTCTTTTTAGCACCTGCACATTATTACAAATATGAGTGCCACAACCGGTATCAAGTACCCAGCCGTTAGAAGTAGCGGTATTGTGGAGTTCAATCATAAACATACCTAAGTTACCCGCTCCCTTCGGTTTTACCCGCTTGAGCTCCTCAGGGTACTTTGGGAAAGAACGCCGCCAATGCCCCTTTTCCTTGCAGTGGAGCACTTGGCTTCCCCTTGCCCTTCGGGGCCGGACTCAGGTTAGGTCTTGCAACCTTCCCCTTACCCTTTCCTTTTGGGGGAGAGCGCCTTTTCTTTTGGTTCCGCCTCCCTGGATGGCTAGGACGGGTTTGGACGAGGAGGGCTTCTTGGATATGTCGGACTCGACGGTCTTTAACATTCTGTGAAGTTCCATTAGGGACTTTTCCATGGCATGGACATGATAGTTCCACACAAATTGTGAAAAGGAACTAGGAAGAGAATGGAGGATCAAATCCACCGCCAACTCCCTCCCTAACGGGAATCCCAACCTCTCCAAGCAATCAACCAATGCTTTCATCTTAAGCACGTGAACGCTCACATTTCCGCCCTCCTGCATATGGCAATCGAAAAGGGACTTTAGGCACTCGAAGCGCTCTAGCATAGCCTGTTGTTGGAACATTTCCTTCAGCTGGTTAAGCATGTCATATGCTCCTAAATGTTCCATTTGCTTTTGAAGCTCAAGAATCATTGACGAGAGCATAATGCAAGCCACTTCGTTCGTTTTCTTGACACGCTTGTCATACGCGTCTCGGACCGCCCTAGTCGCATTAGCCGCAGGTGCCTCTGGCGAAGGTTCCTCGATGGCCCATATCTTTTGTTCATACCTAAGGGCTATCCTTAGTTGCATGAACCAATGCATGAAGTTTTGGCCATCGAGTTTGGCCTTTTACACGAACAACTTTAGGGAAATAGAGTTCGATGAAGATGTAGAAGCGTTGTTGGATGCCATCTACAAAATTTAAAGTACCAATTTTAGTTATGAATCCTTGTAGAAATAATTACCCAATAGTTATAAAACTTAATTATTTGAACAAGGCTAAGAACCATATTTCACACTATCTCATGACGGGTTTACCACGGATCATGAAATAAGTTATTTAGGCCGGTAGACAAATTACCAATTGCAACCAATGCAACTCTTAGATCCTTGTGGGATCCTTTCGACATCAAATGTCTAAGGCATGTTTGATCCCTTCACACACCAATCATTTTATTATTTATTAAATGACTCGAATAGAGACCGACATCATTTAAGCAACATAAAAGAATTTGTAAGTCGCACGTCAAGACACACGTTGGTACCCTAGCCCAATCATTGGTTCGTGCTTAAGCTCGACTACCAATATTGCGGGTTGCCACACTCACCTTCCATGCAACTCCACAAGGGATGACTCGTGCTAATGCTCGACAATCATCCAAGTTTCGTTAGATTTGGGTGGTGTCGTCTTGCGGGTGGCGCGTGACTTACTTTTCGAAAAACGGGTTTTTGTTTTTCCGGTTAAAAATAACATTTTAACAATTTTGACGAATTAGCAATTTAAGTGACAAAAACTCTTTTTTATTCACCGTTTAATATAAACACTTTTATATTAATATTTGCCAATTCTTATGTGCGTAGAAATATAAACTCATTTATAAATCTCTTTTGTTTTATATATTTTCAAAAAATTCTCTAGCATGCAAATCCTAAAGAATTCAAATATAAAAACAACCACGCATAAATATAAATAAAGACCCGGTAACATGCCCAAATGCTAAGTTTTTTCCCCGTGAGCCAAAACTGGGAAAACATAGTCAATCTAGGGACAACACTAAAGGATGCTCCGTCACGATCTCCACACCGGCGAATCTCCCGAATTTGGTTCCTCAAGATGCCAACACCGTGTCTCCCGGTCGGTTTGATGCAATATTACATATTTGAAACAATATAAGTACGAGTACATAATAATAAGAAAACGACATGCAAGTCGCGATCCTAATAATCTATTACGAGTACAAAGATTTAAATAAACGACATGCAAGTCGCACCAAATATAAATATTACAACATTACGGCACGCAGGCCAAAACCAAAACCAAAACCAACCACAAACATCACAAAGTCTATGGGCATATCAAGTTACCGGGCTACCACTACAAACACAACCAAACGAAAGCAATGGTGTGCCACAAAACCATGTCCAACAAAGATAAATATATTTTGACCAAGATTGCAAAAACACTTAAGGCACAACAAGCAACCCTTGTACATATGTATTAACAATTTTAATACACCTTTAAAATTGCATATTCATATATACACCTAAAGATATATGTTTTTGTGAACTTCATGCCAAGTCACACAAAACATATAAAATTAGGAATCAATATATAGTGGGGATCAACAGAATCAAGACTAGTCTAAAACCCGGATTTTAATATATTTAAACATATTCTTTCAAAAACTGATTCTGATCAAAAAACCATTAGGCACGGGCGTACCCCAGAGGGTACGGGCATGCCTTCCATTTTGTCAATGTACAGTTTAAACAATTTTAAACACTTTACGAATTCTGCCCGGTCACCCGAAAACCAATTTTGACAGAAAACTCAGAAAATCCGGTTTAACTCCAAAAGTGCAAAGCCATGTTAGAGATGGCTCTGATACCACTATTGGGTTTTCGTGGTCTAAAATCGCAGCGGAAACAAAATGGGTAGAAAAACTTTTCGAAAATTGACCACGAACACACCCACCAAATAGACAAAAACTCTAGACATGACTAAGTAACAAAATAAAACATACAAAGAGATAGAGTTATAACCTCGATACTATCTTCTTGGTATGTGCGGTTTTGGAGTTTGGAAGTATTGTGCACTAACGTGTACACCTCTACCGAAGTCCACACCAAGCTACCATCGCCTCCCACTTGCTATAGTGTTAGATAAGCCTATCTAAACACCACCAAGATGTCTATCACAAGAGAACCAAAGCCTTGGAACCTTTTGTGCTTGAGAGAATTATGTATATGCAAAAATATATATTCTAGAAAACCAATTCTTGGAACATGACCACATTAGCATCATGGCACTTATATAAACCTCATAATCAGTTCAAATTTCGTGCTCACTAATTTCATTTTCAGTTTCTAGAATAATGACAATTAACACCACACTTAACTAGATTTCAAAGTCTAGTTAAGAGGATGTTACTGCCTGAGGCACGGCCGTGCCTCATAAGGTACGGGCATGCCAGCCCAAGAGGCCACGCCCAAGTCACGCCCGACTTGGGCTCGTGCCTGTCCACTGGGCACAGGGCACGGGCGTACCTAGCCACAGGCCACGCCCAAGTCACGCCCGACTTGGGCTCGTGCCTGCCCGTAGGGCACGGCCGTACCTCATAGAGGCACGGGCGTGCCTTAGCCCACCAGAACCAGTTTCTGGTTTTCTCTCTCATTAGACCATCCGTGATGCCGGAATCGATACTTGGCGTGTGACCCAATAGGCCCTTGCTTCATAAGCCATGATACTAACTCGTGTGTGTGTCAGTGGGCATAATCCAACACAAACGTGGACTTAGCTTCCCCTTGCGCCCAAAACGAATGACGCCTTTCCAAGGAGAAACCTTCAAGAACACATGGTCACCGACTTCAAATGTAGCGGGACGACGCTTCGGATCAGCATACATCTTCTGTCAACCCCGAGCTGCTTTTAGCTTTTCAAGAGCCACATTCACTTTTTCAGAAGTAATCTGGACAATTTCAGGTCCAGCGAACTGCTTCTCACTAGGCTCCAATCAACAGCTCGGAGTGATTATTGTCTTCCGTAAAGCATCTCGTATGGTGGCATTCCAATGCTGGAATGATATGAATTGTTGTAAACAAATTCAATCAATGGGATATGAGAATCCCACCATCCACCAAATTCGAGTACACAGGCACGAAGCATATCTTCTAACGACCGTATCGTACGTTCAGATTGGCCATCAATCTGCGGATGATAGGCAGTGCTCAGATGAACACGAGTGTCGAGTTCGCGTTGCAGACTCTTCCAAAAGTTTGAGACAAACCGAGAGTCACGGTCAGATACAATCGAACATGGAAGACCGTGACGTGACACAATCTCATCGATATACAATTGGGCTAAACGGGTCAGAGAAGCAGACTCGTTCGTTGCCAAGAATTGAGCACTCTTCGTTAGTCGATCAACGATAACCCAGATCATGTCATGCCCTCTGGACGTTCTCGATAGCTTTGTCACGAAATCCATCATGATATTCTCCCATTTCCACTCCGGAATATCCAATTGCTGCAGATTACCATAAGGTCTCTGGTGCTCTGTCTTCAGTTGTGCGCAGATCAGACATCTATCCACAAATAAAGGGATGTCTTTCTTCAAAGTTGACCACCAGTATAGCATCTTCAAGTCGTGGTACATCTTTGTGATTCCCGGATGGACAGATAATTTGGACTTATGGGCTTCCTACAGAATCAGCTCACGGTTACCTCCCGCAGAGGGTACCCAAATCCTGGATTGAAATGTCTTCAACCCACGATTATCTTTAGCAAGCTGATCCTTCAATCTCTTCATTGTCTCAGCCTTCAGATTTTCTTCTTGTAATGCATTCTGTTGCGCTTCCTTCAATTTAGAAATCAAGTCCGAGACAATAGTAATCCTCATAAACTTAGCTTCAATTTAGAAATCAAGTCCGCTACAACATTGGCCTTGCCAGGATGGTAACGGATTTCACAATCGCAGTCTTTTATTAACTCCAACCAACAGTGTTGCCGCATGTTGAGTTCTTTCTGAGTAAAGACGTATTGAAGACTCGTGTGATCTGTGCGAATCACACACTTTGTGCCATAAAGATAATGTCTCCACAACTTTAGTGCAAGGACAACGGCAGCAAGTTCCAGATCATGGGTTGGGTAGTTCTGCTCGTGTGATTTTAACTGCCTAGAAGCGTAGGCAATCACTTTATCCCGTTGCATCAGGACGCAACCCAAACCCGCATACGTGGCATCCCAATAAACCGTGAAGTCCTCCGAACCCTCAGGCATAGTAAGAATTGGAGCTTCATACAATAGTCGTTTCAAGGTCTGGAAAGCTTCTTCTTGAGCTTCCGACCAAATAAAAGCAACATCCCTGCGAGTGAGTTTGGTCAACGGACCCGCAAGCTTCAAGAAATCGCGGATAAGCCGCCGATAATAGCCAGCCAAGCCAAGCAAACTTTCAATTTCTGAAGTAGTCCGAGGAACTCCCCAATTCATCAAAGCCTCCACCTTAGCTCGATCTACTTTAACGCCATCATGACATATAACATGGCCAACGAAATGACCTTCCTTAAGCCAGAATTCACACTTGGACAGCTTAGCATACAATTGTTCTCGCTTTAACGTCTTGAGAACCTGACGAAGATGAAGCTAGTGATCAGCTTCCGTCTTCGAGTAGACAAGAATGTCAACAATAAACAAACATCACATATCTGTCAAGAAACGGACGACAAACCTGATTCATCAGATCCATGAAAACGGCAGGGCATTGGTTAAGCCGAACGGCATAACCAGGAATTCGTAATGACCATAACGAGTTCGAAATGCAGTCTTCGGCACGTCTTCTTCACGAACTCGTACTTGGTGATACCCCGACCGGAGATCAATCTTAGAGAAGCATGTAGCTCCCTGCAACTGATCAAAAAGATCATATATTCGAGGAAGCGGTTACTTATTCTTTACAGTTCGCTTGTTCAGCTCCCTGTAATATATGCACAATCGCATCGTTTCGTCCTTTTTCACAAATAACACAAGAGCTCCCCACGGCGAGGAACTCGATCAAATAAAACCCTTGTCGAGCAACTCCTGAAATTTGAGTCATCATCTCTCTTATTTTAGAAGGAACAAGACGATACGGAGAACGAGCCACAGGTGTAGCTCCTGGAACAAGCTCAATCTTAAATTCAACATCACGTATTGGAGGAAAACTCGGAAGTTCTTCAGGGAATACCTCAGGGTAGTCAGACACCACCCGAATATCACGAACTGGTCGCTTCTCCATCGTAGCATCAATAACGTATGCCAGATTAGAGTCACAAACTTTGGCAATCGACTTCTGTGCTTTAATCATGGAG
Source organism: Dittrichia graveolens (assembly GCA_038502395.1). Taxonomy (NCBI): domain Eukaryota; kingdom Viridiplantae; phylum Streptophyta; class Magnoliopsida; order Asterales; family Asteraceae; genus Dittrichia; species Dittrichia graveolens. Next base: position 44,044,309 of record JARJIL010000009.1, on the reverse strand, counting down.
ACAATAGGAATATCAGAATCTCGTCGTTCTCCACGTGCAACAGCATAAGATCCATTAGAGAGAGGAATCTTAATCATCTTTTTGGAACAAATAATCTCAGCATCATGTTTGATAAGCCAATCCATCCCGATCACGACATCAAAGCCCGTAATAGGCATAACAAAGAAAGAAAAAGGGATATTACTCCCGTCAATATAAATCACAGCTACTGGGACTTTCTTTGTAACAGAGACTACTTTGCCGTCCGCGACCTCTACTCTGAGCGGCTCAGTTAAAGGAACGACATGTAATTGCAATCTTCTACGACAGGCCACAGATACAAAGGAGTAGGTAGCTCCAGAATCAAATAAAGCACTAGCAGGGATATAATTAATAAGAAAAGTACCCATGATGACATCTCTTGCTGCTTTGGCCTCATCCGCCGTCATCTGAAACGCCCTGCCTTTCGCGCGGGGCGCGTCATCTCTTTTCGGTCCCCTAGAAGAAGAAGACCCTTTAGATCCAGTATTCTGCCTGTCTGGATAGTCAGTCAGCTTGTGCCTGGGCTTATGGCACCGATAATACACATCCCCTTTGAAACCACACTCTGTCGTAGCGTGGCCCTTCTGCCAGCACCTCCAGCAACGTCTGGTAGTGTAACACCCGCAAATCCGGGTTAGTTGGTTTACGAGTTAATGGCACATTATGTTGTGTTTAATGTGCTTTTGTTGGTTAAGTGGAAATTTAAAAGTTAGTTAAGTAATTTAATTAACGAAATGAGAAGAATGTATATATTTTTGTGTTTGTGTTACTGGAGTTGATAGAATAAAAAGAAAATGGAAAAGTATGTATGTATGCATGTTGGATATTAAAATGTATGTATGTGTGTGTATGAGGTGGGATTGCCACCTCTTGCTTTGGTTTTGTGAAATGTAACGTGGGTTTACATGCTGACATGAAAAAGGAATTTTAATTAAGAAAATAAAAATAAAGTGAAGTGTGTGTGTATGTGTTTCTCTTTGGAAAAGAAGAACAAGAAAGAAAAAGGAAGGAAACTTGAGATTTCAAGGTAGATGATCTGTGATATATAATTCAAATTGAAGGTTGACATGTGTTTATGGTATGATACTATGCATCTGGATATGTTTTATTCATGAAATCCATGTTTAAATGGTGAACTACCATGGTACGAGCTTGAAGCTCAAAAGAACAAATGGGTTTTATGTGTTTGATGATTTAAAAAGGTTTAAGATTTTTAGGATGTGTGAAAATGTGTTCTAGGAAGTTTCTTGTATATTAGAAGTGTTTTGAAATAAGAAAATTGATGTTGGATATGATACATATGATATTGGGTGGCTGAAATCCGACAAAGAAAGAAGAAGTTCTGGAGATTTGAATGTAGCGGCGCTACATCCTTGAAGGTCGCGGCGCGACCATGTTGAAATCCAACATATTGAGTCGGTATTGCTAGAAATCCGAATGACAAATCCTAAACCTAGAAATCCGACAGATACAATCTGGAACATGAAATCCGTAACTGAAATCCGCTACCCAAATCCGAGAAACCAAAATCCGCAACTCAAATCCGACATTCAAATCCGGAACCCAAATCCGAGTATCGTCGCGGCGCGACACTTGGTTTGGTCGCGGCGCGACAGACCATTTTGATGATTTTTATTTGTTTTGCTTTGTATTCGTGTGGCATGTGATGGGTTATTCATTATATGATTATTGTATGTTGTTTACAAGTTATATAGAGATATAAATATATATTTATCAGAGATTGACTTCGATTTGTTGTGTTCTCTGGATTTGCAAAGACTCAGTGATATTAGACAACTGAGCAGACGGGAACGTGGACTGAGGTGAGTGGAAGTGTACTCACGACTGGTGATGGCGGTAACATTTGTGGTTACATGAATTGAGATATTGTCATGATTTGGATTTTCCATGATAGACTGTTTAGTCTAAGTTGACATGATAGACTGTTAAGTCCGAGTTGCCTTGCTAGACTGTTAAGTCTGAGTTGCCTTGTTAGACTGTTTAGTCTGAGATGCTTTGATAGACTGTTTGGTTTAAGGTGCCATGCTAGACTGTTTAGTCTAAGATGCCATGATGAACTATTTTAGATGAATTGCCAGTATGGAATGTGTTATTTGGTATGTGTAGACAGACTGTGTAATTGTGATTCGTTGATTGTTGCTTGTTGATTGGGACTGTTTGGATTGTTGCGTGGCCAGCGCAGATGGTTAATTATGTGTGCACATGGCGAGACATGTACGTATGGTTAATTATATGCGTACATGGTTGGGGGTCAGCTATCGCATGTTTTGGGCCGGGCTATCTGCTATTGGTTGCACGGTTCTAGACTTTCTATGCATTTGTTGCAGTAGAAGGGGCTTTAACTGTACCAAGTAGCAAATAGCTAACGGTAAACCTTTTCTTTGGCACGCATCGGTTGCAGGTTCTGCAGAACCGCCGTTCCTCTAGTGATTGGATTGGAGATTGGTTTGGCTTGTGATTGTTTGATCTGTTGAGATCGGTTTGCTTGTGCATTTGGTGATTGCTTGCGCTTGTTGTTTGAGGATGCTTGTTTGTAGCTTCCATTCACTTAGCTTTGTGCTAATTCCGCTCAGTTGATTGCTTTTTGCAGGTCTTGCTATTTAGCTTTGTTTGTGGGGAAGGGAAATTTGACCAATACTCTGATATTAAGTTTTGAGAAGAGACGAGCCATGTTTGTAAATATTTTGTAACACAACTTGATGTGATGTTTGTAAAAAGTACTTTGTACTTTGTATTTGATTAATGATATCAGTTAACGCTTGTGAAACAGTTTAAAAAAATGGCTTGAGAAGTTACGGTGGTACAGGTAGAGTTAGAACACTCACCAGAGTACGTTCTGCATACGTATTGCATACTTGACACAGTACTCGGGCTCACAGTCGCAAGATTCAAAAACTTGCTCCATCTCTCGGAGCCACTGAATGGTAACTGTGGGGTTATCACTCCCATGGAGCGTTGGAGGATAGCAAGTTAGAAACTTCTTATAAGAACAAGTCTTGCGAGGCTTGTTCAGAGTAGCTTGCAATAAGAGCTCCTTTGTTACTCGAAGCTCCTCCTCCAGACGCCTTATAATTGCAGCCTGATCTGGCTTATGTCTGCCACAACCAATATTGTGCTGAGATCGTTGATCCTTAGCTTGATGAGGCACATGAGAAGCCTCATCTTCCATCTCTTTCAATTCTTGTTCCGTGTTACCACGTCCGGCAGACATCTTATATCAATTTTCTATATGACAGAGAAAGAGCAGTTAATACTCAATCTCACAGACTGAACTTACAAATCATCATATAGTGCTAGCATACATATAACTCTCACTCACACCCCCCTTCAGGAATACTTCTTTATGGTCGGGCCCGAGTTTGAGATCGAATACTCTTACAAGTACCGAATTCACTCAAACTTAGTCTCTGATACCTAATTGTAACACCGCTTCTGAATTCAGTTGCTTTAATGACAAAACAGATTTTAGCAGCGGAAATTTTTCTTTTTAAGACAATCAAACAGTTATTTACATTAATAACTTCCCAAAACACGTTGGTGCTACTAAGTACAGGAACCGACCATAGTATCTATTTACAATACATTATCAAATATAAGTGTTCCACCTACAAGGGGCAAAGCATATCCCAAAAGTAACCCGCCTCGCAGGCCCACTAGTCTTTACCTAAAAAGGGAAACATAGTACCATTAGCTACACTAGCCAGTAAGTACATACAATCATAAGCATCAATGGATTAAGTCATGCGTCATTTCATAAACAGTCATTGCTAGCTTAGCACATAGTGGTGTGCTGACAAGATCGGTAAGAGTCATGTCTTGCAGGGTAATCAATCCTGCTCAACAACTCAAACTGGGGAATCAGACACGACCAATCTGCGCAGGTGGGGGAGCACAAGGCAGTCCACCAAGCATCGTTCACAGAGCCAGAGGCTCTACAGGTAATCCAGCTACAATCAGCTGATCACCACTCACGTTAAGGCACGGTGGTTCTTCACAACCTCGATTAGGGATGCACCCCGAATCACCATTAAATCCAGAAATGACCAAAGTCCTGTTAGGATCCAGCTAACCGGCTGACCTTAACCATGCGTCAGATAGTCTGCAGACAGGTCACATACACATATAAGTACATTTGATCCCACCGGGATTCATCATTTTACATATAACATCATTAAGCAGTTATTCGTGCATAGCATCATATACTAACTAAGTGGTTCCAAACTGGACCCACTGGCATGCTCCTGACACATACTCTAACGTCATACAAGTCATACACTTACCTCTTCGAGCGTACCTGCAAAACCAAGTTAGTCATACATAGTACATTCACATAGTCATTTAGCAGGCAAGCCTTACTCTACTGAGTCTCATGGTCGTAGGCACTCACCTCAGCTGTTACTAGGCACAGGTATTGTCTTGAGTCCTCTAACAAGTTCACCTTGCATATCACATTGACCCAAATCATTCACATGTGCATTCAAGACTTCACAGAACAACATTTAACTTTGGACAATACACAAATCCGCCAAAACTGTCGGATTTGGGGGAAATCCGATGGTTCTGTCGGATTCATGAAATCCGACACTTTGGACTTCAAATTTAGACAATCAATCGGATTTCAACACTTAGGAATTCCAACCATGCATGCGAAATCCAACACTTGCGGATTCCGACACATGGAGGGAAATCCGATACTTGGAAATCCGATACAATGAGATCCAATACAACCGGATTCCGATACTTGGAATCAGAAACTATGGAAATCCGATAAACTTGTGGATTCCGTATTCTAAAAGGACTACAAAACATGAAATCCGACAGAGTTGCGGAATCCGACACTTCTATCGCATTCCGACACTTCATTCAGTTTTCATCGCATGCGGATTCCGACAACTTCATAGTTGCGGAATCCGACTGCTTCATCAACTAAAATTCCGATAACATCATTCAAGCATCCAAACAACTTTATTTTGGCGTGCTTTAAGCCCAGAACATCATAGCATCATCATCTAGTCGTCATATACACATGAAATCCCAACAAGAACACCATTCATGCAAAACCACTTAGAAAGTGAGTTTCCATATTCTTCAAGATGTTCTTGCATAGATTCATATTTCATAGCATGTTAAACACGATTCTAATCTTTTAAACATTTTAGATTCATATTTCATAGAATTATGTTGCATAGATTAACAACTGACTCCTCTTTTCTTCTTTTCCAGAAATCCGATGGCAGCAAGAGATACCAAGAGAGAAAGTGTGTTTGCGGTTTTGTATATGTGTGTTTCCTATGTTTGACCAAAGTCAACTAAACACACATATATACTCTCTAAATACCTTAGGCGGTTGCCTCTTACCTCACTATAGGGGTTTCCTTTTTAATTAACTATACACACACATACTTAATACATACATATACTTGTACATGCATACGTACATACATTCATGCAACGCATAAACCACAAATACTTATTCATTTAACTCGACAAGTATACACATACGACACTTCTTATTACAATAACTATACATACGTACACACTAATTACAACTAGGCCCAAGTTGAGGATGTTAGAAATCTACCTCCCTTAAGAAGATTCCGTGCTCGGAATCTACTCAGTTATAAACAGGTGAGGGTACCAGGTCTTCATCTCGTCCTCAACTTCCCACGTCAGGTTTGGACCTACGTTGTGCTTCCACTTCACAAGGACTAGTTTAATCATCTTCTTGCGTAGCTTCTTGACCTTCGTGTCAAGAATCTCAACAGGTTCTTCAACTAGTCGCTTGGAAGAATCAACTTTCAATTCCTGCAAAGGAATAATCTGTTCTTCCTCAACGTGGCACTTGCGTAAGTAGCACACGTTAAAGGTGTCATGTATTCCAGATAGCTCAGGCGGCAGCTCTAGAGTTACCGTCTGATCATTCATTTTTCGTATAACTTTGAATGGGCCAATGAAACGTGGACTTAGCTTCCCCTTGCGCCCAAAACGAATGATGCCTTTCCAAGGAGAAACCTTCAAGAACACACGGTCACCGACTTCAAATGTAGCGGGACGACGCTTCGGATCCGCATACATCTTTTGTCGACCCTGAGCTGCTTTTAGCTTTTCAAGAGCCACATTCACTTTATCAGAAGTAATCTGGACAATATCAGGTCCAGCGAACTGCTTCTCGCCAGGCACCAACCCACAGGTCGGAGTGCGACATCGTCTTCCGTAAAGCATCTCGTATGGTGGCATTCCAATGCTTGAATGATATGAATTGTTGTAAGCAAATTCAATCAATGAGAGATGAGAATCCCATCATCCACCAAATTCGAGTACACAGGCACGAAGCATATCTTCTAACGTCTGTATCGTACGTTCAGATTGGCTATCAGTCTACGGATGATAGGCAGTGCTCAGATGAACATGAGTGCCAAGTTCGGGTTGCAGACTCTGCCAAAAGTTTGAGACAAACCGAGAGTCACGGTCAGATACAATCGAACATGGAAGACCGTGACGTGACACAATCTCATCGATATACAATTGGGCTAAACGGGTTAGCGAAGCAGACTCGTTCGTTGCCAAGAAATGAGCCCTCTTCGTTAGTTGATCAACGATAACCCAGATCATGTCATGCCCTCTGGACGTTCTCGGTAGCTTTGTCACGAAATCCATCGTGATATTTTCCCATTTCCACTCCGGAATATCCAATTGCTGCAGATTACCATAAGGTCTCTGGTGCTCCGTTCTCACTTGTGCGCAAATCAGACATCTCTCCACAAATGAAGCGACGTCTTTCTTCAAAGATGGCCACCAGTATAGCATCTTCAAGTCGTGGTACATCTTTGTGATTCCCGAATGGACAGATAATTTGGACTTACGGGCTTCCTGCAGAATCAGCTCACGGTTACCTCCCGCAGAGGGTACCCAAATCCTGGATTGAAAAGTCTTCAACCCATGATTATCTTCAGCAAGCTGATCCTTCAATATCTTCATTTTCTCAGCCTTCAGATTTTCTTCTTGTAATGCAGTCTGTTGCGCTTCCTTCAATTTAGAAATCAAGTTTGAGACAATAGTAATCCTCATAAACTTAGCTTCTGCTGTCGGTCCTTTACGGCTCAAAGAGTCCGCTACAACATTGGCCTTGCCAGGATGGTAATGGATTTCACAATCGTAGTCTTTTATTAACTCCAACCAATGGTGTTGCCGCATCTTGAGTTCTTTCTGAGTAAAGACATATTGAAGACTCTTGTGATCTGTGCAAATCATACACTTTGTGCCATAAAGATAATGTCTCCATAACTTTAGTGCAAAGACAACGGCAACAAGTTCCAGATCATGGGTTGGGTAGTTCTGCTCGTGTGATTTTAACTACCTAGAAGCGTAGGCAATCACTTTATCACGTTGCATCAGGACGCAACCCAAACTCACATACGAGGCATCGCAATAAACCGTGAAGTCCTCCGAACCCTCAGGCAGAGTAAGAATTGGAGCTTCACACAATAGTCGTTTCAAGGTCTGGAAAGCTTCTTCTTGAGCTTCCGACCAGATAAAAGCAACATTCTTGCGAGTGAGTTTGGTCAACGGACCCACAAGCTTCGAGAAATCGCGGATAAACCGCCGATAATAGCCAGCCAAGCAAAGGAAATGAACTTCCTTAAGCCAGAATTCACACTTGGATAGCTTAGCATACAATTAATGCATATCCAACATTATTGATGGATTCTTCTAGTTGTTGCTGGGCCACTTTCTTCTGTTCCATGATCTGTTGATGATTTGAAGGAAACCATAGATAGATCCAAGATCATATTTTCCTAAGGTTCCTCCAACATGAAGTGCAATGGTGATCTCATTAAATTGTTCTAGTAACACATCCAAGAACTTGAGTACCAACTCATTCTCATCTTTCTTGACACCTACCAAGATCAGATCATTTATCAAGCATTGAAATCTAGTAAACAAATCTGCCAGAGTTTCATTCTTTTTAGCAAAGAAAGTTTCATAAGAACAACTCAGATTTGTCTTCTTATGTTGCTTGACCAAGTCAGTGCCTTCATACGTAACACTGAGCGTATCCCACATCTCTTTTGCAGTTTGGCACCCAGCCATAGTATGTAGAAGAGGATTTGTCAAGGCATTTGCTATAATGCTCTGTGCCTTGTCACCAAGGTTGAACAGTTTACGATCTTCCTCAGTCCAAGATGGTTCAGGCTTGGGAGTTTCTCCAGAAGGAACAGTTTTGTCAGTGGTAGTAATATGGATCATTGGTATGATTGGGCCATCTTGAATCATGGTACTCATCCTGTGATCCACGGACTTCAGATATAGCATGGCTCTAAACTTCCACATAGGATAGTCAGTGCCATAAAAAATATGACACCCTTTTTCCGCCATTGTTGGTATATGACTTGATTGCTTGTTAGTTGACATCTTAACCTCTTGACAGCGGATCTTGATCTCCAACTTATGAAGAAACTTGCTCTGATACCAGTTGTTGGTCCCAAAGAGGGTGAACAAGCAACCGATACAGTGTAGAAGGGGGGTTGAATACACTTTAAACAAATAATCAAATTAATCAAATGTATATTCAATGATCAAACAGAACAATAACTATTATCACCCTCTAATCAAATCAACAGGATGATTTGATATTACAATGATTATAAACTCAACTCTCTCTCTAAACACTCTTGAATCACAAACTAATTGATGATTGAACTTATTGTTAAAACTGATTAACAAGAACTCTTGAAAACTCTCTCAAACTTTGAACTTAAAAAGTTATCGCAACACACGCGTAACAAGTATCACGAACACACGTACGTTTTGCAACTTATTCAGTCTTGCAACTTATGCAGTCGTCGTTGTGTCGCGTCTCTGTTCACGTACACACGTAAGAACATCTATGTAAAACCCATAAGAAGGTTTATACTTATACTTGATATATCTGCGAAGAAATCGCATATTAAAGATAAAACTTATCTTTTCTTTAAAATCGTAACAAACTCCTTAATTAGAACATATATAATTAATTCCGTTTGAAATTTCTATCCAACTAATAGATAGTTTAAATTAGGTTTAGATATCCTAATTTAAATGTCATAGATATGGAGAGTTTATAACAGAATTTAGAACTTACTTAATTTCTGAACTGACTTTTGACGCTGAGCTGACATACTCAGTCTTGACCTTGTCAAGATGACTTCTTGAATCTTGGGTTCTTGAATCTTCAAGTCTTCAAGTCTTCATTCTCAAAACCTACCTCAGCTTAGAAGTCACCGAGCTATCTAGTACTTACATAGAAAACTCTATATCTGTTTATACGCTGACTACTCAGCTTCAGCTAACTAGTCAGTCTATAACAGACTTACATAATTCCTAACTCTTAACCTATCATCTATACAAATCTATAGTTTGTCTCATCAAATCTAATTATTCCAAACATGGGGCTAACCAAGGCCAAAATGGGTTGAATACAGGCCGTGTCCAGCCCAACAAGCATGGGGCGTTTTGGCACAAATCAGGGCCGTGTACAATGGGCCGACACGGCCGTGTAGTTGAATACAGGCCGTGTCTAGCCTATTAGAAACGGGCCGTCTTGGCCCATTTTGGACCGTGGACTTTGGGCTGACACGGCCGTGTTGATGAACACAGGCCGTGTACGTACACTGTAACAGCAGCATTAACAGCTTTAAACACTATGTTTAATGGGGTTTATGTCAATTTATCTTGGCAGACAAAAGGTTACGGTTTTGTGTGCTCTAGAACAGACTTTTGAGTAGTTCAAGTGTTCTAGTTGATACACACATTCTCTCTAGTTGATAACTTCTTCTTGGCGATAAAGTTTTGGTGCACTAAGGTGTAGAACACATATTGATATTGCTGTTTTGGTGATCTACACCAACACACTACCATTTAGGAATCAACATATACTGGGGTGGACTACACTAGAGGAGTCCTTGGTTGGATTCTCATGAATCGACAAGAAATGTATGCTTTGCATTGTGGTACAATTCTTCTTATCTTGTTCTCTTTGTTTTAGTTGCATAACCATGTTTAGATTTTGGTCCATGGGTAGTATTCGTTTGCTTGGCTTTGAATTTTTGATCTATACTTTGCTTCCGTTGCTACTTTATTATGCTAAACGAATACCTTCAGTGGTATGAGAGCCATATCTAACATGGCTTTGCACTAACGAGTCTAGAAAAACCATATAAATAATTTATGAAAAATTGTTTTCTTAGAATGGTTTTCGTAAAGACTTTTGTTGGGCTAAAATTGATATATTTGTAGTCCTCATAATATTTTAGTTTTATATTTATATATTTGTTGTACTTTGGCATGAAGTGTACACATATATATATACTTATAAATGTATATATGAATATGTGTTTCAAAATTGGTTTGGTACACTAATGCATATGTACAAGGATTATCATTTTGTGCCTTTGATGTTTTAGACAATCTTAACTAAAATACAGATATATTTGTATCATGGTTTTGTGTGGCACACCATGTTTCATTTTGTTGCGTTCGGTTTGATTTGGTAATATGATATGTCGTTTGACCTATGTGTTGTGGTGATTGATTAATTTGGTTTTTGGCGGCTTGCGTGCTATATTGATGTAATATTATTTATTTATTTCTTGGTGCGGCTTGCACGCCGTTTCTTTTATTCCGTGTATTAGTATAAATAGTGTAGGAATACGACTTGCGTGTCGTTTATATATTCTATGTATATGTAAATAGTATAGAATTTGAACCGGAGATGTCAACAGGAGTAAATCGTGCACCATCCGGAAGATGACACCACCCGAATCTAATGAAGCAAGGATGATTGTCGAGCTAAGCATGAGTCATTCCTTGTGTAGTTGTGTGGATGGTGAGTGGGGTAACTCGCATGATTGGTTGTCAAGCTAAGCACAAGCCAATTAATGGTCTAGAGTGCCACCCGTGTGTCTTGTCGGACAATTTACAATTTTAGTATATAATTCTGGGTTAGTTGTCGAGCTAAGCACGAGCTAAACAAAATTATATATTAAGATTGGTGTAAATAAGGGATCAAACATGCCAACCGACATAATGGATGTCAATGGATCCCGCAAGTGTCTAAGAGTAGTAATAAAGACTACAATTGGTAAAATGGTTGCCGACCTAAATAGTTTTGCCACGTGATCCGCGGTAAACCCGTCACGGTATGAGGTGAAATAAGGTTCTTAGCCCTTGTTGTAAATAATCGTTTTTCTTAAAACTATGGGTACTTATTTTAACAAAGATTTCCAAACTAACTAAAAATACTTTGCTATTTTAGATGGCATCTTCAAGCAACACCAACACCACCAAGCATTTTTTGCTAAGAGTTTTCCTTGAGAAGGAGAAACTCAATGGTAAGAACTTTTTGGATTGGTTTAGGCAACTCAAGCTTGTCTTACGCCAAGAAGGAAAGATGGTTACCATAAAAGAGGCCTTACCCGAGGCTCAAGCTGCCAATACCACTCGGCCTATCCGAGACGCTTATGAGAAGCGAGTCAAGGATACTGAGGATATTACTTGCCTCATCTTAAGTACTATGATCCCCGAGCTCCAAAATCAAATGGATCATTTGAGTGCTTTTGACTTGATCGCTCAGCTAAAGGAAATGTTCTAGCAGCAAGCGAGACAAGAGAGGTTTGAGTGTCTCAAGACTGTTCTTGGTAGCAAGATGTTCGATGGCGGGAATGTGAGTGCCCACGTGTTGCGCATGAAAGCAAACGTGGAGCGCATGGAATGGCTTGGATTTATCATAGGGAGTGAGCTACATGGTATGCTTAAGACAATGGATTCTAGCATGACCAAACACAAGCCCGCTATTTCAAATCCCGTTCTTGCTATAAGGGAAGGGCGAATCCAAAAGAATAAGAAGTCCGCTTATACCTCTAAGGGTAAGGGGTACGGGGATTTTGATGCTGCCAAGCCTAGCCCCGCTTGGGAGGGAAAAGGCAAGGGGAAGTTGGTTCCCCAAGCCAAAACTCCGGATGAAGCGGAATGCTTCTTCTGCGGGAAGAAGGGCCACCCATGTGTCATTCCTTGTGTAGTTGTGTGGAAGTTGAGTGGGGTAACTCGCATGATTGGTTGTCGAGCTAAGCACAAGCCAATTAATGGTCCAGAGTGCCACCCGTGTGTCTTGTCGGACGATTTACAATTTTAGTATATAATTCTTGGTTAGTTGTCGAGCTAAGCACGAGCTAAACAAAATTATATATTAAGATTGGTGTAAATAAGGGATCAAACATGCCAACCGACATAATGGATGTCAATGGATCCCGCAAGTGTCTAAGAGTAGTAATAAAGACTACAATTGGTAAAATGGTTGCCGACCTAAATAGCTTTGCCACGTGATCCGCGGTAAACCCGTCACAAATGAAGCGACGTCTTTCTTCAAAGATGGCCACCAGTATAGCATCTTCAAGTCGTGGTACATCTTTGTGATTCCCGAATGGACAGATAATTTGGACTTACGGGCTTCCTGCAGAATCAGCTCACGGTTACCTCCCGCAGAGGGTACCCAAATCCTGGATTGAAAAGTCTTCAACCCATGATTATCTTCAACAAGCTGATCCTTCAATATCTTCATTTTCTCAGCCTTCAGATTTTCTTCTTGTAATGCAGTCTGTTGCGCTTCCTTCAATTTAGAAATCAAGTTTGAGACAATAGTAATCCTCATAAACTTAGCTTCTGCTGTCGGTCCTTTACGGCTCAAAGAGTCCGCTACAACATTGGCCTTGCCAGGATGGTAATGGATTTCACAATCGTAGTCTTTTATTAACTCCAACCAATGGTGTTGCCGCATCTTGAGTTCTTTCTGAGTAAAGACATATTGAAGACTCTTGTGATCTGTGCAAATCATACACTTTGTGCCATAAAGATAATGTCTCCATAACTTTAGTGCAAAGACAACGGCAACAAGTTCCAGATCATGGGTTGGGTAGTTCTGCTCGTGTGATTTTAACTACCTAGAAGCGTAGGCAATCACTTTATCACGTTGCATCAGGACGCAACCCAAACTCACATACGAGGCATCGCAATAAACCGTGAAGTCCTCCGAACCCTCAGGCAGAGTAAGAATTGGAGCTTCACACAATAGTCGTTTCAAGGTCTGGAAAGCTTCTTCTTGAGCTTCCGACCAGATAAAAGCAACATTCTTGCGAGTGAGTTTGGCCAACGGACCCACAAGCTTCGAGAAATCGCGGATAAACCGCCGATAATAGCCAGCCAAGCAAAGGAAATGAACTTCCTTAAGCCAGAATTCACACTTGGATAGCTTAGCATACAATTAATGCATATCCAACATTATTGATGGATTCTTCTAGTTGTTGCTGGGCCACTTTCTTCTGTTCCATGATCTGTTGATGATTTGAAGGAAACCATAGATAGATCCAAGATCATATTTTCCTAAGGTTCCTCCAACATGAAGTGCAATGGTGATCTCATTAAATTGTTCTAGTAACACATCCAAGAACTTGAGTACCAACTCATTCTCATCTTTCTTGACACCTACCAAGATCAGATCATTTATCAAGCATTGAAATCTAGTAAACAAATCTGCCAGAGTTTCATTCTTTTTAGCAAAGAAAGTTTCATAAGAACAACTCAGATTTGTCTTCTTATGTTGCTTGACCAAGTCAGTGCCTTCATACGTAACACTGAGCGTATCCCACATCTCTTTTGCAGTTTGGCACCCAGCCATAGTATGTAGAAGAGGATTTGTCAAGGCATTTGCTATAATGCTCTGTGCCTTGTCACCAAGGTTGAACAGTTTACGATCTTCCTCAGTCCAAGATGGTTCAGGCTTGGGAGTTTCTCCAGAAGGAACAGTTTTGTCAGTGGTAGTAATATGGATCATTGGTATGATTGGGCCATCTTGAATCATGGTACTCATCCTGTGATCCACGGACTTCAGATATAGCATGGCTCTAAACTTCCACATAGGATAGTCAGTGCCATAAAAAATATGACACCCTTTTTCCGCCATTGTTGGTATATGACTTGATTGCTTGTTAGTTGACATCTTAACCTCTTGACAGCGGATCTTGATCTCCAACTTATGAAGAAACTTGCTCTGATACCAGTTGTTGGTCCCAAAGAGGGTGAACAAGCAACCGATACAGTGTAGAAGGGGGGTTGAATACACTTTAAACAAATAATCAAATTAATCAAATGTATATTCAATGATCAAACAGAACAATAACTATTATCACCCTCTAATCAAATCAACAGGATGATTTGATATTACAATGATTATAAACTCAACTCTCTCTCTAAACACTCTTGAATCACAAACTAATTGATGATTGAACTTATTGTTAAAACTGATTAACAAGAACTCTTGAAAACTCTCTCAAACTTTGAACTTAAAAAGTTATCGCAACACACGCGTAACAAGTATCACGAACACACGTACGTTTTGCAACTTATTCAGTCTTGCAACTTATGCAGTCGTCGTTGTGTCGCGTCTCTGTTCACGTACACACGTAAGAACATCTATGTAAAACCCATAAGAAGGTTTATACTTATACTTGATATATCTGCGAAGAAATCGCATATTAAAGATAAAACTTATCTTTTCTTTAAAATCGTAACAAACTCCTTAATTAGAACATATATAATTAATTCCGTTTGAAATTTCTATCCAACTAATAGATAGTTTAAATTAGGTTTAGATATCCTAATTTAAATGTCATAGATATGGAGAGTTTATAACAGAATTTAGAACTTACTTAATTTCTGAACTGACTTTTGACGCTGAGCTGACATACTCAGTCTTGACCTTGTCAAGATGACTTCTTGAATCTTGGGTTCTTGAATCTTCAAGTCTTCAAGTCTTCATTCTCAAAACCTACCTCAGCTTAGAAGTCACCGAGCTATCTAGTACTTACATAGAAAACTCTATATCTGTTTATACGCTGACTACTCAGCTTCAGCTGACTAGTCAGTCTATAACAGACTTACATAATTCCTAACTCTTAACCTATAATCTATACAAATCTATAGTTTGTCTCATCAAATCTAATTATTCCAAACATGGGGCTAACCAAGGCCAAAATGGGTTGAATACAGGCCGTGTCCAGCCCAACAAGCATGGGGCGTTTTGGCACAAATCAGGGCCGTGTACAATGGGCCGACACGGCCGTGTAGTTGAATACAGGCCGTGTCTAGCCTATTAGAAACGGGCCGTCTTGGCCCATTTTGGACCGTGGACTTTGGGCTGACACGGCCGTGTTGATGAACACAGGCCGTGTACGTACACTGTAACAGCAGCATTAACAGCTTTAAACACTATGTTTAATGGGGTTTATGTCAATTTATCTTGGCAGACAAAAGGTTACGGTTTTGTGTGCTCTAGAACAGACTTTTGAGTAGTTCAAGTGTTCTAGTTGATACACACATTCTCTCTAGTTGATAACTTCTTCTTGGCGATAAAGTTTTGGTGCACTAAGGTGTAGAACACATATTGATATTGCTGTTTTGGTGATCTACACCAACACACTACCATTTAGGAATCAACATATACTGGGGTGGACTACACTAGAGGAGTCCTTGGTTGGATTCTCATGAATCGACAAGAAATGTATGCTTTGCATTGTGGTACAATTCTTCTTATCTTGTTCTCTTTGTTTTAGTTGCATAACCATGTTTAGATTTTGGTCCATGGGTAGTATTCGTTTGCTTGGCTTTGAATTTTTGATCTATACTTTGCTTCCGTTGCTACTTTATTATGCTAAACGAATACCTTCAGTGGTATGAGAGCCATATCTAACATGGCTTTGCACTAACGAATCTAGAAAAACCATATAAATAATTTATGAAAAATTGTTTTCTTAGAATGGTTTTCGTAAAGACTTTTGTTGGGCTAAAATTGATATATTTGTAGTCCTCATAATATTTTAGTTTTATATTTATATATTTGTTGTACTTTGGCATGAAGTGTACACATATATATATACTTATAAATGTATATATGAATATGTGTTTCAAAATTGGTTTGGTACACTAATGCATATGTACAAGGATTGTCATTTTGTGCCTTTGATGTTTTAGACAATCTTAACTAAAATACAGATATATTTGTATCATGGTTTTGTGTGGCACACCATGTTTCATTTTGTTGCGTTCGGTTTGATTTGGTAATATGATATGTCGTTTGACCTATGTGTTGTGGTGATTGATTAATTTGGTTTTTGGCGGCTTGCGTGCTATATTGATGTAATATTATTTATTTATTTCTTGGTGCGGCTTGCACGCCATTTCTTTTATTCCGTGTATTAGTATAAATAGTGTAGGAATACGACTTGCGTGTCGTTTATATATTCTATGTATATGTAAATAGTATAGAATTTGAACCGGAGATGTCAACAGGAGTAAATCGTGCACCATCCGGAAGATGACACCACCCGAATCTAATGAAGCAAGGATGATTGTCGAGCTAAGCATGAGTCATTCCTTGTGTAGTTGTGTGGATGGTGAGTGGGGTAACTCGCATGATTGGTTGTCAAGCTAAGCACAAGCCAATTAATGGTCTAGAGTGCCACCCGTGTGTCTTGTCGGACAATTTACAATTTTAGTATATAATTCTGGGTTAGTTGTCGAGCTAAGCACGAGCTAAACAAAATTATATATTAAGATTGGTGTAAATAAGGGATCAAACATGCCAACCGACATAATGGATGTCAATGGATCCCGCAAGTGTCTAAGAGTAGTAATAAAGACTACAATTGGTAAAATGGTTGCCGACCTAAATAGCTTTGCCACGTGATCCGCGGTAAACCCGTCACGGTATGAGGTGAAATAAGGTTCTTAGCCCTTGTTGTAAATAATCGTTTTTCTTAAAACTATGGGTACTTATTTTAACAAAGATTTCCAAACTAACTAAAAATACTTTGCTATTTTAGATGGCGTCTTCAAGCAACACCAACACCACCAAGCATTTTTTGCTAAGAGTTTTCCTTGAGAAGGAGAAACTCAATGGTAAGAACTTTTTGGATTGGTTTAGGCAACTCAAGCTTGTCTTACGCCAAGAAGGAAAGATGGTTACCATAAAAGAGGCCTTACCCGAGGCTCAAGCTGCCAATACCACTCGGCCTATCCGAGACGCTTATGAGAAGCGAGTCAAGGATACTGAGGATATTACTTGCCTCATCTTAAGTACTATGATCCCCGAGCTCCAAAATCAAATGGATCATTTGAGTGCTTTTGACTTGATCGCTCAGCTAAAGGAAATGTTCTAGCAGCAAGCGAGACAAGAGAGGTTTGAGTGTCTCAAGACTGTTCTTGGTAGCAAGATGTTCGATGGCGGGAATGTGAGTGCCCACGTGTTGCGCATGAAAGCAAACGTGGAGCGCATGGAATGGCTTGGATTTATCATAGGGAGTGAGCTACATGGTATGCTTAAGACAATGGATTCTAGCATGACCAAACACAAGCCCGCTATTTCAAATCCCGTTCTTGCTATAAGGGAAGGGCGAATCCAAAAGAATAAGAAGTCCGCTTATACCTCTAAGGGTAAGGGGTATGGGGATTTTGATGCTGCCAAGCCTAGCCCCGCTTGGGAGGGAAAAGGCAAGGGGAAGTTGGTTCCCCAAGCCAAAACTCCGGATGAAGCGGAATGCTTCTTCTGCGGGAAGAAGGGCCACCCATGTGTCATTCCTTGTGTAGTTGTGTGGAAGTTGAGTGGGGTAACTCGCATGATTGGTTGTCGAGCTAAGCACAAGCCAATTAATGGTCCAGAGTGCCACCCGTGTGTCTTGTCGGACGATTTACAATTTTAGTATATAATTCTTGGTTAGTTGTCGAGCTAAGCACGAGCTAAACAAAATTATATATTAAGATTGGTGTAAATAAGGGATCAAACATGCCAACCGACATAATGGATGTCAATGGATCCCGCAAGTGTCTAAGAGTAGTAATAAAGACTACAATTGGTAAAATGGTTGCCGACCTAAATAGCTTTGCCACGTGATCCGCGGTAAACCCGTCACAAATGAAGCGACGTCTTTCTTCAAAGATGGCCACCAGTATAGCATCTTCAAGTCGTGGTACATCTTTGTGATTCCCGAATGGACAGATAATTTGGACTTACGGGCTTCCTGCAGAATCAGCTCACGGTTACCTCCCGCAGAGGGTACCCAAATCCTGGATTGAAAAGTCTTCAACCCATGATTATCTTCAACAAGCTGATCCTTCAATATCTTCATTTTCTCAGCCTTCAGATTTTCTTCTTGTAATGCAGTCTGTTGCGCTTCCTTCAATTTAGAAATCAAGTTTGAGACAATAGTAATCCTCATAAACTTAGCTTCTGCTGTCGGTCCTTTACGGCTCAAAGAGTCCGCTACAACATTGGCCTTGCCAGGATGGTAATGGATTTCACAATCGTAGTCTTTTATTAACTCCAACCAATGGTGTTGCCGCATCTTGAGTTCTTTCTGAGTAAAGACATATTGAAGACTCTTGTGATCTGTGCAAATCATACACTTTGTGCCATAAAGATAATGTCTCCATAACTTTAGTGCAAAGACAACGGCAACAAGTTCCAGATCATGGGTTGGGTAGTTCTGCTCGTGTGATTTTAACTACCTAGAAGCGTAGGCAATCACTTTATCACGTTGCATCAGGACGCAACCCAAACTCACATACGAGGCATCGCAATAAACCGTGAAGTCCTCCGAACCCTCAGGCAGAGTAAGAATTGGAGCTTCACACAATAGTCGTTTCAAGGTCTGGAAAGCTTCTTCTTGAGCTTCCGACCAGATAAAAGCAACATTCTTGCGAGTGAGTTTGGTCAACGGACCCACAAGCTTCGAGAAATCGCGGATAAACCGCCGATAATAGCCAGCCAAGCAAAGGAAATGAACTTCCTTAAGCCAGAATTCACACTTGGATAGCTTAGCATACAATTAATGCATATCCAACATTATTGATGGATTCTTCTAGTTGTTGCTGGGCCACTTTCTTCTGTTCCATGATCTGTTGATGATTTGAAGGAAACCATAGATAGATCCAAGATCATATTTTCCTAAGGTTCCTCCAACATGAAGTGCAATGGTGATCTCATTAAATTGTTCTAGTAACACATCCAAGAACTTGAGTACCAACTCATTCTCATCTTTCTTGACACCTACCAAGATCAGATCATTTATCAAGCATTGAAATCTAGTAAACAAATCTGCCAGAGTTTCATTCTTTTTAGCAAAGAAAGTTTCATAAGAACAACTCAGATTTGTCTTCTTATGTTGCTTGACCAAGTCAGTGCCTTCATACGTAACACTGAGCGTATCCCACATCTCTTTTGCAGTTTGGCACCCAGCCATAGTATGTAGAAGAGGATTTGTCAAGGCATTTGCTATAATGCTCTGTGCCTTGTCACCAAGGTTGAACAGTTTACGATCTTCCTCAGTCCAAGATGGTTCAGGCTTGGGAGTTTCTCCAGAAGGAACAGTTTTGTCAGTGGTAGTAATATGGATCATTGGTATGATTGGGCCATCTTGAATCATGGTACTCATCCTGTGATCCATGGACTTCAGATATAGCATGGCTCTAAACTTCCACATAGGATAGTCAGTGCCATAAAAAATATGACACCCTTTTTCCGCCATTGTTGGTATATGACTTGATTGCTTGTTAGTTGACATCTTAACCTCTTGACAGCGGATCTTGATCTCCAACTTATGAAGAAACTTGCTCTGATACCAGTTGTTGGTCCCAAAGAGGGTGAACAAGCAACCGATACAGTGTAGAAGGGGGGTTGAATACACTTTAAACAAATAATCAAATTAATCAAATGTATATTCAATGATCAAACAGAACAATAACTATTATCACCCTCTAATCAAATCAACAGGATGATTTGATATTACAATGATTATAAACTCAACTCTCTCTCTAAACACTCTTGAATCACAAACTAATTGATGATTGAACTTATTGTTAAAACTGATTAACAAGAACTCTTGAAAACTCTCTCAAACTTTGAACTTAAAAAGTTATCGCAACACACGCGTAACAAGTATCACGAACACACGTACGTTTTGCAACTTATTCAGTCTTGCAACTTATGCAGTCGTCGTTGTGTCGCGTCTCTGTTCACGTACACACGTAAGAACATCTATGTAAAACCCATAAGAAGGTTTATACTTATACTTGATATATCTGCGAAGAAATCGCATATTAAAGATAAAACTTATCTTTTCTTTAAAATCGTAACAAACTCCTTAATTAGAACATATATAATTAATTCCGTTTGAAATTTCTATCCAACTAATAGATAGTTTAAATTAGGTTTAGATATCCTAATTTAAATGTCATAGATATGGAGAGTTTATAACAGAATTTAGAACTTACTTAATTTCTGAACTGACTTTTGACGCTGAGCTGACATACTCAGTCTTGACCTTGTCAAGATGACTTCTTGAATCTTGGGTTCTTGAATCTTCAAGTCTTCAAGTCTTCATTCTCAAAACCTACCTCAGCTTAGAAGTCACCGAGCTATCTAGTACTTACATAGAAAACTCTATATCTGTTTATACGCTGACTACTCAGCTTCAGCTGACTAGTCAGTCTATAACAGACTTACATAATTCCTAACTCTTAACCTATAATCTATACAAATCTATAGTTTGTCTCATCAAATCTAATTATTCCAAACATGGGGCTAACCAAGGCCAAAATGGGTTGAATACAGGCCGTGTCCAGCCTAACAAGCATGGGGCGTTTTGGCACAAATCAGGGCCGTGTACAATGGGCCGACACGGCCGTGTAGTTGAATACAGGCCGTGTCTAGCCTATTAGAAACGGGCCGTCTTGGCCCATTTTGGACCGTGGACTTTGGGCTGACACGGCCGTGTTGATGAACACAGGCCGTGTACGTACACTGTAACAGCAGCATTAACAGCTTTAAACACTATGTTTAATGGGGTTTATGTCAATTTATCTTGGCAGACAAAAGGTTACGGTTTTGTGTGCTCTAGAACAGACTTTTGAGTAGTTCAAGTGTTCTAGTTGATACACACATTCTCTCTAGTTGATAACTTCTTCTTGGCGATAAAGTTTTGGTGCACTAAGGTGTAGAACACATATTGATATTGCTGTTTTGGTGATCTACACCAACACACTACCATTTAGGAATCAACATATACTGGGGTGGACTACACTAGAGGAGTCCTTGGTTGGATTCTCACGAATTGACAAGAAATGTGTGCTTTGCATTGTGGTACAATTCTTCTTATCTTGTTCTTTTTGTTTTAGTTGCATAACCATGTTTAGATTTTGGTCCATGGGTAGTATTCGTTTGCTTGGCTTTGAATTTTTGATCTATACTTTGCTTCCGTTGCTACTTTATTATGCTAAACGAATACCTTCAGTGGTATGAGAGCCATATCTAACATGGCTTTGCACTAACGAGTCTAGAAAAACCATATAAATAATTTATGAAAAATTGTTTTCTTAGAATGGTTTTCGTAAAGACTTTTGTTGGGCTAAAATTGATATATTTGTAGTCCTTATAATATTTTAGTTTTATATTTATATATTTGTTGTACTTTGGCATGAAGTGTACACATATATATATACTTATAAATGTATATATGAATATGTGTTTCAAAATTGGTTTGGTACACTAATGCATATGTACAAGGATTGTCATTTTGTGCCTTTGATGTTTTAGACAATCTTAACTAAAATACAGATATATTTGTATCATGGTTTTGTGTGGCACACCATGTTTCATTTTGTTGCGTTCGGTTTGATTTGGTAATATGATATGTCGTTTGACCTATGTGTTGTGGTGATTGATTAATTTGGTTTTTGGCGGCTTGCGTGCTATATTGATGTAATATTATTTATTTATTTCTTGGTGCGGCTTGCACGCCGTTTCTTTTATTCCGTGTATTAGTATAAATAGTGTAGGAATACGACTTGCGTGTCGTTTATATATTCTATGTATATGTAAATAGTATAGAATTTGAACCGGAGATGTCAACAGGAGTAAATCGTGCACCATCCGGAAGATGACACCACCCGAATCTAATGAAGCAAGGATGATTGTCGAGCTAAGCATGAGTCATTCCTTGTGTAGTTGTGTGGATGGTGAGTGGGGTAACTCGCATGATTGGTTGTCAAGCTAAGCACAAGCCAATTAATGATCTAGAGTGCCACCCGTGTGTCTTGTCGGACAATTTACAATTTTAGTATATAATTCTGGGTTAGTTGTCGAGCTAAGCACGAGCTAAACAAAATTATATATTAAGATTGGTGTAAATAAGGGATCAAACATGCCAACCGACATAATGGATGTCAATGGATCCCGCAAGTGTCTAAGAGTAGTAATAAAGACTACAATTGGTAAAATGGTTGCCGACCTAAATAGCTTTGCCACGTGATCCGCGGTAAACCCGTCACGGTATGAGGTGAAATAAGGTTCTTAGCCCTTGTTGTAAATAATCATTTTTCTTAAAACTATGGGTACTTATTTTAACAAAGATTTCCAAACTAACTAAAAATACTTTGCTATTTTAGATGGCGTCTTCAAGCAACACCAACACCACCAACCATTTTTTGCTAAGAGTTTTCCTTGAGAAGGAGAAACTCAATGGTAACAACTTTTTGGATTGGTTTAGGCAACTCAAGCTTGTCTTAAGCCAAGAAGGAAAGATGGTTACCATAAAAGAGGCCTTACCCGAGGCTCAAGCTGCCAATACCACTCGGCCTATCCGAGACGCTTATGAGAAGCGAGTCAAGGATACTGAGGATATTACTTGCCTCATCTTAAGTACTATGATCCCCGAGCTCCAAAATCAAATGGATCATTTGAGTGCTTTTGACTTGATCGCTCAGCTAAAGGAAATGTTCTAGCAGCAAGCGAGACAAGAGAGGTTTGAGTGTCTCAAGACTGTTCTTGGTAGCAAGATGTTCGATGGCGGGAATGTGAGTGCCCACGTGTTGCGCATGAAAGCAAACGTGGAGCGCATGGAATGGCTTGGATTTATCATAGGGAGGGAGCTAGTCGTGGATTTAATCCTACGGTCCTTGCCCACCGCGTATGATCAATTCGTCATGAGTTATGATATGCATAGTATGGATAAATCCATCATGGAGCTACATGGTATGCTTAAGACAATGGATTCTAGCATGACCAAACACAAGCCCGCTATTTCAAATCCCGTTCTTGCTATAAGGGAAGGGCGAATCCAAAAGAATAAGAAGTCCGCTTATACCTCTAAGGGTAAGGGGTACGGGGATTTTGATGCTGCCAAGCCTAGCCCCGCTTGGGAGGGAAAAGGCAAGGGGAAGTTGGTTCCCCAAGCCAAAACTCCGGATGAAGCGGAATGCTTCTTCTGCGGGAAGAAGGGCCACCCGTGTGTCATTCCTTGTGTAGTTGTGTGGAAGTTGAGTGGGGTAACTCGCATGATTGGTTGTCGAGCTAAGCACAAGCCAATTAATGGTCCAGAGTGCCACCCGTGTGTCTTGTCGGACGATTAACAATTTTAGTATATAATTCTTGGTTAGTTGTCGAGCTAAGCACGAGCTAAACAAAATTATATATTAAGATTGGTGTAAATAAGGGATCAAACATGCCAACCGACATAATGGATGTCAATGGATCCCGCAAGTGTCTAAGAGTAGTAATAAAGACTACAATTGGTAAAATGGTTGCCGACCTAAATAGCTTTGCCAGGTGATCCGCGGTAAACCCGTCACGGTATGAGGTGAAATAAGGTTCTTAGCCCTTGTTGTAAATAATCGTTTTTCTTAAAACTATGGGTACTTATTTTAACAAGGATTTCCAAACTAACTAAAAATACTTTGCTATTTTAGATGGCGTCTTCAAGCAACACCAACACCACCAACAATTTTTTGCTAAGAGTTTTCCTTCAGAAGGAGAAACTCAATGGTAACAACTTTTTGGATTGGTTTAGGCAACTCAAGGTTGTCTTACGCCAAGAAGGAAAGATGGTTACCATAAAGGAGGCCTTACCCGAGGCTCAAGCTGCCAATACCACTCGGCCTATCCGAGATGCCTATGAGAAGCGAGTCAAGGATACTGAGGATATTACTTGCCTCATCTTAAGTACTATGATCCCCGAGCTCCAAAATCAAATGGATCATTTGAGTGCTTTTGACTTGATCGCTCAGTTAAAGGAAATGTTCTAGCAGCAAGCGAGACAAGAGAAGTTTGAGTGTCTCAAGACTGTTCTTGGTAGCAAGATGTCCGATGGCGGGAATGTGAGTGCCCACGTGTTGCGCATGAAAGCAAACGTGGGGCGCATGGAATGGCTTTGATTTACCATAGGGAGGGACCTAGTCGTGGATTTAATCCTACGGTCCTTGCCCACCGCGTATGATCAATTCGTCATGAGTTATCATATGCATAGTATGGATAAATCCATCATGGAGCTACATGGTATGCTTATGACAACGGATTCTAGCATGACCAAACACAAGCCCGCTATTTCAAATCCCGTTCTTGCTATAAGGGAAGGGCGAATCCAAAAGAATAAGAAGTCCGCTTATACCTCTAAGGGTAAGGGGTACGGGGATTTTGATGCTGCCAAGCCTAGCCCCGCTTGGGAGGGAAAAGGCAAGGGGAAGTTGGTTCCCAAAGCCAAAACTCCGGATGAAGCGGAATGCTTCTTCTGCGGGAAGAAGGGCCACCCGTGTGTCATTCCTTGTGTAGTTGTGTGGAAGGTGAGTGGGGTAACTTGCATGATTGGTTGTCGAGCTAAGCACAAGCCAATTAATGGTCTAGAGTGCCACCCGTGTGTCTTGTCGGACGATTTACAATTTTAGTATATAATTCTTGGTTAGTTGTCGAGCTAAGCACGAGCTAAACAAAATTATATATTAAGATTGGTGTAAATAAGGGATCAAACATGCCAACCGACATAATGGATGTCAATGGATCCCGCAAGTGTCTAAGAGTAGTAATAAAGACTACAATTGGTAAAATGGTTGCCGACCTAAATAGCTTTGCCACGTGATCCGCGGTAAACCCGTCACGGTATGAGGTGAAATAAGGTTCTTAGCCCTTGTTGTAAATAATCGTTTTTCTTAAAACTATGGGTACTTATTTTAACAAGGATTTCAAAACTAACTAAAAATACTTTGCTATTTTAGATGGCGTCTTCAAGCAACACCAACACCACCAACCATTTTTTGCTAAGAGTTTTCCTTCAGAAGGAGAAACTCAATGGTAACAACTTTTTGGATTGGTTTAGGCAACTCAAGCTTGTCTTACGCCAAGAAGGAAAGATGGTTACCATAAAGGAGGCCTTACCCGAGGCTCAAGCTGCCAATACCACTCGGCCTATCCGAGACGCTTATGAGAAGGGAGTCAAGGATACTAAGGATATTACTTGCCTCATCTTAAGTACTATGATCCCCGAGCTCCAAAATCAAATGGATCATTTGAGTGCTTTTGACTTGATCGCTCAGCTAAAGGAAATGTTCTAGCAGCAAGCGAGACAAGAGAGGTTTGAGTGTCTCAAGACTGTTCTTGGTAGCAAGATGTCCGATGGCGGGAATGTGAGTGCCCACGTGTTGCGCATGAAAGCAAACGTGGAGCGCATGGAATGGCTTGGATTTACCATAGGGAGGGACCTAGTCGTGGATTTAATCTTACGGTCCTTGCCCACCGCGTATGATCAATTCGTCATGAGTTATCATATGCATAGTATGGATAAATCCATCATGGAGCTACATGGTATGCTTATGACAACGGATTCTAGCATGACCAAACACAAGCCCGCTATTTCAAATCCCGTTCTTGCTATAAGGGAAGGGCGAATCCAAAAGAATAAGAAGTCCGCTTATACCTCTAAGGGTAAGGGGTACGGGGATTTTGATGCTGCCAAGCCTAGCCCCGCTTGGGAGGGAAAAGGCAAGGGGAAGTTGGTTCCCCAAGCCAAAACTCCGGATGAAGCGGAATGCTTCTTCTGCGGGAAGAAGGGCCACCCGTGTGTCATTCCTTGTGTAGTTGTGTGGAAGTTGAGTGGGGTAACTCGCATGATTGGTTATCGAGCTAAGCACAAGCCAATTAATGGTCCAGAGTGCCACCCGTGTGTCTTGTCGGACGATTAACAATTTTAGTATATAATTCTTGGTTAGTTGTCGAGCTAAGCACGAGCTAAACAAAATTATATATTAAGATTGGTGTAAATAAGGGATCAAACATGCCAACCGACATAATGGATGTCAATGGATCCCGCAAGTGTCTAAGAGTAGTAATAAAGACTACAATTGGTAAAATGGTTGCCGACCTAAATAGCTTTGCAAGGTGATCCGCGGTAAACCCGTCACGGTATGAGGTGAAATAAGGTTCTTAGCCCTTGTTGTAAATAATCGTTTTTCTTAAAACTATGGGTACTTATTTTAACAAGGATTTCCAAACTAACTAAAAATACTTTGCTATTTTAGATGGCGTCTTCAAGCAACACCAACACCACCAACAATTTTTTGCTAAGAGTTTTCCTTCAGAAGGAGAAACTCAATGGTAACAACTTTTTGGATTGGTTTAGGCAACTCAAGGTTGTCTTACGCCAAGAAGGAAAGATGGTTACCATAAAGGAGGCCTTACCCGAGGCTCAAGCTGCCAATACCACTCGGCCTATCCGAGACGCCTATGAGAAGCGAGTCAAGGATACTGAGGATATTACTTGCCTCATCTTAAGTACTATGATCCCCGAGCTCCAAAATCAAATGGATCATTTGAGTGCTTTTGACTTGATCGCTCAGCTAAAGGAAATGTTCTAGCAGCAAGCGAGACAAGAGAGGTTTGAGTGTCTCAAGACTGTTCTTGGTAGCAAGATGTCCGATGGCGGGAATGTGAGTGCCCACGTGTTGCGCATGAAAGCAAACGTGGGGCGCATGGAATGGCTTTGATTTACCATAGGGAGGGACATAGTCGTGGATTTAATCCTACGGTCCTTGCCCACCGCGTATGATCAATTCGTCATGAGTTATCATATGCATAGTATGGATAAATCCATCATGGAGCTACATGGTATGCTTATGACAACGGATTCTAACATGACCAAACACAAGCCCGCTATTTCAAATCCCGTTCTTGCTATAAGGGAAGGGCGAATCCAAAAGAATAAGAAGTCCGCTTATACCTCTAAGGGTAAGGGGTACGGGGATTTTGATGCTGCCAAGCCTAGCCCCGCTTGGGAGGGAAAAGGCAAGGGGAAGTTGGTTCCCCAAGCCAAAACTCCGGATGAAGCGGAATGCTTCTTCTGCGGGAAGAAGGGCCACCCGTGTGTCATTCCTTGTGTAGTTGTGTGGAAGGTGAGTGGGGTAACTCGCATGATTGGTTGTCGAGCTAAGCACAAGCCAATTAATGGTCTAGAGTGCCACCCGTGTGTCTTGTCGGACGATTTACAATTTTAGTATATAATTCTTGGTTAGTTGTCGAGCTAAGCACGAGCTAAACAAAATTATATATTAAGATTGGTGTAAATAAGGGATCAAACATGCCAACCGACATAATGGATGTCAATGGATCCCGCAAGTGTCTAAGAGTAGTAATAAAGACTACAATTGGTAAAATGGTTGCCGACCTAAATAGCTTTGCCACGTGATCCGCGGTAAACCCGTCACGGTATGAGGTGAAATAAGGTTCTTAGCCCTTGTTGTAAATAATCGTTTTTTTAAAACTATGGGTACTTATTTTAACAAGGATTTCCAAAGTAACTAAAAATACTTTGCTATTTTAGATGGCGTCTTCAAGCAACACCAACACCACCAACCATTTTTTGCTAAGAGTTTTCCTTCAGAAGGAGAAACTCAATGGTAACAACTTTTTGGATTGGTTTAGGCAACTCAAGCTTGTCTTACGCCAAGAAGGAAAGATGGTTACCATAAAGGAGGCCTTACCCGAGGCTCAAGCTGCCAATACCACTCGGCCTATCCGAGACGCTTATGAGAAGGGAGTCAAGGATACTAAGGATATTACTTGCCTCATCTTAAGTACTATGATCCCCGAGCTCCAAAATCAAATGGATCATTTGAGTGCTTTTGACTTGATCGCTCAGCTAAAGGAAATGTTCTAGCAGCAAGCGAGACAAGAGAGGTTTGAGTGTCTCAAGACTGTTCTTGGTAGCAAGATGTCCGATGGCGGGAATGTGAGTGCCCACGTGTTGCGCATGAAAGCAAACGTGGAGCGCATGGAATGGCTTGGATTTACCATAGGGAGGAAGCTAGTCGTGGATTTAATCCTACGGTCCTTGCCCACCGCGTATGATCAATTCGTCATGAGTTATCATATGCATAGTATGGATAAATCCATCATGGAGCTACATGGTATGCTTAAGACAACGGAGTCTAGCATGACCAAACACAAGCCCGCTATTTCAAATCCCGTTCTTGCTATAAGGGAAGGGCGAATCCAAAAGAATAAGAAGTCCGCTTATACCTCTAGGGTAAGGGGTACGGGGATTTTGATGCTGACAAGACTAGCCCCGCTTGGAAGGGAAAAGGCAAGGGGAAGTTGGTTCCCCAAGCCAAAACTCCGGATGAAGCGGAATGCTTCTTCTGCGGGAAGAAGGGCCATTGGCGCCGTAACTGCCCGTGGTACGTAGAAGATCTTAAGAAGCTCAAGGGGTTGAGCATCGGAGGAACTTCCGATTCAGGTACATACATGATTGAACTCCATCATACTTGTACATCTGGAAGTTGGGTATTAGATACCGGCTGTGGCACTCACATTTGTAACATTGTGCAGGTGCTAAAGGTAAGTAGGAGGATAGAGAATGGAGAGCTGGACTTGATAATGGGAAACAAGGAGATTGTCCCAGTCAAGGCTCGAGGAAAAGTTGAATTATCGTTTAATTCCGGTTTTTCTTTATTGTTATTAAACGTATGATATTCGCCGATTGTGGCGAGTAATATTATTTCTTTTCATGCACTACATGACGATGGTTTTAGTTCTACTTTTGACAATGGAGTTATTACTTGTTTTAAAAATAATATTTGTTATTTCAAAGCTTATCGTTGTCGTGGTATTTATGAAGTAGATGCATACGTTAGTAATAATCATTCAATCATGAATATTGATTCAACGTCTAAAAATGGTTTAGACAAATTGTCTTTGTGGCATGGTCGACTTGGCCATATAAACAAGACTCGTATCGCCAAGCTCCAAGCGGTTGGGATCTTGGAATCAATTGACCATGAGTCAAATGAAGTATGCGAATCTTGTTTATTAGGCAAGATTTTTAAGGTCCAAATCTTTAAAGATCCATTTGAATAGGCATTGACTTCTTTGAACCTTAGGAAGAACTTTTCTATATTACTCCAGACAACATGATACATATGCAGTTGGTCAATTTTGGAATGCTTCGTGTTTGGCTTCAACAAGTTTATTTTGGCTTTATCAGATTCAGCTCCCAACTGAAGATCAGTGTATTCTACTATTTGACATCGATGTCTAATGAACTCTCTGAGCTTTTTATAACCAGCTGAATCCTCAGCATTCTTTTCTAATTTCACTTCGAGCTCTACTAGCAGAAAGTTAACGTCACTAAGGTTTAAAAATATTAGGTCCACATGCCCAATCGTATAACTCTTCATATCTGACCTTGTGACGAGATAGCTGATCATTTCTTTGTATACGACTCTCTGAATTCCAACATAATTAAGCTTTATGACCTCGTGCTTCGATTTTATTTCCTCTTTCTTTGCGGTGTGCAAATTGAGAATCATCTTTGCTTTAGCATCCTCTGGACTTTTTGCACCCATCATATTTACTTCCAACATCTCTTCGATTTCATCTGTGTAGATGTCGACAAACTTTTCTTCTAGAAAGGCCACTAGAATATCTTGGTACCTCCAATTTCAGACGGTATTCTTCAGGGCCTCCCTAGTCAGTACATAGCTTTTCTTTACATTCGGTAAAGACCCAGTGTGAACCGGATCTATTCGAGCAATTTTAGGGATATTCCATTTTGACTGTTTTGATATTTCACTGATTTGACTTTCTTTTAACTTTTTTTTTCTGATGTCTGAAGGAGTGATTCTGAATTTCTTAGGAGATGGCGGAAACTATTCAGTCACTTCTTTATGCCCTTGCATCACACTTTCCAAATTATATCTTTCAAGCCCTGATTCATCAACACTCTGAGAAGAAGGCTTTTCAACCTCTTGTTTTCTAAGGCACAAGGCTAGCGTTAAATCCTCATCTTCTGCCTCAACCTCACGCACATTTGATTACTCAAATTCAACCATCTCAGTCTGCTTGCCCTTATATTTTTGTTTGAACGAAGTTTCCTCCAATCTGGCAGCAACTGCACCGATTCGCTAAGCAGCCGGGGTATCATAAGTTTTTAAACATTTCTCCCCCTCAGGACGATTGGTGTTTGATTCGTCGTCGTCATGCCTAGGTCGTTTTGATGACCCGGCAACAGCTTTACAAGTAGACTCCACTTCAGTTCTCAATAATGATAATATATCTAAATCCCCTCAACTGCTATCACTTTTGCCAATCAACTTAGCCATCAATAAACTTTTTACTCATCCACTGATAAGGCATCTGTAACCTGATATTTCATTTCAACTTCTTTCTTTTCTGCCAATCATCTAATTTCTTTTCAATTATGGTCAGTCTATCAAGTTATAGTCTTTGGATATCATTAATTCGTACGTGTAAATGCTCAAGAGCAGCATCAAAATCAGCCTTGGAAACGAATTCCTTAGCCGATTCAGATTCAGATTGGGTAACACCGGGATCACTTAGATTACCCGTTGAGGTTCCAGCACCTCTAGAAACAAATTCTGTAGATGAAGGACCACCCACTTTCACAGCTGGATTGACGTTGGTTGTGGTGGGATTTCCTACTAATCCTCGGATATGTCCTGTTAAGGATTAACCTATAGTAGTTCCAGCTGGTCTATCATTGAATAAACCAGTTATTGCCTCAAGTGTGTCCCTGTGTTTGGAAAGAAAATCAACAATCTGTTGATAGTTATCGATGTGCACCGAAACGACAGGCGTGGCTTGGAGAGGAATGCCACTTGTTTCAATAACAGTTTCCTCCAAATGAGGATCTGTTAGATTATGTGCCTGATCTCCATTAGATGAAACAATATCCTGTTAAGAGGATACTGTGTGGCTAGGAGGGGTTTGTGCATGCTCTGGTGGGAAGCCAGAGTCTGTTTCAATGCAAGGTATAAACCTGACAGTGGATGTGGTATCCAGGCTTGAAATGGCTGGGGGAATCTCAGCACTCACATATTCTTTTCTCACAACACTCACCCTCTCGCTTTGTTATTGCCTCTCAGCATCTTCATCTACGTTAATCGCACTAATATCATCATACAACAATTGCGTATCAACATCCGAAAAGTCCATCATTTGGTCATATTTAGGTAAACTAGGATGTACTCTTTGACCATCAGGACACAACTCCTCCTCAATCTGTTTATCAGGAAACATTTTCTCAATATGTTTTTGAAATGAATCAGTATCAATTTCAGACGTGTCCAGAGCAACTCCCTCTCTAAGCTCGCTTACACCTTCAGCTTCTTCTCCACCACTCTCAATTATTTTTTCACTTTGATCTCCCCTGTCAGCTTCTCCCACAGAAGACTGACTCCTAATTTCACTAACGCTCCGGGATCCTACCGTTCTCAGGGTAGGAGCCACAGGCTCTTGTCGATCCATAAGAACAATGTTATTAACTCTCACATACTCCTGGACCACTGTACTTTCTAGATCCAACAAATTCACTAACTGAGCAGGCATCACGAACGGTTGAATATCAGGCATCGCCGGGATTTTGTGTAGCTTTATCATCATCTGAATTTGCACTATTGGTTCATCATCATGTGTCGAGATATCAGTATCTCTAGTCATCACCCGTTGAATTATCATTGGTAGAAACCTTGGAAACGGTAAGAAATTTCGTCTCTTTCCGGGCATCACTTTCTCCCTCACTACCTTGGCTATCTCCACAAATAAAAATTATGCATAATCAAAATGTAAATGCTTAGCCATTCCAACCAACACCTTCAATGCAAAGGCATTGGCACCGTCTAATCTTTTTGTCACGCTGGTTAAACATCGCATGATTATTGCGTAAAGAGTTTGCCACTGAGGAACAAGTCCTGAATGTTTGAATTTTGACATGCCGGTCAGTTCATCTTCCCTCCATCCGAGGTCTATCACATGGGCTAGAATTTGTTTGTCGGTGGGGATGGGATCAAAGTCAGCTTTTTGTTGGATAAGTGTTTGATTTGGGTAGTCTAAGGATTCTGCGGATGCTTTCAAGGCCCATCTCAAATTCTACTTGTTCTATTTGACCTGCGAGTACTAGAAGACCTTTTGCACTTTCAGTTAAAGACAGAGAACTCCACAGTTGTTGTACATACACCTCTGGAACATGAGGAAAGGATTCAGAAGGTTGAAACTGAATATATGATTCAAAGGATGTGAAGTTATGAGTTCGGTGATGATCGGGTATTCAATCTTGGTTATATCGGGTAGGAAGTAAGTGTTATTCAGTTGTGTAGGAAGGTAATTGGCTTGAGGGTAAAGGGTATAGGAAGTAATTTGAGCCATCTATGAAATAAAACAGTTAGTACAAATCTCAAAAATTTGAAAAAATTTGAAAAATTCCTAAGTGTTGGCAAAAACCGACACTTAGAAATCCGACATATATGGTTTAGACGAAATCCGACACCCTTTTTGTTCCAAAATCCAACATCTTTTAAAATCCGATGAGTTACTTCCAAAATCCGACAAGTTTCAAAATCTGATAAAAACGAAAATCCGACAGTCATGTTTTCCAAAATCCGATGAATTTGAAAAACCGACAGTCATAATTTTCAAATTCCGATGAAATTGAAAAACCGACACTCATTAACTTCAAAATCCGGTATTTTTTGAAAACCGACAAGTATTGCAAATCTGACAAGTTGGAATCCGGTATTTTGAAAATCGGATAATGATTTGAAATCCGGTACTAAGTTGAAATCCGACAAACACTCGGATTTTTCAAAATCCGATAACTCCCCAAACTTATCAAACACTCGGATTTACATGAAACCCGATAACTTTGAAATCCTTTACTTGAAATCTGTTTATTTTAAAATCCGACACTACACAATGTGAACATTCGGATTTGTCAAAATCCGATTGATTATGAAATCCGGTAAGATATCGGATTTGTAGAAATCCGACAGTTCATCCTTATGAACCTAGTTCATGAGTTTCAACAATCCGATTATTTCAAACACCCATTTTTGTTTACTCCTTTTGATTCAAACAACACAAACATCAACTAAAACCCTTCTTCGTTTAGACCAAAAATTCCGATTAAACACTCGAAAAACCGACAGATTCAAAATCAAGACATACACAACTCAAAGATCGATTAGCTTGAAATCGACATACAACCCACTAATCTACAAGTAAAACCGAGTCTAACAATGTAAATAACACACTTGATTTCGAAGATTTAAACATCGAACGGTTTGAGGGTTTTTTAGTAAAAAAATAGATTAAAATCTATTTAAATGTTGATGAAATTGCAAACGAAGTATACCTTTAGATTCAGAAAGGTATTGCGAACAAGGATTTGTACTTTGTTTACACTTTGAAAATCTTGAATTCTTTAAACACTCGGGTTCTTTGAAAGCTTTGGAAAACCGATAATAGAATCGGATTTTTCCTTTTATACGGAAATCCGACCCATGAAATCCAAATGGGTAAAATCCGATCCACAAGAAATCCGGAACCCACAAAAACCGATAAAACACACAGCTTTGTCAAAATCCCATAGAAGTATCGGAATCCAACAACTCTATATGATTTTTAACATTTTTCATTAAAAATTTGATTTTTCAAATTATTCCACTCCCCCCTAAACTTCACATTTCATCTTAAAGAAAATAATTCTTTGATTATGAAGATGAAATTTTCAAAAATTTGACAAATTTAATTCAAAACAAAAATAAAACTCCCCCTCAAATCATGCACAAATGTAAAACAATTTGAGATAAAGAAAAAAATATTTTTGAATTTTGTTTGTTTTGTAAATGTTTTTGATTTATCATTTAATATATACAAAACTTGATATGTTTTCTCCCCCTACAATTATGAACCCTCAGTGATTCATAACTTGTATTTGATTTGTTTTTCTTTTGACTGAATTTGACCTGCACAACTAGCACATACCATGTAAGATCTGTTGATTTAGAATGTTATGTTAAACTGTCAAATTCAACATTCCTAATCTTGACACTAAAGCATTAAAACGAGATTCGTCTAACGCTTTGATGAAAATATCAGCAAGTTAATTATCTGTTTGAACATATTTTAATTCTCTTAAACCTTTTTCAGCATAGTCTTTTATAAAGTGGTATCTGATGTCAATATGTTTTGTTTTAGAATGATGTACCGGATTGCATGTAATTGCAATGGCACATTGAGAGTCACACATTAAAGGAATTTTATTATATACCAGACCAAAATCGGAAAGCTGAGTCCGAATCCAAAGGCATTGTGAACAGCAGCTAGCAGCAGCAATGTACTCTACTTCAGCCATTGATGATGAAACACAATTCTGCTTCTTCGATCCCCAGCAGACCAGTTTGTCTCCCAAAAAGTGTGCACTCCCAGATGTGCTCTTTTGACCTACCATACATCCGGCATAATCTACATCAGAATAGGAATTTAGCTCAAACCCAAAATACCTAGGATACCACAAACCTAAATATGGGATACCCTTAAGATATCTAAATATGCGTTTTACCGCCAGAAGATGAGATTCTTTGGGATTTGCTTGGAATCTAGCACAAAGGCATGTAGAATACATAATATTCGGCCTACTAGCTGGTAAATATAGCAACGAACCTATCATCCCTCTATAAGTTTTCAAATCTACTGCTTTTCTTTCCGGATCAGCAAATAGTTTGGTTCTTGAAGCCATGGGTGTTGTTATTGATGAACAACCAGTCATATCAAATCTCTTTAACAAATCTTTGATATACTTAGCTTGATTTATAAAAATTCCATGGCTAAATTGTTTAATTTGCAATCCATGGAAAAAATTAACTTCCCCCATCATGCTCATTTCAAATCTCTTTTTCATAGTGTTTGAAAATTCACTGCCATACTTAGGGTTTGTAGAGCCAAATATTATGTCATCGAGATATATTTGTACCAATACATAATCATTTCCAATTTCCTTTTAAAAGAGTATGGTATCCGTTTTCCCTTTGACGTATCCTTCGTTTAGCAGATGTTCTAACAGCTCATCGTACCAAGCTGTCGGGGCTTGTTTTAAACCATATAGGGTCTACAACTGGTCAACCAATAGCGATCAGGCACAACCCAATTCTACGTATAGATGTGTCCTTAAACGATACTCGATATCATCCCTCTAGCACGTATCAGCCAAATAATCACATAGCAGATATAATAAATAATCAACAAGCAATGACCATCAGACTAAATAGTCTAGCTAATCACAAACACATGCAGAGCATCTAACTAAACAGTCTAGTTAATCAGAATCACGTGTAGAGCATCAGACTAAACAGTCTAGCAAGACACAAACATGTGCATCACATCATCCTTATCAATCATAAACTTTACCATCCATGAGTTAACATCCACTCACCTCTTGATCTTAAACGTGGAACTCAAATTTCTTATATTACTAACCCTTTTTGTTTCCTGAAAACACAACAACACCGGAATTAATTTCTGATTCATAAATATATATGCCCTCATATATTTATATCATAATATTCAATATAAACACACAAATAACAACCCAAAAGATCAACAAACAAAATCCCACATTCTGAAAAAAATAGCCAAACATGTAACAAAAAGCCTTCGAGTGGTTCAAACTTCGAACCGTAGGCTACTTCGAGCGGAAGGCCACTTCGAGCGGATCCCCATTTGAACCAAGCCACTTCGAGCCAAGACCACTTCGAGCGGATTCCCCCCATAGACCACTTCAAGCGGATCCCCCATAGACCACTTTGAATTCAAATCCTAAAGGCTGGGCCCCTCAAATTTAATTAATTAATTAATTTTTTAAATTTCATCTTCTTCTTCCTGTTCTTTATTTAGCCAACTTTTTATTCAAAAATACCACGAACTAGAATTTAAAACTTACTAAAGACATTACTAAAATATATAGAAACATTATTAAACATGTTTTCATGCATCAAGAACATCTTTTAATCAATTAAATCACCAAATCTAACAAAATCCATTTAATCAAGATTTCTTTAAACTTTTTCATGGTGATTCTTCACAAAACTCATGGAACACTGTTAGTCCCAGATTGAGTACACAACAACAAATGTTAGTAAAAGGGGGGGTTGAATACAAACTTTAGCTTTTAAAAATTTAAAGACACGCCGATATACTTTTATATAATTCTTATTGATATTGAATCAAGAATTACGTTTACTAGAAGCGGAAATTCTAAGTACAATAAAAGGTGTCAATCTATTTGTCTAACACATAGACAAACTAACTCTAAAACAACTAATTTATATAGAGTGTTCAACACATGAACAAGTTTGATTCTACACAATGCTTAAAGTCTACGAATTTCTCAACTGGTGAGATTTTCTTTCTGTGGAGTAGAGACTTCACTGTGTTGTGTTTTGTATGTCCACCATGCATGAGTATATATAGAAATCTTAGTCTATCCGGTTGCGTGAAGGTAGGAGACAAAGAGGATGTGGAAATATAATATTTTAATTGGAAAGGTAGTGGGTGAAAAGTAAAGTTACTTTAATCAACTATTTGATAAAAGTAATTGGACTTTTCGGCAAAAGTGCAACCCACTCACAATATAAAATATTTAAACCCACATCTACTGTCGTGTAGAAGTTTCTTTCCCTTTCCATGCTTGTACTTTAAAAAACACCGTGCTTCTGTTTGATTTGACTTTACCAAGTATGGGATTGCCAGCCATACTTAGTTGTTTGAACAAATTTTCAAGATCTTCGTCTGTTTGAGGTATCATTATCCTTTTCCAGAGGATAAGATCAAACCTTTTTGTCTCGTACTTGATCCAAAAAGTGCATTTTACTTTTTCAAACAAAGATCTAAGACATCATAGAACAACACATGTTCTGTCTTTTACATATGACTTACAATCTGAAAAGATAGTGCAGATTTGACATTTTTCAAGACTCAACTAGCAGATTGTATTAGGAACTCTGAATTTCCCTACTCAGTTGACAAAACATATCAGTTGATCACTTTTTGCTAGGACTCAGTTGATACATATTGATCAGTTGATCATATAGATGCTCAGTTGATCAATAGTAGACTTAGGAATGACATAAGCTCATGTATTTATATGATCAGTTGATCAAGAATGCTCAGCTGATCATTTAAATACATCAGATTATGTATAGAGATGACTTGTGTAAGAGAATACTTACTTAGCTGATGCTCTGAGCCTTAGCTGATCCATTTGTTCACTCAGCTAATGGAGTAGCTGAGCAAAGTCCTTGCTCAGCTGATGGTGTAGGCACTCAGCTGATCAACTTTCTTCACTCAGCAGATGGTTTATTTTTTCAGCTGATGGTCTTCTTTACTTGTTTTCTTCATCTGATGCTCCTTGGCTGATGTCTCTTGGCTGATATATTGAGCAGGATCTGATGGTCAGCTGATGGTTCCATACTTAGCATATTTTACAGAATCTGATTCAAACAACACATGTTTGAATTCTTTCCAAGTCATACTGAATGTAGGGTTTGGTTATCATCAAATTCTATGTTTTAGGATAGGCAGAGTTAATTATTAAGGTGAAGTGATTATCTCCCCAACAATCTCCCCCTATTTGATGATGACAAAACATTTTTCTTTTTGAAGAATCAGTTTGACTTCGAATACAAAAGATTTAAACTTTTTGAAAAATCAGTTTTCTTTCAGTGCAAGCTCCCTTTGCATTTGTTCATCTGCTTCAACTTGCACATGTGTCATTTTCTTTTTGCCTTTGTCTTTAGGAGCAGAGGTTGAAGACTTTTAGACTGTTGGAGTTGATTGGGCTGGTGGAGCAGATGGTTTTAGGCTTTGTCTTCTTCTTCTAAGGATGTCAGAGAGTGGAGTATCATCCTCATCATCAGAATCAGACTCAATGGCTATTGGTGGAGAGCAACCCTCAGCAACTTTCCTTATTCGCTTTGGCTTGTTAGCCAATTTTTTCAAGCTCTTGGGAAACCTTTTCTCCCCCTCAGAAGGTGCTTTTCTTTTGAGAGGAGGAGGAGCTGTTGCTTTGGGTGCTTCCTGCTGCAAGATTTTGGTGGCAGTTTCATTGTAGGCCGCATCAATCTCCTCAGAATCAGGATCATCCTCCATAGATGAACTTGAGAATTTCTCCCCCTTTTTGGCATCATCAAAAGGAGGAGGGGAGTCACTTGTGGTTGGTTTAGGGGATGGGGTAGGGGCAGGAGTAGGTGTATGGGTTGAGGAAGGGGTATAGGAAGGGGTAGAGGAGGATGGACAATCAAAGGTTGGGACTACCATTTGAATATCCTCTGAGGTGGAATCAGTAATGTTCTTACCTTGGGACATGATGTGCCTACTTCTGTCGCTGAGCTCAAGGAGTTGCTTAGAGATCTCTTGTTCTTGTGCATCACCATCACCACCAAGGGGACTCAGTACCATTGGAGTTATGGGAGTGCATTCACCAGCATCACCATCACTAGCATCATAATCATCATCATCATCATTATTGTTGCCAGTGTGACTTTCCTCAGCATCATCACCATCATTATCATCTCCACTTTCATTATCATCACCAGCATTGGCGTTGTCATTGGCAGCATCAATTAGTTCTTGCATTTGAGAAGTGATTGGAGGACCTCTGTTTGCCTTAATAAAGTGGAATACCTTTTCACCCATGGTAGGGACAGGAATGTGCTATTGATGTTCAATTAAGCCCACATAATCATTTTCACCAATCTCCCTCATAGCTATTAGGCTTAAGAATCAAATGTACGGCACCTGAGACCTTGATGATTTCTTGTTCGTGCTCAAGGTGATCTTATCAACAAGATCAGAAAATATAACTTGAGCACTGTCTATGTTTGTCCCAAAGACTAGGGCATAGAGCACCAGAAGCTCCGTTTCATTGATGAGGTGGTGGCTTCTAGATTTGGGATCAAAACAACGTATGACCACATTGGCTAGATATTTCCATGGATTGGAAAGAGCAAATACTTTCACTTGGCCATGCACAACGGGGTCATTGTATCTGATTGTTTGTAGAACGGTTTGGACTTCATTTCTTGATGGAAATGTAGTGTAAGGTGGGAAGTGAGGAATAACAGTGGCTTCACGAAGAGTTTCAGTGGTGATTTAGAGATGGTAGTTTCCTTAGGCTAGGGTGCAATGGATTGTATTATCGTTTAAGTTATAGGTTGTGGAGTACCATATCTCACCAATCAGTGTGGGGTATATGTAGTGAGGATCAGCAGTATGGCTATCAAAAAGAGGATGAGCCTGAAGAAACTGTACCATTGGCTCATATCCTTGGTTTTCTTGCGAGGCAGGGATGGTGGTGTAGAGAAGAATGTTGTTTGGAGTTATATTCATCGGTTGGTTTGGAGCAACATTTTCACCAAGGTTAACAACAAGGTCTGGAATATAGGTGGCCATTTGGTAGGGATGATGAACAGTGAGTATCGAGAGAGAAAATTTAGTGTAGTTCTTTTTAGAGAGAGAGAGAGAGAGGGAATTTAGAGAGTTTGAACAGGTTAAGGTGAATGAGAGAGGAAGTCGGATATTTATGAAGTTTAGTTAACAGAGATCGTTAGATACTAACAAAAATTCTAATGGAAAACAAATTAATTAGCTATTAAATGAAATATGACAGACGTAGTAAATAACTAGGGTTAAAAAGCATTAAATGAACATAAAAGATGAAAATTTACTATGTGTTGAACCATCAGCTGATAATTGAAATTTATTAGCTGAGGGGTATCAGCTGATGAAAAACTATTAGCTAATAGTGAAAATTTGGAGTATTAGCTTAGGGAAGTACTTAGCTGAGCATTTTCTTCTTATCTTAGAGTGATCAGCTGAGTAAGTTTGATCAGCTGAGTACAGTTACTCAGTTTACACAGATTGAGTAAGACATAGAGATGCTTAGACAAGTAAAACATGATTTTCAACACTTATAAATTAACACAAACTAAATTACCACTATTTTAATCTAAAAAATTCAGCATACCTAGTTTGGATATTAGGAAATTGAACCTTGCTTCATCTAGTGGCTTTGTGAACAAATCTGCAAGTTGCAAATCAGTGTTGATGTAGTGCAGAGTTACTTTCTTCTTTTGCACATTATCTCTGAGAAAACTGTGACATTCGGCAACAAATTTCCCAGGTTAGCCATTAGAAATTCTAATTTTAAGCCTAGTATGACTAAAAATAGTATTTATGACTTAAATACATCCATAATAATATTAGATTTCGTAGAAATCCCGCCTATATGGTTAGAACCTTCCCGAGCTCGAAAAATCGAATTATTAAAAGTCAAGAATTACAAATCATATACAATAATAATAATAATAACAATAAAAATAATTAAATACATCATAATAAATATAAATAAGTTAAAATATAAAACATATATATATATATATATAAACTCATCAAAATAATTAAAACTTTGTTAATTAAAAGATTTAAACAAAATCACCATTTATACAAATTTATTTAAACTAATTACACATAATTTATAAAAAATAAAAAAATAAAAAAAAACCCCCCATCTCTTTTCTCTTGCCTCCTTCTCTTCCCAAGAATCACCACTTGATCTCCCCCATGCTCTATATAAGCCCCCTACTACTCTTCATCATTTCCTTCACCACCACACTCCATCTCTTCTCTTTTCTCTCTTCTTCTTTCACCAACAAAAATCTCCCAAGAACATCCAAGTCTTGTTCATCTTGTGAAGATCAAACACATAATCAAAGAAAAGAGTTGGTAAGATGATCATAACACACTCATCTCTACTCTTCTACTTTTCTTCTTTTCTTCTTTCTTCTTTTCTTCTTTCTTCTTTTTTTTTTTTCTTTGATGTTCATCTTATTTCTTTTATATATATCTATAATCATGTAAATATAAACATCCTACCAATGTTGTAAGGAGCACATGAAATGTGCATCATCCTACCATTGTTGTATGGAACTTAATCAACTAAAAATCAAGAAAATAAGACTTTGATCATGCATGTGTTTCATCTTAACAAATGTTGTAAGGAACACATAAAATGTGTATCATCCTACCATTGTTGTAAGAACACATGGATTATCAAAGCTTATACTCATACAAGATGATTAATCATGAATATAAACATGTTATATTAAAGTTATGACCCATAAGCAAAAAGAATAATAAATCTGGCAGATTCTAATGCTAGAACTCTCCACTTGTTTTTGTTATATCTGGAGTTCTAGGTATCAAAATCAGTTGATTCTTTTTGCTAATCGTAGTTTAAAGTGTTAACTTTCATTTAAACCTGGATTCACTAATTTTCATGAACGTTTGATCCTTAAAACATATTTAAAAAGACCCATATGTTGAATCTGGAAATCTGGCAGATTTAGAAGGGTACACTTTAAACGCGTGTAACTTACTCATTCTTGGGTCAAAATACATCTAGTTTTTTTTAAAAGTTTAATCTTTGAGTCGTGGTTATTTCCCAGTTTGAATCATGTAAAAAGGAGGTCGTATGAGACCTAAACAGACGTTTTAGTAACAACATGTCATCCAGACACTGATCAGTGGACATCCTATAGACTTTTAATTATTAAAAATACTAAACATGGATTATAAATTCCTATATTTTTACTGGACATTCTAGAAACATGTATTAAGATTATATTAAAATATCAAGCCTTAATATGACTCCTAAATTACAGTTTTTAATTTTTAAAGTTCAACTTAAAGAACTAAAAATTCCAGTGAACACTTATGATTTATGGAAAAATAGAGACAACCTTTAACTATTTAAATAAATAAGTTAACAACAAATAAATAATACAAAATAATAAATAAAATAAGTCTAATAGAGCTACATACCTCTTATATTAGGAAAGGAGCTTCGGTAGGAACAAGAAATCCTTACAAGTAAACACCTTTGCATACCAAGTGAGTATCATAGCCCCTTTTTACCGTATTTCATATTATTTTGGGGTGAAAGCATGTGTATACGTTTCATGAAAAGTTTATTGCCTATCTTCTTATTTATTTCAAATATTATTTTGAGCACTTATGGTATTATTCTTTGATGTGCTTGGGTGATCGTTGTAAGGCCCTTTCGTTGGACATTATTCCTTAACTCCGCTAGTGAGCCGATGGTATTTGTAAGTAGCGCTATTTGGAGATTCCGACGTCTCCCATTTATGGTTGACGAACTATAGATGTACTTTACCACTACTAACGTCATTTAATATAGGCGTTAGGTTTATCATGGGCAATTGGTTGTCGGCTAGGTTGGATAATGGCTCAAGCAATAATCATCATAGTCTATTACTACCATGTGCAACGTTTTGGGCAATATAACACATCTTCTATCATTATTTCATACTTGGATTTTATCCAAAAACTTCCATCAATTATTTAAACTTTTCTCATTTAAAAGATATTTTGTGCATATATTAAAAACCTATGAACTCACCAACTCTAGTAGTTGACCCTTTTCTTTTACCCGTGCTTTCAGGTGATCGTCGTTAGGTACCTTATGCATACAAACATGATGTGTGGCATCTTCATCTTCATCGTCACGTTTTATAAAAACAATATCTATTTTATTTTCGCATCGTACAAGACAATGTCATTTAATTTTTATTCGATTATGTAACTTTTATTTATGTTTCATCCGAACTACTTATTTTTGTTAAGTCAATATAATGGTTATTGTCTGTTTACCTTGTGCGATGATATCTTGTGCTGTGACACCTCGTGTTTCCGCTTTAGCGGGGTGTGACAGATTTGGTATCAGAGCCGAAGGTTATAGAGAATGTTGTTTTCCTTATGGGGGGAAAACACCAACTATAACCAAAGGTTTATGAAAATGTTTTCAAAATAATTTTGTTTAAAATACATCAAGTGTATTGATAATATAATTAAGTTGAGTACCACATTGTTATACCTCAATTAGACAAAGCTTGATCACCTATGTCTAATTTAGCTATGTACGATATGGCACTTAGGTTAGTTATAATAAAAATATACTTAGAAACAAAATTTTATTTATTTTCTTTCTAGATCATGATTATTGTGTGTGTGCATAAGCATGGCATATCATAAGTACTTGCATATATTAGCACACTTAGTAACCAATTTTATATATATCGAAGTCTGTAATGTCATCATTAGGTTGACGCACTAAGATTACATATTCTTTATCCATGGAGGTTAGAATAGAAACTTAGTAGGAGAGTCCCCGAGTTTCACGACCTAGTGTATTATCAACACCAACTTCCTGTGAAGCATGTGTTAGGCTCACGGCTAGGAAAAGAGTCCCCTTACCAACGAGAGTAACATCGTGACCTTTTCATTAGGAGGGAGAAAACTGCTGATTTAGGGAGCACATAGAGGCACCCTGAGTAGTAACGAGAACTATCGTAAGGACATTAAGGGTGACCCCAAAGACGGAAGGTGGGTACAAAGCATATCACTAGAACTGAGTATTCATCATACTAGTTTAGACCACTGGCACCATGTCTTATGTAATTTTTTTTCTATGCTCTCGGAGTCGCAACACCGAAGCGTTAAGAGCTGTGGGGACTACCATTGCAACAAGGAGGGCCGTGTAGATGATTTAATTATATATGTGCTTGGGAGGATATTTTTTTATAGTGATGGTGAGATTGCTAGTAAGTATGATGGTACGCTAGCGTTGTTTTTAAGGAGATTGAATTAGTGAAAGATTTGGAGTTTCTTTCGATTATTAAACTTGGTGGTTTTTTTTTTTGATGATTTGTTAAACATTAATCACTTGATGTCTTTTAGGAAATCATTTTGGTACTTTTGGGAACTATATGATTGAACATATGTTGCTTAAATCACGTTATGAAATGTTTGATTTTACATGCATTGCTATATGATTGAACGGGAGTGTTAGTTGTTAGACCTTATATCTTAGGA
The DNA here is from genome assembly GCA_038502395.1 of Dittrichia graveolens. Classification (NCBI taxonomy): domain Eukaryota; kingdom Viridiplantae; phylum Streptophyta; class Magnoliopsida; order Asterales; family Asteraceae; genus Dittrichia; species Dittrichia graveolens. The sequence goes on along the minus strand of JARJIL010000009.1, from coordinate 44,000,124 downwards.
TCACCATAACCTAGCTAAGTAGAATTTGTACAAAGGAGAGACCCGAATGTGATTACTAGTATGTTTCTTCTGAACAATTATAATGCATCAATGCTATCTGACTCTAGAATATATAGAAGCTTAGTACCACTAGTTTTTAGGCCAAAACTCAATCTAAAATTTCAAATATTGAAAGAGGCCTATATCATGGAATTTGCTAATGGACAAGAAGTCAAGACTAGAGATATAATCACTAAGTGTACCTTGAACTTAGCTAGCAAAAACTTTAACGTAGACCATACCAATCAAATTAGGGAGCTTTGATGTAGTTGTTGGTATGTATTGGCTATCCAAAAATCAAGCTGAAATACTTTGTTCTGCAAAGATCATTCAGATTCCACTATCACAAGATGAAACGCTTGTCATATAAGGAAAAAAAAGACTAGGAAGAACGTCAAGGTGGTATCATGCATGAAAATGCAAAAATATTTAAGAAAGGACTATATCGCATTCTTCGCTCACGTTGTAGAAACGGAGGTTTAGGAAAAGCACATTCACGATTTTCCAATCGTTCGGGATTCTCCCAAGGTGTTTCCGGATGAATTACTTGGATTACCCTCAGTTAGACAAGACAAATTTGGATTGATTTAATCCCTGGAGCCGCGCTCGTAGCAAAGGCACCATATCGGTTAGCCCCGTTGGAAATGTAGGAAATTGCCTGCACATCTTCAAGAGCTACTCGACAAAGGAATTATTCGACCAAGTACCTCACCATGGGGAGCCGTAGTCCTATTCGTCAAAAAGTAAGATGGATTGCTACGAATGTGCATACACTATAGGGAACTCAACATATTGACCATCAAAAATCAATACCCTCTTCCTCGAATCGATGACCTTTTCGATCAACTTCAAGGTGCTACCTATTTTTCTAAAATCAATATTCAATCTGGATATCATCAATTAAGAATCCGTGAAGAGGACGTGCCCAAAACCGCGTTTAGAACACGTTATAGTTATGCCCTTTTGATTGACAAACGCACCAATTGTCTTCATGGACGTAATGAACCGAGTATGCAGACTATACTTAGATAAGTTGTGATTGTGTTTGTTGATGATATACTCATTTACATGCGACAAAAGAGCACCATGAAAAGCATTTAAGGTTGATACTAAAGTTACTTAAGGATCAGAAGTTTAAAGTTACTTAAGGATCAGAAGTTGTATGCCGGGAATTACGTTTTCTAGGCCACGTAATTAATAGGAATTCATGTTGACCCAACAAAGATCGAAGCCATAAAGAAATAGGAACCCCATATGTCCCGACTGAAATTGTAAATTTCTCGGTTAAGTACATTTATTTATAGCAAATTTCTCAAAATTTGCGCAACCACTCGCGGCATTAACTCAAGAGGATAAGAAGTTTGTTTGGTGAAAAAAAAAAAAAACATTTTCTACGCTTAAGAATAAGTTAGCAATGCACCAATTTTGGCGTTACCCGGAGGAACATATAACTTCGCGGTATATTGCGATGCGTCACACCAAGGATTGGGTTGTGTGTTGTTGCAAAAAGAGAAAGTCATTGATATGATTCGAGACAATTCAAAGTGCATGAGAAGAAATTTACTACCCACAACTTAGAGTTAGGAGCCGTAGTATATGCCCTTAAAAAATGGAGATATTACCTTTATAGTACTAAGCGAACTATTTATACAGACCACAAGAGTCTTCAGCATATTCTTGATCCAAAGATGCTTGATATGAGGCGTAGAAGATGAGTAGAATGGCTTAGTGACTACGATTGTGATATCAAATACCATACTAGCAAGGCCAATATGGTCGCTGATGCTCTATGAAGAAACAAAAGAGTGAATCCATCTAGGGTACAAGCTTTAGGAGCAACCATTCAAACAAGCCTAAATGAAAGAATAGTTGAAGCTCAAAAAGAAGCATCAAAGACGGAAAATTTGAAGAACGAGACCCTATATCACTTGGAGCGATGATTCAAAACAGGCCAGATGGAGTGCACCACTTCGAAAACAAGAATTGGATAGCTAAGTTTAATAACCTTTAATCAACAATTTTAGACGAGGCTTATAATATTCAATCCACCCTGGAGCCGACAAAATGTTCTCAAGGAATACTATTGGTAGGTCTAGAATAAAGAAAGACGTCTCCTTGTTCGTGGGAAATGTTTAACTTGCGCAAGGGTTAAGACAGAACACCAGAAGCCATCCGGTTTGTTGCAACAGCCAGAATGGAATGGGAACATATAAGCATGGATTTCGTATCTAAATTACTCCGATCTGCAAAAGGGTACAATTCCATTTGGGTTATAGTAGATCGACTCACGAAATCGGCACCTTTTCTCCCTATACGGGAAGATTACAAAGTGGAAAACTGGCTCAGAATTATATTGACGAAGTTGTTGCCCGACACGCAGTACCAATTGCAATAATATCCGATAGAGGTAGTCGGTTCACATCCCGATTTTGGCAATCGTCACAAAGGGCGTTAGGTACGCAAGTAAACCTGAGCAGCACCTACCACCCTCAAACGGATGGGCAATCGGAGAGAACGATTTAGACACTAGAAGACATGTTGTGTGCATGCGTAATAAATTTTAGTGGAACTTGAGATTCACATATACTATTAGTTAAGTTTTCTTAGAATAATAGGTGTCACACTAGCATCCAGTGTGCACCATATAAAGTCTTGTATGGGCGCAAGTGTAGATCCCCACTTAATTTGTTGGAAATTGGCGATAGGAAATTGACTAGACCTGATATCATGCAAGCGGTCATCGACAAGAATACAATTATGAATGATAGGCTTAAGACTGCCAAAGATCATTAGAAAATTTACGCTGATAATCTCCGTAAGCCTTTAGAGTTCCAAGTGGGCGATAAAAGTGCTTATAAAGGTATTGCCGTGGAAGAAAATAGTACATTTTAGGAAAAGAGGAAAACTATATCCCAGATTCTTTAGACCATTTGATATAATTAGAAGAATTAGGCGAGGGGCGTATATGCTTAAATTGCCACAAGAACTAAATTCCATATACGATACCTACCATGTGTCAAATCTAAATAAATTATTAGCTGATGAAACTCTAGTACTACCCCTAAAGTATGTTCAGATGATCGGTTAAATTTCGTACATGAACCAATTGAAATTCTTGACCGTAAGGTCAAACAACTTAGAAAAAGTAAGATTCAAATTATAAAAGTTCGATTGGAATTCAAGTACGGACCCGAATACACATGGGAACGCGAAGACTACATGAAACATAAATATCCTCACCTCTTTAATAACGTTAGTACAAAGTAAATTTCGGGACGAAATTCTTTTAATCAGGGGAGACTGTGACATTCGGCAACAAATTTCCCAGGTTAGCCATTAGAAATTCTAATTTTAAGCCTAGTATGACTAAAAATAGTATTTATGACTTAAATACATCCATAATAATATTAGATTTCGTAGAAATCCCGCCTATATGGTTAGAACCTTCCCGAGCTCGAAAAATCGAATTATTAAAAGTCAAGAATTACAAATCATATACAATAATAATAATAATAACAATAAAAATAATTAAATACATCATAATAAATATAAATAAGTTAAAATATAAAACATATATATATATATATATATAAACTCATCAAAATAATTAAAACTTTGTTAATTAAAAGATTTAAACAAAATCACCATTTATACAAATTTATTTAAACTAATTACACATAATTTATAAAAAATAAAAAAATAAAAAAAAACCCCCCATCTCTTTTCTCTTGCCTCCTTCTCTTCCCAAGAATCACCACTTGATCTCCCCCATGCTCTATATAAGCCCCCTACTACTCTTCATCATTTCCTTCACCACCACACTCCATCTCTTCTCTTTTCTCTCTTCTTCTTTCACCAACAAAAATCTCCCAAGAACATCCAAGTCTTGTTCATCTTGTGAAGATCAAACACATAATCAAAGAAAAGAGTTGGTAAGATGATCATAACACACTCATCTCTACTCTTCTACTTTTCTTCTTTTCTTCTTTCTTCTTTTCTTCTTTCTTCTTTTTTTTTTTTCTTTGATGTTCATCTTATTTCTTTTATATATATCTATAATCATGTAAATATAAACATCCTACCAATGTTGTAAGGAGCACATGAAATGTGCATCATCCTACCATTGTTGTATGGAACTTAATCAACTAAAAATCAAGAAAATAAGACTTTGATCATGCATGTGTTTCATCTTAACAAATGTTGTAAGGAACACATAAAATGTGTATCATCCTACCATTGTTGTAAGAACACATGGATTATCAAAGCTTATACTCATACAAGATGATTAATCATGAATATAAACATGTTATATTAAAGTTATGACCCATAAGCAAAAAGAATAATAAATCTGGCAGATTCTAATGCTAGAACTCTCCACTTGTTTTTGTTATATCTGGAGTTCTAGGTATCAAAATCAGTTGATTCTTTTTGCTAATCGTAGTTTAAAGTGTTAACTTTCATTTAAACCTGGATTTACTAATTTTCATGAACGTTTGATCCTTAAAACATATTTAAAAAGACCCATATGTTGAATCTGGAAATCTGGCAGATTTAGAAGGGTACACTTTAAACGCGTGTAACTTACTCATTCTTGGGTCAAAATACATCTAGTTTTTTTTAAAAGTTTAATCTTTGAGTCGTGGTTATTTCCCAGTTTGAATCATGTAAAAAGGAGGTCGTATGAGACCTAAACAGACGTTTTAGTAACAACATGTCATCCAGACACTGATCAGTGGACATCCTATAGACTTTTAATTATTAAAAATACTAAACATGGATTATAAATTCCTATATTTTTACTGGACATTCTAGAAACATGTATTAAGATTATATTAAAATATCAAGCCTTAATATGACTCCTAAATTACAGTTTTTAATTTTTAAAGTTCAACTTAAAGAACTAAAAATTCCAGTGAACACTTATGATTTATGGAAAAATAGAGACAACCTTTAACTATTTAAATAAATAAGTTAACAACAAATAAATAATACAAAATAATAAATAAAATAAGTCTAATAGAGCTACATACCTCTTATATTAGGAAAGGAGCTTCGGTAGGAACAAGAAATCCTTACAAGTAAACACCTTTGCATACCAAGTGAGTATCATAGCCCCTTTTTACCGTATTTCATATTATTTTGGGGTGAAAGCATGTGTATACGTTTCATGAAAAGTTTATTGCCTATCTTCTTATTTATTTCAAATATTATTTTGAGCACTTATGGTATTATTCTTTGATGTGCTTGGGTGATCGTTGTAAGGCCCTTTCGTTGGACATTATTCCTTAACTCCGCTAGTGAGCCGATGGTATTTGTAAGTAGCGCTATTTGGAGATTCCGACGTCTCCCATTTATGGTTGACGAACTATAGATGTACTTTACCACTACTAACGTCATTTAATATAGGCGTTAGGTTTATCATGGGCAATTGGTTGTCGGCTAGGTTGGATAATGGCTCAAGCAATAATCATCATAGTCTATTACTACCATGTGCAACGTTTTGGGCAATATAACACATCTTCTATCATTATTTCATACTTGGATTTTATCCAAAAACTTCCATCAATTATTTAAACTTTTCTCATTTAAAAGATATTTTGTGCATATATTAAAAACCTATGAACTCACCAACTCTAGTAGTTGACCCTTTTCTTTTACCCGTGCTTTCAGGTGATCGTCGTTAGGTACCTTATGCATACAAACATGATGTGTGGCATCTTCATCTTCATCGTCACGTTTTATAAAAACAATATCTATTTTATTTTCGCATCGTACAAGACAATGTCATTTAATTTTTATTCGATTATGTAACTTTTATTTATGTTTCATCCGAACTACTTATTTTTGTTAAGTCAATATAATGGTTATTGTCTGTTTACCTTGTGCGATGATATCTTGTGCTGTGACACCTCGTGTTTCCGCTTTAGCGGGGTGTGACAAAAATGATGTCTGATTTCAATAAGCTTTGTCTTTGAATGCATAACTGGATTATTTGAGATGGAGATTGCACTTGTATTGTCACATAGAATTCGGGTGTCTTCAAACTTCAAATCATAGTCAAGTAGCTGATTTTTAACCACAAAATTAGAGCACAACAACTTCCTGCAGCAATATATTCTTCCTCTACAGTGGATGTTGACACTAAATTCTGTTTCTTACTAGACCAACTAATCAATCTTCCTCCTAGAAGTTGACAACCACCTGAAGTACTTTTTTTGTCTAATGTATAACATGCAAAATTAGAATCAGAATATCCAACTAATTCAAAATCTGAGTTTTTGGGGTACCAAAGACCAAGATTAGGAGTTCCTTTGAGATATCTGAATATTCTCTTAACAGCAGCAAGATGTGATTCCTTAAGATCTGCCTGATATCTTGCACAGAGAGATGTTGGAAACATTATATCTGGTCTACTTGCAGTGAGGTATAAAAGTGACCCAATCATTCCTCCTTAAGTAGTAATGTTCACTGATTTGCCATCAGTGTCCTTTCCTAACTTGACAGAAGTAGACATAGGTGTTTTCATTGAAGAACAGTTTTCAAAATCAAACTTTTTGAGTAAATCTTTGACATACTTTGTTTGATGAATGAAAATACCATCAACCTCTTGTTTAATTTGCAAACCAAGAAAATAGTTTAATTCACCCATCATGCTCATCTGATAGTTCAGACATGAGTTTAGAAAACTTTTTGCATAGTTCCAAATTAGTAGACCCAAATATTATATCATCTACATATATCTGCACAAGTATCACATCATCTTTGTACTTCCTTATAAACAAAGTGCTATCAATGCATCCTCTTGTACAACCTTTGTTAATGAGAAAAGAAGAGAGGGTGTCATACCAGGCTCTTGGAGCTTGCTTAAGACCATATAAAGCTTTGTTTTGAAAGTAAACATGATCAGGTAAGCTTGACTCCTCAAAACCAGGAGGTATGTTTTACATACACCTCTTCTTTCATATCTCCATTCAGAAATGCACTCTTCACATCCATTTGGATTACTTTGTAGTTCTTGAAGGCAGCATAGAGTAGGAACAGTCTAATGGCTTCCAATCTTGCAATGGGGGCAAAGGTTTCATGAAAATCAATACCTTCTTCTTGACAGTACCCCTGTGCCACTAGTCTTGCTTTGTTTCTTATGATTTGCCTATTTTCATCTAGCTTGTTTCTGAACACCCACTTTGTTCCAATGATGATTTTATCCTTTGGTTTAGGTACCAAAGTCAATACATTATTTCTTTTGAATTCTACCAGTTCCTCTTGCATGGCAGTCACCCAGTGGAGATCATTGAGAACTTCATCAACCTTCTTTGGTTCAATCATTGAGACAAATCCAGAATATAGACAGATGTTACAAGCTTTTGATCTTGTTCTGACTGGATCATCTATATTGCCTATCACCAAATTATGAGGATGGTGCTTGAGGTCATTGAAGGCTTTTTGGATTTCTTGGGAATTGTGATTCATTTGGATTCGAGGAGAAGAAGTTATGTGTTGGCTATCAGCAGTGGAAATGAGTTCATTTTGAGTGGCTGATATAACTTCATTGTTGCAATCTGTGGGTATCTCTACTGAAGAGGGAATGTGTGATATGGAATTAGAATCCAATGATGTTTAGTCTTTTTACACATGATTCAGTAGAGGTATAGGATTGGATGAGGATGGTTGTACATGTTTAGAGATTTGGATAGGAACAGGTTCATCTACATCATGAGTCGTTGGTGAAGAGAAATCAACTTGCTCTGGAGTGTCTTCTCCAGTTTGCATAAGATCATTAAATTATTCACCTGAAACATGATTAGAAGAACAGGAAGCAACAAAGTCATTTTCATGAAAACTTACATTGATGGATTCCTCTATGACTTTGGTTATGAGGTTGTATACTTTGTATGCTTTGGAAATCACTAAGTAACCTACAAACACTCCTTCATTAGCTTTTGGAGCAAACTTCTGCAATTGATCTTTTTGATTGAGTATGAAACATTGACAACCAAAAATATGCAGAAAGCTGATGCTTGGCTTCCTTCCCTTGAGCACTTCATATGGAGTTTTGTTGTGCCTCTTGATAATAAGGGACCTGTTCTGTGTGAAACATGCACAACTTACGGCCTCAGCCCAGAAATTAAAGGATAACCTACTTTCACACAACATGGTTCTGGCAGCTTCAATCAATGATCTATTTCTCCTTTAAGCTACACCATTTTGTTGTGGGGTTCTTAGAGCAGAGAAGTTTTGAGATATCCCTTTCTCATCATAGAAAGATTCCAGAGTTTGATTTCTGATTTCAGTTCCATGATCACTTCTAAGACTCCTCACCAGATTGCCATTCAACACTTCCATCTTCTTGATAAAACATATAATCTCTTCAGCAGTCTCACTCTTTGCTTTAATAAAGAAAACCCAAGTGTATCTTGAGAATTCATCAATCAATACAAGAGCGTACTTACTTCCACCAATACTAGCAGTTGCAATAGGACCAAAGAGATCCATGTGCAACATATAGAAAGGTTCTGTAATTGAGAAGGCCTGCTTGGATGGAAATGATGTCTTATGTTGCTTTCTCTTCTCACAAGCAGTGCAAGGTTTAGGCTTAAGATAAGTCAGAGAAGGTAGTCCTGACACTAGTTCACCCTCGCTCAACATGTTGATATTTTTGAAGTTAAGGTGGGAAAGCCTTTTATGCCATAGCCAAATTGTATCCTCATTATTTTTGGAGTACAAACATGTTTCCTTTGAAGGGTCACCAGAGGACATGTCAGGTGTATACACATCCTTGGTTCTCTTGGCACTTAACATTGTATTACCTTCTTTATTTATTATGGAGCCTCTTGTCTTTGTGAAGTGGACTTCATTATCTCCATCACACAATTGACTTATGCTTATGAAATTGTATTTTAGCCCTTTGACATATGAAATTTTGGATAGTTTGAGGTTCCCATTATGAAGTTCACCATAGCCTTTTGTTTGCCCATGATTATTGTCACTAAAAGTCACCCTTTGACCTTTCTCTTTCTTGTAGTTACTGAGCAAAGCCTTTTTACCTATCATGGTTCCTGAACATCCACTGTCAAGAAACCATGAACCGACACCCTGCATAGATTGAATGAAAAAAGAGTTAGTGACACAAGTAGGAATCCACTACTTAGTGGATCCCTGTGGAATGCACCTACCTTTCCACTTCATTTCAAGTTTCTTCTGTTTGAGAGGAGTGACTATGTTATCATTACAAGTCTGTTGTCTTGAACTCCTTTTTAAAGAACATTCAAATGCCTTATGCTCTTTGCTTCCACATTTATAACATTTTTGAGATTTTGTGGCCTTGGAGCATTGAACAACTTTGTTTAAATGCCTATGAGTTTTCTTTTCAGTCATCATTTGACTAACTTGACCATTCAGCTTATGAAGCTTATCCTGTAAATTTCATAGGTCTTTATTTACAGGTACCTTGGATTGATCTTTGTTTTTAGAAAATTTTTGACCAATCTTTGGAGTGGCAAAAATGGGAACAATGTGAACATCATTCGTTTTACTCGTAGTTTCTACTATTAAAAGAGAGTTGATTACTTCTGGATCAACTGATTGTTTAGAGGATAAGCTATGATCAGCTGACAGGTTATCAGTTGAGCATTTATCATCTACTAACCTATCAGTTGATAGAGCAGTATTAGCTAATGATTCTTCAGTTTGTGAAATACTAAGATTTAAGTCATCTGTTTTCAAGGTTTGACAACATAATGTCTCTGAGGTCTCAACCAATGATTCCTTTCCTTTATTCACATCCTTTGACTTTGTATTCTTAGTATTTTACATTCTGAAATCTTACTGGAAGATGATTCAACAGAAGGAATAATTGATTCTTTTGAGTGGGAACTTTTGCTTCTAACAAACTAATTTGTGAACAAACTTTTGCCTTTAACAGTCTTGTGAAAAGTCTGTGGCAAAATGTCAGCTTTGTCTAAGATATTAAGGTTCTTATTAGAATCAACATAGTTAGCAGCCTTAGACTAATTTCCAGCAATAATAGCTTGAACTTGTTTGGGTATCTGCCTCATGACACACTGAGTGGTCTTTTCTGCAGATACACACCAAGACTTTACTACTTTTTGGAGGTCATTGAACTTTTTTGTTGCTTCATTAGTTTCTTTTACTAAGATCTCATTAAGTATCTTTTGATTAGCTAGCTCATCATTTAAGATTGTTATCTACTTAATTTCCTCATCCTTAAGAATTAATTTTTCCTTGAGTGTTTCTACTTCTAGTTTTAGCTTCTTCTCTCTTTGAATAGAAGACTGGAAATCAATACACAAGTAATCAAACATAGCATTCTTCTCATTATCATCGTAGTTAATAAATTTTCCAACCTGATACATAGAAGAAGGATCTCAGTTGGAAGTTGAACAAGCTTTTGCAGCCTTTTTCATATCTTCATCAAAGGAACTAACATCATTGTTGTTGGCCATCATGCAGAACTGAGCATAGATCACCTCATCTTCATCTGAGGAAAGATCTTCTTCTGCCTAATCTTCTTCTTCTGCTACAAGGACTTGGCCCTGGGCTTTCTTATTCTTCTTCTTCTTGTCAAGGACATCAGCAAGGAGTTTCTTGTACTTGTCTTCATAATAAATTTTGCCCTCCTGCTTTGGCACAAATGAAGAACCAGTGTTATATTTGGACTTACAGTCACTGGCTATGTGGCCAATCTTGCCACACTTATAACACTCTGCTATGGAGGCATCAAATGTAGATTTGGACTTGACAAACTTTGATGGCCTCTTGCTGAACCTCTGGACATCCTTTCCCTTCTTGAAAGGTCTGAACTTCTTAACTAGCATTGCTACACCTTTAACTAGCTCCTCCAAGTTATTCTCCTCACAATCATTCTCCAGAACTGTCCTCTTCATCTCCTTCTTCATCTAAGTTATTCTCCTCACTAGCTCCTCCTTTAACTAGCATTGCTACACCTTTAACTAGCTCCTCCAAGAAAGGTCTGAACTTCTTAACTAGCATTGCTACACCTTTAACTAGCTCCTCCAATTTATTCTCCTCACAATCATTCTCCTCATCACTTTCTCCAGAACTGTTCTCATCATCTCCTTTTTCATCTGAACCAGAACTAATAGCTGTAAAGCTTCTCATCTTTGTATCTCTTGATACAAGAGTTGGTTCAACATTCACGACATCCTTCATCTCCTTGGATGACAACTTCCTTTGCTTAACGGATTGCTCATGGTTTAGTAAGTTACCATAGATAGCAACTAGAGACATTCCCTTTATCTCCTCACTATGCCTTAGTACAGTGACAAAGTGATCCCATGTTTCATGGATGGAGTCTAGAAACTTGTTCACCAAAACAAAGTTGCTCTTGGTCATGTCTGCCCTCTTCAAGTTGTTAACTAGCCAGTTGAACCTGGTGTATGTCTGTGTAAGACTCTCACCTTTCTGAGCAAAGAAGAATTCATTGTCTCTGTTGAGGAGGAGCTTCTTGTTCTCCTTCACCTCTTCAGTCCCTTCATATGCAACTGTGAGTGTATCTAACATCTCTTTAGCAGAAGTACAGTTAAGCACTTGATGATGGATCTCATTGGGTAGTGCAGAGACAAGAGCTGATCTAGCCTTAACATCTAGGCTAGCCAACCTCTTATCTTCATCTGTCCACAGATGCATGGGTTTGGTTATGATTCTTTCTGTTGTGGATGTTTGACCTTCAGATTCTTATGGAATGGACGACACTGATGTTGGAACATAAGGACCATGAGTGACTATTTCAAGCATTTGGATATCAAGAGTAGATAAGAAAAGATGTGCTTTACTTTTCCACATGGAGAAATTTTCTGCATCAAACATGGGACATCTTGTTAAAGACCCAGTGTTTGAGATGTTCATGTTGTTTGCTGATGAGGCCATTTTGAGAGGGGTAGAAGCAGTTGTAGAGTAAGCAAAACAGATCTAGATATTGATTATCTAACCTGCTCTAATACCAGTTGTTAGTCCCAGATTGAGTATACAACAATAAATGTTTGTAGAAGAGGGGGTTGAATACAAACTGTAGCTATTAAAAATTTAAAGACTCACCAATATACTTTTATATAATTCTTATTGATATTGAATCAAGAATAACATGTACTAGAAGTGGAAATTCTAAGTACAACAAAAGGTGGCAATCTATTTGTCTAACACATAGACAAACTAACTCTAAAACAACTAATGTATATAGAGTGTTCAACACATGAACAAGTTTGATTCTACAAAATGCTTAAACTCTACGAATTTCTCAACGGATGAGATTTTCTTTCTGTGGAGTAGAGACTTCACTGTGTTGTGTTTTGTATGTCCACCATGCATGAGTATATATAGAAATCTTGGTGTATCCGGTTGAATGAAGGTAGGAGACAAAGAGGATGTGGAAATATAATATTTTAATTGTAGAGGTAGTGGGTGAAAAATAAAGTTACTTTAATCAACTATTTGATAAAAGTAATTGTACTTTTCTGCAAAAGTGCAACCCACTCACAATATAAAATATTAAAACCCACATCTACTGTCGTGTAGAAGTTTCTTTCCCTTTCCATGCTTGTACTTTAAACAACACCATGCTTCTGTTTGATTTAACTTTACCAAGTATGGGATTGCCAGCCATACTTGGTTGTTTGAACAAATCTTCAAGATCTTCGTCTATTTGAGGTTACATTATCCTTTTCCAGAGGATAAGATCAAACCTTTTTATCTCATACTTGATCCAAAAAATGCATTTTACTTTTACAAACAAAGATCTAAGGCATAATAGAACAACACATGATCTGCCTTTTACATATGACTTACTATCTGAAAAGATAATGCAGATTTGACATTTTGCATGACTCAACTAGCAGATTGTATTAGGAACTCTGAATTTCCATACTCAGATGACAAAACATATCAGTTGATCACTTTTTTCTAGGACTCAGTTGATACACATTGCTCAGCTGATCATATAGATGCTTAGTTGATCAATAGTAGACTTAGAAATGGCATAAGCTCATGTATTTGTATGATCAGTTGATCAAGAATGCTCAGCTGGTCATTTAAGTACATCAGATTATGTGTAGAGATGACTTGTGTAAGAGAAGACTTACTTAGCTGATACTCTGGGCCTCAGCTGGTCCATTTGTTCACTTAGCTGATGGAGTAGTTGAGCAAAGTCCCTGCTTAGCTAATGGTGTAGGCACTCCGCTAATCAACTTTCTTCACTCAGCAGATGGTTTATTTTCTTCAGCTGATGGTCTTCTTTACTTGTTTTCTTCATTTGATGCTCCTTGGTTGATGTCTCTTGGTTGATATATTGAGCAGGATCTAATGCTCAGCTGATGGTCAGCTGATGGTTCCATACTTAGCATGTTTTTACAGAATCTGATTCAAACAATACATGTTTGAATTCTTTCCAAGTCATACTGAATGTAGGGTTTGGTTATCATCAAATTCTATGTTTAAGATAGGCAAAGTTAATTATCAGGGTGAAGTGATTATCTCCCCAACAAACACATATCATTATAATCATAAACATGTTAGAATCATATACTAACCTTTAGTTTCATTTTAAAAACACTAAATCTTCAATCCACAAATTCAAGTTTGTGTTTGTTGTGAGTTTTTTTCAATAGGAAGCAAGTTACACCTTTTCACACACACACACACACTTAATCTCTTGAGAAATGACGAGAAGATAACTATCATAGTACACATTGTAACACCCGCAAATCTGGCCTAGGAGATTAGTGGGTTTGCGGTATGTATTTATATGTTTTAATGATTAATTGATTTAATTAAAGTATGAGTTAATATTGTATGTATGTATCATATCGTATGTATGTATGCATGTATGTAATAGTGTACACATGTAGGTGTAATTGTGAAAGAAGAGGTGGGCTAGCCACCTCATGCTTTGATTTGTGTATTTGGAGCACGGATATTCCTTTGAATAGGAAATACCATTTGATAATTAAAAGTAAGAAAGTGAAGTGTGTGTAATTTGTAAAAAAACTCCTCTGCCGAAGAACAAAGATGAAAGAAGAATCGGATTTTCAAGTTTTGGGTGATTTAATCAAGTAAAGGTTAGATGTTATCCCTAACATGTTTAAATGTTAATTTGGTAATAATCTTTGATTGGATAACCTGAAATTTAGAAAGAACACCATGGCCGATTATGAAGAAATATGACTTTAGTGGGTTTTATGTGTTCTTGTGATCTATATTTTTATTTGATGATTCAATGTATGAATACATGTTTATATATGTTTAAACACTTATCTGGTATGTTGAGATGAATGTTATAATTTCTAGAAATCAATTCTTGATGATATGAAGTTGCAGGATTTGGTTATATGAAGAAGAAGGTAAAATCCGATGCTTGTAAAACCGATTGGTGAAAAACCGATACCTGGAAATCCGATGGTTTTGAATCCGATACTTTGAGAAGAAATTTATATGAAATCCGATTAAGCTAAATCCTATACTAGAGAACCCGAGACTTAGGAATCCGATACTTTGTAAACTAACACTTGAAAACCAATTGTGGAGTAATCCGATTGTTTGGGAAATCGATTGGTTAAATCCGAGAGCCTTGAAATCCGGAACTCCTGAAATCCGATACTTATGAAATCCGACAGTTCGAAATCCGATAGTGGGAAATCTGATAGCCTGAAATCCGATGGTTTTAGAAATCTGACACTTTGTGTTTTGGATTTATATTTGTTTATAATTTGTTTGTTTTCATGAATGAATTATAAATATATGTGGGTAAATATATTTGTTGGTCCCAAAGAGGGTGAACAAACAACCGATACAGTGTAGAAGGGGGGGTTGAATACACTTTAAACAATTAAACAACTTAATCAAACATATATTCAATTATCAAACAAGACAATAACTGTTATCACTCTCTAATCAAATCAACAGGATGATTTGATATTACAATAATTATAAACTCAACACTCTTGAATCACAAACTAATTGATGATCGAATTTCTTGTTAAAACTGATTAACAAGAACTCTTGAAAACTCTCTCTAACTTTGAACTTACAAAGTTATCGCAACACACACGCATCAAGTATTACGAACACACATACGATTTGCAACTTATTCAGTCTTGCAACTTATGCAGTTTTCGTTGTGTATCGCCTATGTATTCATACACACAGTATGTAACCGTATGTAAACGTATCTGTTCTCATACACACGTATGAATATCTGTAAAACCCATAAGAAGGTTTATACTTATACTTGATATATCTACGAGCAAATCGCAGTTTAAAGATAGAACTTATCTTTTCTTTAAAACTGTAACAAACTCCTTAATTAGAACATATCTAATTAATTCCGTTTGAGATTTCTATCAAACTAATAGATAGTTTAATTTAGGTTTAGATATCCTAATTTAAATGTCGTAGATATGGAGAGTTTATAACATAATTTAGAACTTACTTAAATTTTGAACTGACTTCTGACGCTGAGCTGACATACTCGGTCTTGACCTTGTCAAGCTGACTTCTTGAGTCATGGGTTCTTGAATCTTTAAGTCTTCAAGTCTTCAAGTCGTCACTCTTAAGACCTATCTCAGCTTAGAAGTCACCGAGCTATCTAGTACTTACATAGAAAACTCTATATCTGTTTATACGCTGACTACTCAGCTTCAGCTGACTACTCGGCTTCAGCTGACTACTCAGCTTCAGCTGACTAGTCAGTCTATAACGGACTTACATAATTCCTAACTCTTAACCTATCATCTGTACATATCTATAGTTTGTCTTATCAAATCTAATTATTCTAAACATGGGACTAACAATCTCCCCCTATTTGATGATGACAAAATATTGAATCAAAGTAGGTATAGGTTAACAGAATTATGTTTAACCACTCTGGAACTGACCAAAGTTAGTTCTTGAAATAAGTATTGAACCGATCCATACTTATTCACGTATCTTGAACTTACAAGATGTTAATGTTACAAATCCATTATAAGACTTGTATTCTAAGTATTTGGATATACAACTACTTAGATACTGAACTTATCAGAATTAACTTAAGTTCTGAACTTACAAAAATTATGCAACTGAACATATCAGTTAATAATTGAACATATCAATCATCAGCTTAAACTTACAACGCTGTCTGTTTGAACATATCAAACATAATTTTGAACATATCAAATAATAAAACAGTTGAACATATCAAACTTGAGTTTGTATTAATGAACATATCATTTACATTTTAGCTTAATCTTTATGATTAGCTTCTGCACACTTAGTGCTTACAAAATCATAGAACTTATTTATTTAATCAATAGGATCTCCAACTTCTAACCACATATCATAACATTTAAGTTCCCATATTGCAGCTTTCTTGATAGCATCATTCACAATCTCTTCACCTTCTGGCATCTCTTTCATCTCAGTTTTTCTTGATCTGATTTCTTTGTTGAGATGATATCTGAATACTGAGTTCTGAGTTGAGTCATCACATAGAATTCTCAAGTACAGAATCAATTCCAGATTTGCCAAATGAAGATCTGCCACTCTTAAGAAACATTTATTACTTTCCACATCAAGATACAAGAATCCTTCCAAAGGTTGAGGGATATAAGTGTTTTCTCTGAATTCAACTCCCTTTGGAAGTTGTAAATCAATGTCTATTTTAGCTCACTGGCTTGCTGCTCTAACTCTTGCAGCTTTGCCTCGATTCAGGAAAGTATCAATTACATCAGCACGAATCTCACCTAACTGATCAATTCTTATGAAGATTGTCATAAGCACATCAACTATCTCTTGTCTGATTTGACTCCTTTTCATCTGCTTGATAGTTGTGGCTACAATCTTCAACTTTGAGAACCCCAACTTGTACAGACATCTCATATCTAAACCAATTTCTTCTTTGTTGTCTAGTACAAAGTTGATGATTACCAATTCTCCTTTTCTACTCAGTGTAATTGATTCAATCTTGTTATTAAAATGCGTTCTTTTATAACAATGCCTTAGATCCACATCCGAGTAGGGAATTGGGGCAGCTCTAGGTCTAGAATAGTCAGCTTCAACTTCAGCTCTGGTAGCCTCAGCTTTAGCCTTTTCTCGTTGAATTTCAGCTTGTAGTTGCTTCTCTTTTATTTCCTCCACTGTTATGCCTAGTTCTTTAGCCATCTCTTGTAACATTTGCTCAACAAGTATGTCACTGGCTTTCTGTGCTGCATTAGCTTCATCACTTGAGTCAGATTCATGTGCAACTAGTTGAGACTTGCCCTGTTGCTCTGGCTTAGGCTCAACAATGATAACCTTTCTTCTTTTTGCTAGAGGCATAACACTTCGTTTCCTTCTTTTTACCATCTCAAACACCTTACTCTTCCCTTTATCTATTTGTGAAGTTGGAACAGACTCAACTTCAACAAATTTTGTCAAATTAGCTTGAGGAAGGTTGGTGTGAACAGCTTGAGATGTTTCTTCATGTGGAGTTTCTAGTTGAGCTTTTGAAGTTGTGGTAATTTGAAATGTTGGAGCCTATTGTTGTTGGGAAGGCTGATCTTTAGTACTCATAAACCGATCATGAGCTTGTTCAAATAGTACTTCCTCCGTATGCTCCCCCTCAACCTTATCATACACTTCTTTGATTCTTCCTCCCCCTTTTTGTCATCATCAATAGGGGAGGGTCTGATTTTGAGCACAAAGCTTTGCAAGTTGGCTACTGAAGTTGATAAATCATTAAGTTTGCGCATCAACTTGGCTTTGTCATCTTTCCTCTTTTTATGCAAGAGCTCAAACTAGGATTGTAGATAGTCCATAACGACTTTAGCATCGGTAGTCATCAGCTTGGGCTCCTCAGGTCTTCGTCTTACCTGAACGTCCTCCTGTCCAGTGGAAGAGTGTATTTCCACCATAGGAGTGGCTATTGAGTGTTCCTCAATAGGTAAGGATGTAGGTCCCATATCCAAAGGTTGGTGCTGACCTATGGAATCAAGGGGGCTAGAATGCGGAGCTTGTAAATGTTACTGGTGTATGAAAGGTTCATTGACAAGTCGTGCTAGAGTGTGTAAGAATAGAAGAGAAGAATGACCAAGTTCGTGAGGTATGGAAGTGGGGTGAGCTAGGCTTATTGGTGAGGAGGGGGTAATTGATCCTGGGGATTGGTCAGTATTTCAATGTTACCTTCATGGGGCTATGAAGGCACAGAAGTAGGCTCTCCCATGGCACTAGTAAGTATGGGCTGAGTAGACACCATACCCGGTTTAGGCTTAAGGGTTGAACTGGGCCTAGAGCTTGGTACCTTAAGAGAAGGTGTCTCCCCTTTAGCTCCTGCCGGTAGAGGTATCAATGTGATATCAACTCCAGAGTCCTTTTGAGGTGAAGGAGTACCTTTGGAAGTTTTCCTTGTATAGGTGTAGGATATATCCTTGGTAGCAGTGGGCTGACCAAGGTTGGTTGTAGATTGTAAGATAGATGGATATGTGCGAGGTGGAGGAGAGGGGTTAGACTGAGTTGGGCTTGACTCAGTCTTATGTCCCAATTTTGGAGATGGAGAAGTAAAAGAGAGAGAAGGAGATAAGGGTTGAGAAAGTATACCTGCTGCACCTAGCAGCGGAGACTCAGAGCTAGGAAACAGACTCCTTTGCTCTGAACTCAAAGTGGTGGATGAAATTATTTGAGCACTGGGTCTGAGCTGAGTCCTAGGTTGATCAGCTTGAGGGGACTCAGCCTCAGAACCAAGATCGTCACCTACTTCTTCCACAGCTTCCTCCTCTGTCTCAGCTTCACTTGACTCAGGAGTCGGACGCTGTATATACACCCTCATCTGAGCACTCATTGTAGGGTGCCCAGGGAAAATATCATGGGTGAACATTCTGTAGCTGAGAACAGGAGTAGGGATTTACTCATATTGAGCAGTATATCGTCTACCCAATCTTTCCTCGATGATCATGGATAGAAATCTTGCGAAGGGTACAATGGTGTTTCTTATGGTCTTGGTCACCAATGACTTGAATACCTCAAAGATCAACTCAGCGTAATCCACTCGTCGATCATAGCATAAGTTGTATAACAGTTGCATTTCAAAGTCATTCACATTATCGAGGCCTCCCACCTTGTATCCAAGGGAACGAACCACAGTGGATACCATAAATCCCCAAGCCGTCTGGAAAACAGATTTCCGTATGACGCCAATAACTTGAGGATGACCCATTGAGGGTAAAATGCTTCGTGATGTTTCCCTAGAAACCGTCGCTTTAAACAAATTATGAATTGGGAGATGAAGAATTTGGCGGAGACAGTTTGCGTCGACTTCTATCGCCACTTGTCCACTTAGGACTGTACCCCGTATAACCGGTTGTGTTGCATCTAGTTTACACGTATACCAGAATTCCGTGAGAAGTTGAGGGATGAGCACAGCAGGACCACGAAGAAATGCATGTGCCAGGGATCCCTTGCGAATGTAGGAGACCCACTCCTCATATCCCCTACCAATTTTGGACTTTGGAATGTCGATACAGGCGATGACATTGTTTTGTTTATAGGTGGGGAGTGCGTTGTTCTTGAAATTTCTACCACAGATCATTTGTTCAGTTAGATTAAGAGTATAACCCTCCATGAAATCGAACTTATTGTATTGAATTGTACTTAGCAGTGGTAAGAATTAGCACTGAGCAATGAACTCTGCACACAGCAACGTTAGGGTTTAAGAGAAAAGAATATTTTGGAAGTTTAAACAAAATATGATGAAAATTTTCTCTTATTTATACCTTTTCAATGTAAGAGAAAAGTTACCGTTAACAGAAGGTAATAAATATGACCGTTACCATAAAACTTCTACGTAGTTTGTTACAACGGCTACATTTATTGTTAGTTACTCAAACGCACACAGTTATATTGGAAAGATATTTTCATCAAAAAATTTCTAAACGACTAACGTTTATTTACCGGACGCACCGTAAATATTTTGGACTTACCATTTGTTAGGACTAACGTAGACATGTGGAACTGACCACACTTTGGAACGGAGTACGCAGCTGATCCTGAATGTTTAGCTTAGATGGAGTACTCAGCTGATCTTGAATGTTCAGCTTAGATGGAGTACTCAACTAATCCTGAATGTTCAACTTAGATGAAGCACTCAGCTTCAGATTGAGCACTCAGCTCAGATTTTGACACTTAGTCAAATGTAGCAATTAGCAAAATTTTAACAGAGATAAAGAATGGAACATACCGATTAAGGGTTGAGCATGCCAAGTTTGCCAAGTAGAGTTGTAAATCTTGTGCCTTCAATTGGTTTAGTGAAGATATCCGCAAGCTGATCTTCAGTCTCAATGAAAACTAACTCGATCTTTCCCTTTTCTACAATATCTCTGATGAAGTGATGTCTTATGTCAATGTGTTTGGGTCTTGATTGAAACATTGGGTTGTGTGTGATGGCAATAGCACTTTGATTGTCACAAAATATGGGAGTCTTTAAATAATGCAAATCAAAGTCCTTCAGCTGATGCTACATCCACAGTATTTGAGCACAACAGCTCCCTGCAGCTATGTATTCAGCTTCAACTGTTGGCATTGTCACTAAGTTTTGTTTCTTGCTCGTCCAGCTAACTAATTTTCCACCCAAAAGTTGACATCCTCCAGTAGTACTCTTTCTATCAAGCCCACATCCTACAAAGTCTGAATCTGAGTACCCTATCAGCTCAAATCCTGATCCTTTGAGATACCACAAACCTAAGTTAGGTGTTCCCTTCAGATATTTGAGTATTCTTTTAACAGCTAGCAAGTGTGATTCCTTTGGATCAGCCTCATATCGTGCACAAATACATGTAGCAAACATTATATTAGGTCAGCTTGTTGTTAAATAGAGTAATGAACCTATCATTCCTCTATATGTAGTCTGACATACAGATTTTCCATCAATGTCCTTGTGTAGCTTGACATTGTGTAACATTGGAGACTTTACGGGATGGCTTAAGTCTAATCCATATTTCTTAATCAGATCAAAGACATATTTGCTCTGATTAATAAATATACCATCTTCTTTCTGATAGATTTGAAGTCCCAAAAAGTACGTCATCTCACCCATCATGCTCATTCTGTATTGATTTGACATTATCTTAGAGAACCAATCACACAGACCTTTGTTTGTTGAACCAAAGATAATGTCATCCACATAGATTTGAACCAGAATGACATGTCTTCTGCTCTTTCTTATGAATAAAGTTTTGTCAATACTTCCTATAACAAAATCATTCGAGAGCAAATAGGTGGACAGTGTATCATACCAGGCTCTTGGAGCTTGCTTCAGTCCATACAAAGACTTGTCTAACTTATAGACATAATCTGGATGTTTAGAATCAATAAAACCAGGGGGTTGTTTCACATAGACCTCCTCCTGTAGTGCTCCATTTAGGAACGCACTTTTAACATCCATTTGATACACTTTAATGTTTTTGAAGGCAGCATAGGCTAGAAACAACCTTATAGCTTCAATCCTTGCAACAGGGGCAAAGATCTCATCATAATCAATACCTTCTTCTTGTCGATATCCCTGAGCTACTAGCCTTGCCTTGTTTCGAATCACTACTCCATTCTTGTCCATTTTATTTCTATAGACCTACTTAGTGCCTATAATTGTTTTTCCTTTGGGGTCAGGGACAAGGGTCAAGACCTTATTTCTTTGAAATTCTGTCAGCTCCTCTTGCATAGCTTCAATCCAATCTTCATCTTTTAGAGCCTCTTCAGTCTTCTTTGGTTCCATTTGAGATAGAAAACTAGAGTAGGCAGCATAGTTTGCATTTTCTTTAGATCTAGTTAACACACCATCTTCAATGTTCCCAATGACATCATCAAGAGGATGATCTTTTAATACTCTGAAAGTTGTAGTGGGAGACTGAGGTTCTGGATCTGAGTCAAAGCAGTGTCTCTCAGGCTGAATAGGACTTACTTCTTCAGTCTAAGTAGGAATCTGATGATCACTTAGATCCTCAATCTGACATGTACCTGATGATTCACCGAGATTCTCAGGCTGATTATCTTCAATGTTGATAATTTATTTCGATGATTCACCTATGTCAGATTTACTATCATCGTCATCATTAGAATCATCCATAACAAACTTGGGATTTGATGTGAGATCTTCTTTGTTCCTCTCAAGCTCACTCAGACTAACCGGGTCAGCTTGAGCTCTGTTGGATTCATCAATACTTGTCTCATCAAACGTAACATGTACCGACTCTTCAATTACCTTCCTTTTAAGATTAAAAACTCTGTAATCTTTCGAGATTGAAGAATATCCAACAAATATACCTTTATCAGCTTTGGGTTCCAACTTATGGAGCTGATCTCTTTGGTTTAGCACATAGTATGTTGAACCAAAAATGTGGAAATATCCAATGTTGGGTTTTCTGCCATGATACATCTCGTAAGGAGTTTTACCATGTCTTTTAACTATAATCGATCTATTCTGAGTATAGCAGGCTGTACTTACAGCTTCTGCACAGAAGCTCAGCTTGAGCTTTGCCTCACATAGCATGGTTCTGGCAGCTTCAATTAAGGTTCTATTTTTACTTTCAGCAACTCCATTTTGTTGTGGAGTTCTTACGGATGAGAAATTTTGGATAATTCCTTTTTCTTTACAAAATCCTTCAAGAGTTGAGTTTCTGAACTAAGTCCCATGATCACTTCTGAGCTGTTTAAGAGACTTACCCGTTTGCAGCTCTTCTTGTCTTATGAAGCTGATTAACTCATATGCAGCTTCACTTTTGGCTTTTAAGAAGACCACCCAAGTGAATCTTGTGAACTCATCAACAATCACTAAAGTATACTTTTTGCCACTTAGGCTTGGGGTGCTAATAGGTCTAAATGCAACATATGCAGTGGTTCTGTAATTGAAAAATTCTGTTTGGACTTGAAGGATACCTTATGATGTTTTCCCATTTCACAAGCTGAGCAGAGTTTGTCTTTAGCAAATGTGATCTTAGGTAGACCAGAGACTAACTCTTTGCTAGACAATTTGTTGATATATTTGAGATTTAAATGTGATAGTCTCTTGTGCCATAACCAACTCAGCTTGGGAGTTAAGTCAGAATACAAGCAGGTTTTAGTTAAAGGATCTGCGGAGTTGAGATCTAACAAATAGATATATCTCTCTCTTTTTGCCATTAATATTGGTTTTCCCTTCTTATCATAAGTTGTCCCTTCCTGCTTTCTGAAGGTGACTTCATTATCCTCATCACACAGTTGACTAATACTTATCAGATTGTGTTTAAGGCCTTCAACATATGCTACCTTTTTGAAAGTTAATTTTCCAGCAGTTATCTTTCCATAACCTTTAGTCCTTCCTTGAGAATTATCCCCAAATGTCACCTTGGGGGGTCCTTCATTGTTTTGGAATTCACTTAGAATCCCCTTGCTTCCTGTCATGTGCCTTAAGCATCCACTGTGTAGATACCACTTGTTGGAGCCTTGCACATGATCAACTAAACATATTAGTTTCTTTTTGGAACCCACTTTTTGGTGGATTATGAGGATGAGCACTTAGCTGATTCTTTAGAGTTTGATTGATCGGCGCGAACAGATTCTAGGTCTGTTTTGGACTGATCATCCTTTTCGTTTTCATGTCTAAAATTGGTACTTATGCAATTCTTAGCCTCATACCTCTATCACCACACTTATAGCATTTTCTTCTAAAGATGGGTGTTTAGGTGATTTCTTTGAGTTTTCCAACATTAAACTTGGATTCAGTTTTAGGGTCATAAGATGTAGATAACCTTTCGATTCTTTTAGACAGTTTGTCTACTTGGTTTTCACTGACTTTGGACTTACCTTTGTCAGCTTTATGGTTACCTTTATTTGGTGAAGTCTAATTTACAGACAACTTCCTGTTTTTAGACATCCTTTCAGATTTGGCTTGAGAGTTATGTCTTTTTGAGTTAACGTGAGATATTCTATCAAATACAGTTGTTCTCACAGGATTGTAATCCAATCTTTTGAAAACTGACTTACAGTTTCCGTTGGATCTGAAACATTCAGCTTGATTGTTTGTGTGAATAACGTGAGGACTTTGGGTTGGTCTCACAAACTTATTGGTTTTGACCTGTTTCTCATCCTTGTTTCTTAAGAATGTTCTTGGGAGTATGTTATCTGATTTCATCGTTTTGTCTTCAAGACTGACTTGATCTTCGATAATTTCATGAGTAGCAGCACTATAATCTCCCCCTAGAACTGCTTTTACTTGATTTGGTATCTGTTGGTTAATACATTTTTCTGCTTCTCTTGATGACTTATACCAAGATTCACAGATCTTTCTTAGATTGTCAGCTTGTTCTTTTGATTCTTGTAGTTCTTCACTTAGAAGTTTGTTTATATGAAGCTGGCATTCATAATCACTTTGAATCTTTTTACCAGCATTTAAGAGAGTTTCAAAGTGTTAAGTTCATCTTTTAATTTAGAAATTTCAGTTTTCAAACTAGATTGAACTGTGAGAGAGGTTTTGAAATCATTCAACAGATAGTTGAACATAAGACATTTTTGTTCATCAGTGTAAGAGCTAGAGTTATTTACCTTATACATTGAGACAGGATCCCAGTTACTAGTTTGTTTACTCAGCTTAGCCGCTTCTGCTAGATCCTCATCAAAGGAACTGTCTTCTAACTCATAGTCAACTTGTTCCTCTTCATCCTCAATGGCCATCAAACACCTATCTGGCTCATCATCATCTGAAGTAGATGATTCAGTATCCCAAGTCTCAGCAAGAAGACATTTTGTGTTTTCATCTGGCTTCCCTTTGAGTCTTTGATATTTATTTTTATACTTATCATCTCTGTAGGCATTCTTGTCAGCTACTGAAGCTGATTCTCCCTTCTTGATTCTGCACTCAGCAGCTATGTGTCCTATCCTTTGACAGTTATAGCACTTAGCTTTCTTAGGATTAAAAGTAGACTTACCACTTTTGCTTCTGTTAGATTGACCCCTTCCTCTTCTGAACTTTCCAAAGTTTCTTGCTAACATTGCCATTTGTTCAGTAAGAGCATCCATCTCTTCGTCATCTGAACCGGAGTTAAGACTTACCTCTTTAGATTCAGATTCAAATTCAGAGTCAGTCTCAGCTTGAGACTTTTTAGATCCCTTCATTTTCTTTTCTGCAGTTAATGCAGATCCAACATTATTGATAGATTCCTTTAGTTGTTGTTGGGCCACTTTCTTCAGTTCCATGATCTCTTGATGATTTAAAAGGAAACCATAGATAGATCTGAGATCATATTTTCCTAAGGTTCCTCCAGCATGAAGTGCAATGGTGATCTCATTGAATTGTTCTGGTAACACATCCAAGAACTTGAGTACCAACTCATTTTCATCTTTCTTGACACCTACCAAGATCAGATCATTTACCAAACATTGAAATCTTGTAAACAAATCTGCCAGAGTTTCATTCTTTTTAGCAAAGAAAGTTTCATAAGAACGACGTAGATTTGTCTTCTTATGTTGCTTGACCAAGTCAGTGCCTTCATCCGTAACACTGAGAGTATCCCACATCTCTTTTGCAGTTTGGCACCCAGCCATAGTATGCAGAAGAGGATTTGTCAAAGCATTTTCTATAATGCTTTGTGCCTTGTCATCAAGGTTGAATAGTTTATGATCATCGTCAGTCCAAGATGCTTTAGGCTTGGGAGTTTCTCCAGAGGGAACAGTTTTGTCAGTGGCAGTAATATGGATCATTGGTATGATTGGGCCATCTTGAATCACGGTACTCATCCTGTGATCTACGGACTTTAGATATGGCATAGCTCTAAACTTCCACATAGGATAGTCAGCGCCATCAACGATAGGACACCCTTTTGCCGCCATTGTTGGTATATGACTTGATTGCTTGCTAGTAGACATCTTAACCTCTTGACAGCGGATCTTGATCTTCAACTTATGAAGAAACTTGCTCTAATACCAGTTATTGGTCCCAAAGAGGGTGAACAAGCAACCGATACAGTGTAGAAGGGGGGGGGGGTTGAATACACTTTAAACAATTAAACAACTTAATCAAATGTATATTCAATTATCAAACAAGACAATAACTTTTATCACTCTCTAATCAAATCAACAGGATGATTTGATATTACAATGATTATAAACTCAACTCTCTCTCAACACTCTTGAATCACAAACTAATAGATGATCGAATTTCTTGTTAAAATTGATTAACAAGAACTCTTGAGAACTCTCTCTAACTTTGAACTTACAAAGTTATCGCAACACACACGTATCAAGTATCACAAACACACATACGATTTGCAACTTATGCAGTTTTCGTTGTGTATCGCCTATATATTCATACACACAGTATGTAAACGTATCTGTTCTTGTACACACGTAAGAACATCTGTAAAACCCGTAAGAAGGTTTATACTTATACTTGATATATCTACGAGCAAATCGCAGTTTAAAGATAGAACGTATCTTTTCTTGAAAACCATAACAAACTCCTTAATTAAAACATATCTAATTAATTCCGTTTGAGATTTCTATCCAACAAATAGATAGTTTAAATTAGGTTTAGATATCCGAATTTAAATGTCGTAGATACGGAGAGTTTATAACAGAATTTAGAACTTACTTAAATTTAAACTGACTTCTGACGCTGAGCTGACATACTCAGTCTTGACCTTGTCAAGCTGACTTCTTGAATCTTGGGTTCTTGAATCTTTAAGTCTTCAAGTCTTCACTCTTAATACCTATCTCAGCTTAGAAGTAACCGAGCTATCTAGTACTTACATAGAAAACTCTATATCTTTTTATACGCTGACTACTCAACTTCAGCTGACAAGTCAGTCTATAACAGACTTACATTATTCCTAACTCTTAACCTATCATCTATACAAATCTATAGTTTGTCTCATCAAATCTAATTATTCTAAACATGGGACTAACAATATTTATATATTCGAGATTCATTTGATTATTGCTGTGTTTTCACGCAATCCAAAGACTCAGTGATATTAGACAACTGAGCAGACGTGATTGAGGACTGAGGTGAGTGGAAATTTACTCACGGGTGGTAATGTTTTGAATTTGATTCATTCGAGGAATGTTTTGATATGCAATGATGGATTTTTGTTTCTGGTATGCGATTATAGACTATTGAGTCTAGTATGCAAGGATAGATTATTTTATTTGGATATGCCATGATAGACTGTTAGTCTCCTAATTGTTGATCAAATATTATATGTTTGTATACGTGTTATATGTGATAAATTTTTGTTTGCGTTTGAGATTGGATGTGTATCTAGGTTTGTTGAGAACCAACTACTATTGTAACGAGTTGGTAGAGATCACCTTCTGTGAAAGGGCTGGTTGGGGTCAGCTGTTGTTGTAAGAGCTGGGCTCGGCTGCAGTTGGTTAAGCAGTGGTAGTCCTCCTGATGCATGTGTTGTATCAGAGTGGAACTTCACTGTGCCGATCGGCAAAGAGCTATCGGTAAACCTTTACTTTGGCCGGCATTGGTTGTAGGTTCGGCAGAACCACCGGTCCTCGGGATTTGAGAGATTGTGAATTGACGGATTGATTGGTGATTGTTGTTCAGAGGTTCAGTTATGAACTATGGTTGTGGTTAACTTGTTTTTTGCTCCCATTCACTTAGCTTAGTGCTAATTCCCCTCGGTTGATTGCTTTTTGCAGGATTGTGTGGTTTGCTGTTTAGCTTGTTTGTGGAAAGGGAAATTTGACCAAAGCTCTAATATTATATTCTGAGAAGAGACGATCCGTACTTTATAAATCTTTTGTAACACAAAGTTGATGTTGTTATTTTGTAAAGAGTACTTTGTACTTTGTGGATGTTTATGTTAAATGAAATTAGAAAATGCTTCCGCAGCAATTTAAAAAAAATGGCTTGAGATTTACGGTGTTACAAGTTGGTATCAGAGCCTAGGTTTGGCGATGCAGGCATGGCTAGGGTGTTGCATTCCCAAATCTTGGCTCGTGTTGGGTCAAACTTTCCTTTCGGGGAATTAGAGTGAATTGGAGGTGTTGTGTGATAGTTAGTATGTTATGTACTAACGGTTTATCTAATGAGCTTGTGAGAGGATGTGATTGTACAGATATGGCGGAAAGAGATACCCCTGCTGACACTCATATGACCCAAGAAGTGGCTGGAACTTCAACAATGGATGTTTTGAATGTAGCAGGTCAAGTTAGTACTTCAAGTTTTGAACCTGGATCAGATTAAAGTAAATATATTTCTAAGTTAGAAAGTGAACTTTGGGAACTCAGAAATGCTATGGGTAGCATGGAACGAGAGAAAATTATCCAGAATGAACGAATCCAGATTCCTACATCTATTACAACTAAAGCTACAACTATGCCAGTTACGATTCCATTTCCTTCAATATCACAAGGGGAACAACAATCGAGCTTTCATCCTTTTACTACCCAAGGAGCTTATCCTTTTGCATATCAAGGATTTTAACCACCGTGTTGATATAAGCAATTCTTGGATTGTAAGCCTTTAGAGTATTATGGAAGTACATACCCCAACATAACTTTGAATTGGTTGCAAGAAATTGTAAAGGCTTTTGACGCGTGTAACTTCGAGAATGAATTGAGATTTTCTTTTGCGACTCGGATACTTAAAGGAGATGCTATGGTTTTGTGGGATTCCCTTACTGGTCATTTTTCTAAACAACAGCAAGACAATGTGACTTGGGATCGGTTTCAGGAGAAACTGTGTGAGCAATATTGCAATACTTTTGAGATAGCTCGTATCAAAAAAGAATTTATGGAGTTACGTATGACTAGAGACATGTCTATGGATGAATTAATCAAACAATTTAACGAGAGATTGCATTTTGTGAAGCAATGGGTGCCTGATGAGGCATCAAAGATACAACACTTTGTAAGAGCTTTGCTTCCAGAGTATCGAAGTACTACTAGATGGGCTAGTGCACTGTCGCAAGCATTTCCCTTAGCCAAGTCCGCTAAAGATGATTTAAAGGCTAGAGATAGAACGAATCGAGATCAGATTTCTCAACAGGATTTTCGATTGGAACAATATAATGTTGAAAAGAAAAGAGGGCAGGGTAGCCAGAGTAAAAGAAATTTAAAACATAGACCCGTGTTTGATGAATCTAATCAACGAGTGCCACAGTATGGGATGTGTAAATCTCATCACACAGGGCCATGTATGCTTCAGACTAAGCGGTGTCTTACATGTGGGCAGTTTGGCCATGAAATGAAAGAATGTCGTTTTTCACGAAAGGTATGTTGGATCTGTTTTGAAGAAAATCATCGAGCAACAGATTGTAAAGTTAGCAAGGAACTGGAGTCAGGGTTAGGAGTTGGGGCACGTGGAGGATCCTTGTTAGCAAGTGGACGAAAGAGAAACAACCCTTATGAGCAAGAGTGTTGAACTTTCAATATGAAGGCTGATGACATTATTACTACTAAAGATGATGTAACGGGTACATTTTGATAACCCCTATACTTGTACGTGTGTTTATTAACTTCAGAGTTAGTTATGAATGTATGATTACTATGTGTGTTAAGTGTGTTTGCTTATTTCTAAAGAGTATGATTCTTTAGAAAGTAGAGATAGTTGATGTATATTTTCTAAATCGTGAAATATTTGATGCATGTGACAGTAAGTATGTGATATTTGAAATGACGTGAATTGGGTATGAAATACACTAGAAAGATGTTCTCAGATTAGTAGAATTACATGCTACGTTATGTGTTGCAAGACTCGTCTTGCTTTCTGTGTTTGTATGTATGTATATATATAAGTGTGTGCGAAGAAGAAGGAAAGTGAATGATTATTGGAGATGGGAAGAAATTAGTGATAATCAAGAGATGTCCTGATAAAGGTTTGACTGCTGTTACGAGTTATTGGTAAACTTAATGAGTAAAGGTAATCTATGCTGTTGATTGATGAATTTGAGGAGATTTATGGGATAATGTATTTGATGGATTAATATATGATGTATGCTATGGAATTGGAAGAATGGTTTATGTCCTGCGAAAGTTAAAGCTACAGCAAATGCGTTTATATGAATAATATGAAAATATTGAATATAATGAAAAGTATGTGGAATGGATCTAAGTATTAAGTGAGTGGTGGATATTTATATATAGCTAAGCTGAACAGGTGGTAGGGACAATGATTAGAATAAATCAAAGATTGTGATTGAAAGATTTGAAATTGCGTTGAAGAAACAAATTGTTGTCAGAAATGTTGAAATGCGAGGAAGCTAATAGTGATAACATTGAAATTACGTGAATTGAAGTAAAATTGACCTGGTAATAGAATTGAAGTTGTCTTTACTGGAAATTAGTGGATCAATGATTGAAATTATCAAGTAAAAGAAAGAGGTGGATTGCTACAAATTGGACAAAACCTGAGATGTATAGAATTGTTTGGATTAAAGATATAATTGACGCCTAATTACAAGGAGATATATAAATGTGAAAGAGTTAGTTATAGTAACAATTGGTTCTTGTGAACTGAATATATATGTGATTTGAAGAATGATGGATTGAATTCATTAGAAAAGAGGAAGAGAGAAGAGGAATGTAATGACCTAAGCATATGGAATGAAGACTTGTGGATCTTATGCATGAATTGCCATTGCTAGGAAGTACCTTTGCTTGGAATTGGAAACATTTGAACAAGACTCAAAGAACATAATTCCCAGTGCATTTGGAAGGACGAAATGTATAATGCAAGAAAAGTATTATGTTGATAACCTACTAAGAGGAGTAGACAGGATATATTTCGTGTGATTATGATTCAACTGTGAATGAATCAAGATAGAATATCAGAGATTTGTAATCTTGAGGTAATTTGAGTTACTAGAGGGGTGATGATGACAAACTACGATGAAGTGTATATGTAATTTACTCTATATGAAGGAATCCGAATATAATACGAGTAATTGGTGATTGTTCAGTAAGAAGTACCGGTATTTTGCCGTTAATGGGATAACATCTTTGGAGTAGAATTGCATATTGATGAAATGATTTGAAGATATCATGTTTTGTATTTAGAGATTTCTGATGGAAATTGAAAAGAATTGACTAATTTTTTAAATGAGTTTATGATAAGAATTGAACATGAGATGAGCAGTACGACTGAATTCCAACTAGGCAAATGAGTAGAACGAATTATATAACTATTTGAGAATGAATCACGTTTATGTGTGATAGGTTATGATGATCCATGAAATTCATAATCACCTTGATTGAATTGGTATGAAGCACTTTCTGTTAAATGGATGATAGAATAACAATTGCGAATTGTTATGTGAGTATAATGGTAAAGTTCTGATATATTCATTACAAGCAAGCAAGAAGCAACATGTGAATATTACGATGATGTTTTGAAATGTCAACCGGAAGAAAAAAGGAAGTAATATGTGGATATTTTTTATATATATGATAGACGGTGAATGGAAGATATATAAAATTTGTTAATTGAGATAAACAGGTTGATGTGAGCAAGTATTTGAGATACGATCTGATATTAGCTAAATGTGTATATTGTGAAAGAAAATGATTGAGAGACAGAGCTGTTGATGAGTTATATACTGAGTTGAATTGAAAAGGATAGTTGTTGATCAGTGGTGATTACGAAATGACAAAGATATTTAGAAAGGGATTTTTGTGTAATGATAAAATGGAAATGTATGTCAGTTACAATTGACTTGACAATCAGAGATAAATATGAAGAGTGGATATTTTCCATTTGATGTGAACTATGGGATTCCGAGGACGGAATCCTCTGAAGGAGGGAAGATTTGTAACACCCGCAAACCTGGGCTAGGAGATTAGCGGGTTTGTGGTATGTGTTTATCTGTTTTAATGATTAATTGATTTAATTAAAGTATGAGTTAATATTGTATGTATGTATCATATCGTATGTATGTATGCATGTATGTAATAGTGTACACGTGTAGGTGTAATTGTGAAAGAAGACGTAGGCTAGCCACCTCATGCTTTGATTAGTGTATTTGGAGCACAGATATTCATTTGAAAAGGAAATACCATTTGATAACTAAAAGTAAGAAAGTGAAGTGTGTGTAATTTGTAAAAAATCCTCTGCCGAAGAACAAAGAAGAAAGAAGAACTGGATTTTCATGTTTTGGGTGATTTTATCAAGTAAAGGTTAGATGTTATCCCTAACATGTTTAAATGTTAATTTGGTAATAATCATTGGTTGGATAACATGAAATTTAGAAAGAACACCATGGCCGATTATGAAGAAATATGACTTTGGTGGGTTTTATGTGTTCTTGTGATCTATATGTTTATTTGATGTTTCAATGTATGAATACATGTTCAAACATGATTCTTGTATGTTGAGATGAATGTTATAATTTCTGGAAATCAATTCTTGATGATATGAAGTTGGCGGATTTGGTTAAATGAAGAAGAAGGAAATATCCGATGCTTGTAAAACCGATTGGTGAAAAACCGATACATGGAAATCCGATGGTTGTGAATCCGATACTTTGAGAAGCAATTTATATGAAATCCGATTAAGCTAAATCCTATACTGGAGAACCCGAGACTTAGGAATCCGATACTTTGTAAACTAACACTTGAAAACCAATTGTGGAGTAATCCGATTGTTTGGGAATTCGATTGGTTAAATCCGAGAATGAAAACCGATACTTAAAATCCGAGAGCCTTGAAATCCGGAACTCTTGAAATCCGATACTTATGAAATCCGACAGTTCGAAATCCGATAGTGGGAAATCTGATAGCCTGAAATCCGATGGTTTTAGAAATCTGACACTTTGTGTTTTGGATTTATATTTCTTTATAGTTTGTTTGTTTTCATGAATGAATTATAAATATAAGTGGGTAAATATATTTGTTGGTCCCAATGAGGGTGAACAAACAACCGATACAGTGTAGAAGGGGGGTTGAATACACTTTAAACAATTAAACAACTTAATCAAACGTATATTCAATTATCAAACAAGACAATAACTGTTATCACTCTCTAATCAAATCAACAGGATGATTTGATATTACAATAATTATAAACTTAATTCTCTCTCAACACTCTTGAATCACAAACTAATTGATGATCGAATTTCTTGTTAAAACTGATTAACAAGAACTCTTGAAAACTCTCTCTAACTTTGAACTTACAAAGTTATCGCAACACACGCGTATCAAGTATCACGAACACACATACGATTTGCAACTTATTCAGTCTTGCAACTTATGCAGTTTTCGTTGTGTATCGCCTATGTATTCATACACACAATATGTAACCGTATGTAAACGTATCTGTTCTCATACACACGTAAGAACATCTGTAAAACCCATAAGAAGGTTTATACTTATACTTGATATATCTACGAGCAAATCGCAGTTTAAAGATAGAACTTATCTTTTCTTTAAAACTGTAACAAACTCTTTAATTAGAACATATCTAATTAATTCCGTTTGAGATTTCTATCCAACTAATAGATAGTTTAATTTAGGTTTAGATATCCTAATTTAAATGTCGTAGATATGGAGAGTTTATAACAGAATTTAGAACTTACTTAAATTCTGAACTGACTTCTGACGCTGAGCTGACATACTCGGTCTTGACCTTGTCAAGCTGACTTCTTGAGTCCTGGGTTCTTGAATCTTTAAGTCTTCAAGTCTTCACTCTTAAGACCTATCTCAGCTTAGAAGTCACCGAGCTATCTAGTACTTACATAGAAAACTCTATATCTGTTTATACGCTGACTACTCATATTCAGCTGACCAGTCCGAGAATGAAAACTGATACTTAAAATCCGAGAGCCTTGAAATCCGGAACTCTTGAAATCCGGTACTTATGAAATCCAATAGTCCCAAATCCGATAGTGGGAAATCCGATGGTGGGAAATCTTATAGCCTGAAATCCGATGGTTTTAGAAATCCGACACTTTGTGTTTTGGATTTATATTTGTTTATTGTTTTTTTGGTTTTCATGAATGAATTATAAATATATGTGGGTAAATATATTTATATATTCGAGACTGATTTGATTATTGCTGTGTTTTCAGGCAATCCAAAGACTCAGTGATATTAGACAACTGAGCAGACGTGATTGAGGACTGAGGTGAGTGGAAGTTTACTCACGGGTGGTAATGTTTTGAATTTGTTTCATTTGAGGAATGTTTTGATATGCAATGATGGATTGTTGTTTCTGGTATGCGATTATAGACTATTGAGTCTGGTATGCGAGGATAGATTATTTTATTTGGATATGCCATGATAGACTGTTAGTCTGCTAATTGTTGATCAAGTATTATATGTTCGTATACGTGTTATATGTGATAAAGTTTTGTTTGCGTTCGAGATTGGATGTGTATCTGGGTTTGTTGAGAACCAACTACTGTTGTAACGAGTTGGTAGAAATCAGCTTGTGTGAAAGGGCTAGTTGGGGTCAGTTGTTGTTTTAAGAGCTGGGATCGTCAGCGGTTGGTTGAGCAGTGGTAGTCCTCCTGATGCATGCGTTGTATCAAAGGGGAATTTCACTGTGCCGATCGGCAGAGAGCTTTCGGTAAACCTTTGCTTTGGCCGGCATTGGTTGTAGGTTCGGCAGAACCACCGGTCCTCGGGATTTGAGAGATTGTTGAATTGACGGATTGATTGGTGATTGTTGTTCAGAGGTTTAGTTATGAACTATGGTTGTGGTTAACTTGTTTGTTGCTCCCATTCACTTAGCTTAGTGCTAATTCCCCTCGGTTGATTGCTTTTTGCAGGATTGTGTGGTTTGCTGTTTAGCTTGTGTGTGGAAAGGGAAATTTGACCAATTCTCCGATATTATATTTTGAGAAGAGATGAGCCGTACTTTATAAATCTTTTGTAACACAAAGTTGATGTTGTAATTTTGTAAAGAGTACTTTGTAGTTTGTGGATGTTTATGTTAAATGAAATTAGAGAATGCTTCCGCAGCGATTTTAAAAAAATGACTTGAGATTTACGGTGTAACACACATATTCCTTTAGCACTTCTTTTTAAGCAGGAGGTGTCAATCCACATTTCATGCATATTTCTCATATTAATACATACGTACATACTTATATGCATGCATACAGATTACCATGCATACTTAGATATTATCATGCATATATATATATATATATATATATATATATATTAATTCAATCAATTAGTTTTATCATCAACTAATAACAACTAAATATAATCACGTAATAATAAAACGCATATAATCACTTACCGTTAACCGCTAATTACTAGTCCGGGTTTGCGGGTGTTACAAATCTCCCGTCCTTAAGAGGATTCCGTCCTTGAAATCCCATCTTGTTCAAATAACTGAGGGTATCGTTTTCTCATATCCACCTCAATCTCCCAAGTCAAATCAGAACCCAAACTGTGCTTCCACTTGACTAACACCATAGGATCTAACAACTCAATATGTTCTTCCACTAGTCTATTCTTTGAATCCACTTTCAATTCATGCACTAGGAGAATCAGACTCTCATCCTTAAGTTTACATTTTCGCAAATAACATACATTGAATGTGTCGTGAAGACCTGCCAACTTTACTGGAAGATCAAACGTAACCGTCTAATCATTCACTACGTTCCGAATGCGGAAAGGACCAACAAAACGAGGAGCTAGCTTCCCCCGCTTTCAAAAAAGAATAACGCCTATCCACGGCGAGACTTTTAATTACACCAATCCACCCACAACAAATGATACTAGACGACGACGCGGATATGCGTACTGTTGGATTATGCCAACTAACACACACACGAGTTGGTATCATGGCTGATGAAGCAAGGGCCTATTAGGTCACACGCCAAGTATTGATTCCGACATCACGGATGGTCAAATGAGAGAGAAAACTAAAAACTAGTTCTGGTGGTTCAAGGCACGCCCGAGCCTCTGTGAGGTACGGTCGTGCCCTACGGGCAGGCACGAGCCCAAGTCGGGCGTGAGTTGGGCATGGCCTATGGCAAGGTACGCCTGTGCCTCTAGGAGGCACGCCCGTGCCCTGTGCCCAATGGACAGGCACCAGCCCAAGTCAGGCGTTACTTGGGCGTGGACTTTTGGGCTGGCACGCCCATGCCTTGGGAGGCACGGCCGTGCCTTGTGTAGTAACAGCCACTTAACTAGGCTTTCAAAGCTAGTTAAAAATGGTGTTTATTGCCATTAATCTAGTAACTGAATATGGCATTAGTGTGCACAAATTTGACCTGATTTTTGAGTTCTATATAAGTGTCATGAAGCTAATGTGGTCATGTTCCAAGAATTGGTTTTACTAGAATATATAATTTGCATATATACATCTCTCTCAAGCACTAGAAGTACTAAGGCATTGGTGTTCTTGTGTTAGACCTTTTGTGGTGTTTAGGTTGGCATACCTAACACTCTAGCAAGTGGGAGATGATCAATTCTTGGTGTGGACTACGATAGAGGTGTACACGTTAGTACACACAACTTCCAAACTCCAAACCCGCTCATACAAAGAAGATAGCTTCAAGGGTATTACACTATTTCTTTGTATCTTTATTTTGTTGCTTATCCATGTTTAGAGTTTTGGTACATATGGTGGGCAGATTCGTGGTCAAATTTTGAAACTCATTTTCTACTCATTCTGCTTCCCCTGTGATTTTAGACCACGAAAACCCAACAGTGGTATGAGAGCCATCTGTAACATGGATTTTTACTTTTCGAGTTAAACCAGATTTTTTATGTTTTATGCCAAAAATGGTTTTCTGGTGACGGGGCACGGTCGTACCTCTAGGGGTACGGGCCGTGCCGGCAGAATTCGTGAATTGTTTAAAATTGTTTAAACTGTACATTGACAAAAAGGCAAGCAAGCCTGTACCCTCTGAGGTACGCCCGTGCCTTCTGGTTTTTGTTCAGAATTAGTTTTTGAAACAATATGTTTATATACATTAAAATCCGGGTTTGGGACTATCTTGATTCTGTTGTTCCCCGCTATATTTTGTTTCCTAATTCTATATGTTTTGTGTGACTTGGCATGAAGTTAACAAAAACATATATTTTTAGGTGTATATATGAATATGCAATTTTAAAGGTGTATTAAAATTGTTAATGCATATGTACAAGGATTGCTTGTTGTGCCTTAAGTGTTGTTTTGCAATCTTGATCAATATATATATATATATATATATATATATATATATTTGTTGTACATGGTTTTGTGGCACACCATTGTTTTCGTTTGGTTGTGTTGGTTGTGGTTGCCCGCTAACTTGATATGCCCATAGCCTTTGTGATGTTTGTGGTTGGTTTTGGTCTTGGCATGCATGCCGTAATGTTGTAATATTTATATTTGGTGCGACTTGCATGTCGTTTATTTAAATCTTTGTACTCGTAATAGATTATTAGGATCGCGACTTGCATGTCATTTTCTTATTATTATGTACTCATACTAGATTATTTCAAATATGTAAATATTGCATCAAAACAACCGGGAGACACAGTGTTGGCGTCTTGAAGAACCAAATCCGGGAGATTCACCGGTGTGGAGATCATGACGGAGCATCACTTGGTGTTGTCCCTAGATTGCCTATGTTTTCCCCGTTTTGGCTTACGGGGAAAACACTTAGGATTTCGGCATGTTATAGGGTCTTTGTTTATATTTATGTGTGGTTGTTTTATATTTGAATTCTTTAGGATTTGCATGCTAGAGGATTTTTGAAAAATATATAAAACAAAGAGATTTATAAATGAGTTTATATTTCTACGCGCATAAGAATTGGCAACATTAATATAAAAAGGCGTTTATATTAAACGGTGATTAAAAATGAGTTTTTGTCACTTAAAATTGCTAATTTGCAAATTTGTTAAAATATTATTTTAACCGGAAAAACAAAAACCCGTTTTCCAAAAGTAAGTCATGCGCCACCCGTAAGCCGACACCACCCAAATCTAACGAAACTTGGATTATTGTCGAGCATTAGCACGAGTCATACCTTGTGGAGTTGTGTGGAAGGTGAGTGTGGTAACCCGCAATATTGGTAGTCGAGCTTAAGCACGAACCAATGATTCGGCTAGGGTACCAACGTGTGTCTTGACGGGCGACTTACAAGTTCTTTTATAAAGCTTAAATGATGTCGATCTCTAGCCGAGTCATTTAAGATATAATAAAAGAATTGGTATATGAAGGGATCAAACATTCCTAAGACATTTGATGCGAAAAGGATCCAGCAAGGATCTAAGAGTTGCAATGGTTGCAATCGGAAAATTGTCTACCGGCCTAAAGAACTTATTTCGTGATCCGCGGTAAACCCATCACGAGATAGAGTGAAATACGGTTCTTAGCCTTGTTCAAATAATTGAGTTTTTTAACTTTTGGGTAATTATTTCTACAAGGATTTGACAACTAAAATTGGTACTCTAATTTTGTAGATGGCATCCAACAACGCTTCTACATCATCATCGAACTCAATTTCCCTAAAATTGTTCCTCGAAAAGGACAAACTCGGTGGCTAAAACTTTATGGATTAGTTCATGCAACTAAGGACAACCCTTAGGTATGAACAAAAGATGTGGGCCATCGAGGAGCCTTTGCCGGAAGCACTTGCGGCTAGTGGGACTAGGGCGGTCCGAGATGGGTATGATAAGAGCGTCAAGGAAACAAATGAAGTGGCTTGCATTATGCTCTCGTCAATGATTCCTGAGCTTCAAACACAAATGGAACATTTAGGAGCATATGACATGCTTAACCAGCTGAAGGAAATGTTCCAATAGTAGGCTAAACTAGAGCGCTTCGAGTGCCTAAAGTCCCTTTTCGACTGCCATATGCAGGAGGGCGGAAATGTGACCGTTCACGTGCATAAGATGAAAACATTGGTTGTTCGCTTGGAGAGGTTGGGATTCCCGTTAGGGAGGGAGTTAGCGGTGGATGTGATTCTCCGTTCTCTTCCTAGTTCCTTTTCACAATTTGTGTGGAACTATCATGTCCATGGCATGGACAAGTCCCTAATGGAGCTTCACGGAATGTTAAAGACCGTCGAGTCTGATATGTCCAAGAAGCCCTCCTCATCCAAACACGTCCTAGCTATCCAGGGAGGCGGAACCAAAAGAAAAGGCGCTCCCCCATCCAAGGGAAAGGGTAAGGGGAAGGTTGCAAAACCTAACCCGAGTCTGGCCCCGAAGGGCAAGGGGAAGGTTGGAAACCGCTGCTAGGACCTTGAACCTTGTACCAACCAAGAAGGTTGCAAGTACACCGTTCGAGATGTGGCATGGAAGGGTTCCTTCGCTAGCCTATCTCAAGGTTTGGAGTTGTGAAGCTTACGTGAGATGTGAAGCTCAAGACAAACTTGAACCCAGAGCCGAGAAGTGTATTTTCATTGGCTACCCAACTGGTTC
This sequence comes from Dittrichia graveolens, assembly GCA_038502395.1. Taxonomy (NCBI): domain Eukaryota; kingdom Viridiplantae; phylum Streptophyta; class Magnoliopsida; order Asterales; family Asteraceae; genus Dittrichia; species Dittrichia graveolens. The sequence continues at coordinate 43,960,752 of JARJIL010000009.1, read as the reverse complement.
TATGGGATATTTGTCTTACAAACCTTCGGAGAACAAGGTGTTTGTTGCTCGAAGGGCGGTCTTCCTTGAAAGGGAGCTGATATCTACAGAAGCCAGTGGGATGCTAGTCGATCTAGAAGAAATTCTACATGACACCAATGTTCAACCTGATGTTGGCACTAGTGCTGCTTCTGAGAACGGCATACCAGAAGAAGTGGAACCTCAACCAGTGGAAGATGAGGTACCTGACACACAGCCATTAGAGCTCCGTAGATCTTGTAGAGTTCGTAATGAGCTGGAAAGATATGGGTTTCTCATATCCGAGGGAGACGAACTATTGGTGGATCATAGTGAACCGACCAACTACCGGGAAGCCGTAGCAGGCCCTGAATCTGCTAGGTGGAAGGAGGCAATGGATAGTGAGATGCAATCCATGGAGGATAATTAAGTCCGGGACTTGTTGATCCAGTGAGGCCATAAGCTAGTAGGGTGCAAATGGGTCTTCAGGAAGAAGACCAACATGGATGGAAAGGTAGACACTTTCAAAGCCCGACGGGTAGCAAAGGGTTTCACTCAAACTCATGGTGTAGACTATGATGAAACCTTTTCTCCAGTGGCAATGTTGAAGTCTATTAGGATATTAATGGCTATCGCTTGGAGAGTTTGAGATTCCTGTTAGGGAGGGAGTTAGCGGTGGATGTGATCCTCCGTTCTCTTCCTAGTTCCTTTTCACAATTTGTGTGGAACTATCTTGTCCATGGCATGGACAAGTCCCTAATGGAGCTTCACGGAATGTTAAAGACCGTCGAGTCTGATATGTCCAAGAAGCCCTCCTCGTCCAAACCCATCCTAGCTATCCAGGGAGGCGGGACCAAAAGAAAAGGCGCTCCCCCTCCAAGGGAAAGGATAAGGGGATGGTTGCAAAACCTAACCCGAGTCCGGCCCCGAAGGGCAAGGGGAAAGCCGTGATGGTTCCACCAGCCGAGGACCCTATGGAAGCCGAGTGCTTCAACTGCAAGGAAAAGGGGCATTGGCGGCGTTCTTGCCCAAAGTACCTCGAGGAGCTCAAGCGGGTAAAACTGAAGGGAGCGGGTAACTCAGGTACGTTTATGATTGAACTCCACAATACCTCTACTTCTAAAGGCTGCGTACTTGATACCGGTTGTGGCACTCATATTTATAATAATGTGAAGGTGCTAAAAAGAAGTAGGGCGCTGGGTGCTGGAGAGCTTGACCTGATCATGGGAAACAAGGATGTTGTTCCCGTGGAGTGGATAGGGAGTATTGATCTCGCCTTTCCTTCAGGACTTGCTATTACCTTGTTAAATGTTTGTTTTTCGCCCTACGTGGCACGAAATATTATTTCTTTCACGCTTTGTTTGGCGATATGTGTAGACTATGATGAAACCTTTTCTCTAGTGGCTATTTTGAAGTCTATTAGGATATTAATGGCTATCGATACATATTACGATTACGAAATATGGCAGATGGATGTCAAGACTACCTTCCTTAACGGGAAGTTGGTAAAGGAGGTATACATGGCACAACCTGATGGTTACGTAAACCCCAAATATCCTAATAAAGTCTACAAGCTTAAGACGTCCATTTATGGACTTAAGCAAGCGTCTCGGAGTTGGAACAATTGCTTTGATGAAAAGGTCAAAGAGTTTGGCTTTTCTAAAAGCAAGGATGAACCTTGTCTAGTGGGAGTGCTTTAGTTTTTCTAGTCTTGTATGTAGATGACATACTACTCTTAGGAAGTGATGTGACTACCTTGCATGAAATGAAAACCTGGCTTGGGAGTTGCTTCTCTATGAAAGACATGGGAGAAGCAGCATATATTTTGGGGATAAAGATCTAAAGAGATAGATCTAAGAGACTCATTGGTTTGAGCCAGAGTACGTACGTAGATAAAGTCTTTAAGAGGTTCAAGATGCAAGATTCCAAGAAAGGGAATTTGTCTATGTTGCATGGTAAGGCATTGAGCAAGTCTTAATGTCCTAGTTCTCATCAGGAACTAGAGGAAATGAGTCGAGTCCCGTATGCTTCTGAAGTGGGATTGATCATGTATCCTATGCTATGTACTCGGCCATGACACTTTGATATTATTGGATCTTTTGTTTGGTCCAATGGGAGGGTGCCATTATGGCCGACCCTGGTGTCACCTAGAGAGGTAATCTTCTTATATAAACCCTCTTAATTCTCTCCATAGGACCTTTTGCCAAATTCACAAACACACACACTAAAGAGAGCCTTGTAGGAGTCTTTTAGCAAAGGAGTTTGTGTTGGATGTGAGCAAGAGTTCTGGTGCTGTTCTTGAGTGCAAGTTAGAGTATCTCAAGCTTTAGCAAAGGAGATTCACGGTTTGCTTGGAGTGGATATCAATAGAGAAACTCGTCTTGGAGTTCAAGCTTTTCATCTACAACAACAAAACAACCAGAGACAGCAAGGGTATGGTCTCACTTTCTGGTTTCATTTGTTGTTCTTGTTGCTATCATTCTTTGTAGCGAGATCCCACTATGTGTTTCTTGTGCATGAGTGTTGAAAACCCGAAATGATCTTGTTTTTATCTTCATGCTTCCGTTGTGCTTGGGTTTTGTTGTGCATGAGAATCCTTCACCGTGTTGATTTAAAAAATTTTATTTTTATTCTGGAATATCGACACAGCCCGTATATGCCAGAAGTGTACGTGAACACGGGCCGTGTCCCTTAAACACGGCCGTGTTGCACTGTTCACAGTCTAGAAAGTTCGTTTTTCCGCTTATCTCGTTTCTGTTTTATTTTATGTATTATTCTGTTTTGCCCAAGTATTCTATTATACATGGCATGAAATTCATACGGGTACATACACGGTGTACGTTTATACGAAATACCGTTTATTTTGTTTGGTATTTTAATAGAATAATTGTTGTGCACGTTTGGTTGGTAACTCCTATGACTTTATAGACCTTTGTTGTGGTGTGTTTGCTTTATTATGGTTTTGGTTTTGTGCGGCCTGCGTGCCATTTCTTTTGGATATTTGTAATTGTAACCGCAACATGCATGTTGTTTCCTTAATTCTATGTAATGTATATTAGTATAGGATTAGATGTGTTATTTATTTACTATTATTCATATGTAATTAACCGAATACCGGAGCACTGGAATCAAAAGATGATGTCTCGGTGAGGCGTGATGTCAAGGACCAAGGATGGTGCCAAGATTCAGTGGGAACCGACCGACGCCATGATGGTTTACTCTAGTCCCTAGAATTGACCATGTCTTCTCGTTGGCTCGCGAGAAGACGCATAGGTTTATTTGGCATGGTTACCAATCTTTATTATTGTTTGCATGGTTGTGTTTATTTTATATATTTGTTGATCTCGTATGATGCTTAAATATAAAAACGTTTTTATAAAGAACACTTCACAAGTAGATATAACCAAGAAAGTGGTGTCTAGAATAGTCGCATTCCGCTTGGTTGTTGGATTTTCCGAAAGGTATTTTGACTGAAAGGATCCTGCCTCCCGATCGAGCTGCCTGGCCACTTGTCTTTTGTAGTCAAACGTGTATGTGTTATAAAATCGGTACAACTCGCGTTAACAAAGCAATTTCTAAGACTATATGGTTTGTTATGATTTTGCCTAAAAGTTAAATTCTTTTAACTCGGAAAACAAAAACCCGTTTTTCATAAATGTAAGTCTCACGCCGTCCATTTTAAGACACACGTCGGTTCTAGGTTCGCGATACCCGGGAGTCCTGCGCCGAATCTAGAATTGGTGAGTATTCGCGATTCCCGGGAGTCCTGGGCCGGATGACTGCATGTTTTATTAGGGATGACTTGCGATCCGGACCCGTTGTTAGGTAAACCGTCCTCGGAAAAGGATCGGCGTGGAAGGCGTTAAACATGCCATTTGACACGCTTGTCGTATTGAACCCCGCAAGGATCTATGAATCGGATATATGGTCGCGATTGGTAATTCGTTACCTACCTAAATAGTTTCACTTTTGTGGGCACGGCAAACCTCCACGGACTTGAAACAAAATATGGATCTTAGCCTTGTTAAAATAATTTTTTGGGTAATTATTTTAACGAGGATGTTTATTCAGTGAAAACTAAAACTATTAAACTTATTCTTTTGTAGATGTCTTCATCATCCCATTCGAATATAACACTGCGATCCTTTCTTGAGAAGGATAAACTTACTGGGATCAACTACCTTGATTGGTTGCGTAACTTAAGGATCGTCCTTAGGTACAAACACAAGGAGTATGTCCTAGACGAGCCTGTTCCTCAGGAACCAAGGGCTAACGCTGCGCAGAATGTGAGGGATGCTTTCGCAAAGCCTAAGAAAGAGTCTCTCGAGGTTGCCTGTTTAATGCTTACCACTATAACACCGGAGCTCCAAAAGGGCTTTGATGGTCGTAGCGCGTATGATATGATTGTGCAGTTGAAGGAAATATTCCAACAACAAGCACATCAGGAACGGTTTGAGACGATGAGATCTCTCCTCACAATCAAGCTGCAAGAGGGTACTAGTGTTAGCAAACACGTCTTGAAAATCAAGTCATATGTTGACCAGCTTCAGAGGTTGGGTTTTGAAGTTCAGAAGGAGATGGTTGCTGACATCATCCTTAGTTCATTGACCAGGGCATATGAGTAGTTCATTACGAACTACATCATGCATAACATGAACAAAACCCTAATGGAGTTGCATGGCATGCTCAAAAATGTTGAGGAGAACATGGCCAAGCACAAAACTCCTACCTCTAGTGCCACTCCTGTGTTAGCCATCCGTGAGGGTGGAGTCAAGAAGAAGAAGGGGTCTTCCAGGGCCAAGGGTAAGGGTAAAGCAGTTGCTGAACCTAAACCTGCAACCAAAGGGAATACCTCCAAAGCTCCTGCTCCTAAGGCTACGACGCTCGAAGATGCGACCTGCTACCAATGCGGTCTGAAGGGTCATATGAGGCGTACTTGTCCTATATATCTGGATGAGCTAAAGAAGCTTTAGGCCAAAGGTATTGGGCCGTCAGGTATATACACGATTGAACTTAATTCAACTTCTTTTTCTAAATCCTGGGTACTAGATACGGGATGTGGATCTCACATTTGTACAAATGTGCAGGGTCTAAAGGAAAGTAGAAAGTTGAAGAAAGGAGAACTGGACCTGATCATTAGCAACAAGCAAGTTGTTGATGTGGAGAGGATTTGAAGCTATGAGCTGTCTTTTCCTTCCGGCTCCTCTATTTTATTATTAGATTGTTGCTATTCTCCTAGTATATGTAGAAACATTATTTCTTTTCACGCATTATTCAAGGATAATATTGATTTTAGTTTTAATAAAGGAGTTATATCCATATTTAAAGATTCCATCTTAATATTCAATGTTTATCCTTGTCATGGTGTTTATGAAACTGATGTTTGCAACAATAATAATATATATTCAATCATGAATGTTGGCACTAGCAAATCCAATACTTTGGATAAAATGTCTTTGTGGCATAGTCGTCTTGGCCACATAAGCAAGAACCGCATCACCAAACTCCAAGTCGATGGGATTTTGGAATCATTTGATCTTGGATCTAATGAAGAATGTGAGTCATGCTTACAAGACAAGATGACGAAGGCACTGTTCACCGGTTCAAATGAACGAGGCAAAAATCTATTGGATATCATACACACGGATGTGTGTGGACCTTTTAGATCGTGCACAAGAGACAATTCTAGGTACTTCGTGTCATTTATTGATGATATCAGTAGATATGGTAATGTTTATCTTGTTAGACATAAGCATGAAACGTTTGACGTGTTTAAAACATTTCAAAACAAAGTAGAAAATCAACTGGGCAAGAAGATTAAAATACTTAGATCTGATAGAGGTGGTAAGTATGTTAGTCTTGTGTTCCGTGAACATCTTAGGAATTGTGGGATTATCTCACAATTGACACCTCCAAGGACACCACAACATAATGGGGTTTCCGAAAGGAGGAACCGAACATTACTTGATATGGTTTGGTCCATGATGAGCCAGACTACGCTACCAATAAGTTTCTGGGGTTATGCCTTAGAAACTGCGGTTAGGATCCTTAACTGCGTTCCAACTAAGAAGGTTTCAAAGACACCTTATGAGATGTGGTTTGGTAAAACGCCATCTCTTCAATATCTAAGAATCTGGGGCTGCGAGGCTTACGTTAGGCGTGAAACTCAAGACAAGCTAGAATCTAGATCTGAGAAATGTCTATTCATCGGATACCCAGCATCCTCATATTGATACATATTCTATAAGCCTTCCGAGAACAAAGTATTCGTGTCTCGAGGGGCTGTCTTTTTAGAAAGGAACATGTTATCCAAAGGGGATAGTGGGAACGAGTTGACCTTTAAGAAATTCAAGAGACAACAAACATGGAACCTGAAGTTGACACTAGCGAGCCTCAGCCAATGGAAGTTGAGGAATCTGACCTTTTACCATCTGCTCCACGCAGGTCTCGTAGGATTCGTCAAGAACCGGAGAGATATGAGTTATTCGTCTCTGGAAACGATGAACTGGTAGATTCTGATGAACCTACAAACTACCGGGAAGCGATGGCAGGCCCAGAGTCCGCTAAATGGAAAGAGGCGATGGACAGCGAGATGCAATCCATGCAGGATAACCAAGTCTGGGACTTAGTTAATCCTACACCAGGTTGTAAAACCGTTGGGTGTAAATGGATCTTCAAGAAGAAGACCGATATGCATGGAAATGTGCACACCTTTAAGGCACGACTGGTGGCTAAGGGTTTCACTCAAACTCATGGTGTTGACTATGAGGAAACCTTCTCTCCAGTAGCCATGATAAAGTCTATCAGGATTCTCTTAGCAATAGCGGTGTACTATGACTATGAGATCTGGAAAATGGATGTTAAGACTGCCTTCCTCAATGGAAAGCTTAATGAGGATGTGTATATGGCACAACCTGAAGGTTTTAAGTACCCACAACATCCTTATAAAGTGTGCAAGCTACAAAAGTCCATCTATGGACTAAAGCAAGCATCACGTAGTTGGAATCTTTGCTTTGATGAAAAGGTTAAAACCTTTGGTTTTAAGAAAAGCGAAGACGAACCATGCGTATATGTCAAGGCTGGTGGGAGCAACACTACATTCCTAGTCTTATATGTCGATGACATACTACTCATAGAAAACGATGTTCCAACACTTAAAAGTGTTAAGGATTGGTTGGGAACATGTTTCTCTATGAAGGACATGGGAGAGGCGTCGTATATATTGGGCATAAAGATCTATCGAGATAGGTCCAAGCGCCTAATAGGGCTCAACCAGAGCACGTACATAGACAAGGTCCTGAAAAGGTTCAGGATGGATGAATCCAAGAAAGGATTCGTTCCTATGCAACATGGCATGACACTGAGCAGGGCTCAATGTCCTAGTTCTTCTAAAGAACTAAAAGAAATGAATAGGATCCCATATGCCTCGGCTGTAGGATCAATTATGTATGCCATGCTATGTACGAGACCTGATGTATCGTGTGCTTTAAGCTTGACGAGCAGATATCAGTCTAACCCTGGCAAAGCTCATTGGATAGCAGTGAAGAACATTCTGAAGTATCTGCGAAGGACTAAAGAAATGTTCTTAGTATTTAGGGGAGAGAAAGAGCTTTGGGTGACCGGTTATACCGATGCTAGCTTCCAAACAGATATGGATGACTCACGTTCTCAATCGGGGTTTGTATTCCTACTGAACGGGGGAGCGGTAAGTTGGAAAAGCTCCAAGCAAGAGACTGTAGCTGACTCTACAACTGAATCTGAGTATATTGCGGCAAGCGATGTTGTGAAAGAGGCGGTCTGGATGAAGAAATTCATCAAAGATCTGGGTGTCGTTCCAAGTATTGAAACACCCACTGAGATCTTTTGTGATAATGAAGGGTCCGTGTGTCTTGAAAAAGAGCCCCGGTCACATAGACGTACAAGACACATACTCAGAAAATATCACTTCATCAGAGACTCCGTTGCTAGTGGTGAAGTGATAATAAGCAAAGTTCACACGGATGCAAATTTGGCGGATCCTTTCACCAAGCCACTATCTCAGGCCAAGCATGAGACCCATTCTAAGTCTTACGGTCATAGATTAGACATGCCATTTGCTTGATGTAATAGTTTAAAAATTTTCCTCAGTATTTTGGTTTTAATTATTGTCGGACTTAATGTAATTATTATTTTATGAATGTATGCTTAGAGCAAATTACATTAATTAACCATAGATTGAAAAACCTTTTGCATGTTTAAAACACTTCCATGAGTTATATTGATAAACTCTAAACTCTCCACAATCAATCATTCTTTGCTTGGGAAGGAAGAATTGAATTAAGATTGTTGTGATGGTGTTAGTTGATTAAGTTGCAACTAAACTCACAAATACTTGAGCCAGTACTAAGTATTGGAGGTGACCACACTTTGATATTGTATCATGGATATGTCAAAAACAAATCCAAGTATTTGTCCTCTGACCTGAGATGCATGCATACTTACTATGATTCTATCACTCTTTGATATCTCTCAAACGTTGTCCGTAAATGGTTGCTATAAAGGGAATGTTGGGAGTGATATGATGAAATAGATAAGTATGATGTAGTCAATGGAATTTGTTTCTCTTATCATTGATAAGAGTGATGTCCGTAGGCCACTCGATGATTCTGTGCTAACGACAAATGCATGGCCATGCTCAGACAAGATTTGATCGTAGTCTGTTATAGTTGGTTACCACGAATCTTGATCGAGAAATAAAATTGAACGATCTGGAGTTGACTTTGCCATGACTCATGTTCAAATGGACGTCGGTAACAATAGGACAACATTAGGACTGTTACACAATTATGTGGTTTCAGCTATCGTCCGCATAAGAGATACCCTATGCTTAACTGGGGGCAATGATGCATTGCTAGATGCCGCTCATTGTCAGTGTCACTGGATTGCACCATAACATGTGCAAGTGGGAGATTGTTGGATATTTGCCCACTGTTATTGGTAATTCCAGAAACACGGCCGGTGACGCAAGGGCCTTCTGGTCACACGACAAGAACAATCCGCGATCACCTCGCAGGAACAAGGGATTAAACCAAATAAGGTTACACGGCCGTGCCCTGTGTGGCACGGGGCGTGTAGGTCTGGGTCACACGGGCGTGTTGTACTACACGGGCCGTGTTGACCCACCGGACTTCTCTTATTGGGCTATCTTATGTCCAGCCCAAAGAGCCAACACGGCCGTGTACCCTGAGCTACACGGGCCGTGTTCGGCGGCTGATTAAGAGATTTACCCTAATTTGGTTTCCTAATTGAACTCAAACTCTTTCTTCTATATATAGGGGTCATTAGGCTCCGGTTTTGGTACATGAAAACTCATAGGAGACACTAAATAAACACATTGGTGGTTTGTTTAAGAGGAGGAGATTCTGCCCGAATTCCCAGAGGCTTACGGCTAGCACACGATCGCACCAAGATTCTTACGGTGTCAAAAGAAGGACTAGTCTACAAGCTCTGATCTCTAAAGGTAATCCTTTCTCCTTCCTTCCCCTTTTTGTTTGTTGCTAATTTGATTGTGCAAATCATACCCTGGTTCTACATCGTGGTGATAAAACCTTTATTCCGCTGCCAAAAACCTTTTGTTAAGATCACCATGATGTTCCAACAGTGTATACGTTAGGACTAGCGGGAGCGCTGTTGTTTTCTTAGTCTTATATGTGGATGATATCCTACTCATTGGAAAAGATATTCCAACCTTGCAAAGTGTTAAAACTTGGCTTGGAAAATGTTTCTCAATAAAAGACTTAGGAGAAGCGGCATATATTCTGGGTATCAGCATCTATAGTGATAGATCTAGAAAACTTCTTAGGTTGAGCCAAAGTACATACATTGACAAAGTCTTGAAGCGGTTCCAAGATGGAGGATTCCAAGAAAGGAAATCTTCCTATGTCATATGGAGTGATATTGAGTAAGACTCAATGTCCTAGTTCTCAAAAGAAACTAGAAGTAATGAAGCGAGTACCATATGCTTCGGCCGTGGGCTCAATCATGTATGCCATGTTATGTACTCGTCCTGATGTGTCATGCGCTTTGAGCATGACTAGTAGATATCAGGGTAATCTAGGGAAAGCCTATTGGGTTGCGGTAAAGAACATTCTTAAGTATCTTAGGAGAACTAAAGAAATGTTCTTGATCTTTGGTGGTGAGGAAGAGTTCAAAGTAAAGGGTTACCCTAATGCTAGCTTCCAAACTAATAGGGATGACTGCCGATCGTAATCGCGGTTTGTGTTCCTATTAAATGGTGGAGCTATTACTTCGAGAAGTTCAAATCTAGACTCACTAGCTGATTCTACTACAGAGTCAAAATACATTGCGGCAAGTAAAGCTACTAAAGAAGCTGTGTGGATAAGGAAGTTCATCCGAGACCTTGGAGTGGTTCCAAGCATCTCCGACCCTATTGAGATCTTTTGTGACAATGAGGGTGCGGTAGCCTTAGCGAAGGAACCAAGAGCTCACAAGAGAATGAGGCATATACCTAGAAAGTACCAATTGATCACAGAGATGATTGAAAGTGGTGAAGTCGCTATTAGTAGGGTAACCTCGGAAGGAAATTTGGCTGATCCGTTTACTAAACCGTTCTTACAAGCTTCTCATGATTCTCACACTATGGCAATAGGTGTTAGATTTGCTTATGACTTGGTTTAGATTCAGTTTTAATTTATATTTGGACCATTTTGTATTTGGGAACGTTAAGCAGTAATGTTAGTAATGTTTGTTTCAATTTATATAGTGGAGATCTATATATACGCATGTTGCGGTTACTTACATTTAGTCTTTATTGTGTTATATCTTTGCGTGTTTAATTTCTTCCTAAGATTGTTTTACAATCTTTAAACCTCCACAATCGGTCATACTTTATGGGAAAGAAGTATGAATTAAGATTGAGGTAAAGAATTGGTTTTTACAAACGTGATTCTTGCCTATACTTGAAAGAGGTTTCAAGTGATTGGATTACCCGCACTCGAGTTTACTTCATGGTTTTTGTCATAAGTAACTCGGGATGATAATGACATTTCATTCTTAAACTAGAGATACATGTGATTCCAAAGCATAGGTTTGATCTGCTTTGATTGTTTTCTAACGCGGTCCGTAACTGGTTGTAATAAGGGAGATGATTGGGTAGAGTATTGTCTATGTGGCGGGACTATGTAGTCGATAGGAATTTGTTCCTCTATGAATAGAGAAGATATCTATGTGCCCATCAATGATTGAGTGCTGACGTTCATATGCATGGCCGTGCTCAAGTTATATTGATGATGGATCAATGTTACTTGGTTTGTTGGTCACCACTAATCTAGAATCGAGAAACATAATCGTGAACGAACTGAAGGTTGACTATATTCCATGCCTTGTGTTCGCATAGGATATCGTGAAGAAAGGGATGTACAAGATCATTTATCTTTAGGACAATCATTTTATGATTGAGATCTTGTCAAGAGTGGCATACCCTATACTGACTTAGCAGCATAGATGTGTTGCTAAAGGCCGCTCTATGTTTGTGTTATTTTTCGTAGTTGTGTCATGTGTAAGTGGGAGTCTGTTAATATATGCCCGCTGACACGCACGAGTTAATAACACTACTGATGAAGGTATAGGCCTATTGGGTCACACACCAAGTATTGATTCCGGCAACACGATCAAACAAAAGAGAGAAAAAGGCCAAAATGGGTTTTGGCAGGATAAGACACTGGCCATGTGGTTGAACACGGGCTGTGTCCAGCCCAACAAGCACGGAGCGTTTTGGCCCAAATCAGCGCGTGTACTTTGGGCCGACACGGCCCTGTAGTTGAACACGGGCCATGTCTAGCCTATCAGACACGGGCCGTCTTGGCCCATTTGGGACCGTGGACTTTGGGCCGACACGGCCATGTTGATGAACACGGTCCGTGTACGTACACCGTAACAGCAGAATTAACAGCTTTAAACACTATGTTTAAAGGGGTTTATGTCAATTTATTTTGGCAGACAAAAGGTTACGCTTTTGTGTGCTCTAGAAGAAACTTTTGAGTAATTCAAGTGTTCTAGTTGATACACACATTCTCTCTAGTTGATACCTTCTTCTTGTCGATCAAGTTTTGGTGCACTAAGGTGAAGAACACACATTCGTCTTGTTGTTGTGGTGATCTACACCAACACACTATCATTGGGGAAGCAACACATCTTGGGGTGGACTACACTAGAGGAGTCCTTGGTTGGATTCTCACGACTCGACAAGAAATTTGTGTTTTGCATTGTGGTACAATTCTTCTTATCTTGTTCTTTTTCTTTTAGTTGGATAACCATGTTTAGATTTTGGTCCATGGGAAGTATTCGTTTGCTTGACTTTGAAATTTTGATCTATACTTTGCTTCCGTTGCTACTTGATTATGCCGAACGAATACCTTCAAGTTTCCTACTACGTCACATAAGCGAAAAGTAGAAGACATCACATAATAATGACATTCTCATGATCAATAACACATGCAATCAACAAATCAACAATCCAAAGTTTAAAGCTAAAAACCTTAATGGTCCTTTCAATTGAAAACGGTAATTGTTCAAGAAACCAAATCAATCCATAATAACAACCAAATATAGTCAAGGGTTTGTCAAATCATATTGAATACAATAGATCTAACACATAGACATACTAGATTCAACCTACAAAGAGTAAAAATCCCAGAAAAAGAACATCTTGATTGAACAAACTAACAAATCAAGAATTCAAACCGGATTAAGAACTTGAAGGTGCCTTGAATCTTCTCCTTGAATGATATGAAACAAAGAATTGTAGAAACACAGCTTCCTACTCCATAAATATGCTCTTGATTAGATTTCTCCAAAAAGCTCACCTGTGAAAACTGAGAAAATCCAAAAAGCTCACCGGCGAACTCTAGATCAACATTATCCATTCTTTTAAACTTCAAACAGTCCAACCGGTCAAAGGCAATTCTCGCGGCGCGAGCTTTAGCATGAAATTTCCAGAGAATTCTAGCTGGCGCGAACGCATACCTCTCACGTTAAAGTATTCCTCACAGCTTGAACCTGGATCCTCACGGCGCGAACTCTCTCTACCGACTTCATTTTAAGCTTTGACTTCCGTGGCCCATTTTGACACATGTTTTGACCTTTTTTTAACTCTGGAGACCTGAAAGACACAATATACACAACTTGAGTGTACAAGCCTATTCTTTTGCACTATTTTCATGTAAATATACGGATATTGACGGGATTAAATATAATTTTGGCAATATCAACCACTTCCCATGCAAAACCTTGCTTGTCCTCAAGCAATTTATAGCAATTTATCTAGTGAAAAACACAGGTTTAAACAATCCAGAAATTTCTCAACGAGTTGTCAAATAATTGTTGGTTATATGTGCACAAGACACAAATTAATACGATATTACTGATAATAAATAAATCCATAGGGTCACACATTTACAGTCAATGCACACCAATTACATATTTGAAAATGATTTAAATATGTTTCCGTCTCATTATATATATATATACATATATATATGTGTGTCTATATGCATTGTTGCATATTATTATTTATGTGAAATAATAATATCACTCTTATATATTGATATAAGATAATGCATATCAATACATAAATATAAACATATGATTTTATATATATGTATGTATATATATAGGGTAGTGATCAAGTAAAAAAAAATTAATGTAAAAAGGGTAAAAGGGATGATTATTTGATCATTTTTTGGTATATATATCAACTGATGATCGTTAGTTCATCATCTTTATTGATTAAAACTAGTTATTCATCAATTTCTTTTTGATGAATATAACATATTCGTCACTTTTTAGATGAAAGCATTTTGTTCATCAACAAATTATTCCAAAATTTTGTTTTCAAAATCTGTGTTTGAAATCAAAAAGAAATTGATGAAGAACTAGTTTTAATTAATAAAGATGATGAACTAACGATTATCAATTGATATATATACCGAAAAATGATCAAATAATCATCCCTTTTACACTTTTTACTTTAATATTCTTTTTATTTGATCTCATTCCTATATATATATATATGTAAGTATAAATATATATTTGTTACATGTAAATTGTTATATTAACAAATTATATAAATGTATGTATATTCTTGTTACAAGTAAAGAATTACTAGTAACAATCAAGTATGTATAAAAAATACATCTAGATGTATTTTATACAATGTATGGAAAGTCTAGTATTATATTTTATACATTTAAAATATAAAACTAAAAAGTCACACATTAATCCAAAAGGGGACCATATGGTGATTACTTGCAAGCATATTGACCAATCATGGGCTAGATGATCAAGTAAAGAAGAGAAACAAGGGAGGGGCCTCCCCTCTTGTGTTGGTTACTTGATTTATAAAAGTGTTATGCATGGTTCATTTGATACTAGAACACACTACCACCTTTGCTTGCATGTTCAAGTGTTCTTGAAAGTCTTGCATGCATCCTTACATTATTGTATTGGTGTGTCAAGCTTGCTAAGTGTGGTAATACATACATACTCAAAATATATAGATCTAGTTCAAGAAGAAGAACAAAGGTTGTTCCTTGCATTCTTGAAAATCAAGGGTTGGAGAAACTAGCATTTCAAGGTGTTGGAATCATTGGCTTGTGGATACCTTGGATAGAGTCTCTACTTGGCTTCTCATAGATCAACCACTTCATCAACGGTTTCCTCACGATTCAAAGGTTGTAGTTCTAAACACCCTATGGTTTTTTTTTGTTTCTTAAAGTTTGCATATGGATCGTTGGTGAAGAGTTTTAAAAAGTTTAAAATTGTTGTTCATGCTTCCGTTGCTAAAATATATTTTGAAAAACCGAACAATCCCCAATAGTGGTATCAGAACCAGGTTATGCATAGTTTTAAGAAATTTTATTTTTTGAGTATGTATTGTTTAAGAAAATGGACAACTTTTCTTTTGTTAGAAAAGTTGTGGATTTTCTTGTTGGCAACTTGTATATGTTTATATATTTATTTTGGATACAACCAAACCAAATGCATGTTTGGTTTTAAAAGTTGCCTAAATATCAGGTGCTGATATACATGTTTGTTTGAGTGTATGTTGTGCATAACAAGCCATAGACCTTTTGTGATGTGTTGGAAATTCAATTTGGTTGTAAAATTATTCTTTCATTTGGTATGTAATAATATTTTTAGTTTTGTTTCATCTTGTTGTATTTTGTAAGTACTAGAATAGTTTAGACTAGTTTAGTTTTATAAAAATGTAACAAGATAGAGAAATGACCAAGTTAGAGTTTTGAAATGTGGTTATGCACTTATACATGTTATTTGTGTGTGTTTATGTTTATATTATTATGCATGGATGAAAATAGGATTTTTGCATGCTAGATAATATTTTTCACATAATACAAATCACACACACACACATATATATATATATATATGTATATATATGAGTTTTATAAAATAGAGATTTTAAAAACTTAACCAAACTCCATTCAAGCTTAATAATAAAATTGAACGCGTCGAGAGTTCGTAAAATATGGATCTTAAGAATACTCAAGACCAATATATATATAATATAATATTTTATCAAAACGTGAACTTATTATTGTATGCATGCAATATTTGTCACACGGTTCATTTTGTTTTATTTAATAAATATACAAAACGGTTAAAGCCCTTTTTCAAAACGTAAGTCTATGCCATCCCATTTTAAGACACTCGCTTGTTGCAATGGCACTCACGTGGAGAGAGCACTAGCCAAACACGTGGATTGTTTTTGTAACAACCGAGGTGTTTTTCCCCGAATTCCATGAAAGTCTTGGGCCGGAAATTCACCTTCTTGAAATAGGACAACTTAATCGGAATCTTATTACGGAGAGAGCATTAGCCAAACGTAAGGAAGCCTGAGGCATAGACGGGATCAAACATGCCAAAATTGATAATCGTTGTCTAGAATCCCATAAAGATCTAGGAATTACGTACGAGATGTAATTGGTAAACGTTACCTACCTTGTTGTTTTAAGTTGATGGAGAGAGCATCAGCAAAATATTCAAGGTTAAGTTCAACTTGGATCCTAGCCTTTAAAAATTAAAGAATTTTATAATTCTAAAGGGTATTAATTATTAAAAGATTAAATATCGAAAATATTAAAATGAACTTTGTTAATTTTGTAGATGGCCCCTAACTCCACTACGCCCGTTAACAACTTATCTCTTCGTTAAATCTTAGAGAAAGAAAAACTCAATGATACAAATTTCTTAGACTGGTATCGTAACTTGAGAATCGTTCTTAAGCACGAAAATAAATTGTACGTACATGAGGATCCCGTCTGTGAGGAACCTCCATTCACTGCGGCCAAAGCCGTTAGGGATGCTTGGGTGAAGCATTCCGATGACTCGATCGAAGTTGCATGCCTCATGCTTGCTACCATGTCTCTAGATCTTCAAAAGAACCTTGAGGAGCATGTAGCATATGAAATGCTTCGCCAGCTTAAGGAAATGTTCCAAAAGCAAGCGAAGCAAGAACGCTTCGAGGTCACTCGAGCCTTCCATGCATGCAAGATGGAGGAAGGTCAATCCGTTAGCGACTATGTGCTAAAGATGAATGGATACATTGACCAGTTTGCTAGGCTTGGATCTCCCATAACTAATGAGTTTGCACAAGATATGATCCTTAACTCGTTGACCAAAGCTTATGATCAATTTGTCATGAATTACAACATGAATAATTGGGAGAAATCTGTCTCAGAGTTGCATGAGATGCTTAAAACTGCTGAGAGCAAGATTCCAAGCAAAACACCTCAGGTCTTGATGATTCAAGAAGGGAAAATCAAGAAGAAAAGAAAAACAACTCGAAAGGGAAAGTCAAAGGGAAGGCAAAGGGAAAGGACAAAGGCAAGCAAGTTGCCAAAGCTCCTACACCCAAGACAGCGGGAAAGGTTCCCAAGAATGACCCGTGCTTTTAATGCGGGGTGGTAGGACATTGGAGGCACAATTGTCCAACCTACCTCGCGGAGTTGAAGAAAAAGAAGGTTGGCGAGGCCAGCACTTCAGGTATATATATGATTGAAATGTATACTTTTTCCATTAATTCCTGGGTATTTGATACCGGTTGTGGAACTCACATTTGTAACAATGTGCACGGGTTGAGAAAAAGTAAGTTGCTGAAGCTAGGCGATTTGGACCTCCATGTGGGCAATGAAGCAAATGTTAGTGTTGAAGCCCTTGGAACTTTTGAATTACTATTACCAAATGGCGTATACTTAATATTAAAAAATTGTTGTTATCTACCTAGTTTAACTAGGAATATTATTTCAGTAGCTCGATTAAGAGAATCGGGATTCACTTTTAATTTCGTTGATGATGGCATTCATGCCTTCAACAACGACATTTTGTATTTTAGGCTCGCCCTCTTAATGGAATATATGAAGTTAATCTTAAAAGATCGCTTGATGATAATTCTATATATACCATTAACACCAAACGACCTAAGCATGACTTAAGCCAAACATACCTATGGCATTGTCGACTTGGTCATATAAACAAGAAACGCATTGCAAAACTTCAAAAGGATGAAATTTTAAAATCAAACGATTCTAGATCATTTGAAGTTTGCGAATCATGTTTATATGGGAAGATGACTAAGGCTCCTTTCTCCAGTTCAAGTGAAAGAGCCAAAGATCTATTAGGAATCATACATATAGATGTATGCGGTCCTTTTAGATCAATGTCTAGGGATGGTGATAGATACTTCGTTACTTTCACCAATGATTATAGTAGATTTGGTTATGTTTATTTAATGAAACATTTGAAATGTACAAGTTGTTTCAAAACGAAGTACAAAATCAGCTCAACAAAACAATCAAGGGCCTTCCTTTCGATCGAGGTGGCGAGTACTTAAGCCAATAATTTATGGATCATCTTTGTAATTGTGGGATTATCTCAAAACTTACTCCTCCTAGAACACCACAAAATAATGGTGTATCTAAAAGGAGGAACCGAACTCTACTAGATATGGTTCGGTCTATGATGAGCCGCTCCTTTTAGAGATATGATTTATTAACTGCTACACGCATATTGAATATGGTTCCAACCAACAAGGTAGATAAGACACCATATGAGATGTGGTATGGAATGGTCCAAACTTATCTTACTTGAAAGTCTGGGGTTGTGAAGCTCATGTACGACAAGAGGCTTCAAGCAAACTCGATCCTAGATCTATCAAATGTAATTTTGTGGGATATCCTAAAGATTCATTAGGATATTATTTCTACAACCCAGCTTCAAACCAAAGTGTTTGTTTCTTAGAAAAGGAGTTTCTTTCGAAAGAGGCAAGTGGGAGCAATGTAGACCTTGAAGAAATTCAAGAACCACAAAATACAAGTCAGGTTGGCACTAGCACTAAACAAACGTTTGTTGAACCTGAACAATTAGTTGTTCAAGAACCTACTAAAACACAAAGTGTTCGTATATCTGGTAAACCTCGTCTTGAACCCGAGAGATACGGATTTCTCGTGTTCAATGATGAGATTTTCTTGGTAGACTCTTCTGAGCCTACTAACTACCAAGATGCTATATCGGATCCGGAATCTGATAAATGCCTTGATGCCATGAACACTGAGATGTAGTCCATGTGTGAGAATCAAGTATGGGAGTTGGTTGATATTCCTTCCAATAGTAAGACTGTAGGGAGCAAGTGGGTCTTCAAGAAGAAGACCAACATGGATGGAAATGTACACACATTTAAGGCAAGGCTAGTGGCAAAAGATTTCACTCAAACTCATGGTATTGACTATGATGAAACTTTCTCTCCGGTAGCCATGATTAAATCTATTAGAATACTTATTGCCATAGCCACATATTATGACTATGAGATATGGCAAATGGATGTAAAAACGACTTTTCTAAATGGACACTTAAGTGAAGATGTCTATATGGTTCAACCCGAAGGTTTTGTAGATCCTAAGTATCCTAACAAGGTGTGCAAGCTTAAAAGATCCATTTATGGACTTAAGCAAGCATCTCGAAGTTGGAATCTTCAATTTAATGAGAAAATCAAAGAGTTTGGTTTTATCAAATCGGAAGATGAACCGTGTGTTTACAAGAAAACTAGTGGGAGCGTAGTATAATTCCTTGTTTTGTACGTTGATGACATACTACTCATTGGAAACGAAATCCCGACCTTGCAAGACATTAAGTCTTGGTTTAGGAAGTGTTTCTCAATGAAAGACTTGGGAGAAGCTGCCTATATTCTTGGAATAAAGATCTATAAGGATAGATCTAGGCATCTTATTGGCCTAAGTCAAAGTGCATATATTGACAAGATCTTGAAACGGTTCAAGATGGGGAATTCTAAGAGAGGATTCTTGCCAATGACACAAGGCACAGTTTTAAGTAAAGCTCAAGGCCCTAGCACAAAGGAAGAGATAGATAGAATGAGTTAGATCCCATATGCTTCTGCAATGGGATTCATCATGTATGTCATGCTATGCACTAGGCCAGATGTCTCGTATGCTTTAAGCATGACGAGCAGATACCAGCAAAACCTAGGAGATAGCCATTGGATGGCAGTCAAAAACATTTTAAAATACTTGAGAAGAACCAAACATTTGTTCTTTATCTATGGGGTTTGGAAGAAGATCTTTGTGTAAAGTGTTACACAGATGCTGGTTTCCAAACAGATCGAGATGATTCTTGATCACAATCGGGCTATGTCTTCATTATGAATGGAGGCGCGGTTGGTTGGAAAAGTTCTAAGCAAACTGTAGTTGCACAATCCACTATAGAATTTGAATACATTGCTGCTTCTGAGGCTGGACAAGAAGCTGCATTTATGAAGAAGTTCATGTTGGAATCTGCCCACCGACACACGTAGGCCTTCATCACTGCCAATGAAGCGCGGGCCTATTAGGTCCCACGTCAAGTTTCAATCTCGACAACCTACTATAAGAGGAAAGAGTCAAAATGGTCAAATTCCAATTGACCAAGGCTTCACGACCGTGAAGGATGCTCCACGGGTCGTGAAGCAGCTAGTGTCCACGAGTCATGTCATGGGCCGCATGGTTCATGAAACCTTAGGGCTTCACGACCCTACACTGCCCGTGAAGGAGGTCGTGAAGGCATAGCCCTCACGATTCTTGCACAGCACGGCACGGCTCGTGAAGGATTAATGGCTGGTCGTGGAAGATTTATCCTTCACGGCCCGTGAGAGCCCGTGAAGAAGTCGTGAAGGCAGAATTCTAAGTGACACTTGTATTTGGTTGGACCATTTTGTTGGTCCAATGAATGGGTGCCAATTAGCACGACTCTGGACTCTCAAGAACAGATGAAGTCTCTTTATAAGGGCATTGTTTGTTCATTCAAGACTCTTGGTCAATTTGTGCAAGTATACACATTGTGATTTCTTCTAGTGTTAGGGAGAGCAAGAACAAGTGATCAAGGCTGTTCCAGAACCATATCATCAAGTGTTAGTGATTTGGTGGCTTGCTAGTACAAAGAGAAAGAAGCAAAGCTTGGTGTGGACTTCTTTGGAGCTTGGAGCCTCTTGTCCCAAGAACTCATCCCAAATTAGAATTGTTCCAGCAAATAATCAAAGTCTTCAAGGGTATGATTTGATCTCCCTCTTCTCCTTGTTCTTGTTTTTTGTTGCATGTAGGTTCTTACAAGTTTTCACCATCATTGGAAAGTCATGGGATCGTTTTGTGTGTTTTTGTTGCTTCCGTTGCGTGTTTTCATCCCCATGGATTCCCAACAGTGGTATCAGAGCCATACTTGTAAGATGCATGCACCTTTGTGGCTTCAAAATCCATATTTTCAATTTTGGACATTCTGTCCAGAAGGTCTTCACGGGCCGTGGAGCTTGCTTCACGGGTCGTGAAGGCCACACGATCAGTTTCGTGGGGTGGTGGTCGTGAAAGGTTTTTAATCTGTTTCACAAGTCGTGGAGCATACTGCCTTCACGGCCCGTAAGGGCCCGTGAAGAGCAGTAGCTTGTGAAGGCGTCGTGAACAGACTGTTTTTGTCCTTTTTGAAAAAGAAAACTTGATATGGATTTTAGCACATGATTTTGGTGTTTCCAGAATCATTTTAGGTTGTTTAGCCTTGTAGATTAAGCGCCATTATATCCTAATTATATATGTATGTGTTGGGTGGTTTTGGCATAAAATGCACACATGCATACATGTATATTGTGTATATATGAATATGGATTTCAAAGTGTTTGGAATCCTAATGCATATGTACAAGGTTTATTCTTGTGCCTTTAGTTTTTGAATAAACTTAATTGGGATATTGTTTTGTGCATGGTTTGGTGTGGCACACCATGCTTTGTGGTTGTTTCGTTTTTGTGAGCACCGGTTTGAGCCTAGACCTTTGTGTGGTTGTTTGGTTGCTTTATTTGTTATTCATTCATTTGGTGGTTTGTACCACATTTGGTTTGTAATAATTTATTTATTTGTGGCTTGCACGCCAATGTATTTATTCTTTGTAATTTTATATTAGCTTAGAATAGATTGTGTGGCTTGCATGCCATTTCTTTGTAAGTTATGTATGTAATGAGAAGAGAAGACCAGAGGCACCAACGGGAGTCTTGGGAGACGTCTTGGCTACCTCGGATCCGGAGGCGCGGGATCGAGTGGAAGCATGCCATGAAGTCTTGGATTCCTTGTCCTTAGTAGAGTTAGTTCCTCGGTTGGCTCACCGGGGAACACTTAGGTTGGCTCAAATCGGTTTTGCATGCGTGGTTGTGTAGTTTTATTTATTTATTTTCTTGTGTGGTTGTAGGATCTTCGCATGCTAGAAAATCTTTTGAAAATAATAAAACTATATAGTTTTCCTTAATTGGTTAACAAACCCCACTCGCTCACATGATTAACAAACGAATATAAAGTGTTTATGTTCAATTGGTGAAAAATGAGGTTTGTCACTTATTTGTTAATCAAAACGAAAAGAGGTTTTTTAACCGGAAAAACAAAAGTCCCGTTTTTGTTAAAAACGTAAATCACACGCCATCCAAAAGATGACACCACCCGAATTTAATGAAGCATGGGACAATTGTCGAGCTTAGCCCGAGTTGTTCCATGTGGACTTGTGTGGAAGGTGCGTGTGGCGTCTTGAAATTTTTGGTTGTCGAGCTTGGCACGAGCCAATTATTGTCAAGGGCGTGTTGATAATTGTCGTGCCTATATCGAGTTATCAAAGCGGCTTATTGAGGAATCGGTGTGGGAAGGGATCAAACATGTCAAACCGGTGCTATGAGTATCGATGGATCCCGCAAGTGCCTAAGAGTTGTAATCAAGGATTGCAATTGGTAAAGCGTTTACCGGCCTAAATATCTTCACGAAGTGATCCGCGGTCAACCCGTCATGTAGTGAAGTTATGTTGGGTTCTTAGCCCTTGTTAACTTTAAGTGTTAAATTATTGGGTAATTATTTAACAAGGATTAAAATATGTCGAACTAACCTTTTTTTGTGCTTTGCCTTCTTTTAGATAGCATCTCCGAGCAACACCGCGACACACATGTCACTCCGTCCATTTTTGGAGAAAGAGGAACTCATAGGCGTAAACTTTATGGATTGGCATAGGCAATTGCGAATTGTCTTGTGCCATGAAAGCAAGTTGTACGTCCTAGAGGAACCTCTTCCGGATATTATCCTCCAATCTTTGCCTCAAGCATATCGTCCGTTCATTGTGAACTACCATATGCATAACATGGACAAGTCCTTGATGGAGTTGCACGGCATGTTGAAGATCGCCGAGTCTAACATGGCCAAGGCAAAGCCATCGACCTCTGCACCCGTCCTAGCCATCCATGAGGGTGGTGCTAAGAGGAAGCGGCCCGCTTCAAGCTCCAAGGGCAAGGGGAAGGGGAAGGCGAAGGTGGCAACACCCAAGCCCAAACCACTCCCGGCGCCGGAGCCGAAGGGGAAGGAACCTGCTCCTATAGCCCCCTCACCGGAAGAGGCCACATGCATCTTCTGTGGGGAGAAGGGACACTACCGGCGTAGTTGCCCCAAGTACAGGGAGGAGCTCAAGAGGCTTCGCGCTAAGGGACAAGGCGCCTCCGGTATGTATATGATTGAACTCCATAACACTTCTACTTCTAACGTTTGGGTCTTGGACACCGGGTGTGGTACTCACATAGTTAATAATGTGCAGGTACTAAGAAAGAAGTAGGGACTTGGTTGATGGGGAGTTGGATCTCATCATGGGAAACAAGGCGGTTGTCCCGGTTGAGAAGATAGGGAGTGTGGATCTCGCCTTTCCATCATGCTTGTTTATTACTTTATTAAATGTATCTTATTCACCCTACGTGGCAAGAAACATTTTATCATTTTATGCACTCGTTGACGATGGATTTAATTTTAATTTCTCTAATGGAATTATTTCATGCTTTAAGAATGATTTATTTTATTTTAAAGCACATCCATGTCGTGGCATATATGAGACAAGCGTATGCTTGCAAAGTAATAGATCAATCATGAATGTTGGTTCTAAATCCAAATGTGATTTGGATAAGTTATCTTTATGGCATGGTCGTTTGGGCCACATAAACAAGAAACGCATCGCCAAGCTCCAAGCAGATGGGATCTTGGAATCATTTGACCATGGGTCGGATGATGTATGCGAATCTTGCTTGTTAGGCAAAATGACCAAAGCACCCTTCACCGGCGTTTGTGAGAGGGGCAAAGACTTGTTGGATATCATTCACACGGATGTTTGTGGTCCGTTCAAGCATTTCACTAGGGATAACTCAAGGTACTTCGTAACCTTTACCGATGACTTTAGTAGGTATGGGTATGTCTACTTGGTGAGACAAAAGTCGGAAACCTTTGAGGTTTTCAAGACTTTCAAAAACGAAGTTGAGAACCAATTGGGTAAACGAATTAAGATGCTCAGATCGGATCGTGATGGTGAGTATCTAAGTTCGGAATTCCGTGACTATCTAAAAGATTGTGGAATTGTTTCGCAATTAACACGTCCTAGGACACCACAATTAAATGGTTTCACCGAGAGGAGGAACCGGACATTGTTGGATATGGTTCGGTGTATGATGAGTCGTATGGATGTACCCATTAGCTTTTGGGGCTATGCATTGGAAACGGCCGTTAGAATCCTTAACCTCGTACCAACTAAGAAGGTCAAGAAGATACCCTTTGAGATGTGGCATGGAAAGGTTCCATCGCTTTCATATCTAAAGGTTTGGGGTTGTCCTACATACGTGACACGTGAGGTGGAGGACAAATTGGAACCCCGAGCCGAGAGGTGTTTGTTCATTGGATATCTTGCCGGGTCTATGGGATATTTATTTTCCAAACCGTCCGAGAACAAGGTATTTGTTGCTCGGAGGGCCATCTTCCTTGAAAGGGAGATGCTCTCCAAAGACGCTAGTGGGAGAAAGGTAGATCTTGAAGAGATTCAAGAACCATCCAATGACCAACCTGAAGTTGGCGCTAGTTCACAAGTTGATTCTCAGCACGGCACTGCTGGAGAACCTGACACGGATCCTTTACCTCGTAGGAGATCCGGTAGGAGTCGCAATGAGCCAGAGAGATATCGGTTTCTCATGTCTGAGGGCTGCGACCTAGTTGTGGATCATGATGAACCATCATCTTATCGGAACGCCATCATCGAGGGAAATGATTGGTCATAGTGTTCAATGGGATTGAATACAAGGGACGCAATATTTCGCCTATACTTGAAAAGAGTTTCAAGTGATTGGACGACCCACACCTGATCTTACTTCATGGTACATGTCAAGAGTAAATCAGGATGATAATATCTTTTATCCTTAGAACGGAGATGCATATGTTTCACTAATTTGGTTTGCTTTATTCTGACTGCTTTCAAACGTAGTCCGTAACTGGCTATTATAAAGGAGGTATTTAGGTAAAGTATTGCCATTGTATTGGAGGCAATGTAGTCGAAGGAATTTGTTCCTCTATAAAGAGAGATATCCCTGGGCCCTTGATGATTGGGCGCTGACACCAAAAATGCATGGCCATGATCGAGCTTGCAATGATTGTTGATCAGTTGCAACTCACCTTTTTGGTCACCACCAATCTTGATCGAGAAACATAATCGTGAACGATCGGAGAATGACTTTGTACCATGTCTCGTGTTCACTTGGATATCGCGAACAATAAGATAACTGATCACTTATCTATAGGACCATGTCAAACTCTTTTAGTTTAACTTGGTACTTGTCAGGGATGACATACCCTGTGTTTAGTTGGGGGAAGGGATGCCTTGCTAGAGGCCGCTCCCTATCTGTGGTGCCCATGGGTACGATGTGTCATGTGCAAGTGGGAGTTTGTTGGAATTTACCCACCGACACACGTAGGCCGGCATCACTGCCAATGAAGCGCGGGCCTATTGGGTCACACACCATGTTTCAATCTTGACAGCCTACTATAAGAGGAAAGAGTAAAAATGGTCAAATTCCAATTGACCAAGGCTTCACGACCGTGAAGGATGCTCCACGGGTCGTGAAGCAGTTAGTGTCCATGAGTCCTGTCGTAGGCCGCTTGGTTCGTGAAACCCTAGTGCTTCACGACCCTACACGGCCCGTGAAGGAGGTCGTGAAGGCATAACCCTCACGATTCTTGCACAGCGCGGCAAGGCTCGTGAAGGATTAATGGCTGGTCGTGGTGCATTTATCCTTCACGGCCCGTGAGAGCCCGTGAAGAAGTCGTGAAGGCAGAATTCTAAGTGATACTTGTATTTGGTTGGACCATTTTGTTGGTCCAATGAATGGGTGCCAATTAGCACGACTTTGGACTCACAAGAACAGATGAAGTCTCTTTATAAGGGACATTGTTTGTTCATTCAAGACTCTTGGTCAATTTGTTCAAGTATACACATTGTGAGTTCTTCTAGTGTTAGAGAGAGCTAGAACAAGTGTTCAAGGGTTGTGCACATTTGTTTTCAAGGCTGTTCCAGAACCATATGATCAAGTGTTGGTGATTTGGTGGCTTGCTAGTACAAGGAGAAAGAAGCAAAGCTTGGTGTGGACTTCTTTGGAGCTTGGAGCCTCTTGTTCCAAGAACTCATCCCAAATCATAATTGTTCCGGCAAATAATCAAAGTCTTCAAGGGTATGATTTGATCTCCCACTTCTCCTTGTTCTTGTTTTTGGTTGCATGTAGCTTCTTACAAGTTTTCACCATCATTGGAAAGTCAAAAACATTGGATGGCAGTCAAAAACATTTTAAAATACTTGAGAAGAACCAAACATTTGTTCTTTATCTATGGGGTTTGGAAGAAGATCTTTGTGTAAAGTGTTACACAGATGCTGGTTTCCAAACAGATCGAGATGATTCTTGATCACAATCGGGCTATGTCTTCATTATGAATGGAGGCGCGGTTGGTTGGAAAAGTTCTAAGCAAACTGTAGTTGCACAATCCACTATAGAATTTGAATACATTGCTGCTTCTGAGGCTGGACAAGAAGCTGCATTTATGAAGAAGTTCATGTTGGAATCTGCCCACCGACACACGTAGGCCTTCATCACTGCCAATGAAGCGCGGGCCTATTAGGTCCCACGTCAAGTTTCAATCTCGACAACCTACTATAAGAGGAAAGAGTCAAAATGGTCAAATTCCAATTGACCAAGGCTTCACGACCGTGAAGGATGCTCCACGGGTCGTGAAGCAGCTAGTGTCCACGAGTCATGTCATGGGCCGCATGGTTCATGAAACCTTAGGGCTTCACGACCCTACACTGCCCGTGAAGGAGGTCGTGAAGGCATAGCCCTCACGATTCTTGCACAGCACGGCACGGCTCGTGAAGGATTAATGGCTGGTCGTGGAAGATTTATCCTTCACGGCCCGTGAGAGCCCGTGAAGAAGTCGTGAAGGCAGAATTCTAAGTGACACTTGTATTTGGTTGGACCATTTTGTTGGTCCAATGAATGGGTGCCAATTAGCACGACTCTGGACTCTCAAGAACAGATGAAGTCTCTTTATAAGGGCATTGTTTGTTCATTCAAGACTCTTGGTCAATTTGTGCAAGTATACACATTGTGATTTCTTCTAGTGTTAGGGAGAGCAAGAACAAGTGATCAAGGCTGTTCCAGAACCATATCATCAAGTGTTAGTGATTTGGTGGCTTGCTAGTACAAAGAGAAAGAAGCAAAGCTTGGTGTGGACTTCTTTGGAGCTTGGAGCCTCTTGTCCCAAGAACTCATCCCAAATTAGAATTGTTCCAGCAAATAATCAAAGTCTTCAAGGGTATGATTTGATCTCCCTCTTCTCCTTGTTCTTGTTTTTTGTTGCATGTAGGTTCTTACAAGTTTTCACCATCATTGGAAAGTCATGGGATCGTTTTGTGTGTTTTTGTTGCTTCCGTTGCGTGATTTGATCCCCATGGATTCCCAACAGTTCATTGCTAATCATGGGGTAGTAACAAGCATTCAAGACCCCATAGAGATATTTTGTGATAATGAAGGTAATATTGCCCAGGCAAAAGAACCTACATCACATCACAGCACCAAACACATCCTCAAGCGTTTCCACTACATACGGGATATAGTAGATAGAGGAGATGTGTGTATTCACAAAGTTCATACAGATCAGAATCTCGCAGATCCTTTTATGAAACCTCTTGCCTCGACTAAGCATGAGTCTCATACTAGGGCAATAGGTCTTCACTTTGCAAGGGATTAGATTTGAATTGTAATTTAGTATTTGGGTATTTTGGAACAATATGACAATACTTATTTTATCTAAATGATATATTGGATATGATCACTTCATTTATATTTATTGTGTTCTTTATTAGCATGTTTAAATCCATGAATAATTCTTTATTCTAAAACGTCCATAGTCGATTATAACTATGGGAATAGTTATGAATTAAGACTAATGTGAATCGGTTGGTTGACTTTCATTCGTTATGAAAGTAGGCAAAAGAGTTTGTAGCCAAATTCACTAATGTTTGTTAGGGAACGAACATTGGACATGACCCGCTCTCAAGATCACTTCATGGATGTGTGTAGTAAGCGAATCTTGAGAAAAAGGTGGTATCTTTGTATAGACCTAAGACACATATCGGGACTCGAGTATGATGAGTATCATGCTTTAATGTAGTTAAACACTATTTTTAACTTGGTAATTATAAAAGCCATTATTAGGTATGATATGAGTCTTATAAGAGACGTATGTGGTCAAAAAGGAATTTGTTTCTCTCATTTAATTAGGAGTATAATATATCTGGGCCCTAAAACAAGTTGTGCGCCATATGAGAATTGATGATGATCCATGTCTCATGTTCAACGAGATGTTAAAACAAAGGGATAATGATGACTAACCTATAAGAACGATTTGTAGCTAGTGAGTTAATTTCGTTGGTGAAAGTGTTGATCCACACTTTATTTATTATTAGGGGCAATGCGATGTTGCTAGACGTTTTTACCATTGTCTATATCGGCTTAAGTTTTAACATGTGCAATTGGGAGATTGTTGGTTTTATGTGCACAAGACACAAATTAATACGATATTACTTATAATAAATAAACCCATAGGGTCACACATTTACAGTCAATGGACACCAATTACATATTTGAATATGATTTAAATATGTTTCCAGCTCATTATATATATACATGTCTATATGCATTGTTGTATATTATTATTTATGTGAAATAATAATATCACTCTTATATATTGATATAAGATAATGCATATCAATACATAAAAATAATAATATGATTATATATATATATATATATGTATGTATATATATAAGTATAAATATATATTTGTTACATGTAAATTGTTACTAGTAAACAATTATATAAATGTATGTACATCCTTGTTACAAGTATAGAGTTACTAGTAACAATCAAGTATGTATATAAAATACATCTTGATTTATTTTATACAATGTATGGCAAGTCTAGTATTATATTTTATACATTTAAAATATAAAACTAAAAAATCACACATTAATCCAAAAGGGGGACCATACGGTGATTACTTGCAAGGAAATTGACTAAGCATGGGTTAGATGATCAAGTAAAAAAGAGAAGCATATCATTAGGGTAGTGATATGCATATAGACACACATATTCATATATATATATATATATATATATATATGTGTGTCTATATGCATTGTTGCATATTATTATTTATGTGAAATAATAATATCACTCTTATATATTGATATAAGATAATGCATATCAATACATAAATATAAACATATGATTTTATATATATGTATGTATATATATATAGGGTACTGATCAAGTAAAAAGAAAATTAAAGTAAAAAGGGTAAAAGTGTTGATTATTTGATCATTTTTTGGTATATATATCAACTGATGATCGTTAGTTCATCATCTTTATTGATTAAAACTAGTTATTCATCAATTTCTTTTTGATGAATATAACATATTCATCACTTTTTAGATGAAAGCATTTTGTTCATCAACAAATTATTCCAAAATTTTGTTTTCAAAATCTGTATTTGAAATCAAAAAGAAATTGATGAAGAACTAGTTTTAATTAATAAAGATGATGAACTAACGATTATCAATTGATATATATACCGAAAAATGATCAAATAATCATCCCCTTTACACTTTTTACTTTAATATTCTTTTTATTTGATCTCATTCCTATATATATATATATATGTAAGTATAAATATATATTTGTTACATGTAAATTGTTATATTAACAAATTATATAAATGTATGTATATTCTTGTTACAAGTAAAGAATTACTAGTAACAATCAAGTATGTATAAAAAATACATCTAGATGTATTTTATACAATGTATGGCAAGTCTAGTATTATATTTTATACATTTAAAATATAAAACTAAAAAATCACACATTAATCCAAGAGGGGGACCATACGGTGATTACTTGCAAGGAAATTGACCAAGCATGGGTTAGATGATCAAGTAAAGAAGAGAAGCAAGGGAGGGGTCTCCCCTTTTGTGTTGGTTACTTGATTTATAAAAGTGTTATGCATGGTTCATTTGATACTAGTATACACTACCACCTTTGCTTTCATGTTTAAGTGTTCTTGAAAGTCTTGCATGCGTCCTTACATTATTGTATTGGTCTATCAAGCTAGCTAAGTGTGGTAATAAATACATACTCAAAATACATACATATAGTTCAAGAAGAAGAACAAAGGTTGTTGCTTGCATTCTTGAAAATCAAGGGTTAGAGAAATTAGTATTTCAAGGTGTTGGAATCATTGGCTTGTGGATACCTTGGAGGAAGTCTCTACTTGGCTTCTCATAGATCAACCACTTCACCAACGGTTTACTCACGCTACAAAGGTTGTAGTTCTAAACACCCTATGGTTTTTTTTGTTTCTTAAAGCTCGCATATGGATCATAGGTGGGGAGTTTTAAAAAGTTTAAAATTGTTGTTCATGCTTCCGTTGCTAAAATATATTTTGAAAATCCGAACATCCCCAACAATAATTGCAAATCTCATTGCTACTTAATCCAACAATCTATCCCAATTGATTCTGAAATTTATGCAACTCCACTCATCCTCACAAAAGTTGTCACTCAATCACTCAAGTGTATAAGACATAGATATGAACATAAGACACACATAATACCCAATGCACAACACACACATATGCTTGTAATCATATCTCATCTCCACCACTAGAGGTATCAACCTTCAAGAGGGCTTTAAGGTTGTAATGTTGGGCTAAGGTTAAGGGCATGGAAAATTGGAAAATTTTAAGTGACTAAAAATAGCATAAACCTAAGTAAAGTTGGACAACAACGAATCACCATTCCAACTGGAATGGTTATATGAATGAAGCACATAACATCTAACATTTGATATCGGTACTTGCTTGATACCACTTTTATTCTTTTATTGAGCATCTCCTCTGTTTTTTGTTTTTTTGAATTTTAGAGGATTCCACTGCTTACAATTTAGAATCTACTCTCTTGACAGCAGTATCTCTTAATTGGCTCACTCAAACAATCAGATCACCCGTTATACATCCAACTAGACTCGGACTTAAGCTAAGGTAAAAAGACGGTTATGAAAACGGATGGGCTAAAAAACAAATTCGGGTAGCAAAAGAAAAAGCTAAAGCTCAACGTGGCAACAAGTGTGTCGAGTGCTAAAATTGAGCACTACGCAACTCACGGTAGGGAAAATTAGATGATCTAAAATTTAGACTATCCAACGAACACATAAAGGCTATGACACAAGGTTTAAACACAAACGAAGGCCTCTCTCAGTGCAATGGTGATTAATCCTGATTTTTGTAGTCTCGACAAGTATATTAAAACAAGTTCTGCAGTAATCATGCAAGGGTATTCTCACGCCAAAAACAACATCCATATATTCATGATGAAAGGCTCAACTCTCAAATTTCATGGAGTGGGGTAATGTGATTGGAGATTATGCAAAATTCTAGAAAAAAATTGATTTAGACAGACAAAATAATGTATTTTTAAAGCCTAAATTACAGGACTATTGTCAAAAAAAATTTGGGGATGTTCAAGAATCTAGTACTTCACACAATGAATTACTCAACTTCCAAGCAAAAGTTGACCCCACTTCCCACACTTTAAAAATGTGCATTGTCCCCAATGCAATAATAATAGTTGTAACACGTGTAGGGTAATTAGTTAAAAAAAATAATACTCCCCTGGAGTCAGTTATCGTGCTCCTCTTTCTACTCATGGGTAGGAGATCTTTGCTAAACGACTAGATTCCACGCTACATCCTTCTTGTTTTAACCGGTTTAAATCCTTTGTTTAAACAAAACAAACAACCAAGCAAAAGCTAGAGAAAAACGAATACTAAACGAGAAAATAGACGAACCGAAAAGCATTCATGAAAAATAATCTGAAACGAGCAAATCCATTAGTTATCGAACTCATCCCTATGAGGGGCTGAGTCGTGTCTGTGCACCCAATCATCCCAACTGCTGTAGCTGGGTGGGTTCTGCTCCTGCTGAGGCCATTGTGGAGGTGGATGGTATGGCTCTGGCTGAAATTATGGTGGTGGTTCGTATCCGAACCACTGAGTCATCGCCCTTTGCTACCAGTCCATCGTATATTGCAGCTACATGTTTTGATATGTGAGACGATGATAGTAATCATCCATGTTTTCATTTAGCGCATTATGGGAAACTTCAAGCATCCCCATCATGTCGGTCAGATTTTGATAAGCTTCATAAGCATCTAGTTTTGTGGAGTTGGTTAAGAACTGGATGCACCATGTGGCTCTAGTTGTTCCGTTGTTGACTCGTCAGGGGGACCCCAATGCATTTCGCGTTCACGTTCCTCTTGATCATTGACCGTCCTACCATACCACTGCCATGCTCCTCTCCTTTCTGCTGGGATGATCACCTTCATTCCTTTGAGTTGGTTCACATCAATGTATCCCATGGGTCTACCATGGCAAAGGATTCCACCACTCGTGTGGTCAAAATATCAAGTGATCGGGCGATACGAGTAATATATTGACCACCACATAGGCCACTGTTGGACCTTAACTCGGTAGCTTCCGATAATAATTTAGCAATAACAAAAGGAAGATTGGTGAAGTTTTCCATTTGTGTGATTTGATGAAGCAGCCACAAATCCATTTTGTCTACTTTATCCTGACTCTCTTTGCTTTGATTAACTGAATTGACAATCATTCGATGCAAGACTCAGTGCTCAGATAAATAGATCTTGGATGCCTTGGTATTCGCGTTCCTGTAATCTCCTAGGCCAATGTTTTGCAATAGGATGGTGTTCAGGGAATCATCGGTTGGTTCTCCCTCACATTGTTGTATATAAGTTGCAAAGATGGGGTGATCGAGTTGCGCATCGGTGTACAAACCTAGGTGTTGAGCTAAATCACTCAGGCTGCATACGCACCATTTCCCACCAAGTCTAAACTGTATGTAGTCTACATCTAGCCCTTCTCGTGCCTTATATGCCATAAATTGATAACTAGATAAGAATTCTAGCACCAATTCCCCGAAAAAGGGCTCCCTAATATCCATTGCAGTTTACCATGCCCTGCAAGTGAATATAACAGCACCCTGATCATCCGTAAAGTCTCTTACCAATAATGCACAT
Source organism: Dittrichia graveolens (assembly GCA_038502395.1). Classification (NCBI taxonomy): domain Eukaryota; kingdom Viridiplantae; phylum Streptophyta; class Magnoliopsida; order Asterales; family Asteraceae; genus Dittrichia; species Dittrichia graveolens. The sequence goes on along the minus strand of JARJIL010000009.1, from coordinate 43,927,680 downwards.
ATATTGTCTTCCCGCTTTAGCTGTTGAATGAGGTTCCAGTCGAGAGTCCTCCCTCGTTCTACTCTCTGTTGTCGAATCGTAGCTAGCTTTGTGTTGCATCTTCCACGGACAATTGGTGGTATGTCCGTGTCATGCTCAAAATCCAGAAAGACATGTGTTCCATTGACCACAAGATTGTTGGGAAAGCCGTCTGCGTGTGTTCCACTTGAACTAGCTGCCAGGATCGCTGTCAAAACAACATGAAAAATTCGTACCAGTAGTTAGCTTATATTGTGTTGACGATTCAAAGAGCCACTTCCCACACTTTATTCTCCTAACAACTAGTTAAACTATTGTGGAGGCATGCAAAACAAGATATAATTCATGAGATGAATATGGAAATATGTAGATAACTTCTTTGTACTCATACACATGCCAAAGAAAATGAAAAAAACACGCTTTTTCTTGCATATTGCAAATTAAGAACCACCTTCTAGCACATAATGACTCAAGGACCTAAAGCAATGACCAAGCTTCATGAATGTTGTGGAAGAATTGCTTATTTCTAGCATAATAACACATAATAATCACCAATATAAGCCAATCCACCGAAAATAACTAACATTCATGTGATAAGAAGCCATAAAACCAAGAAAATTTTAACATTTAAAGGTAGCATAACAATGGAGGAAAAACCCCCAAGAACACCCCCCAAAACCCTCAATTAGTTGTTTTAATTTTGAAGAAATTGTAAGAAGAATCATCTACTTACCTTAGGAGCCATGATCTTGGAGAGATTTTGAGAACAAATTGAGCAGAAAATCAAACTTGGAGGGAGGAGATGGAGCTCACGGCGGCTAGGGTTGATAGGAAATGAAGAACAAAAAGAAAGAAAAAGATAAAAAAGGGCAGGTCTGCATCGACCTCGCGGTGCAAAGGTGGGACCTCGCGGCGCGAGCCGGGTCGAACACCGACAAAAATTTCCGGGTCAGGTTTCTCGCGGCGCGAACGTGGGCCCTCACGGTGGGAAAAAATCTCTGGAAAATGAGACAATTTTCGACCAAGAGCTCGCGGTGCGAGCCCCTCTTTTTGGCTTTTTTTGGGGTTTTTCTAGAAATGTCAAGAAAAAAACCGAGAACATACGGGTTGCCTCCCGCGAAGCACTTCATTTTTTAACGAGTCTAAAGCTTGACTCGATACTCGCGATTCATTCTTCTCTTCCCACCGGGGTGAAGTACATCACTTCCCCCTCTTTTTGTGCCATGTCCTCATGGTAGCGTTTGAGGCGATGTCCATTTACATGAAATTGACCGGTCTCAGAGCGGAGCTCAACAAATCCGGTGGGGTACTTTATGATGACTGTATATGGACTTCTCCATTTAGATTTCAGTATGCCAGACAAGAATTTATATCGAGATTGGTAGATTAGGACCTTCTTGCCTTCCGCGAAATGCTTCACTCCCTTCAATTGTTTGTCATGCCATGACTTACTCTTCTCCTTATAGATTTTTGAATCCTTGTAGGCATGTAGTCTTATCTCATTGAGGAGATTTAGTTGAGCCATCCTCTCTTCTCCCGCTTAATTATATCCAAATTACACTGTTTAAGAGCCCAATATGCCTTGTGCTCGATTTCAAACGCTAGATGGCAAGCTTTACCATAGACAATCCGATATGGAGTGTATCCTATCGGGGTTTTGTAAGCTGTGCGGAATGCCCATAGTGCATCATCAAGCTTTTGTGACCAAGCTTTTGGGTTATTATCCACGGTTTTCTCTAGGATTCGCTTTAAGGCTATGTTCGTGTTCTCCACTTGTCCACTCGTTTGTGGATGGTAGGAAGTGGAGAACCGATGATTTACGCCATACCGTTTTAGAGTTTTCTCCATAAGGTAATTGGCAAAATGAGTGCCTCAGTCACTGATTAAGGCCTTAGGACATCCGAAACGGCAAAACAGATTCTTGATGAAGTTGACTAGGATTCGGGCATCATTTGTAGGGATAGCCTCCGCTTCAGCCCATTTGGAGACAACGTAATCAACGACCACTAAGATGTACTTATTATTTTGGGAATTTTGGAATGAACTCATGAAGTCAATACCCTAGATATCAAATACTTCACAAACTAGGATGTCATGCTGGGGCATTTCATCCCTTTTGGAAATGTTTCCAATCCTCTAGCATGAATCATAGGTTTTTACCATGGAATGGGCATCCTTAAAGATTGTGGGCCAGTAAAAACCCGCATCTAAAACTTTTCGGGCGGTGTAATTCAGGCCAAAGTGTCCACCCGTAGGACCCTTGTGGCAGTGTGTGAGAATTTGCATGGGTTCATTGCCATGCACACATCGGCATGAAATGGTATCAACAGCAATCTTGAAGAGGTAGGGTTCCTCCCAATAATAGTAGTTGAGATCATAAAAGAATTTGCCTTTTTGTTGGTGAGTTAGTCCTTTGAGTAGTACACCCGCTGCCAGACAGTTTGCGAAATCTGCGTACCATGGGGCGTTATCCTCTTCCCGTAGGTGGATGGCTTCAAGAAACTCATCGGGGAATGTATCACGAACCTCATTTTCACTTAACTCCTCTAGGTGAGGGTTTTCCAATCGAGATAAATGATTGGCGGCAAGATTTTCAGCACCCTTTTTATCCCTAATTTCAATGTCGAATTCTTATAAGAGAAGAATCCAACGAATGAGCCTAGGTTTAGCATCTTGCTTAAAAAAGAGATACTTGAGGGCGGAATGGTCAGCGTACATGATGGTTTTGGAAAGCGCCAAGTATGGATGGAACTTATCGAAGGCAAAAACTACAGCGAGAAGTTCCTTCTTGGTTGTGGTATAGTTAGCCTGTGGCCCGGTAAGTGTCGTACTTGCGTAATAGATCGGTTGGAAGCAATTGTTTTTCCTTTGTACTAAGACAGCTCCTAGCGCAAAATCACTTTCATCACACATAAAGCTCAAATGGTAAGGTCTAATCGGGTGGGACCATGATCGGTGCATTTGTGAGCTTATGTTTTAGAACATTGAAGGCTTTCACGCATTCGGGAGAGAACACGAAAGGTGTGTCCTTTTCAAGGAGTTTTGTCATGGGTTGAGTGATCTTTGAAAAGTCCTTAATAAAGATCCTATAGAAGCCGGCATGGCCTAGAAAACTTCTTACGGACTTCACATTGGTGGGTGGAGGTAATTTAGAGATGACATCTATTTTCGCTTTGTCTACCTCTAACCCGGACTTGGAAATTTTGTGGCCCAACACGATTCCTTCACGCACCCAGAAGTGACACTTTTCCCAGTTGAGGACGAGGTTGGCCTCCTCACATCTCACTAGGACTCTTTCTAAACTCGAAAGACATTACTCAAACGAGCTGCCAAAGACTGAGAAATCGTCCATGAACACCTCCATGCAGTTTTCAAGCATGTCTTGAAAGCTGTCATGCAGCGCTGAAATGTGGCTGGTGCGTTGCATAACCCAAACGGCATCCGGCGATAAGCAAATGTCCCAACGGGGCAGGTGAAAGTGGTTTTCTCCTGATCCTTAGGGTCAATGGGAATTTGAAAGTAGCCGGAGAAACCATCTAAGAAACAATAGAACTCGTTTCCCGCCAGTCTCTCCAACATTTGATCCATGAAGGGCAGAGGAAAATGATCCTTATGAGTAGCATCATTGAGTTTTCGATAATCGATGCAAACTCTCCACCCGTAACAGTTCTGGTAAGGACAAGTTCCCCCTTATCATTAAGGACAACCGTCATCCCTCCTTTTTTGGGAACTACCTGGACCGGACTCACCCATGGGCTATCGGAAATGGGGTAGATGAGTCTTGCATCAAGTAGTTTGATGACTTCCTTTTTAGTCACATCTTTCATATTTGGATTCAACCTCCTTTTCCTTTGCACACTTGATTTAAAGTTTTCTTCCATTAGGATTTAATGTGTACAAAAGGTAGGGTTAATCCCGGGTATGTCTTTGGTTTTCCACGTGATTGCCTTCTTATGGACCTTGACAACCTTGAGTAGGCTCTCTTTTTCATTTTTCGAAAGATAGGCAGAAATGATCACAGGTAGAGATACCTCATCATGTAGAAAAGCGTATTCCACGTGATCGGGGAGTTGTTTAAGCTCCAACCTTGGTGGTTCTTCGAGAGATGTTTGGATCCAATATTTATCCACGATCTCTTCATCTTCCAACACTTCCTCAATAGATGGAACGTCATCGTCATCTATACTCAGCAGCTCTTGAAGCTCTCGAATAGCTTCATCCGGATCATGATTTGGTTCACCATCAGTAGTGATTGGGGCTTCTTCCCACTCTTTGGTTATGAAAGAGTCGATCTCCTGTTCAATGCACGGATCAAGGATGTGGAGAAAGTAGCACGTATCGTCCAATGCTGCGGTGTGCTTCATTGCTTTACCAATATAGAATGTGACCCAATCGTTTGCAATCCCTAAATTGAGTTGCTTCTTGGAGACATGAACAATTGCATCAGCTGTGTGAGGTCTACCAAGAATCAAAGGGACCTTTTTATCTTCCTCCATATCTAGTATGATGAAGTCGGCGGGAAAGACAAATTTATCGACTTTAACGGGCATATTTTCAGCAACACCTATGGGATATTTGAATGACCTATCAGCTAATTGAATGCTCATCCTAGTGGCTTTTAAATCTCCTGTCCCTAACTTAGAGTACAGTGATATTGGCATCAAATTTATACTTGCACCTAAGTCAGCTAAGGCATTACGTACTAGTAAATTACCAACAAAACAAGGGATAGTGAAACTCCCCGGGTCACCAAGTTTTGGTGGAATTTTCGTTTGGATAAGAGCCGAGCACTCCTCACTTAGCAAGGTTGATGATGCCTCCTCCATTTTGGTCTTGTTGGCTACCATGTCCTTGATGAATTTTCCATAGTTGGGCATCCCTGCCAACATGTCAACCAAAGGAACATTAACACGGACTTGTTTGATAATATGTTAAAACTTACGGTATTGAGCTTGCAACTTCTCCTTCTTTAATCTTTTAGGAAATGGAATTTTTGGCTGATAAGCTTTTGGTGGCGACTTCCCTTGTGTAGGTGCCGATTTTTCTTTTCGTTGCACCTCTTCAACCTCATCTTGTTCCATTGGTGCTTCTCCCTGTTTATTTTCCTACACATCAAATAAATTGTTAGAATTTAAATCATCAGAATGAGTAACACCTACCTCCTTGCCAATTCGAGTAGTGATTGCTTTCACATGTGCATCATTATTGAATCCCCCTTTTGGATTTTCTTTTGTATTTAGGGGTAAACCTCCTGGCTGTCTCTCGGTTAGTTGTTGGGCTATTCTCCCGACATTTCTTTCTAAATTTTGGATTGATGCCTGCTGATTTCTGAGAGATTGCTCAAACTCGTCATTTTTCTTTGTCTAAACCGCCACAAACTTCTCCAACAAGAGTTCTAATTTATATGGCTCTTGCCTCGGATCTGGATGACCTGAATCGGGTCTAGGAGGAATGGGTTGAATATTCCTATAGAAACCCGGTGGGTTTGGCCTTTGGTTGAAGTTATGGCTGCGGTTATTATTCCAATTTTGGCTACCCCCTTAATAATTTCCATTGAACCCCTAGTTCATGAATTGCACTTCTTTGGGTGTCATCATGGGCTGATGTTGTTCACAATCCTTAGTTAAATGCGACCCTTTGCAATTATCACAACCGACTTGTAAGGCATGTAATGAAGTAGTCAACTTCACTGTTTTCCTTTCCAAGACCTTTTGGTTATTGCGGAGAGCTGCCACATCCTCATTCGAATTGTCATCAACGGCATTCATTGTGACGCACTTTTGTAGGTTTCTTTTATCGGGGGTCCCACTCAAGGTTGTGTACGGCCATATCCTCTAACAGTTGATACCCAGCTGTAGGAGTTTTATACATACACACACCTCCACTGGAAGAATCCAAAATAGAACGTGAGGTAAAATCCAATCCTCTATATAATATTTGCACTAAGTTCCCTTTCTCTAACCCATGTTTGGGACACATCCTGGTCAATCTCTTAAACCTCTCCCATGCTTCGGTCAATGATTCATCCCCACTCTATTGAAAGGCCATAATATCTGTTTTTTATCTTCTCTGCTTTAGCCGGAGGAAAATACATTGTGACAAATCTGCTCCTTAACTCATCCCACGTGGTTATTGAGTGCGGTTCTAATACTTTTATCCACGCTCTTGCTTCCCCAGTAAGAGTGAATGGGAATAATCGGAGTCAGATCGCGTCAGTTGATGCTCCTTGATGTTTAAACAGCTCACAAATGTCTAAGAAATTCTCCACGTGCTGGTTCGGATCATTGTTTATCTTTCCACCAAAGTTCAAATCTCTTACCATACTCAGAAATTGTCCCTTTATCTCGAAGTTCTCTCCATAGACTGGAGGCAGGAGCTGCAGGGGCCGTTTGCCTAGTGGTCCACATAGGCTGTTCGTCGGCCATGTGCTCTATGGGTCTAAATCTCCTTGCTCTCAAATGTTGATGAAATTCCCTTTCAGGTTCACGAAATGGTGATGGCAAAATTGCACGAGAGCTACGGGGCATACACCTATAACAAAACAAAACGAAAGAAATTTTTGACCCGCACCTGTTCAAAATGAAGAAAACAAACTAAAGCAACAAAACCAGACAAAAACTACTTTACCCTAAAAAGCAAATTAACTCACCCAAGAACAAGTTCTTAGATGAGGATCGATCAATTAAGAAAGTTCTATTATAGAATCAAGCAACCGTTCCCCGGCAACGGCGCCAAAAACTTGATGTGTGAAATCAGGTTATAAATTTAAAGTCCAGTTAACACCTAATCCAAATAACCACAATATAGGAAAGAATGACCTAATCGTATGATAATATAGCTAAGGTAAGTAAAAACGTATCGTCTCCACAGGGAACAGTTTATAGTTGACTACTAATAATAAAACAACTCGATTAATCTAAAGAAATTTGATTTGAGTGAAGGGTTTTTGTGATTAAATCAATTACTCTACTAAATTAATGAAAACAAATGAAGATTGAAACTTTATCTAAGTGTACGAGTTCTGAATAAATTCTAATCAGTGGAAAAGACATTCACTATGATTAACGCACCCTAAACATAGATTTGGCCGATTTTAATTCCCAATTAATTGGAATTCGCTAGAGGTTGATCAATTAACTCTCGTTTAATCTCTCACAATGTCACAACATGGTTCGTAGGACTTTCATCTCTAAGCCTATGTAATAACACACCCCAAATTACCGTGCAACTATAGGTTCGGATTTCTCGTCACCCCTAATCCTAGAACTTTCGTTAAAAGAATCGGTCCTTTTAGTAATTAACTAGGTTATTGGTGATTAATTTCAACCTCTATCTCTAGTTAGTTGCCTACTACGTCACATAAATGAAAAGTAGAAGAGATCACATAATAATGACATTGTCATGATCAGTAACACATGCAATCAACAAATCAACCATCCAAAGTTTAATGCTAAAAACCTTAAGGGTCCTTTCAATTGAAAACGATAATTGTTCAAGAAACCAAATCAATCCATAATAATAACCAAGTCTAGTCTAGGGTTTGTCAAATCATAGTGAATACAAGAGATCTAGCACATAGACATACTAGATTCAACCAACAAAGATTAAAAATCCCAGAAAAAGAACATCTTGATTGAACAAACGAACGAAACAAGAATTCTAACCGGATTAAGAACTTGAAGGTTCTTTGAATCTTCTCCTTGAATGATATGAAGCAAATAATTGTTGAAGCACAGCTCCCTACTCTATAAATATGCTCCTGATTAGATTTATCCAAAAAGCTCACTGGTGAAAACTCAGAAAATCCAATTTATAGTACCACGCCCCGCCGTTCTCGCGGCGCGAACATCAGACCTCACGGCGCGAACTCTAGATCAACATTATCCGTTCTTTCAAACTTCGAACAGTCCAACCGGTCAAAGGCCATTATTGCGGCGCGAACACATGCCTCACAGCGCGAGCTTTAGCATGAAATTTCTAGAGAATTCTAGCCATCGCGAACGCATACCTCTCAGGTCAAAGCATTCCTCGCATCGCAAACCTGGAACCTCGTTGTGCAAACTCTCTCGACCGACTTCATTTTAAGCTTTTGACTTCCATGGCCCATTTTGACACATGTTTTGGCCTTTTCATCTATAGAGATCTGAAAGACACAATATACACAACCTGAGTGTACAAGCCTATTCTTTTGCACTATTTTCATGTAAATATACGGATATTAACAGGATTAAATATGTATAATTTCGGCAATATCATAGTTAATGTTGTGTTGTTTTCCCCCTTTTAGGTAAGAACTAGGTGGCCTTGTGAGATTAGGTTGACGCTGGTGGTTGTACATATTTTTTGGAAGAACACTTCGTTTTTTATACTATTTACTATTATATGGTCGGTTGTGGTTAGTGTAACACTAAAGATCTTGGATTTGGCAATTTTGTGTTGTCTATATATTATATGCCAAGTCCTGGTTTATAAAATTTGTAATAGCTAGTAGAGTTTTTGTTTATAATTTCCGTTGCTTGTTTGGGATTAGTTGATTAAACAAACAGGTTATGGAAATATTCTATTTACAAATGGGCCCATGCAGTTTTAAAACTCAAATTTTACTAAATTCGCTATTTTCAAATGCGGTGTTACATATGGTTTTTGTTTGCTGCTAAAAATATATAAGATTTAATAGTAAAGTTAGTGTTTATTGAACAGTAACTGTTCCTGGTAAATGTTATATATATTTAGAGAAAGTTCAAAGGAGAACTGCGAGAACCAGTCTTAGCCGTCCAATTCCCCCTCCTTTAATTGCATTGCCTACTCATGAATTCCTTACATGCACCCTGCCACACTCAATCCCCACACGCTCTTCATCCATGATTTCCATTATCCAAAATTAACGGCTAAGATTGGTTCTCGCAGTTCTCGTACGAAAAACAGTTCTCATTTGAGCATAATTTGCTCAATAAAATAGTATCTTTTCTTATAAACCTTTGAGTTAGTTACTGATTTCGTCCCTGTGGTTTACACGTTTCTATTGATTCAGTTATTTATGTTACAAAACTACTTGGTTGGTCCTTACTATAGAAAATTTGTACCATACCTAGTTCATTAATCATTAAAAGTAATGGCCTCTGTGTTAAACATTTCAATATGACAATTTTGCTCTTTTGTAACATAACAAACTAAGTCCATGTGGTTTTTAAATAGTTTGCATTGATTCCTTTAACCATTTTTTAAATAATTTACTATATAAACCTGAACATTTGTGATTATATTTTTTAAGATTTTTCAATAAGTTGCTATATATATGTTGGGTTTTCGTGGTCTAAAATTGCAACGGACGCAAAACGAGTAGAAAATGAGTTTCAAATTTTGACCACAAATACGCCCACCAATTGGACCAAAACTCTAAACATGGTTAAGCAACAAAATAAAGATACAAAGAAATAGAGTAGTACCCTTGATGCTACCTTCTTTGTACGTGCGGGTTTGCAGTTTGCAAGTCTCGTACACTAACGTGTACACCTCTATCGAAGTCCACACCAAGTTACTATTGCCTGCCACTTGCTAGAATGTTAGATAAGCCTATCTAAACACCACCAAGATGACCAACACAAAAGAACCAAAGCCTTGGATGTCTTTTATGTGCTTGAGAGAATAATGCCATTTGTATCACCTTTGTGTATTTCAATCAAGTAACCAAAATCATATGACTTCATGTGGTTTATATAGAACTAAAAATTGAGTTCAAAAAACGTGCAACAATAAATCTCATGGCTGTTACAAGATCAATGCACATAAACACCCTTTAACTAGCTTTGAAAGCCTAGTATAGAGGTTGTTACTGCATAAGGCACGGGCGTGCCAGCCCAAGAGGCCACACCCAAGTCACGCCTGACTTGGGCTCGAGTCTGTCCATTGAGCACCAGGCACGGGCGTGCCTCTTAGACGCACGGGCGTACCTAGCCACAGGCCACGCCCGACTTGGGCTCGTGCCTACCCATAGGGCACGGCCGTACCTCATAGAGGTACGGGCGTGCCTTAGCCCACCAGAACCAGTTTCTGGTTATCTCTCTCATCAGATCATCCGTAATGCCGGAATCGATACTTGGCCTGTGACCTAATAGGCCCTTGCTTCATCAGCCATGATAGCAACTCGTGTGTGTGTCAGTGGGCATAATCCAACAGACTCCCACTTGCACATGACAAAATCAAGAAAGGTGTCACCGACATAGAGCGGCCTCTAGCAAGGCATCTATGTCCCCAAGTCAGCACAGGGTTTGTCTTCCCAAAACAAATACCTAACCAAAAGGAAAGGTCCTATAGATAAGTGATTATATACCCCTTCGTTCATGATATCTGTTGTGAATGTAGGTCATGGAACATGATCAACCCCAAATCATTCATGATTATGTTTCTCGATATAGACTAACTATGACTAACAAAACAAGTTGCACAATTGATCCACTATCAATTCAACTTGAGCACGGCCATGCATTTTGATTTGTCATCATCTTAGTCAACGAGGGGCCCAAGGATATCTCTCAAAAGAGGAACGAATACTTTTGACTACACCACCTTATCATATTAAAGAAGTTCTTGCTTGAAAACTTCTCTTATAACAGCCAGTTACGAACTGCGTTAGAAAGCAATCTAAACTAGTCCATGCTAATAATCAAGCAACGGGTGCATCTGCAGTAAAAGGATAAATAATATTATCATCCTGATTTACTCGTGATAATATCCATGAAGTAAACTCTGGTACGGGACCTCCAATTACTTAATTACTATTAAGTACAGGCTAGTGTTGCGTAAACAAGTATTCAATCCAAGATGAAACTTTACCAACCAGTCGCCTCGATCTTAATTCACTTCTTCCTTCCAATGAAGAGCGACCGATCGTGGAGTATTTAGAATAAACAAGTTTATTCATGGAAGTATTAAACATGCAAAGATAGAACACAATAATGTTTCATAAAGTAATCGCACTATGCATATATTAAATCCCCATTTAATAGTCATTACAATAAGAAATACATTTTCGCTTTAATGTTCTCAATAACAAATACAACTAAAATAATTAAACCAAGTCACTAGCAAATCTAATACCAATAGACTTAGCATGAAAATCACGCTTAAATTGTAACAAAGGTTTGGTGAGTGGATCTTCCAAGTTACCCTCAGTCGGTACTCTACTAACCACAATGTCACCATTCTCGATGATAACACGAATAAAATGATATTTCCGAGCAATGTGTCTCGTACGTCGATGCGCACTTGGTTCCTTAGCTAGAGCTACTGCACCCTCATTGTCACAGAAGATCTCAATAGGGTTAGCGATGGTAGGAACAACTCCAAGGTCTTGAATAATTTTCTTCATCCAGACAGCTTCCTTTGCAGCCTCGCTTGCAGCAATATACTCTGACTCTGTGGTTGAATCGGCCACGGTATCTTTCTTGGAACTTCTCCAACTTATTTCTCCATCATTTAACAAGAATACAAATCCCGATTGAGACCGGCAATCATCCTTGTCCGTTTGGAAGCTAGCATGAGAATATCAAGTAACTCTTAGCTCCTCCAATCCACCGAACACTAAAAACATTTCCTTAGTTCTCCGAAGATATTTAAGGATGTTTTTAACCGCAACCCAATGACTTTTACCAGAGTTAGCCTGATATCGGCTCGTCATGCTCAAGGCATACGACACATCAGGCCGAGTACATAGCGTAGCATACATGATCGATCTCACTGCCGAAGCATACGGGACTCGACTCATTTCCTCTAGTTCCTTTTGAGAACTAGGACATTGAGACTTGCTCAATGCCATACCATGCAACATAGGCAAATTCCCTTTCTTGGAATCTTGCATCTTGAACCTTTTCTAGACTTTATCTATGTACGTACTCTGGCTCAAACCACTGAAACTTTTAGATCTATCTCTATAGATCTTTATCCCCAAGATATATGCTGCTTCTCCCATGTCTTTCATAGAGAAGCAACTCCCAAGATAGGTTTTCACTTCCTGCAAGGTAGTCACGTCACTTCCTATGAGTAGTATGTCATCTACATACAAGACTAGAAAAACTACAGCACTCCCACTAGCCCTGACATATACACAAGGTTCATCCTTGCTTTTAGAAAAGCCAAACTCTTTGACCTTTTCATCAAAGCAAATGTTCCAACTCCGAGATGCGTGCTTAAGTCCATAAATGGACCTCTTAAGCTTGCAGACTTTATTAGGATATTTGGAGTTTACGTAACCATCAGGTTGTGCCATCTAAACCTCCTCTGCCAACTTCTCGTTAAGGAAGGCAGTGTTGACATCCATATACCATATTTCGTAATCGTAAAATGCAGCGATAGCCATTAGTATCCTAATAGACTTCAACATAGCCACCGGAGAAAAGGTTTCATCATAGTCTACACCATGAATTTGATTGAAACCCTTTGCTACCAGTCGGGCTTTGAAGGTGTCTACTTTTCCATCCATGTTAGTATTCTTCCTGAAGACCCATTTGCTCCCTACTGGCTTGTAGCCGGGTACGGGATCAACCAAGTCCTAGACTTGATTATCCGCCATGGATTACACCTCACTGTCTATTGCCTCCTTCCACCTAGCAGACTCAGGGCCCGTTACAGCTTCCCGGTAGTTGGTCGGTTCACTATGATCCACCAATAGTTCGTCGCCCTCGGATATGAGAAACCCATATCTTTCCGGCTCATTACGAACTCTACCAGATCAACGGAGCTCTAATGGTTGTGTATCAGGCACCTCATCCACCAATGGTTGAGGTTCCACTTCTTCCGGTACGCCGACCTCAGAAGCGGTACTAGTGCCAACATTAGGTTGATCATTGATGTCATCTAGAATTTCTTCTAGATCGACTTGCCTCCCACTGGCTTCTGTAGATATCAGCTCCCTTTCAAGGAAGACTGCCCTTCGAGCAACAAACACCTTGTTCTCCGAAGGTTTGTGAAACAAATATCCCATAGAACCAGCTGGGTAGCCAATGAAAATACACTTCTCGGCTCTGGGTTCAAGTTTGTCTTGAGCTTCACGTCTCACGTAAGCATCACAACCCCAGACCTTGTGATAGGCTAGCGAAGGAACCCTTCCATGCCACATGTCGAACGGTGTACTTGCAACCTTCTTTGTTGGTACAAGGTTTAAGGTCCTAGTAGCAGTTTCCAAAGCATAACCTCAAAAACTTGTGGGTAGCTTTGTATGACTCGTCATGGGCCGAACCATATCCAATAAAGTTCGGTTCCTCCTCTCGGCGACCCCATTTAATTATGGCGTCCTGGGTGGAGTAAGTTGTGAAATAATTCCACAACCCATAAGATGATCAAGAAACTCGGTACTAAGATACTCACCACCCCTATCGGATCTGAGAATCTTAATCCGCTTGCCCAATTGATTCTGCACTTCGTTTTGGTATGTCTTAAACACCTCAAAGGTTTCAGATTTATGCTTAATCAAATAAACATAACCACACCTACTGATATCATGAGTAAAAGTAACGAAGTACCTACAGTTGTTTCTTGTAGCAGACCTAAACGGACCACACACATCCGTGTGATCAATGTCCAACAAGTCTTTGCCCCTTTCACTAACGCCGGTGAAGGGCGCTTTAGTCATTTTGCCTAATAAACAAGAATCGCATACTTCACTTGACCCGTGGTCAAGCGATTCCAACATCCCATCCACTTGGATTTTGGCGATACGTTACTTGCTTATATGGCCAAGACGACTATGCCACAAAGACAACTTGTCCAATACACCTTTGGACTTAGAATCAAAGTTCATGATTGATTTATTACCTTCAAAACACACACTTGTTTCATAAATCCCACGACATGGATAAGCTTTAAAGTAATGAACATCATTTCTGAAACAAGAAATAATTCCATTATTAAAATTAAACTCATAACCATCGTCAAACAAAGCGTGAAAGGAAATAATGTTTCGTGCCACGCAGGGCGAAAAAAGCAAATATTTAATAAGGTAATAGCAAGTCCTGAAGGAAAGGCGAGATGAACACTCCCTATCCGCTCCACAGGAACAACATCCTTGTTTCCCATGATCAGGTCAAGCTCTCCAGCACCCAGCGCCCTACTTCATTTTAGCACCTGCACATTATTACAAATATGAGTGCCACAACCGGTATCAAGTACCCAGCCGTTAGAAGTAGCGGTATTGTGGAGTTCAATCATAAACGTACCTGAGTTACCCGCTCCATTCGGTTTTACCTACTTGAGCTCCTCAAGGTACTTTGGGCAAGAACGACGCCAATGCCCCTTTTCCTTGCAGTGGAAGCACTCGGCTTCCGCAGGGTCCTCGGCTGGTGGAACCATCACGACTTTCCTCTTGCCCTTCGTGGCTGGACTCGGGTTAGGTTTTGCAACCTTCCCGTTACCCTTTCCCCTGGAAGGCGGAGCGCCTTTCCTTTTGTTTCCGCCTCCCTGGATAGCTAGGACGGGTTTGGACGAGGAGGGCTTCTTGGACATGTCGGACTCGACGGTCTTTAACATTCCGAGAAGATCCATTAGGGACTTGTCCATGCCATGGACATGATAGTTCCACACGAATTGTGAAAAGGAACTAGGAAGAGAACGGAGGATCACATCCACCGCCAACTCCCTCCCCAACGGGAATCCCAACCTCTCCAATCGATCAACCAATGCTTTCATCTTAAGCACGTGAACGCTCACATTTCCGCCCTCCTGCATATGGCAATCGAAAAGGGACTTTAGGCACTCGAAGCGCTCTAGCTTAGACTGTTGTTCGAACATTTCCTTCAGCTGGTTAAGCATGTCATATGCTCCTAAATGTTGCATTTGCTTTTGAAGCTCAGGAATCATTGACGAGAGCATAATGCAATTCACTTCGTTCGTTTCCTTAACGCGCTTATCATACGCGTCTCGGACTGCCGTAGTCGCATTAGCAACAGGTGCTTCCGGCAAAAGCTCCACGATGGCCCACATATTTTGATCATACCTAAGGGCTATCCTTAGTTGCAAGAACAAATCCATGAAGTTTTGGCCATCGAGTTTGGCCTTTTCGAGGAATAATTTCAGGGAAATAGAGTTTGATGAAGATGTAGAAGCGTTGTTGGATGCCATCTACAAAAATAGAGTACCAATTTTAGTTATCAAATGCTTGTAGAAATAATTACCAAATTTTTATAAAACTTAATTATTTGAACAAGGCTAAGAACCATATTTCACTTAATTTTAGGGTTACCGCGGATCACGAAATAAGTTATTTAGGCCGGTAGACAAATTACCGATTGCAACCATTGCAACTCTTAGATCCTTGTGGGATCCTTTCGACATCAAATGTCTAAGGCATGTTTGATCCCTTCATACACCAATCCTTTTATTATTTCTTAAATGATTCAGCTAGAGATCGACATCATTTAAGCTTTATAAAAGAATTTGTAGGTCGCCCGTCAACACACACGTTGGTGCCCTAGCCCAATCATTGGTTCATGCTTAAACTCGACTACCAATATTGCGGGTTGCCACACTCACCTTCCACACAACTCCACAAGGCATGACTCGTGCTAATGCTCGACAATCATCCATGTTTTGTTAGATTTGGGTGATGTTGTCTTACGGGTGGCGCGTGACTTACTTTTCGAAAAACGGGTTTTTGTTTTTCCGGTTAAAATAATATTTTAACAATTTTGATGAATTAGCAATTTAAGTGACAAAAACTCCTTTTTAATCACTGTTTAATATAAACACCTTTTTATATTAATGTTTGCCAATTCTTATGCGCGTAGAAATATAAACTCATTTATAAATCGTTTTGTTTTATATATTTTCCAAAAGTTCTCTAGCATGAAAATCCTAAAGAATCCAAATATAAAACAACCACGCATAAATATAAATAAAGACCCGGTAACACGCGCAAATCCTAAGTGTTTTCCCCGTGAGCCAAAACGGGGAAAACAAAGTCAATCTAGGGACAACACCAACGAATGCTCCGTCACGATTTCCACCCCTGCGAATCTCCCAGATTTGGATCGTCAAGATGCCAACACCGTGTCTCCCGGTTGGTTTGAAGCAATACTTACGTATTTGAAATAATCTAAGTACGAGTACATAATAATAAGAAAACGACATGCAAGTCGCGATCCTAATAATCTATTACGAGTACAAAGATTTAAATAAACGACATGAAAGTCGCACCATATATAAATATTACAACAATACGGCACGCAGGCCAAAATCAAAACCAACCATAAATAACACAAAGGGCTATGGGCAAAACAAGTTACCGGGCTACCACAACAAACACAACCAAACGAAAGCAATGGTATGCCACAAAACCATGTCCAACAAATATATATTTTTTGATCAAGATTGCAAAACAACACTCAGGCACAACAAGCAATCCTTGTACATATGCATTAACAATTTTAATACACCTTTAAAATTGCATATTCATATATACACCTAAAAATATATGTTTTTGTGAACTTCATGCCAAGTCACACAAGACATATAAAATTAGGAACCAAAATATAGTGGGGATCAATAGAATCAAAACTTGTCTAAAACCCGGATTTTAATACACTTAAACATATTGTTTCAAAAACCAATTCTGACCAAAAAACCAGAAGGCACGGGCGTACCCCAGAAGGTACGGGCGTGCCTACCCTTTTTGTTAGTGTACAGTTTAAACAATTTAAAACAGTTTACGAATTCTGCCGGCACGGCCCGTACCCCCACTGGTACGCCCGTGCCCCGGTCGCCAGCACGGCCCGTACCCCTAGAGGTACGACCGTGCCCGGTCACCGGAAAACCATTTTTGACAGAAAACTCAGAAAATTCGGTTTAACTCCAAAAGTGCAAAGCCATGTTAGAGATGGCTCTGATACCACTATTGGGTTTTCGTCGTCTAAAATAGAAACGGAAGCAAAACGAGTAGAAAATGAGTTTCAAAATTTGACCACGAATACGCCCACCAAATGGACCAAAACTCTAAACATGGTTAAGCAACAAAATAAAGATACAAAGAAATAGAGTCATACCCTTGATGCTATCTTCTTTGTACGCGCAGGTTTGGAGTTTGGAAGTCTCGTGCACTAACGTGTACACCTCTATCGAAGTCCACACCAAGTTACTATCGCCTCCCACTTGCTAGAGTGTTAAATAAGCCTATCTAAACACCACCAAGATGACCAACACAAAAGAACCAAAGCCTTGGATGTCTTTTATGTGCTTGAGAGAATAATGCAATTTGTATCAACTTTGTGTATTTCAATCAAGTAACCAAAACCATATGACTTCATGTGGTTTATATAAAACTCAAAATTGAGTTAAAAAACGTGCAACAATAAATCTCATGGCTGTTACAAGATCAATGCACATGAACACCCTTTAAATAGCTTTGAAAGCCTAGAAAAGAGGTTGTTACTGCATAAGGCACGGGTGTGCCAGCCCAAGAGGCCACGCCCAAGTCACGCCTGACTTGGGCTCGTGTCTGTCCATTGCGCACATGGCACGGGCGTACCTCTTAGAGGCACGGGTGTACCTAGCCACGCGCCACGCCCTAGTCACGCCCGACTTGGGCTCGTGCCTGCCCATAGGGCATGGACGTACCTCATAGAGGCACCGGCGTGCCTTAGCCCACCAGAACCAGTTTCTGGTTTTCTTTTTCATCAGATCATCCGTGATGCCGGAATCGATACTTGACCTGTGACCCAATAGGCCCTTGCTTCATCAGCCATGATACAAACTCGTGTCTGTGTCAGCGGTCATAATCCAACAGACTCCCACTTGCACATGACAAACTCACGAAAGGCGTCACCGACATAAAGCGGCCTCTAGCAAGGCATCTATGTCCCCAAGTCAGCACATGGCTTGTCGTCCCAAAACAAATACCTAACCAAAAGGAAAGGTCCTATAGATAAGTGATTATATACCCCTTCGTTCACGATATCCGTTGTGAATGCAGGTCATGGAACATGATCAACCCCAAATCATTCACGATTATGTTTCTCGATATAGACTAACTATGTCTAACAAAACAAGTTGCACAATTGATCCACAATCAATTCAACTTGAGCATGGCCATGCATTTTGATTTGTCATCAGCTTAGTCAACGAGGGGCCTAAGGATATCTCTCAAAAGAGGAACGAATACTTTTGACTACACCTCCTTATCATAATAAACAAGTTCTTGCCTGAAAACTTCCCTTATAACAGCCAGTTACGAACTGCATTAGAAAGCAATTTAAACAGGTCCATGCTAATAATCAAGCAACGTGTGTATCTCCATATAGTTTCACCCTTAAACATAGATTTTAAAGGCTAAATCTCAGTCATTCATTTAAAAGGGTAAAATAGGAATTGACAATTCCAAATTCAAAGTCACACGCCTCCCTCGAGAAACTCACAAACTTTGTTTAATATTTTTTTTACCACTTAAATCTTTAGATGAACATAACTATTTCAATTTTGAGCAAAAAAATCATACTAATCTACACAATTTTTAATCCACTTTCAAACACGACCTCTTCTCATATTTTTATAAATTTTATTTTGAAAATACAAACCATATAAAAATGATACCAAAATGTTATTATTTTAAATCATGTGAATTTTTTTATCATTTTCGGCTGTAAACATGTGTATTTATATCATTTTTGTAACACCGTCAAATTCAGAAACTATATATTTTGTAAGATTTCCATAATCTGTTTTATCAAAATAGTTTATAACCGACACAACCGAAAAATCTCATATTCTAATTAAATAGTTACAACCTATAATATAGGTTGGAACAGAAGATAACCCGGTGTTACTAAATATCAATCGACCATTGCAAATATACAAAAAGTATTTAAAGCATTAAAAAATGTATTCCCCAAAAACCGGTAGCGTAAACCATAGCAAGCACCCGTCCTCACTTGCACAAACTAATTACCTGCACATAGGAAGGGTGCAAGGAGTGGGTTAGCTATAAATAGTTAGTGAGCAACAGTTTATGACTATCATAAGAAAAATATCATATCACATATTAACAAACAAGTCTATCCTAAAATATCGTGATGTACCGGTGTGTAGTTAGCAGGAATCATGTTTTGCAAGGTAGCTTACCCGGCTTAATGTTCCTCACTGGGGAAACAAAATACCTCAATCGCACAGGTGGATAAGCAGATAACGGTCCACCATTGTGTTAACAAGGAACTCACCCTTTCGGGATCAGCATGAACTGAGAGCCCATCATCATCAACTTAAGGGACGGAGACCCCAACCTCATTAAGATCCGAGATCGACGAATCACTGTTCATCATAACTAACAGCACAAGGCCCCAACCAGATGTAGACTAAGCTGGCCCTACACAACTTTAACAAAGTGCTGGCACTAACACATTTGGCCTACTTAAGCCATTACATAACAAAGTTGGCCTACTTAAGCCATAACATAACAAAGTTGACCTACTCAAGCCATAACATAACATATACAACATATAACAAGAGTAAATTCTCCCTAGGATGTCTCGCATCCAAGTTGTAACAACAGGAGTAAAGTCTACACAAGTTGTCTCACATCCAAACTGTATCACCTGCAAACTTGTATAAACTGCTACCATGCTGGGGCTTATCTACACCTTGTGTGTAGCCTATCCCTAGCTGTTGTTACTATTAACCTTTCCTAGGGTATGACCATACCTCGCGCGTAGCCAAGCTCCTAAGACCTTAACTTCGGTATAAAGATCTCAATATAACCCTTTCCACTTTAATGGATACAAAGCTACGCTTGCACGTAACTAGGTATTTGCGTTACTTGGTACACAACTAGCTGTATACCTTGTCACTGTTCTTGTGCATAGTTATGCTCACGACATGGCTATACACCTGTACTTGCATCGCATATACGTATCATATATCATATCATAGATGCCTTACTTTTCACCTTCTACATATATACATATTATAATTCATGGATACTTACGTTGCTTTGGTATACAGCTACACCACCTGTGTGGTTATATACCATAACATTGTTCTTGGTACAAAGTTACACCTCACGTGTAACTCTGTACCCTGCTACTTTCATTAAATACATATAACAATTATATCACATAATACAGATATCATGATGTTCATTTAATGCATACACATATGCTATTCATACAAATGGAATAGTATACTCACCTTAATGCCTAGATATATGCCAAACAGTGCTAATTAGACCGCATCACCGTAAGTATGCCATTACTTATTGCCTACAAGCAATATATAATCAATGCATCAAACTGAAAACTCTGCTGGAAAACTAAAAGCTGAATAGGGCCAGGCATGCCCGTGTCTTTCCAACTTTGGCCCAAACATAGCCTGCTCCAACATAGGCGTACTGGGCCAGGCACGCCCGTACCATAACTAGGCACGCTCGTGCCAGGTCACACCCAGAGCTGAATAACAATTACGTTCATGCCCACCTGCATGGATTTACCCCCAAAGGCACGCTAGTGCCTCAAGAACATCAACAACAGTATCAAGACTGCTCTGCTATTTTCCGGCCAAAATCATCTAAAACTCACCTTTAATCAATAAAACTCTGCAAAGGTGTGTTTTCCTACACCCCAAAAAACTTACTAACATCAATAAACATATCCAACATGATTTGATCCTTGAATCCATCATTTGACCCATTAAAAAGCTTGAAAAATAAATAAACCATACCTCTAGTTCTCTACTAAGAAGATGGTGATGATGATAGCATAACCACACCGATTACTAAACAACCCCTAGACTTATCATCTTTCAAACTAATAGTTGTACTCCTCTATTTTGATAAACATCTCTAATCTTTTATAACACTTAATCATAACAACTTTTGAACTTTGGGGTGTTACAACTCTTCTCCACTTGGAATGATTTCGTCCCAAAAATCTACTATACAAATAATGAGCATCGTATCAAGCAGAATGCTACTGTAGCACACTAGCGGTAGTCTTACATCTCTTCATTTCTAAATACTATCGTAGCGCACTTACGACAGTCTTACATTACATAAGTACCCGCTACCAAAGTAGACGGTCTGCAACATATTGATCATGAAACTCATACATAACACGACACTTACACATCCAATTGTACTCTGAACCCTTCAGGTTATTCACAAGTTCTATCCATTTGTTACATAAACAATTAACCCTTTCTCTCTAAAATAGCCACTAGCTGTTTTATATAATTGATATTCTCATCCACTAACACATCTTACAGAGAAGCAACTACTGATTCATCTACTAAACCCCCACGAAGGTGGACCATTTCTGGTAACTCCAGTCTGTATGTTACCTTCCCCATATTTGCAATAATCTCTAGGCGGTCAATAAAACAAGGTCTAGCTTACCCCTCCTCCCGAATCTGCTAGCTCTCTGCTATGGTGACATCTTCAATAGTTAATAGTCCCTAACTTGGAACTCTAACAGTGATCTCCTCTTGTCTGCATATCTTTTCTGTCTATCCTAGGCTGCTTTAAACTGCTTACGTATCTTCTATATATACTCTGTCATATGTTGTACTATCTTTACACTGCTCAAACTCTTTCTGACCATCTTTACCCCAGCAAACAGGGTTCTTACACGTTCTACTACACAACATCTCGTATGGTAACATACTAACACTCGAAAGGTAACTACTGTAGTAAAAGAACCCTGCTAATGATAGACAGATATCCCAACTACTACTGAACTCAATAACACATGACCTAAGCATATATTTCAGTATCTGTATATTTATCTCACTCTATCTATCCGCCTAAGGGTGGAATACTTTACTAATGTGTAACAGAACCTTCACATCTGGCTACTATCTCTTCCAAATAAACATATGTCAGTATTTCTAAAGGATACCCCTTGTTTACTCGAACATGATTTACATTCTTGTGAGTCTGTCAATTACTTCTCATATAACATCAAACCCCCGAGGAGTTCTGGGTAATCTGACAATCAAATTTACTGTAACTTTCTCACCACTTTTGTATAGTTTATGTCTTTCTACTTAAAACATCTGCTACCACATTGGCTTTAGCTAGACAATTGATGTTCATTCTAGAATTGAGTTGGGGAGTTAATTTCATGTATCTTTAACTGATGATAAACATAAACAATAACCTTTTTTCTGTACAACCCAACCCCCATTAAAAAACATCACTATAGACCACCATACCTTCCATTTAATCTAGCAACGCTGTGTTGGGTTTTCCTGGTCCGAAAAGACAGCGGAAGCAAAATGAGTATAAAATTTTTTTTTAATTTTGACCACACAACACCCACCAAATGGACCAAAACTCTAGACATGACAAAGCAACAAAATAAAGAGATAAAGAAATAGTATCATACCCTTGATGCTATCTTTTTCTTGCAATTGAGTTTGGAGTATGGAAGGTATGTGTACTAACTTGTACACCACTAGTGAAGTCAACACCAAGGTCTTACCGATTCCCACTTGCTAGAGTGTAAGATATGCCAATCTCTACACCACCAAATGTCTTGACACAATGAACCAGAAAGCCTTGTGTTCTTGAAGTAAGTTTAGTGTGCATTATGTATAATCTAGTAAATCATGTTATTGGACCCCAACAACAAATCTCCTTGTGGTTTATATAGAGCTCAACTTTTAACTAAAAAACGTCCACCATTCAGCTAAGATCAGTTACTAGAGTTATGATCATAAACACCATCATAATCAGCTTTGAAAGCAGATTAAAGAGGCTGTTACTGCACAGGGAACGACCGTGCCTCACAAGGCACGGGCGTGCCAGCCCAAAAGGCCATGCCTAAGTCACACCTGACTTGGGCTAGTGCCTGTCTACTCGGCACTAGGCACGGGCGTGCCTCCAAGAGGCACGGTCGTACCTAGCCATAGGCCACGCCCAACTTGGGCTCGTGCCTGCCTGACAGCCGTACCTCATAGGCTTGCCTAGGCTCACCAGAACTAGTTTCTGGTTTTCTCTCTCATTTGATCATGTGCCTCACAAGGCATGGGCATGCCAGCCCAAAAGGCCACGCCCAAGTCACACCTGACTTGGGCTAGTGCCTGTCCACTGGGCACTAGGCACGGTCGTGCCTCCAAGAGGCACGGTCGTACCTAGCCACAGGCCACGCCCAACTTGGGCTCGTGCCTGCCTGACAGCCGTACCTCATAGGCTTGCCTAGGCTCACCAGAACCAGTTTCTAGTTTTCTCTCTCATTTGATCATGTGTGATGTCGGAATCGGTACTTGGCGTTTGACCCAATAGGCTTTTGCTTCATCAGCCATGAAGCCAACTCGTGTGTGTCAGTTGCATAATCCAACAGTCACCCACTTGCAGATGACACATTCACGAAAGGCGTAACTGAAGTAGACCCTTATGACTGATCCATTCTGGATTTGGTTCCTCCAACCCTCTGAACATACAGCATTGCAGCCTGCACCGTTGTATCTACTTGTTTTTATAACAATACTTCCAGTCTCTCTAACACTTACTCAACCACTTGGTTGCTTATACAAGGGATGTTCATATGTAGGGCTTTACCCAACTCTATAGCTATTGTCTCCCTTACTATGCTGTTCTGATGCTCTTGTAATTCCTCTGTAATTGGAATCTCTCTAGTAAGATTACCTGCAGGTCGAATGGTTGCTACAGGAATTGCATCTGACTCATACTTATTTCTAATTTCCCGAGGTCTACTTGCCTCAGGCTACTATGTAAGTAACATACTAACTCTTTTTACATGCTCATTTATGAAAATTAGAAATCTTTATATTATGATACAATAATATCTTTCTCTAAACAACCACATATATACCGGGTCTACATGTGTTAATCATCATGCTATCATACATATAATCCGCGGGGTCTATCATGATTTCACCAAGCATCAGTATGTACCATGTGTTTATAACAATATGGTCCCTATATTATTATGAACACATTATACCTTACTTATGCTTAACTTAACCAATCAGATTCCCGCTTCATAAATCAATACGGAACACTTAGCCACATGCTCATTCATATACAAGATATCTCATGTTCACATTGCTAAAACAGATAGCAATAGAAAACTTCTACTACTCGTATGCTCACCAGGGTTTACTACCCCAAGGATAGCTCCACTTAATCTCAAAACCATGGTTTAAGTTCAGACATCACACTCATGTATGCCCAAATCTCTTAAACATTGGCTTTGATACCAAGTTGTAACACCACTTTTCTAGTTTTAATTTAAAAACATTATCATGCGAGTTAGCACCTAAAAGATATTAGAGTTTCACAAAAATACAGTTTCTAAACATAAATGTGCTAATATTTATAAAAGTAGTGTTAAAAGTTTGCATCTTAAAAACCAGGAGCTATCCAGCTGATCCCTTAAGCTTGACACAGCGCGTCGGCTACTGCAAGGCACATTTTGTAGTTTGCACGGCAGGTGCAATTCGACCCAAAACAACACCAATTCGAATTTAACCAATTTTCAATGTTTCATAACATCATTTAACACATGTTGGAGATTTCAAGCATCCAAAACACTTATCCAATTAATTCATACAAAAATCCAACTTAAATGAACAAGGAAATGTCCATTTTGGCCGAATAATGAAATACACCAACTCTAACACTTCCAATGCATCATTCCTACTTAGTATGATATATTGAAGCTATAGGAACTGACCAAGTCATTAAAAACTAGTTCTTGATAGCCTTCTCCATTTTCTTGTCATTTTTGAGTAATTTATTGAATATGCACAAAATCAACCCTTCTAATCCAATTGTTGATTTCTATCAATCCTTATGAGTTATAGAAACAATTAGAACAATAAAATTTATATCTTGATGGTCAATTTCAGTTTGACCCATTTTGACCATTTTGACCTATTTGAGCTGAATCTCAAAACTCAATCAAGAACTTGAGTTTAATCCATAAAATTGATTCTTAAACACTTAGAAATGAGGTAGAAACTGATTTGGATCAAAAATTTCAACTCTTGGTTACTAATTGGGTTATGACCCATTTGAACCTAAAAACCCAAAACTACGAAAACATGGAGAACTTGAACTTACAAGTAATTGGAGGAGATGAACATGAGGTAGATGGGCAGATATAACTTCAATTTGTGGCAGGATTTAAGCTTGAAAGATTGATACTTGATTTCTTCTTCAAAAGCTAGCAAGAACAAAAGAGAAGTGAAGTTTGTATGTGTGTTGTTTGTATATGTGTCTGTGTGTGTGGGTTATGTTATAACCGACTTAGTTCTAATATTATCTACAACACAGTGTGTTGTTCCACCTTTTCAACTTACAATTAAACTCTCGATTACCCGTTTCAAGTAACGGAGATATTTTTTGAATCACTTTATTAAATCGTTTAATACTTTAAAATTTTTATCTATTATTATTATTATTTTTATAATCTCATTTCTCTGTTATTTTCATAATTTATATCAATAACTAGAATATATATTTTATTAACTTATTTAAATAATCTACGTACCACGTTCGCACACGTTTATGCTCATTTCGAGGATGTTATAGAGACACGGATATTTTGAAGTTGCTCCATAAAACCGGGCTAGTGGGATTTTAACATTGGATCGAGTTTCACTTCAATGTTACCACAGCAGAGAGGATCCATGCCCGCTAAATAATATAATGTTTCCAAACTATCATCACCCAAGATTTCTATAACGTTAGAAATCCCTTGAAAGTTAAAAAATAAAAACAATTTCAAACAATATTCTCCCATTCTAACATTAACATAATTAAAGGCCAAATCAATAAGCTTGTCATAAGACACTTTACGATGAAATACACGTGTACTTCTTCTCCTTGATCCATCACATGTAACAACTTCCTATGGTATGGTATTTGACCGCCCCAATAAAAGTTTACCATGAATGGACGATCTAGATCCATTACTTGTAAAAAAATGTCATTTGTGAAGTGTTTTTGATTGTCAAGGGTTTATGAAAGTGGTATGGGTAGTAGGAAATATGTTATGTTGGTTGACACACACACACACACACACATATATATATATATATATAAATGTTGATGGAGTATTGAAGGTGTTTTCTTGGTAGAAGTTATGTATACTCTCTTTCTCTCTCTCTCTCTCTCTCACACACACAAACATATATATATATATGTATGTATGTATGTGTGTGTGTTTGTGTATAAATTTCGATGGAGTATTCAGATGGTCTACTTATATACATTAATTAAAGTAGGAAGACAATGTATTCTTTACTTTATATCAACTAAAAATGAGACGATTTAACGATTCAATATGTGTACTTTTTCTCCCGTGATTTGACCATTCGGAAGGTCTACTCATATACATAGAATTCAATTCAAATTTCAACCGATTTCGGTTCTTTTCAAAATAAATAAATAAAATCAAACATCAAATTCTTATCCAGATTTCGGTCAAATTATTTTCAACTAATTTGTATTATTTTGTGATCTGAATTCGGTCAACAACCTAATTTTCATCATTTTAGTGACCCGAATTCGGTCAAGACCATACATTTTCAAACTTATTTGAATTTCTTTGAGTTTCATCTTAAATTTATTACCACTCTAAACAATCATTGCGCAATTCAAGCCTGTCGAAGATGAATCTAACCAGGATTTCAATGCAACAGATTTTTTTTGCCTGGTTAACAATCAACCCTTGCATTTCAAGAACAGAGGAATATTAGATGATGATGTTGAATGATATGTTTCTTCTTTACGATGATTTGGTGGATGAACACAATGAAAAATTGTTAGAAGTGTGTATGAAACATCGAGGGTCATCAACGAAAATTCATCACAAGCCTTCAAAACTTCAAGGGTTTGAAACTGAAATTAACACAACAAAATCTGTCTAAGATTAGATTAAAATGCTTAAAAAGAATATGTCTAAAGATTCAAAACTTCTAAAGACAAAGTGCCAAACATATGAAGTTGAGATTAGTAAGAGAGAAGCATATCTTGAAAAGGAGAAGAAGAGGATAAATGATTTAAACACAGACAATGCCAATTTGAAAGCAATTTTGTCTATAATTTATGTGAAACTTCATAGTGCATAGAGGAGTTTTGATAATGCCTGACGATTATGTAAATACTCTCTGATGCAAGAGCTGATTCTCAATAAAAAGCGAAATGATTAGAGCAACAACTTCATGATTCTTCTCAACAGTTTCTTCCCAGCTCAGTTTTAGAAAAGAAGATTTCCAAGCTGTGAAAGACATTGGATAAGGAAAGAGAGAAATTTGAGAAAAAAAAAGACAGATATGATGGCTAAAATTTCTAAGCTTTACAAGACTTCCGGTGAATCTGAATCTAAATTGTTTGATTCATTTTCCTATTTTAGTAACCAATCTGATTCTTCTCTTTTTGTTGCAGATTCTAAACTATCTAATGAAGGGTTTTCCTTTGTAGAAACATACAAGAAGAGTACTATATCTACTGCTATTTTTGGTAGCTCTTCTCAATCAGCGAAACCTACCAACAAAGCAACAAAATTCATTCACAGACAGAAGAAACCATAATTTAGAACTGAACAAAATCACTATTATTCAAACAGTTCTAATTCTTATTTTTTTGTTATCACGGATGATACGATGATGAAAAAGAAACAAACATGGATTTCCAAGAATAATTTATTTGAGAAATCCGCGAAAATCAAATCATCCCGAAATCGAATCATCCTATGATCAATTAAAAGCACACATGAAGAAATGATTATGGACTCAAAAGAAGAGAACTCCTAACCAATTCCAACAACACCAGAGTTTAGAGTTAAGAATGTTATTAATGACGATTTCTCATCTAATTTTGTTCCAAGACAAGGAATTCCGAAACAAAAGATTCAACCTGAAAAGCTTAACGTTTTCATTCAAAATAACAACAAACAAAAATCTTTCTCCAAAATAAAAACAAATTTTGATTTTGTGTTTAAAATAGATGTGAAATATCATATTTAGTCAAGCACTTAATAAGGTTATCAAAGAGAAGATTTGAAAATCGTCAAAGATGAAACATGAGTTTGTTGTCATAAATGGAATTTCTCAATGGCATTTTGGAGCATTAAATAAAAAGGTCTATAAACTTGTTATTGGAAATACAAAAACATGGATGTCAAAATCTACAAATGCTAAAAATTCTTGACCTAAAACCGATTGGGTATGATGCGTGAAAATCAGGTTTTTAATTTAAGCCCAAAATCACCTAAGCTTCACCACACACTACTAGCAAGTATGATTGGATCGTGTAGTAGTATAGCCTAGGCAAGTAGGGTATCCTCTCTATAGGCAACAGTAGGAATATTTTATTAAACTAGATTCCACTATGAACCTAAATAGATTAATAATAAGAGGATTTGCATATATAAACTGATAAAAAACTAAGAAAATAATAAGGCGACTAAATTAATAAATTTATCAAGCAAAAGAACGATGGAATAATAAGGAAACTGACTATGAACAATATCAAAAAAAAATTTCACCTAGAGTTAAATCCACCTAGTCTTGATTAATTATGAAGGTTATGATTCTAACCGGTAACCTAACTCATCTCCCGAATCGCCAAGTTAAATAATTAATTAAACTAAGGTAAAGAAATCCTTTCCTAAACCCGTCTAACCAATTACACATGGTTTACAATCCAATAATAGGCTAATCTCCTGAATCACCCTTTAACCTACTGACTCCCATTGGATAGGTTAACACGAACTTAGTGCCTAAGTTATCAATTAATTACTCCTAAACATTATCCCTAGTGTCAATTTAGTAATCTAACAACTAAATCCCTAATATAGATTACATGCATAATTAATTCCCATTAAAAATACATAACAATCCATAGAATAATTAATTAAAAGTAAAATCAATAAACGAGTAGTTCTTTAACTGAATGTAACTTACAAAAATCAAACACACAATTCACTAACCAAAATAAAACAATCCATGAGTTTCATCTAATCTAGGTAAAACAATAGCC
The DNA here is from genome assembly GCA_038502395.1 of Dittrichia graveolens. Lineage (NCBI taxonomy): Eukaryota > Viridiplantae > Streptophyta > Magnoliopsida > Asterales > Asteraceae > Dittrichia > Dittrichia graveolens. Next base: position 43,898,681 of record JARJIL010000009.1, on the reverse strand, counting down.
CTAACTCAAAGACATGCTAGAAAACAACAAATACAAAATAAAACCAAGTTTATAAATCATTACAGACCGATGAAAAACAAACCGACTTAATCCCATAGAAATTACGGTCTTCCTCTTCAAACACTAATTCATAGATTGCTCCCTTTATGTGATTTAAAACTTCATTGATCTGTTGCCGTCGACTCAAAGAATTTACCCCCCGTAGTTTTTTGTAGTTGTTTTGTTGCATGTTACTACCATCGCTTTGATATTGATTTAGAGTTAATTACTGATTTCGTCCCCATGGTTTACACTTTTCTACTGATTCAGTCTTTATGTTACAAAATTGCTTGGTTGGTCCTTACTGTAACAAAGATGTTTCATACCTAGTCCTTTAACCATTAAAAGTAACGGTCTTGTTGTAAACATATTAATATGACCATTTTACCCTTTTGTAAAATTACAAACTAAGTGTTAGGAATCAAATTAGTGTTTGGGTTCTAGTCATATTTTGTATGCTTTATTAGGTGATTTTGTACTTAGATGGTCACATATATGAATATGTATATATAGTGACCTTAGGCTTTCATCATTGTAACTCTTGCATTGTCAAATATATAAAACACACAATTTAAGGTGTTTTGACCTTTTGCTCTCAACTTGAATCTACATTCTATTCATTTTTTTGCTTCTACAATTGGTATTAGAGTCTGGTCTTTGATAAGAGATGGCTCATGATTGAAGAATTAGTGAGATAACATCAACAAGAGAAGCAATTCGTCGGATTTTTGGTGTTCATAGCTGATTTTTGAAATTTTATTGATTCTGATCAATTCGAAAGCTATAATGGAAGGTTTGTAGCTCTTTAGATTCGTGATTATAATTAGAATCGATCTGTATTGGTCCGCAATCGTGCATGTAAACAATCTGTATTGAATTGTAAATTTTATGTTTTGTGAGTTCTAAACAATTTTGATCGAAAATGTATTCAATTGTTTGATTTTGACTGTAAAGTTGTTTCCTGATTGTAATTCGCTAGTATACGAATCTATAGGATAGAGAAATTCTTGAATTTGATCAAAATTCGAAGAAATTTGAATTTTTGAAGTTGGCGGATTATATTGTGAAGGAACAATAGGATTTGTTGCTCAAGAACAATCGGATTTCTCAAAAACCGAAGGATTTTATCGGAATCCGACAAAATTCAAAGGTTCGGATTTGAGGGTTATCAGATTTAGTTTTCGATTTGGATAAGTTTGAGTTTTGAATCGACATTTAAGTTCCGGATTTGAGACTTACGGATTTGGTGATTGAGCTACGGAATATTAGTTGCGGATTTGGTTATTACCGGATTTGGTGATTATCGGATTTGAGTTACCAGATTTACTTACGAATTTGAGTTATGGATTATCTTATTAACTTGGTTTTACGGATTTCGAGTTCTCGGATTTCAAATTCTTGGATTTTTAGGTTCTCGGATTTTGTGGTCTTCAGATTTGCAAGTCATCGGATTTAGTTCACGGATTTTGAACATCGGATTTGGACTCTTGGTTCAATCAAATTTGCTGTTTATCGGATTTTTGGTGTTCATATTCAATTTTCGAGATTTCTAATTCTGATCAATTTGAAAGGTATAATGGAAGGTTTGCAGCCCTTTAGATTCGCAATTACAATTAGAATCGATCTGTATTGGTCCGCGATCGTGCATGTAAACAATATGTATTGAATTGTAAATTTTGTGTTTTGTGAGTTCTAAACAATTTTGATAGAAAATGTATTCAATCGTTTGAATTTTGGTGTAAAGTTGTTTCCTAAGTGTAATTCGCTAGTATACGAATCTAGAGGAAAGAGAAATTCTTGAATTTGATCGAAATTCGAAGAAATTTGAATTTTTTGAAGTTGGCGGATTGTACTATGAAGGAACAATCGGATTTGGTGCTCAAGAACAATCAGATTTCTCAAATCCGAAGGTTTTTATGGAATCCGAAAAAATTTAGAGTGTCGGATTTAAGGGTTATCGGATTTAGTTGCGGATTTGGATAAGTTTGAGTTTTAATTTGAGTTCCAGATTTGAGACTTATGGATTTGATGTTGAGCTACGGAATCTTAGTTGCGGATTTGGTGATTATCGGATTTGAGTTACGGATTAACTTACGGATTTGGTGTTGACGGATTGACTTGGTTTTAAGGATTTTTGAGTTCTCGGATTTAGTGATCTTCGGATTTGCAATTCATCGGATTTTGACTCACGGATTTGGAGTATTATCGGAATTTGAGATTTTGAACATCGGATTTGGACTCGGATTTCAGTCTCGGATTTGTTTCAATCGGATTTGCTGTTTATTGGATTTCAACACTTGAAAATACTTCAATTTTATATCTTATCAAAGAAAAGATCCTAAAGCAAAAAATGGGTACTTACAATGAAACACTATCATTCGATTCTGATCCGAAATCACCTGTACTTTACAGGGGTGAGTATCATGTTTGGAAAGGTAGATTCATGGATTTCATTGAGAATAACGATCAATATGGTGAAGAAATGAAAAAGAGTAGTCTTGAAGGAAATGGAGTTTTCAGGATAGACCAAGATGCTAACCCACATCATAATCCACCACTAGATGAAATCCACAGGGAGAAGCTTCCAAGTGAGTACATAGCTGAAGAGAAACACAGAGCTACAGATGATCGGAAAGCAAAGTAGCACTTAAAACATGGTCTATCATCTGAGTTCTATCTGAAGGTTAATGGCTTGAATACAGCTAAAAAAATCTTGGATGAAATTAAAAGCCAAATGGAGGGCACTGAATCTGGAGTGTGGATAAAAGAAACTACACTGGTTAACTCTTTTGATCACTTTAAAGCAAGAGATGGGGAAGCTCTAATTGAGACTTACAATCATTACTATAAATTGCTTAATGATCTCAGAAACCATAAGCTGGATGATTACTCAAACTTAACAAAGAACACAAGGTTTCTAAATTCTCTAGGGCCTAAATGGAAATCACAAGTTGCAATCTACAGGCAACTGAACCAGAAAAATCTAAATAAAGTCACCACCATATGGTATTTGAAGAGTTGAACCAATATCAAGGTGATGTTAGTGTGGGTGCACAAAAAGAGAATATAGATTCACTTGCTTTAGTGGTCAATGACAAAAGGGTGAAGAGCTCCACAAAGTCTGTCAAGATGAAGCAAATTTAAGAGACAGAATCTTTAGATTCAGAGGAAGAGTGTTTGGTGGATAACGAGAAAATTATGCAAGCTATGGCTTATCTGACTAATATGATGCAAACAAGTTTTTGAAGAACAAAACAAAAAACTGGAAGAGGTTTGTTGGTCCCAAAGAGGGTAAACAAGCAACCGATACAGTGTAGAAGGAGGGGATGAATACACTTTAAACAACCAATTAAATTTAATCAAATGTATATTGAGTAATCAAATGAACTGGTTACAATTTTTACTTTCTAATCAAATCAACAGGATGATTTGATATTACACTGATTATAAACTCAACTTCTCTCTAAACACTCTTGAATCACAAACTAATTGATGATCGAACTTCTTGTTAAAACTAATTATCAAGAATTCTAGAAAACTCTCTTTTAACTTTGAACTCACAAAGTTATCGCAACACACGCGTATCAAGTATGAACACAGGCTTCGCAACTTATGTTGTTCTTGTTCTGTGTATCACGAATACATAGTGTAAACCCATAAAAGGTTTATACTTATACTTGATGTATCTACGAATAAATCGCAGTTTGAAGATAGAACTTATCTTTTCTTTAAAACCGTAACAAACTCCTTAATTAGAACATATCTAACTAATTCCATTTGAGATTTCTATCCAACTAATAGATACTTTAAATCAGGTTTAGATACTCTAATTTAAATGTCGTAGATATTGAGAGTTTATAGTAGAATTCAAAACTTACTTAAATTCTTTAAACTGACTTCTGGCGCTGAGCTGACTTACTCAGCTTGACATTGTCAAGCTAAGTTCTTGAATCCTTGTTTCATGAATCTTCAAGTCTTCACTCTTGAAGCCTATCTCAGCTTAGAAGTTACTAAGTTATCTTGTACTTACATAGAAAACTCTATATCTGTTTGTACGCTGACTACTCAGCCTAAGCTGACTAGTCAGTCTACAGCAGACTTACGTAATTCCTCATGTTTAACCTATCATCTATACATATCTATGGTTTGTCTCATCAAATCTAACTTTTCTGAACATAGGACTAACAATCTCCCCCTATTTGATGATGACAAAATATTGAATCAAAGTAAGTATAGGTTAAAGAATTATGTTGAACAACTCTGCAACTGACCAAAGTTAGTTCTTGAAATAAGTATTGAACTAATCTATACCTTTTCATCATTTCTTGAACTTACAAGACTTTAGGTTACAAATCTACTCTAAGACTTGTATTCTAAGTATTTGAACATACAATTACTTAGACACTGAACTTATCAGAATTTATTTAAGTTCTGAACTTACAAAACTTTTAATACTGAACTTATCAGTTTATACTTGAACATATCAATCTTCAATTTTCATTAATGAACATATCATTTACATTTTAGCTTGATCATTTTGATCAGCTTATGCACACTTAGTGCTTACAAAAATTTATAGAACTAATCTATTTAATCAACAGGATTTCCAAATTCTAACCACATATTATAACACTTAAGCTCCCAGATGGCAGCTTCTTTGATAGCACTGATAAGAGTTTCTTCACCATCTTGATATTCTTTCATCTCATCCCTTCTGGACCTAATAGCCCTGTTAAGCTGATATCTGAATGGTGAGTTCTGAACTGAGTCATCACATAGAATCCTCAGATACAGAATTTGCTCCAAGCTAGCCAAGTGCATACTGGCTTCCTCCAAGAAACATTTATTTCCTTCGACATCCAAGTACATGAAGCCTGCTAGGGGTTGATCAATATATGTATTCTCCTCGAATTCAACACCCTTGGGAACTTGTAGGCTGAGAGTTCTGTCTTTTCTTTGCCTTGCTGGTCTTTCTCTTGCAGCTTTGTTTCTGTTGAAAAAGACATCGAACTCAGCTGTGGGAACTTCTCCAAGCTGATCAATTTTAATAAATATTCTCTTCATCTCATCAATGACCCCTTGTTTGATCTGACTTTTATTCATCTTTCGCACAATTGAGGCCACTATTTTTAACTCGGGGAATCCCAACTTGTATAATCTCTTCAGATCCAATCCTACTTCAGCTTTGTTTTCTAATACAAAGTTGAGTAGCACCAAATCACCTTTTCTGCTCAAAGTTAGAGTTTTAATCTTATGACCAAAATATTTTCTCTTGTAGCAGTATCTAAGATCATCGTCAGTGTATGTAATTGGCTCAGCTCTAGGTCCAAAATAGTCAGCCTCAACTTCAGCTAGTGTAGCATGAGCTTTGCCTGTTCTCTTTGTAGTTCAGCTTGCCTCTGCTGTTCTTTCAATTCTTCTAATGACATACCCAGTTCTTTGGCCATTTCTTGTAACATTTGCTCAGCTAATATATCACTGGCCTTCTGTTATGCACCAACTTTATCACTAGAGTCAGAGTCAGCTTCAGCAACTTGGGACTGACCTTGTTGCTCATGATCTGAAATGATGACTTTCCTTCTCTTGGCTTGAGACTTAGTACTTGTTCTTTTCTTTCTCTTTACCGTCTCAAACACCTTGCTTTTCCCTTTATCCATTTGTGAAGTTGGAACAGACTCAGCTTCAACAAACTTTGGTAGCCCAGCTTGAAGGGGTTCAGCTTGAGGGATCACAGCAAGTGGAATGTCTGGTTGAATTGAATACTGTTGAGAGGGTTGATCTACGGTACTCAGGAACTGATCATGAGTTTCTTCTTCTATTTGCACTTCCTCAGTATTCTCCCCCTCAACTGTATCATCATCTTTCTTTGATTCTTCCTCCCCCTTTTTGTCATCATCAATAGGGGAGGGTCTTAGTTTGAGCACAAAGTTCTCCAAGTTGGCTACAAAGTTTGATAGATCGGTCAGCTTGCGCATCAACTTGGCATTATCAGTCTTTCTCTTCTTGTGCAAAAGCTCAAATTGAGCGTGTAGATACCTCATGATGGAGTTAACATCAGCGTGTTCAGCAACTATGGTCTCCACCGGTCTCTTTGTAAACTCAAAGTCCTCCTGTCCAGTGGAGGAATGTAGTTCCACTGTAGGAGTGGCTGTTGAGTGTTCCTCAATAGGTGAGAATGTGGGCCCCATATCCATAGGGTGGTGCTGACCTAAGGAATCAAGGGGGTCAGACTTGGGACCCTGTAAACCTTCCTGGTGTATGAAAGATTCATTGACAGGTCGTGCAATAGGCTGTGAGAAGAGAAATGAAGTAGAAGGACCAATGTCATGTGATTGGGTGATAGGTTGGGCTAGTCTGAGTGGTGAGGAGGGGGTTAGTTGATCCTGGGGAGAGATCAATTGTTCAATGTAACCTTCATGGGTTTGTGAAGGCACAGTAGCGGGTTCTCCCATGGCTAGGATAGGTATGGGCTGAGTAGACACCATACCCGGCTTAGGCTGACTGGTTGAACTGAGCTTCGAGGTTGGCACCTTAAGAGAAGGTGTCTCCCCCTCTGCTCCTGCCGGTAGAGGTGTCAATGTGACATCAGCTCCAAGGTCCTTTTGAGGTGAAGGACCACCTTTGGCAGTTTTTCTGGTATAGGTGTGAGATATAACCTTGGTAGAAGTGGCTGACCAAGGTGGGCTTTAGAGTGTAAGATAGATGGGGAAGTTTGTGCTGGAGGAGAGGGGTTAGACCGAGTTGGGCTTGACTCAGTCTCATCTCCTTGTTTAGGTGATGGAGAAATATGAGAGAAAGAAGGAGAGGAGGGAAGAGAAGTTATACCTGCACCAATTAGCGGGGACTCTGAGCTAGGGAACATACTCAGTTGCTCAGAGCTGGATGTGGAGGACTCAGCTTCAGAAGCATTGATGCTTTCTGTTTTCTCCTCATCACGAGTAACTTCCTCAGCTTCACTTAACTCTAGGGTCGGAAGCTGTGCATATACCCTCATCTAAGCACTCATTGTAGGGTGCTCAGGGAAAATATCGTGGGCAAACATCCTTGAGCTGAGAACAGGGGTAGGGGTTGACTCATATTGGGCAGTGTATCTTCTACCCATTCTGTCCTCGATCGCCATCGATAAAAATCTTATAAAGGGCACAATGGTATCTCTTATTGTCTTGGTCACCAGGGACTTGAGTACCTCAAAGATTAACTCAGCGTAGTCCAATCTTCGATCATAAAATATGTTGTATAGAAGTTGCATCTCAAAGTCATTTACATTATCAAATCCATCCACTTTGTATCCAAGTAAACGAATCACTGTGGACACCATGAATCCCCATGCTGTTTGGAAAACAGATTCCCTTATCACTCCAACGACTTGAGGATGACCCATTAAGGGTAAGACGCTCCGTGATGTTTCCCTCGAAACCGTTGCCTCATACTGATTGTGGACAGGGAGATGAAGAAATCGTCGGAGACAATTAGTATCTATGTCGATCGCCACTTGTCCACTTAGAACTGTACCTCTTATTACTTGTTGATTTGCATCTAGTCTGCACGTGTACCACAGCTCGGTGAGGAGTTGTGGGATGAGCACAGTAGGACCAGCAAGAAAAGCACGTGCCAGGGGACCCTGTCGAATGTAGGAGACCCACTCCTCGTATCCCCTACCGATCTTTGATTTGGGAATGTCGATACAGGCTATGACATTGTTTTGTTTGTAGACGGGAAGCGCATTATTCTTGAAATTTCCACCACGGATCATCTGATCAGTTAAATTTAGAGTGTAACCCTCCATTGAAAGCGAACTTATCGTATTGGATTGCACTTAGCAGTAGTAAGGTTTAGCACTGAGCAATGGGCACTGCACACAGCAAGATGAGGGTTTAGAAGTAGAGAGGAAAGAATGATTTGGAAGAATTAATTGGAAGCGTAAACTAATTACGGTGAATAGTATCTCTATTTATACCTTTTCAATGTGAGAGAAAAGTTACCGTTAGCATATGGTAATAAATATAGCCGTTATAGTGAAAACCGATTATTGATTCGGTTATAACGGCTCCTTTGATATAGGTTACCTTAACATACACTGTTACATTGATCCGAATTTTATCAAGATTAATGAAATTACTTTTAAGAACAAATCTTTTAAAAAATTATAAACGACTTACGTCTATTTTAAAATAGGTCATACCGTTAATATTTTGGACTTACCATAAGGTCAGACTGACCATTTGTCAAGACTAACCTAGGCATGTGGAACTGACCACACTTCAAGACTGATTGCTCAGCTCAGATTCAGCACTCAGCTCAGAATGAGCACTCAGCTCAGAATGACACTTAGTCAAGGTTAGCACTTAGCATATATTAAACAGAGATAGAGAATTAATGGAACATACCAAATTAAGGGTTGAGCATGCCAATCTTGCCAAGTAGAGTCGTGAATCTTGTGCCTTCAATTGGTTTAGTGAAGATATCTGCAAGCTGATCTTCAGTCTCGATGAAGACTAACTCTATCTTTCCCTTTTCAACTATGTCTCTGATGAAGTGATGTCTTATCTCAATGTGCTTTGTTCTTGAGTGGAAAAATGGATTGTGTGTAATGGCAATTGTGTGTAAGGGCCTATTGGGTCACACGCCAAGGATTGATCCCGACAGCTTAATGTGGAAGGAGAATGTGAAAGAATCAAAAGTGTTTTGATTCGGGGCTTCACGACCGTGAAGGATGCTGCACGGGTCGTGAAGCAGGCTACCCTAACGATTGTTCGATGGCCGCCATGCGTCGTGATGCTTTTGGGCTTCACGGCCCGTGACGAGGTCGTTAGGGGTCGTGAAGGAGATGCCCTCATGAGTCTTGACCGGGCGGTACGGCTCGTGGAGTTCTAAGTCCCCTCGTGGTGCACTTAGGCTTCACGACCCGTGAGAGCCCGTGAGGGGTCGTGAAGAGGGTAGCTGTTATGACACTTGTGTTTTATTGGACCATTTGATGGTCCAATCAAAATCCATGCTTTATGGCCGGGTTTTTGAGGTTAGATGCTGGTCATTGATGCATTGATACTAAGAGAACACATGAAGAACTCTCTCTTGCCACTAGCTCTCTCTTGGCTCCAAAGGAAAAGATACACATACACTAAGTGAGGTATTATTAAGTGTGGTAAGTGTTTCATGGTGCAAGAGGAGATCTACATGGGTTGTTCCAGATGATGGAGTCATGGTGGACGTTCATCTATGGGTTGCTAGTACAATGGGTTTAAACATACTTGGTATGGACTTGCAATGGAGAAGAAGCCTTTTTTTTCTTCATCTTCATCCCAATACACATGTAGAGCTCGAATTCCAGCCATGGTAAGGAGGTACTTTCTACTCCTTCTTCTTGTTCTTTAGTTTCAATTTGCTTTGTAATGTGTTCCACCATTGGAACTAGTTGTGGGCTTTGTGTGTGCTTTCATTTTATGTCTTTCATGCTACTTTCTTGTTTGCTTCTGCTGCGTTTGTGCCCACCACGAGTTCCAACAGTGGTATCAGAGCCATCCCTACAAAGAAATTGCAGTTTGATGGCTTGAAAACCGAAAATGGACATTCTGTCCAGAAGAGCTTCACGGGCCGTGGAGGTTTTGGCTTCACGGGTCGTGAAGCCTACACGAGTGGCTTCATGGGGTGTTGCTCGTGAAAGGTTTTGACTGTGTCAGAGTCGTGGAACTCATGGGCTTCACGGGCCGTGAGGGCCCGTGAGGGCTTCTGGGCCGTGAAGGTCTCGTGAACAGTGTTTTTATCCTTGTTTATAAAAGAAATAGATTTTCGGTTTTAGCACCTTTCGATTCTGTTTTTCCAGAATCTGTCCTTTTGTTTGGACATTTGAAAAGCCCCGTTTATGTGTCTTGATTCATATATTTATATGTATTGGGTGGTTTTGGCATAAAATGCACACATGCATATACTTATATTGTGTATATATGAATATGTGTTCTCAAAGTGTTTGGGATACTAATGCATATGTACAAGGATTGTTCCTTTTTGTGCCTTGAGTGCTTTGCTTGTTTGAACAATCTTAATCGAGATACATTTTGCATGGTTTTGTTGTGGCACACCATGTTTTGTTTGTGGTTGTTGTTGTGTCCGGTAACGCCTTGCCCGTTAGACCTATGTGTTGGTTGTTTGGTTATTCTTTTATGTATTCATTCATTTGGTGACTTTTAGTCACAATGGTTTGTAATAATACTTAATTCGGTTTGTAAATTTGTAAATTTATTATGGCTTGCATGCCATTGCTTTCCTTTGTACTTGTTGTAAGTAGCTTAGAATAGCAATCGCGGCTTGCATGCCGTTTCTTTTCAAATTGTTTGTAATTGTGAAAAGAAGACTGAGGAAAACCATCGAGAGTCGTGGTAGGGACGTCTCGGCTATATTGGATCTGGTGGATCATTTGGAGATGACGGATTCAGTGGGAGCACTTCCGGCGAGGCCATTTGGTTGTGTCCTTAGTTTGACCTTGCTCTCTCCGTTTGGCTCACGGGGAGGGCGCATAGGGTTTAGGGGCGTGTTACCGGATATTTGCTTTGTGCGTGGTTGTGATTTATTTTGTTATTTTCTTGCATGGTTGTTTAGGATCTCCGCATGCTAGAAAACTTTTCAAAATAATAAAATCACAAGAGTTGTTAAATTGTTTAACAAACCCCGCGCGCTCACGATTAACAAATAAATATAAATTGGTTTATATTAAAGTGAAAAATGCGTTTTGTCACTTGTTTGTTAATCAACTTGAAAAGAGGTTTTTTAAACTGGAAAGACAAAAGTCCCGTTTTTCTCAAATGTAAATCACACGCCACCCGTAAGATGACACCACCAGAATCTAGTGATGCATGGGATGATTGTCGAGCTAAGCACGAGTTGGTCCATGTGGATCTGTGTGGAAGGTGAGAGTGGCGACTTGAAATTATTGGTTGTCGAGCTAAGCACGAGCCAATGATTGTCAAGGGTGACACCATGTATCTTGACAGACGATTTACAATTCCAACTTAATACGCCTTGGTAATTGTCGTGCCTATACCGAGTTTCCAAAGCGGCTTAGCGAGGAATTGGTGTGAGAGGGGATCAAACATGCCAAACCGACGCTATGAGTGTTGATGAATCTCGCAAGTGTCTAAGAGTTGTAATCTCGGATTGCAATTGGTAAAGTGTTTACCGGCCTAAATAACTTCATGAAGTGATCCGCGGCAAACCCGTCATGTAGTGAAGTGCAATAAGGTTCTTAGCCCTTGTTAAGATAATTGGTTTTCTTAAAACTAAATGGGTAATTATCGTAACGAGGATTGTATCAAAACTAACTAAAACGTGTATTCTTATATCTTTAATTGGCAAACGTTAACGACACCGCTTCAACTTAAAACTCCGTTCGTTCCTAAAGAAGGTGAGACTCACTAATGTGGACTTCGTGGACTAGGATTGGTTGTTGAGGATTGTCTTCCACCATGAGTCAAAGTTGCACATTATTGAGAAATCCCTTCTAGAGCCAAAATGCTACCAACGCTACCTAGACCTCTACATGCATGTAAAAGTGCATCGTGGTCTTGATCGGTTGAAGGATGCATGAAGGCAGGAAAATTAGTGTCCATATCCTTGAGTTAGAGAGGTAAGTGGACCTAAAGGAGAGGCATGGATTCGCCATAGGGAGGGAGTTTGTGGTGAATGAAAATTCTCCAAAGTCCCTGCCCACGTGATGTAAATAGTTCATTGTGAACTATCACATCCACAATATGGAGAAGTCCTTGATAAAGCATTATGGCTTGTTGTGGACTGCTAAGTCCTGCATGGCCAAAGTATGACTTGCCTCACCAACTCCTCCTAACATTATAAAGGAACAAGAAACCGAGAAGAAGAAATTGACCTCAAGTGGAAAGTTTGGTTTTACCAAACCTACCATATATGTGAAGTCAGAGGGCAATGAGATTGTACCTCAAGATATGACTCCACAAGGGGTAATTTGCTACTTCTGCGGAAAGATTGGAAAATTGGCGCCACCACGCCTACCCTATGGGCCTGAAAGAGCTAAAATCACTTATGAGTAAGAGAAATTAGCTCCTTGACTTCAGGAACATTCATGATCAAACTCCATTGCTCTTCTACTTCTAAAGGCTAGGTTTTGAACGCTAGCAATAATGCTCACGTTTGTCACAAATTTGTTTGTTACAAAGTGAAGGTGTTAAAAGAGAAGTAGGCGGATGAGGCATGGAGAGTTGGAATTCGAAAAGGGAAACATAGTTGTTGTCCCTATTGAGAGGATTGGAAGTTTGTATCTTGCCTTTCCTTCCAACTATTCTATTACTTTATTGGATGTATGTTTATGCCATGTATGGCTAGAAACATTATATCTAAACGCCTTTTATGACGATGGATATTACTTTGACTTTTGAAATTAGTGGTGGTTTATTTCAAAGTTTATCCATGTCGTGGCATTTAAAGTAAGCTTTTGTTTAAGGAGTAAAGAACGATCATAAATGTACTGATAAGTTATCCTTATGAAGAAGTCGATTTAGCTATATAAACAAGACTTGCTTCACCAAGATCCGTGAGGTTTAGGAACTTGGAACCCTTTGACCATGGGTCAAATGTTGAATTCATATCTTGTTTATTAGGTTAAATGACTTAAACATCCTTCACTTGAGTATGTGAGAGGATTGAAAGCTTATTGGATTTCGTTCACACTTTTAGTGTGTTGACCGTTCAAACAAACATTAAGGACTAACTTTAGATACCTTGTTACCTTCACCGGTGATGGTAGAAGGGATGGTATGTCTATTTTTAAATATGTTCTTGTTGATCTATAGTAAGAAGCAACATAGAATAAGTTGTTATTCAAATGCTTGCTTAGGATAACTGCCGATCTTTATCGGGGTTCGTGATCCTACTAAATATGGTGTTAATAAGTATGCTTCTCAAAGCATCGCTGACTCTATTGGGATCTTATGAGACAATGAGAGTACGATGGCTTATGAAAGATAACCTTTATCTCAAGAATCTTTGAGCTTATTGAGTTCTGATGAATCAATGAAGGTGCGATAGCTTGACAAAAGACCGTTATCTCACCAACACACACTTTTGAGTGATTGGTTGAGGTAGAGATATGGTCATCTTACGAATACACATGGATAGCATGGTGGCGGATCCGTTTTGCTAAAGCCGTAGTTGCAAGATAGTGATGTTTAACATACTAATGCTTGGAAAGACTTGGCTTGAGTTTGTTTTAGTTGAAATTTGGATATGCTGATTATGGGAACGTTAAGCAACATTGTGATTCTGCTAGTATCGATTATCAAATGGGGATTTGTTAATACGCGTGTAGTGGGTACTCTCAGTTGCCTTTATTGTGTTCCATCTTAGCATGTTTACCACTTCCCTTAATGTTTTTTGCATTCTAAATGTCCACAGTCAGTCACTCTTTATAGGAAGGAAGTTTGAACGAAGACTGAGGGAAAAGCGTTGGTCGTGTATTCAATGGGGATTGGATACGAGAGACGCAATACTTTACCTATACTTGAAAAGAGTTTCAAGTGATTGGACGACCCACACCTGAGTTTACTTCATGGTACATGTCAAGAGTAACTCAGGATGATAATATCATTTCGTCCTTAGACCGGAGATACATGTGTTTCCACGACATTGGTCTGCCTTATTCTGATTGATTTCAAACACAGTCCGTAACTGGTTGTTATAAAGGAAGCTTTTGGGGAAGGTATTACCGATGTAATGGGGCAATTTAATCGAAGGAATTTGTTCCTCTGCTTAGAGAGATATCCCTAGGCCCTCGATGATTGGGCGCTGACACAAAAATGCACGGCCGTGCTCATGCTTGCAATGATAGTTTATCAGTTGCAAACTTGCATATTTTGGTCACCACCAATCTTGAACAAGAAACATAATCATGAACGATCGGAGAATGACTTTGTACCATGTCTCGTGTTCACCCGGATGTCGCGAACAATAGGTTGATTGATCACTTATCTGTCGGACCTTTTCAAACCCGTTTGGATTGTGATTAGGTACTTGTCAGGGATGACATACCTCGCACTGATTTGGGGACAGGGATGTCTTGCTAGAGGCCGCTCCCCGTCTGTGATGCATATGGGTACGGTGTGTCATGTGCAAGTGGGAGTTTTTTGGAATCTGCCCACTGACACACGTATGCCGGTATCACTACTAATGAAGCGCGGGCCTATTGGGTCACACGCCAAGGATTGATCCCGATAGCTTAATGTGGAAGGAGAATGTCAAAGAATCAAAAGTGTTTTGATTCGGGGCTTCACGACCGTGAAGGATGCTCCACGGGTCGTGAAGCAGGCTACCCTAACGATTGTTCGACGGTCGCCACGCGTCGTGATGCATTTGGGCTTCACGGCCCGTTACGAGGTCGTGACAGGTCGTGAAGGAGATGCCCTCACGAGTCTCGACTGGGCGGCACGGCTCGTGGACTTCTAAGTCCCCTCGTGGCGTACTTAGGCTTCACGGCCCGTGAGAGCCCGTGAGGGGTCGTGAAGAGGATAACTTTTATGACACTTGTGTTTTATTAGACCATTTGATGGTCCAATCAAAATCCATGCTTTATGGCCGGGTTTTTGAGGTTAGATGCTGGTCATTGATGCATTGATACTAAGAGAACACATGAAGAACTCTCTCTTGCCACTAGCTCTCTCTTGGCTCCAAAGGAAAAGATACACATACACTATGTGAGGTATTCTTGAGTGTGGTAAGTGTTTCATGGTGCAAGAGGAGATCTACATGGGCTGTTCCAGAAGATGGAGTCATGGTGGACGTTCATTTATGGGTTGCTAGTACAATGGGATTAAGCATACTTGGTGTGGACTTGCAATGGAGAAGAAGCCTTTTGTTTCTTCATCTTCATCCCAATCCACATGTAGAGCTCGAATTCCAGCCATGGTAAGGAGGTACTTTCTACTCCTTCTTCTTGTTCTTTAGTTGCAATTTGCTTTGTAGTCTGTTCCACCATTGGAACTAGTTGTGGGCTTTGTGTGTGCTTTCATTTTATGTCTTGCATGCTACTTTCTTGTTTGCTTCCGCTGCGTTTGGCCCACCACGAGTTCCAACAAATAGCACTTTGATTATCACAGAATATGGGAGTCTTCGAATATTGCAAATCAAAATCCCTTAGCTGATGTTGCATCCATAGTCTTTGAGCACAAAAGCTCCCTGCTGCAACATACTCAGCTTCAGCTGTGGAGATTGCCACTGAGTTTTCTTTCTTACTAGTCCAGCTGACTAACTTACCACCCAACAGTTGACATCCTCCTATAGTACTCTTTCTGTCTAGACTACAACCTGCAAAGTCTAAATCCGAGTACCCTATCAACTCAAATCCTGGTCCTTTGGGATACCACAAACCTAAATTAGGTGTTCCCTTCAGGTATTTGAGAATTCGTTTAACAGCTAGCAAGTGTGATTCCTTTGGATCAGCCTGATACCGTGCACAAACACATGTAGCAAACATTATATCAGGTCTACTTGCTGTCAAGTAGAGTAATGAACCGATCATTCCTCTATAAGTAGTCTGACATACAGATTTCCCATCAATGTCCTTATGCAACTTGACATTGTGTAACATTGGAGACTTTGCAGGATGGCTTGAGTCTAATCCATATTTCTTAATCAGATCAAAAACATACTTGCTCTGATTAATGAATATACCATCTTCTTTCTAGTTAATTTGAAGTCCCAAAAAATAAGTCATCTCACCCATCATGCTCAATCTGTATTGATTAGACATTATCTTTGAAAACCAATCACATAGACCTTGGTTTGTTGAACCAAAGATAATGTCATCCACATAGATTTGAACCAGAATGACATGTCCTCTGCTTTTTCTTATAAATAAAGTTTTATCAATGCTTCCTCTAATAAAATCATTTGAAAGTAGATAGGTGGACAGTGTATCATACCATGCTCTTGGAGCTTGTTTGAGTCCATACAGAGCCTTGTCTAACTTATAGACATAATCAGGATGTTTAGGATCAACAAACCCAGGAGGTTGTTTCACATAGACTTCCTCCTGTAATGCTCCATTTAGAAAAGCACTTTTAACATCCATTTGATATACTTTAAAATTTTTGAATGCTGCATAGGCTAGAAACAATCTTATGGCTTCAATGCTTGCAACAGGGGCAATGGTCTCATCATAGTCGATACCTTCTTCTTGTCTATACCCCTGAGCTACTAGCCTTGCCTTATTTCTGATCACTACTCCATCCTTGTCCATTTTGTTTCTATAGACCCACTTAGTGCCTATAATTGTCTTTCCTTTAGGGGCTGGGACAAGGGTCCAGACCTTATTTCTTTGAAATTCTGTCAGCTCCTCTTGCATAGCCTCAATCCAATCTTCATCTTTTAGAGCTTCCTCAGTCTTCTTTGGTTCCATTTGAGATAGAAAACTAGAGTAGGCAACATAGTTTGCATTTGCCTTAGATCTAGTTAACACACCATCTTCAATGTTACCGATAATGTCATCAAGTGGATGATCTTTTAATACTTTGAAAGTTGTATTATAAGACTGTGGTTCTGGGTCTGAATCTGAGCAGTGTCTCTCAGGCTGAACAGGACATACTTCTTTAGTCTGAGTAGGGATTGAGAGATCACTTAGATATTCAATCTGACTTGTACCTGATGATTCACCTAGATTCTCAGGCTGATGATCAGTTTCAACAGAATTATTGATGTGATCATCTTCAATATTTGTGGCTTCGTTAGTTGATATTACCTTTTCAGATTTGCCACCATCCTCATCATCAGAGTCATCCATAACATACATGGGATTTGATGTGAGATCTTCTTTGCTTCTTTCAAGCTCACTCAGACTAACTAGGTCAGCTTGAGCTTTGTCAGATCGATCAATACTTGTCTCATCAAACGTGACATGTACTGACTCTTCAATGACCTTTCTTTTAAAATTATACACTCTGTAAGCTTTGGAGATTGAAGAATATCCAACAAATATGCCTTGATCAGCTTTGGTTTGCTTACTCAGCTTAGCCGCTTCTGCTAGATCCTCATCAAAGGAACTATCTTCTAACTCATAGTCAACTTGTTCCTCTTCATCCTCAATGGCCATCAAACACCTATTTGGCTCATCATCATCTGAGGTAGATGATTCAGTATCCAAGTCTCAGCGAGAAGACCTTTGGTGTTTTAATCTGGCTTGGCTTTGAGTCTTTGATATTTTTTTTATATTTATCAGCTCTGTAGGTATTCTTGTCAGCCACTGAAGCTGATTCTCCCTTCTTAACTCTACACTCAGCAGCTATGTGTCCTATCTTCTGACAGTTGTAGCACTTAGCTTTTTTAGAATCAAAAGTAGACTTACCACCTTTGCTTCTGTCAGATTGACCCCGTCCTCTTCTGAATTTTCTAAAATTCCTTGCTAACATTGCCATTTGTTAAGTAAGAGCACCCATCTCTTCATCATCTGAATCTGAGTTAGGACTTACTTCTTCAGATTCAGATTCAGAGTCAGTCTCAGCTTGAGACTTTTTAGATCCTTTCTTCTTCTTTTCTGCAACTAATGTAGATACAGCATTATTGATAGATTCTTTTAGTTGCTGCTGGGCCACTTTCTTCTCTTCCATGATCTGTTGATGATTTAGAAGGAAACCATAGATATCTCTAAGATAATATTTTCCTAAGGTTCCTCCAGCATGAAGTGCAGTGGTGATCTCATTGAATTGTTCTGGTAACACATCCAAGAACTTGAGTACCAACTCACTTTCATCTTTCTTGACACCTACCAAGAGCAAATCATTAATCAAGCATTGAAATCTGGTAAACAGATCAGCCAGAGTTTCATTCCTTTTGGCAAAGAAAGTCTCATAAGAACGACTAAGATTTGTCATCTTATGTTGCTTGACCAAGTCAGTGCCTCCATACGTAACACTGAGATTATCCCACATCTCTTTTGTAGTTTGGCACCCAGCCACAGTATGTAGAAGAGGGTTTGTCAAAGCATTTGCTATAATGCTCTGTGCCTTGTCATCAAGGTTAAATAGTTTACGATCCTCTTCAGTCCAAGATGATTCAGGCTTGGGAGTTTCTCCTGAGGGAACAGATTTGTGAGGGGCAGTAATATGGATCTTGGGTATTATTGGGCCATCTAGAATCACGATACTCATCATGTGATCCACGGACTTCAGATATAGCATAGCCCTAAACTTCCACATAGGATAGCAAGTGCCATAAAAAATAGGACACCCTTTCGCCGCCATTGTTGGGATATGACTTGATTGCTTGTTAGTTGACATCTTAACTTCTTGTCAGCGGATCTTGATCTTCAACATATGAAGAAACTTGCTATGATACCAGTTGTTGGTCCCAAAGAGGGTAAACAAGCAACCGATACAGTGTAGAAGGGGGGATGAATACACTTTAAACAACCAATTATATTTAATCAAATGTATATTGAGTAATCAAATGTATATTGAGTAATCAAATGAACTGGTTACAATTTTTACTTTCTAATCAAATCAACAGGATGATTTGATATTACACTGATTATAAACTCAACTTCTCTCTAAACACTCTTGAATCACCAACTAATTGATGATCGAACTTCTTGTTAAAACTAATTAACAAGAATTCTGGAAAACTCTCTTTTAACTTTGAACTCACAAAGTTATCGCAACACACGCGTATCAAGTATGAACACAGGCTTCGCAACTTATGATGTTCTTGTTCTGTGTATCACGCATACATAGTGTAAACCCATAAAAGGTTTATACTTATACTTGATGTATCTACGAATAAATCGCAGTTTAAAGATAGAACTTATCTTTTCTTTAAAACCGTAACAAACTCCTTAATTAGAACATATCTAACTAATTCCGTTTGAGATTTCTATCCAACTAATAGATAGTTTAAATTAGGTTCAGATACTCTATTTTAAATGTCGTAGATATTGAGAGTTTATAGCAGAATTCAAAACTTACTTCAATTCTTTAAACTGACTTCTAGCGCTGAGCTGACTTACTCAGCTTGACATTATCAAGCTGAGTTCTTGAATCCTTGGTTCTTGAATCTTCAAGTCTTCACTATTGAAACGTATCTCAGCTTAGAAGTTACTGAGTTATCTAGTACTTACATAAAAACTCTATATCTGTTTGTACGCTGACTACTCAGCCTAAGCTGACTAGTCAGTCTACAACAGACTTACATAATTCCTAATGTTTTACCTATCATCTATACATGTCTATGGTTTGTCTCATCAAATCTAAATTTTCTGAACATAGGACTAACAAGGTTCACTTCTGTGTCAATACGTAGGGATGACCAAGTTCAGAAAAAGGATGGTCAAAGGCTAGAAAGAAAGTATGAAAGAAAGGTTGAAAATGCCTATGTGAGAAAGTGCTACAACTATGGTGGCACTAGGCATTTCATCAAAGATTGTAAGAATCCCAAATTCAAGGACTCAGAATACTATATGGCAAAGCTTAACCTGATTAAACAAAGAAATAGTGGACACGCTCTGCTTGCTGAGGAGGATCAGTTTCTGTCAGATACGGATAACAGTGATGAAGACAACAATGTACATGCACAATTCGTACTGATGGCTAATGTTGAGGAATTTGAATTCGAAGAAATTGATGGTGAGAGTGATGATGAGGTTGTGGAGAATGATTCTAGATTCATGGCTAAATTTGATGAATCGGGTGTTGAGAGTGAATATGAGGAAGAAGAAGAAGAAGAAGAGGCTGAGGTTGCTACTGATGGCACAAGCCCAAGTGTTGTTGATCAACAGGAAGCTGGAGAGAAGGTAATGATTGATCATTCTGATTTTCCTGATAATTACATACTAACTCTCATGCAACACGTGGAGCACTTAACAACACAGAATCAATCACTCACAAACAAGAATCAAAAGCTGCAAGAAAAGAATTTAAATCTGAAAATAGATCAAGCAGCAAAGAGTGAAGTGGAACTTATAAATCAATCATAAAAAATAGTACAACTTCAACAAGTCATTAAAGAAAAGACAAAGAAACTGAATTAACTAAACTTCAAAAAGAAACTGAGTTAAAGGTTCATGACTTGAATGCTGCTAAGCTAACTGTTGAAATTAATTTCAACTTAATCATGAAAGAGAAAAAGAACCTTGATGTGAAAGTACAAACTTTAGAAGAAAGAGTGAAGAAACAAGTTACTACTCATAAGAATATCTTTAAAAACCTTGAACCAAATGTGAAGAATAGGATTAGGGTATGATGAAAGAAATTTCTTCTTTAAAAGAAACTACACTCAATTATATCAACTTGAGAGGATGAATCAAGGATGGACATCAAAGATGATATTTGTGGGAGAAGAGTACATCAAGCAAGAAGAAGAATTAAAAAGAAAAACCAGAAACAAACTTCAAAATACTCTGAATTACGATAAACTTAATGCATCGTATGAGGTTGGTAAGCCAAGTGCCGGATGTTCTTCATCTTATGAAGAGTGTTTTGTTCCTCACCCATTGGAAGAGAAGACAGATTCTAAAAGTCATGAAACAAAGTCAAAACAAACTGCAAAAATTTATATTCCACACATGGAATTACAGAAAAGGCAAGAATTGTTTGAAATAGAATGTATTAATCATAAAAATCTCTTCAAAGTGGAGAATGGTACTTTAAAAGAAACAATCTTTAATCTCAACAAAAAGCATAGCAATTCTGCTGCATCTGATTTAGTTGAGAAGATTAAGATTGAAATAACAGATAATGAAGTAAATAACTCTAACATTGCACAATACTTGATTCCGCAACTTGTTTCAAATGCAATTGAGAAGAGGATGCTTGAAGAGAAGGTGGAACGTCTGCTAAAAGAATTGGACATATATCTTGACAAAGTGTATCCAGAATTTCCAAAGGCGTGTAGAGAGTTTGTCTCGCATAAGTATAATCAATTTTGTGATTCCAACAGTGTACGAGAGAAAGGATCAACTTCTACAACAACACAGATTGCCTAAGTGTCAAAAATTTCAAAGTCATCAATTTCACAAGTTTCCAAGAATGTTAAACCAATTCATGTCTCTAACAAAACTTCTTTTACTGAACTAAAATCAGATCAATCACAAAGAAAAGGAGTTTCAAGCAACAGTGTTAAGAAAACAACCAAGAAAGACGTGAAGAATGGTGGTGCAACAAATGCTTTAATGAAGTGGACTGCAAAGGAGAAAATGAAAGAAAAAGAAACGAAGATTTTGAATGTAGTCAAATCCGTGTCAAAGAACACAGTGAAACCTTTTTGTAATATTCATAAATCTTACTATAATAAAGATTGTGATTCAGTGTTTTCATGGCAAATCAAATCTGAAATGTCAAAAACAAAAATATTTGATGAGAAGATGTATTGTGTTGGAAATGGATGTTATTGTTGGAACTCGTCGTGGGCACAAACACAGTAGAAGCAAAAAGGAAAAGTAGCATGCAAGACAAAAAGAAAGCACACACAAAGCCCACAACTAGTTCCAATGGTGGAACACACTACAAAGCAAATTGCAACTAAAGAACAAGAAGAAGGAGTAGAAAGTACCTCCTTACCATGGCTGGAATTCGAGCTTTACATGTGGATTGGGATGAAGATGAAGAAACAAAAGGCTTCTTCTCCATTGCAAGTCCACACCAAGTATGCTTAATCCCATTGTACTAGCAACCCATAGATGAACGTCCACCATGACTCCATCATCTGGAACAGCCCATGTAGATCTCCTCTTGCGCCATTAAAGCCTCAAATGAACACTCAAGATCATCTTAGTGTATGTATGTGTTACTATTGCACCAAGAGAGAGCTTCAAGTAAAGAGAGAAATGTTGTGATATGTTCTATGCATCTTACAGCCTCAAATGACCAGATTAGGAGTCAAAACTCGGCCATCTTGCATGTTTATTGATTGGACCATCAAATGGTCCAATAAAACACAACTGTCACTGCAGCTACCCTCTTCACGACCCCTCACGGGCTCTCACGGGTCGTGAAGCCTAAGTGCGCCATGAGGGGACTTAGAACTCCACGCGCCGTGCCGCCCGGTCGAGACTCGTGAGGGCATCTCCTTCACGACCCCTTACGACCTCGTCACGGGCCGTGGAGCACAAAGGCATCACGACGCGTGGCAGCCGTCGAACAATCGTTAGGGCAGCCTGCTTCACGACCCGTGGAGCACCCTTCACAGTCGTGGAGCACCCTTCACAGTCGTGAATCACCGAATCAAAACACTTTTGATTCTTTGACATTCTCCATCCACATAAAGCTGTCGGGATCAATCCTTGGCGTGTGACCCAATAGGCTCGCGCTTCATTAGAAGTGATACCGGCATACGTGTGTCAGTGGGCAGATCTCCAACAAACTCCCACTTGCACATGACACACCGTACCCATATGCATCACAGACAGGGAGCGGCCTCTAGCAAGACATCCCTGCCCCAAAATCAACACGAGGTATGTCATCCCTGACAAGTACCTAATCACAATCCAAACGGGTTTGAAAAGGTCCTATAGATAAGTGATCAATCATCCTATTGTTCGTGATATCCGGGTGAACACGAGACATGGTACAAAGTCATTCTCCGATCGTTCACGATTATGTTTCTCGATCAAGATTGGTGGTGACCAAAATGTGCAAGTTGCAACTGATCAACTATCATTGCAAGCATGAGCACGGCCGTGCATTTTCGTGTCAGCGCCCAATCATCGTGGGGCCCAAGGATATCTCTCTAAACAGAGGAACAAATTCCTTCGACTACATTACCCCATTACATTGGCAATACTTTGCCCAAAAGCCTCCTTTATATCAACCAGTTACGGACTGCGTTTGAAAGCAATCAGAACAAGGAAGACCAATGTCGTGGAAACACATGTATCTTCGGTCAAAGGACAAAAGATATTACCATCCTGAGTTACTCTTGACATGTACCATGAAGTAAACTCAGGTGTGGGTCGTCCAATCACTTGAAACTCTTTTCAAGTATAGGTAAAGTATTGCGTCTCTCGTATCCAATCCCCATTGAATACACGACCAACCCTTTCCCTCAGTCTTCGTTCAAACTTCCTTCCGATGAAGAGTGACCGACTGTGGACTTTTAGAATGTAAAACATTCAGGGAAGTGTTAAACATGCTAAGATGGAACACAATAAAGGCAACTGAGAGTACCCGCTACACGCGTATTAACAAATCCCCATTTGATAATCAATACTAGCAGAAGCACAATGTTGCTTAACGTTCCCATAATCAGCATATCAAAATTTCAACTAAAACAAACTCAAGCCAAGTCTTGGCAAGCATTAGTATGTCAATCATCACTATCTTGCAACTACGGCTTTAGCAAACCGGATCCGCCACCATGCTATCCGTGTGTATTCGTAAGATGACCATATCTCTACCTCAACCAATCACTAAAAAGTGTTTTGGTGAGATAACGATCTTTTGTCAAGCTATCGCACCTTCATTGATTCATCAGAACTCAATAAGATCAAGGATGCTTGAGATAAAGGTTATCTTTCATAAGGCATCGTACTCTCATTGTCTCATAAGATCCCAATAGAGTCAGCGATGCTTTGAGAAGCATACTTATTAACACCATATTTAGTAGGATCACGAACCTCGATAAAGATCGGCAGTTATCCTAAGCAAGCATTTGAATAACAACTTATTCTATGTTGCTTCTTACTATAGATCAACAAGAACATATTTCAATATTTCCTTAACTCCTTCCATAGGTTTTGTATATCCTATAATCGTTATGGATACATAATTCTTGATTTAAGCTTTTCAAGCGAAATCAGGACATTATCTCCAACACGATGTATGTACTAGACATATTTAGAATAGGATTACAAAATGCTCCCACTAGCTCTGGCATTCTTCCATGTTTCATCATTGCTATTTGAAAACTCAAACAAATGATTTTCATATCAACGCAAAGATTCTAACATTGAGATGGCAACATAAGTCCCCAAGTGGACTACTTAGGGTTTGTAGATTTCATTAGGATACTTATTGATAGTAAAAGACCCTCGAAAATGTTGTGAGCATTTCCTTAGAAATTCCTATAAAGGAATGTAGTCTTCACTTCTATCCAATATAGCCTAAAAGGCACTTATAAAATAAGTATCCGTGTGGACTTCAACATAACCACCGGGAGAATGTTTCTAGATGATACCTTCCTCATGGTCAATCATCGTGAAACCATTCCTACCAGTTGGTATTTGAAGTAGTGTACAAACTTATCCATGTTTGGTCTATTTCCTCAAATAACCAATCACACCTCGCGGGTTCACACCCAGGTGTAGGATCAATCAAGTCGAAACCTTGGATATCCGTCATGAATAGCATCTCATCTTATCATTTCCTCCTTTCTCCTAGCGGACTCCAAGCCCACTACGCTTTCCGGTAGTTGACGCATTCATCATGAATCATCATTAAGTTGTCTTCCTCAGATATAACGAGTTATATCTTTCTGGTCTTATGACAACTTCTACCAAGAGGTAATGATTTTATGCCAGGTTCTCCAGCATTGCCATGCTGAGTTTCAATCATTTCTGATTGGATTCTAGTGTCAACATCAGGTTCTTCCATTCAAGGTATACTTTACTCTCACTGGCATCCATGGATATTAATTTCTTTAGAGACTCTACCTTTAAGCTACTTACGAGTTCTCACAAGGTTTGTCAAGACAAATATCCCATGGTCTTAGTAGAGTACCTAATGGAGTAAATACCTCTAGATCCTGGGTTCCTCCACCTCACGTCTAAACGTAGGCTAGACAATCCAGACTTCGGAATAGACAAACAAGGATCCTCCTTTTCGTCATATCCTCTAAGGCGTTTACATGACCATCTTTGTTGTTTATAAGATTTAGAACTCATGCCCACCATTTGGAGAATGACTCAAAACAATTTTGGACATAAAAGTGTAACCTATCACTTGTCGGACCATATCAAAATGTCCGGTTCCTCCTTTAGATGACCACATGTAACAATGTGTCTTAAGAGGAATGAATTGTGAGACAATACCATAATTCTTATGACAGTCACATAATATATAAAGCTAAGGTACTCAGCATCTTAACTAGATCCAAGTATCATAGTTGCATTGCCCTCTCTATCATGTACCTCGTTATGGTGAGTTTTGAACACCTCTAAGGTTTCAAAAACTAGTCCATTAAAATAGACTTACCATCCCTTCTACCATCACCGGTAAAGGTAACAAGGTATCTAAAGTTACTCCTTAATGTTTGCTTAAACGGTCAACACACTAAAAGTATGAACGAAATCCAACAAGCTTTCAATCCTCTCACATACTCAAGTGAAGGATGTTTAAGTCATTTAACCTAATAAACAAGATATGCATTCAACATTTGACCCATGGTCAAAGGGTTCCAAGTTCCTAAACCTCACGGATCTTGGTGAAGCAAGTCTTGTTTATATAGCTAAATCGACTTCTACATAAGGATAACTTATTAGTACATTTATGATCGTTCTATTACTCCTTAAGCAAAAGCTTACTTTAAATGCCACGACATGGATAAACTTTGAAATAAATCACCACTAATTTCAAAAGTCAAAGTAATATCCATCGTCAACAAAGGCGTTTAGATATAATGTTTCTAGCCATACATGGCATAAACATACATCCAATAAAGTAATAGAATAGCTGGAAGGAAAGGCAAGATACAAACTTCCAATCCTCTCAATAGGGACAACAACTATGTTTCCCTTTTCGAATCCAACTCTCCATGCCTCATCCGCCTACTTCTCTTTTAACACCTTCACTTTCTGACAAACGTGAGCGTTATTGCTAGCGTTTAAAACCTACCCTATAGAAGTAGAAGAGCAATGGAGTTTGATCATGAATGTTCCTGAAGTCAAGGAGCTAATTTCTCTTACTCATAAGTGATTTTAGCTCTTTCAGGCTCATAGGACAGTCGTGGTGGTGCCAATTTTCCAATCTTTCCGCGGAAGTAGCAAATTACCCCTTGTGGAGTCAAATCTTGAGGCACAATCTCATTGCCCTCTGACTTCACATATATGGTAGGTTTGGTAAAACCAAACTTTCCACTTGAGGTCAATTTCTTCTTCTCAGTTTCTTGTTCCTTTATAATGTTAGCAGGAGTTGGTGAGGCAAGTCATACTTTGGCCATGCAGGACTTAGCAGTCCATAATATGCCATAATGCTTTATCAAGGACTTCTCCATATTGTGCATGTTATAGTTCACAATGAACTATTTACATCACGTGGGCAGGGACTTTGGAGAATTTTCATTCACCACAAGCTCCCTCCCTATGGCGAATCCATGCCTCTCCTTTAGGTCCACGTACCTCTCTAACTCAAGGATAAGGAAACTAATTTTCCCGCCTTCATGCATCCTTCAACCGATCAAGACGACGATGCACTTTTACATGCATATAGAGGTCTAGGTCGCGTTGGTAGCATTTTGGCTCTAGAAGGGATTTCTCTAAAATGTGCAACTATGACTCATGGTGGAAGACAATCCTCAACAACCAATCCTAGTCCACGAAGTCAACATTGGTGAGTCTCACCTTCTTTAGGAACGAACGGAGTTTTAAGTTGAAGCGGTGTCGTTAACGTTTGGCAATTAAAGATATAAGAATACACGTTTTAGTTAGTTTTGATACAATCCTCGTTACGATAATTACCCATTTAGTTTTAAGAAAACCAATTCTCTTAACAAGGGCTAAGAACCTTATTTCACTTCACTACATGACGGGTTTGCCGCGGATCACTTCATGAAGTTATTTAGGCCGGTAAACGCTTTAGCAATTGCAATCCGATATTACAACTTTTAGACACTTGCGGGATCCATCAACACTCATAGCGTCGGTTTGGCATGTTTGATCCCTTCTCACACCAATTCCTCGTTAAGCCACTTTGGCAACTCGGTATAGGCACGACAATTACCAAGGCGTATTAAGTTCGAATTGTAAATCGTCCGTCAAGATACACGGTGACACCCTTGACAATAATTGGCTCGTGCTTAGCTCGACAACCAATAATTTCAAGTCGCTACACTCACCTTCCACACAGATCCACATGTAACAACTCGTGCTTAGCTCAACAATCATCCCATGCATCACTAGATTCGGGTGGTGTCATCTTATAGGTGGCGTGTGATTTACGTTTGAGAAAAATGGGACTTTTGTCATTCCGGTTTTAAAAAACCTCTATTCAAGTTGATTAACAAACAAGTGACAAAACGCATTTTTCACTTTAATATAAACAAATTTATATTTATTTGTTAATCGTGAGCGCGCGGGGTTTGTTAAACAATTTAACAACTCTTGTGATATTATTATTTTGGAAAGTTTTCTAGCATGCGAAGATCCTAACAACCACGCAAGAAAATAACAAAATAACTCACAACCACGCACAAAGCAAATATCCGGTAACACGCCCCTAAACCCTATGCGCCCTCCCCATGAGCCAAACGGAGAGAGCAAGGCCAAACTAAGGACACAACCAAATGGCCTCGCCGGAAGTGCTCCCACTTAATCCGTCATCTCTAAATGATCCACCGGATCCAATATAGCCGAGACGTCTCCTCCACGACTCTCGATGGTTATCTTCGGTCTTCTTTTCACAATTACAAACAATTTGAAAAGAAACGTCGTGCAAAGGAAAGCAATGGAATGCAAGCCATAAAAAATTTACAAAACCGAATTAAATATTATTACAAACCATTGTGACTAAAAGTCACCAAATGAATGAATACATAAATAAACAACCAACACATAGGTCTAACGGGCAAGGCGTTACCGGACACAACAACAACCATAAACAAAACATGGTGTGCCACAACAAAACCATGCAAAATGTATCTCGATTAAGATTGTTCAAACAAGCAAAGCACTCAAGGCACAAAAAGGAACAATCCTTGTACATATGCATTAGTATCCCAAACACTTTGAGAACACATATTCATATATACACGATATAAGTATATGCATGTGTGCATTTTATGCCAAAACCACCCAATACATATAAATATATGAATGAAGACACATAAACGGGGCTTTTCGAATGTCCAAACAACAAGGACAGATTCTGGAAAAACAGAATCACAAGGTGCTAAAACCGAAAATTTATTTCTTTTATAAACAAGGATAAAAACACTGTTCACGAGACCTTCACGGCCCAGAAGCCTTCACTGGCCCTCACGGCCCGTGAAGCCCATGAGCTCCACGACTCTAACACAGTCAAAACCTTTCACGAGCGACACCCCATGAAGCCACTCGTGTAGGCTTCACGACCCGTGAAGCCAAAACCTCCACGGCCCGTGAAGCTCATCTGGACAGAATGTCCATTTTCGGTTTTCAAGCCATCAAAGTGCAATTTCTTTGTAGAGATGACTTTGATACCACTATTGGAACTCGTGGTGGGCACAAACACAGCGGAAGCAAAAAGGAAAAGTAGCATGCAAGACAAAAAGAAAGCACACACAAAGCCCACAACTAGTTCCAATGGTGGAACACACTACAAAGCAAATTGCAACTAAAGAACAAGAAGAAGGAGTAGAAAGTACCTCCTTACCATGGCTGGAATTCGAGCTCTACATGTGGATTGGGATGAAGATGAAGAAACAAAAAGCTTCTTCTCCATTGCAAGTCCACACCAAGTATGCTTAATCCCATTGTACTAGCAACCCATAGATGAACGTCCACCATGACTCCATCATCTAGAACAGCCCATGTAGATCTCCTCTTGCGCCATTAAAGCCTCACATGAACACTCAAGATCATCTTAGTGTATGTATGTGTTACATTGCACCAAGAGAGAGCTTCAAGTAAAGAGAGAAATGTTGTGATATGTTCAATGCATCTTACAGCCTCAAATGACCAGATTAGGAGTCAAAACTCGGCCATCTTGCATGTTTATTGATTGGACCATCAGATGGTCCAATAAAACACAACTGTCACTGCAGCTACCCTCTTCACGACCCCTCACGGGCTCTCACGGGTCGTGAAGCCTAAGTGCGCCACGAGGGGACTTAGAACTCCACGAGCCGTGCCGCCCGGTCGAGACTCATGAGGGCATCTCCTTCACGACCTCGACACGGGCCGTGGAGCACAAAGGCATCACGACGCGTGGCGGCCGTCGAACAATCGTTAGGGCAGCCTGCTTCACGACCCGTGGAGCACCCTTCACGGTCATGAAGCACCGAATCAAAACACTTTTGATTCTTTGACTTTCTCCATCCACATAAAGCTGTCGGGATCAATCCTTGGCGTGTGACCCAATAGGCTCGCGCATCATTAGCAGTGACACCGGCATACGTGTGTCAGTGGGCAGATCTCCAACAGTTATGAAGGTCATTGTGAGGTCAATGGTTGTTATAATCAATACAGGATGAAAAGAGGAATAAAACTGAAGAAAAACTGGAAGAATCCGAATGAAAACAAAATTTTATTTTGGTTTGTAAACAAAAATGGATACATCATTCACCAATGGATTCAGAAACATGAGAAAATTGGGTTTCTGAGAAGATATGCGAACAGAAGAATACCAGTCTGCCTAGGACAATGGAAGGAACATTTGCTGATTATGAATGCAAATCAAAAGGCTGAACACTCACAAGTTCTTCCAAAACAAATTCATCTAAATTCTACTGTTAAAACAAAAAGAAATAACAAACCAATCAAACAACTTCAAAGGAATTCAGCTCCATATTCATCAAAGGCAATAAATTCCACGAACATTCAAAAACAAAGGTTGAATTTAATGGTTTCACCCAAACCAAAAGTGAAAAGCATATATATTGAAAAAGCAAAACAGTTTTCACATGTGAATAAAATGAAGATTCTTGAATCAACTCGGTCACAAAACAAAAGAAAATTTTCTACTGAGAAATGGGTTGTTAAGAAAACTGTTCACAAAGAAAGTTCAATTCATGATGCAAAGTCTAATGTTTCGAATGTTAAAGTTCAGTCTAGTTTCTTTTCCATGTGCCGAAAGATCATATTTGGTACATGGACTCCGGCTGTACGAAGCACATGACCGTCAACAAGGATCTTCTCAAACACTTTGTGGGTAAATACTCTGGAAATGTAAAGTTTGGGAATGATCAAGTTTCTCCGATACTAGGCTATGGAGTGATAGAAACACGCAATTTGAAAATTGAAAAGTGTCTTATGTAGAGGGCTTAGGGCACAATTTATTCAGCATAGGTCAATTTTGTGACAAAGGAATGGAAGTCGTGTTTAAAAAGAGTTCGTGTTCGCTAAGGACGGAAGAAGGAACTGAAATTTTGGGTGGAAACAGAAAGTCAAACTTGTATACAATTGACTTGTCTTAAAAAGGTTCCGTTGCACCAGTATGCCTATTGACTAAAGCTTCATCAGATTTGAATTGGTCATGGCATCTTAAGTTGTCTCATCTAAATTTCAAAAACATAAACAAGCTGATGAATGGAAATTTGGTCAGAGTTCTACCAAAGCGAGAAGTTTGAAAAAGATCATCCGTACAAGGATTGTGAGTCTGGCAAAATGGAGAGAGTACCACCTAAAGTTAGTCAAATTTCTTCAACGACCGCTCCTTTGAAGTTGATACACATGGACCTCTGTGGACCAATGAAGGTGCAGTCCCAGAATGCTAAACGATATATTCTTGTGATGGTGGATGACTATTCCTGTATACATGGGTCCGGTTTGTGAGTCACAAAAGTGAAGTTCCTCAACAAGTAATCTTGTTTCTAAAGAAACGCAAGACTCAAATAAGACAACCGGTGAAGGGTATTAGAACTGATAATGGAACAGAGTTCAAGAACAGGACACTAGATTCCTACTTGGATCCTGAAGGAATCACGTATCAGTTTTTGGCAGCATATACTCTAGAGCAGAATGGAGTAGTAGAAAGGAAAAACAGAACACTGGTTGAAGTTGCGCGAACGATGCTACAATATTCAAAATTGCCACCATCATACTGGGATGAAGCTGTTAGCACAACATGCTACACACAAAATCGTTCCTTAATTCATTGTCGATTCAATAAGACTCCTTACGAATTATGTAATGGAGTAGTGCCTAATATCAAATACTTTCACGTATTTGGTAATAGGTGCTTTGTGCTGAATGAGATGGATAAACTATCAAAGTTTGATCCAAAAGCAGATGAAGGAGTTTTCTTAGGTTACTCAATAGATAAGAAAACTTTTAGAATTCTAAATTGAAGAACTAACATGATTGTTGAAAGCATGAATGTTACGTTTGACGATTTACTAAACCTAAATTCTTTAACGGGTAAACCTAATTCTTCAGAAGAACCAATTTTTAAAAGAAATAACTTTGATGATTCATTCAGTCACACTGATGATATTAGCTTGGACTTCATGTTTGATTTCTTTAAAAGGAACGATAACTTATCTATTGCTGTACATGATAATCAACAACTTCAGGAGTCTATGACACTAACTAAACCACCAAGTGTGTCCACAATTCAACAGATAGTTAATTCTGAAAGTTTGGAGTTTGAAGCTACAAATATTCCTGCTACTGAGGGAGGTCCAAGATATGAGCAGTCAATGGACGATATTAATTCACAAGAACTTAGGGATTTAAATGAATACATTCAGGTTCAATCCCCAGAACCTATTTGGCTGAAGAGTCATCCTGAGACTAAGGTGATAGGCACTTTGAACGCCGGTGTTCAAACGCGATCTGCAACCGGTAACAAATGTCTTCATTCTAGTTTTTTGAGCATGGTCGAACCCACAAGAGTATCAGAAGCTCTAGCAGATCCAGACTGGGTAATTGCTACGCAAGATGAAGTGAATCAGTTTGAGCGATTAAAAGTCTGGAGGTTAGTTCCAAGACCTGAAGGAAAATCAATAGTGGGAACTAAGTGGGTTTTTAAGAATAAGAAGGATTCGAATGGTGTGGTGGTTAGGAAAAAAGCTAGGTTAGTGGCTAAGGAGTATAATCAACAGGAAGGGATTGATTATGATGAAACATTTACCCCTATAGCAAGGATAGAAGCAATAAGACTTTTCCTAGCCTATGCCTCCTACAAGAACTTTACGGTTTATCAAATGGACGTTAAGACTGCATTTCTCAATGGGAAACTAAAAGAGGAAACGTACGTCAGCCAACCAGATGGTTTTATAGATCCTAACAGACCCGATGACGTCTACATTCTCGACAAAGTTTTTACGGATTAAAACAAGCCCCAAGAACTTGGTATGATGAGCTATCAGAACATCTTTTACACGAGGGATACGTCAAAGGGAAGACAGACATCACATTATTCAAGAAGAAAATGGGAAAGGACTATGTGTTGATTCAAATATATGTTGATGAATTGGTTCTACAAATCCTCAATACGGCAATGAATTTTCAAATACAATGAAAAAACGATTTGAAATGAGCAAGACGGGGGAAGTTAATTTTTTCCTCGGATTGCAAATCAATCAATTAAGTCATGGGATTTTTATTAACCAGGCTAAGTATATCAAAGATTTGTTGAAAAGATTTGATATGACAGGCTGTTCTTCTATTACAACACCCATGGCTTCACGAACAAAACTATTTGATGATCCGGATGGAAAGGCAGTAGATTTGAAAACTTACAGAGGTATGATAGGTTCATTGATGTATTTGACGGCTAGTAGGCCTGATATTATGTACTCAACATGTCTTTGTACCAGATTTTAGGCAAATCCCAAAGAATCTCATCGTTTGGCGGTAAAACACATATTTAGATATCTTAAGGGTACCCCAGATCTCGGTTTGTGGTATCCTAGGGATTCAGGTTTTGAACTCATCTCCTATTTTGATTCAGATTATGCCGGATGCATGCTAGATTGAAAGAGTACATCTGGGAGTGCACATTTTCTAGGGATCCAAGAAGCAGAACTGTGTCTCATCATCAACAGCTGAAGCAGAATACATTGCTGCTGCAAACTGCTGTTCACAGTGTCTTTGGATCAGGACCCAACTGTCTGATTTTGGTCTGGAATACAACAAAATCCTGTTGATGTGTGATTTTCAGAGTACCATTGCAATTACATATAATCCGGTACATCATTCTAAAACCAAACATATAAACATCAAATATCATTTCATAAAGGACTATGCAGAAAAAGGATTAATTGAGTTAAAATATGTCCAAACTGATAATCAACTTGCTGATATTTTCACAAAACCGTTAGATGAATCTCGTTTTAATGCTTTGGTGTCAAGATTAGGGATGTTGAATTTGACAAACACAAGTTATGAATCACGGATGGTTCATACTTGTAGGGGGAGAGATATAACAGGTTTTGTATATAATCAATGAAAAATAAAAAAACATTTACAAAACATTAAAATTCAAAAATATTTTTTTCTTCATCTCAAATTGATGTATTTTTGTGCATGATTTGAGGGGAAATTTTTATTTGTTTGTTTCTGAATTTGAATTTTGAAAATTTCAGGATTATAATGTAACATCCTCAAATATGGCCTATTCGCGTGCTCCATTTGGTATGTCAATTTAATTAAATGAATTAAATATAAATATATTTGTAAGAATTAATAGAAATTAGTTATTGGCCGGATAAATGTGAAATTAAAAATAGTAATAAAAATAGAAAAGAATTTTGAAATAATAACTGGTTTCAAACGAGGTTTCCAAAAATATACTCGTTAGTTGAAACGGTTATTCGGGTGTTGTGTTGTATGTTGAAAAGGGGAAAAATACCTCTTAAAGGAAAAATAAGAACCTTGGGTCGGTCCTTACTTATCCAAAACAGACAACACACACACACGTTCACAAACACACACACACAAACCTCTCAACTCTTCTACCTTGTTCTTGAAGGAGGAATCACACCAAGATCATTCAAGAGCTGGAATTAAAGCCTAATCAAGTTACAAATCTGTTCTTGTTCTTCTATTCATCATCATCTTGTCCATAGTAAGCTTTTCTCTACCTTGTTCTTCATTTTTGCAATTTAGGTCAAAAATGGGTAAAACGAGTTTAGCTAATTAAGTTAAGATTTCTTGATTTCAATCTGTTCTAGGATCATTAGGAAGTGGAATGGAACTGATTTTGGGTATTAAAGATGTCAACTTGATTGTAATTCTTGAAATTGACCAAATGGGTCAAATATGGTGAATTCATGGATTAATCATGAATTTGATATTATAGTAGGTTATGTTTATGTTTATGGACTCTTTTTGATGCCCCAAAACTAGTACATGTGCTGGAAATAATTAAGGGCAAGTTAGTATTGGGTTTGAATGGAAGAACAGCAGCTGCAGGACAGAAAATCGCAGCTCTGGTGCTGCGTAGCGGCGCGACACACAAAGGTGTCGCGGCGGACTGTGTATGCAGCAAATCAATGCTTGTTTTTCAATGGTTAACGTTATTTGGGATGGTTTATGGTATTTTTAATAAGTTAAACAATTATTTGGGGTTAAAACCAGAATATTGAGTGTATGTACATGTGGTATGATTTTTAAGTAAACTTGTAATATGCAATAGATAATGGTTGAATCACTTTTGACCATTTTAGAGGTATTTAGTATGGTTTAGACATTTTTACTCAATTAAACACATAAGTAGGAATATAACACTAGTAATAATATATGTGTTTATGTGTGATAATCTAAGTGGACTTATATGTGTACAATAGGTAATTAAACATCCAAGGAAGACCAAATCTATATTCGAGTTATAATTGAACACCAAGGTGAGTATTGACTCTTATGACTTCAATTTAGGAAGTTTTGAATGCAAGAACAGTTATATGATTATGACATGCCACAACTTGTATTATGAAAGCCATATGTATGCTAGTATGATAAAGAATCCATGATATGCCTTGCTAATTGATGTGCAAGACATGTATTTAAGTACATGTGCACACTTGATGAATAATATGTTATATGAATAAAGCATGCATGCACTTGTCCCTGCAAAGGGTGATTGATGAAACTATCTGTATGTCCGGACTTGTATGTAATTAAGGTCGGCTTCGGCTGGGTCCTGGGCCTACGGGCATAATGTTCTGGACTAACGGTACTCGAGTACCGTTCCTTTCAGCAATTGAGGTGAGTGCATTAAATGGCTAAGCCTAATGAGTTTTGGCTCCTTAACGAGCATGGTGATTCACTTAGGTGATGAAACCCGCACGGATGGTGGTGTATGATTCCCCCGGTGGTAGTGGTTTGAGCTGGTTTTGCAACCCGGTAATATAATACACTTGCTGGACATGTCAACACTCCGCTATATGTTAGGATAGCATTGATTGCTTATTCTGCTATATGACTTGTTATATTGCTAAGGACTTGACTAATTGTTATGCATGATTGTTAGTATTCACTAGCTATATTTATATAGCTAATGTTGTTGATGTTTAATCTTTTACAGATAAGGAATAGACGGCTTGGTGAGTTGGGGACACTCATGGCTGTTATAGAAGCCTTTTTGAAGGAACACTTGATTTGGTATAATAGTATTATGGTCGGTTTAGATTATGTAACACCGGTAGGCATGTTTGGCAATTTTTGGTATTGTATATTTGTATATATGCCAAACATGTGTTTTTAAACTGTAATAACTTCTTGGGTTGTTTGTTTGTTATTTAAAATTCCGCTGCATAGTTTTTGAAATTCAGTTAAGTTAACAAACAGGTAAAAGTTTAAATTACAAACGTACCCATGCAGTTTGAAAACTCGAATTTATACTGATTTTTAATATAGCAAAGGAGGTGTTACATATAATTTTGATATTAAAAATGAAATGTTCACTTGAGGGGGAGTGTTTTGCTTTAAAAGAACAAAAATCTTGGTTTTAAGTGTTCAAAATCCGCAAATATTGTCGGATTGAGTCAAAATCCGACATATTGTGTCGGATTCTTTCATAAAACCGCTATTTATGTCGGATTCATATCAAATCCGAGTGGTTTGCCGGTTTTCATTTCAAATCCGTTACTTTTATTATCGGATTTTAATGGGTATGATTTTATACCATGGGTAGCAGATTTCTAACCCATGGGTAGCAGATTTCTAACCCATGGGTATCGGATTTTTCGTTCTCCTATAAAGGGAAAATCCGATTATGTTATCGGTTTCTGAAATCCGATACGTGCAAAAACTCTCTCAAAAAGCAAGATTTTAAAGTTGTTTGTTTACGCGTTTCGTTGCTAGATTTGAGTTTGCATACTCCTTCTGATTCCAAAGGTATAATTTTCATGAGATTTCATAAATGTTTAAGTGGTCTTTTGTTCGTTTTTAAAGCTTAGGAAAAACGCACATTTTTAACTCGAAAAAATCCGATGTTTAAGGGTTTTTAAGTCGATTAGTTCAAAAAGAGTGTTTTATTTAAGTTTAATTGCATAAATCTTTGATTGTTGGTCAGTTTTTGTAATGGATTTGAAGGATTTGAAAGTGTCGGTTTGTCTTAAATATGAAGTTCAAAAATGGATGAACTATCGGATTTACTGAGAATCCGATAGTTTAAGTGTTACATATGTCGGATTTCATGGTTGTCGGATTTTGAGATAAATCTGATAGATTGGATACTTGATGGATAATTGGATTTTGGGATTCAACGGATTTGGAAACATATCGGATTTTGGGATTCAATGGATTTCGAGATTCAACGGATTTCAAAACATATCGTATTTTTAGAGTATAGGATTGTCGGGTTACAAAAGATTTCATTGTGTCGGTTTTTCAAACAAATCCGATAACTATTGTCGGATTTCTAAGTGTCGGATTTCACTCCTCACATATCAATTTTTGGAAAGCTTGAAAAATTTCACAAAGGGTTTTTTGCTTTGAATTGAGTACGAACTGTTTTGATCTTACAGATGGCGTAAATCCCTTCCGAAACACTTTCCCCCGAGCCAATTACCTTCCCAACCAGTTAAACAATGCCTACTTCGTACCTGATATAACCAAAATAGAATACCCAATCATAACAGAGCTAATATCCTCACACCCACTAAACCACATATTCACCTTTAATCCTCTTGAGGGTGAACCACACGTCCCGGAAGTCTATGTTCAACAATTGTGGGACTCATTGTCATTAACCGAAAGTGAACAAAAAACCCTGTGATTGCTGGTCGAATTGACCAAGTTGATTTTGAAATGGGAGTTGGCAGTTTAAGATGAATTCTCCAATTACCTAAACAAAACTCTTACCCTTCAAAACCTGATTTTGATCCAACTCCATCTGATAAACAAATCTTACCTCATGTAATGGATCTTGGCTGGAACGGAGACGAGTTAACTGGAATGTCAAAATTCAAAAGATTTGGTTTGGTACCTCAATGGCAAAAACTTTATGCAATCATTATGCGGTGTTTAACAAGCGTGACAAAAGGAATTGATGGCGCAAATGCATATGCTTTGAAAGTCCTGGTTGGTATGGCGAAGCATTTTCACTATGATTATGCAGAACTGGTGTTTGTTGAAATATCAAAGGTGATAAGGGAAAAGGTGATACTAGGAAAAAGACGTAGTTTCTTGTCGTTTCCACAGTTATTGACAATGATCATTCAGAGGTTGATGGCTAGAGATACTGACATCTCTTGGCGTGATGGTGAACCAGCTCAGCAGATTCAAATGATGATTAAGCTCTATAAAATACCGGCGATGCCTAATGTTGATGCTTTTGTGATGCCGGTTGAACTAGTTGGTTTATTGGATCTTGAAAGTGAAAGCGTCCAGCGGTATGTGAGAGATAATAATAATATTGTTCTTATGAATCGGCAAGAGCCTGCTGATTCTACCCCGAGAACGTCAGGTCCCGAGAGTAGTGCTATTAGGAGTCAGTCTTCTATGGAAGAAGCTGACAGGAATGTGGAGAGTGAAAAAATTATTGAAAGGGGTGGTGAAGCTGGTGAAGGTGGTGAGATTAGTGAGGGAAGTGCCGTGGAAGTCTCTAAAATAGTACAGAAAGTAATTCAATCAGTGCATAGTTCCCAATCAAGCGTAACAGATTCATTTCATAGGGACATTGATAAAATGTTTGAGCAAACTAATGAGGAGGGCCAGGAGAAATTAGATCCTGATGATCAGAAATTCATCCAATATTTCCTGCATATGATGATCAAATGATGGACTTTAATATTGAGTTTGAAAGTATTGATCTAGATGAGCTATATGAAAATATTGGTGTACTTAACGTAGAAGAATATTTTAAGCGGAAAAAGCAAAGTGGGGGAGAGAGAGAAGTGAGAAAAGAAAAAGAGAGGGCTGAGGGTTCCCCAACCACTTTAAGCCGAGACACCACATCTACTGTTGGGTCTATACCTAGCATTGAAAAAGACTCTGGCTTCCCACCAGAGCATGCACAAACCTCTCCCAGCCACTCAATTTTCTCTCAATAGAAAATTGTTTCATTGCATGGAGATTCAACACATAATCTATCGGCTCCTCATTCGGAGGTTGCTGGTATTGAAACAAGTGACATGCCACTCCATGTCACACCTATTCCTTCCGTGCACATCGAAAACTATCAAGAAATGGTTGATTTCCTTTCTAAACACAAGGATACACTAGAGGCACTAAGGAGTCTATTCCGTGATAGACCTACCGGAACTACCATTGGTGAAGCCCTTACAGGCCATATCCAAAGATTGGTAGGAAGTCCCATCATAGTTACCACAACTCCAACTGTGAATTTGGGCGTCCCTTCTGTTGGGCTTCCATGGGGATCAAAGCGAGCAACGGAAGCAACAAAAACACACAAAATGATCCCACGAATTCCCAATGGTGGTGAAAACTTGTAAGAGCAAACATGCAACCAAAACAAGCACAAAGAGAAGAAGGGAATCAAATCATACCCTTGAAGACTTTGATAATAAAGTGAAACAATTCAAACCTGGGATGTATGCTTGAAAAAAATGGCTCCAAGCCCTAATGCAAGTCCACACCAAGAAAGTCTTCAATCTCTTTGTACTAGAAAACCAAAGAAGCACCAACACTTGATGAGTTACTTCTGGAATAGCCCTAGAAAACCAATGTGCACAAACCACCAACAACTTGTTCTTGCTCTCTCTCACAGATGAAGAACTCAAAATGTATGTTTTGCACAAGATTAACCAAGAGTGTAAAATGAACAAAGAAGCCTTCTTTTAAAGGCATTCTCTCTGTTCAAAGAGGCCAGAGTCAGACCTAAATGGCACCGATTCATTGGACCAACAAAATGGTCCAACCAAATACAAGTGTCACTTGG
Organism: Dittrichia graveolens; assembly: GCA_038502395.1. NCBI lineage: Eukaryota > Viridiplantae > Streptophyta > Magnoliopsida > Asterales > Asteraceae > Dittrichia > Dittrichia graveolens. Next base: position 43,859,448 of record JARJIL010000009.1, on the reverse strand, counting down.
AATTCTGCCTTCACGACTTCTTAACGGGCTCTCACGGGCCGTGAAGGATAAATGTGCCACGACCGGTCATTAATCCTTCACGAGTCGTGCCGCGCCGTGCAAGAATCGTGAGGGTTGTGCCTTCACGGCCTCCTTCACGGGCCGTGTAGGGTCGTGAAGCCCTAGGGTTTCATGAACCATGCGGCCCACGACAGGACTCGTGTACACAAGTTGCTTCATGACCCGTGGAGCATCCTTCACGGTCGTGAAGCTTAGGTCAGATTGAATTTGATCATATTGACTCTTTCCTCTCATAGCAGGCTGTCGAGATTGAAACTTGGCGTGTGACCAATAGGCCCGGGCTTTATTGGCAGTGATGCCGGCCCACGTGTGTCAATGGGCAGATTCCAACACCTTCAACTTCTGAATTTGTTTCAGAAGGTATTGGTGCTACAACGGGCAATCTAAGTGATCCCGGAAAGGTTACCCCAACTGAATCAGAATCAGCTAAGGAATTTGTTTCCAAAGCTGATTTTGAAGTTGTCCTTGAACATATACATGTCCGGATTGATGATACTCAACGGCTACAAGTTGAAATGTTATCAGAGTTGAAAAGGCAAAATGATCGCATTGAGGCAAAATTGGATGAGTTGCTTGAGAACAGAGAAAATGAAATTAAAGATAAAGTGACAGATGCTATGACTGTTGATGATTTAAAGAGTCTACTGATGGTGAAATTGATTGGTAAAAGTGATAGTTCTTCTGAGGATCTTGATATATTAACTTTGTTGAGAACAGAAGTGGAGTCTACATGCAAAACAGCTGCCGGGTGATCCAAAAGGCCTAGGCATGACTACGATGACACGGACACCAATCGTCCTGAGGGGGAGAAAAGAGTAAAGTCCTATTTTGATACCCCGGATGCTCAGCGAATCGGTGAAGTTGCGGAAAAAGAGTTTGAATTTGAGAATATTGATACGTTTGGTGTTGAGATTGAGGATGAGGATTTGACTCTAGCTTTGTGGATGAGCAAACAAGGTAGTGACAGAACAATTTCCGCCATCTCCAGGTAAATTCAGAACAACTCCTGCTGACATCATCAAACAATAACAGAAAGAAGCTCAAATCAGTGAAATATCTAAAAGAATCTAAATGGTAAATCCCTTTGACTGCTCAAATAGATCCGGTTCATACCAGATCTCTTCCGAATGTAAGAAAAAGTTATGTGCTGACCAGAGAGGCCCTCAAAAAAGAAAGTCATAAACTAGAGATACCAAGACATACCAGTGGCCTTTCTGGATGAAAAATTTGTCAATATCTACACATATCAAATTGAAGAGATGCTGAATATTGATTTGATGGGTGCTAAGAATGTGGATGAAGCTAGAATAAAATTATTTCTCAGTATGCACACCGCAAAAAAAGAGGAGATTGAGTCAGCCCATCAGATCATCAAGCTGAACTATGTCGCAATTCAAAGAGTTATATTCAATGATATGTTCAACTTTCTTGTCACAAGGTCAGATCTGAAGAGTTATACTATTGGGCACGCAGACCTAAAATTCTTAAACCTTGGTGACGTAAACTTCCTACTTGAGTAGCTTGAAACAAAATTAGAAAAGAATGTGGAGGAATCCGCAGGATATCAAAAGCTCTAGGAGTTTATCAGATTTAGAAGCCAAATAGCTGAGATGACTGGTCTCCTATTGGGATTAGAAGCTGACAAAGAAAAAATCAATGTGCTTAAACGAAAGACAAATCACTCAAAGCTCGACCAACTGGAAATGTTTCAGGTAATATGGAGTTGTGATGACGAATTTGAAGGAGATGAGGGGATAGTCCTGTTTAATAGCAAAAATGATAAATTCTTTATGAGGTTTGATGAGGTGAATGCGTACTTGGACGGTTCATTGAAAATTTGGTCTATCAAAGTTAAGTAGTACAGCATGAACATAAAGGAAAACATCGATCAAGCTCCGAGAGTCAGACTTACAGAGGTAATCAAGCTATTTGATGCCAAACGTGATGAAAGAAAGATGATCAGGCATTGGCAGAGAAAGACAGGGCAAAGAAACATAGACACAAAGAAGGGGGAGATTATTAGAAATCAAATTAGTGTTTGTGTTCTAGTCATATTTTCTATGCTTTATTAGGTGATTTTGTACTTAGATGGTAACATCTATGAATATGTATATAAACTTGAATCTACACACTTTAAGGTGTTTTGACCTTTTGCTCTCAACTTGAATCTACATTCTACTTGTTTTTTGCTTCTACACTATGTCCCTATCATTTTAAATAATTTCATATTCAGTCCTTTAACCTTTTTCTTAAATAATTTAGTATATAAACATGAATAGTTATTATTATGTTTTATGAGATTTTTCAATAATTTACTATATATCTATACTATTATAGAAATCATTTAACATTCTCTCTGTTCTTTAATTTTTACGAGTTTTAAAATTCAATCAAGACAAAATCTTGACCTTTCATTCTATCTGAATTAATCTCATCTATTTAATCTTTAACTATTTCACTCTCTCTCCTAATTTACTTTTAATTTTTTTTCATTTAAAACATATTCTCCACAATAACACACTCTCGCACACAAACATTATTATCCACCCATCTCAACATAATTTTCAAAATCTTATTAACTTTTTTATCCTTTTTTCATAAAAATAATTATTTTTCTTATTTTAATGTGTTTTATAATTAATAAAATATTTGATGCAAAGAAAAGAAAATTTGAAGTAATGGACATGTTGTCGAAAACTTTTTCGTGACTTTTAATAGTGCGAATAACGTATCATTACATTCTATAAGTGAGATGTTGTAAAACATAAACTATTTACCCCCGCAGCATTGCACGGGAATAACGTTAGTGTATATATATATATATATATAGTGATGGGATCATGTGCGAACCAGCAAATGGTTTGCAAATTGGGAGCTGATTGCGAACTTCACATTATGTGCATCCAAGTCAATTTTGTGTGCTCTATATTATTATTATTATTATTATTATTATTATTATTATTATTATTATTATTATTATTATTATTTGTGTATGTAAAGATATGCAGTGTTTTTAGACAAGATGCAGTGATTTTATAGTAGATGTAGTGATTTTATGCTAGATATAGTGGTTTTTAAAACAAGATGTATTGGTTCTTAAATGAGAATCCATCAATTAATTCATGCACGATGAACTAGTTTTAATAGAATTCCATTTTTTAGATATTATGCAATGATTTTATAGACTAGATGTAGTGGTTCCTTGAGTTCTCATTTTAAGGAGTGTTCTCATTGGATCCTCACCCTATATATATGTATGTAATAGTGATTATTATATTATATTTTTACTATAATTGTTTTATTTTAATATCTTTAATATAGATCGTCATACCTTGTTATGGTATATCAACCTTTCATAAACTAGTGGTATAATACACTATTATATATTACGCTTAATTTTTTTTTGTTTACCATTTTTCAGCGATAACATTATTTTATTTTTTATAGATATAAATACCTCGTTAATCTCAAACTTTATTAATACGCATTGTCTTTTTTTCTCCATCTTATATTATCTTTTATATAATAATATATAATTTTCAAAATACTAATTGATACGAGTTAGCTTATAGTATAATATATCCGAGATTGGATAGGTTATATAATTAAATTTAAATATGGTATCACTTCACACGTAATTAGGGTTTTAAAAATGTTTAATATTAATTTGTTTAACATGCTTATGCAACCTAATTTTAATTATGGTTTTGATTTTTTAACCGTCAAATTTAGCCTTTATTCATAAACTAGAACACGCATGTTTTAAGAAAAATAATTTTATGTTTATGTATAAAAAATCAAAACCTTAAATAAAATCAGGTTGCGGAAGCAATTTAAACAAATCAATATTAAACATCTTTAAACCGCTAATTACGTGAGTACTAATACTACATTTAAACTTAATTATATAACATATCTAATCTCGGATATATCAGACTATTAAATAAGATAACCCATATAGGCTAATATTTCAAAAATTATATATTATTATGTAAATGATAATATAAGATGGAGAAAAAAAGACAAGGTCTATTAATAAAGTTTAAGATTAAGGAGGTATTTATATCAATATAAAATAAAATAATGTTGATCGTTGAAAAAGATTTATATTTATATTTATTAAATAAGGAGAGAGAAGTTAATAAGATTTTAGAAATTATGTTGATGTGGGTTGATAATAATGTTTGTGTGAGAGAATGTGTTATTATGGGAGATTATATTTTTAATGAATAAAAAGTTAAAGTAATTAGAAGAGAGAGTGAAATAATTAAAGATTAAGTGGATGAGATTAAATCAGATAGAATGAAAGGTGAAGATGTTACACCCAAGGTTGGAAATCCATTATAGTAATAAAATAAATAATAAGTGTTGTATGTGTATTATTAGTTGCCTATATGGGATTAGATGTGTTTATAAAAATAGAGGGGCTTAAACCGTCAAAATAAAAGTTAATCAAGTGCAGGGACCATTACTGTAATTAAGCTATACTTGTAGATATATATGGATTTCATACTTTGACTTCTCATATGAAGTCTTGCAAACACACAAACACAACCTATATACTTACATATGTGAGTTGCATATGGTCTCCTTTTTCTCTGCTTTTTGATCAAGAATAACAAGGATTTAGCATCTCATAACCATAGTATCTATTACCCAATCATCAAGGTAAGATTAATTTGCTTTGTTTGTTTGAAAAACGTGTGCAAACGGGTCAAGGATTGATACAAGAATCAAAACATGTTAATTTTGTGTTAGTTGATGTTACTAACTGCTTGAGGTACAAGGAATCACCTGTATGAAGTTTTAATCGAATTCTTATGAGTTTTGAATAAAAAATGGCATTAAACTGCAAGCTAACCGACTTACTGGTATAGGCCAAAGGGAGGCACGGGCGTGCCCAAGAAGAGTACGGGCGTGCCTATGGCCCCATGGCTAACCCTAGTTCATGAGGTACCCCCATGCACAAGCATGTCTATCAACTCGCACGACTTAGAATGCGTAAGTCGGACCTATAAGTTGGACACATATGTCAACTTTTTAATACTTAGTTTCAACATATGTTTAATATATTATTGGTATTATACCTGTAAGTCTAGTTGTGGGCATATTCACCGAGTCATAAGCATTTGTGCATCATTATTTAACAATACAACATTTAAGTTGAGTTTACTAGACTATTATTCATATGTACAACATGTGTGTTATAATAATAGAATATTATGCATATGTTATTCATATGTGTTGTTTAGCATACTGCTATGTGTAGTAAGGATCAGATGTGGTAGAGTACCGTGACCTATGTTGCTACCCTGGGTCTAGAACTAGATGCTAGCTTTAATTGCCTGACATACATGTGGTATCTTTTTTATGAGCTTATACGTGTGTTTATGTGATTATAGTTTGGTAAACTCACTAAGCTCTCATAGCATATCAGATACTATTTTTAAAATCTTTTGAAAGACGGAGCAAAGATAAGGGCAAAGCTCCTGTTTGACTACTTTTTACCTAACTCTTTTGACACGATTAACGCCTTTATGTATAATATTTTAAAACTTCTTCAGTACACTACACTTGTACTCACTTGTGTATCTTTCTCATACAACACTCAACTTTTGTTGTAATTACGTTTCCGCTTATATTTTTCAAACTATATGTGAATTTTTTAGTGTATTTTATTTAAATATTAGTTTGTAAGTTTGGGGTGTTACAACTTGGTATTAGAGCCACGGTTTGAGTGATCTAGACTTGAACCATGGTTTTGAATTTTTTTTGTCAATCTGGAGGCTTGCAGCTTAGTAAGTATACTAACAATTACACTGATTATGTATTATATGAGAATTACATGTGAATACTTGAATTGTTTACAGAATTGATATGATATATGTGAAATCTTTATGGTTTAACCTGTTATATGTGTAATTAGGAACATGATATATATATATATATACCTTGACCCGAACTTGTGAAGTAAGGTGCCAAATGGTAAAAGTTAAGATTTAGTGTATATAGTGAATTTGAAGTGGTAAGGAGGCCCATACTACTACAAATGCATGATATATATACTGAAACTTGACATAATCATGAATGTAACTTATGAATCAGGTGAGGGGGTAGTGTGTGAGAATATATGTGAAAGGTATGCTAAATGTTTATTATAATTTAACACTTAGTTGGTAAGAACTTAGACATGCAATTCCTTATAAGAGCTATATCCATTCTAATTGAGAATGGTAAAGACAAGAAGTTCACGAGCAGCGAATAGACAAGAGGGTGGTCCTAGTCACAGGACAGAAGGAGTTGAAACCAGTGTTATGGGTTAACAAATTCCCATAAGGGTACAACCAATTGTAAATGAAGGAGCACCGGATCTTAATCAAGGATTCGCTAAACCTACAGTACATGAGACGGTTGCTAGAGAAATTGGCAAAGCTATGGAACAGAGTATACCATACATTGTCACCCAAGTGGTGGAACAGATTAACGAACAAAACCGTGAGATAATCAGACAGGAGTTCGCAGCAAGATTAGCTGTAGGAGGTGAAGGGGTCAATCCCTTACTACAAGTTATTATTCATGACGCACCTAAAGTCTACACTTTTAGGGAATTTTCAGCATGCCAACCACCGTTGTTTTATGGATCTACTAATCCGGCTATTAGTCACAAGTGGTTCTCAAAAATCGAGGGTGCTTTCCATACTTGTTCTTGTGCACCTGAAAATAAAGTAAGATACGCTTCCAATCAAATACGTGGCTCAACAAAAGATTGGTGAGACATGGAAGTGAAGCAGAGGGGTTATACAAGGATTGGAACCATGACATGGGAAGAGTTTAAAGTGATCGCGATTAAGCAGTTTGTTCCTCAATCTGAAATTTACAGGATTGTGGATGAATTCCATAGGTTAAAGCAAACAACAGAAACTGTTCTAGAGATTAATGTAGAATGTCTGGAGCAAGCATGATTTTGTCCTGATTATGTTGCAAATGAAAAGATGAAGTTGTATAGATACATGATGGCACTTAAGCCAAGCATAAGAAAGTTCATTAATGCCAGCAAACACCAAATATTGAAGTCCATGATGGACACAGCCAGAGCTAGAGAGTTAGAATTAGAAAGGCAGGAGAAGGAAAGGAAGCCGGTTGAAAGAACTACACCAATGTTCATGAAGCCAAGAGTGGAGTCTTCTGACAAGAAGGTGATGCAAAAGACCTACCTAATTTGTCCAACTTGCAAGAAACATCCCCTGGGAGAATGTCGGTATGGATCTCCTCCATGTTATAAATGTGGGAAACCGGTTCATGTAGGAAAGCATTGTAGAAACCCACTATGTGTATGCTTCAACTGCTATCAGCCGGGTCACCAGTGGTCAGAATGCCCGAAGTGACCTTCGACCACACAACCTACCGGATCTAAACCTACTCCAGCTTTACCTTCGCTATGAATTCCTGGAGCGAAAGAAGTGAAGAAGGAAGATGTACCTAAACCCAAAAGGAGAGCTTTCCAGCTTACGGCTGGTGAAGCTAAAATTGAACTAGACGTGATAACAAGTACTTATCTTATCAACAATTTTCCTGCCCTTGTGTTATTTGATTCGGGTGCTAGTAAATCATTTGTATTTTTTTCTTTCTGCAAAAATTTCAATCAAATGTGTGAAAAGCTAGTTTCTCCTCTTGAAGTTGAAATTGCTGATGATAAATCCGTAATTGTAACTAATGTGTATAGACATAATGTGATAGAAATAGATACCGTTAGATTCCCTATTGAACTAATACCAATGAATATGAGAGAGTTCCAAGTATTAGTTAGAATGGATTTATGTTAGATCTTAATTTTGTGTTTGGAATCCAGTGTGTATTTTGTATGTTAGATATACTAAGTGTCATCTTATGTACATAGAAGTAGTGATAAATACATGATATAAGGTGACTTAAGCTTTTGTATATTGTAACTCTTACTACTTTGAATATCAAAACACATACTTAAGAGTGTTTCTCTCTACTTGAATTCACACGTACTCATATATTCCTTATCAATAGGTATCAGAGCCAAATCTTTGTTAAAAATATGGCTCTTGATTGAAGAATCAACAAGAAACAGCAACAAATTGTGATCAAAGTATCAGAATTTGAAGTTCAAAAAGTCAACTTTGGGAATTTTTGGCAGATTGATTATAATTTTGATTTCAATTTTTGGAGTAAGTCCGTGGTAGTCTGCGATCAAATTTTGTATATTGTAACTCAATTTGAAGTTCAAGAAACAGCAACAAATTGTAGTAATTTTGATTCGAAATCATCATCTAAGTAAGTCTGTGGTAGTCTGCGATCAAATTTTGTAACAGATTGATTATAATTTTGATTTCAATTTCTGGAGTTCATGACATATTTTGAAAAAATAATGTATAGATTTGATTGACTTTTGTTGTAATCTTGTATTCTATTTGTAATTCCCACCTAGTCGAACCGATTGGAAGAAGAAATTTTCAAATTTGGACAAGATTTGAAGATTTTGGTGATTTTTTAAGATGTCGGATTGCAAGAATTGAAGAACTATCAGATTTCTTAAAATCCGATGAACTAGTTGGTTTATCAAAATCCGATACTTAAAAGTATCGGATTCCGATATTTTTTTGGTAAGTATCGAATTCTAAGTGCTAATTTAGATACTCTGGATTTTATCTTGGTTTGAAAACAACGGATTTTGAAACCATCGGTTTGTGGGAAACTTACGGGATCTGAAATTGTTTGGATTGAGTGACTATCGGATTGTTCGGTTTTTGAATATCGGATTCTAGAAAGCATCGGATTGTGTCACTTAGAGAATTTATGGATTCTGATAAGCATCGGATTCTAGAAAGTTGCAGATTTGAAAAATTCTCGGATTTCAATACTTTGTGATTTTGAGATAGTTGCTGTTATCAGATTTTTCAACAAAATCTTACAAAGAAAAGATCCTATTTGCAAAATGGGTACATATAGTGAAACTTTGTCCTTTGGTTCGAATGCAAAGTCACCCGTGCTTTATCGTGGTGAATATCATGTATTGAAATGACATTTTATGGATTTAATCAAGAATAATGAACATTATGGAGAGGACATGAAGAAGAGTATATTGGAAGGAAATGGTTTATTCCGGATTTGAACAAGATGCTAATCCAAATCATAATCCATCATTTGATGAAATTCATAGAGAAAAGCTACCAAGTGCATATACTGCAGAAGAAAAACACAGAGCTACTGCTGATAGTAAGGCTAAGTATCATTTATAACATGGTTTGTCTGTAGAATGTTACATAAAAGTCAATGGATTAAACACTACTAAGGAAATATGGGATGAAATCAAAAGTCAGATGGAAGGGACTGATTCTGGAGTATGGATCAAAGAAACCACTTTAGTCAATTCCTTTGATCATTTCAAAGCACGAGAGGGTGAAGCTTTGATAGACACATACAACAGATATTGTAAACTTTTAAATGATCTTCAAATCCAGAAGATAGATGACTATTCTAATCTGACTAAGAATACAAGATTCTTGAATTCATTAGGGCCTGAATGGAAGTCACAAGTGACTATCTATAGGTAAATGAATAAGAAGAACTTAAACAAAGTCACACATCATTTGAACTTTGAGGAGTTAAATCAGTATCAGGATGATGTTGGAATAGGTGTACAAAAAGAAAATGTGGATTCTTTGGCATTAGTGGCAAATGACAAGAAGGTGAAAAGCTCATATAAGTCTGTCAAGATGAAGCAGATACAAGAAACAAATTCCTCTGATTCTAATGATGATAATCAGGTTGATAATGAGAAGATTATGCAAGCCATGGCATATCTCACTAATATGATGCAAAGCTAGATCACTAGGAATAAAACAAACAACAAACATAGATTTACTTTTGGGTGTCGTCACAGAGATGACCAATTTCAAAGTAGAGATGGTCAAAGACTAGAGAAGAGATATGAGAGAAAGTTTGAGTCTGCCCAAGAACGAAAATGCTATAATTGTGGTGGCACTGGGCACTTTATTCGTGATTGCAAAAAAGCCAAAAGTTAAAGACTCAAAGTATTATAAAGCAAAACTCAACTTGATAAAACAAAAGAATAGTGGACAGGTTTTGCGGGTTGAAAAAGATCAGTTATTGTCTGATACAGACAACAGTGATGAGGATACGAATGTTCATGCCTAGGTTGTGTTGATGGCGAATGTAGAAGAATTTTAGTTTGAGGAAACATATGGAGAGAGTGATGATGAAATGGTTAATATATTTGCTGAAGTATTACCATTGGATGAAGAAGTTGTAAAAGAAGAGGATGTGAATGTGGGTTCTGATGTTGGGTTTATGGCTGAGTTTGATGAGTATGGTGATGAAAGTGAATATGAGGAGGAAGAGGCTAAATCTAGTGTTCAAAGTTGAAGTTAGACTGCTGCACATCAACATTACATTGGTGAAAGGGTAATGTTGGACCAATCTGGATATTCTGCAGATTATATACTAACTCTCATACAACAGGTTGAACCTCTAACACCAAAGAACCAATCACTCAAATCAAAGAATCAGAAATTACAAGAAATAATCTAAATCTTAAAATGAACCAAGCAGCTAAAAGTGAAAAAGAAACAACAAATTTGTCATAAAAAATAATTCAGCTTCAACAAACAATTGAAGAAAAAGAAAATGAGTTAATCAAAATTAAAAAAGAGACAGAACTGAAGGTTCATGATTTAAATGCTGCAAAGCTGAGTGTAGAGATAAATCTAAACTTAATCATGAAAGAAAAGAAAAGTTTGGATACTAAAGTGCAAAATCTTGAAGAGAGAGTCAAGAAACAGATAACCACATGTCATATGATTTTCAAAGAACTTGAACCTGATGTTAAAAAGAAATATAAAGGTTTGGGTTATGATAAAAGTATTTTCTTCTCCAAAATAAATTGCACGCAATTATATTAGTTGGAAAGGATGAATTAAGGATGGAGTGCTCGAATGACGTTTACGGGAGAGGAAGAAATTAAGCAAGAAGAGGAGTTAAAAATGGAAAACCACAACTAAACTTCAAAACACACTAAATTATGATGAGTTGAATGCGTCATATGAAGATTGGGAAAACATCAAAGGAAATTCTGAGTCTCCATGACTCTTGCTTCATGCTCATTATATACACATATACATACATGGTTCTTGGTTCTAAGAGAGCAAGGTAGTGTATCAAGTGAAGGCAAGTTGTTCAAGTGTTGTGGCTGCTCCAGATTCACGAAGATGACGTGTGGTTCGTGTCTCGGGTCGTTAGCAAGGCGGAATCTCGGCTACTTGGTGTGGACTATGAATAGAGGAGCTTGGTTTTGGGTTCTCAATGATCTTTCTAGCTCGGTGGATAGCTCCAGCCCCGTGATGGTATAATTTCTCCTCCCTCTCGTTTGTTTTAGTTGCTATATTCATTTGTAGTCACGATCCCCACTTGGGGAATACATGCATGTCGGTTTAAATTCCCGAAAACCCCGGTTTTTGATGTCATTGCTTTCGCTGCATACGGGTGTTGGCGTGACATGGATTTCCTATAGTGCTATCAGAGCCTAGGCTACAAAGAAATAACACGAAAATGGCTCGAAAAACTGTTTTTGGAAAATTCGTTTTTTTGTCCAGTAGGCCTTCACGGGCCGTAAAGTGTTCTTCACGAGTCGTGAAGGCCACACGAGCAGTGTTTGTGAGGGGTCTGGTCGTGGGAAGTGTTTTCAGGCTTCACGAGTCCTCATGGCCCGTGACCGGTCGTGAAGCTCTTGGGCTTCACGAGCCATGAGAGGTCGTGAAGGCACTCGTGAACAGTTTAGTTGTGAAACTTGGTTTTTAGGCTCACGAGCCCTTCTGACCCGTGATCGGTCGTGAGGACCTTGGGCTTCACGAGCCATGAGGGGCCGTGAAGGAGCTTCTGGGCAGTTTTGTCCTTAAAAGAAAATTTTTCGTGGTTTTTTGGGTCATGGAGGAGTTTCTATTTTCTGGCAGATTCCGTTTGTTTAGCCCCTCGTAATAGTTTGGTACAAATATGGGTATGTAAGGTATGGTCTTGGCATGAGATGCATACATGCATACACATATGTTGTGTATATATGAATATGGGTATAAAAGATGGTTTTGTGCCCTAATGCATATGTACAAGAATTTCCTTGTTGTGCCTTGAGTGTTTGTATTGGAAATTCTTACCGAAATATTCTTTGGTTACGGTTTTGGCACACCGTGCTTTGTAGTTGTTGTTTGTTGCTTTTAGTTGGTAACCATCGCCCTAGACCTTGTGGTTGTGCCTTGGGATTTATTTGGTGACCTTAGTGTCATGTTTGATTTATTAATTATTTATTCATTTGGTATGTAATTTATTATCACGGCTTGCATGCCGTTTCATTTATCCATATGTACTTGTACTAGATTGATAGGAAGCGCGTGGCTTGAATACCATTTCCTTTCTTTTGTGTACTTATATTTTGAAGACCACAATCAAGAGTCAAGAGGAGACGTCTTGAAGACCCTGGATCCGGTTAGTCCCGATGGAGGTAGCGGATTCAGTGGGAGCACTCCATGGTCTAGGTTTGTGTCCTTAGTAGACCTAGTCCTCCCGGCTTGGCTCGCGGGTAGGACGCATAGGTTTTTGGCATGGTTACCAACCCCTTGTATGCGTGTGATGTGATTTATTTTTCTTGCATGGTTGTTTATGTATCCTCGCATGCTTGATAACTTTTCTAAGTTAACAAAATCACAAGAGTTTTTAAATTGGTTAACAAACTCTCGCGCGTACACGATTAACAAGACAATATAAACTTGGTATTTATATTTAAAGTGAAAATCGTTTTTGTCACTTACTTTGCTAATGAAATATTAAAACTTGGTTTTAATCAAGAAACAAAAGCCTGTTTCCTAAAACATAAATCACGCACCATCCATAAGATGACACACCCGATTCTAGTGAAGCATGGGATAATTGTCGAGCTAAGCACGAGTTATTCCATATAGATCTGTGTGGAAGGTGAGAGTGGCGACTTGGAGTTATTGGTTGTCGAGCTTAGCACGAGCCAATGATTTTCGAGTGTGCTACCATGTATCTTGTTGAACGATTTACAATTGCAAACTAAAATCCTTGTGTGATTGTCGAGCTAAGCACGAGTCAACCAAGAATTTTAATTTGGAATTGGTGTAAGTAGGGATCAAACATGCCAACCGACCGTTTTACGTCATTGGATCCCGCAAGCGTCTAAGAGTTGCAATGGAGATTGCAATCGGTAAAGATGTTACCGGCCTAAATAGCTTCATGAAGTGATCCGCGGTAAACCCGTCATGTAGTGGAGTAAAATATGGTTCTTAGCCCTTGTTAAGATAAATTGTTTTTCTAAAACTTTATGGGCAATTATTTTAATGAGTATTATATCAAACTAACTAAAACGTGTATTCTTGATATTTATAGATGTCAAACCATAATAACACCACGTCAAACAATTCGCTTCGTATGTTCCTACATAGGGAGAAACTCACGGGAGTGAACTTCGTTGACTGGTTTAGGCAATTGAGAATTGTCCTTCGCTATGAGTCAAAGTTGCACATCCTTGAGGAACCTCTTCCGGAGCCACCTGCTACCGACGCGACTTGGTCCGTCCGATACATGTATGAAAAGCGTGTTGAGGACACACACGATGTTGCCTGCCTCATGTTGTCAACTATGAGCTCGGAGTTGCAAAAGCACTTTGAGCACATGAGTGTGCACGATATGATGAACAAGTTGAAGGACATGTTCCAACAACAAGTTAGGGAGGAACACTATGAGTGTGTTAAAAACCTAGTCGGTTGTAGACTACAGGAAGGTAGGAGTGTGAGTGCCCACGTCCTTAAGAAGAAGGCGTACGTGGACCAAATGGAGAGATTAGGTTTTCCCATGGGGAGGGAGCTTGCTGTGGATATAGTACTCCAGTCCCTGCCCGCATCATATGATCAGTTTGTCATGAACTATCACATGCATGACATGGAGAAAACCTTAGGTGAATTACATGGTATGTTGAAGACTGCGGAGTCTGACATGGCCAAACATGAATCCACCTCTTCCATTCCTACTAGGAGTTCTAGGGAACAAAAGAAGAAGAAATCGACACAAAAGGAAAAGGTTGGAGTGTCCAAGCCTATTCCCCATGTTGAATCTGAGGATAATGATTGTGTGCCTCAAGAAGAGATTCAAGAAAAAGAGGTTTGCTACATTTGTGGAAGATTTGGAGATTGGGGCCATCACGCTTGCCCATCGTGCCGAGAGGATATTAAACTTCTAAGGAAAGAGAGAGTTAATTTCCCCTCTCAAGGTACATTCATGATTTATTGCTAATTCTGCTATTTCGCTGGGTTGTTCACCCGAGCTAATTAACTCACGTTTGTCACAAATTTATTTTGTTACAAAGTGTAGGTACCCTTTAAAAGAAGAAAGAAGAGCACGAAGAACCGGATCTCTAAAAGAGGAAACTTGATAGATTGACATCTAAAAGAGAACTGGGAGTTTTGATCTCGCCTATTGTTACCGGTTTAATTATTACTTTGTTTTTGATGCCCTGCAAGGCAAGTTTAGTTTTTGTTGTATGTTCATGAAGACGATGGATGAGATTTTGAATTTTGGGTTGTAAAAGATATTTTCGCATTACTTATTCAATATCGAAGTTTATTCATGTCATAGCTTATGTTTTATTTTGGCCTTCAAGGCGCATTATTCTACATTTGATGACGATGAATTCATACTTGAAAATTGAATCTTGTTTTTGAAAAATGTTTGTTGATTAATAAAAATCAAAATTGTCCATGTCAAGACATACATGCTACAAGTAATAATTAATCATGAATGATTGATTCTGAGTCCAAAATAGTTTGGATTAGTCGGCTCTTTGTCATAATCTACTTAACCATATGAATAAGATAAGTATCGCCTAGATCCATGTGGTAAGGTTCTTGGACTAGTTTAACCTTGGGTTAAACATTTGATGCTAATCTTATCTATTAGGTTAAGATGATTATGAAACCCTTCACGGTATATGTGAGAGGGATGCTATCTTGTAAGATATTGATCACCTTTGGTGGATAATCCGTACAAGCACATAACAAAGAGAAACTAATTAAAAGAATCAATTGGGACATATAGATAGGATGCTTAGATCTAGTTGAGATGCTAAGATACCTTAAACCTATATCAATGACCACATTATGAATTGCGAGATTATTTCGCAATCCGTTCCTTAACATAGACACATTACTACATGGTGTCATGTTGAAGGAAACCGGATATTGTTGAAAATGATCTGGCAACTAATGGGTCAAATATGTGTGTTCGACTTGTTAGTATACACATTGAATAAGACGAGCCAAGTCCTTAATCTTAATCCAACTTGAAAGTCTATTTAGCACCTTATGTGATGTATCTTGAAAGAGTTCTTTGCTTGTATATATCAAAGTTTGGAGATTTTCAATCTACATATGGTGGGAGATTGAAGAACTCAAATGGTGCTAATATATTTAAAAGGTTCTTATATGTTTTGGATATTTGACCTTACGAGAACAATGTTTTGTTGCTCAAAAGGAAGATAATAGCTAAAGCATTCTAGTGGAAGAACGTGCAACTTAAAAGAAAGACTTGATGTTGGCACTAGCATATGATCAAATATCGGCATGAGAATGCCGGTTATCCTAACCATGAGTAATTACTTTCAAGGCTGATAGAAGTCATGTAGCCAAAGAGATATGAGTTCCTCACATCTAAGTGGCAATGACTTGATGGTGAGTTTTGTTCATATCACCATCTATCGGAAGATATAGTGGGCCCTGTGTTCACTAAAGTTATGAGAAGTAATTAATCATAAGATGAAATCCATTTTAAGTATGCGAATACTTTGCTTAATTCCATACCAAGGTGCAAACCGAGATAGTGTATATGGAATTAACATGGATTGTATTGTAGACTACTTCAAATACTGGCTAGGGGTAAAGGTTTCATGATGGCTATTGTGGAAACTTTTCCTAGTGGTCATGTTGAAGGTCATTTGATACTCGTTGCTAATGTTGCCTTCGTATGGCAATAAAAGATAGTACACGGATATGCAAGACCGCGTTCCTTTATGGAACTATGTATTGAGGAAGTGCTTAACACACTCTCCGAGGGTCTTAGATATCCGTAGTATCCAAATTAAGTCTACAAGTGTGGATAAGTCCTTTGGACATATACTAACATCATAAAAGTAAAATCTTTGCTTTCATGAGAAAATCAAAGTCATGACTTTTCTAGGAGCATAGATAAGACTTTTACACATGTCAGGGCTAGTGGGAGCTTTTTTTGTATACCTAGAAGTATGTATCGATTGAAGATAATGTCACATTGTTAAGTGTTCTATGAACCTAAAATAGGGAATTATTGTATCATGATAATACTTAGGAGATACAAAATTTTGAATTACAAGAAATACTTGTGTATGTTCTTGATGTTTGATGACAAGAAATAAGCCTTTGAGTAAGTTTTTACTCTAATACTAATTTCTAATAGGAAAATTGTCGATCTTGATCGAAGTCTATGATCCTACTACATGGTGTTAATTATTGATTAGAGATGTTCTTAAGTATCATTGATCCTATTGTGAACTTTTGTAACAATGAGGATATGCGTACTTTAGTGCTTCGTTATATGATCTCTTTGACGGATACTTAGAATAAGTAGTTTGGTCAAAAGATAATTCAGAAGATAACAAGAATACAAATGGATGTTGCATGGCAAATCCATTAAATAAGCCTTTATCATAATGACTAGTGATGTTTGACATACTAGGTCATGTAACATTTCTTATGCATATGATTTGGCTTGAAATATTGTTTTAGTTGTTGATTGTTTTATTTTTGCTTTGGGAACTGCAAGCAGTATCGTTACTTTTAATTACTTTTGATATATAGTGGGGACTATATATACGCAGATGCGGTTACTTTCATTAGTCTTTACTGTGTTCCATCTTAGCATGTTTAACCAGTTCCCTGAGTGCTTATGCATTCTAGATTTCCACAGTCAGTCATTCTTCAAGGGAAGGAAGTTTGAACTAAGACTAAGGTTAATGTTTGGTCATGTATTAATCAAGGATTGAATGCAAGTCACGCAAAACTAACCTGTGCTTGAAATGAGTTTCAAGTGACTGGAAGACCCACACCTGAGTTCACTTCATGGATTATGGTCACAAGTGACTCGGGATGATAATATCATTTCATCCTTAGACCGGAGATACATGTGTATCCAAAGCATGAGTCTGCTTTATTTTTATTATTTTCAAACGTGGTTCGTAACTGGCCACTATAAAGGGAGTTTTCAAATAAAGTATGAAGCATGTGGCGGGGCTATGTATTCAAAAAGGATTTGTTCCTCTGGTTAGAGAGATATCCCTGGGCCCCTCGATGATTGGGCGCTGACACCAAAAATGCATGGCCGTGCTCGAGTTACAATGATTTTAGATTAGGTGTAAACTTGTTATTTTGGTCACCACCAATCTAGAATCGAGAAACAGAATCGTGATCGATCTGGAGATAGGCATTTTTCCACGTCTCGTGTTCACACGGATATCGTGAACAAAGGGATGTTTATGATCACTTATCTATAGGACCTTTTAGCCTTTCTAGGCTACCAGGATTTGTCAAGGATGACGTAACTCGTACCGACATGGGGGCAAGTATGCTTTGCTAGAGCAGCTACTTCTCTGTGGTGTTGGTAACGCTGGATCATGTGCAAGTGGGAGTCTTTCGAGCCCTCTCGTTTGTTTTAGTTTCTATATTCGTTTGTATTCAGGATCCCCACTTGGGGTATACATGCATGTCGGTTTAAATTCCCGAAAACCCCGGTTTTTGATGTCGTTGCTTCCGCTACGTACGGGTGTTGGTGTGACATGGATTTCCTACAGAAGGATCACCTTTTAGAACTAAAGAGTCTCCAAAGATGTCCAAATCCATGAATACATCAACTTCACATTTTTCTAATAAATTCAAACCACATCATACCGCTAACAAACTTTTTGTTACTGGTTCTAAACAAGATCACACACGAAGGCAAGAAGACTCATGCAAAGGCATGAGGAATGCAGTCAAGAAAGATGTGAAGAAATGAGTTACGTTTGACGCAAAGTTTAAGTGGAAGATAAAGGTGAAGTCGTAAGTGCATATAAACAATGTTGAATCAAAGAAAAGATTAAACCTTTTTGTAGTATTCATAAGGCTTACTGTAATAAAGATTGTAAATCTTTGTTTACTTGGAAAATAAAATCTAACAACAACACCAACAATACCCGAGAGAGAGAGAGAGAGATATTGTGTTTGGAATGGCTGTTCTGAGGGTCATTGTGAGTTTAACTGCTGCCATCATCAAGATAGGATGAAGAGAGAAGTGAAACCAAAGAAGAACAAGAGTAATCTAGATGAAAACAAAATATTAGTCTTGTTTGTGAATAAACAAGGTTACACTTTTCATCAATGGATTAACTAGCATGAGTGAATCGGTTTCTTGAAACGTTATGCTCATAGAAGAATACCTGTAAGACCAGGTCAATGGAAAGAACATTTGGATAAAATGCAAGCAGATCAAAGAGGTGAACAAGAGGAGTTTATTAACACGCAAAAGACTAAACAAACATATTCCCTAGTTCTCCAAAACAACACAATCATAATTCTGTTGGAAATTCGCAGAGAAATTTCACACCATTTAATCATTGAAGGAATTTCAACTAGAATTCGAATTCATATGCACAAAATTCAAGTCAACATCAAATAATGAATTCATCTGCTTTTAATACACCACAATTCAAAAGCAAATTCAAATCAACATCAAAGCAAATTTCATCAATCAAGCAATCAAGATTTCTAGCAACAACTTCACAACAGAACAAAACAGCAAAAGATACTGTGAATCCATCTCAATCAACTTCAAATGAAAAATGGATAGTCAAAAGAGTTGTAAAAATAGAACTGTTAATCCCTTCTGTTGTTGATACTGCATTTCCTAATTATGCTAACCTAAAGGTCCTAAGTCTTCGTAGGCACCTCAGTTTGGTTTCTTTTCCATGTGGAGAAAGATAATATATGGTACATGGATTCCGGCTACACCAAACATATGACAGGCAACAAAGGTCTAATGAAAGACTTTGCTTGTAAGTATTCTATCAATGTTATGTTTGGGAATGACCAAGTATCACCTATACTGGGGCATGGAGTCATTGAAACTAGAAATCTAAAAATGGAGAAGGTATCGTATGTAGAGGGATTAGGACACAATATGTTCAGTATTGGGCAATTTTTTTCATAAAGGGATGGAAGTTGTTTTCAAGAAGACATAGTGTTCTTTAAGGACTGAGGAAGGGAATGAGATTTTAGGTGGAAACAGAAAATCAAACTTGTATACAATTGATTTGTCTTAAAAAGGTTCAGGTTTACTTGTGTGCTTATTGACGAGAGCTTTATCTGATCTAAACTGGTCATGTCATCGCAAATTGTCTCATTTGAACTTCAAGCACATGAATAAGTTGGTAAATGAGAATCTGGTCAGAGGTCTACCAAAACTGAAGTTTGAGAAAGATCATCTCTACAAGGAGTGTGAGTCAGGCAAAATGAAAAGAGTATCTCATACAATAAGTCAGATAACTACAACTACAGCTCCTTTGCATTTGATTCATATGGACCTATGTAGACCAATGAAGGTAAAGTCAAGAAATGGCAAGAGGTATATTTTAGTGATAGTGGATGTAACATCCTCAATTGAGCCTAGTTGTGCGTGCCATAGGTACGAGAATTAATTTAAAAGAATTAAATTGAAATACATGAATAAGTATTAATAGAAAATATGCTATTGGTTAATTAAATGTGTTTATAAAAGTAATAATGAAAATAGATAAAAATGATAAAATATTAAATGGTTTCGAACGAGGTTTCCAAAAATATCCCTGTTAGTTAAAATGGGTACTCGTGCGTTGAGTTGCATGTTGAAAAGGGGAACAAAATACCCCTTGTAGATAATGAGAACCTAATATTGGTTCTCATGTATATCATCTCAGATACACACACACGTTCACATTCAACACACACACACACTTACTTTCTTCCATTTTGTTCTTGAAGAAAACTCTAGCAAAATTCAAGATTAAAGGCTGGAATCAAGCTCAAACCAAGTCCTCAATCTGCTCTATATCACTTTCATCATCATCTCTTTAATCCTTGTAAGTTCCTTCAACTAAGTTCTTGAAATTTCAAGTTTTGAGCAAATGGGTCAAATGTCCAAATTGACTTCTATGATTGAAGCTAATTGTTCTAATCTGTTCCTAATCCTATTTCAGATGTATAGAAATCAGTTTGTGTAATTAAATTGGTAATTATAGACGAATTTGAATAAATTGATGAAATGGGTTAAAATGCAGAAATTGGTCTCAATCTATGAATCTGTAGTTAAAGTGCATAAAAATGGTGTTTTTAGCTTGCTTTTATAGTGTTGGTTCAGATATGAATGAAAGAAACCATCTGGAAATTGTTTTAGTATATTTTGGAATGGAACACAGCAGGTTCTCGTCGAACCTATTGGTGTGTATTGAAAGGCACTTGCATGCCTCTCAAGAACAGACTGTAGGCGTACCCAGGGAGGCACGGGCGTACCTCGAAAAGGTTCGGGCGTGCCTAACCCTAGAGGGTTTACGGGTGTGCCCTTTGGTCACGGGGAGTACCTGGGGCGTACCTTTGGTCACAGGTGGGGGGGGGGTACCTGTGACCAGGGTACGTGCGTGCCTCGAAAGTCACGGGCGTGCCTTGCCTTGTGACAGTTCTGTTTTAAATACAATCTGATATATATAAGCCATAATTAGGTACTTCAACTGATCAAGGAGTGCCAATACTATCGTTTACCTGATAATAGCTTGTTAGGTGAGTACCGGCTTCCATGAGTTCAATAAAGGGAGGTTTGGGTGTTAATTGACTTAAATGACTATCGTATGCTACTTACTACACAATAGAACTACATGTATATACAATTAAGATTAGAAAACGAGTATTGACATGATAATTGATATGCTATACATGTATTTAAGTACATGTGAAAATAATGTGATATATTGATGAATATCAGTTATATGTGATTGCATGCATGTTATTGTCCCTACAAAGGGTTATTGATGAGCTATCTGTGTGTCCGGACAATATGTTAATTAAGGTCAGCTTCGGTTGGATCCTATGGGCCTTCGGGCAAAGTTCGGGATCAACGGTACTTGAGTACCGTTCCTTTCAGCAAACGAGGTGATTGCCTTAATTAGCTAAGCCTACTGAGCCTAGGGCTCTAGAACGAGCAAGTAGAGTCACTTATGTGATGAAACTAGCATGGTTGGGAGTGTCTGATTCCCCTGGTGGAAGTTGTTGAGCTGGACTAGCTATCCAGGAAGATATAACACCCGCTGGACATGTCAGCACTACCGCAATGTGATAAGATAGCATTGTATGCTCATTCCTGATATATGACTTGCTTTATTGTTATTCATGCTTGCCTGTATTCACTAGTTATTTAAAATAGCTAATGTTGTCGATGTTTCCCCTTTTACAGATAAAGACTAGGCAGGCTGGTGAGTTGGGGATACATGAAGCACTATACATGCTTTTTGGGAGGAACACTAATTTTGGTATTTTGATACAATGGTCGGTTTAGGACAAATTAACACTGGGGTTTCATGTTTGGCAGCATTTGTTTTGTATATTTGTATATATGCCAAACATGCATTTTTGAAACTGTAATAGTTAAATGGGTTTGTTTGGTTTCTAGTTTCCGCTGCAATGTTTTAATTTATTAGTGGATAACAAAACAGGTAAACATTATATTTACAAACATACCCATGCAGTTTAAAAACTCAAAATTTCACAGAATTTAATATTAGCAAAGGCGGTGTTACAGTGGATGACTATTCCCGGTATACATGGGTCTAGTTTGTTAATCACTAGAGTGAAGTTCCTCAACAAATCATCTTGTTCCTGACAAAGCACAAGACTCAACAAGGGCAACCAGTGAAGGCTATTCGCATTGATAATGTAACGGAATTCAAGAACATAACACTTGATTTCTACTTGGATTCTCAGGGAATTGCACACTAGTTTTTGGCAGCTTATACTCCGGAGCAAAATAGGGTAGTCGAACGAAAGAATCGTACATTACTTAAAGTTGCGCGAACGATGCTACAATATTCAAAGTTGCCACCATCATACTGGGCTGAAGTCGTGAACACTGCTTGTTATACCCAGAATCGTTCTCTCATTCATCATCGATTTAACAAATTCCTTACGAGTTGTGTAATGGAGTGGTGCCTAATATCAAATACTTTCATGTATTTGGTAATAGGTGCTTTGTACTAAATGAAACGGACAAACTGTCTAAGTTTGATCCTGAAGCCGACGAAGGGATTTTCTTGGGTTATTCAACGGATAAAAAGGCTATTAGAATCTAAATCGAAGAACTAACATGATTGTCGAAAGCATGAATGTTACGTTTGATGATTTGGTTAATCTAAATTCCTTAACTTATAAACCTTCCTCATCTAGAGAATCATTTTTGAAAAATAACAATACTAATAAACCATTCATTCAGAATGAGGATATTGATTTAGATTTTATGTTTGATTTCTTTAAAAAGAATGATAACTCTGCTTCTGTTATACACAACACTGAACCACTGCAATAGGAGTCTGTGATAGTCACTAAACCATCAAGTGTTTCTACTATACAACAACAGACGGATAATTTTGATAATTCTGAATTTGAAGCAACTAATAGTCCTGCTATTCAAGAAGCTCCCTAATATGATCTTTTTCATCCTTTCATGGAAGATGTCAATTCTGAGGATATATGGAACAAAGATGATTACATTCAGGTTCATACCCCCGAACCTATGTGGTTAAGAAGTCATCCTGAGACTCAAGTCATTGATAGTTTGAATGCCGGTGTTCAAACAAGAGCTACTACTACTAACGAATGTCTATACTCAAGCTTTTTAAGCATGCTTGAACCCACACAAGTTTTTGAAGCTCTGGCTTATGCTGACTGGATCATTGCAATGCAAGAAGAATTAAAAGAGTTTGAGCGGTTCAAAGAGTGGAGATTAGTTCCTAGACCTGAAGGAAAGTCAATTGTTGGAACTAAATGGGTTTTTAAAAATAACAAAGACTTGAATGGAATAGTGGTGAGAAATAAGGCAAGGTTAATGGCTAAGGGGTACAATCAGCAATAAGGTATTGCTTATGATGAGACTTTCGCCCCTGTAGCAAGGATTGAAGCTATCAGATTGTTTCTAGCCTATACTTCATTCAAAAACTTCATGGTGTTCAAAATGGATGTCAGAACAGCCTTCCTCAATGGAAAACTGAAAGAGGAAGTATATGTTGGACAACCTGAAGGCTTTGTTGATCCCAAAAGGCTGTGACTCTAACAGAGCACGGGCGTGCTAGCCCAAAAGGCCACACCTGAGTCACTCCTAACTTGGGCTCGTGCATGTCCATTGGGCACGGGCACGGGCGTGTCTCCAAGAGGCACGGGCGTACCTAGCCACATGCCACACCCAAGTAAAGCCCGACTTGGGCTTGTGCTTGCTCATAGGGCACAGCCGTACTCATAGAGGCACGGGCGTGCCTAGGCCCACGAGAACCTGTTTCTGGTTTTCTCTCTCCTTTAACCATCTGTGATGTCAGAATCGATACTTGACGTGTGACCCAATAGGCCCTTGCCTCATCAGCCATGATACCAACTCGTGTGTGTTAGTGGGCATAATCCAACAGACTCCCACTTGCACATGACACACCTACGAAAGGCGTCACTGACATAGAGCGGCCTCTAGCAAGGTGTCTATGCCCTCAAGTCAGCATAGGGTTTTGTAACACCGGAAAACTCAAGCAATTTTTTTAAATACGTTGCGGAAGCTTTTAATAAACAAAATTAATAACATACAACCAATATTTACAAAATGTACAAACATTGTTCACAAACAAATATCATTGTTGTGTTACAAAAACTACAGGCTCGTTTCATTTCCAAAAACTATATCAGAGTCGGGTCAACTTCTCCTTCTGCTAACCTCTCAACAACTAAGGGGAATTAGCACAAAGCTAAGTGAGTAGAGGCTAAACACCAAAAGCAAACATCCACAGTCAATATCAAAGCATGTAATCACATATCCCGATAGCCCACCACTGAATTGGCACAATGCACTCCCCCTCTGGTACAACATATGCACCAGTAAGGCTAACACTGTTCCACCAATCAGTGAACGAGCTCAGCCCAATTCTACGTATAGATGACTTCCCAACGCAACTCGAAATCATACTAAGAGTGCGTATCGACCAAATATTCACACAGCAGATATCAACAATCAATATCACAATCAACAGTTCAATCAATCCAATCCAATCACAATCATGCATCACACCAATAACATTAACCGAAATCTTTACCATCCGCGATCAACGCCCACTCACCTCAAAATCAACACGGGCTCAGAAGTCTAATCTTACTGAGTCTTTGGATTGCCTGAAAATACAGCAACAATCAAATCAGTCGCGAATATATAAATATAACTTCTCATATATATATTTATATCTCAAATTCATCAAAACATCTTACTTAAATCACATAACAAATAAACCAACTCAAACCAAGCAAAAATATACAAAAATATACACCCGCTTCGTCGCGCCGCGACGTGCAACGGATTTCAAATCCGAGAGCTTCAGTCGGATTTCACTTCCGGATTTCATTAAGATCGGATTTAAGTGTCGGATTTAACATGGTTTCAGATTCTAGGGTCGGATTTCACTAATCAATCGGATTTTCCATGTCCATATACTCCACACTCGGATTTCTTCAAAATCCGAAACCTAGTTCTCGGTTTTCCTTGAATGTCGCGCCGCGACACACTGATGTAGCGCCGCTACATTCGAATTTTCAGATTCGTCTTCTTCCTTCATGTGTCGGATTTACAACCAACTTCCTCTAAAACACATTCCAACTTTATAAAACTTCCACCAAAACACATATTGAGCATTTACTAAGCATATGGATTATCAAAAACATCATTTTACTCTTTCTTAACATCAATTCATTTAAAACCCATTTACCAAGTTTCTTTCAAACTCAAAAATGGTATAACATCATAAATTCATGCTTTTCACTATTCAAACACATCAACATGTATTATAACAAGTTACAAACACCATATTACCTTTCTTTTGAATTAAAGATCACAAAGTATTGATCTTAGGATTTCAAGTTGACAACTTTCTTCACAAATGGTTTTGCTCTCTTAAGAAACACACACTTACACCTTTTCACTTTAGCAAATTGTGAACAGACAATTACACACGTATGCATACATAATTATCTAACAAGCAGGAGGTGGCAAGTTAATTTTTTATGGAAATCCTATTCTTTTAAACTCATGCACACATACATGCATACCAACATACATACATACACTTGTACTTTCTTTTCCTTTTATATATTTCATCAGTAACATTTATATATTTATAAACTTATATTTTCTTTTCTAACTTCACTAGTAATATATTAATATATATAGAAACTCATGTACAAATTAATTTCACTTAGCATTTAATAAACACACAATCACATAAAGCAAACCAATCACGTACCGCCAACCCGCTAATCTCCTAGCCCAGGGTTGCGGGTGTTACAAATCTCCCCTCCTTAAGAGGATTCCGTCCTCGGAATCCTTTCTTGCTCAAACAGATGAGGGTATCTATCCTTCATTTCTGCCTCAGTCTCCCACATCAAATCAGAACCTAAACTGTGTTTCCACTTGACCAATACCATCGGTATCAACTTCTTTCGGAGCTTGGTCACTTTGCAATCTAACAGTTCAACAGGTTCTTCAATCAATCTCTTCTTTGAATCTACTTTCAGTTCGTGCACTAGGAGAATCTGACTCTCGTCTTCAACTTTACATTTTCTCAAATAGCAGACATTGAACGTGTCATGAATACCTGCAAGTTCTGCTGGGAGATCTAATGTAACTGTCTGGTCATTTACAATCTGACGAATTCTGGAAGGACCAATGTAACGGGAAGCTAACTTCCCGCGTTTGCCAAATCGAATCACGCCCTTCCACGGAGAGACATTCAAATACACTAACTCTCCCACATCAAACGATACTGGACGACGCCGTAGATCCGCATACATTTTCTGTCTATGTCTGGCCGCTTTCAACTTCTCTCTGGCTATTGCAACCTTGTCAGCTGTCATCTGAACAATCTCAGGTCCTGCAAATTGTTTCTTACCAACCTCTAACCAACAAGTCGGAGTAAGGCAGCGACGACCGTACAACATCTCATATGGAGGCATTCCAATACTGGAGTGGTAAGAATTATTATACGCAAACTCTATCAATGGCAGGTGCGAATCCCAAGATCCACCATACTTAATTACACAGGCACGTAGCATATCTTCGAGTGTCTGTATGGTTCGTTCAGCTTGACCGTCAGTCTGGGGATGATAAGCAGTACTCAAATTAATTCTCGTCCCCAACTCTCTCTGTAGACTCCTCCAGAAATTAGAAACAAATTTGGAGTCTCTATTAGATACTATTGACAACGGTATACCATGTCTCGCAACAATCTCATTAACGTACAACTATGCCAACTTGCTAAGAGAAGCCGTCTCACAGGTAGCCCGAAAATGGGCACTCTTCGTCAGTCGATCCACGATCACCCAAATCATATCGTGATTCTTCTGAGTTCGCGGAAGTTTTGTCACGAAATCCATCGTTATATGTTCCCACTTCCACTCAGGAATTTCTAACTGTTTCAAAGATCTATAGGGCTTCTGATGCTCTGCTTTCACTTTTGCATAGATATGGCATGACTCCACAAAATGAGCCACATCTGCCGTCATAGTAGGCCACCAATAAAGCACTTTCAAATCATGGTACATTTTGGTGCTTCCTGGGTGAACAGATAATCTCGACTTGTGTGCTTCAGTTAAAATTAACTTTCTCAATTCTCCAAGCATAGGCACCCACACTCGAGTCTTATACATTTTCAATCCACGAGAATCATCAGTCAGCTCATCTTTACGTTTCTTCATTAATTCGTTCTTCAAGTTCTCCTCTTTCAGAGCTTCCAACTGTGCAGACTTTATTCTATCCACTAAATCAGATACAATCTCCATACGCATGAATTTAATGGAATTCCCCGCTCCCTTACGGCTCAAGGCGTCTGCTACCACGTTCGCTTTTCCATGGTGGTATCTAATCTCGCAATCATAGTCTTTTATCAGCTCCACCCATCGTCTCTGTCTCATGTTCAATTCTTTCTGTGTAAACACATACTGGAGACTCTTATGATCAGTACAAATCACGCACTTGGTGCCATATATTTAGCATGAGAATCATGTTTAGCTTGTGACAAAGGTTTAGTGAGTAGATCTGCCAAGTTCTCCTCAGTCGGTACTCTACTGACCACTATGTCTCCACCCTCGATGATATCACGATTAAAATGATATTTTCGAGCAATCTGTCTTGTGTGTCGATGTGCTCTTGTGTCCTTGGCTAGAGTTACTGCACCCTCATTGTCACATAAGATTTCAATAGGGCTAGCGATGCTAGGAACAACTCCAAGATCCTGAATGAATTTCATCATCCAAACAACTTCCTTAGAAGCCTCGCTTGCAGCAATATACTCTGACTCTGTGGTTGAATCAGGCACAATATCTTGCATGGAACTCCTCCAACTAATTGCTCCACCATTTAACAAGAATACAAATCCCGATTGAGACCGGGAATCATCCTTGTCTGTCTGGAATCTAGCATTCGAATATCCAGTAACTTTGAACTCATCTGATCCACCGAACACTAAAAACATCTCCTTAGTCCTCCGAAGATAGTTGAGGATGTTTTTAACAGCAACCCAATGACTTTGACCAGGGTTAGCATGATATTGGCTCGTCATGCTCAAGGCATACAATACATCAGGCCGAGTACACATCATAGCATACATGATCGATCCCACTGCCGAAGCATATGGGACTGGACTTATTTCTTATAGTTCCATTGGAGAACTAGGACATTGAGACTTACTCAATGCCATACCATGCAACATAGGAAAATTCCCTTTCTTGGAATCTTGCATCTTGAATCTCTTCAAGACATTATCTATGTACGTACTCTAGCTCAAACCAATGGGTCTTTTAGATCTATCTCTATAGATCTTTATCCCGAAAATATACGCTGCTTCTTCCACATCTTTCATAGAGAAGCAACTCTCAAGCCACGTTTTAACCTTCTACAAGGTAGTCACGTCACTTCCTATGAGTAGTATGTCATCAACATACAAGACAAGGAAAACTACAGCACTCCCACTAGCCCTGACATACACACAAGGTTCATCCTTGATTTTAGAAAAGCCAAACTCTTTGACTTTTTCATCAAAGCAAATGTTCCAACTCCGAGATGCTTGCTTAAAACCATAAATAGACCTCTTAAGCTTGCAGACTTTATTAGGATATTTGGGATGTACGTAACCATCAGGTTGTGCTATATACACCTCCTCTGTCAACTTCCCATTAAGGAAGGCAGTTTTGACATCCATCTTCCATATTTCATAATCGTAATACGCAGCGATAGCCGTTAATATCGTAATAGACTTTAACATAGCCACTCGAGAAAAGGTTTCATCGTAGCCTACACCATGAGTTTGAGTGAAACCCTTTGCCACCAGTTGGGCTTTGAAAGTGTCTACCTTGTCATCCATGTTAGTCTTCTTCCTAAAGACCTATTTGCACCCTACTGGCTTGTGGCCTAGTACTGGATCAACCATGTCCTAGACTTGATTATCCACCATGGATTGCATCTCACTGTCCATTGCGTCCTTCCACCTAGCAGACTCAAGGCCCGCTATGGCTTTTCGATAGTTGGTTGGTTCACTATGATCAACCAATAGCTCGTTGCCCTCATTATGAACTCTAGCAGATTTACGGAGCGCTAATGACTGTGAATCGACCTCAGAAGTGGTGCTAGTGCCAATATCAGGTTGATCATTGGAGTCATCTTGAATTTCTTCAAGATCGACTTGCCTCCCACTGGCCTCTTCGGATATCAGCTCCCTTTCAAGGAAGATCACCTTTCGAGCAACAAACATTTTGTTCTCGGAAGGTTTGTAAAACAAATATCCCATAGAACCAGCTGGGTAACCAGTGAAAATACACTTTTCAGCTCTAGGTTCTAGTTTGTTTTGAGCTTCATGTCTCACGTAAGCCTCACAACCCAAACTTTGAGATAGGCTAGCGAGGGAACTCTTCCATGTCGCATCTCGAATGGTGTACTTGCAACCTTCTTTGTTGGTACAAGGTTCAAGGTCATAGCAGCAGTTTCCAAAGCATATCCCCAAAAACTTATGGGTAGCTTTGTGCGACTCATCATGGGCCGAACCATATCCAATAAAGTTCGGTTCCTCCTTTCAGCAACCCCATATAATTATGGTGTCCTGGGTAGAGTAAGTTGTGAAATAATTTCACAACCCCTAAGATGATCAAGAAACTCGGTACTAAGATACTTACCACCCCTATCGGATCTGAGAATTTTAATCCGATTGCCTAATTGATTTTGTACTTCATTTTGGTAAGTCTTAAACACCTCAAAGGTTTCGGACTTATCCTTAATTAAATTAACATAACTACATCTACTGAAATCATTACTTTCATAAATACCACGATATGGATAAGCTTTAAAATAATGAACACCATCTCTTAAACAAGAAATAATTCCATTGTCAAAAGTAAAGTAAAATCCATCATCGTATAGTGCATGAAAGGAAATAATGTTGCGTGCCACGCAGTGCAAAAAACAAACATTTAATAAGGTAAAAGCACGGCCTAAAGGAAAGGCGAGATCAACACTCCTAATCCGTTCCACAGGGGCCACCTCTTTGTTCCCCATGATCAGTTCTAGCTCTACAGCACCTAGAACCCTACTTTTATTAGCACCTACACATTATTACAAATATGAGTGCCACAACTAGTATCAAGAATCTACCCGTTATAAGTAGCAGTGTTGTGGAGTTCAATCATACACGTACCTTACTGACCAGCTCCCTTTGGTTTTTTCTGCTTGAGCTCCTCAATGTATTTCGGGCAAGAACGCTGGCAATACCTCTTTTCCGTGCAGTGGAAGCACTCGGCTTCCGAAGGGTCCTCGGCCGGTGGAACCATCACAGCTTTCCCCTTACCCTTTGGAGCCGGAATCAGGTTAGGTTTTTCAACCTTCCCCGTCCCCTTTCCCTTAGAGGGGGACCGCTTTTTCTTTTTGTTCCACCTCCCTAGATAGCTAGGATGGATTTGGACGAGGATAGCTTCTTAGACATGTCTGACTCTACAGTCTTTAACATTACGTGAATCTCCATTAGGGACCAGTCCATGAAGTTTTGGCCATCGAGTTTGGCCTTCTCAAGGAACAACTTTAGGGAAATTGAGTTCGATGATATAAAAGCGTTATTGGATGCCATCTACAAAATTAGAGTAGCAAATTTAGTTGTTAAATCCTTGTAGAAATAATTACCCAATAGTTACAAAAACTAATTATTTGAACAAGGCTAAGAACCGTATTTCACTCTATCTCGTGACGGGTTTACCGCGGATCACGAAATAAGTTATTTAGGCAGGTAACCATTTTACCGATTGCAACTCTTAGATCCTTGTGGGATTCTTTTGACATCAAATGTCTAAGGCATGTTTGATTCCTTCTTACACCAATCCTTTTATTATTCTTACATGACTCAGCTAGAGATCGACATCATTTAAGTGTTATAAAAGAATCTGTAAGTCATCCGTCAAGACACACGTTGGTACTCTTGCCCAATCATTGGCTCGTGCTTAAGCTCAACAACCAATATTGCGAGTTTCCAAACTCACCTTCCACACAACTCCACAAGGCATGACTCATGCTAATGCTCGACAATCATCTATGTTTCGTTTGATTTGGGTGGTGTCGTCTTACGGATGGTGTGTCACTTAGTTTTGAAAAACGGGTTTTTGTTTTTCCCTATAAAAGAATATTTTAAAATTTTGTGAATTAACAATTTAAGTGACCAAAACACTTTTCGACCACTTTTAATATAATCACAATTTATATTAATGTTGTCTGTTCTATGTGTGAAGAAATATAAACTCATTTATAAATCTCTTTGTTTTTAGATATTTTTCAAAAATTTTCTAACATGCGAATCCTAAACATCCTTGCAAGAAATAAATTTAAAAACGACCACGCATATAAAATAAATAAATCCCGGTAACATGCCCAAAATCCTATACGTTTTCCCCATGAGTAAAACGGGGAAAACAAGGTCATCTAGGGACAACAAAAGAATGTTCTACCACGACAGTGCCTCCAAACCGGCGAATTCAAATCTCCTGGAATAGGCTTGCTACGGCGCCAATACCATGTCTCACGTTTGGTTTGATGTAATATATATTAAAATAATCTAAGTACAATTACGTAATAATAAGAAAATGACACACAGGTCGTGATCCCAATAAACTATTACGAGTACAATGATATAAAATAAACGGCATGCAATCCACACCAAAATATAAATATTACAACCATACGGCACGCATGCGAAACCAAAACCAATCAACACAACAACACATAGGCTAGGGGCATATCTTGTTACGGGGCAACCACAACAAAACACAACCAAAACACAACCAAAACAAAAGCAATGGTATGCCACAAAACCATGTCAGAAAAGTATATTTTGATCAAGATTTCAAAATGACATTTAAGGCACAACAAGTAATTCTTGTACATATGCATTAGTAATTTTAATACACCTTTAAAATTATATGTTCATATATACACCTAAAGATATGTGTTTTTATGGACTTCATGTTGGAATATGCCCACTGACACACACGAGTTGGTATTACTACCGATGAGGCATAGGCCCATTGGGTCACACGCCAAGTATTGATTCCGGAAACACCTTTGAACAAGAGAGAGAAAAATGCCAAAATGAGTTTTTGTTAGGCAGGGCACGCCCGTGTCTTGTGAAGGTACGGGCGTGCCCTATGCCATGTACGGGCCCATGGCCGGCGTGCCTAGGGCATACCTAATGGTGCCGGCACAGGCGTGCCTCTTGGAGGTACGGCCGTGCCTAGTGCAAAAGCACAATCCCAAGTCGGGCGTGACTTGGGTGAGCCCGTGGGCTGGCACTACCGTGCCTTACACAGTAACAACCAATTTTATTAGACTTTTAAGTCTAGATTAAAGGTGGCTTAATGGTATTAAGTTTCTAGAAGCTTGAAACATTTTTTTTTTGTTGTTTTTGGGTCTTAAGACTAGTTCTTTAGACTTAGAACTTGTAAGAAAACCTTCTTGATACTAGAAAACACATATATGAACATATGAAGATATACATGAACTTGTAACTTTCATGTTAGTTCATACCCTCTTAAATAATATATAATTGGAAGATAGATTGACATATCAATCTTCAAGTTGGTGTTAGATCATCGCTGGAGTTTTTGGCGGCGTCCAAACGTAGCTAGCACGTGGGGATCATCAACACTTAGTGTGGATACTGATAGTGGTACACTATTTTGTGTATAAATCTTCCAAGGAAACAAGGAGATAGCTTTTTGTATGGTATAATTTCTTATCCTTATTCCTTGCTTTTGAGTTTCATTGCTATTGTCTAGAGTTTGGTTCATTGGGTGGTGTATTGGTGGCATAATATCTAAATTATTTTATACTCGTTTCTTTCCGCTGCGTTTTCTGGATGCCACCAAAACCTAACAGTGGTATCAGAGCCATCTCTAATATGGCTTTGCACTCTTGGTCTAAAAAACCAAAATTTTCTGTCAAAATGGGTTTTCGGGTGACCGGGTACGGCCATACGTTTTGGGGTACGGGGCGTGCCGGCGGCCGGGGCACGGCGGTACCGGTGGTGTGACGGGCCGTGTCGGCAATATTTTAACCAGATTAAAAATGTTTAAATCATAGTACTGGCACCCGACGGACACGCCCATACCTTTCATAGGGCACGCCCGTGCCCCTTTGTGTTTTGGCCAAAATCTGGATTTTTTAAACTATGATATTTGGTGTTCTTAAAATCCGGTTTTTTTGGACTCTTTTGGACAAGTCTTGGATCTGGTCATACCCCACTATATTTTGATTTCTAGAATTTATATATTTTGTATGGCTTGGCATGAAGTATATAAAATTATATATATTTATAGGTGTATATATGAATATGTAATTTTAATGGTGTATTAAAATTACTAATGCATATGTACAAGGATTGCCTTTGTGCCTTGGGTGATTTGTTGGCAATCTTAATCAAAATATGTTTGACATGGTTTTGTGGCACACCATGGTTTTGCTTTGGTTGTGTTTGGTTGTGGTTCGGTAACTAGATGTCCTTTAGACCTATGTGATGTGGTGGTTGGTTTATTTGGTTTTGGTGGCCTGCATGCCGTATTGCTGTAACTTTTTATAATTATTATTTGGTGCGGTTTGCATGCCGTTTATTTATTCCTTTGTACATGCACAAGTAGCGTAGGATTATGGCTTGCATGCCATTTCCTTTGTACTTGTAAAATAGTATGAAGTTGATTTTGTATGTAATAAACCAACGGAAATCACGGCGTTGATGTCTCGGCAACTTTGAGTCCGGATTGCCTTTTGGAGATGCCGGCTTCAGTGAGAGCACACCCGGCTAGGTGCTTTGGATCTTGCATTCCTTAGTTGACCTTGTTTTTCTCGTATGGCTCACGGGAAAAACGCATAGGATTTGGGCATGTTACCGAACTATTGTGTATGCGTGGTTGTTTTATATATTTTATTATTTTGCATGGATGTGTAGGATATCGCATGCAAGATGATTTTTCAAAAATATATAGAAACACAAAGATTTATAAAATTGGTTTGTATTTCTTTCCGCGCGTATAGAATTAACAAGATAATTAAATTTGTATTATATTATAAGTGGATAAAAATTATATTTATCACTTGATTTTTTAATTCGTACAATAGGTTAAAATTGTTTTAACTGGGAAAGACGAAATCTTGTTTTTAAAAATGTAAATCACGCGCCATCCGTAAGATGACACCACCTGAATCTAATGAAACTTGGATGATTATTGAGCTTTAGCACGAGTCATGACGAGTGGAACTGTGTGGACGGTGAGTGTGGTAACTCACAATATTGGTTATCGAGCTTGGCACGAGCCAATTATTGGCGAGAGTTCCACCGTGTGTCTTGACGGGCGGTTTACAATTCATTTTGTGATACTTAGGTGGCGTCGAGCTCTACCCGAGTCATTTAAGGAGATCAAGTTAGGATTGGTGCGAGAACGGATCAAACATGCCAAA
This sequence comes from Dittrichia graveolens, assembly GCA_038502395.1. Classification (NCBI taxonomy): domain Eukaryota; kingdom Viridiplantae; phylum Streptophyta; class Magnoliopsida; order Asterales; family Asteraceae; genus Dittrichia; species Dittrichia graveolens. Next base: position 43,824,978 of record JARJIL010000009.1, on the reverse strand, counting down.
AGACATTTTGATTGTCAATGGATCCCGCAAGGATCTAGAAGTTGCAAAGTGTTTGCAATTAATAAAATGGTTACCGGCCTAAATAGCTTTGCTTTGTGATCTGTGGTAAACCTGTCATAAAGTAAAGTGAAATATGGTTTCTAGCCTTGTTTAAATAATTGGTTTTGAAAACTATTTGGGTAGTTATATCTACAAGGATTCTATCTAAATTAACAAAAACGTGTACTCTAAATTGTAGATGACAAACGTTAACAACGCAACACCGAATTTATCACTCCGTTCGTTCCTATAAAAGGAGAAACTCGTAGGCATGAACTTTGTGGATTGGTATAGGCAATTGCGAATTGTCCTCCGCCATGAATCTAAGTTGCACATCCTCGAGGAATCTCTTCCGAAACCACCCGCTACTAACACAAGTTGGGCCACTAGATACCCCTTTGAAAAGCGTGTCGAGGACGCAAAAGATGTTTCTTCTTTCATGTTATCGACTATGAGCTGCGAGTTGCGAAAGCAACTCCGGCATATGAGTGCGTATGACATGATTAATCAGTTAAGGACATGTTCCAACATCAGATTAGAGAGGAACACTTTATGTGTGTCAAGGCCCTTGTCGGTTGCCGGATACAGAAAGGTGGGAAGGTTAGTGTTCATGTGCTTCGTATGAAGGCATACATTGACCAAATGGAAATACTAGGATTTCCCATTGGGAGGGAGCTTGCAGTGAATATGATTCTCCAGTCCCTGCCCACGTCTTATGATGAGTTTATCAAAAACTATCAAAAGGACAAAATCGTAGAATCCTTAGACGAATTGCATGGCATGCTTAAGACTTTCGAGTCTAACATGGCCAAAAGCAAGTTCGTTCCCACCCGGTTATTTAAGGATCGTAAAACCGAGAAAGAAAATATGACTCCTAAGAGAGAAGTTTGCTATTTTTGCGTAAATATAGAGATTGGCGCCGCCACGCTTGTCCTGAGTGTTCAGAGGAGTTAAAGCTTCCTGTGAGGCAAGGGAATAGCTCCTCGTCATCATGTACATTCATGGTTAGCTCTATCGCTTTTCTACTTCTTAGCTAGATTTTTGAAATACTTGCTATAACACATGATTGTTACAAAGTGCATGTGTTAAACGAAAGAAGTAGTTGACAAGGCATGGAGAGCTAGAGCTCAAGATTGAGAAACTTGGAAGTTGTCTTGATTGAGAAGATTGGGAGTTTTGATCTCGCCATTCTATCTAGCTATTTTATTACTTTACTAGATTAATATATTATTTGCCAAGTGTGGCAAGAGAAATATTAAGTCTATTATGCATTGGTTGACGATGGATATTACTTTGTATTTGATATATATATATATACATACATATATATATATACATATATATATATACATATATATATATATATTAGTGGTTTATTTCAAACCATGTCATGACATTTATAAGCTCTTGCTTAATGGTAATAAAATAATCATGAATTATATGTTTGATAATTCGGCAGCAAATTTCCCAGGTTAGCCATTAGAAATTCTAATTTTTAAGCCTAGTATGACTAAAAATAGTATTTATGATTTAAATACATCCATAATAATATTAGATTTCATAGAAATCCCGCCTATATGGTTAGAACCTTCCCGAGCTTGAAAAATCGAATTATTAAAAGTCATAATAAATATAAATAAGTTAAAATATAAAACATATATATATATATATAAACTCATAAAAGTAATTAAAATTTTGTAATTAAAAGATTTAAACAAAATCACCAATTATACAAAATTTATTTAAACAAATTACACTTTATTATTCAAAAAAAAAAGAAACCCCCCCTAAGGCCGGCCACCCTTATCATTTCCTTTACCACCACACTCAATCTCTTCTCTTTTCTCTCTTCTCTTTCACCACCAAAAATCTCCCAAGAACAACAAGAATTGTTCATCTTGTGAAGATCCAACACCAAATCAAAGGCAAGAGTTGGTAAGATGATCATATAACATTCATCTCTACTCTTCTACTCTTCTACTTTTCTTCTTTCTTTTTTCTTTTATTTATCTTCTTTGTTGTTCATCTTATTTCCTTTATATATATATATATATATATATATCATGTAAATATAAACATCCTACCAATGTTGTAAGGAGCACATGAAATGTGCATCATCCTACCATTGTTGTATGGAACTTAATCAACTAAAAATCAAGAAAATAAGACTTTGATCATGCATGTGTTTCATCTTAACAAATGTTGTAAGGAACACATAAAATGTGTATCATCCTACCATTTTTGTAAGAACACGTGGATTATCAAAGCTTATACTCATACAATATGATTATTCATGAATATAAACATGTTATATTAAAGTTATGACCCATAAACAAAAAGAATAACAATCTAGCAGATTCTGATGCTAGAACTCCCCATTTATTTTTGTTATATCTGGAGTTCTAGGTATCAAAATCTGTTGATTCTTTTTGATAATCTTAGTTTAAATTGTTACCTTTTATTTAAACCTGGATTCACTAATTTTCATCAACGTTTGATCCTTCAAACATATTTAAAAAGACCCATATGTTGAATCTGGAAATCTGACAGATTTAGAAGGGTACACTTTAAACGCGTGTAACTTACTCATTCTTGGGTCAAAATACGTCTAGTTTTTTTTAAAAGTTTCATCCTTGAACAATGGTTAATTCCCATTTTGAATGATGTAAAAATGAGGTCGTATGGGCCCTAAACAGATGTTTTAGTAACAACATGTCATCCAGACACTGATTAGTGGACATCTTATACACTTTTAATTATTAAAAATATTAAACATGGATTATAAATTCCTATATTTTCACTGGACATTCTAGAAACATTTATTAAGATTATATTAAAATATCAAACCTTAATATGACCTCTAAAACACAGTTTTTAATTTTTAAAGTTCAACTTAAAGAACAGAAAAATTCTAGTCAACACTTATGATTTATGGAAAAATAAAGACAACCTTTAACTATTTAATAAATAAGTTAACAACAAATAAATAATACAAAATAATAAATAAAATAAGTCTAATAGAGCTACATACCTCATATATTAGGAAAGGAGCTTCGGTAGGAACAAAAAATCCTTACGAGTGAACACCTTTGCATACCGAGTGAGTATCATAGCCCCTTTTTACCGTATTTCATATTATTTTTTGGGTGAAAGCATGTGTATATATTTCATGAAAATTTTATTGCCTATCTTCTTATTTGTTTCAAATATTATTTTGAGCACTTATGGTATTATTCTTTGATGTGCTTGGGTTATCGTTGTAAGGCCCTTCGTTGGACATTATCCTTTAACTCCGCTAGTGAGCTGATGGTATTTGTAGGTAGCGCTATTTGGAGATTCCGACGTCTCCCATTTATGGTTGACGAACTATAGATGTACTTTACCACTACTAACGTCATTTAATATAGACGTTAGGTTTATCATGGGCAATTGGTTGTCGGCTAGGTTGGATAATGGCTCAAGCAACAATCATCATAGTCTATTACTATCATGTGCAACGTATTGGGCAATATAATACATCTTCTATCATTCATTCTTTTATTTTATTCCAAAAACTTCCATCAATTATTTAAACTTTTCTCATTTAAAAGTATTCTGTGCATATATTATGTATAGGGGAGATCAAGAGGTGTTTCTTGGGAAAAGAAGGAAATCAAGAGAATTATGAAGGGGGGTAGGGTGGCCGGCCTTAGGGGGGGTTCTTTTATTTTATTTTATTTTTGAATAATAAAGTGTAATTTGTTTAAATAAATTTTGTAAAATTGGTGATTTTGTTTAAATCTTTTAATTACAAAGTTTTAATTACTTTTATGAGTTTATATATATATGTTTTATATTTTAACTTGTTTATATTTATTATTATGTATTTAATTATTTTTATTGATATTACATTTATTATTGTACATGATTTGTAATTCTTGACTTTTAATAATTCGATTTTTTGAGTTCGGGAAGGTTCTAACCATATAGGCGGAATTTCTATGAAGTCTAATATTATTGTGGATGTATTTAAATCATAAATACTATTTTTAGTCATACTAGGCTTAAAAATTAGAATTTCTAATGGCTAACCTGGGAAATTTGTTGCCGAATGTCACAGTCTCTCCTGATTAAAAGAATTTCGTCCCGAAATTAATCGTTGATGTCATGGACTTGCTTTTTAGCGAAGACGTGCGGATATTTTAGTTTCATAATATCCTCTCGCTCCCAAGTGTATTCAGGCCCGTGCCTTGAGTTTCAACGAATTTTTAAGATGGGGATCTTGCTTCTCCTTAGTCTTTTGACCTCCCGGTCAAGGATTTCTATTGGTTCTTCTACAAAGTGCAACCGGTCATCTATTTGCACATCTTTTAAGGGTAAGACTAAGGTTTCCTCCGTTTCGCATTTCTTTAAATTCGACACATGGAACGTGTCGTGGATGGCGCTCAGTTCTTGTGACAGTTTTAGCTTGTAGGCTACCGGTCCAATCCTTTCGATTATCTTGAATGGCCCAACGTACCTGGGACTTAATTTGTTCTTTTTCCCAAAACGCACTATCCCTTTCCAAGGTGATATCTTTAGTAGAACTTTATTGCCAACTTGGAACTCTAGGGGTTTCCTGCGATTGTCGGCGTAGACGTTTTGTCGGTCCCTAGCGGTTTTGAGCCTTTCCCTGATAATTTTTATCTTATCAGTGGTTTCCTGTGCGACATCTGGTCTGGACAATTGTCGGTCTCCGATTTCCAACCAGCTGAGCGGGGATCTACATTTGCGTCCGTACAATGCTTCATAGGGTGCACACTGGATACTGGTGTGATAACTATTATTGTATGAAAATTCAACCAGTGGCAAATGCGAGTCCCAGCTCCCACCAAAATCTAACACACAAGCACGTAACATATCTTCCAGCGTTTGAATAGTCCTTTCCGATTGTCCGTCTGTTTGGGGGTGGTAAGAGGTGCTTAAATTGACTCGCGTTCCTAATGCTTTCTGAAGTGATTGGCAAAATCGGGAAGTGAAGCGACTATCCCTATCCGAGATGATAGAGATGGGCACTCCATGACGCATGACGATCTCATTGATGTAGATTCGTGCAAGCTTTTCCATCTTGTAATCTTCACGAATGGGTAGGAAATGTGCTGACTTTGTAAGCCGGTCTACTACTACCTAGATGGAATCGTACCCTTTAGCGGATCGGGGTAACTTAGTCACAAAATCCATAGTTATCTATTCCCATTTCCATTCCGGGATTTCTGGTTGCTGCAGTAATCCAGAGGCTTTATGGTGTTCTGCCTTAACTCTTGCACAAGTCAAACATTTCCCCACGTATAGGGCAACATCCTTCTTCATTCCGGGCCACCAATAGTATTCCTTTAAATCCTTGTACATTTTATCGGCTCTGGGATGAATAGAATACTTAGACTTATATGCCTCATCCAATATCGTTAACCTTATGTTATTCGCCTTGGGTATCCAAACCTTCTTTTCGAAGTAACGTACTCCATCAGTTCCAATCTCGAATCTGTGCTCCAAATGACGGAGGTTTTCCTCTTTTAGATTTTCTATTTTTAATGCTTGCTCCTGAGCTTCGAGGATCCTTCCTTTCAGACTGGTTTGCACAACAGCTCCTAATGCTCGTACTCGCGTTGGTTTTACTCTTTCCTTCCTACTCAACGCGTCGGCAACCACATTGGCCTTTCCTGGGTGATATTTGATTTCGCAATCATAATCATTGAGTAGTTCTACCCATCGCCTTTGTCTCATATTGAGCATCTTTTGATCAAAAATATGCTGGAGACTCTTATGGTCAGTGTAGACGGTACACTTGGTGCCATATAAATAGTGTCTCCATATTTTGAGTGCAAACACTACCGCTCCTAACTCCAAATCAGGAGTAGTGTAGTTTTTCTCATGAACCTTCAATTGTCTCGAAGCGTAGGCGATAACTTTGTCTTTTTACATTAAAACACATCCCAACCCTTGGTGTGATGCGTCGCAATAGACCACAAAGTTTTCTGTTCTAGTTGGCAATGACAAGATAGGTGCGTTGCATAGCTTCTGCTTTAAGGTTTGAAAAGCTTCTTCTTGCTTATCTCCCCAAATGAATTTCTTATCCTTCTGAGTCAGAGTCGTTAATGGTTGAGCCACGCGTGAAAAGTTTTCGATGAATCGCCTATAATATCCTGCCAAACCCAGAAATTGTCGAATCTCGGTTGGCGTCTTTGGTGTTTCCCACTTTTTGATTTCCTCGATCTTTGTTGGATCGACATGAATTCCATTTGAATTAACTACATGACCAAGGAAGTGTACTTCTCGGATCCAAAATTCACACTTGGAGAATTTGGCATACAACTTCTGGTCCTTGAGTAGTGTTAAGATTAATTTCAAATGCTGCTCATGATCTTCCTTGCTTCGCGAATAGATAAGAATGTCATCTATGAACACTATCGCAAACTTATCTAAATATGGTCTACAGACCCTATTCATTAAGTCCATAAATACTGTTGGAGCGTTAGTCAACCCAAAAGGCATAACTAAGAACTCATAATGTCCATAGCGGGTTCTAGAGGCGGTCTTGGGGACGTCTTCTTCGCGAACTCTCAATTGGTGATATCCCGAGCGAAGATCGATTTTTGAAAAATATTTGGCGCCTTCAAGTTGGTGGAACAGATCATCGATTCGAGGGAGAGGGTATCGGTTCTTGATAGTTAACTTGTTGAGTTCCCGATAGTCGATACACATTCGTAGCGACCCGTCCTCTTTGACGAAAAGAACTGGGGCTCCCCAAGGGGATGAACTTGGTTGAATGAAACCTTTGTCGAGTAGTTCTTGTAGTTGTGCCGACAGGTCTTGCATTTCTGATGGGGCAAGTGGATATGGTGCTTTCGCCACGGGAGCTGCTCCAGGGACTAGATCGATATGGAATTTGACATGCCGATTCGGGGGTAATCCTGGCAAATCTTCCGGAAATACTTCAAGAAAGTCTCGTACAACGGGAATTTCTTGAATGTTTTTCTCACAGGTTTTCTTATTGATTATATGTGCTAGGAATGCCTCGTTTCCTTTCCATAAGCATTTTCTCATCTTGATGGATGAGATTATCTTGAAATCCCTTCCGGATTTTTCTCCATACACATTAAGTGTCTCACTATCAGGCGTCGGAATTCGGACGATCTTTTCGAAGCAACAGATTTCCGCTCGATGGCTAGAAAGCCAATCCATCCCAACAACTATGTCGAAACTTCCCATTTCAAGTGGGATTAAATTTATGGTATATGTTTTATCGGCTAAGCCCAAGGTACATCCAGGGATTATGTCCTTAACGCTAGTTTTCTGACCATTAGCAAATTCAATGGTGTAAGGCTCTTTCATTTCTATGGTTTTTAAATTTAGCCTTAACTTAAATCTTAATGATATGAAGCTTTTATCGGCCCCTGAATCAAATAGTACTGATGCATAATAACCGTTTAGAGGAAACGTACCTGTAACGACATCGGGGTTTTGTGTAGCTTCATTTGCTCCAATCTCAAACACTCTGCCTCGTGCTTGATTTCCTTGGTTACCTTGGTTTGCAGGACGTGCTTGATTATAATTAGACCCTTGAGTTGGCCGCGAGCAGACGGTGCCATGGTGCTCGAGACTTCCACACTTAAAGCATGGCTTTACTCGGCAAGTTTTGCTGAGGTGTCCTAGCCGCTTACATCTAAAGCACACCATGCACTTCCCTTCGTCGTGTTTGTGGCATTTGTCACATTTGGGGTAGGATCTCCATCCTTTATCGGCTGCTTGCGTCTGAGCTCCGAAGTTTCTAGCCCTTTTGTGAGTCCTCGCAGCTTCTCCACCGGATGGCTTCCTTAGCACCTCCTCAAGCTTTGGCTTACCCTTTTCCTTGTCGCTCCCAAGCGATCCCGAACGGATAGCATTGTGGGTAAGTCTTGTAGCTAGATTTACCACACTTTGGATGGTGTTGGGGTTTGCAGCCGTGACATTTGCCCGGATCTCAGGGGCTAGACCCCAAATGTATCTATCGATACGGTTTTCTTCCGGGGTCACCAAGTGCGGCACCAGCTTGGCCAAATCATGAAATCGGGTGGTGTAGGAGTTGATGTCGCCCCCGATCATTTCATGATTCCACAGCTCGGCTTCTAGCTTTTGAATTTTGCTCTTCGAGCAAAATTCGTCCCTTAATAGCCTGAGGAATGCATCCCAGGTGAGTTGGTGCGCGGCATCTCTTCCAAGCGTTTGCACTTGGATATTCCACCACGATAGGGCTCGCCGTTGCAAAAGACATGTTGCAAACTCCACCTTGTTTGCTTCTGTACATTTACTGATGCTAAGGACTGATTCCGTGCTTTCAATCCAGTTTAGTAGACCCACACCTCCTTCCGTTCCAAAGAATTCTTTAGGGTTGCAAGCCCTAAAGGTTTTGTAGTTGCAATCTTGGGTTGGGGTTGGTGCTCCTTGGTTTGTTTGAAGACCAGCAGCAACTTGGCTAACTATGTTGGGTAATGTTGCAATCACTTGTTCCATGACAAGTTGAACTAACTCGGGGTATTCTCTTCGTGGAGGCATCGTTCAAGAGCATAATCACGCGACGATTTTTAGTCACTCAATCTAATCAGTTTTATCATACTACTCTACGTGTAACGTGTTTAATTCATTCATGGCATTAAATATGACTAATAGTACGAGATTTAATTAAATAATCAATCATTCACTTGGCACAAAATAATTACCAAAATCGGCTCTTTAAAAGATGCCATATATATTAATAGAGTGTTAATAATAGCCATACAATCATACATCCTTTAAACCAACATAGGATGTTTTAGTTCATAATCAACAAAAAAAAAGACATTAAAACCCAAAGTAAATCCACTCCAACCCATCTAGCGCCCAAATCCAATGTAAGCTAGCCGCACTAACATCATCAACACAACCCCCGAAACTAGGCATGTATGCACTAGCCTAATTAGTCTTCGGGCTTCTTGAGCCGCCTCTAAGGCTTGCATTGCGTGATGGTGGTTAAGGTCCGCCATGTGTAAGCACGAACTAACCCCTGTAGGTTTGGTAATCTAACATGCCTCTCATGTTATATAGCTCCAGAGACATGTGGTGGAATCTCCTCTTTTCCTCGTCGGTCATCGCGTATGAAGGTATCATCGGGATTCCCGTGAGGACGGGGGCTCTTACCGGCTCGTTCACCTGCCGGGAAGGTTCTCCCACGGTAGGCTGGGGTGGTGCTACGGTTGCTCGTACTGTAATGGCCACCCTCTTTCGGGCAGTTTATCTAACCCGTGGCCCGGTTGTTCCGGGGTTTGGGTTTTGGTTTGGTTGGGAGGAGGGATTGTTAAAGATTCTTACGGGTCTACGTAGGGGTTCTAAGAACCCTTCAGGCAGCTGGTATTGTGGGGATTGGTTACTATCGGTGGAAGATCTTTGGCCGTTCTCAGTAGGTTCACTTTCGCTTTACATGATTTGCAAGGTTTGAATAGACTTATTCTCTAAATTCATAACTTAAATTGTCTATATATGAATGTTATGCTCATGCACACACACAATGATCATGATCTAGAAAGAAAATAAATAAAATTTTGTTTCTAAGTATATTTTTATTATAACTAACCTAAGTGCCATATCGTACATAGCTAAATTAGACATAGGTGATCAAGCTTTGTCTAATTGAGGTATAACAATGTGGTACTCAACTTAATTATATTATCAATACACTTGATGTATTTTAAACAAAATTATTTTGAAAACATTTTTATAAACCTTTGGTTATAGTTGGTGTTTCCCCCCATAAGAAAAATAACATTCTCTATAACCTGGCTCTGATACCAAATCTGTTTTACCCGAGGTGTCACAATGTCCGTGTGGTTTGTAATCATGAATGCATTTGATAGTTGATCAAATGTCGAGTGCGATAATTATTTATTGTGTGTTTAATACGTTGAAGCAAATCCATGGGGATAACTACATGAACTTCGTTACCTTTACCCGTAGTGGTAGTGGGGATGGGTATATTTTGAAACCTTTGAGGTGTTCGATAATTACCATAATGAGGTTTGTGGGAAAATGTTAAGTTACTTAAATCTTGTATAGATGTTGAGTATCTTAATATATGATCTTGTGTCCATCATCAGAATTGTGGGGTTTATCTCATAATTTATTTCTCCTAAGACACATTATTGGCATATGGGTCGTATAGAGGAGGTGCCGAATATTCTTGGATATGTTCGGGTCTTGATGGATTACAAATTCATACCCAGAGTGTTGAGATGCTCAAATGTTGTGGGCAATGTTCTATATATAAAATCAACAAATATGGTTTAGTACGCATCTTAGGAGAAAAGACTAGAAATAGTGTCTTTACTTGTCTATCTCAAAACCTAGATTATCCAGCCGACGTGTAGACGTGAGGTGGAGGAATCTGGGGACTAGTGATGCTAGTCCATTAGGCATTCTACTGATACCATCAGATATTTGTGTCACAAACTTTTAAGGACAAGGTTTTAGTCGCTCAATGGCAATTGGAAATATCTATGGGAGCCAGTTAGAGTAAACGGAGCCTTGAATGGTAAAACCTGATGTTGGCACTAGCATACAATGAGTAATGATTGGAACTCAGCATGGCGATGCTGGAGTACCTGGCATAATTCATTACTCTTCCGATTTCTAATAGGAGTTGTCGTAAGTCCGGATAGATATATGCTTTATATCTAGAGGAAGATAACTCGATGATGGATTAGTTGAATTTATCAACTACCGGAAGTGTTAGTGGGCCTAGTGTCTACTAGAAGGAGAGAGGTAAAGAGAATGGAATGTAATCCATGTAGGATATCCAAGTATTGGACTTGATTGATCCGATGCCTTGGTGTAAACCTAAGGGTATGCATGAATTAAGATGTAGACAACTTCAAATACCGACTAGTGGTAAAAGTTCTGATATGATTAACCATGACGATGGTATTATAAGAAAATTTTCCTAGTGGTTATGTTGAAGTCTACTTGGATGACTTATGCTGTATCACTACCTTCTTATGGCTATGAAAATATGGCAGTAAATTGAAAAGACTTTGTTTCTTTATAGAAATTTTGAGGAAGTGTAGTAACACTTTCCGAGAGTCTTGTACATTATAAGTATCCTCATATGGTCTACAAGCCCAAGAAGTCTATTCATGGACTTGAACTTCAAATACCAACTAATGATAAATGTTCCGTCATGATTGACTGTGAGGATGGTATCAGAAGGAAATTTTCCTAGTGGTTATATTGAAGGTTACTCGGATACATGTGTTTATCATTGCAATGTAAAGATCGTATTCCTTCATGGGAATGTTGAGGAAGAGTGTTTTCCGAAGGTCTTGTACGTTGAAAGTATCCTCGTACACTTGAATAAACATCGCAAGGTTGTAATCTTCACTTTAATGAGAAAATCATAGATTTGAGTTTTTCAAAATGGTAAGATTAAACTTGGATGTACGCTAGAGCTAGTGGGAGCGCTTGTGTTCCTTATATTGTGTATCCATGACATACTTCTTGTTGAAGATAATCTCGCGGTTTATAAAACCGGGGTTGAAGAATTACTGCTTCATAAGTTGAATTGGGAGATACAAACGAGGACTTTTCGGAGTGACAAAACTAAGAGAGTGATATTGAAACATGATGTACTAGTGTGTTAATTTAATTAGCAACTCGGTTTATCACATGGTTTCTTTTCTCTCATTAAGACATACTTGGAAGAGCTCTTGGTACATTTTTCTTCAAGTGATGTTCGGTGGTAACAAGGAAATTTGAGTAATGTATTACTCTTGGTGGATTGTTATTGTTGTGTTGTTAAATGGAATGTTATCAATCAGAATGGTTCTTTCAGCATCATTGACTCTATTGGGCTCTCATGAGACAATGAGAGTATGATGGCTTATATATATGAACCATAGTCTTATGCATTGTGACTTTATTGGGTTCTTTGAAACAATAAGAGTATAATGGCTCATAGACGAGAACTATTGTTTGAAGCACCGTTGACTCTATTGGGTTCTTTGAAACAATGAGAGCACGAAGGCTTGAACAAAGGACCATGATCTTGCTGATGCACACTTTATAAGTGGTTGGTCGAGAGAAGATATGGTGATTGTTAGAGTATGCATGGATGTCACTTTGGGAATCCATTTACTAAGCTTTAGTCTGAAGCTAGTGATGAGCTTTCATACTAGGCATGTATACATTTGGTTTACCAGTGGCTTTTGCTTGAGTTTATTTAAGTTGAATTTGATATGTTTTGAGTTGGTAACATTAAAACAATAATGTGATTTGATTGTATCAAATATCAAATCGGGATTTGATAATGCGAGCGGAGCGGGTACATTCGTTAGCCTTTATTGTGTTCCATCTTAGCATGTTTAATTGCTTCCATGAATAAATTTATTCATTCTAAATGCTCCACGATCGGTCATTCTTCATTGGATGGAAGAAGTGAATGAATATCGAGGCAAGTTGTTGGTAAAGCATTCATAGTGGATTGAATACATGTTTACGCAACGCTAGCTTGTACTTGATAGTGATCAAGTAATTGGAGGACCCGCACCTGAGTTTACTTCATGCACATGATCACAAGTAAAACAGGATGATAATATTGTTTGTCCTTCTACTGGAGATACATGGGCTTCTTGATAAATGACATGGTCTTGTTTAGATTGCTTTCTAACGTTGTTCGTAGCTGGCTGTTATAAGGGAAGTTTTCAGACAAGAACTTGTTATTATGACGGAACGATGTAGTCAAAGGTATTCGTTCCTCTTTAGAGAGATATCCCTGGGCCCCTCGTTGACCAAACTAATGACATCAAAATGCATGGCCGTGCTCAAGTTGAATTTATAATAGATCAATTTTGCAACTTGTATTATTCGTCATACTTAGTCTAGCTCGAGAAACATAATCATGGATGTTTTGGGGTTGACAATGTTCCATGACCTGCATTCACAAAGGATATCGTGAATGAAGGGATGAATAATCACTTATCTGTAGGACCATTCTTTACAGGTTGGTACTTGTCATGGGCGACATACCCTATCCTGACTTGGGGGCGTAGATGCCTTACTAGAGTCTGCTCTATGTCGGTGTTACCTTTCGTAGGTGTGTCATGTTCAAGTGGGAGTTTGTTGGAATATGCCCACTAACACACACGTGTTGGTATCACTGTCGATGAGGCATAGGCCTATTGGGTCACATGCCAAGTATTGATTCCGGCAACACCTTTGAACAAGAGAGAGAAAAATGCGAAAATGAGTTTTGGTTGGCTCGGGCACGGCCGTGCCTTGGAAAGGTATGGGCGTGCCCTATGCCAGGTACCGGCACATGGCCGGCGTGCCTAGTGTAACACCGGAAAACTCAAGCCATTTTTTTAAAATACGTTGCGGAAGCTAAGTTAAACAAAGTTCTTTACATACAAATTAATATTTACAAATTTGCAACATCTGATTACAAACAAACAACGACAACAAATGTCTTGGTGTTACTAAAAGATAATGGCTCGTTTCTTTTAAAACATAATATCAGAGTAGGGTCAACTTCTCCTTCTGCTAACACCACAAAATCACAAACCTGCAAAAGTAAGAACTGAGGGGAATTAGCACAAAGCTAAGTGAGTAGAGGCTAAACACAAACGCAAACATCAACAGTCAATAACAAAGCATATAATCACATATCCAAGAAGACCGGTAGTTCAGTGCAGAACCTACAACCAATGCCGGCCAAAGCAAAGCTTTACCGATAGCCCTCTACTGAGTTGGCACGGTGAAAATTCCCCTTTGATGCAACGTATGCACCAGTAAGACTATCACCGTACAAACAACCAGTAAACGAGCCCAGCCTAATTCTACGTGTAGCTGACTTCTCAAACGCAACTCAATATCATCCAAAGAGCGCGTATCGGCCAAATAGTCATGCAACATATATCAATCAACAATCGTAATCAACAATCAATAATCCAATCAACCATCCAATCACAAACGCATGAATCACATCAATAACATTAACCATAATCTTTACCATCTACGATTAACGTCCACTCACCTCAAAAACAACGCAACTCAGATGTCTAATATCACTGAGTCTTTGGAATGCCTGAAAAAAACACAGCAACAACCAAATCAGTCTCGAATATATAAATATATCTGTCCACATACATTTATATATTTATCATTCATGAATCAGAATCTAAATCTTATAAGATAGAATAAACAATCAAACATATAAAAGTCCAATCACGATTGTCGGAATTCCAAAACCATCGGATTTCTATGGATCCGCCGGATTCTAAGTATCGGATTCCGAGTTTTCTCGGATTTACAATGTTCCGGATTCTTACACCGGATTTGGCAATGTCGGATTCATGGCTACGGATTTAAGTATAGTTGGATTTGGGTTCCGGATTTCAGTGTCTCGGATTTATAAGTATAGGATTTTGGGATATCAGATTTAGGTTCTCGGATTTACCATGTCGGAATCCAAGTTTTCGGGTTCCAGTTTTAGCCAGATTTCAAAACTTCCGGATTTAAAAGGTATCGGATTCTTTGATTCGGTTTTTTTTAGACAACGGTTTTCCAAACACAAGCTTCCACATGTATCGGTTTTCATCATCTTATTCTTCAACACAATCCGCCAACTTCATCATCATCAAAGATTAAACCCAGAACTTAATAAATTCATCAAAACTTACCAGAATCATGTTTACACATATAAAAACATGTATTCATGTATCACAAACACTTCACAACCTTTTAAATCTTCAAAATAAACATAACCCACAAAATCGAGTTTCTTCAAAGCTAGCCATAGTAATTCTTCATATAATCATGTTATTCAACATAAGTCCTTCCAAGTTAATACTTAAAAACATACCAAGAATATAAATCTAACCTTTAGTTGAATTAGAAAACACAATTCTTCAAAACCCGGTTCCTTCTTTTTCTTCTTCTTTTCGGTAGAGGATTTACTCACAAAACACACACTACACTTTTTTCCTTTCTTTGAAATATTGAGTAATTAACAATACTCTATACACGTATACATGCAAGTTTTAAGATTAAGCAGGAGGTGGCTAATCCACCTCTTGTTTCACATACACACATACACGTATACATATTTACCCATATACATACATACGCATAATAAGATGCATGCATACATACTAACACATACTACATACACTGTCATTATTTAAGTGATTAACCATTCAATTCACTTCAATTATCATTTAATCAAATTAATTGCAAGTAAACACATACTGCTAACCCGCTAATTTACTAGACCATGTTTGTGGGTGTTACAAATCTCCCCTCCTTAAGAGGATTTCGTTCTCAGAATCCCTTCTCGTTCAAACAAATGGGGATATCTGTCTCTCATATCTGCCTCAGTCTCCCAGGTCAAATCAGAACCTAAACTGTGTTTCCACATGACTAACACCATCGGAATCTGTTTCTTACGGAGCTTCGTAACTTTACGATCTAACAGTTCAACAGGTTCCTCTATTAATCACTTCTTCGAATCTACCTTCAATTCATGCACTGGGAGAATTTGACTTTCATATTCAACTTTACATTTCCTTAGATAGCAAACATTAAAGGTATCATGAATTCCTGCAAGTTTTGCTAGAAGATCCAATGTAACTGTCTGATCATTCACTATTTGACGAATGCGGAAAAGACCAATAAAACGGGGAGCCAACTTTCCGCGTTTGCCGAAGCGAATCACGCCTTTCCATGGAGAAACTTTAAGATACACCAACTCCCCCACATCAAACGATACTGGAGACGTCATGGATCTGCATACTTTTTCTATCTATCTCTGGCAACTTTCAATTTCTCTCTGGCAATGGCAACCTTGTCAGTAGTTAACTGAACAATCTCTGGCCCTACAAACTGTTTCTCACCAGCCTCTAACCAACAAGTCGGAGTACGGCAGCAACGATCGTACAACATTTCATGCGGAGGCATTCCAATACTGGAGTGGTAAGAATTGTTATATGCAAACTCTATCAATGGCAGGTGTGAATCCCAAGATCCACCATACTCAATTACACAGGCACGTAACATATCTTCGAGTGTGTGTAAGGTTCGTTCAGTCTGACCATCAGTCTCGGGATGATAAGCAGTACATAAGTTAATCCTCGTCCCCAATTCTCTCTGTAAACTCCTCCAGAAGTTAGAAACAAATCTGGAGTCTCTGTCACATACAATAGATAACGGTATACCATGCCTTGCAATAATTTCATCAATATGTAGTTGAGCCAATTTATTCAAAGAAGCCGTCTCACATATATCCAGAAAGTGAGCACTTTTCGTCAGTCGATCCACAATCACCCATATCATATCATGATTCTTTTGAGTACGTGGAAGTTTTGTTACAAAATCCATTGTTATGTGTTCCCACTTCCACTCAGGAATTTCTAATTGTTTCAAGGATCCGTATGGTTTCTGATGTTCTGCCTTCACTTGCGCACACATATGACATGATTCTACAAAGTGTACCATATCCGCTTTCATCGTAGGCCACCAGTAAAACACTTTCAGGTCGTTATACATTTTAGTACTTCCAGGATGAACTGACAGTCTCGACTTGTGTGCTTTAGTTAAGATCAATTTCCTCAATTCTCCTAGCATAGGCACCCAAACACGGGTCTTATATATTTTCAATCCACGAGAATCATTAGTAAGTTCATATTTTCTTTTCCTCATCAATTCAGTCTTCAGATTTTCTTCCTTTAAAGCTTTCAACTGAGCAGACTTCAGTCTATCAACTATCTCCATACGCATAAACTTGATAGGATTTCCAGCTCCTTTGCGACTCAGGGCATCTGGTACTTCATTTTCTTTTCCAGGGCGATATATGATCTCGCAATCATAATCTTTTATCAACTCCACCCATCGCCTGTGTCTCATATTCAGTTCTTTCTGTGTAAATACATACTGAAGACTTTTATGATCTGTTCAAATTATGCATTTGGTGCCATACAAGTAGTGCCTCCACAGCTTGAGCGCAAATACCATAGCTGCTAGCTCCAAATCGTGAGTTGGGTAATTCTTTTCATGAGGTTTCAATTGCCTTGAAGCATACGCAATCACCCGATCCCTCTGCATTAATACACATCCTAATCCAGCAAACGACGCATATCAATACATGATAAAATCATCTGATCCACTTGTAAAAGCAAGGATAGGAGCCTCACATAACAACTGTTTTAAAGTTTGAATATCTTTATCTTGTTCATTACCCCATACAAATTTCACGTCTTTCAGAGTCAACTTAGTCAACGGACCCGCAATCTTGGAGAAATCCTTGACAAATCTGCTGTAGTATCCGGCCAATCCAAGAAAATTCTTTATCTTAGACGGTGTCTTTGCAACATTCCAGTTCATCACTGCCTCAACCATTGGATGATCCACTTTCACCCCTTCACAACAAATCATGTGCCCCAAGAACTCTACTTCTCTTAACCATAATTCGCATTTTGAGAACTTTGCATATAAACGTTTTTTCTTCAGAGTTTTCAGAACTTGTCTCAAATGCTGTTCATGTTCCATCTCAGTCTTTGAATAAATCAAAATATCATCAATAAAGACAATTACAAACTCATCAAGAAATGGTCGACAAACTCTGTTCATAAGATCCATGAATATCGCAGGTGTATTGGTTAAGCCGAACGGCATAACCAAGAACTCGTAGTGACCGTAACGCGTACGAAAAGCTGTCTTTGACACGTCCTCCTCAGATACATGTACCTGATGATAACCCGATCTCAAGTCAATCTTTGAAAAGAACAAACCTCCGTGTAGCTGATCAAATAAATCATCGATTCTAGGCAATGGATACTTATTCTTTATCTTCTTCTTGTTCAATTCATGATAGTCGATACACATATGCAACGTACTGTCTTTCTTCTTTACAAATAATACTAGTGCCCCCATGGAGACGAGCTTGGACGGAAAAAGCCTTTGTCTAACAGATCATTAATCTATGTCATCATCTCTCGAATTTCTGAAGGCGCCAATCTGTATGGAGCTTTTGCCACTGGTCGAGAACCAGGGATCAAATCAATCTTGAACTCTACCTCACGAACTGGAGACAACCCTAGCAATTCCTCTAGAAACACATCCGGGTATTCCGTTACCACCTGTATATCATTTATCGCCTGCTTTTCTTTCTTCCCGTCGATAACATACGCCATGTATGATTCACATCCCCTATCCAATGCTTTCTTAGCCTTTAAACATGAAATAATCGGGATTACAGATCCAGCCTTCTCACCCCTTGCTACTACACGCGTACCATCCGCCAACGGGAAAGAAATCAACTTCTTGTGGCACTTAATACTTTCTTGGTTCAAACTCAGCCAATCCATCCCGAGCACCACATCGAAACCAGAAAGAGGTATAACAAGAAATTAAATAGGAAAACATGCACCATCTATATTAATTTAGCTCCAGCCACAGCAGTCATGACCGGAACCATCATGCCATCAGCTACATCTATTTCTAAAGCATTAGCAAGCTTAATAACAGGCATGTTCAGTTTATCACAGAATTCCACACAAACAAAGGAGCGATTTGCCCTAGAGTCAAATAATACTCTAGCAGGAGTAGAGTTTATAAAAAACATACCCGTAATGACATCGTCTGTGGTGGTGGCATCATCCACCGTCATCTTGAATGCCCGACCCTCAGTAGTGGGTGGGTCTTTTTTTCAGACCAGCTGAAGACGATCCCCGAGTCATTCCCGCTCCTGACCCTGACCCTGATCTCTTACCCACTAGGCACTCACCAACTTTGTGTCCCTCCTTCTGACAATTCTAGCAAACACTCTTTTGGAATTTGCAGTTCTTAAAATCGTGGGCAAACTGACCACACTTTACGCATCTCAGTGTTTGTGGCGTACACTGACCATTATGAAACGATTTGCACCTGCCACACCAAGGTGCCCGTTGGTTAGACCCACTCAAAGTAGGCCTCCTACCCTATTCTCCCTGACTGCTAACACTGCTCGACCCTCCCTGCCTCTGTTGGGTATTATAATGTTCAAACTTAGATTTTTGTTGAGAAATCCTTTCCCTGCTCAAACCCTCCTTCGCAAGTTTATACCCTTCAGCCGATTTGGCCAATGTGAAAGCCTGGGATAATGTAGTAGCCCACCTAGTGGCGCTATGATAATCTACATGCAAAGCTCCAATGAAATGAGCGATCTTTGATTCCTCATCAGGTACCCAGTGCTTAACAAACCTTATCTGCTCATTGAATTGCCTAATCAAATCATCTACAGTCATATTCCATGTCATTTGTAAATCCATAATTCATTCTTGATTTTTGGCAATCTCGAAGGAACTGCAGTATTGCTCGCATAGGTTTTCCTGGAACTGACTTCAGGTGATGCTATCCTGCTGTTGTTCAGTGAAATTGCCGGTAATCGAGACCTACAAGACCATAGCATCTCCCTTCAACATCCTTGTTGCATACTTTACCTTCAATTCCTTCTTACAAGTACAGGCATCTAATGCCTTAACCATCTCTCTTAACCAGTTCAAAGTAATGTTGGGATCAGAACTTCCTCGATACTCACAAGGCTTACAATCTAGGAATTGTTTATATGTGCATGGTTGTTTGTATCCAGGAAATGCAAAAGGATATGCTCCCTGAGGTGCAAACGGATAATAAAATGGTGGTTGCATCATCTGTGTTACTAGTGGTAGGGGTGTTGTTACCGGTGCTGTAGTTACTGGAGTAGTAATCGCAATTGGAACCGGGGTTGGTTCAGGTTGGGTCTGTTGCTGTTGTTCCATACTATGAACTTTATTCCTAAGCTCTACTAATTCATTTTCCAACTGAGAAACATACTTGCTTTGGTCTTCTTCGTGAACTTGACCTGATATTCCTGCATTTTCTGAATCCAAATTCTCAATCACTGGTGCCTTAGTCGTAGCTTGGGTCACAGGAGGAAGGATGAGCGTTTCTCTGTCAGCCCTAATCTGTTACAATCACATCACCTCATAGCTCATTAGCATAAACCGTTAGTACACAAAATACTAACTACTACAAACATCTCTAACTCACCCTAATTCCCCTGAAGGAGAGCTTGACCCGTCACGAGCCAAGATTTGGGAATGCAACAGTCTAGCTGTACATGCATCGCCAAACCTAGGCTCTGATACCAAACTGTAACACCGGAAGACTCAAGCCATTTTTTTTAAAATACGCTGTGGAAGCTAAATTAAAAAAACTTCTTTACATAGAAACTAATATTTACAAATTTGTAACATCTGACAACAAACAAACAACAACAAATGTCTTGGTGTTACTAAAACATAATGACTCGTTTCTTTTAAAACAGAATATCAAAGTAGGGTCAACTTCTCCATCTACTAACACCACAAAATCATGAACCTGCAAAAGTAACAACTGAGGGGAATTAGCACAAAGCTAAGTGAGTGGAGGCTAAGCACAAATGCAAACATCAACAGTTAATATCAAAGCATGTAATCACATATCCAAGAAGACCGGCGGTTCGGCGCAGAACCTACAACCAATGCCGGCCAAAGCGAAGGTTTACCGATAGCCCTCTACTGAGTTGGCACAGTGAAATTTCCCCTATGATCTAACATATGCACCAGTAAGACTATTGTTGTACAACCAACTAGTAAATGAGCCCAGCCCAATTCTACGTGAAGCTGACTTTATTGGGTTTTCGTGGTCTAAAATCACAACGGAAGCAAAACGAGTAGAAAAAGAATTTCAAAAATTTACCACGAATACGCCCACCAAATGGACCAAAACTCTAAACATGGATAAGCAACAAAATAAAGATACAAAGAGATAGTGTCAAAACCTTGAAGCTATCTTCTTTGTATATGCCGATTTGGATATGCGAAGATGCGTGTACAAACGTGTACACCTCTATTGTAGTCCACACCAAGTTGCTATCACCTCCCACTTGCTAGAGCGTTAGATAAGCCTATCTAAACACCACCAAGATGTCTAACACAAGAACACCAATGCCTTAGTACTTCTTGTCCTTGAGAGAGTTGTATATACGCAAATATATATATTCTAGTACAAACAATTCATGGAACATGACCACATTAGCATCAAAGCACTTATATAGAGCTCAAAAA
The DNA here is from genome assembly GCA_038502395.1 of Dittrichia graveolens. Classification (NCBI taxonomy): domain Eukaryota; kingdom Viridiplantae; phylum Streptophyta; class Magnoliopsida; order Asterales; family Asteraceae; genus Dittrichia; species Dittrichia graveolens. The sequence goes on along the minus strand of JARJIL010000009.1, from coordinate 43,803,799 downwards.
ACAGTTCAAATTCGTGCATACTAATGTCTATTAATTGCAATAAACACCACATTTAACTAGCTTTGATAGCCTAGTTAAGTGGCTGTTACTGCATAAGGCACGGCCGTGCCTCACAAGGTACGGGCGTGCCAGCCCAAGAGGCCACGCCCAAGTCACGCCCGACTTGGGCTCGTGCCTGCTCGTAGGGCACGGGCGTGCCTTAGCCCACCAGAACCAGTTTCTAGTTTTCTCTCTCATTAGACCATCCGTGATGCCGGAATCGATACTTGGCGTGTGACCCAATAGGCCCTTGCTTCATCCGCCATGATACCAACTCGTGTGTGTGCGTGTTAGTGAGCATAATCCAACAGACTCCCACTTGCACATGATAAACTCATGTAAGGCGTCACCGACATAGAGCGGCCTCTAGCAAGGCATCTATGCCCCCAAGTCAGCATAGGGTTTGTCTTCCCAAAACAAATACCTCTGCAAAAGGAAAGGTCCTACAGATAATTGATTACTTATCCCTTCGTTCACGATATCCGTTGTGAATGCAGGTCATGGAAATTGATCAACCCTAAATCATTCATGATTATGTGTCTCGATATAGACTAACTATGACTAACAAAACAAGTTGCACAATTGATCCATTATCAATTCAACTTGAGCACGACCATGCATTTTAATTTGTCATCAGCTTAGTCAACGAGGGGCCCAAGGATATCTCTCAAAAGAGGAACGAATACCTTTGACTACACTGCCCTATCATAATTATAAGTTCTTACCTGAAAACTTCCCTTATAACAGCCAGTTATGAATTGCGTTAGAAAGCAATGTAAACAAGTCCATGTTAATAGTCAAGCAACGCGTGCATATCCAGTAAAAGAATAAATAATATTATCATCCTGATTTACTCGTGATAATATCCATGAAGTAAACTCAGGTACGGGTCCTCCAATTACTTAATCACCATTAAGTACAGGCTAGTGCTGTGTAAACAAGTATTCAATCCAAGATGAAAACTTTACCAACCACTCGCCTCGATCTTAATTCACTTCTTCCTTCCAATGAAGAACGACCGATCATGGAGTATTTAGAATAAACAAGTTTATTCAAGGAAGTTTTAAACATGCAAAGATAGAACACAATAATATTTCATAAAGTAACCGCATCATGCGTATATTAAATCCCATTTAATAGTCATTACAATAAGAAATACATTATTACTTTAATGTTCTCAATAATAAATACAACTAAAATAATTAAACCAAGTCACTAGCAAATCTAATACCAATAGACTTAGCATGAGAATCATGCTTCACTTGTGACAAAGGTTTGGTGAGTGGATCTGCCAACTTCCCCTCAGTCGGTACTCTACAAACCACAATGTCTCCATTCTCGATAATATCACGAATAAAATGATATTTCCGAGCAATGTGTCTTGTACGTCAATGTGCTCTTGGTTCCTTAGCTAGAGCTACTACACCCTCATTGTCACAGAAGATCTCAATAGGGTTAGCGATGCTTGGAAATTCTCCAACTTATTGCTCCACCATTTAACAAGAATACAAATCCCAATTGAGACCGGCAATCATCCTTGTCCGTTTGGAAGCTAGGATCAGAATATCCAGTAATTCTGAGCTTTTCCGATCCACCGAACACTAAAAACATTTCCTTAGTTCTCCAAAGATATTTAAGGATGTTTTTAACCGCAACCCAATTACTTTGACCAGGGTTAGCCTGATATCGGCTCGTCATGCTCAAGAACATACGACACATCAGGCTGAGTACATAACATAGCATACATGATCGATCCCACTGCCGAAGCATACGGGACTCGACTCATTTCCTCTAGTTCCTTTTGGGAACTAGGACATTGAGACTTTCTCAACGCCATACCATGCAACATAGGCAAATTCCCTTTCTTGGAATCTTGCATCTTGAACCTCTTCAAGACTTTATCTATGTACGTACTCTGGCTCAAACCAATGAGTCTTTTAGATCTATCTCTATAGATCTTTATCCCCAAAATATATGTTGCTTCTCCCATGTCTTTCATAGAGAAGCAACTCCCAAGCCAGGTTTTCACTTCCTGCTAGGTAGTCATGTCACTTCCTATGATTAGTATGTTATCTACATACAAGACTAGAAAAACTACAACACTCCCACTAGCCCTGACATATACACAAGGTTCATCCTTGCTTTTAAAAAAGACAAACTCTTTGACCTATTCATCAAAGCAAATGTTCCAACTCCGAAATGCTTGCTTAAGTCCATAAATGGACCTCTTAAGCTTGCAGACCTTATTAGGATATTTGGGGTTTACGTAAGCATCAGGTTGTGCCATGTAAACCTCCTCTGCCAACTTCCCGTTAAGGAAGGCAGTCTTGACATCCATCTGCCATATTTCGTAATCGTAATATGCAGCGATAGCCATTAATATCCTAATAGACTTCAACATAGCCACTGAAGAAAAGGTTTCATCATAGTCTACACCATGAGTTTGAGTGAAACCCTATGCTACCAGTCGGGCTTTGAAGGTGTCTATTTTTCCTTCCATGTTTATCTTCTTCCTGCAGCCCCATTTGCACCCTACTGGCTTGTGGCCGCGTACTGGATCAACCAAGTCCCAGACTTGATTATCCGCCATGGATTGCATCTCACTGTCTATTGCCTCCTTCCACCTAGCAGACTCAGGGCCCGCTACGTCTTCCCGGTAGTTGGTCGGTTCACTATGATCCACCAATAGTTCGTCGCCCTCAGATATGAGAATCCCATATCTTTCCGGCTCATTACGAACCCTACCAGATCTACGGAGCTCTAATGGTTGTGTATCAAGCACCTCATCCACCATTGATTGAGGTTCCTCTTCTTCCGGTGCGCCGATCTCAGAAGTGGTACTAGTGCCAACATTAGGTTGGTCATTGGTGTCATCTAGAATTTCTTCTAGATCGACTTGCCTCCCGCTGGCTTCTTCGAATATCAGCTCCCTTTCAAGGAAGACCGACCCTTCGAGCAACAAACACCTGGTTCTCCGAAGGTTTGTAAAACAAATATCCCATAGAACGAGCTGGGTAGCCAATGAAAATACACATTTCGGCTCTAAGTTAAAGTTTGTCTTGAGCTTCATGTCTCACGTAAGCTTCCCAACCCCAGACCTGGAGAGAGGCTAGCGAAGGAACCCTTCCATGCCACATCACGAACGGTGTACTCACAACCTTCTTTGTTGGTACGAGGTTTAAGGTCCTAGCAGCAGTTTCCAAAGCATAACCCCAAAAACTTGCGGGTAGCTTTGTACGACTCATCATAGGCCGAACCATATCCAACAGAGTTTGGTTCCTCCTTTCAGCAACCCCATTTAACTGTGGTGTCCTAGGTGGAGTAAGTTGTGAAATAATCCCACAACCCCTAAGATGATCAAGAAACTCGGTACTAAGATACTCACCACCCCTATCGGATCTGAGAATCTTAATCTACTTGCCCAATTGATTCTACACTTCATTTTGTTATGTCTTAAACACCTCGAAGGTTTCAGACTTATGCTTAATCAAATAAACATAACCATACCTATTGAAATCATCAGTAAAAGTAACAAAGTACCTACAGTTGTTTCTTGTAGCAGACCTAAACGGACCACACACATCTGTGTGAATAATGTCCAACAAGTCTTTGTTCCTTTCACTAACGCCGGTGAAGGGCGCTTTAGTCATTTTGCCTAATAAACAAGAATCACATACTTCGCTTGACCCGTGATCAAACGATTCCAAAATCCCATCCACTTAGAGTTTGGCGATACGTTTCTTACTTATATGGCCAAGACGACTATGCCACAAAGACAACTTGTCGAATACACCTTTGGACTTAGAATCAATGTTCATGATTGATTTATTACCATCCAAACACACACTTGTTTCATAAATCCCACGACATGGATAAGCTTTAAAGTAATGAACATCATTTTTCAAACAAGAAATAATTCCATTATTAATATTAAACTCATAACCATCGTCAAACAAAGCGTGAAAGGAAATAATGTTTCGTGCCACGCAGGGCGAAAAGCAAAAATTTAATAAGGTAATAGCAAGTCCTGAAGGAAAGGCGAGATCAAGACTCCCTATCTGCTCCACGGGAACCACATCCTTGTTTCCCATGATCAGGTCAAGTTCTCTAGCACCCAGCGCCCTACTTCCTTTTAGCATATGCACATTATTACAAATATGAGTGCCACAACCGGTATCAAGTACCCAGTCGTTAGAAGTAGCAGTATTGTGGAGTTCAATCATAAACGTACCTGAGTTACCCGCTCCCTTCGGTTTTACCCGCTTGAGCTCCTCAAGATATTTTGGGCAAGAATGCCGCCACTGTCCCTTTTCCTTGTAATGGAAGCACTCGGCTTCCGCAGGGTCCTCGGCCGGTGGAACCATCACGGCTTTCCCCTTGCCCTTCGGGGCCGGACTCGGGTTAGGTTTTGCAACCTTCCCCTTACCCTTTCCCTTAGAGGGGGAGCGCCTTTCCTTTTGGTTCCGCCTCCCATCACGGCTTTCCCCTTTCCCTTCGGGGCTTGGACAGGTTTGGAGGAGGAGGGCTTCTTGGACATGTCACACTCGACAGTCTTTAACATCCCGTGAAGCTCCATTAGGGACTTGTCCATGCCATGGACATGATAGTTCCACACAAATTATGAAAAGGAACTAGGAAGAGAACGGAGGATCACATCCACCGCCAACTCCCTCCCCAACGGGTATCCTAACCTCTCCAAGCGATCAACCAATGCTTTCATCTTAAGCACGTGAATGCTCACATTTCCGCCCTCCTACATATGGCAATCGAAAAGGGACTTTAGGCACTCGAAGCGCTCTAGCTTAGCCTACTGTTGGAACATTTCCTTCAGCATGTTAAGCATGCCATATGCCCCTAAATGTTCCATTTGCTTGTGAGGCTCAGGAATCATTGACGAGAGCATAATGCAAGCCACTTCGTTCGTTTCCTTGACGCGCTTATCATACGCATCTCGGACCGCCCTAGTCGCATTAGCCGCAGGTGCTTCCGGAAAAGGCTCCTCGATGGCCCACATCTTTTGTTCATACCTAAGGGCTATCCTTAGTTGCATGAACCAATCCATGAAGTTTTGGTCATCGAGTTTGGCCTTTTCAAGGAACAATTTTAGGGAAATAGAGTTCAATGAAGATGTAGAAGCATTGTTGGATGCCATCTACAAAATTAGAGTACCAATTTTAGTTGTCAAGTCCTTGTAGAAATAATTACCCAATAGTTATAAAACTTAATTATTTGAACAAGGTTAAGAACCATATTTCACTCTATCTCATGACGGGTTTATCGCGGATCACGAAATAAGTTATTTAGGCCGGTAGACAAACTACCGATTGCAACCATTGCAACTCTTAGATCCTTGCGGGATCCTTTCGACATCAAAAGTCTAAGGCATGTTTGATCCCTTCATGCACCAATCCTTTTATTATTCTTAAATGACTTGGCTAGAGATCGACATCATTTAAGCGTCATAAAAGAATGTGTAAGTCGCCCGTCAAGACGCATGTTGGTACCCTAGCCCAATCATTGGTTCGTGCTTAAGCTCGACTACCAATATTGCGGGTTGCCACACTCACCTTCCATATAACTCCACAAGGCATGACTCATGCTAATGCTCGACAATCATCCAAGTTTCGTTAGATTTGGGTGGTGTCGTCTTAAGGGTGGCGCGTGACTTACTTTTTCGGAAAACGGGGTTTTTGTTTTTCCGGTTAAAATTATATTTTAACAACTTTGACGAATTAGCAATTTAAGTGACAAAAACTCTTTTTTTCAATCACCGTTTTATATAAACACCTTTTTATATTAATGTTTGCCTATTCTTATGCGCGTAGAAATATAAACCCGTTTATAAATCTCTTTGTTTTATATATTTTCCAAAAAATTCTCTAGCACGCATCCTAAAGAATTCAAATATAAAACTACAACACATAAATATATATATAAAGACCCGGTAACATGCCCAAATCCTAAGTGTTTTCCCCGTGAGCCAAAATGGGGAAAACATTGTCAATCTAGGGACAACACCAAGGGATACTCCGTCACGATCTCCACACCGGCGAATCTCCCGGATTTGGTTCGTCAAGACGCCAACATCGTGTCTCCCGGTTGGTTTGATGCAATATTACATATTTGAAATAATCTAAGTACAAGTACATAATAATAAGAAAAACGACATGCAAGTCGCGATCCTAATAATCTATTACGAGTACAAAGATTTAAATAAACGACATGCAAGTCGCACCAAATATAAATATTACAACATTTTGGCACGCAGGCCAAAACCAAAACCAACCACAATCAACACAAAGGGCTATGGGCAAAACAAGTTACCGGGCTACCACAACAAACACAACCAAACGAAACAATGGTGTGCCACAAAACCATGTCCAACAAATATATATTTTGATCAAGATTGCAAAACAACATTTAAGGCACAACAAGCAATCCTTGTAGATATGCATTAGCAATTTTAATACACCTTTAAAATTGCATATTCATATATACACCTAAAAATATATGTTTTTGTGAAATTCATGCCAAGTCACACAAAACATATAGAATTAGGAACCAAAATATAGTGGGGATCAACAGAATCAAGACTAGTCCAAAACCCGGATTTTAATATATTTAAACATATTGTTTCAAAAACCAATTCTAACCAAAAAACCAGAAGGCACGGTGTAACACCCGATGTTCGAAATTTCATAATTTATAAATTAATCAAGTGATATGTTTAAGTGGTATTCCTAATTGAGATTAGGAGGTGTTTAGAAACTTGAGGGGTTAAAAAATGTCATTTTTGAAACTAGAAGAAGTTGAGGGACTTGTGTGTCAATTCTCAAAAGATTTATATATATATAATCAGATTTGACTCACAAAGAGTCAAACCTTTCTTTTTAAATAGCCAAAGTCATGTACACATAAGAGCAACCTTATTTCTCTGAAGTTTTGGATCAAGTAAGCTAGAAACAAGAATTTACAACTGGTTATAGCTAATCAGGAGTTGAAGGTAAGGATTCTTGACCATGTTCTTGAGTATTTTAGTGGGTTTTAATTGATTCTATGGTGAATCAAGGATATGAGTATGTTTTGATTGTTGTTTATTGTTTAGAAGTTGTTTTGGGTGTAGGAAAATACCCTAGTAGAGTTTTTATGAATTTAGAATGACAGTTTTGATAAGTTAGCCGGAGTTACAGCAAGACAGTCGGCACACTGTTGCCGAACCCAGAAAGGCACGGGCGTGCCTTTGAGGGGTACGGCCGTGCCTCATGGCCGTGACCGCCTCTGTTCTTGAGGTCCAGGAGTACCTGGGTAGGGTCCGGGCGTGCCTTAATCCCGTACAGGGTGTGCCTGACCCGGTACGCCCATGTTTGTTGGGGCCTGTTTCTGGGCTTGGGCCTAGGGGCACGGGCTTACCCTCAGGGGGTACGGGCGTGTCCTACCCCTGTTCAGTTGGTTTGATGCTCAGTTTGATTATGTGATTAATACCATGACTATGTATCTGTAGGAATTACTGTTTGACGTATTCTGGATATATCTGGCATAACTCTGTGTGGTATTAATTGCGGAGGTGAGTTTCCTAAACTCTGATTCATATATGTGATATGTGTGTGTTACATTTCAATGTGGTATCTTATTGATCAGAGGATCACAGAGCGAGAGCTATAGCATGCTACTTTGTGTAGTAATGCTATGGACAGCGTTTTAGCCTTCTTGGCGGATGCTTAGATGGTGCAGTATTGTATCCATAAGACCTGTTGTGGCATTCGTATATGTGTATGCGCATGCTTATATGATTTACAATTTAGCTTCTCACTAAGCTCTTGTAGTTTAGCAGATACTGCTTGTTGTTTTGCAGGTTGTGTTAGCACCAAGGCAAGGCCCCGGTTACACTGTTGATGCTTAGTTGCTTAAAACGTGATTTGAAACATTAACGCCCCTATTTGTGTAACGGAAAGTACTTTTGATTGAAATGCGCGCATATTTCTTTTTATACAAACCCGAGGGTTTAAACGAAATGTTTTATTGGCTTCCGCTAATGATAAGCTTATTGGAAACTGTTTTTGACATAAATTGTGGTTGTATTATCTTTTTGTACGAACCAGAGGGTTCAAGAATACTTGGTTGGTTTTAATCAGCTTACCAAATTCGGTTTTTAGACAAATACCTTTTGTTTCAAGCATTCTTTTTAATTATGGAAATTGGGGCGTTACAACTTGGTATCAGAGCCACGGTTTGAGGGATCTGGAGGTGTGTTATGCATCGTCTGGACTTAAACCATGGTTCTGCGGATTTTTGTCAAACTGGAGGCTTGTAGCTTGGTGGATATACTGGGTATTGCATTGAGAATATGCTAACTGTTTATGTTATTATGATTGGTATTGAAATACCCGAGAGGTTAAATATATTGATGCCAGATACATGATGCCTTATATGACATAGTGTGCGAGTAAATGTTATGCATCGAGTTGATACATAAGAGTTGATAGAGATACTATCTTATGATTTATGTGGTCAGTGCTAATGCTTATAGGCAATGCGTGATACCAGACTGTTAAAGGAGGTGTTGGTTATATGTTATATTGTAATTGATAATGTGATACATGACCTAAGCCTGTGAATCGGGACTTCTTGTGGTAAAGTTAAGATCGAATGTATATAGTGTGTTCGGAGTAATATAAGGGCCCATATTATTATTGACACACAATATATGTTGGAACTTGATGAAATCATGGGGAATCTTGTGAATCGGGTGAGGGGTACTTGTAGGAGATAGTACACCTGTAGCATAGGAGTGCCTTAGTATGAACATGGCTACTTCAGATCTGAGAATAGGTGTACGGATATGTTGAGTAATTATGAATTATTGATATAGAGGATAGTATGGTAAAGCTACCTTATGTTTAAATGCTTTATTTATACTTCCAGAGTAGTCAATATAAAGAGAAATTAGAATGAGTTGGAAAGAAACCTGAGAAGTCTCTTGTTGTAAGAGTCATGTTTGACATGAATTCTAGTGTGATGAATTTAAGAGATTTTGAGTAAGTAATATTTGAAAAGATGGTCCTAGTGTTAGGCCAGAAAGAACAGAAATCAGTGAGACTGGTGAGAGAACGCCAATAAAAGTATAACTTTTCCAAGTAAGGCGGATATTGAAACAAATAATGAGTTGATGTCAGAAAGACATGCTAATAAATGATGAAGATGGTATGATATACCTTAATAAGAGGGGAAAAATGATACCGGGCTTGGCTAAGCCTAGATTTGAGTATGAATAAAATAGTACGAGATACTATAAACTATGTGGTGTTATAAAATAAATTACTGTGAGAAACTATTATATAAAGAGAATCAGAAATCATGATTACGAGGAAAGTGTACAGACGAATGAACAAAATATGAATTGGTAATAAATATTATACTACTTAATTGTAGTAATTGATTGATCATAAGAAAAGGTAATGATGGAGAAGAACAGTTAAAAATGTAGTGACTGCGATAGTCAAAACTAAAGTAATACCAGTAAGAAGGTATTTAACGAGAAAACATGGGTATGTTAATTGAGAAAGAGGTTATGCTCTAAAATGCAAATGAGAATAAAATGATTATGATCTAATGAACTCTTTAAAAAGAGTAAGTGGCGTGATCCTATAAATGTATACGAGATGAAGGATGATTAAGAATATAAAGACGTGGGAATGTTGGCATGTATAATATTGTATACCAGTCTCAATGGATTGGCCAAATATGAGTAATGAAAAGTGAGAGTGTAAATACGAAAATGAATAATAAAATTCATAAAGATGTAATGATTTCTGAAACTCTATGTTTCAAAAGAGATGTAATATATTAATTGTTGGTAAGAGTGATGATAAAGCTAGATGTACATATGACATGTACATGAGATTATTATGAGAAACATGTTAACAGAAAGTGGAATGAGATATACGTTGGTAGGAATTTTTAAGTAATATTCCAAGACAGTAAAAGAGTAGAGTATTTGTGAAACAAAGACAAGATTTAATAATAAGAGGTGTAGTTGATATTTTGGCCTATGATTGACCAATAATTGTTTTGTGTCAGTGCAATGGATCATAATGTGAATTCTAGGACAGAGAATGAAGTAAGGAACGAAGAAAACTCTGACATGATTACCATAGGAGAGGTTGAAGATTATATTTCTCTTTATGGGGAAAGGCGTGGAGCCATACCTACGAGACACCTTAGGGGTGTCATCGCCGATGAGTTTGGAAAATGTATTAAGACGGTTATGCCGTCTATTATGACAAAAATGAAGAATGAGATAAGAAGTGTAGTTCGAGAAGAATTTCATTCACTGAAGGGTAAAATGGTTAACAAAATGAAAGAGGATAAGATAGAGGTTAAAGTTGAGGGATCCCGTAGAAGATCAGGATGTGAAACTTGTGGTAAGAACCATACGGGTCAGTGCAAATATAAGACCAAAAGCTGTTATACGTGTGGATAAGTAGGACATAATTATAAGGATTGTTTATTCTTATGAAAGTTTTGTTATGACTGTGCTCAGTACGGGCATGAGTCTGTTGGTTCTATGTGCACAAGACACAAATTAATACGATATTACTGATAATAAATAAACCCATAGGGTCACACATTTACAATCAATGGACACCAATTACATATTTGAATATGATTTAAATATGTTTCCAACTCATTATATATATATATAAGTATATATGCATTGTTGCATATTATTATTTATGTGAAATAATAATATCACTCTTGTATATTGATACAAGATAATGCATATCAAATACATAGATATAAACATATGATTTTATATGTATGTATGTATATATATGCATAAATATATATTTGTTACATATAAATTGTTACTAATAACAAATTATATAAATGTATGTATATCCTTGTTACAAGTAAAGAGTTACTAGTAACAATCAAGTATGTATATAAAATACATGTAGATGTATTTTATACATAGTATGGCACATCTAGTATATATCTTTTATAAATGTATTTATGAAGGAAACTAGAAAATCCCTCATTAATTCAAATGGGGGCCATGTTGTGTATACTTGAAAGCAATCAACCAAGGCATGGACTAGATGTACAAGCATGGAAGGAAGGCAAGAGAGGACCCTCCCCCCCTCACCTATTTTCGGCCGAAAATGGGAGCCAAAGGGGGCCTCCCTTTTGTTGCTTCACTTCTTGATCTTATTTAGTACATGCATGGTTCTTTGTTCTAACTATTGAATGCTACCACCTTTAGGCTTCTTTTAGAAAAGTTCTAAGTATTCTTGAAGCTTTGAAAACATCTCTACATTCTTGTATTGGTGTTCTTCAAGTAAGTCAAGTGTGGTGCTACAATACATACATCTTGTTCAAGAAGAAGAACAAAGGTTGTTGCTTGCATTCTTGAATATCAAGGGTTGGAGAGACTAGCATCTTAGAGGTGTTGGACTCATTGATTTGTGGATACCTTGGAGGAAGTCTTCTCTTGGCTTCTCATAGATCAACCACTTCATCAACGGTTTACTCACGCTACAAAGGTTGTAGTTCTAAACACCCTATGGTTGTTTTGTTTCTTAAGGCTTGCATATGGATCATTGGTGGGGAGTTTTAAAAGTTTAAAATTGTTGTTCATGCTTCCGTTGCTAAAATATATTTTGAAAAAACGAACAAACCCCAACAGTGGTATCAGAGCCACTTATGTATAGTTTTAAGAAACTTTTTGAGTATGTATTGTTTAAGAAAATGGACAACTTTTCTTTTGTTAGAAAAGTTATGGATTTTCTTGTTGGCAACTTATATATGTTTATATATTTTTTTTGGGAAACAACCAAACCACATGCATGTTTGGTTGTAAAAGTTGCCTAAATATCAAGTGTTGATATATATGTTTTTTTGAGTGTATGTTGTGCATAACAAGCCATAGACCTTTTGTGATGTGTTGGAAATTCGATTTGGTTGTAAAATTATTTTTTCATTTGGTATGTAATAATAATTTTAGTTTTGTTTCATCTTGTTGTATTTTGTAAGTAGTAGAATAGTTTAGACTAGTTTACTTTTACAAAAATGTAACAAGATGAAGAAATGACCAAGTTGGAGTTTTCAAGTGTGGTGGAGTCAACCATGAAGGCTTGGAGTCATTTGCACTACAAGGAGTTGTTTTGGCAAGTGGGAGCTTCAAGTTCATCACAAGAGGAATATTTGGTCCTTAGTTATGACTTGGTATTTTTGTATGGCTCACAAAAATACCACTTAGGATAAATGGCTTGGTTATGCACTTATACATGTTATTTGTGTGTGTTTATGTTTATATTATTATGCATGGTTGAAAATAGGATTTTTTGCATGCTAGATAATATTTTTTACATAATATAAATCACACAATGGGAGTTTGGTATTTTAAGTTGACATAACATAAGATGTAAAATGAATTTTATATAAAAGGAGTTTTGTAAAGATTAAAATTCATTATGTCAAAATATATATCTTTATATATATATATATATGAGTTTTATAAAATAGAGATTTTAAAACTCAACCAAACTCCATTCAAGCTTAATAATAAAATGGTTTTATTACAAGCTAAAATTGGTCGTATTTGCGCGCTCGAAACTACACACGTTAATATAGGATATTAATACTAGTTTAAAATTGAACGCGTTGAGAGTTCGTAAAATATGGATTTTAAGAATACTCAAGACCAATATATATATAAAATATGATTTTATCAAAACGTGGACTTATTATTGTATGCATGCAATACTAGTCACACGACTCGTTTTGTTTTATTTAATAAATATACAAAACGGTAAAAGCCCTTTTTCAAAACGTAAGTCTATGCCATCCCATTTTAAGACACTCGCTTGTTGCAACGACACTCACGTGGAGAGAGCATTAGCCAAACGCGTGGATTGTTTTTGTAACAACCGAGGTGTTTTTCCGCGAATTCCATGAACGTCTTGGGCCGGAAATTCACCGTCTTGAAATAGGACGACTTAATCGGAATCTTATTACGGAGAGAGCATTAGCCAAACGTAAGGAAGCCCGAGGCATAGATGGGATCAAACATGTCAAAATTGACAATCGTTGTCTAGGATCCCATAAAGATCTAGGAATTACATACGAGATGTAATTGGTAAACGTTACCTACCTTGTTGTTTTAACTTGATGGAGAGAGCATTAGCCAAACATTCAAGGTTAAGTTCAACTTGGATCCTAGCCTTTAAAAATAAAGAATTTTATAATTCTAAAGGGTATATAATCAGATTTGACCCGGCAGTAGCTTTACACGTAGACTCCACCTCAGTTCTCAATAATGATAATATATCTAAATCCTCTGAACTGCTATCGCTCTTGCCAATCAATTTAACAATCAATAAGCTCTTTAACTCATCCACTGATAGGGCATCTATAACTTGATCTTTCATTTCAACTTCTTTCTTTTCAACCAACTCATCCAATTTCTTTTCAATTCTTGTCAATCTATCAAGTTGTAATCTTTGAATATCATCGATACGCACATGTAAATGTTCAAGAGCAGCATCAAAATCAACCTTGGAAATGAATTCCTTAGCCGATTCAGATTCAGAAGTTGTAACACCGGGATCACTTAGATTACCCATTGAGGTTCCAGCACCTCCAGAAACAAATTTTGTAGATGAAGGATCACCCACTTTCACAGCTGGATTGACGTTGGCTGTGGTGGGATTTCCTACTAATCCTCGGATATGGCCTGTGAAGGCTTCACCTATAGTAGTTCTAGCTGGTCTATCACTGAATAAACCATTTATTGCCTCAAGTGTATCCCTGTGTTTTGAAAGAAAATCAACAATCTGTTGATAGTTATCGATGTGCGCAGAAACGACAGGTGTGGCCTGGAGAGGAGTGCCACTTGTTTAAATAACAGTTTCCTCCAAATGAGGAACCGTTAGATTATGTGCTTAATCTCTGTGAGATGAAACAATATCCTGTTGAGAGGATACTGAGTGGTTTGGAGGGGTTTGTGCATGCTCTGGTGGGAAGCCAGAGTCTTTTTCAATGCCAGGTATAAACCCGATAGTGGATGTGGTGTCCCGGCTAGAAATGGTTGGGGGAATCTCAGCACTCACATATTCTTTTCTCCCAACACTCACTCCCTCACTTTGTTTTTGCCTCTCAGCATCTTCATCTACGTTAAGCGCAGTAATATCATTATACATCAATTGCGTATCAATATCCGAAAAATCCATCATTTGGTCATAATCAGGTAAACTAGAATGTACTTTTTGACCATCAGGACCCAACTCCTCCTCGATCTGTTCAGGAAACATTTTCTCGATATGTTTTTGGAATGAATCAGTATCACTTTTAGATGTGTCCAAAGCAACTCCCTCTCTAAGCCCACTAACACCTTCACTTTCTTCTGCACCCCGCTCAATTATTTTTTCTTTTTGGACTCCCCTGTCAGCTTCTCCCACAGAAGACTGACTCCTAATATCACTAGCACTCGGGGATCATAACGTTCTTGGGGTAGGATCAACAGGCTCTTGTCGATCCAAAAGAACAATGTTATTTATTCTCACATACTTCTGGACCACTTCACTTTCTAGATCTAACAAATGTACTAACTCAGCAGGCATCACAAACGGTTAAATATCAGGCATCGCCGGGATTTTGTATAGTTTAATCATCATCTGAATATGCACTGTTGGCTCACCATCACGCCTCGAGATATCAGTATCTCTGGTCATCACCCGTTGAATTATCATAGAAAGAAACCATGGAAACGGTAAGAAGTTACGTCTTTTTCCGGGCATCACTTTCTCCCTCACCACCTTGGCTATCTCCACAAATAATAATTCTGCATAGTCAAAATGAAAATGCTTAGCCATTACAACCAACACCTTCAATGCAAAGGCATTGGCACCTTCTATTCCTTTGGTCACACTTGTCGAACACTGCATGATTATTGCATATAAAGTTTGCCACTGAGGAACGAGTCCTGAACGTTTAAATTTTGACATGCCGGTCAATTCATCTCCTCTCCATCCAAGGTCCATCACATGGGTTAGAATTTTTTTGTCAGTGGGGATGGGATCAAAGTCAGGTTTTGGTGGATAAGAGTTTGATTTGGGTAGTCTAAGGATTCTGCGGATGCTTTCAATACCCATCTCAAATTCAACTTGCTCTATTTGGCCTGCAAGTACGGGAAGGCCTTCAGCACTTTCGGTTAAAGATAAAGAACTCCGTAATTATTGTATGTACACCTCTGGAACATGAGGGAAGGCTTCAGAAGGATTGAAAGTTAATATGTGGTTCAAAGGGTGAGATGTTATGAGTTCGGTGATTATCGGGTATTCAATTTTGGTTATGTCTGGTAGGAAGTAGGCGTTGTTGAGTTGGTTCGGTAGGTAATTGACTTGAGGGTAAAGGGTATTTGAAGGAATTTGAGCCATCTGTGAAATAAAACTGTTAGTACAAATCTCAAAATTTTGAAAATTTTTGAAAATTCCTAAGTGTTGGCAAATACCGATACTTAGAAATCCGACATGATGAAATCCGACACCCTTTTTGTTTCAAAATCCGACATATGTTAAAATCCGATTGAATTTTCTTTGAAAATCCGATAGCTTTAAAAATCCGATACAAATGAAATTCCGACAGTCAATGTTTTTCAAAATCCGATGAGTTTGAAAAACCAACACGCATTAAATTAAAAATCCGAGTCTTTTGAAATTGAAATCCGATGAATCCGACAAGTTGAAAAACTTGAAATCCGACATTTTCAAAATCTGATGATATTGAAAATCCGGTATGACTTAAAATCCGACAACCACTCGGATTTACATGAAATCCGACAACTTTGAAATCCTTGAAATCCATTTGTTATTAAATCCGACACTTGACAATGTGAACATTCGGATTTGTCAAAATCCGATTGAACATGAAATCTGATAAACTATCGGATTTTCAGACAGTTCATGTTTATGAACAAAATACTTGTTTCGACAATCCGATTGATTCAAACTACTCACTCCATTCATTTATCACTTAATAGTCAAAATGTTTGTGCAATTAAACCTAAACTAAGAACTCCTATTGAGTCAAACAACACAAACACTAACTAAAACCCTTCGTCGTTCAAAATTTCCGATTAAACACTCGAAAAACCGACAAATTCAAAATCATGAAATACCCAACTCAATGATCGATTATCTTGAAATCAACATACAACCCATTAATCTATAACTAAAACCGAGTCTAACCATGTTAAACAACACACTTAATTTTGAATCATTAAGCATCGAGTGATTTGAGGGTTTTTCAGTCCAAAAAATCGATTAAAATCTATGAAAATGTTGATGAAATTGCAAACGAAATATACCTTTAGCTTCAGAAAGATATTGTGAACAAGGTTCTGTAGTTTGTTTGCACAAATGAACACTTTCAAATTCTTGGATTCTTTGAACGCTCGGATTCTTGTGAAAATTTGGAAAACCGATAATGAAATCGGATTTGTGCTTTTATAGAAAAACCGACCCATGAAATACGAATGGGTAAAATCCGATCCACAAGAAATCCCGAACCCTCAAAAACCGATAAAACAATCGGTTTTGTCAAAATCTGATAATAGTATCGGAATCCGACAAAAGTATTGGAATCCGATAACTTTAGCGGATTTTCAACACTTCTCATTAGAAATTTGATTTTACAAATCATTCCACTCTCCCTCAACTTCACATTTCAGCTTTAAAAATAATTCTTTGATTATGAAGATGAAATTTTAAAAAATTTGACAAATTTAATTCAAAAACAAAAATAAAACTCCCCCTCAAATCATGCACAGATGTACAACAATTTGAGATGAAGAAAAAAACATTTTTGAATTTTGTTTGTTTTGCAAATGTTTTTTATTTTTCATTTAATATATACAAAACCTGATATGTTTTCTCCCCCTACAAGTATGAACCCTCAGTGATTCATAACTTGTATTTGATTTGTCTATCCATTGACTGAATTTGACCTGCACAACTAGCACATACCATGTAAGATCTATTGATTCAGAATGTTATGTTAAACTGACAATTTCAACATTCCTAATCTTGACACTAAAGCATTAAAACGATATTCGTCTAACGCTTTGGTGAAAATATCAGCAAGTTGATTATCTGTTTGAACATATTTTAATTCAATTAAACCTTTTTTAGCATAGTCTTTTATAAAGTGGTATCTGATGTCAATATGTTTCGTTTTAGAATGATGTACCGGATTGCATGTAATTGCAATGGCAGTTTGAGAATCACACATTAGAGGGATTTTGTTATATACCAGACCAAAGTCGGAAAGCTGAGTCCGAATCCAAAGGCATTGTGAACAGCAGCTAGCAGCAGCAATGTACATAATATCTGGCCTACTAGCTGTTAAATATAGCAATGAACCTATCATCCCTCTATATGTTTTCAAATCTACTGCTTTTCCTTCCGGATGTGCAAATAGTTTGGTTCGAGAAGCCATGGGTGTTGAGATTGATGAACAGCCAGTCATATCAAATCTCTTTAATAGATCTTTGATATACTTAGCTTGATTTATAAAAATTCCATGGCTAAATTGTTTAATTTGCAATCCGAGGAAAAAATTAACTTCCCCCATCATTCTCATTTCAAATCGCTTTTTCATAGTGTTTGAAAATTCATTGTCATACATAGGGTTTGTAGAGCCAAATATTATGTCATCGACATATATTTGTACCAATACATAATCGTTTCCAATTTCCTTTTTAAACAACGTGGTGTCAGTTTTCCCTTTGACGTATCCTTCATTTAGCAGATGTTCTGACAGCTCATCGTACCAAGCTCTCGGGGCTTGTTTTAAACCATATAGAGCTTTGTCCAGAATGTAGACGTCATTGGGTCTGTTAGGGTCTACGAAACCTTCAGGTTGACTGACATACACTTCCTCTTTCAGTTTGCCATTGAGGAAGGCAGTCTTCACATCCATTTGATACACCGTGAAGTTTATGTAGGAAGCATAGGCTAGGAAAAGTCGAATTGCATCTATCCTTGCTACATGGGCGAAGGTCTCATCATAATCAATCCCATCCTGTTGATTATACCCCTTAGCCACTAGCCTAGCTTTATTCCTAACCACCACACCATCAGAATCTATTTTGTTCTTAAACACCCACTTCGTTCCAACAATAGATTTGCCTTCAGGTCGCAGAACTAGTCTCCAGACTTTGAGTCGGTCAAACTGATTTAGCTCTTCTTGCATAGCTATAATCCAATCAGGATCAGCTAGAGCTTCCGACACTCGTGTGGGTTCGAACATGCTTATAAAACTAGAGTGTTGACATATATTAGCTGTGGCAGATCTAGTTTGAACACCGGAGTCCAAACTTCCTATGATTTGAGTCTCTGGATGACTCTTCAGCCAAACAAGTTCGGGGGATTGAACCTGAATGAAGTCATTAAGATTTTGAAGATCAATTGAATTAATGTCTTCTGCTGCTTGATCATATCTTGTACTTTGTTCGTTTGCGGGGATATTTGTAGCTTCAAACTCTGAGTTATCAGAATTTGTAGTCTGTTGAACTGTAGATACACTAGGTGGCTCAGTTATTGACACAGACTCCTGCTGAATATCCTACAAGACTGTAGATGTGTTATCATTCTTTTTAAAGAAATCAAACATAAAATCCAAGCTTATATCTTCTGCATGTGTGAATGACTCATCTGTTTTGTTATTTGTAAAAATTGAATGTTTGGATGAGTTAGGTTTACTCGTTAAAGAATTTAAATTAACTAAATCGTCAAACGTAACATTCATGCTTTCGACAAATCATGTTAGTTCTCCGATTCAGAATTCTAAAAGCCTTTTATCCATTGAGTAACCTAAAAAGACTCCTTCATCGGCTTTCGAATCAAACTTTGATAGTTTGTTCGATTCATTCAGCACAAAGCACCTATTACCAAATACATGAAAGTATTTGATATTTGGTACTACTCCATTACATAATTCGTATGGAGTTTTATTAAAGCGACGATGTATTAAGGATCTGTTTTGGGTGTAACATGCAGTATTCACGGCTTCAGCTCAGTAGGATGGTGGTAGCTTTGAGTATTGCAACATTGTTCTTGCAACTTCAACCAAAGTTCTGTTTTTCCTTTCAACTACTCCATTCTGCTCCGGAGTATATGCTGTCGAGAACTGATGATTAATTCCCTCAGAATCCAAGTAGGAATCTAAAGTTCTGTTTTTGAACTCTGTCCCATTGTCTGTTCGAATACTCTTCACCGGTTGTTCGTTTTGAGTCTTGTGTTTCTTTAGAAATAGAATCACTTGTTGTGGTACCTCACTCTTATGACTCACGAACTAGACCTAAGTGTACCGGGAATAATCATCCACTATCACCAGAATATATCTCTTCGCGTTTCTTGACTGGACATTCATTGGTCCGAAGAGGTCCATGTGGATCAACTGTAAAGGCGCGGTAGTTGAAGATATCTGACTCACTTTGTGTGGAACTCTCTTCATTTTTCCCGCTTCACAGTCCTTACAGAGATGATCTTTCTCAAATTTAAGCTTCGGTAGACCTGTGACCAAGTTACCATTCACCAGCTTGTTTATATTTTTGAAATTCAAATGCGACAACTTGCGATGCCATGACCAGTTTAGATTTGATGATGCTTTAGACAGCAGGCATACTGGTGCGCCGGAACCTTTCTCAAACAAGTCAATTGAATACAAATTTGACTTTCTGTTGCCACCCAAAATTTCTGCTCCGTCTTCTGTTCTTAACGAACACGAGCTTTTCTTGAAAACGACCTCCATTCCTTTGTCGCAGAATTGTCCTATACTAAAAAGATTGTGGCCTAAGCCTTCCACATAGGACACCTTTTCTATCTTCAAATTTCCTGTTCCTATTACCCCGTGGCCTAAGATCGGCGAAACTTGGTCATTCCCAAACTTTACATTTCCTGTGTACTTGCTCACAAAGTGTTTGAGAAGACCTTTGTTCCCCGTCATATGTTTTGTGCAGCCCGAGTCCATGTACCAAAGATGCTCTTTCTGCACATGGAAAAGAAACTAGTTTGATTTGTTGTGTTAGATGTTTCAGGTGTTTTAACAACATTCAAACTTTCTTTGTTAACCATCTTCTTTACAATCCATTTCTTAGTTGATTTCTCAGTTGATTTGATCACAGATGAAAAATGCTTGTTTTTGTCAACATACACGGTTTTCGCTTTGGGTTGATATGACAAAGTTGTATTCATCATTTGTTTTTGATTCTTCATTGAATATGATATAAATGATGAATTTGAAGCAGCTTTCTTTTGAACTTGTTTGAAAGATGTGAATTTGTTATGATTTAATGGAGTTGGTGAATGTTTTTTATTCTCATTCATTATGTGCATATGTTCTCTCCACTGTCCTGGGCAGACTGGTATCTTTCGGTTAGCATACCTTTTTAACAATCCTGCTTTTTGATGTTTGTGAATCCATTGGTGAATAATGAATCCATTCTTGTTGACAAACCAAAACAGAATTTTATCATCATTGGGATTCTTCCAGTTTTTGTTGGATTTTAATCCTCTTTTCATTTTATTTTGATGATACTCACATTTGAACTCACATTGTCCTTCAGGACAGCCATCTCCAGCACAAAACATTTTGTTATCAAGTATTTTTGCTTTTGAGCTTTTTGTTTTGACTTTCCAAGAAAAAAGTATCTCACAATTCTTATTACAGTATGATTTATGGATGTTACAAAATGGTTTAACTTTGTTCTTGGAATCAGCATTGATTACATGTGCTTTCTTTTTCTCTTTTTCTTTCAGATCTTCCTTTGAAATCCACTTCATTTGTGCCTTTGTCGTCTCTCTTTTCTTCACATCTTTGATGTTTGACTTCTTCACGCTTTTGCTTGAAACTTCATTTCCTTTTGATTGATCTGATTTTATTTTAGAAAAGGAAGTTTTGTTAGACACATGAAGTGATTTAACAGATTTTAAAGCATGCACAGTTGATGACTTTTTGATTTTTGGCATTTCAAGAATTTGCTTTGTTTTCGAAGATGATCCTTTCTCTGTAATATTGTTTGGATCACAAAATTGATTGCATTTATGTGACATGAACTCCCTGCAAGCCTTCGGACACTGTGGATATACAATATCCAGATACCTGTTCAATTCAGCTAGCAATCTTTCCACCTTTTCTTCAAGCATTCTTCGTTCAATTGCATGTGAAATAAATTGTGGAATTAGGTATTGTGCAATATCAGAATTTTTAAATTTTTCATCAGTTATTTAATCTTTATCTCAGATGCAGCGGAATTTATCTTCTTGTTAAGATTGAAGATTGTTTCTTTTAAAACACAGTTTTCCACATCAAATTTAATTTTCTGATCGATGCATGCAACTTCAAGCAATTCTTGCCTCCTCTGTAATTCCATATGTAGAATATAAACTCGAGCAATTCCATTATTTCCTTCTTCAACAGCTTTCTTCACTGCAGGTGGGATTGGAATAAAACATTCTTCTGATGAACAACCACCACTCTTCTCAGTGTCTGCATAGGAAGCGTTCAGTTCATCATAATTAATTGAGTTTTGCATTTTCTTTGTTGTTTTCCTTTTGAGTTCTTCTTCATGTATAATTTCTTCTTCTCCCACAAACACCATTTTTGAAGTCCAACCTTGATTCATTCTTTCTAATTGGTACAGTTGAGTGCAATTGATCTTTGAGAAAAAGTTATTTTCATCATACCCTAAACCTTTATATCTGTTCTTCACATTTGGTTCGAGGTTTTTAAAGATGCTGTGACGTGTAGTGACTTGCTTTTTAACTCTTTCCTCAAGATGTTGAACTTTTTCGTCAAGATTCCTTTTCTCCTTCATTATTAAATTAAGATTTATCTCAGCAGACAGTTTGGCTGCATTCAAGTCATGCACTTTTAACTCTGTTTCTTTTTGTAATTTGTTGAGTGCATTTTCTTTTTCTGTTATTTCTTGTTCAAGTTGTTCTATTTTTTAGAATTGAGTTTTTAGTTCAACTTCACTTTTCGTTGGTTGTTCCATTTTTAGACTTATATTCTTTTCACTCAGCTTCGGGTTCTTGTTTGTGAGTGATTGATTCTGAGAAGTTAATATCTCCACCTGTTGCATAAGAGTTAGTATATACTCAGTAGGAAATTCAGAGTCATCTGTCAATACCTTCTCTTCATTCTCAGCAACAAATGGGTTGGTGCCTTCAGTAGCAACCTCAGGTTCAATCTCTTCCTCTTCTTCATACTCACTCTCCATGTCTGACTTGTCAAATCTGGCCATAAATCCATAGTCATTTCCCACGATTCATCTTCGCTTTCCCCATCGGTTTCCTCAAACTCACACTCCTCTACCTCAGCCATTAGAACAAACTAGGCGTGGACATTGGGATCTTCATCACTGTTATCAGTGTCAGACAATAATTGATCCTCTTCTCTAACTAATGCCTTCCTACTGTTTCTTTGCTTGATGAGGTTGAGTTTAGTCTTTTAATATTCAGAGTCCTTAACCTTCGGCTTTTTGCAATCCTTAATGAAATGCCCAGTTCCACCATAGTTGTAGCCTTTGCGCTCCTGGGTAGTTTCTACTTTTCTTTCATACCTCCTTTCCAATCTCTCACCATCCTTCTTTGGGAATTGGTCATCTCTCCTTCTAGAGCCAGACGTGAACCTTTGCCTGTTGTTCGTCTTGTTCTTCAGAAACTTATTTTGCATCATGTTGGTTAAATAGGTCATTGCCTCCATGATCTTTTCATTATCAACCACATTCTCTTCCTCCGAATCTGAAGATTCTGTCTCTTTAACTTGTTTCATTTTAACAAACTTTGTTGAGCTCTTAACCCTTTTCTCATTAACCACCAGAGCCAGTGGATCTACAGTGTGTTTTTGTATACCCAAACCAACATCATCCTGATATTGATTTAGTTCCTCAAAAATCATATGATGAGTAACTTTGTTGAGGTTCTTTTGATTCATCTGTCTGTAGATTGCCACTTGGTATCTCCATTCAGTCCCTCGAGAGTTTAGAAACCTAGTATTCTTCGTGAGATTAGAGTAATCATCAAGTTTCTAGTCTCTAAGGTCATTGAGTAGTTTACAGTAGCGACTGTAAGTTTCAATTAGTGCTTCCCCATCTCTAGCTTTGAAATGATCAAAGGAGTTAACCAGCGTAGTCTCCTTGATCTAGACCCCTGACTCTGTGCCTTCCATCTGGCTCTTTATCTCGTCCCATATCTCCTTGGCAGTGTTCAGGCCATTCACCTTAATGTAAAATTCTGAAGAAAGGCCATGTTTTAGATAGTATTTTGCTTTACGATCTGCTGTAGCTCTGTGTTTTTCCTCAACTGTATACTCAGATGGAAGCTTTTCTCGGTGGATTTCATCCAAGGGTGGATTATGATGAGGATTTGCCTCTTGATCTATCCTAAAGATACCATTACGTTCCAGTATGCTTTTCTTCATTTCCTCACCATATTGCTCATTGTTGTCTATAAAATCCATAAAACGACCTTTCCATACAGGGTATTCTCCTCTGTACAACACTAGTGACTTCGTGTCTGATCCGAATGAAAGTGTTTCACTATATGTACTCATTCTTGCTTTAGGATCTTTTCTCTGTAAGATATTTGATTCAAGAATTCTTGTTTAAACTTAAATGCGATACTCACTGAAATCCGAAACTCACTCAAGTCCAAAATCCGAGACTTAAAATCCGATACGTATCAAATCTCCAAAATCCGAGACTTAAAATCCGAGTGAATTTGAAATCCTATAGATTCAAATTCCGATAGTTGAGAAATTCAAACTTCAAAATCTGAGGTTTTGAAATCCGATAGAAGTGAATTCCGATTGATTCAAAATCCGATAGATTTGAAATCCGATTGAGGTTTTGAAATCCGAATGCTTTGACAATCCAAGGAAATCCGAGAGATTGAAAACCGAGTTAGAAATCCGGTTAATTCAAAATCCGAGAAATTCAAATCCGATGATTTGAAATCCGAGAGAATTCCTTCCAACTTTGTAAATCCGATCAATCAAATCTGTTGATTAAATCCGTGACTCCAAAATCCGATATTTTGAAAATCCGAAACTCAAAACCAATGGCAATCTATTCAATCCGATAGCAAACAACCTCCAAATCCGCAACTCAATTCTTGTATTCCCAAAATACGCAACACAAAATCCGATAGAAAAGTATCGGAATCCGACAGAAATCTTCGGATTTTGTAAATTTCGATTGTCCTTGATAGCAAAACCGATAGTTCTTGCAACAGTTGTAACCGCCAACTTTCAAACTTCAAATTCCTCCGAATCTTGATCAAATTTGTGAATTTCTTCTTCTAGAAGGTTCGTAAACACTCGAATTACAATTCAGAATCAATTTTACAACAAAATTCAACCTCTAGAATACATTTTAGATCAAATTTTTCTCAAAACCGAAGAATACAAAATCTCAAATTCAACACAAACTGTTGTAGTGATTGATCGCGGACTTACACAGATTTACTCCAATGATGATTGAGAATCAAATAGGCTTCTAATCCTCCATATTCATTCACAATTCGATAGAAATCAGATTGCACCAAAAGTTGACCAAAATACCTCAAATCCGACAAATTGCTTCGGATTGTTGCTGTTTTCTCTTGAATTCTTCAATCAAGAACCTTATCTTAGCAAAGATTAGGCTCTGATACCAATTGTAGAGCAATCAAATGAATACACAATAGATTCAAGTAGAGAGAATGTATGGAAACACCTTAAAGTGTGTGTTTTCTATTCAATAATATGTCAAAAGGTTATATGGAAAGTAGGCTACAATACTATTTATACTAAATACAATGTAAACTATAAAACAATAAATTGTAACTAGACTTTAAACACAAATGTAACTCTAACAGTGTGCCATCTAGAAGATACGGGAGGAAGAAGGAGGTTGCATCCATTGTTGGAAACTTGAGATTTTGGCAAGGAAATCCATCAGGTAATGTTCCTCTATCCTTTAGGATCATGTAGACATCATTTCTTGCTATGTTAAGGTGATGGTTGAATGTTTAGAATCTGGGTTTTGGGTTTTAAGGGTTTAAGAAAACCCCAGGAGAAGTATCTCACCAAGAACACCTTGTTAGTTGATAAAATATTTTCCTAAGTTGGAGGGAAAGTTTTAAATAAGTGGAGAAATGTTTTGCAACAAGTAAGAGTTGAATTGTTTGAGTTTTAAGAAAGCTTGATTTTGGCTATGGAGTCTGGGTTTTTCAAATGATGAACTTACAGGGAAGAAGATGCACCATGCGACAGTCACATGGACAGTTGAGTGTCCCATGCGACAGTCACATGGGTGCTAGACAAGTTCATGCGACTTTCAGATGAGTTTGTGTGTACTCCATGCGACTTTGTGATGATCCATACGACTTTTCATGTGTTAAGTATAAGTTCATGCGACTTTCATGTGTTGTATATGTTTCATGTGACTTTGTGATGCTCCATGCGACTTTCATGAGTTAAGTATCAGTTTATGCGACTTTGTATATGCTCCATGCGACTTTTCATGTGTTAAGTATAAGTTAATGCGACTTTCATGTGCTGTATATGTTTCATGCAACTTTGTGATGCTCCATGCGACTTTCATGAGTTAAGTATCAGTTCATGCGAATTTGTATATGCTCCATGCGACTTTCATGTGTTAAGTGTGAATTCACGGGACTTTGTAACCTGAATAGATTCTCACTTATAGGTGAGTATTCTCACTTATAACCTGAATAGATTCCAGATGTTAACATATGAATGTGAAAACGTGAATAGTTACGAGTTATAACAAAATGTGACTAGACCGTTTACTTCGGTAACGGGTATGAATAGACTGTTCACTCCGGTGACGGGTATGTTAGACCGCACACTTCGGTGTCCGGTATGAGACCGTACACGTCGGTGTCGGGTATGTTAGACCGCATACTTCGGTGTCGGGTATGATACCGCACACTTCGGTGTCGGCTATGTTAGACCGTTGTGACGACAACGGGTGACACGAGATCGTCCTAGTGACGGGTATAATGAGACCACTTACTATGGTAGTGGGTATGAGTTAAGCAGTTATGTGAACTATTTGGTTTGTAAGTAGTATACTCGCTAAGCCTTGGGCTTATAGTTGTTGTTTTATCCCTTTTCAGGTGATGACCATGGCGGGGCTCCAGCTCGGTGTTGATAGCTTAGTACTCAAGCTTCCGCATTTATTAACTTCGTTTTAATAGTAGTAGTTTCAATTACAAACATCAATGGTGAATGTAACCCAAGGGATATTGTGTGATTATTTCAGTTGACATGTAACTACATTATCAGTAATCATTGCTATCTTTTATGAATGAATTATGTAAAAAAAATTTGGGACGTTACGACTTGGTATCAGAGCCTAGGTTTAAGGGATCTAGATGCGTTTCGACGTGTTTAGACTTAAACCTTGGTTCTTAAGAAATTTTCAAACAAAGTTTACAACTTGAAAATGACAAAATTCTTAATGAGCTATCAGCTGGAGCTAGTCCGAGTGGTCACGCTCGAGGTACAAGGTACTTATAGTATTATATTACATGCTAGTTTGTATATGATTTCTGATAGTAAGCTATTCAAGAAGGGTAGCAAAGAGTTAGTAAAACATTTACATGATTACTATACGTGAGAATCAGATACTATAGAAAGTAATAATACATGGCCCAAGCCAGTGAATCGGGATTTTCAAGGGTAATGTTAGGATCCAGTACGTATAGTGTATTCGTAATAATAGGGCCCATATTATTAGTTGCACACGATACTTACAGGAACCTACCAGCATCCAAGGGAATCTTGTGAATCCGGTAAGGGGTACTTGTAGAGGTAAAATGCCTGTAGCTAGGGTGCCTTAGAATGACTAGGGTTGCCTACTAGCTAGGTCTTGACATGCGATACTTGATATATGCCTTGATATTAGTGAGGACTATATGGCAATGCCGCCTATTGATTAGTGCACTATCTATACATCCAGTATGGTGAATACGAGAAACAGAAGAGTTGTACCAGCAGAAAGAGTTTTCGAAAACCCGCCAGACGGGGAAAAAGCCAGTGTGACCGGGGAGAGTGACCCCCGTATGCAACCAGTTGTTAATCAGCCACTTCCTGAAACGTGGCTCCTGAGGATGCAGTACCAAACGGTCTGGAGAGTGAAGAGTATGGGGAGACAGACATGACCGAGTTGGTAACCACAGCAGTGACCAATGCATTGAAATAACTTCTACCTAAGGTAGTAGAGGACCTGAAGCAGGATATGAACACCATGATAGATCAGAAGCTGGCTGCTCTATGGGCCGCAAAAGAAGCAACTATGACAGCGGCAAACACCCAGCGAGTAACGCTAGCTGCTAAACAGGTAACTCCAGGAGGTACCTTTCGAGACTTCTCAGCATGCCAGCCGCCGACTTTTGAGGGTCTGCTAGACCCCGTGCTAAGTACTAGATGGATCGCAGTGGTGGAGGGAGCGTTCTTCACCTGCAAGTGTGCCGACGATGCGAAGGTTTGGTTCGCATCCAATTTCTTGAGGGGAGCCGCCTGTAACACCATAAAATCACAAGCCATTTTTTTAAAACGCTGCGGAAGCATTCTTTAATATCATTTAACTTAAACATTCACAGGTACCAAGTACTTTTACAAATCACAACATTCGTTTGTGTTACAAAAGATTATAAAACGTGGCTCGTCTCTTCTCAAAGCACAATATCAGAGTATTGGTCAAATTCCCCTTTCCACAAACAAGCTAAACAGCTACTCACATAAACCTGCAAAAAGCAATCAACCGTGGGGGATTAGCACAAAGCTAAGTGAATGGAAGCTACAGACAAGCACACAACAATCACTGTTCCTAACGGAACCTCTAAACATCAAACCTCAAGCAATCCGTCAATTCATCAATCTCTTCCATCCCGAGGACCGGCGGTTCTGCCGAACCTACAACCAAAGCTGGCCAACGCAAAGGTTTACCGATAGCTCCCTACCGATTGGCACAGTAAACTCCCCTCTGAGCAACAAATGCAACAGAGGAGCTACTACTGTTCAACCAACCGCAAGCGAGCCTAGCTCTAGCATCAGCAGCTGACCCCAACCAGCTCTTACACAGAAGCTGATCTCTTCCGACCCATAACACAGAAGTCAGTTCTCAAACAATCCAATTACCCTTCCGGTCACAATCACAATCAAAACTCTTTCATATTTAACATACAAGAACATGTAATTCTCATTTAGCAAATAGCAGACTTAACAGTCTATCATGGCATGACAATCGATCTATCTTCGCATAATAGACTTATCAGTCAAATATCTCATATTCAAATCAACAGGCAAATATTGCATTCAAACAATCCTTCAATCATTCAATAATGTTACCAACGTAACCACCCGTAAGTAAACTTCCACTCACCTCAGTCCTCCTATCACGCGTGCTCAGTTGTCTAATATCACTGAGTCTGTGGTTTTCCTGAAAACACAACAACAACCGAATCAGTCTCGAATATATAAATATATCTTTCAGCATATATTTATTTCTAATAATCATGTAAATAACTTGATTTACTCATATGATTAACAATACAACTTTTCCCAAATGAAACACAAACAAAACAAGCAACACCGCGCCGCGACACTGTCGGATTTCGAATCCGGATTTCACAATCGGATTTGAGGCTCGGATTTTGGTTCTCGGATTTCTAGTGTCGGATTCATGCTCTTCGGATTTGAAACACTCGGATTTCAAATATTAGGATTGTAACATTTGGATTTCTTCCACAAACCGATTCCACCTTCGGATTTTTATACCTTCAAGGTAGCACCGCGACACGTGTTCTTCAGCATATCAACTTCTTACTTGTCGGATTTCCAGCCTTCCAAATCTCTTATAACCATTACTGACATCATTTTTCTTCATTCTAAACTCATATATATAGTATATCATGCATATAAAACATCATAAACACCATTTTAATCATTCAAAACAACAAATTCAACAAAACCCAATTCATCCATTTTCTTAAAACCCAACAATGGTGTTTCTTCTTTAAACACATAAAAACACATTCATAAACACAACCAAATCATCAGTAACACGTAATGATTCTAACTAACCTTTATTTCGAATCTATGAATCACAAAATCTCTTCTTTTGAAATTTCCAGTTTCTCTCCTTTTTCTTTCTGTTCTTCTTTTCCAGCAAATACACATGGACACACACACACCTAACTTTTTCTTTTCTTTCTTTCTTTCTTTCAAGACACATATACATACACACGTGTACACTTCTTAGATAATGTCATCACTTTTCACCAACTCACATACACACATACATACATATACACATACATACATAATGTCATACATACATAATTAACTCTTCTAGCATATACCACATGCCAATTAACCATCAATTAATTATTCAATATCATAATACCATCTATTACGTCCATTTTACTTTCAAACAAATAATCTTTTTCAATCAATTGCCTTAACATACTTTCGAGGTATTTTCTATAAGTCTCGTACCAAACTCAATCTTATTTACTCATAAACACATACGACTTCACATACTCGTTTAATCACATAACAAATCTTTAATTATACATAATTAAACACAGTTCAACTTACCATTAGCCCGCCTACTACTACTACCGGGTTTTCGGATGTTACAAATCTTCCCTCCTTCAGAGGATTCCGTCCTCGGAACCCTATAGCATATCTTAACGGAAAACCCATTCTTCATATATATTCATTTCAGGTTGTCAAGTCCTTTGTAACGCATATTCATACCTTTCTTATCACCATTCACCAGCATTCATTTCTACTTATCTTTGTTATCTGGTAGTCCTCAGTGTTTAACAACTCTTCTTCAATTCAATAATAAAACTCATAAACTCGAGAAACCTGTCTTTCAATCATTTCCTTTCGCACTTATGCATATAATTAATATCAAAACATTTCTTGAATACTTGTTCATATCAATCCGTTTATCTTAGTTTAACAATTTCCCCATCTCTGTTTATTCACTGTCTCATATATATATATATATATATATATATATATACAAAATATTCGTTCATCTCTTCTTTCTTTCATTTCCAATATGTCAACCATTATTATTATATTCACATATCAACTCAACACTTATGCTTTAGCATCCATCTGACAGTAATCACATCATGATTGTCTACTCAATATAATTATGAATTCCACGAATCATTAAAATTTTATCACAAATCACAAGTTCATTCTCATTTATCTATGCAATTCTTTCTGCCCGACCATCCTATAAGACTTCAGTTGTACTTCTCGTTTCTCATCTTAATTCTTGTCATAAATTCTTCCAGAAATTTAGTTAATTCCTCCAATTCTTATCACGAATCTTTATATCTTAAGATCATCTCAGTAATGTAATTCTTCTCCAAAAGATCACGTTTCACTGGGGTAATAATACCAACACTTCTTACTACTCAGTCCATAATCACTTGTGATACACCAGATTCCTTTTCATGTAGTACATCAGTTCCATCATAGTTCGTCATTATCATAACTCTGGTATCTCAAATTATCTCAACAGTTTGTAAATCTTTGATACTTTGCTTTAACTCAAACACACTCAAATCATAATTCCACGAAAGTATATATATCATATTCAATCAATTATTTCGTATGGCATTATACAATTTAGCCCTTCCAAGTGCATTGGTAATAAGTTCTGTGAGTCTTGTTCAAAAATAAATTTCCAGTTCCAAGCACAGATATTCCTTAGCAAAGGCAATTCATTCATATGATCTACAAGTCTTCGTTCCATAAGCTTAGGCCATTACATTTCTCTTTTCCCATAAATTCGTTTTGTCATTCAATTTACATATATCTTCAGTTCGTACGTGTCAATTATCATCATAACTGGCTCTTTCTCATGTGTATCTTCTTGTAATTAGGCACCAATAACATCTTTATTCAACCAATTCTTGCATATTTTATACTTGCCCAATCTGTAGCAATCTACTTCTTTCTTTTACTTGATGATCTCAATTATCCCTGTCACCAATTTCTAATAAAAATAATCTCAATTTTATCCATCAAGTTCAATACACGTCGATTCACATAATCTTCAAGGTTACCATCTTCAATTCCCTCGCGTTCAATTGTCTTCCCAGTATAATATCAAACTTCTCAATTACAATCTTTGATTCCTGCTAACCATCATCTCTATCACATGTTGATTTCATTCATATTTATGAACATCTGCTGTTCCTTTTAATACTCAGACCAGTTTCACATGTCTTTCTTTATAATCAATTCATTCATATGTAAATATCCACTACTTTTAATACTCGAATTAATCTCATATATTTTTATAATCAATATCAGTATCTTCATATTATCAACGCAACGCATCTGCTGCACTTCAAAGATAGGGATTAAATCATTCCTCTTAAAAATCTTCAACTGTAACAAAACATAGACTATTCCTCCATTTTCATAACATGGTAGCTTTATGTCAATCCAATTAATGCAATATCTCAACAATAATCAATCTCCTCAGGTTCATTAATCGATATTACAGATTATCTTCAATCATTAGCTTTACCCATACTCGCAATCTCAGTTATACATTTATTATACTATCTCTTGATATTCACAAAAACTTTTCAAACTTCATTAACTTATCCATTTTCCTCCTTCTTTGTACGAACACATACATATACATATAAGCATATGTTGGAATATGCCCGCTGACACGAACGAGTTAATGACACTACCGATGAGGTGTAGGCCTATTGGGTCACACACCAACTATTGATTCCGGCAACACGATCAAGCAATAGAAAGGAAAAGGCCAAAATGGGTTTTGGCAAGGTGGTACACGGGCCGTGTTCCTAAACACGGACCATGTCCAGTCCAACGTACACGAGGCGTATTGGCCCAATCCAAGGTCGTGTCGTTTGGGCCTACACGGGCCATGTAGTGCCTGTTAGACACGGGCCGTCTTAGCCCAATTGGGGCCGTGGACTTTGGGCCTACACGGCCGTGTAGATCTACACGGGCCGTGTACATTCGCTGTAACAGCAGAATTAATAGCCTTAAACACTTGGTTTAATGGGGTTAACTTCTCATAATGATGGTAGACAAAGAGACCACGAGTTATCTGCTCTAGTAGAGGCTTTTGGCTATCACTTGGTCCCTTGGTTGACATTAGAACTCTCTCTCTCTCTTGTTCTTGGTGTTCTTGGTGTTCTTGAACACAAGAAGCAAACATACACATACTTGATTGTTGTTTTGGTGGTCATACATCAACTTGCTAGCACTTGGGAATCAAGGAAGCTTGGGGTGGACTTCATTGGAGGAGTTCTTTGTTAGACACTAAGCTACTTGACTAGGAAGGTTACTTTGTCTTTTGCACCCTTGAGGTATAGCCTTTCTTCTCATCTTGTTTATATATATTTTAGTTGCAACTCCATTGTTAGATTTTGGTCCATGCGAAGTATTCATTGTTTGGCATCGATTTTTGTTATGTACTTTGCTTCCGTTGCTACTTGATTTTGCCAAACGAATACCTTCAGTGGTATCAGAGCCATATCTAACATGGCTTTGCACTATTGAGTCTAGAAAAAACATAAAAGTGTTTTTGGATAAGAAAAGTGTTTTCTTAAAATTGGTTTTTCCATTGAGATTCTTGTTGTGCTAGAATAAATTTATTCGTAGACGTGTTAATATATTCTAGTTTTTATATTTATATATTTGTTGTAACTTGGCATGAAGTGTACACAAATATATACTTATAAATGTATATATGAATATGTGTCTCAAAATGTTTGATACACTAATGCATATGTACAAGGATTGTCCTTTTTGTGCCTTTGGTGTTTTGACAATCTTAACTAAATATAGATGTATATTTATATATCATGGTTATGTGTGGCACACCATGTTTCTATTTGATATACTTGGTTTGATTCAGTAACAAGATATGCCCCTAGACCTATGTGTTGTGATGATTGATTATTTTTGATTTTCAGTGGTCTGCGTGCTGTGTTGTTGTAATAATATTAGTTTATTTACTTATTGGTGCAGCTTGCACGCCGTTTCTATTATTCTATGTATTTGTATAAATAGTATAGGATTGCGACCTG
Source organism: Dittrichia graveolens (assembly GCA_038502395.1). Classification (NCBI taxonomy): domain Eukaryota; kingdom Viridiplantae; phylum Streptophyta; class Magnoliopsida; order Asterales; family Asteraceae; genus Dittrichia; species Dittrichia graveolens. Next base: position 43,770,578 of record JARJIL010000009.1, on the reverse strand, counting down.
CGTGTCGTTTATATATATTCTATGTATTTGTATATAGTATAGATTTAAAACCAAAATAGTCAACGGGGGTCATGGTGATGACATCTTGGTGAGAAGGAATCAACATGCTATTGGAGGTGTTGGATTCAGTGGGAGCTCATCCAACGGGACCATATCTTGTCCTTAGATTTTTGGCCTCCTTTTTCCCGTTGTGGCTCACAGGGAAAACGCATAGGAATTCATGTTACCGAATCGTATGTATAGGTATTTGCGTGGTTGTATTTTATTATTCTACGCATGGATTAGGATTCGCATGCTAGATAATTTTTCTATAAAAATTAAATAAAATACAATGTTTGTTAAAATGGTTAACAATTGAGCGCGAATAGAATTGACAAAGGAAATATAAACATGGTATTATATTAAAAGTGCTTAAAATCGTTTTGACACTTTGTTAATTCACAAAAGGGTTTTATAAACCGAAACAAAATCCCGTTTTTAAAAATGTAAATCACGCACCATCCATAAGATGACACCACCCGAATCTAAAGAAGCAAGGATGATTGTCGAGCTAAGCACAAGTCATTCCTTGTGTAGTTGTGTGGAAGGTGAGTGGGGTAACTCGCATGATTGGTTGTCGAGCTAAGCACGAGCCAATTAATGGTCGAGAGTGCCACCCGTGTGTCTTGTCGGACGATTTACAATTTTAGTATATAATTCTTGGTTAGTTGTCGAGCTAAGCACGAGCTAAACAAAAATTATATATTAAGATTGGTGTAAGATAGGGATTAAACATGCCAACCGACATAATGGATGTCAACGGATCCCGCAAGTGTCTAAGAGTTGTAATAGAGATTACAATTGGTAAAGTGGTTGCCGGCCTAAATAGCTTCGCCACGTGATCCGCGGTAAACCCGTCACGGTGCGAGGTGAAATAAGGTTCTTAGCCCTTGTTACAAATAAATTGTTTTGTTTAAAACTATGGGTACTTATTTTAACAAGGATTTCCAAACTAATTAAAACTACTTTGCTATTTTAGATGGCGTCTTCAAGCAACACCAACACCACCAACCATTTTTCACTTAGAGTTTTCCTTGAGAAGGAGAAACTCAATGGTAACAACTTCTTGGATTGGTTTAGGCAACTTAAACTTGTCCTACGCCAAGAAGGGAAGATGGTTACCATAGAGGAGGCCCTACCCAAGGCTCCTGCTGCCAATGCCACTCGGGCTATCCGAGACGCTTATGAGAAGCGTGTCAAGGATACCGAGGACATTACTTGCCTCATCCTAAGTACTATGATCCCGAGCTCCAAAAGCAAATGGATCATTTGAGTGCTTTTGACTTAATCGCTCAGCTTAAAGAAATGTTCCAGCAGCAAGCGAGACAAGAGAGGTTTGTGTGTCTTAAGACGGTACTTGGTAGCAAGATGGACGATGGCGGGAATGTGAGTGCACACGTGTTGCGCATGAAAGCAAACGTGGAGTGCATGGAACGGCTCGGATTTACCATACGGAGGGAGTTAGCCGTGGATTTGATCCTATGGTCCCTGCCCACCGCGTATGATCAATTCGTTATGAGTTATCATATGCATAGTATGGATAAGTCCATCATGGAGCTTCATGGTATGCTTAAGACAACGGAGTCTAGCATGACCAAAAACAAGCCCGCCGTTCTAAATCCCGTTCTTGCTATAAGGGAGGGGCGAATCCAGAAGAAGAAGAGGACCGCTTATACCCCTAAGGGTAAGGGGAAGGGGAAGATTAGCGCTGCCAATTCTGGCCCCGCTTCGGAGGGTAAAGGCAAGGGGAAGATGGTTCCCCAAGCTAAGACTCCGAACGAAGCGGAATGCTTCTTCTGCGGGAAGAAGGGCCATTGGCGCCGTAACTGCCCGGGGTACCTAGAAGGTCTTAAGAAGCTCAAGGGGTTGAGCATCACAGGAACTTCCGACTCAGGTACGTACATGATTGAACTCCATCATACTTCTACATCTGGTAGTTGGGTATTAGATACCGGCTGTGGCACTCACATTTGTAATATTGTGAAGGTGCTAAGGACAAGTAGAAGGATGGAGAATGGCGAGCTTGACTTGATTATGGGAAACAAGGAGATTGTCCCGGTCAAGGCTCGAGGAGAAGTTGAATTATCTTTTAATTTCTGTTTTTCCATATTATTATTGAACGTATGCTATTCGCCGCTTGTGGCACGAAACATTATTTCTTTTCATGCATTACACGACAATGGTTTTGGTTTTTCTTTTGACAATGGGGTTATTGTTTGTTTTAAAAATGGTATTTGTTATTTTAAAGCTTATCCTTGTCGTGGTATTTATAAAGTAGATGCGTACGTTAGTGATAATCGTTCAATCATGAATATTGATTCAACGTCTAAAAGTGGTTTAGACAAATTGTCCTTGTGGCATGGTCGACTTGGCCATATAAACAAGACTCGTATCGCCAAGCTCCAAGCGGATGGGATCTTGGAATCATTTGACCACGAGTCGAATGAAGTATGCGAATCTTGTTTATTAGGCAAGATGACTAAAGCACCCTTTTCCGGCGTGAATGAGAGGGGAAAAGACTTATTGGACATTATACATTCCGATGTGTGTGGTCCGTTTAAGCACATCACAAGAGACAATTCTAGATACTTTGTTACCTTTATAGATGATTATAGTAGGTATGGGTATGTCTACTTGGTTAGACAAAAGTTCGAGACCTTTGAGGTCTTTAAGACTTTCCAAAACGAAGTAGAGAATCAATTGGGCAAGAAGATTAAGATACTTAGGTCCGATAGGGGTGGTGAGTATCTTAGTCAAGAGTTTCGTGATCATCTTAAGGGTTATGGAATTATCTCACAACTTACACCTCCTAGGACGCCACAATTAAATGGTGTCGCCGAGAGGAAGAACCGAACATTGTTAGATATGGTTCGGTCTATGATGAGTCACACCCAAGTGTCTATAAGCCTTTGGGGTTATGCTCTTGAAACGGCAACAAGAATCCTTAATCTCGTTCCAACGAGGAAGGTCGAGAAAACACCTTTCGAGATGTGGCATGGGAAACCTCCCGTTCTTGCCTATCTAAAGGTTTGGGGTTGTCAAGCCTACATACGACGTGAGGTAGATGACAAGTTGGAGCCCCGATCCGAAAAGTGTTATTTCATCAGATATCCAGCTGCGGGTATTAGATATATATTCTATAAACCTTCCGAGAACAAGGTATTTGTTGCTCGGAGGGCGGTCTTTTTAGAAAGAGAATTAGTATCCAATCAGCATGGCGGGATTAAGATTGATCTTGAAGAAGTTCAAGAGTCAACGGATGAAAGACCTGACGTTGGCACTAGCCAACAACCCAGTGAGGTTGAGTCTGAGCATGACAATGCGGAGACTAACGTACATCCGTTACCTCCCCGTAGATCCGGTAGAACTCGCCATGAGCCAAAGAGATATGGGTTTCTCATATCTGAGGGCGACGAGTTATTGGTGGATCTTAATGAGCCCACCAACTATCGGGAAGCGGCAGCGGGCCACGAGTCTGCTAAATGGAAGGAGGCAATGGATAACGAGATAGAGTCCATGGAGGATAACCAGGTTTGGGAATTGGTTGATCCCACACCCGGTTGTAAACCAATAGGGTGTAAGTGGGTCTTCAAGAAGAAGACTGACATGGATGGAAAAGTAAACACTTTCAAAGCCCGACTGGTGGCTAAAGGTTTCAGCCAGACACATGGTGTCGACTATGATGAAACTTTCTCCCCAGTGGTCATGTTGAAATCTATTAGGATACTTTTGGAAATTGCCGCATTTCATGATTACGAAATGGCAAATGGATGTCAAAACCGCCTTCCTTAATGGGAAGCTCTCCGAAGAGGTGTATATAACGCAACCTAAGGGTTTTGTGCATCCGAAGCATCCTAATAGAGTGTGTAGATTAAAGAAGTCCATTTATGGACTTAAACAAGCATCTCGTAATTGGAATCTATGCTTTGATGAAAAAATCAAAGAGTTTGGTTTTTCGAAAAGTGTAGACGAGCCATGTGTATACGTTAGGGCTAGTCGGAGCGCCGTTGTTTTCTTTGTCTTGTATGTGGATGATATCCTACTCATTGGTAAAGATGTTCCACCCTTGCAAAGTGTCAAAATTTGGCTTAGAAAATGCTTTTCAATGAAAGACTTAGGAGAAGTGGCATACATTATGGGTATCAAGATCTATAGAGATAGGTCTAGAAAACTTCTCGGGTTGAGTCAAAGTACATACATTGACAAATTCTTGAAGCGGTTCAAGATGGAGTACTCCAAGAAAGGAAATCTTCCTATGTCGCATGGAGTGATATTGAGTACAACTCAATGTGCTAGTTCTCAAGATGAACTAGAAGTAATGAAGCGAGTACCATATGCTTCGGCCGTGGGCTCGATCATGTACGCCATGTTATGTACCCGTCCTGATGTGTCATGTGCTTTGAGCTTGACTAGCAGATATCAGGCAAACCCGGGGCAAGCCCATTGGGTTGCGGTAAAGAACATTCTTAAGTATCTTAGGAGGACTAAAGAGATGTTCTTGATATTTGGTGGTGAGGAAGAGCTCAAAGTAAAGGGTTACTCTGATGCTAGTTTCCAAACTGATAGGGATGACTGCCGATCACAATCGGGGTTTGTGTTCCTATTGAATGGTGGGGCTATTACTTGGAGAAGTTCAAAGCAAGACATAGTGGTTGATTCTACTACAAAGTCAGAATCCATTGCGGCAAGTGAAGCTGCTACAGAAGCTATGTGGATAAGGAAGTTCATCCGAGACCTTGGAGTGGTTCCTAGCATATCCGACCCTATTGAGATCTTTTGTGTCAATGAGGGTGCGGTAGCCTTGGTGAAGGAACCAAGAGCTCACAAGAGAATGAGGCATATACCTCGTAAGTACCACTTGATTAGAGAGATGGTTGAAAGTGGTGAAGTCGCTATTAGTAGAGTAACCTCGGAAGGCAATTTGGCCGATCCGTTTACTAAACCATTGTCACAAGCTTCTCATGATTCTCACACTACGGCGATAGGTGTTAGATTTGCTCATGACTTGGTTTAGATTTAGTTTTAATTTATGTTTGGACCATTATGTATTTGGGAACATTAAGAAATAATATTACTAATGTTTATTTCGATTTATATAGTAGAGATCTATATATACGCGTGTTGCGGTTACTCACATTTAGTCTTTATTGTGTTCTATCTTTGCATGTTTAACTTATTCCCTAGATTGTCTTACAATCTTTAAGTCTCCACAATCGGTCGTACTTTGTGGGAAGAAAGTATGAATTAAGATTGAGGTAAAGAGTTGGTTTTGATAAAACGTGATTCTTGCCTATACTTGAAAGGGGTTTCAAGTGATTGGAGGACCCGCACCCGAGTTTACTTCATGGTTTTAGTCACAAGTAACTCGGGATGGTAATGACATTTCATCCTTAAACTAGAGATACATGTGATCCCAAAGCATAGGTCTGCTTTGCTTTGATCGTTTTCTAGCGCAGTCCGTAACTGGTCGTTATAAGGGAGATGATTGGGTAGAGTACTGTCTATGTGGCGGGACTATGTAGTCGAAAGGTATTTGTTCCTCTATGTATAGAGAGAATATCCATGGGCCCCTCGATGATTGAGTGCTGACGTTCATATGCATGGCCGTGCTCGGGTTACATTGATGATGGATCAATGTTAACTTGGTTTATTGCTCACCACTAATCTAGAATCGAGAAACATAATCGTGAACGATCTAAAGGTTGACTATATTCCATGCCTTGTGTTCACATTGGATATCGCGAACAAAGGGATATACATGTTCATTTATCTTTAGGACAATCATTTTATGATTGGGGATCTTGTCAAGAGTGGCATACCCTATACTGACTTGGGAGCATAGATGTCTTGCTAGAGGACGCTCTATGTTTGTGTTATTTTTCGTAGTCATGTCACGTGCAAGTGGGAGTCTGTTGGAATATGCCCGCTGACACAAACGAGTTAATGACACTACCGATGAGGTGTAGGCCTATTGGGTCACACACCAAGTATTGATTCCGGAAACACGATCAAGCAATAGAGAGGAAAAGGCCAAAATGGGTTTTAGCAGGGTGGTACACGGGCCGTGTTCCTGAACACGGACCGTGTCCAGTCCAACGTACACGAGGCGTATTGGCCCAATCCAAGTTCGTGTAGTTTGGGCCTACACGGGCCGTGTAGATGAACACGGGCCGTGTAGTGCCTGTTAGACACGGGCCGTCTTAGCCCAATTGGGGCCGTGAACTTTGGGCCTACACGGGCCGTGTACGTTCCCTGTAGCAGCAGAATTAACAGCCTTAAACACTTGGTTTAATGGGGTTAACTTCTCATAATGATGGTAGACAAAGAGACCACGAGTTATCTGCTCTAGTAGAGGCTTTTGGCTATCACTTGGTCCCTTGGTTGACATTAGAACTCTCTCTCTTGTTCTTGGTGTTCTTGGTGTTCTTGAACACAAGAAGCAAACATACACATACTTGATTGTTGTTTTGGTGGTCATACATCAACTTGCTAGCACTTGGGAATCAAGGAAGCTTGGGGTGGACTTCATTGGAGGAGTTCTTTGTTGGACTCTAAGCTACTTGACTAGGAAGGTTACTTTGTGTTTTGCACCATTGAGGTATAGCCTTTCTTCTCATCTTGTTTATATATATTTTAGTTGCAACTCCATTGTTAGATTTTGGTCCATGGGAAGTATTCATTGTTTGGCATCGATTTTTGTTATGTACTTTGCTTCCGTTGCTACTTGATTTTGCCAAACGAATACCTTCAGCATATATAAACACAGAGGGCAAAACAACTCTTACAACACATAACCTAGCATGCAGTTCTACAAACCTACAAACATCACTCTGGGGTACTTCATACCCAATTCACGTCATATCATATATTTCATCATTTACTGTCATATTTACTTACTACCATACGCATCAAACAGTTTTTACATTTAAATATCTCAACTTTCTAAAGACTCATACTCTTTAGAAACAGTCAAACACACTTAACACACATAGGCATCATACATTCTCAATTAACTCTAGAGTTAATAAACATACGCGTAAATATAAAGATTATCAAAACGTACCCGTTACATCATCAGTAGTGGCAATATCATCAGCCATCATGCTGAAATTTCTACCCCCTTGCTCTGACAGGTTCTTTCTCTTTTGCCCACTTGTTGACAAGGATCCCCCACCTACCACAGCTCCTGACCCTGAATCTAACTCCTTGCCAACTTTGCAATCTCTTGCCCGATGATCTTCCTCAAAACAGATCCAACATACCTTTCGCGAGAAACGACATTCTTTCATTTCATGGCCAAACTGCCCACAAGTCAGACACCGCATAGTCTGAGTCGTACATGGTCCTGTGTGGTGAGACTTACACTTCCCACACCGTGGCACTCGTTGGTTAGATACATCAAACGCAGATCTACATTTCAAATTTCTTTTACTCCGGCTACTCTGCCCTCTTTGCTTTTCAACATTATACTGTTCCAATCGCAATTTCTACTGAGATATCTCATCTCGATTCGTTCTATCTCTAGCCTTCAAATCATCTTTAGCCGACTTGGCCAAGGTAAATGCCTGTGACAGTGTACTAGCCCATCTGGTAGTACTTCGATACTTAGGAAGCAAGGCTCCCACAAAGTGTTGTATCTTAGACGCCTCATCGGGTACCCATTGCTTCACAAAACGCAATCTTTCGTTAAATTGCTTGATTAATTCATCCACAGTCATGTCTTTAGTCATACGCAACTCCATGAATTCTCTTTTAATACGAACTATCTCAAAAGTATTACAATACTGCTCACACAGTTTCTCCTGAAACTGATCCCAGGACACACTATCTTGTACGGAATCAACTGCACCATTTACACAGATCACAAAAGCTCGAAGTACTTCGCCGATCAGAAGAATTTGAACATGCGACAGTGGAGGTGGCTAGACCTCGTCAAGGATTATGATTGTGAAATCTTGTAGCACCCAGGAAAGGCCAACGTGGTGGGGGACGCGTTAAGTCGTAAGACGAGCCAGTAGCAATTTAGCATGAAATGTCTAAGGATGACGGTCACAACCTCACTCTTTGAGATAATTTTGACGGCTCAAGTTGAGGCAGCAAAGGAGGAAAACCAGAAAGCGGAACGGATTAAGGGTCAATTGGCCTTCATGGCCAAGGACAGTCGGGGATTATGGACCCGTTACGGGAGGATTTGGGTGCCGAAAGCTACAGAGGTTCGAAGTATTATCCTGGATGAAGCCCACAAGTCGAAATTTTCTATACACCCGGGGGGCTACTAAGATGTACAGAAACTTAAAGATGGATTACTGGTGGCCAGGAATGAAGAGGGATGTGGCAAGTTATGTAGGAAAGTGTTTAACGTGCCTGCGAGTAAAAGCAGAACACCAAAGATACCAGTGTGGAAATGGGAGCACGTAACCATGGATTTGATAACAAGGCTGCCTAAAACACCAAGGAATTTTGACGCCATATGGGTTGTTGTGGATAGATTGACCAAAAGTGCGCATTTTATACCCATCCGGGAAGCTAGTTCGGCAGAGAAATTGGCGGATGTTTATGTGAAGGAGATAATCTTGAGGCACGGAGTGCCAGTTACTATCATATCGGACCGGGATGTGCGGTTCACATCCAGATTCTGGAACAAGTTTCATGAGGATTTGGGCACGAGGATAAATCTCAACACAGCTTATCACTCGCAAACTGACGGGCAGAGCGAGAGAACCATACAGACCCTTAAGGATATGTTAAGAGCTTGCGTGATCGACTTTGGAGGGAGTTGGGATTTGTATTTACCCCTCGCGGAATTCTCATACAACAACAGTTACCATGCCAGCATCGGGATGCCGCCTTATTAGATGATGTGTGGAAGAAAGTGTAGAACCCCGATTTGTTGGGGGGAAGTGGGTTAGAAAGAACTTGGTAACACGGAGATAGTTCAGAAAACATCAGAGTACGTGCAACAAGTTCGTAAACGATTGAAAGCGGCTTAGAGCCGGAAGAAAAGCTATGCGGATAAGCGAAGATCATTACTAGAACTTCAAGTGGGAGACCACATGTTACTCAAAGTATCTCCATGGAAAGGAGTGATCTGATTCAGGAAGCGTGGGAAGTTGAACCCTAGATTTATTGGACCATTTAAGGTCATTGCAAGGGTTGGCAAGGTGGCCTATCATTTAGAGCTACCAGAAGAGTTATCGAAAATACGCAACACCTTCCATGTTTCGCACTTGAGGAAATGCTTGGCCGATGAGTCGGCATTTGTGCCATTGGAGGACATTAGTGTGGACGAAAAGTTGAACTATGTTGAGAAGCCAGTTGCAATCATTGAAAGAAGAATCAAACAACTACGCAACAAGCAAGTAGGGATGGTTAAGGTGCAGTGGGAGCACCGAAAAGGATCAGAATGGACGTGGGAGTCCGAAGATGAGATGAAGAGAAACTACCCGACATTTTTCGAATAGGGATTTCGAGGACGAAATCGTGTTTAAGTGGGGGAGAGTTGTAATACCCGCAATTTAAAAATGTACAAGAATATTTTGATGAATATTAATGGTGATTTTTTTATGTACAATGTGGTTGGAAATTTTAAGGAATGGGACTTATGTCTTATACATATATGTGTATATTTATTGTGGATGGGAATTTATTAAGTAAATTAGGCATAAATATATATATATATATATATATATATATATTGATCCAATGAGATGCTATTAGTAGTGAACTTGGACTTGAAATGTAGAGTTGGGCTTAGGCCCACAAGAGGATGACAAGTGAGTATAAATAGGAGTTTAGGGCACAGCCTCCCACACAAACCCTCAAGTCACTGTTACATTCATCCAAGGTTGTGTGTATGGTGTGCCATCTAGAAGATACGTGAGGAAGAAGGAGGTTGCATCCATTGTTGGAAACTTGAGATTTTGGAAAGGAAAACCATCAAGTAATGTTCCTCTATCCTTTAGGACCATGTAGACATCATTTCTTGCTATGTTAAGGTGATGGTTGAATTTTTAGAATCTGGGTTTTGGGTTTTAAGGGTTTAAGAAAAACCCAGGAGAAGTATCTCACCAAGAACACCTTGTTAGTTGATAAAATATTGTCCTACGTTGGAAGCAAAAGTTTTAAATAAGTGGAGAAATGTTTTGCAACAAGTAAGAGTTGAATTGGTTGAGTTTTAAGAAAGCTTGATTTTGGCTATGGAGTCTGGGTTTTTCAAATGATGAACTTACAGGGAAGAAGATGCACCATGCGACAATCACATGGACACTTGAGTGTGCCATGCGACAGTCACATGGGTGCTAGACAAGTTCATGCGACTTTCAGATGAGTTTGTGTGTACTCCATGCGACGTTGTGATGATCCATGCGACTTTTCATGTGTTAAGTATAAGTTCATGCGACTTTCATGTGCTGTATATGTTTCATGCGACTTTGTGATGCTCCATACGACTTTCATGACTTATGTATCAGTTCATGCGACTTTCTATATGCTCCATGCGACTTTTCATGTGTTAAGTATAAGTTCATGCAACTTTCATGTGATTTATATGTTTCATGTGACTTTGTGATACTCCATGCGACTTTCATGAGTTAAGTATCAGTTCATGCGACTTTTTATATGCTCCATGCGACTTTCATGTGTAACACCCAAGGTTCGAAAATCCTTTTATTATATTTTAATAGGAGGTGTTATATGTTTATATAGGTTACCCTTATGATACTAGATGTGTTTTTAAAACTAGAGGGGCTTAAATTGTCATTTTATAATGATATAGTTCAGGGGGCTGTTATGTCAATTGTTCAAACTATATATATATGTGCCAACTTTGACTTAGAAGTCAAAGTTTACCAAATTGCTTCCTACTAGTCACGAACACAATACACCATCCCTCAAACCACTTCTTTTTGGAGAAACATCAGAGTATCTAGTGCCTTTAACAAGATCATAGCAAGAGTTCATCACAAGGTAAGCTTTCAAGCTTAGTTCTTGATGTTTTGTAAGATTAAACACATGGTTTCAATGGTGGAATCATGTTAGAGTTGTTTTGTATAGTCTAGATTATGTATATCAATTGTAGGAGGTGTAGGAAAACACCTCTAGTCATTTTTTTGTTGAAGTTATGGGATTTCTTAGTGAAATCCGATTGTTCTTGCCAAGAACAATCTGTTGGTCTGTTATGTACACGGCCCGTGTAGTGGTACACGGCCGTGTAGTAGTTATGGCGGTCACAGGTCCCTGTAAGGACACTTGGTCATGTAGCATAAGAGGTACACGGCCCGTGTAGTGGTACATGGCCGTGTAGTAGTAAAGGCGGTCATAGGGCCATGTAAGGTTACATGGCCGTGTAGTATAAAAGGTACACGGCCCATGTACAGGTACACGGCCCGTGTAGGGTGACTAGACCACACTGGCCATGTTGCCAGCTTAGGTCGTGTAGTATAAATGGGACACGGCCCGTGTAGGCCCTATTTCAGATCAGAATGCCTGATGTATTATTTATGTATTGTTTATATATAGGAGGTGATTTACATAATACCTGTTTCAGTGATCTATGAAGTATTGCATATTTTAGTTATAAGGTGAGTCTTCTAGACTTCACTTCATATCAGCAGCATGTGTAGTTTCATATCAGATTGCTAATATGCTATGTTATACATGTGAATATGTAAGCTTACTACTATGTGCAGTAGGGCTCAGATGCGGTACAGTACTATGACCTATGATGTTGCCCTGGGTTTAGAACCAGAGGCTAGTTTTGATTGCCAGACATGCGTGTATTATCTTCATATGATTGTATACGTGTGCTCATATGATGTTATGTTTAGATTACTCACTAAGCTCTCGTAGCTTATCAGATACTGTTTTTAAAATATTTTGTAGGATGTAGCAAGGGCAAAGGCAAAGCTCCTGTTTGACTGCTTTTCAGTTTTTAAACAATAAACTCTTAACGCCCGGTTGTGTAAATATTTTACTTTGACAGTACACTACGTTTGTACTTAAGGATGTATCTTTTGCTGCTAGCACGGTTTTATTCTGAAAACATTTCCGCTTATGTCTTTTAAACCAGATATGTGTTTTTATGAAAAATATTCTACTTTTATATCTTTTATTGAAATTGGGGCGTTACAACTTGGTATCAGAGCCACGGTTTGAGAGATCTGGATTGTGTGAAGCACAGTCTGGACTTGAACCATGGTTTTGAAAATTTTGTCAAACTGGAGGCTTGTACTTGCAGCTTAGTGAGTAAACTAATAGTGTTTATTTATTATACTTTATTTGGAGAGTGATATGTTATATGCAGAGTCTTTATGACATACGTGATTATATGATATTATTATGATGATACTTGGCCTAAGCCTGTGAATCGGGACTTTTGTGATAAAGTTAAGATCGAGCGTGTGTAGTGTGTTTAGAATAATATAGGGCCCATATTATTACAAACACATGATACATGTTGGAACTTAGTGGAATCATGAAGGATCTTGTAAATCGGGTGAGGGGTACTTGTAATAGGATAGTATACTTGGTGTAGTATATCTAAATAGAATGCCTTAGTATGTATAGAAATACTTTAGTTTAAAAGATAAGGTATACTGAGTTGTTAGATTTATGAGTGTATAGTTATTATAGAGGGTGGTGTGATAGAGCTACCTATATTTTAATGCTTTATCTATACTATCAGGATGGTTAACACTAGAGGTTCACGAGCAGCTAATAGATAGACAGGTGGTCCCAGCCATAGACCAGAGGGTATAGAAACCAGTGTTACTGGTGAGCAGATCCCGATTAGGAATCAACAGGTTGTGAATGAGGGAGCCCCAGATCTGAATGAAAGAGTAGTGGAGGCTACGGTACAAGAGACAGTGGCAAGAGAAATTAGCAGAGCGTTGGAACAGAGCATTCCCTTCATCGTTACACAGGTAGTTGAACAGATAAAAGATCAGAATCGTGAAACGATCAGACAAGAATTGGCAACCAGATTTGCTGCAGGTGGTGAAGGATTTAATCCCCAGCCACAAGTGATTGTCCGTGATGCCCCTAAGGTTTGCACGTTCATAGATTTTTCAGCATGTCAACCTCCGTTGTTTTAGGGGTCTACAGATCCAGTTATCAACCACAGATGGATCTCAGAGATAGAGGGTGCCTTCCATACGTGTTCATGCGCACCTGAGTTTAAAGTGAGGTATGCTACCAATCAGATGCGTGGCGCTGCAAAAGATTGGTGGGATATGGAGGTGAAGCAGAGGGGTTACACACAGATTGAGACCATGACATGGGAGCAGTTTAAAGAACTTGTGATAGAACAGTTCGTTCCCCAATCTGAGATTGACAGGATAGTTGATGAGTTTCACAGATTGAAGCAGACAACAGAGACTGTTCCAGAGATCAATGCTAAATTTATGGAACAAGCACGCTTTTGTCTAGGTTATGTTGCAAACGAGAAGATGAAAATGTACAGGTATATGATGGTACTTAAGCCTAGTGTGAGGGAGTTTATTGATGCAAGTAAGCATCAGACGTTGAAGTCCATGATGGACGCGGCCAGAGCAAGAGAGTTGGAACTGGAAAGACAGGATAAAGAGAGGAAGGTGATAGAGAAAGCTGCGCCAGCATACAAGAAACAAAGGGTTGAGCCATTAGATAAGAAGGTGGTACAGAAGACTTACCCGTTATGTCAGAAATGTAAGAAGCATCACTTGGGAGAATGTCGGTTTGGTTCTTCCGCGTGTTATAAGTGTGGTAAGCCAGGTCACCAAAAGTTTGAATGCCCGAAACTTGCATCAAATGTACAGTCCACCGGATCAAGACCTGCTCCAGCTCTACCCCCACTACGAAGCTCTGGGGTAAAAGAAGTGAAGAAGGAAGAAACTTCCAGACCCAAGGGAAGGGCTTTCCAGCTTACAGCTAAGGAAGCTAAAACCGAACCGGATGTAGTAACAGGTACATATCTTGTCAACAACTTGCCTGCTCTTGTGCTATTTGATTCTGGTTCAAGTAAATCATTTGTATCTATTTCTTTTTGCCAAAGTTTCAACCAAATGTGTGAAAAGCTAGATTCTCCCCTTGAAGTTGAAATTGCTGATGATAAAACTGTTATTGTATCTGATGTGTATAAGCATAATGTGTTAGAAATAGATACAGTTAGATTCCCTATTGAACTTATACCCATGACTATGAGAGAGTTCCAAGTAGTGGTTGGAATGGACTGGTTAGGTTATAACCAGGCTACCATTATGTGTGGGCAGAAAGTTATACGAGTTCATACCCCAAGTGGGGAAGAACTATCTATATGTGGTGATATCAGAAAGGGAAAGTCATATGTATGTTCAGTGTCTAGAGCCCGAAAGTATTTGCAGCATGGGTATACAGCTTTCCTAGCTTATGTGATAGATACGAAACTAGAAAAGAGACAGACGAGTTTAGATGATGTGAGGGTAGTATGTGAATACCCTGATGTCTTCCCTGAAGACTTACTAGGCGTGCCACCAGACAGACAAGTCGAGTTCAGAATTGATTTAGTACCGGGAGCTTCATCAGTTGCCAGAGCTCCATACAGACTTGCTCCACCAGAGATGCAAGAATTGATGAAACAACTGCAGGAACTGTTAGACAAGGGGTTTATTAGACCCAGCAGTTCTCCCTGGGCTGCTCCAATATTATTCGTTAAGAAAAAGGATGGTACCTTTCGTATGTGCATTGACTATCGTGAGCTTAATAAGGTGACCATCAAAAATAAATACCCGTTACCCATAATAGATGATCTGTTTGATCAGTTGCAGGGAGCATCGTGGTTTTCGAAAATCGACTTACGGTCGGGCTACCATCAATTAAAAATCAGAAAGGAAGATATTCCTAAAACCGCGTTCAGAACCCAATACGGACATTTTGAGTTCGTGGTGATGTCGTTTGGTCTTAGGAATGCACCAGCAGCATTTATGGATCTGATGAACAAAGTTTGCAGACCGATGTTAGATAAATCGGTAATTGTGTTTATTGACGATATACTGATTTACTCGAAGAATCCGGAGGATCACGAAAAACATCTCAGACAAGTTTTGGAAACACTAAGAAAAGAACGATTATATGCCAAATTCTCTAAATGTGAATTTTGGATTCAAGAAGTGCAGTTTATGGGTCATTTAATTAATCAAGATGGGATTAAAGTGGATCCTGTGAAGGTTGATGTTGTGATGAAATGGGAACCGCCAAGGAACCCTACTGAAGTCCGGAGTTTTCTGGGATTGGTAGGCTATTACCGGAGATTTATTCAGAATTTTTCTAAAACCGCCGTTCCTTTAACCCAGTTAACTAAAAAGAATACTGAATTTATTTAGGGTAGTGAACAACAATCTGCTTTCTCAACTCTTAAACAGAAGTTATGTGAAGCACCGGTTCTCGCTTTACCAGAAGGGGTTGAAGATATGGTAGTATATTGTGATGCTTCATATCGTGGATTGGGTTGTGTACTTATGCAGAAAGGTAGAGTTATAGCTTATGCTTCACGACAGTTGAAGCCATATGAAAGTAATTACCCAACTCATGATTTGGAGTTAGAAGCAGTAGTCTTTGCACTCAAGATATGGAGGCATTATTTATATGGCGTGAGATTCACTATTTATACAGATCATGAAAGTCTGAAGTATTTCAAAGATCAGAAGAATCTCAACACGAGACAGAGGCGTTGGCTAGAATTATTGAAAGATTATGATTGTGATATACTCTATCATCCAGGGAAAGCAAATGTGGTAGCTGATGCTCTGAGCAGGAAGTCAGGAATGGTGCTTGTGAAGAACCAATTTCTAAATATGACAGTTACGACGCCTATCATTGATGTTATACGAAAAGCTCAATTAGAAGCAGTCAGAGATGAAAACCATAAATCTGAACGGATTAAAAGTAGATGGCAGATTTTGTTAAAGACAGTCGTGATGTATGGACTCGTTATGGTCGTATATGGGTACCGGTTTATGGTGATACACGTCAGACACTTCTTAGTGAAGCTCATAAGTCCAGATTTTCCATTCATCCAGGGGCTACCAAAATGTATAAGGATCTGAAGGTTGATTATTGGTGGCCAGGCATGAAACGTGATGTAGCCAGATAAGTAGAAAGATGCCTTACTTGTTTGCAATTGAAAGCTGAACACCAGAAACCTCACGGGAGATTGCAACCATTAGAAATTCCAGTCTGGAAATGGGAAAACATTACTATGGACCTGATTACCAAGTTACCTAGAACCCCACGTGGTTATGATGCTATATGGGTAATCATAGACAGGTTAACTAAAAGTGCTCATTTTATTCCCATCAAAGAGACTTATCCTTCAGAAAGGTTGGCAGATGTTTATGTTAAAGAAATTGTGACTCGCCATGGTGTACCAGTTTCAATTGTATCAAACAGAGATACCAGATTTACTTCTAGATTCTAGAGCAAATTTCATGAAGATCTTGGAACTAGATTACATCTCAGCATAGCGTATCATCCTCAGACAGATGGCCAAAGTGAAAGAACTATTCAGACTCTAGAAGATATGCTGCGGGCATGTGCTATTGATTTCGGGGGAAGTTGGGATTCTTATTTGCCTTTAGCAGAATTCTCATATAATAACAGCTACCATTCCAGTATCGGGATGCCCCCGTATGAAATGCTTTATGGCAGGAAGTACAGAACTCCGGTATGCTGGGGTGAAGTGGGTCAGAGAGAGTTGGGCAGTACAGAAGTGGTTCAGCAAACGACAGAACAGATTCAGCTTATCAGAGATAGATTGCTAACTGCCCAGAGTAGACAGAAAAGTTATGCAGATAAACGCAGATCACCGCTTGAGTTTCAGGTGGGAAACTATGAAATATTGAAAGTATCGGCGTGGAAAGGCGTTATCAGATTCAGAAAGAGAGGAAAGCTCGGTCCAAGGTTTATTGGACCATTCAGGATTGTTGCACGTCAAGTTTATTGGGAAAGGTTGCTTACAGATTAGAGTTACCAGCTGAACTGTCTCAGATTCATAACACCTTCCATGTATCGCACCTCAGAAAATGTTTAGCAGATGAGTCTGCAATCGTACCGTTGGAAGATGTTACTTTAGATGATAAACTGAACTATGTGGAACAACCAGTAGCTATACTAGAAAGGAAGGTCAAAACCTTACGTAACAAACAGATTGGACTGGTCAAGGTCCAATGGAAGCACAGAAAAGGCTCAGACTTTACTTGGGATCCTGAACAGGAAATGATGCAGAATTATCCAGAACTCTTCAACGGTTGATTTGGAGGACGAAATCATTTCAAATGTGGAAGAGTTGTAACACCCAAGGTTCGAAATCCTTTTATTATATTTTAATAGGAGGTGTTATATGTTTATATAGGTTACCCTTATGATACTAGATGTGTTTTTAAAACTAGAGGGGCTTAAATTGTCACTTTATAAGTTGATATAGTTCAGGGGGGCTGTTATGTCAATTGTTCAAACTATATATATATATATATATATATATATATATATATATGTGTGTGTGTGTGTGTGTGTGCCAACTTTGACTTAGAAGTCAAAGTTTACCAAATTGCTTCCTGCTAGTCACGAACACAATACACCAGCCCTCAAACCACTTCTTTTTTGGAGAAACATCAGAGTATCTAGTGCCTTTAACAAGATCATAGCAAGAGTTCATCACAAGGTAAGCTTTCAAGCTTGGTTCTTGATGTTTTGTAAGATTAAACACATGGTTTCAATGGTGGAATCATGTTAGAGTTGTTTTGTATAGTCTAGATTATGTATATCAATTGTAGGAGGTGTAGGAAAACACCTCTAGTCGTTTTTTTGTTGAAGTTATGGGATTTCTTGGTGAAATCCGACTGTTCTTGCCAAGAACAGTCTGCTGGTCTGTTATGTACACGGCCCGTGTAGTGGTGTACACGGCCGTGTAGTAGTTATGGCGGTCACAGCGCCATGTAAGGATACATGGTCGTGTAGCATAAGAGGTACACGGCCCGTGTAGTGGTACACGGCCGTGTAGTAGTAAAGGCGGTCATAGGGCCATGTAAGGTTACATGGCCGTGTAGTATAAAAGGTACACGGCCCGTGTAGAGGTACATAGCCCGTGTAGGGTGACTAGACCACACTGGCCATGTTGCCAGCTTAGGTCGTGTAGTATAAATGGGACACGGCCCGTGTAAGGATACACGGCCCGTGTAGGCCCTATTTCATATCAGAATGCCTTATGTATTATTTATGTATTGTTTATATATAGGAGGTGATTTACATAATACCTGTTTCAGTGATCTGTGAAGTATTGCATATTTCAGTTATAAGGTGAGTCTTCTAGACTTCACTTCATATCAGCAGCATGTGTAGTTTCATATCAGATTGCTAACATGCTATGTTATACATGTGAATATGTAAGCTTACTGCTATGTGCAGTAGGGCTCAGATGCGGTACAGTACTGTGACCTATGATGCTGCCCCAGGTCTAGAACCAGAGGCTAGTTTTGATTGCCAGACATGCGTGTATTATCTTCATGTGATTGTATACGTGTGCTCATATGATGTTATGTTTAGATTACTCACTAAGCTCTCGTAGCTTATTAGATACTGTTTTTAAAATATTTTACATGATGTAGCAAGGGCAAAGGCAAAGCTCCTGTTTGACTGCTTTTCAGTTTTTAAACAATAAACTCTTAACGCCCGGTTGTGTAAATATTTTACTTTAACAATACACTACGTTTGTACTTAAGGATGTATCTTTTGCTGCTAGCACGGTTTTATACTGAAAACGTTTCCGCTTACGTCTTTTAAACCAGATATGTGTTTTTATGAAAAATATTCTACTTTTATATCTTTTATTGAAATTGGGGCATTACATCATGTGTTAAGTGTGAATTCACGCGACTTTGTATATGCTCCATGCGACTTTCATGAGTTAAGTATCAGTTCATGCGACTTTCATTTATTGAGTATAAGTCCATGCGACTTTCATGTGTTGAAAATAGCTCATGCAACTTTGAGATGACTTTCATGCGACTTTCATGTGCATAGTACAAGTTCATGCGACTTTCATGTGTGTATAGTTAAGTTCCATGCGACTTTCAGACCATACATGCGTGCCATGCGACTTTCAGTAAGTAGTAGTTAAACCCAGTATTAACCATGTTTAGACTTGGCCCAGGTAGCAGTCAATTGCAGAGTTAAGCAAGAAAAGTCTTTCAGTAAGAACTGAGTAGCTAAGACAGCTGACAGGTGAGTATTCTCACTTATAACATGAATAGATTCCAGATGTTAATATATCCATGTGAAAACGTGAATAGTTACGAGTTATAACAAAATGTGACTAGACCGTTTACTTTGGTAACGGGTATGAGTACACCGTTTACTCCGGTGACGGGTATGTTAGACCGCACACTTCGGTGTCGGGTATGAGACCGTACACTTCGGTGTCAGGTATGTTAGACCGCACACTTCGGTGTCGGGTATGAGACCGCACACTTCGGTGTCGGGTATGAGACCAACACTTAGGTGTCGGGTATGTTAGATCGTTGTGACGACAACGGGTGAGAGAGACCGTCCTAGTGACGGGTATGATAAGACCACTTACTACGATAGTGGGTATGAGTTAAGCAGTTATGTGAACTATTTGGTTTGTAAGTAGTATACTCGCTAAGCCTTGAGCTTACAGTTGTTGTTTTATCCCTTTTCAGGTGATGACCATGGCGGGGCTCCAACTCGGTGTTGATAGCTCAGTACTCAAGCTTCCGCATTTATTAACTTAGTTTTAACTGTAGTAGTTTCAATTACAAACATTAATGGTGAATGTAACCCAAGGGATATCGTGTGATTATTTTAGGTGACATGTAACTACATTATCAGTAATCATTGCTATCTTTTATGAATGAATTGTGTAAAAAATATAAAATTTGGGACGTTACATGGACCAACCTGTTTCAACTAACAGAGATATTTTCGTAATCTTTATTCAAAACCCGTTTATTATTTTATTTATTTCATCTATTATTATTATTGTTATTACTCCTTTTAATAGCTAATTTTCATACTTTATATTAAAAACTAGAATATATATTTTTATTAATTTATTCAAATTAACACATGTACTTATTTTGCACACGACTAAGTCATTTTTGAGGATGTTACCCCATAATTATATTTGGCGGGTTGGTAAGTGTGTCATTTTCCTGGTCTTAGGTCCCCGGTTCGATTTTTCTTAAATGTTTGTCAATTTTTTTTAATAGTATTACAACTTTATTACTATTTTATTCAAAGAATTAATTTTATATTTCTTTTTTTTCTTTTGTGTTATAACTAAAAATATAAGATCCAGAATAAATATAAATATATGTTGTCACCATATTATTTTTATCTTGATATAAATTTTATCGTAAAATTATATTTGTATTTTCTGTGATCTAATACTAAAAAACATATATTTCATTCAATAATTGTTATATTACATTATTATTAACATTGAAATATATATGAAAATTACTCGGTTATAAATATATATATTTAAACTTGCACCAAACATTATATATTAAAACCTAACAAAGAGAGAATTATGTCGGATGCAGACATGCAGTGTTAATTTTTTTCCCGTTTAATTTTAATATTTGTGGTTTGAATATTATTTTTATATTTCGTTTATGCTAAAACTCCACCGCAACGCGTAGATAAACCGCAACGCGCAGATAAAAAACACTCATTAAACAAAAAGAAAAAGGTAATTTTAATTTCAGGATATAAATAACGAAAACAATCGTTCAAATATAAAAAATTCTTTCTATCGATTAATATATTACAACGGGCAAAATATCCGAGAAAGGATGATATAAATCAAAATTTTATTGTAATTTGTTTCGAGAAAAAAATTATAAGTTTTATATAATTATAAAAAATTATAAATTATAATTTTATATAAAAAGATATTGTAAAATTTAATTAATTATTTAAAAATATCATGACGTGCTAAAAAATCAAGATTAGTAGGTCATGATTCATTTCTTATGACAAATTAAAATTTATAGTTATTTTTTGAATGAAAAGAACTAATCGATCAATAATAACAAAAGTTTACAAGAAAAAAATACTTTGAGAAAAAATGCTTAATTTTAAGGGTTTAGTCTATTAAAATGTATCAAAGTTATCATGTTTTGTTATTGTATGTATTGGACTTAAAAAATTTCGATTGTGTTTATCGAAATTTTAATGTCGCTATTGTGTATATTAAACTTTCTATTATATATACTAAACTTGTAAGTTTTTTTATTTTCTTATGTAACCAAATACATAAAATAACAACAAATTAAAAGTTTGATACACGGTATAAAATTTTTTAAAGTTAAATAGACACAATAACAAAACATTATAACTTAAATACATTTTATTAAACTAGAACGTAATTTTAAATATAACACTAATATATGGTTATGATTGTACCTTTTAGACACGTACATTTGTATATTTTGTTTATTGGTATACATAATGAAAAGTACATGTTCAAACAACAATTAGACATATAGTTAAAAAAATAGCTAAGTTTGTATAAACAAAAAAAATAATCATTATTGTATATAATAAAAATAGAATATATATATATATACACCACCTCCTATAATTCAATAATTATTAATTGAGAAATAGACAACTTTGTAAAAAAGATCTTCAAAAAGTATTATGTTTTTTAAGTTATCCAGCATAATCATTATTATAATTCTTAAATAAATAAATAAAATTTAATAATAGACTTGATATATAATACAATATAAACTTATAATCAATGCACACAAATTGCCCTAAACTTTCTTGGACAATATACAAGGGTATCAATTAACTTTTGTCCTTTACAACTCAAACACTTTTTGATAGGTGAGATTTTTGTCCCACAACCCTACCAAAGTACAAAACTACAATATATTGGCTGGCCAATAAACAGTAAAAAACCATTTGTAAAAAAGCTTTGTTAGATGGAATTGAAATGCTAGTAGTAACAATTCTCACTTCCCAAAAATGCATTCTTTCTATAGAAGTTTTATATAATACTTTTTGAAACCTTTTTGAGTTAGCTTATACTATACCAATTATGTTTTGTTACAATTATATAAAGTGAACCTTTTTTTTAATTAAAACCTATATATTTTAGGGTTTAGTTCACTAAAATGTATTCAAGTTATTATGTTTTGCTATTATATGTATTGAACTTAAAAAATTTCAATTGTGTGTATCGAACTTTTAATTTATCTCTATTGTGTGTATTAAACTTTCTATTATGTGTACTAAACTTGTAAATTTTTTACTTTTTTATGTAACCAAAATACATACAATAGTAACAAATTAAAAGTTTGATACACGCAATAGAAACTTTTAAAGTTGAATTTATACAATAACAAAAAGTGATAACTTAAATACATTTTAATAAACTAAACAATATATTTTATAGAGGTCACTTGTATATCTGTATGAGTGATTGACACAAAAGTACAAAAACCCTAAGACATAAATCATGTGTACCATGTGATGTTAATAAAACTATTCTCTATAGTCTATATACTCTTGATTTCTAACCTAGTGTAATTTTCTATTATTTTTTCTTATTTTGTTTTTGTACTTAGTACAATATAACATTTGTAATTTATTAATTTTTTTTCTTACTTAATTATTTTTAATGCTATCTTATAGACGGGATAACATGACAAATAATTTTTTTACAAAAAATATAAAACCTCTTATCAAATAAAAGTTATTCATCACACTAAATCAATGAGCCAAACATCACTATTTTATGAGATGTGATTTTTATATAAGAAAAATGGTAATACATAATAACTTTATATTCGTAATTGGGTGCTACTATTTATCGTTTCTCTTCTTACAAACTTAAATGTCAAATTAAAATGACTATATTTTTAATGTAGCTTTTCCAATCACATATTTTAAATTTAAAGGATTATATAAATAATTAAAAGTGTTATATAGAATCACTCTTGTAATTTTATGTATCATGTATGATGAACTTGTAATGTATGACCAAAAGATCAGGAATTCAGGATCCTACCCTGCGCTAGTCATGTCATGCAAAACGCAGGCTGTTCTCGACATTTCAGATAATTTACACTTACACCCCTTCTACTTTCGTTTATTTCAAAAAGTTTTATTTCTCTTTTCTTTTTTACAATCAGCCAGCTCATCGATGTCATTCAATACAACTCCCATCACCAACCCCAACTCTCTCTCTCTCTCTCTCTCTCTCTCTCTCTCTCGTATACAAACACACACACACACAAAATACAACCCTTTCGGATTCTCTCTCCTTGAGCCCCTATTCAACGTTTACTCCATCAGATCTCTATTTATAGGATACCCATTAAAGTATCTTTGATTCCTTTTGTTTTGTTCGGTGAGTTTTGATTTTGATTCTTACCATAAAGATTATAACCTTTTGTGTGTTTGTGTGTGTTTTGTTGGTGAGATAACTCACACACAGAGAGAGATATACATATATGGCGAATGGTGTTGTGACTGGTTCGATAATGTTTAGCGATGAAGAGGTAAGGGAGATTAGTGGGTTTAAGCACGGCGGCGATGATTACGTCGAGGTCACGTGCGGCTGCACGAGCCACCGATATGGTGACGCCGTTGGTACGCTTAGGGTTTTTATTAACGGTGATCTCGAAATCAGCTGCGAATGCACCCCTGGTTGCGAAGAAGGTCACCCAATTTTTCTCTCTCTTCCTTTCTCTCTCTAAACCCACTTGCATGTTAATGTAATTGTGTGTAATATGTGGGTTTTCTTGGAGGAGTTGTATAATTTCACTCTGTGGTCATGAATTTTGACTCCATATTTCTAACTTATAATTGATTTCTATTGTTTTTTTAGGTTGATGGTTTTATACACGTTAAGTGTATGATGATATGACTGAATGAAAATTGGGTGTTTGTTAGATAGCTTCTTCATCATGTTCCATAAGTTTATATCTACCTTTTATACTTCTGTATTGTATTTTGGTGTTGCTGTTTGTATGTAATAATCAAACCTTATCTTCCTTCTTTATCTATCATTACATTTATTCAATAAGTTTGCTTGGAAGATGATTTGATTGATATGCACTTGATCTTTGTTATCAAGGTGTTATGTTGCTGTGTTTTGCAGAGTTGTTTTATGCATTTAACACAAAATGACATGATAACAGTAAAGTTTTTGTTTTATTTATGAAAACTTGTTCAATCTGTTAACTGTTCAAGTTTGATATATTCGAATCTTGAGCAGTTATTCAGAGTAATTGTGATTGAGGAGGTTTAACAATGCATAATTTTTCTGCATTTACATGTTTCATGTTCTTGTTTTCTATATACATATGAAAGCATGTGGTCTTTACTCCTTATTATCGGCTGGAATTCGTCATTTGAAATTTACTCATCTGATTCAAGCAATCTGGTTACTTGTTAGCATTTAACGACTGATTCTATTTCTCTTACTGTAAGTATTGTGTTATTGAACGAAATTTGTTTCAAAGGGATATTTAGTTGGATCACATGGCAATCGATCGGCTATTTTTGTGTTCTTGAACTACTTCCTTCACATGCCATTTAATCCGCAGAAATCAAGTTATTTCATTTATTTAGCTTTATCTTACCTTCAAGAACTCTTTTCTTTCAGAGCCTTATTGATATTATATCATGTAAATGCTAATGTTTTATTGTCCATTCATTTCTTGTTTGTGGAGTACAGTTCATATAAGTTCAAAAAGAACCAAAATTTGATTGTGGATTGCATTAAAAAAACATAAATGGGACCATAAAATACAGAATACATGAAAGTGGCATAAATGAACATAACTTTGCATCTGTTTTTCTATATTGATGGAATGATGACAATTGGTAGCAACTGGCAGCAGCATTTGTTCAATAAACAGTAACATAAACAATTTCAATGACTTGATTTCCATGAATTTTTAATTTTTTAACCTATAAATTACTGAAATCAGATGAGTTTATTTATAAGGATCTCTCTGCTGAAGTTGTTCTATATGAATCCTTCATGAATATAGAGTCTTGATGGTTTTATTTTTCTTTTTTTAAATATTCAGACAAGTTGAGCCCAGCTGCATTTGAGAAACACTCCGGAAGAGAAACATCGAGGAAATGGAAAAATAATATTTGGGTAATTATTGATGGGGAGAAAGTTCCATTATCAAAAACTGCACTTCTCAAGTATTATAATCAAACATTGAGCAACGGGTCAAACAGATCACAAACGGGTCGTGTTTGTCATCGTGATGAATTTCTTAGGTGCACACAATGCAATAAACAAAGAAGGTTTCGACTTCGCACAAAGGATGAATGTCGATCTTATCACGACGCTTCTATAAATCCTAATTGGAACTGTTCTCATATGCCTTATGACAAGTATGTCTTTTTCTTACTTTTCTAAATTTTCTTATGGAAATTTCTTGAAATTCCTAACACTTTTATGTGGCATTTTGTTGCAAATAAATAATCATTCTTGTGAATGAATGAAACCTGATTTTACATATAACTGTGAAATATACCTATTATTTTTAATTTTATGAAAAAAACGATGGTAAGTTTTCAACATAAAGCCTAGAATGAAGGGATAAAATACGGCTTGAGTTGACCCACAAACATTTTTTTGGTCTCCTTTTTCTTGAATTCTTTAAATTTAATTCATTAATTAAACATGAATATTAAAGCTATATTCGTAAACATACTAATTTAAATTCCTAAAAAGAAGTGATTTAAGAGGTTAAGACTTAAAAGGCTTAAGCACACGTCTGGTCACCTATTTGACCCATTCCGTTTTATCAAGTTCGGAAAGCTTACACATTTTGTCTCGTTAATGTTAATATAACCAAACAGGTCAAAATTGCCACCACTAATCACATTTCTCTGTTAATATACTTTCATTGTGCTTAAAGCATACTGTCAGGGTAAATGATGTTTTGCAACATTTGTTAGGAAAATAACAGCTATATATAACACAGCCTTGTTTTCCATATCGATATCAAAATTTTATAAATTACTATTTTAAATTGGCATTTTAGTTTTTATATATTTTACAAATGAATCACATGATTTCTGCATAGTGTAATGTATGCAAAACCAGTGCCCTATTTTTGAACAAAAAAAATAAAATTCTTCAATTCTCATGGAAAAGGACTAATCCGACCAACATAACCAAAACTCGCAACCCACATGACGACCTTAATTAATGTCACGAAAAAATCATCAATGATTTTCGATAATTATCGAACATATCTTCAAAGGAATCCATTGAACTTCAACAATGGATACTAATATTTTAGTGGAATTATTATTATTTTTTTACTTTTTTAAATCCAACTTGTAGAAAGTCATCTCAATGTCACTCTGTATCCAGCGAAATCTCATCTTTAATTCAAGTTTCTCAAAACCCATATGGCCATATGTCATGTAACTTTCTAATTTGTGTTGGTAGAGCAAATTTCTGAAATCATTGTAATTTTGTTTGGCAATGATAATTGATCATCTATCTTTTGGGTTCATGATGATTCATTTACATATATATTTGTTTCAGAATAACATGTGATGATGATGAAGAGAGAGCAAGCCGAAGGGTTTACAGAGGTTGTGTTCGATCTCCAACCTGCAGAGGCTGCACGTCGTGTGTTTGTTTCGGTTGTGAAACATGTCGGTTTTCTGATTGCGGTTGTCAGACATGCATCGATTTCACAATGAACGCCAAAGCTTAGGAAATTGAAGTAATCCCCGTCACATTATCTTAAAAATTCGCATGTTTTAGTACTTAACCAAGTTTAACAGCAATTTATTATTCTCTCCATTGAAACCACCTCTTTTTCTCTTAATCATGAATTCGATCTCTTGTTCTGAGCTTAAATTTTTGTGGTTTCGCGATTTATATGGTAATTTTATTCTGCATTTTGAGTTTACTTTTATGGGTGTATACCAAATATGTCAAATCATTGAATTACAATTTCAATGTAGATGAATGTCAAAGGGCAACATTTAGATTATGAGATGAGTCCCAATAGAATTATCCTGCTTTTATTTGTTGGTGTATGTTATGTATCTCTACCAAGTTGCGTGAGGGTCAAGATAATCTCTTTTAAAAGACCTCCGTCTTATAAAATATAAACTTACACAACAAAAATAGTCATCCACATCTACTTTATACATAACTATTTATATCTTCTTATATATGACTAAAAATTATTATATATAAATTTACTCTCTTAAAATATTGTTTTTTATTTGTTTCTACCCGTGTAAACTGAGTTAAAATGTTGAAGTTTGTGCTTTTGTCCAATTGTACTTGCGAACCTTTATTTTACTTCATAGATTTGTCTCAAAATTAGCAAAAGGTTTTTATATTTTATTATAACATTAAATTAAATGCCCGTATATAGTTGATTTAAGAAATAATAAAAATTAAAAATTATATAATATTTTAAATATAATAAAAAGAAAATTTTGATTAAATATGGTATTTTAAAATATTATAAACTATAAATATAATATTTATAAATTATATTTGAGCAAAAATGATATTTTAGAATTTAAACATGACATATATAAAATTATCTTTAATAATTTTGACTTAAATTAAAGTTAAAATCAAACTTTAATTTGTATCTAAATTAATGAATAAGATTTAATAATTAAAACTTTTATCTAAATTTAATTGATAAGATTATTTAATAAATTTTCTTGAAGTTAGTCTTTTATTTACATGAGAAGATATAAAGAGTAGCTTATTTAACATTATATTGTTTGTTTTTTTATCGTTGTTCCTATCTGACAATCTTGGTAAGAGATATCTGTTTGTAAATGTGTCAATTCGAGTCGGGTTCGTGTTATTGGTTTGGTATTGTTTGCGTTCGGGTCAGTTTGGGTCGACCTAATTTTGATTCATTTATTTTCGTGTTAGTTTCGTGTCGACCTATTTCGGCCAAATGTGATCGACAAGTATTTTTTCAGTTTTCGAATACAGTTTTTGAGTACGATTTTTTAATACGGTTTTCGTTTTCAATTACGATTTTTTTATCAAATTTTCAAATTTCATGCTTGTTTTCCAACTTTCGGTAAGAATTTCGAAAATGATTTTCATTTATATTCTAACTTTAATATTCAATATTCGTTTTAATTGTATTTGAACTTAAAATTCGGTATTTGTTATGGTTTTATTCAAACTTTGAATTTACCTTTTTGTTCAACTTATATAAATGAATACATTAAAAAATGTGACGTACTACTATTCTACCAAATAGCAATAAAATAATTTATCATTAAATAGAATTATAAATTGAATTTAAAATACTAAAGTATCAGAGTAATCAAAATAGGTCGGGTTGTAATATTTTACAGAAACATAAAAGTGCGTCACCTTTACTAACTATTATGGTTAATTCTTTGTTTATTTGTTATTAATACTCCTTGTTTTCGATCAAATATCCCACCGTCACCTTTACAAAATAGTCCGGGTTGTAATATTTTGAAGAAACATAAAACTATAATTAGGTAATTTATTCTGGTTAATTCTTTGTTTATTTGTTATTAATACTCCTTGTTTTCAATCAAATATCCCACAAATCATGCTAAAAAATTATTAATTAATCAATTAGGTTAAATCTCTTAATAAGCATCTCAATCTTTTAATATAAACTAGCATTATACCCGCGTAATGCAGCTGTTACGAATATTTTTTTCAATAATTTGTTTGTTTTTAAAACAGGAGTGGTGTGTTTCTTTTCTAAATTAGAATAAGTCAAAAAAATTTCACATAGATGATAATATCTAACAAGAATGTTGACATTATAATTCTATTTTATTTTAATTATATTACCTATTTAAAATATCCAGTAATTTTATTAATTTTGATTGTATGTTATTTTGATTTAATACTTCTAATTGTATGTAATTTTTAATAGTTAAGTCATAATATTTATTATATGATATGATATTTAATATGAAAAAAATAATTATTAATATTTTAATTATTAAGTTAATTTGTATTGATTTGATTTGTTTAAGTAATCTTTATTTTGAAAGGTTTAGTTATTAAAATGGTATATAAGATTATTATTAACTCTACAAATAATTGCTTAATTTAGTAGTTTCCATTTAGTTTAATACTAAGGGTAAATTGGTAATTTTAATTTACTTAAAATTAAGAGATACAAAAAACCTAAATTTTATATAATAGTATAGATAAAAGACTAACATACATCAACTTTATTAAACGATCCTAACCCTTTAAAATGAATTTAATTGCCTAATCCTAACCATCAACTAATCAAAATTACAATTTTAATTTTGACTTTTCTAAGTCAAAATAAAGTCAAATTTATTCGAAAATTTTCATATATGCATTTTTTAAACTTTAAAATATCATATTTTTCCACTCTAATTTACAAATATCATATTTACCCTTTGTTTTTCCCAAAAGATATAAAACTAACAATGAAAATTAATCAAAGTGCGGAAATAGTTTAGAATACGAACACACGAAAGTTTTCAAAGTAGGATTATATTAATAATCAAACTTCAAAAAGCACTCAAGAACAAACTTGAGCGCCGAGTACAAACTAATTAAGAACTTACTTGACAACAAATTAGCGAATTAACACTTACATTTCTCAAACAGTGATAAGTTATTTATACGCTAAGTAAATTAATGTTGACCATCTAATTTATTTACACGTGTACTTCTATACATAAAGGTAGGAAGAGAAATCCAAACTGCCGTTTGAGTTCCTTCAGTAGCGCTGATTTCGCATATTGCTTAACTGGTAGATGCTTGTACTGAAACGTGCTTTCAGTAGTGAAAGCCTCTTAGTAACCAAAAACTTACTTTAGTTTGTGTTTCTTTTCAGAACTAATCTTCAGATGAACATTAAGGCTTCTTTTTTCAGATATGTGGCGTCAGAACAGTTTATAAAAGAATAAAGAATTAACCTTCAGATGCTTTCTTTGAAAGCTATCTTCAGGAATTGAATATATACAAATACGAGACTAAGACCCTTTATATCATTGAAAATATCATATTTGACCAAATTTTAATTTTATTATTTTAAAATATTTTATAATCATTTTAAATTCTTTTAGTTATAACCATAAATATTCGAAATCATTGTTCTAATACCCATTTTTGAAAATTTATTTTTGTAAGACTAATAATATTAGTTCTAGCATTATTATTATTATTATTATTATTATTATTATTATTATTATTATTATTATCTAGCACTTGAGATTGTATTTAAGTGGGCTAAAACATCAAGGCATGGTGTTGGGCTTGTGCAAAATAGGAAAGGCTTGGATTAGTATTATCCTAGAAGACATTAGCAGATTCCATTGTTTTGGGACCTTCGACGCTGCCGACGACAAACAGCTTAGGACTTCGCTGTTTTTTACTCAACCGACACAGAATCATCAAGCTTCGACTACAAATTTGTTAGGTTAGTATTCCGAGTGATTTGATACATTTTACATTCAATTTTCTAGTCTCGGTCGATAATCCTTGGGCTGATGTTGCTGTCGAACTACACACAAAGCCGAGAACAAGGTTGAAGGTAGGGTGTTTAAACCTTGACGAAAATGAAATTAACTTTGAGGGAATGGTTATACTGATGATAGGAGCCTAATGAACTAAGAATGGATTGAAATGATTGACAAATTGTTGAGACTCAATCTGTTTTGATCGACAGTGGGAGTGTGTGTGCAGTGAGTTTGCCGAGAGGAAGAAGGGGCTCAAAGCACTAACGTTTTGCTTCAAATCGATTGGGAAATCCACGGGTAACATTCCTTAACCCTTATTGATGTAGTACTGTATGAACTGAATGCTTTTAATCAAGATTTTTAAACCATTTATGGGCTACTCTTACTGTTCTTCGTGGGGTAGAAAAACCGAGACAAACATGTAGGTCTTGGGGTGTCTAAAACTCAATGAAAATGGAGTCTAATAGTTGAGTTGATGTTGAGTTTTAAATTCAAAGTGTCACTTGTTCGTGAGTGTGTGGTTGTAAATATGAATATTGAAGATGATATGATCGCTTATTGGTTTATATATATTGGGATCTTCTGAAAGCTGTGTTTAGGTGTAATGATCAGAAATACGAGGTATATATATATATATATATATATACTAGCATCATACTCGCGCAATGCTGCGACGACAAATAGTTTTTGCTTTACAATATGTCACTTTCAAGAATGTAATAATATGTTATTCGCGAGATTCAATGTCACGAAAAAGTTTTCTACATCAACATGTTCGTTTTTTTCGAATTTTCTTTTATTTACATCTAACTATTTTATTAATTTTAAAAATAAATTCTAAAAGACAATAAAATAAGAAAAAAGATTTATATTAATGAAACAAAGAGAAGAGTTAATAAGAAAATATATTTTGAATAAAAAGTTAAAGTAAATTAGGAGAGTATAAAATAGTTAAAGATTGGGTGGATGAGATTAATTTAGATCAAATGAAGGGTTAAGATTTTATATTAATTGAATTTTAAGAAGTCTTAAAATTTAAAAGGAGAAAGAATGTTAAATGTTTTATATATATATATAGGGGATGGTTTATGCAAAAAAGGTTTTATTTGTGAAAAGCAATCTCAACCACTTATTTGTATTTGATCTGATGGTCTAGATTAATCATGTTTTTTATTTTTATTTAATTTAAAATGGTATAATAGTAAATAAAACTTTTATCTCTCCAATCTATCTTTCTTCTAAATTTTTCTCTCTCCTAAAATTTTCAAACAAAAAAAAATAAAAAATTTAATAATAAAGTAACAATTTTATGGTGTTCAACTATGAACACACCTATTACGTGTTTTCCAACGTTACTCTGTGCAACAATGAATACAACCTAAAGTACATGAGTTTTAAGATTAATTTTACAATTAGGGATGTAAACGAGCCGAGCCGAGCCGAGCTAGACACTTATCGAGCCAGGCTCGTTTAGGCTTTTTTAGGCTCGAGCTCGAGCTCGGCTCGTTTAGAGCTTATGATGTTGAGCTCGAGCTCGGCTCGTTTAATGTGTATGAAGCTCGGGCTCGGCTCGTTTAGGCTCATTTAAGCTAGGCTCGTTTAGGCTCGGGTATTATTTTGATATTTTTATTAAAATGATATATATAATTATTAAAAAATAAATATATAAAATATAAATTATATTATATATGGAGCTCGTTTAAGCTCGTTTAAGCTCGCGAGCCCACTCTTTGGAGCTCGAGCTCGGCTCGTTTATTTAAGGAGCTTTAATCTAGGCTCGAGCTCGTTAAGGCTCGGCTCGTTTCGAGCTTTTAACGATCCGAGCTCGAGTAGCTCACGAGTAGCTCGGCTCATTTACATCCCTATTTACAATATTTAATACTGAACACGTCTTTTACATCATTTTTATTTTAGATCAATTATTTTCTGCTTCTTCACCATTGATTATATTCTCAATCACCATTTTTTAATTGTTCATCCGTGTCAATATTTTTTAATTTCAAGACACACAGTCATAATATACAAACTTAGAACAAATAAAACAAATTACAATAATTAAAAAAGTAAAAACATAAAATGTATTTATGGTCTGTTCATCTTCATTGGGAGATCTCACAAAAAAACACCGGTGAAGTTTGATCAATGATAATCTTGTTGTTCATTGTTGCTCCACGAAACAACTACCACCAGATATGCAAGCATATCCTTAAAAAAAATTCAAAACAGACGACCAATACTTGGTCGACAGTCGTAACACGGAGAGAAAAACATGGCAGCGGTGGGGCTCACTGCAGTTGTCGTCACGGAGAGAAGAATAAGGCGGCGGTGGGTGTAACATCCTCAATTCAGGCCTATTCGTGCGCTCCATTTGGTACGTGAATTTAGTTTAAAGAATTAAATGAATATATATGTTAAGTATTAATAGAAAATATGTAATTGCTCAGTTAAATGTGAATTTCAAAATAGTAATAAAAATAGATAATAATGATAAAATATTAACTGGTTTCAAACGAGGTTTCCAAAAATATCCTCGTTAGTTGAAACGGTTATTCGGATGTGGTGTTGTATGTTGAAAAGGGGAACAAAATACCCCTTGTGGATAATTGAAACCCACAAGGTCGGTTCTCACTTATTTGAGTTAAACAACTCAAACACACACACACACACACCTCATTTTATCTTCTACTTTGTTCTTGAAGGAGAGATTCAATCCAAGATCATTCAAGGACTGAAATCAAGCTTGGATCTTGTTCATTATCTTCTACTATTCACCATCTTCCTCATTCCTAGTAAGTTCCTTCATCCTTGTTCTTCATTTGAGTGTTCTAGGTCAAAATGGGCAACACGAAATTAGCTATTAAAGCTTGAGTTTTTGAATTGTAATTTGTTTTAGGATCATGTATAAGTTGTTTAAGGTTGATTTTATGAATTAAAGATACCATCTTGAAGGAATTTCATGAATTTGACCAAATGGGTCTTTTATGGTAATTTGATGATTCAAACTTGAATCATATGTTAAAAGTATGATATGTTAATGTTTATAGACTCCAAATGATGTCCCAAACTTAGTGTGTAACCTGGAAACAATTAAGAAAGGCTTAAACTTGGGATTGGGTGGAAATAAAGCAGAACAGACCTGCTGTTCGGCTTGTTGGGCCGACTTCACGGCGTGAACACAAGCCTGTTCACGACGTGAAGTGCTGGGCAGTGAGCTGTCACGGTTGTTGTTCGATGCTTTGGGTACATGGGTTATAGTTGGATCGTTTTTGGCACTTCAAGGGGATAATTGGGGGTTAAAACTAGAGTAAGAATACATGTACTTGTTGTGTGGTAATCTAAATGAACTTCTATATATATGCAATAGGTAATTAAGCCATCAAGGAGAGCCGAGTCCATATTGTGTTGTTTATAAACACACAAGGTGAGT
Organism: Dittrichia graveolens; assembly: GCA_038502395.1. Taxonomy (NCBI): domain Eukaryota; kingdom Viridiplantae; phylum Streptophyta; class Magnoliopsida; order Asterales; family Asteraceae; genus Dittrichia; species Dittrichia graveolens. The sequence goes on along the minus strand of JARJIL010000009.1, from coordinate 43,736,599 downwards.
ACTGACTCTCATGACTTCAATTAAGGAAGGTTTGAATGCAAGAAATGTTATATGATTATGACATGTTACATTTTGTATTATGAAAGCCATATGTATGCTAGTATGACTAAGAATCCATGAGATACCTTGATAATTGATGTGCAAGACATGTATTTAAGTACATGTGCACAATTTGATGAATATATGTTATATGTATAAGCATGCATGAACTTGTTCCTGAAAAGGATTCTTGATGAGCTATCTGTATGTCCGGACTAGTATGTAATTAAGGTCAGCTTCGGCTGGGTCGTGGGCCTACGGGCATAATGTTCTGGACTAACGGTACTCGAGTACCGTTCCTTTCAGCAATTGAGGTTAGTGCCTTAAATGACTAAGCCTAATGAGCCTTGGCTCCTTAACGAGCACGATGATTCACTTAGGTGATGAAACCATCACGGATGGTAGTGTCTGATTCCCCCGGTGGTAGTGGTTTGAGCTGGTTTTGCAACCCGGCAATATAATACACTCGCTGGACATGTCAACACTCCGCTATATGATAGGATAGCATTGTTTGCTTATTCTGCAATATGACTTGCTTTATTGCTGATGACTTGCCTTATTGACATGCATGATTGTTAGTATTCACTAGCTATTTTTAAATAGCTAATGTTGTTGATGTTAACTCTTTTACAGATAAGGAATAGGCAGGCTTGGTGAGTTGGGGACACTCATGGCTGATATACAAGCCTTTTTGAAGGAACACTGCTTTTGGTATTATAATACAATGGTCGGCTTAGGTTAATGTAACACCGGTTGGCATGTTTGGCAATTTTTGTATTGTATATTTGTATATACGCCAAACATGTGTTTTTAAACTGTAATAGCTACTTGGATTTGTTTGTTTGTTATTTAAAATTTCGCTGCAATGTTTTTTTGAAATTCGGTTAAGTTAACAAACAGGTAAATGTTCAATTTACAAACGAACCCATGCAGTTTGAAAACTCGAATTTATACTGATTTTTAATATAGCAAAGGCGGTGTTACAAGTTAGGTATCAGAGCCTAAGTTTCAGGGAATTGGGTACTTGAAAGAGTATTCAATCTCTAACTCGGGTCCGACCATTATGAAGTGTTCCTTATTGGGTAAAGGGGATTGAGTATGAGAGTAATATGATAAGTACTTGTTAATAACTAGTCTATATGTTAATATGTAAGTATAAGTGCTATAATGAATGATCCTTCTTTCATATAGCAACAGTTGAAATATGTCTGCACCGCATGATGCTACTGAGCAGGCTCTCAAAGAAATGGAGGACGAAGCTTCCCATATACCGCAACAGGCTGGAGACGAGCAGCCTCAGCACCATACTAAAGGTGCTCCAGCTGATAACGTGCAACTGGCGTACATCAGACGCCTTGAGGAGGAGCTCCGTACTGCAAATGAGCTTCTACTCAACTCTGCTTTGGGTAAACCAACCCGTAAGCCATGTTCTTACAAGAAATTCTTTATCGTGCCACCCACCTACCTTCGAGGGAGTGATGACCCCGTAGTTACCATGAGGTGGATCAGAGAGATGGAGCAGGCCTTTGAGTCCTGTGAATGTGAATCCGAGTACCACGTTAGGTATGCAGTTCGGATGTTGAAGGGCCGTGCCATATTCTGGTGGGACACGGTCAAAGCCTCAGTCAGAAAGGAGGTACTTGAAGCTTTGTCTTGGGAGCAATTTTTAGAGAAAGTGCAGAAGAAGTACTGCACTAAGTATGATATGAAATGGCTGGAACGTGAGTTCAACAATCTCTGAAAAGGAGATAAGACTATGGAGCAACATATCAGTGCTTTTTCTGATAAAATGAGGTTTGTACCTCATTTATTAACTGATGAGAATCTGAAGATTCGGAAGTTTGTTGCTACTCTACCACTTGAATTTCGGGCACATGTCCGAGCAGCTGTGAACTTGGATCGAGCATTTGAGGTGGCTCGACAGATGGATGGTGATCGCATCCAATGTAGGGGTGAATTTGCAGGGGAAAGCAACAAGAGGAAATTTCAATCCTCTTCTAACCCGAGTCCTTTAAAAGGACAATCTTCTGCAGGTACCAAAGGAGGCGACTCTAAGAGGCCCAGATCTGATAGTCAATGGTGCTATCAACGCCGCACCTACCACTATGGCGATTGTTCTAAGGCAACCATAAGGTGTGCCAGATGTGGAACCAAGGGGCATTCTGTGGAGGAGTGTAGGCACAAGGATGATGTCTGCATCAGATGTCATCAGTGAGGGCATAAAATAGCCCAATGCCCAAAAAGCCCGAGTACCCGAGCCGGTAGATCATCCACTGAACAGAAGAAAGACAGTGCCCCACGTGCAAACGGGCGTGCGTTCCAGATGACAGCCGAAGAGGCCAAAGCTGCAGGTGATGTAATCACGTGTACTTTTCTTATTGAATCTACCCCAACATGTATATTGTTTGATACTGGAGCTACTTACTCTTTTATTTCCATATCTTGTCGTAAGAAGCTGCAACTACCTGTTTCCCCATTTATTGATCCAATTAAAGTAGAAGTAGCCGATGGTAAAGTAGTTCAGGTGACCGAGAAAGTCCCGGTAGCACTTGTTTATATCGATGGGCATAGCTTTTCAATTTCATTCCTTATTATGCCTATCGCGGGATTTGATGTTGTGATCGGGATGGATTGGCTTAGCAGTAGAGATGCTGAGATTATATGTTCTAAGAAGATAATCAGATTTCCTCTAAATGACGGGTCTTATGCTATCGCGAGGGGAGAAGGACGAGAGTCTAGTATTCCTATCATTTCGGTGATTCAAGCTCAGAAATCCGTTACAAAAGGTTGTGTCTCCTACTTTGCTTATGTTATTAATACTCAAATGGAGAAACAACCAGTAGAAAATATCAGGGTAGTGTCAGAATATCCTGAAGTCTTTCCAGATGAATTACCCGGACTGCCTCCAGTAAGGGATGTAGATTATAAAATTGATCTTGTTCGCGAAGCTACTCCAGTGGCTAAAGCTCCGTATCGTCTCGCTCCTTCTGAAGTCCGCGAGATGATGAATCAGATACAAGAATTACTTGACAAGGGCTTTATTCGCCCGAGCTCTTCTCCTTGGGGAGCTGCAGTTCTTTTCGTCAAGAAGAAAGATGGGACTATGTGAATGTGCATAGATTATAGGGAGCTTAACAAGCGAACTATAAAGAATAAATACCCACTTCCACGCATAGATGACTTATTTGATCAATTACAGGGAGCAACGTGCGTTTATAAGATTGATCTCCGATCAGTGTACCATCAGGTACAGGTTCAAGCTGAAGATATTCCGAAGACGACCTTCCGTACACGCTACGGCCATTATGAATTCTTGGTGATGTCATTCGGCTCTACCAATGTACCAGCTATCTTTATGGATCTTATGAATCGAATTTGTTGTCCATTTCTGGACAAGTTCGTGATAGTATTTATTGATGATATCTTGATCTATTCTAAGACCGAAGCTGAACATGAATCACATCTTCGTTAAGTTCTCAAAACTCTTAAGAGAGAACAACTTTATGCCAAGCTTTCTAAATGTGAGTTTTGGCTTCGGAGGTGCATTTTCTTGGTCATGTTATCTGCAGGGAAGGTGTGAAAGTAGACCCTGCTAAAGTAGAGGCAGTGATGAATTGGGAGGTTCGTAAGAGTCCTACAGAGATCAAGAGTTTCCTTGGTCTTGCTGGCTATTATCGGCGATTTATTCGCGATTTTTCTAAACTCGCTGGTCCTCTTACTAAATTGAAACGGAAGGATGTTGCTTATGTGTGGTCTGATGCACAGGAGCAGTCCTTTCAAACTTTAAAGCAGCTACTCTGTGAAGCTCCGATTCTTACTCTGCCAAACGGGTCGGAGGATTTTATAGTATATTGTGATGCTGCTTATTCTGGTTTGGGATGTGTTCTAATGCAACACGATAAGGTGATTGCCTATGCTTCAAGGCAATTAAAACCACATAAAAAGAACTACGCAACACATGATCTTGAACTCGCAGCAGTTGTATTTGCATTGAAGCTGTGGAGGCATTACTTATATGGCACAAAATGTGTTATATGCACGGATCACAAAAGCTTGCAATATGTCTTTTCTCAAAAAGAACTCAATATGAGGCAACGACGCTAGATTGAATTGATTAAAGACTATGATTGTGAGATCCGTTATCATCCAGGCAAAGCTAATGTAGTAGCTGATGCCTTGAGCAGAAAAGGGGTTTTAACTGAAGCCAAATTCATGAAGCTTACCGTGGTTCCTGATATTATTTCCAAATTGAGGGAAGCACAACAATTAGCTCTACAGGAGGAGAATCTAAAGGCAGAGACTATGAGAAAGCTGAAAGATCAGCTTATTGATGATAGCCAGGGTTTGAAGACTTTTCAATCCCGAATCTGGGTACCATTCATTGGAGACAACCGTGATCTGATATTACAGGAAGCACATAATTCCAGGTTGTCTATTCACCCAGGTATAACTAAGATGTATTATGATCTCAAGAAGCTCTATTGGTGGCCTACTCTTAAAAGAGACATTGCTTCATTCGTGGAGAAGTGTCAAATATGTGCACAAGTCAAAACCGAGCACCAAAGGCCTTATGGCAATCTGCAACAGCTTGATATTCCAGAGTGGAAATGGGATCATATAACCATGGATTTTGTTACAAAGTTACCAAAGACACTGAAGGGGCACAACATGATTTGGGTCATCGTTGACCGATTGACCAAAAGTGCTCATATTCTTGCTACAAATGAATCTGCATCATTGACACGCCTGGCTTAACTCTATATTAACAAGATTGTCACACGTCACGGTTTACCTTGTTCTATTGTTTTTGACCGTGACTCTCGTTTCGTGTCTAACTTCTGGCAAAGCTTGCAACGTGAGCTTGGTACACGGGTTCATCTGAGTACTGCTTATCATCCACAAATGGATGGTCAATCTAAAAGAACAATTCAGACTCTTGAAGACATGCTGAGGGCATGTGTACTTGAATATGGTGGTTCTTGGGATTCTCATCTCCCTTTGATAGAGTTTGCTTATAATAACTCTTATCATTCTAGTATTGGGATGCCACCATATGAGATGTTATACGGGAGGCGTTGTCGCACTCCCACTTGTTGGCTTGAACCGGGTGAGAAGTAGTATGCCGGACCCGAGATTGTGTAGATCACTTCTGATAAAGTCAGAATAGCTCTGGAGAAATTAAAAGCAGCTCGTGATCGTCAAAAGATTTATGCAGACCCAAAGCGCCGACCTGTTGAATTCTGTGAAGGCGATAGGGTATTCTTGAAGGTATCTCCTTGGAAGGGGGTAATTTGGTTTGGACGCAAGGGCAACCTGAGTCCACGTTATATTGGTCAATTCAAGATTATCTGAAAGGTCAACGAGCAGACAATATCTTTTGAATTACCTCCTGAGCTATCTGGTATTCACAACACTTTCAATGTATGTTATCTAAGAAAGTGTAAAGTTGACGAAGATCAAGTTCTACCTCTGCAAGAGCTGAAGGTTGATTCAGCTAAACGTGTTGTAGAGGAGCCAGTTGAAATTCTTAACGCAAAGACAAAGAAGCTGCGTAAGAAAATGACCAGACTGGTTCTTGTCAAGTGGAAGCACAGCCTAGGTCCCAATATGACATGGGAAACTGAGGATGACATGAAGGAACACTACCCTCATTTATTTCCAGCTGAGCAGATTCCGAGGACGGAATCTTCTTAAGGGGGGGGGGGTAGAGTTGTAACATCCTCAAATCGGGCCTATTCGTGCGCTCCATTTAGTACGTAAATTTAGTTTAAAGAATTAAATGAATATATATGTTATGTATTAATAGAAAATATGTAATTAGTCAGTTAAATGTGAATTTGAAAATAGTAATAAAAATAGATAATAACGATATAATATTAACTGGTTTCAAATGAGGTTTCCAAAAATATCCTCGTTAGTTGAAATGGTTATTCGAATGTGGTGTTGTATGTTGAAAAGGGGAACAAAATACCCTTGTGGATAATTGAAACCCACAAGGTCGGTTCTCACTTATTTGAGTCAGACAACTTAAACACACACACACACACGTTTACAATCACACACACACACACACACACCTTATTTCATCTTCTACTTTGTTCTTTAAGGAGAGATTCAATCCAAGATCATTCAAGGACTGAAATCAAGCTTGGATCATGTTCATTATCTGTTCTTGATCTACTATCTATCATCTTCCTCATTCCTAGTAAGTTCCTTCACCCTTGTTCTTCATGTGAGTGTTCTATCAAAATGGGCAACACAAAATTAGCTATTAAAGCTTGAGTTTTTGAATTGTAATATGTTTTAGGATCATGTATAAGTTGTTTAAGGTTGATTTTATGAATTAAAGATGCCATCTTGAATGAATTTCATGAATTTGACCAAATGGGTCTTTTATGGTAATTTGATGATTCAAACTTGAATCATATGTTAAAAGTATGATATGTTAATGTTTATAGACTCCAAATGATGTCCCAAACTTAGTGTGTAACCTGGAAACAATTAAGAAAGGCTTAAACTTGGGATTGGATGGAAATAAAGCAGAACAGAGCTGCTGTTCGGCTTGCTGGGCCGACTTCACGGCGTGAACACAAGCCTGTTCACGGCGTGAAGTGCTGGGCAGTGAGCTGTCAAGGCTGTTGTTTGATGCTTTTGGTACATGGGTTATAGTTGGATCATTTAGGCGCTTTAAGGGGATAATTGGGGGTTAAAACTAGAGTAAGAATACATGTACTTATTGTGTGGTAATCTAAATGAACTTCTATATATATGTAATAGGTAATTAAGCCATCAAGGAGAGCCGAGTCCATATGGTGTTGTTTATAAACACACAAGGTGAGTACTGAGTCTCATGACTTCAATTAAGGAAGGTTTGAATGCAAGAAAGGTTATATGATTATGACATGCTACATTTTGTATTATGAAAGCCATATGTATGCTAGTATGACTAAGAATCCATGAGATACCTTGATAATTGATGTGCAAGACATGTATTTAAGTACATGTGTACAATTTGATGAATATATGTTATATGTATAAGCATGCATGCACTTGTTCCTGAAAAGGATTCTTGATGAGCTATCTGTATGTCCGGACTAGTATGTAATTAAGGTTAGCTTCGGCTGGGTCGTGGGCCTACGGGCATAATGTTCTGGACTAACGGTACTCGAGTACCGTTCCTTTCAGCAATTGAGGTGAGTGCCTTAAATGACTAAGCCTAATGAGCCTTGGCTCCTTAACGAGCACGATGATTCACTTAGGTGATGAAACCAGCACGGATGGTAGTGTCTGATTCCCCCGGTGGTAGTGGTTTGAGCTGGTTTACAACCCGACAATATAATACACTCGCTGGACATGTCAACACTCCGCTATATGATAGGATAGCATTGTTTGCTTATTCTGCAATATGACTTGCTTTATTGTTGATGACTTGACTTATTGACATGCATGATTGTTAGTATTCACTAGCTATTTTTAAATAGCTAATGTTGTTGATGTTAACTCTTTTACAGATAAGGAATAGGCAGGCTTGGTGAGTTGGGGACACTCATGGCTGATATACAAGCCTTTTTGAAGGAACACTGCTTTTGGTATTATAATACAATGGTCGGCTTAGGTTAATGTAACACCGGTTGGCATGTTAGGCAATTTTTGTATTGTATATTTGTATATACGCCAAACATATGTTTTAAACTGTAATAGCTACTTGGGTTTGTTTGTTTGTTATTTAAAATTCCGCTGCAATGTTTTTTTGAAATTTGGTTAAGTTAACAAATAGGTAAATGTTCAATTTACAAACGGACCCATGCAGTTTAAAAACTCGAATTTATACTGATTTTTAATATAGCAAAGGCGGTGTTATAGTGGGGCTCACAGCGATGGTGCTCGGTGGTGAAAGAAAACAAAGGCATCTCTGTGGTGCTCGATGGATAAGAGAAGCATCGGCGGTCCAGATCAAACATTGGCTTGTGGTTGTGAGGCGACAATGGTGGTCCGCCTAAGGGAGGCGGAGGGTAATAACAACGGTCATATCCAAACCCTAGCCACCGCCGTGCTTTATCGAGCCCAGATCTGATGATGGCAGAGAGTCGGAGGCGGTGATGCAAGGTTTGTGGTTTTGAACGAAAGACAAATCAAAGGTGGTGTTTGGCAGGGTGATTCCGTTCAGGAGAGGCGGTGGTCGTTTTGCAGGAGATGGCGGCGGGGGGCTTCCGGCGTTTTATGCAGAGATAGATTTTGTGTTTAATTTTAGGGAAAACTGTTGAATGAGGGAGATGATATCTGGTGGTACGTGATTTAAGGGATAGGAGAGAAGATGGTATAATATAAAATGTCATATTTACCCCTATTATATTTATATAAATAGTAATTGATTTTGTTTAAATTACATAAATGTCACAACTCATAATAACCATTGATTTATTGATCTAAAGGCTAGGATCACTTCTCACACTTTTCGCAAAAAAAAAAACCCTTTTCGCATGAACCCTTCCCTCTCTCTCTCTCTCTATATATATATATATATATATATATATGTGAGAGTTCAAACGAGAATTGTTTTTCGTACGAGAAACTGCGAGAACCAATTTTGGCCGTTCATTTGGATAATGGAATTCATGGATGAAGAGCGTGGGGGAATTGAGTGTGGCAGAGTGCATGTAAGAAATTCATGGGTGATCAATCCAATTGAAGGAGGGGAAATTGGACGGCTAAGATTGGTTCTCGCGGTTCTCGTATGAAAAACAGTTCTCGTTTAAACTTTTGCCTATGTATGTATGTATATATATATATATATATATATAGGGGAGGGTTCAAGCGAGAACTGTTTTTCGTACGAGAACTGCGAGAACCAATCTTGGCCGTTGATTTTGGATAATGGAAAATATGGATGAAGAGCGTGGGGGGATTGGGTGTGGCAGGGTGCATGTAAGGAATTCATGGGTGGGCAATCCAATTGAAGGAGGGGGAATTGGACGGCTAAGGTTGGTTCTCGCGGTTCTCGTACGAAAAACAGTTCTCGTTTGAAGTTTTGCCTATATATTGATTTTGGATAATGGAATATATGGATGAAGAGCGTGGGGGGATTGGGTGTGGCTGGGTGCATGTAAGGAATTCATGGGTGGGCAATCTAATTGAAGGAGGGGGAATTGGACGGCTAAGATTGGTTATTGCGGTTCTCGTACGAAAAACAGTTCTCGTTTGAACTTTTGCCTATATATATACGAGGACGATGGGAACCCTGGTATTCTTCTTTCTACAATTACCTCAAGACAGGTTCATACCGGAGTACGCCACTCGTGGTCAGAGGAGAGCCCGGAGGGAACTTTCCCGACGATTTGTGATCTTGGGAGATGTCCTTTACAAAAGGTCACTCGCCCTTCCGAAATAAGGAGCACACATTGTTGAACAAGCTCATTCAAGTGGGTGCGGAGGACACGTCAACAGCCAAATGCTTGCCAAGAAAATCATGAGGCAAGGCCCCCTCTTAAAAGTAAGGGTGTTAAGAGATGTCAGAAATGTCAACTCCTTTGATTTGAATATATATAGGCAAAAGTTTAAACGGGAACTGTTTTTCGTACGAGAACCGCGATAACCAATCTTAGCCGTCCAATTCCCCCTCCTTCAATTGGATTGCCCACCCATGAATTCCTTAAATGCATCCTGCCACACCCAATCCCCCCACGCTCTTCATCCATGAATTCTATTATCTAAAATGAACGGCTAAGATTGGTTCTCGCAGTTCTCTTACGAAAAACAGTTCTCGTTTGAAGAACCAATCTTGGCCGTTCATTTTGGATAACGAAATTCTTGGATGAAGAGCGTGGGGGGATTGGGTGTGGCAGGGTGCATGTAAGGAATTCATAGGTGGTCAATCCAATTGAATGAGGGGAATTAGACGACTAAGATTGATTCTCGCGTTTCTCATATGAAAAACAGTTCTCGTTTAAACTTTTGCCTATATATGTATATATACAATTTCCGTCAATTATGGCTGGATAACCAATAAGATGATTGGGGTTTTAGTTATAAATTAATGAACTTTTAGTGATTAGAAGGTGACATTTTAATGAGATAAAAAAGATAAGGACCAAAGGTTAAAAGGGGGAAACACTAGGGATTAATTAGGTGTCTAAGGGGAAAATATTAATTAGGTTAAATACATTATTTGGCAGCACCATTGTTAGCGTACGGCAGTATTTGGAGCTCTCGTTTCTCTTGACCAGCTAAAGAAGAAGTCGAGGAATCGTGGTGTTTATTTGAGAAAATAATCAAGTAAGCATTTTTACCCTTTAAGCTTGATTTATACGAGATTTTAAGTAGGATTACCGAATTTAATTGATGGTATTTGTGTTAAAAACTTGATCGAACTGTGGGTGCAATGGGAGTTGACGGTTCCTTCAAAAAGATTAGAAATTGGATATATTCTTGTAGTTTAATTCTCGAGTTAACATTGGGGGTTGCTATGCTAATGATTCCCTAAGAATATGAGTGTATTAATTGTGATCTTTAAGTAGAAATTCAACTTTTGTTGGGAATGTTTGTTTGACAATTAGGGAAGAGGGAACGCAACCTTTAAATTGGATTGAAGAGGTGGTAATGGCTAAGAAAATCGAATTGTTGTTAAGGGTTAATTCTTTGTAATGTGTTTGAGCAATGGAGTTTGAAAACTTAATGTTTAGCCATGAATTTAAATCTAACAGTGACAAATTAGATTAGAACTATGGTTTTCAATTGGGCTTGCAAGCATGGTTTTCGGTCAAGGATATAAGTATTTGTTGGTTTTCAATTGAGTCATCTGTAATATTCCAAAATTTTATTATGGCCCTAATGTTGATTAAATAGATTCTTTCATTGTTCTAAAGAATTCGTGTATTGCAAATTATAAAAATATTGATAGTATATCATAGTTAAATTAGAAATTTATTGGTTGAAAGTGATTTTAGTCATTGTATGATATTTAGCTATGAGGTATAAACAATCATGCATAAAGTACAAAAGATTAAAGCTTCAAATAATTGGTATTATAGATGTTGAGAGTTACTTGTTAGATATGTATATGGGATGAAACTTTAAGGGTTTAAAGAGTAGGATTGAAATTAGAGGGGCTGAAAGTGAAAAATGAGGTATAAATACCCCAATTTGACTCAAATGAGTCAATTCCACAGCCAAGAAGGCTGGAAGTCTGGAGAGAAAGAGGAGCAAGAGAGGGTTTCATGCATATAGAAGAAATCAAGGAGTTATCTTGAATATTATGGTGTTGTTAGTTGAAATGGTGTGTTTTAACACCTAATTAACCATCAAAGCTTGGAGTTCTTGTGCAAGACCGAATTGGTCCATAATCAAGTAAGTTTTGGATATTATATATGTTTGATTTTAGCTTTATATAGTGTATTTGGTGTTGAATTGATGAAATATGTGATTAAAGTAAGCAAATGGGTCAAAATCCTTGAATTAGGGTTTGATTTTCCAAGTTTTGATGGATTAAAGTTATGTGTTGATGTTATAGTGTTTTATGGGTATATTTGAGTCTTTGGTATGCTGCAATCAAGTTAGATTTGGAAAATTCTGGGTTTTGGTCGTTTGAACAGAAGAAAACAGCAAAATTGTTACTGTATACGCGGGCTCGCGGCGCGAGGCCCCTGTTCTGCGAAGGATGAGTTTTCCAGAGAAATTTTCGTGGTGCGAGTCACCCTGAAACTTCCAAAATCATTGTTTTGACCCAATTTGACCTTGTATATGATTGGGGATGGTTTCCATTGGTGATAGAAGGTATAAATGGAGGCTTTTAGACCCGAAATGAGTGTTTTAACTTGGTTTTGAGTTTATACTCTTAAGAAACCTTGTCTTTGGTTAACTTATGCAAGTTAACCTTGTGTTTCGTGATCATAGGCTATTGATCAAGTGTTTGAGCTTTGGTTTGGATGGGGTTGTGATCCTCAACACACCATCAGGTGAGTACACCCTGCGGATACCCAACTTTTGTCAAAAGTTACAAGTCATCATGTTTGTGTTTTGACTGTTTGGCAATTGTTGATGAAACTTGTTGAATTAAAGGATGTGGAACTATAGATTTATTGGATAATATTTATAGGGGATGGTTCAAAAGAGAACTGTTTTTCGTACGAGAACTGCGAGAACCAATCTTAGCCAATTTGACTCAAATGAGACAATTCCACAGCTAAGAAGGCTGGAAATCTCGAGAGAAAGAGGGGCAAGAGAGGGTTTCATGCATATAGAATAAATCAAGGAGTTATCTTTGTAGGAAATCCATGCACGCCAACACCCGTACGCAGCGGAAGCAACGACATCAAAAACTGGTGTTTTCGGGTATTAAAACCGACATGCATGTATTCCCCAAGTGGGGATCGTGACTACAAATGAATATAGCAACTGAAAACAAACGAGAGGGAGGAGAAATATACCATCATGGGGGCTGGAGCTATCGACCGAGCTAGGAAGATGTTCAAGAACTCGAATCCGAGCTCCTCTATTGATAGTCCACACCAAGTGAGCAAGATTCCGTCTTGCTATTGACCCGAGACACGAGCCACACTAAGTCCTCGTGCTTTTGGAGCAGCAACAACACTAAGAGAACTCCTCTTGCTCTTGATACACTTACTCAACTCACGATATCACTTCAAATAGCATATTATGTGTGTATGTACAAATTGGCAAGAGTGTAAATGAGAGAGAGTGGAATGCCTTTTATAGAGGCTGGGCAGAGTTCTAATGTCATCAGATTCAGCCAACTAAGTTGCCTCTCATTGGACCAACACAAAGGTCCAATAAAAACAAAGTGACACTTTGACTTCTGCCTTCACGGGCTCTCACGGGCCGTGAAGCACTCGTGAAGGCCTCAGAGGCCGGGTTCCACCGCACACTCTCATTAGGCCAACGAGTGGTCCAATAAAAGCATGGCGCCTTCCTTCACGGGCTCTCACGGGCCGTGAAGCCCTCGTGAAGGTTGTGCTCCCACGACTACTAGTCCGGGTGGTGAAGCCTCGTGGAAGGTTACCCTTCACGACCTCTTCATGGCCCGTGAAGGTCGCCAGAAACCCTAATTTCATATTCTTTCATGTATGGGTTGTGCTGCCAGAATCTACCCTTGGCGTGTGACCCAATATGCCCGTACCTCATCAGCAATGATGCTAGTACACTTCTATCATGTAACACCGTATTTTTAACCCAAAAATTTTCATTTTTATAAACAATGCGGAAGCGAATTAAACAACCAAAGTGTTTACAACTGCACAAACACTACTGTTTAAATATCAGTATTACAAAAGGCGGCTTGTCACAAAATAATATATCAGAGTCCTAGGTGATTACTCCCCAAGTTAACCACTCTCAGCCGAGCCGCTGACTTACCAAAACCTGTAAAAAGAGTGAGAGGTGGGGGATTAGCACAAAGCTAAATGAATGGAGTATCACAAAACAGATATATTAGTCAGAACCGCATGATATCAACAACTACAAATAAGCACCCTGAGAAGACCGGCGGTTCTGCAGGAACCTACAACCAATGCCGGCCAAAGCAAAGGTTTACCGATTGTCCATTTGATATTCTCACACAGTATCATCCTCTGGTAGCAACAAAAGCATCCTAAGAACCTGATATTGCTTAGCCAATAGCAAATGAACCCAACCCATAAGCCCAGTCGTAAACTGACTTCCCTTCCAACATGTATACATATCACAGAATTCAACAATTAACATTCATAGTTAATTAACCAATAGATATACAATCTATATAACAATAGTTGCAACCAAACCAGTACAACTAATATCACCCGTGAGCAAACATCCACTCACCTCTAATTCTCAGCTATTCCACTCAGTGATCTAATCTTACTGAGCCTTGTCTATTCATGAGAACACAACAAACTAAAATCAGTATTCAATTCATAAATATATATCAATCATATATTTATATTCATTTAATCAAACATAAACATGTAAGATTCACATATGCATGCACATATATCACATAACATTAAACAATGCAAAACTACAAACCAAAACTGTCGGATTTCATGAGAAATCCGACACTACCATCGGATTTGCACAAAATCCGCAACTACTATCGGAATCTGACACTTTGTATCGGATTTGAAGGAATCCGATACTTCCTTCGGATTTCCACACTTGCATTTCAACTTGGCATCCACAGTCGGATTTCATGTTTAGGATTCCAATCTCCGATTCAAGCCATCGGATTTCAACACTAGGATTTCACATATCGAGATTTCACATTCGGATTTCAATAACTATCGGATTCAACACCCGGTTTTCATCATCAACACCAAAATCCGCAACATTCAACACTTCCATGAATTCGACAGATTCATATCTTGTATAATTATCATTTCCAGATTATACAATTCACATACAAGTTCATATAAACACATATAAACATGTTTAAGCATGCAAACATGCATCAAAACACCCTTAAACCCCAAGAACATCAAATCCGATACACTCATAGAGCATGTTCATATCAATCCCACTCAAACCGTAGCATGTTAGTGACTAATCAAAGCATATTAACATGAATCATGGAATTATCAACAACCTTTAAAGCTTGGATCACACAAGGTTAAGAATCACCATTTCCGATTGCTGCTCTTCTTTCTTCTTTTGCTCTCAGTTTCACACTTAAATTACACACACATGTAATAGCTTCAATGTGAAGTAATGCAACACACACCCACATATACATACTTAATTAGCATGAGGTGGCATCCTAAACACATGCACACACACACACAACCGTACACACATACATATATCAACATGTTTAATTTAAATGATTAATAATCAATTAAACATAAACCAAATTATAATTCACGAGAACATACCCTAAGCCTACGTTTCTACTAGGCCTACTCTTAGGATGTTAGAAATCTTCCCCTCTTAAACTGGATTCCGTCCTCGGAATCTATTCGTCTTCAAACAACTGCGGGTAACGAGTTTTCATACCGGCCTCCGTTTCCCACGTCAAGTCTGAACCCAAACTATGTTTCCACTTAATCAGAACCATCGGAATCTGTTTCTTTCGCAACTTTGTCACTTTCCGATCCAATAGTTCTACGGGTTCTTCCACTAATTTCTTGCTGGAATCCACTTTAAGATCATGTAGAGGTAGAATCTGACTCTCATTCTCAACTCTACATTTCCGCAAGTAACAAACGTTGAAGGTATTGTGAATACCTGATAATTTCGCTGGAAGATCAAGAGTAACCGTCTGATCATTTACCACCCGTTGGACACGGAACGGTCCAATATAACGCGGAGCTAGCTTTCCCCGCTTCCCAAAACGGATAACCCCCTTCCACGGAGAAACTTTCAGATATACTAATTCCCACTCAACAAATACAACCAACCTACGACGTGGATCAGCATACATCTTCTGTCGATCCCTCGTAGTTTTCAACTTCTCTCTCGCAATAGCAACATTATCTGCGGCGATCTGTACAATATCCGGCCCTGCATACTGTTTCTCACCCGCCTCTAACCAACAAGTAGGAGTACGGCAGCGACGACCATATAACATTTCATAAGGCGGCATACCGATACTCGAATGATACGAATTGTTGTACGCGAATTCAATTAGTGGCAGATGGGAATCCCAAGAACCTCCATATTCCAACACACATGCCTGCAACATATCCTCGAGTGTTTAAATAGTTTGCTCAGATTGCCTGTCTGTCTGGGGGTGGTAAGCTGTACTCAGATTAACACGTGTACCTAACTCCCGCTGTAAACCATTCCAGAAGTTCGACAAAAACCTGGAATCTCTATATGACACAATCGAAAGCGGTATACCATGTCGGGAAACAATTTCATCGATATACAACTTAGCCAACTTACTGAGTGACGTTGTCTCACTAGTAGCCAAGAAGTGAGCACTTTTGGTCATTCTGTTAATGATCACCCAAATCATATCATTATTCCTCTGCGTACGTGGAAGTTTCGTTACGAAATCCATCGTTATGTGCTCCCACTTCCACTCTGGAATCTGCAACTGTTTAAGTGATCCATAGGATTTCTGGTGCTCTGCCTTGACTTGTGCACAAATATGGCAAGACTCCATAAACTGTGCCACATCTGTCTTCATTGTAGGCCACCAATATAGCACCTTTAGATCGTTATACATTTTTGTGCTACCTGGATGAACAGATAGTCTCGATTTATGAGCTTCAGTCATAATCACATTCCAAAGACCTCCAAGCAAAGGCACCCAAACACGAGATTGATAAACCTTCAATCCTCTTGTGTCATCATTCAAGTCATTCTTCTTCTTAGTCATAATCTCGGACTTCAGGTTTTCATCCCTCAAGGCTTCCAACTGACCTGCCTTTAACCTGTCAATCAAGTCGGACACTATTTCCATTCGCATAAATTTGACATGTTCACTAATTCCCTTGCGACTCAAAGCATCGGCTACCACGTTGGCTTTCCCTGGATGATAACGAATCTCGCAATCATAGTCTTTAACAAGTTCCAACCATCGTCTCTGTCGCATATTGAGTTCCTTCTGCGAAAATACATACTGTAGGTTTTTGTGATCCGTACAAATAACGCACTTTGTACCATAAAGATAGTGTCTCAACAATTTTAACGCAAAAACCACAGCTGCCAGTTCTAAATCATGGGTTGGATAGTTCTTCTCATTCGGTTTCAACTGACGAGAAGCATACGCAATCACTCTATCCCGTTGCATCAACACACAACCCAACCCTGCCAATGACGCGTCACAGTAAACTATGAAGTCATCTGACCCATCCGGTAAAGCAAGAATAGGAGCCTGGCACAAGAATCGTTTCAACGTCTGAAAAGCTCTCTCCTGTTCATCATTCCATCTAAATGGAACCTCTTTGCGAGTTAGTTTAGTCATGGAATTCAAAATTTTAGAAAAATCTTTAATGAATCTTCTATAATACCCAGCTAATCCCAAGAAGCTTTTAATCTCAGAAGGCGACTTCGGAGCCTCCCAATTCATCATTGCTTCTATCTTTGCCGGTTCAACCTTGACTCCATCACTGCAAATGACATGCCCCAGAAAGTGAACTTCCCGCATCCAGAATTCACACTTCGAATACTTGGCATACAATTGCTCTCGTTTCAAAGTTTCAAGAACCTGTCTTAATTGAACCTCGTGATCAGCTTTAGATTTCGAATAAACCAGAATGTCATCAATAAATACTATCACAGATTTATCCAAGAACGGTCGACAAACCCGGTTCATCAAATCCATAAACACTGCAGGTGCGTTAGTCAAACCGAACGGCATGACTAAAAACTCATAATGGCCTTACCTGGTACGAAAAGCAGTCTTAGCAACATCCCCGTCAGAAACTCGTATCTGGTGATAACCCCATCTCAAATCAATCTTCGAGAAATACGAAGCACCCTGCAACTGATCAAACAAATCATCAATCATGGGCAGAGGGTATTTATTCTTCACTGTCCACTTATTCAGTTCTCTGTAATCAATACACATTCGTAGAGTACCATCTTTCTTTTTCAAAAATAAGACTGGTGCACCCTACGGTGAAGAATTCGGACGAATAAATCCCCGATCCAACAAATCCTGAATCTGTGTCATCATCTCCCTTATCTCAGAAGGAGCCAACCGATAAGGAGATCTAGCCAATGGATTAGAACCTGGTATTAAATCAATCTTATATTCTACCTCTCGAACGGGAGGTAACCCAGGTAACTCATCCGGAAACACCTCAGGAAATTCCGATACAACTCGTACATCAGTAACTGCCCGTTTCTCTTTTCTAGCATCAATCGCATATGCCAGAAAACACTCGCATCCCTTACTCAAAACACAGACTTGTTCCTTTCCCCTCGAGCCACCATACGTGACCCATCAGATAACGGAAACGAAATCAGCTTCCTATGACATTTAATACTCGCCCTGTGCTTACTCAGCCAATCCATTCCCAAAACCACATCAAACCCCGCTAATGGCATCAATAGGAATGATACAGGAAAGCACTTACCATCTATGTCAATCTCAGCACCCGTCACAGAAGTCGTAACAGGCACTATCTTACCATCTACTACTTCTATATCAATCGGCACAGAGATACTAGTAGTAGGCAAATTTAACTTAGCACAAAATGCTATAGAAATAAAGGAGCGATTCGCTCCAGAATCAAACAACACACGAGCAGGTAAGGAGTTTATAAAGAACGTACAGGTGATCACATCATACATGGCACTAGCATCATCTACTGTCATCCGGAACGCCCTGCCCTCCGGAGTCGGAGGATTCCTCCTTTTCTGCCCTCCTGCCGTTGACGAACCCTCAACCGCCCCTGCCCCTGTCCCTGCCGCTGGTCTTCTCCCTGTAGGGCAATCACCCGCCCTATGACCCTCCTGATGGTAGTTCCAGCATACATTCCGAGGGTACCGACAATCATTCGATTCATGCCCGTGCGTTCCACATCGCAGGCAACGCATAGTCTGAGCAGTACACTACCCAGTGTGAGTAGCCCTGCACCTCGTGCACCACTGTGATTTAACCCAAGAATCCCCTGAAGATGCCTTCCTGTTCTGGTTGCTCTGGGACTGGTTACCCTGCCATTTCTTCTTTTGCTGGCTACCCCCTGCTTGATCATATCTCGGTTTCTGCAAAGCCGCCTCATCTTTGGTCTGTTTGTCTTTGGCCTGGATGTCCCCCTCAGCAGATTTTGCAAAGGTGAAAGCCTGGGACAGAGATCCAGCCAATCTCGTGGTGCTCCTGTACTCTGGCAATAATGCCCCGATGAAGTGCTGAACCTGGGAAGATTCATCAGACACCCACTGAGATACGAACCTCAGCTTCGAGTTGAAATATTCAATTAGCTCATCCACCGTCATCTTTCTCGTCATTTTAAGTTCCATGAGCTCCTGCCTTATTTTATTCAGTTCGAAGGCATTGCAATATTGTTCACACAATTTATCCCGAAATTGATTCCAAGTAATTGAATCCATTTGTGCTCTCGATAAATGTGTGGTAATGGAATCCCACCAAACCATTGCTTTGCCTTTAAGAATCCGGGTGGCAAAACAAACTCTCATCTCCTCCTCACAATTACAAGCATCCAAAATCCTCCCTGTATCCCTCAGCCAATTCAAAGTAACATTGGGATCCGTGCTGCCGTGGTATTTATTTGGTTTACAATCCAAAAATTGTTTGTAAGTACACGGCTGCCTGTATCCCATAGCTAGTGGAAATCCCATAAATGGATACGAATAAGATCCAGATCCTTGTGGCATTGAACCCTATGGAATAGATCCTTGAGGATAGGGTCCTTGTGGAAACAACGGATAATAGAACGGTTGAGTCATCGGTTGAGTAAAGGGTGGTATCGGCATTGACATCGGAGGAACCTCTGCCAATGTAGTTACTGCCGGAAAGATAGGTGGTATCGCAATAGTAGTTGAAGCTACAGAAGTAACTGGTGGTTGTGCTGCAAGAGCCTGCCTTTGCTACTCCAACTCTGATATCAAATCTTGCAGTTGACCTTCCAATTGAAATATGTACTCATCTCTGTCATCAACTGCTGTACCAGATGTACCAGCATTGGTTGGAATCTCAACTGTTGCAGTAGGAACCTCAGCAGTAGTTGGGACAGTAGGGGTACCGGTTGAGTAATCACGTTCAACCATTGTTATCAGTAATAATCACATCACCTCACGATTTATTAGATAAATCCGTTAGTACACAACATACTAACTCCGCCCTCTCTAATTCACCCCAATCCCACACCCAAGGATTAATCGACCTACCACGAGCCAAGATTTAGGAATGTAACACTTCCACTGTGCCTACACTGCCAAACCAAGGCTCTGATACCAAACTTGTAACACCGTATTTTTAACCTAAAAATTTTCATTTTCATAAACAATGCGGAAGCGAATTAAACAACCAAAGTGTTTACAACTGCACAAACACTACTGTTTAAATATTAGTATTACAAAAGACGGCTCGTCACAAAATAATATATCAGCGTCCTAGGTGATTACTCTCCAAGCTAACCACTCTCAGCCAAGCCGCTGACTTACCAAAACCTGTAAAAAGAGTGAGAGGTGGGGGATTAGCACAAAGCTAAGTGAATGGAGTATCACAAAACAGATATATCAGCCAGAACCGCATGATATCAACAACTACAAATAAGCACCCTGGAAAGACCGGCGGTTCTGCAGGAACCTACAACCAATGCCGGCCAAAGCAAAGGTTTACCGATAGTCCATTTGCTATTCTCACACAGTATCATCCTCTGGTAGCAACAAATGCATCCCAAGGTCCTGATACTGCTTAGCCAATAGCAAATGAACCCAGCCCATAAGCCCAGTCGTAAACTGACTACCCTTCCAACATGTATACATATCACAGAATTCAACAATTAACATTCACAGTTAATTAAACAATAGATATACAATCTATCCAACAATAGTTGCAACTAAACCAGCACAACTAATATCACCCGTGAGCAAACATCCACTCACCTCTGATTCTCAGCTATTCCACTCAGTGATCTAATGTTACGAAGCCTTGTCTGTTCCTGAGAACACAACAAACTGAAATCAGTATTCAATTCATAAATATATATATCAATCATATATTTATATTCATTTAATCAAACATAAACATGTAAGATTCACATATGCATGCACATATAACACATAGCATTAAACAATGCAAAACAACAAACCAAAACTGTCGGATTTCATGAGAAATCCGACACTACCATCGGATTTGCACCAAATCCGCAACTACTATCGGAATCCGACACTTTGTATCGGATTTGAAGGAATCCGATACTTCCTTCGGATTTCCACACTTGCATCTCAACTTGGCATCCATAGTCGGATTTCATGTTTAGGATTACAATCTCGGATTCAAGCCATCAGATTTCAACATTCGGATTTCACATATCCAGATTTCACATTCGGATTTCAATAGCTATCGGATTCAACACCCGGTTTTCATCATCAACACCAAAATCCGCAACATTCAACACTTCCATGAATCCGACAGATTCATATCTTGTATAATTATCATTTCCAGATTATACAATTCACATACAAGTTCATATAAACACATATAAACATGTTTAAGCATGCAAACATGCATCAAAACACCCTTAAACCCCAAGAACACCAAATCCGATACACTCATAGAGCATGTTCATATCAATCCCACTCAAACCGTAGCATGTTAGTGACTAATCAAAGCATATTAACATGAATCATGGAATTATCAACAACCTTTAAAGCTTGGATCACACAAGGTTAAGAATCACCAATTCCGATTGTTGCTCTTCTTTCTTCTTTTGCTCTCGGTTTCACACTTAAATTACACACACATGTAATAGCTTCAATGTGAAGTAATGCAACACACACCCACATATACATACTTAATTAGCATGAGGTGGCATTCTAAACACATGCACACACACACACACAACCATACACACATACATATATCAGCATGTTTAATTTAAATGATTAATGATCAATTACACATAAACCAAATTATAATTCACGTGTAACATACCCCAAGCCTACGTTTCTACTAGGCCCACTCTCAGGATGTTACATATCAGTGGGTATATTCCAACAAACTCCCACCTGCACATGATACAACGTTACCAACACCACAGACAAGCAGCGGTTCTAGCAAAGCATACTTGCCCCCAAGTCGGTACGAGTTACGTCATCCTTGATAAATCCCGGTAGCCTGGAAAGGCTAAAAGGTCCCATAGATAAGTGATCATAAACATCCCTTTGTTCGCGATATGCGTGTGAACACGATACATGGAAAAATGTCAATCTCCAGATTGTTCACGATTCTGTTTCTCGATTCTAGATTGATGGTGACCAAAATAACAAGTTTGCAACTGATTCTAAAATCATTGTAACTTGAGCACGGCCATGCATATTTGGTGTCAGCGCCCAATCATCGAGGGGCCCAGGGATATCTCTCTAACCAGAGGAACAAATCCTTTTGGCTACATATCCCGGCCACATGCTTCATACTTTATTTGAAAACTCCCTTTATAGCGGCCAGTTACGAACCACGTTTGAAAGCAATCAAAATAAAGCAGACTCATGCTTTGGATACACATGTATCTCCGGTCTAAGGATGAAATTATATTATCATCCCGAGTCACTTGTGACCATAATCAATGTTGTGAACTCAGGTGTGGGTCTTCCAATCACTTGAAACTCATTTCAAGCACTAGTTACTTTTGCGTCACTTGCATTCAATCCTTGATTAATGCATGACCAAACCTTAACCTCAGTCTTAGCTCAAACTTCCTTCCCATGAAGAATGACTGACTGTGGAAATCTAGAATGCATAAGCACTCAGGGAAGTGGTTAAACATGCTAAGATGGAACACAGTAAAGACTAATGAAAGTAACCGCATCTTGCGTATATATAGTCCCCACTATATATCGAAAGCAATCAAAAGTTACGATACTGCTTGCAGTTCCCAAAGGTAACATAAAACAATTAACTACTAAAACATTATTTCAAGCCAAATCATATGCATAAGAAATGCTACATGACCTAGTATGTTAAACATCACTAGTCATTATGACAACGGCTTATTCAATGGATTTGCCATGCAACATCCATTTGTATTCTTGTTATCCTCACAATTATCTTTTGACCAAACTACTATTCAAAGTATCTGTCAAAGAGATCATATAACGAAGTACTAAAGTACTCATATCCTCATTGTTACAAAAGTTCACAATATGATCAATGATACTTAAGAACTTCTCTAATCAATAATCAACACCACAAAGTAGGATCATAGACTTCGATCAAGATCGACAGTTATCCTTTTAGAAATTAGTATTATAATATAAACCTACTCCAAGGCTTATTTCTTGTCGTCAAACATCAAGAACATATACAAGTATTTCTTGTAATTTAAAATTTAAAAATTTTGTATCTCCTATGTATTATCATGATACAATAATTCCCTATTTCAGGTTCATAGAACGCTTAACAATGGGACATTATCTTCAATCGATACATACTTCTAGGTATACAATAAAAGCTCCCACTAGCCCTGAGATATGTAAAAGTCTTATCTATGCTTCTAGAAGACTCATGCTTTGATCCTCTCATGAAAGCAAAGATCTTACTTTTACGATGTTAGTATAAGTCCAAAGGGACTTATCCATACTTGTAGACTTAATTTGGATACTACGGATATCTAAGACCCTCGGAGAGTGTGTTAAGCACTTCCTCAATACATAGTTTCATGAAGGAACGCGGTCTTGTATATCGGTGCACTATCTTTTATTGTCATAAGAGGGCAATAATAGCAGCGAGTATCAAATGACCTTCAACATGACCACTAGGAAAAGTTTCCACAATAGCCATCATGAAACTTTTACCCCTAGCCGGTATTTGAAGTAGTCTACAATACAATCCATGTTAATTCCATTTAGATCATCTCGGTTTGCACCTTGGTATGGAATTAAGCAAAGTATTCGCATACTTAAAATTGATTTCTTCTCATGATTAATTACTTCTCATAACCTTAGTGAACACAGGGCCCACTATGTCTTCCGATAGATGGTGACATGAACAAGACTCACCATCGAGTCATTGCCACTTAGATGTGAGGAACCCATATCTCTTTGGCTGCATGACTTCTATCAGCCTTGAAAGTAATTACTCATGGTCAGGATAACCGGCATTCTCATGCCGATATTTGATCATATGCTAGTGCCAACATCAAGTCTTTCATTTAAGTTGCCTATTCTTCCACTGGAATGCTTTAGTTATTATCTCCCTTTGGAGCGACAAAACATTATTCTCGTAAGGTCAAATATCCAAAACCTTCAAGAACTCCTTAAATGTATTAGCACCATTTAAGTTCTTCAATCTCCCACTAAATGTAGATTGAACAAACCTTAAGATATACAAGCAAAGCACTCTTTCAAGACATATCTCATAAGGTGTTAAATAGACTTTTAGGTTGGGTTAAGATTAAGGACTTGGCTCGTCTCATTCAATGTGTATACTTATAAGTCGAATACACATATTTGGTCCATTATGTACCAGATCATATTCATCAATATCCGGTTTCCTACAACGTGACACCATGTACGAATGTGTCTATGTTAAGGAATGAATTGTGAGATAATCCCATAATTCATAATGTGGTCATAGATTTAAGGTATCTTAGCATCTCAACTAGATCTAAGTGTCCTATCTATATGTCCCAATTGATTCTTTAATTAGTTTCTCTTAATTACGTGCTTGTACAGATTATCCACCAAGGGTGATCAATATCTTACAAGCAAGCATCCTTCTCACATTAAACACGGTGAAGGGTTTCATAATCATCTTATCCTAATAAATAAGATTAGCATCAAATGTTCAACCCGAGGTTAAACCATTCCAGGATCCGAACCACTTGGATCTAGGCGATACTTGTCTTATTTATATGGTTAAGTAGATTATGACGTAGAGACAACTAATCCAAACTATTTTGGACTTAGAATCAATCATTCATGATTAATTATTACTTGTAGCGTATGTCTTGACATGAACAATTTTGATTTTTATCAATCAACAAATATTTTTCAAAAACAAGATTCAAATTTCAAGTATGAATTCATCATCATCAAATGTAAAATGATGCGTCTTGAAGGCTAAAATAAAACATAAGCTATGACATGAACAAACTTCGAAATCGAATAAGTAATGCGGAAAAAATCTTTTACAACCCAAAATTCAAAATCTCATCCATCGTCTTCATGAACATACAACAAAAACTCAACTTGCCTCGCAGGGCATCAAAACAAAGTAATAATTGAACCGGTAACAATAGGCGAGATCAAAACTCCCAATTCTCTTGTAGAGGTCAATCTTCCGAGTTTCCTATTTTAGAGATCCGGTTCTTCATGCTCTTGGTTCTTCTTTAAATAATACCTACACTTTATAACATAATAAGTTTGTGACAAACGTGAGTTAATTAGCTCGGGTGAACAACCCAGCGAAATTAGAAGAATTAGCAACGAATCATGAATGTACCTTAAGAGGGGAAATTAACTCTCTCTTTCCTCAGAAGTTTAATATCCTCTCGGCACGATAGGCATGCGTGACGGCCCCAATCTCCAAATCTTCTGCATGAAGTAGCAAACCACTCCTTGAATCTCTTCATGAGGCACATAAGCATTGTCCTTAGATTCAATGTTGAGGATAGGCTTGGACACTCCAACCTTTCCTGTTTGTGTCGGTTTCTTCATCCTTTTCTCTTGTTCCCTTTAACTCGTGGAAGGAATGGAAGAGGTGGATTCATATTTGGCCATGTCAGACTTCGCAGTCTTCAACATACCATGCAATTCACCTAAGGTTTTCACCATGTTATGCATGTGATAGTTCATGACAAACTGATCATATGATGCGGGCAGAGACTGGAGTACTATATCCACAACAATTTCCCTCCCAATGGGAAAACCTAATCTCTCCATTTGGTCCCTGTACGCCTTCATCTTAAGGACGTCTCCACTCACACTGCTACCTTCATGCATTCTACAACCGACTAGGTTTTTAACACACTCACAGTGTTCCTCCCTAACTTGTTGTTGGAACATGTCCTTTAACTTGTTCATCATATCGTACACACTCATGTGCTCAAAGTGCTTTTGCAACTCCGAGCTCATAGTTGACAACATGAGGTAGGCAACATCGTGTGTGTCCTCAACACGCTTTTCATACGTGTATCGGACGGACCAAGTCGCGTCGGTAGCAGGTGGCTCCGGAAGATGTCCCTCAAGGATGTGCAACTTTGACTCATAGCGAAGAACAATTCTCAATTGCCTAAGCCAGTCAACGAAGTTCACTCCCGTGAGTTTCTCCCTATGTAGGAACATACGAAGCGAATTGTTTGACATCTATAAATACAAGAACACAAGTTTTAGTTAGTTTGATATAATCCTCGTTAAAATAATTACCCTTAAAGTTTTAGAAAAACAATTTATCTTAACAAGGGCTAAGAACCATATTTTACTCCACTACATGACAGGTTTACCGCGGATCACTTCATGAAGCTATTTAGGCCGGTAACCATTTTACCGATTGCAATCTCTATTGCAACTCTTAGACACTTGCGGGATCCAATGACATAAAACGGTCGGTTGACATGTTTGATCCCTACTTATACCAATCCCAAATTAAAATTCTTGGTTGACTCGTGCTTAGCTCGACAACCACACAAGGATTTTAGTTTGCAATTGTAAATCATCCAACAAGATACATGGTAGCAAACTCAACAATCATTGGCTCGTGCTAAGCTTGACAACCAACAACCCCAAGTCGCCACACTCACCTTCCACACAGATCCGCATGGAATAACTCGTGCTAAGCTCGACAATTATCCCATGCTTTACTAGAATCGGGTGTGTCATCTCATTGATGGTGTGTGATTTACGCTTTAGGAAACGGGCTTTTGTTTCTTGATTAAAACCAAGTTTTAATAATTGATTAACAAAGTAAGTGACAAAAATGATTTTCACTTTTAAATATAATACCAAGTTTATATTGTCTTGTTAATCGTGTACGCACGAGAGTTTGTTAACCAATTTAAAAACTCTTGTGATTTTATTAACTTAGAAAAGTTATCAAGCATGCGAAGAAACATAAACAACCACGCAAGAAATATAAATTACATCACACGCATACAAAGGGGTTGGTAACCATGCCAAGAACCTATGCGTCCCACCTGCGAGCCAAGCCGGGAGGACTAGGTCTACTAAGGACACAAACCTAGACCATGGAGTGCTCCCACCGAATCCGCTACCTCCATCGGGACTAACCGGATCCAAGGTCTTCAAGACGTCTTTTCTTGACTCTTGATTGTGGTCTTCAAAACATAAGTACACAAAAGAAAGGAAATGACATGCAAGCCACACGTTTCCTATCAATCTAGTACAAGTACATATGGATGAATGAAACAGCATGCAAGCCGCGATAAATAATTACAAACCGAATGAATAAATAATTAATTACAACACATGTGACACTAAGGTCACCAAATAAATCCAAACAACCAAACAAACCACAAGGCACAACCATAAGGTCTAGGGCGATGGTTACCAACTAAAAGCAACAACCAACAACCACAAAGCACGGTGTGCCAAAACCATGACCAAAGGAATATTTCGGTAAGAATTTCCAACACAAACACTCAAGGCACAACAAGGAAATTCTTGTACATATGCATTAGGGCACAAAACCAACTTTTATACCCATATTTTATATATACACAACATATGTGTATGCATGTATGCATCTCATGCCAAGACCATACCTTACATACCCATATTTGTACCAAAATATTACGAGGGGTTAAACAAACGGAATCTGCCAGAAAACCAGAAACTCCTCCATGACCTGAAAAACTAGAATATTTTCTTTTAAGGACAAAAACTACCCAGAAGCACCTTCGCGGACCCTCACGGCTCGTGAAGCCCAAGGGCCTCACGACCGATCACGGGTCAGAAGAGCTCGTGAGCCTAAAAACCAAGTTTCGCGACTATACTGTTCACGAGAGTCTTCACGACCCTTCACGGCTCGTGAAGCCCAAGAGCTTCACGACTGGTCACGACCATAAGGACTCGTGAAGCTTGAAAACACTTGCCACGACCAGACCCTTTACGAACACTGGTCGTGTGGCCTTCACGACCCATGGAGAACACTTCACGGCCCGTGAAAGCCTACTTGACAGAAAAACGAATCTTCCAAAAACGGTTTTTCGATCCATTTTCGTGCTATATCTTTGTAGCCTTAGCTCTGATACCACTGTATGAAATCCATGCACGCCAACACCCATACGCAACGGAAGCAACGACATCAAAAACCGGGGTTTTCGGGTAATAAAACCGACATGCATGTATTCCCCAAGTGGGGATCGTGGCTACAAACGAATATAGCAACTGAAAACAAACGAGAGGGAGGAGAAATATACCATCTTGGGGGCTGGAGCTATCCACCGAGCTAGGAAGATGTTCAAGAACTCGAATCCGAGCTCCTCTATTGATAGTCCACACCAAGTGAGTGAGATTCCGCCTTGCTATTGACCCGAGACACGAGCCACACTAAGTCCTCGTGCTTCTGGAGCAGCAGGAACACTAAGAGAACTCCTCTTGCTCTTGATACACTTACTCAACTCACGATATCACTTCAAGTAGCATATTATGTGTGTGTATGTACAAATTGGCAAGAGTGTAAATGAGAGAGAGTGGAATGCCTTTTATAGAGACTGGGTAGAGTTCTAATGTCATCAGATTCGGCCAACTAAGTTGCCTCTCATTGGACCAACACAAAGGTCTAATAAAAACAAAGTGACACTTTGACTTCTGCCTTCACGGGCTCTCACGAGCCGTGAAGCACTCGTGAAGGCCTCATAGGCCGGGTTCCATTGCATACTCTCATTGGGCCAACGAGTGGTCCAATAAAAGCTTGGCGTCTTCCTTCACGGGCTCTTACGGGCCATGAAGCCCTCGTGAAGGTTGTGCTCCCACAACTACTAGTCCGGGTGGTGAAGCCTCGGGGATGGTTTCTCTTCACGACCTCTTCACGGCCTGTGAAAGCCCGTGAAGGTCGCCAGAAACCCTAATTTCATATTCTTTCATGTATGGGTTGTGCTGCCGGAATCTACCCTTGGCGTGTAACCCAATAGGCCCGAACCTCATCAGCAGTGATGCTAGTACACTTGTATCAGTGGGCATATTCCAACAATCTTGAATATTATGGTGTTTTTAGTTGAAATGGTGTGTTTTAACACCTAATTAACCATCAAAGCTTGGAGTTCTTGGGCAAGAAAGTGCAAGACCGAATTGGTCCATAATCAAGTAAGTTTTGGCTATTATTTATGTTTGATTTTAGCTTTATATAGCGTATTTGGTGTTGAATCGATGAAATATGTGATTAAAGTAAGCTAATGGGTCAAAATTCTTGAATTAGAGTTTGATTTCCCAAGTTTTGATGGATTAAAGTTATGTGTTGATGTTATAGTGTTTTAGGGGTATATTTGAGTTTTTGGTATGCTGCAATCAAGTTTTGATTTCCCTACCATCAATCCTCAACACTGCTATCAAACCTCAACACTGCTCTCACCATCAATCCAACCATCTACACTTCCCATCTCGATCAATTCTTGAAAAATGCTACAATCACTGAAGTAGATGGAGTGCAATGGATCACTTCACATGTTGATAATCAAGCTATTTCACTCTCTGAGAATACCATTCGAGAACACCTTCACCTTGATGATCTTGAGGGTGAGTATTCTGATTCTATTTCACTGGAATTCTTGCACGATGAGTTGGTTAAGCTGGGGTATGAGGGCCCTAGGGGAAAGGGTACCTTCTACAAAGGGTAATTTTGTGCTCACTTTAAGTTTGTGATTCACACTCTACAACAATGTGTCAGCCCCAAAAGAACTGGTTGGAATGACTTTGGAAGTAACATTGCTTTGGCCTTAATCTGTTTGGCCAACAATCGTTGCTTCAACTTTTCTAAATTAATTTTTAATGGTATGGTAAAACATCTCGGGACCAAATATGGTCTCTTTTTTATGTACCCCCGATTTGTGCAAACTTGTTTAAACTATTTATTGCCAAATCTTCAAACTCACAAGAGGGTCCTGATTCCCTCTGCTCATGTGGCCTCCACATTGAGCAAACTGTTGATCAATGGCAAGAATTTTTCTGGTGCCATCACTCCACCACTCTCTGCAATGGTGGAGTTTCTTTCAAGAAACTGAAGGTATTTGTTTGGCATAATCGAGTTGCAACGGAAGCAAGATATAATACAAAATAATAAAAGCTAACCAAACAAACACTTCCCATGAACCAATATCTAGACATGGAATTGCAACTAAAATATAACAAACAATATAGAAGAAAAGTTATACCACAACTCAAGCACAATGATCTTCCTCTTGTTAATCTTCAAGAACTCAAGCAAGTCAAGGCTCCAACAATCCAACTAAGGATTCCTCTAATGAAGTCCACCCCAAGCAACCTTGATTCCCAAATGCTAGTAAGTTGGTGTAGCCACCAAAACAACGCCCAAGTCTATGTGTTTCTCGCTTCTTGTGTTCAAGAACACCAAGAACAAGATGAACAAGTGAGAGAAAGTTCAAGTGTCAACCAAAGCCAAGAGCAACCCAAAAAGCCTCACTTAGAGCAGATAACTCGTAGCCTCTTTGTCTACCACGATTATTAGAAGTTAACACCATTAAACTAAGTGTTTAAGGCTGTTAATTCTGCTGTTACAGCGAACGTACACGGCCCGTGCAGGTCTACACGGCCGTGTAGGCCCAAAGTCCACGGCCCCAATTGGGCTAAGACAGCCCGTGTCTATCAAGCACTACACGGCCCGTGTTCATCTACACGGCCGGTGTAGGCCCAAATTACACGACTTTGAACTGGGCTAATACGCCTCGTGTATGTTGGACTGGACACGGCCCGTGTTCAGGAACACGGCCCGTATACCATCATGCCAAAACCCATTTTGGCCTTTTCCTCTCTTTTGCTTGATCGTGTTGCCGGAATCAATACTTGGTGTGTGACCCAATAGGCCTATACCTCATCGGTAGTGCCATTAACTCGTTCGTGTCAGCGGGCATATTCCAACAGACTCCCACTTGCACATGGCACGACTACGAAAAATAACACAAACATAGAGCGGCCTCTAGCAAGACATCTATGCTCCCAAGTCAGTATAGGGTATGCCACTCTTGACAAGATCCCAATCATAAAATGATTGTCCTAAAGATAATGAACATATACATCCCTTTGTTCGAGATATCCTATGTGAACACAAGGCATGGAATAAAGTCAACCTTCAGATCGTTCACGATTATGTTTATCGATTCTAGATTAGTGGTGACCAACAAACCAAGTTAACATTGATCCATCATCAATATAACTTGAGCACGGCCATGCATATGAACGTCAGCACTCAATCATCGAGGGGCCCATGGATATCCTCTCTATACATAGAGGAACAAATTCCCTTCGACTACATAGTCCCGTCACATAGATAATACTCTACCCAATCATCTCCCTTATAACGACCAGTTACGGACCGCGTTAGAAAACGATCAAAGCAAAGCAGATCTATGCTTTGGAATCACATGCATCTCTAGTTTAAGGATGAAAACGCCTTCATCATCCCGAGTTTCTTATGACTAGAACCATGAAGGGAACTCGGGTGCGAGTCCTCCAATCACTTGAAACCCCTTTCAAGTATAGGAAAGAATCACGTTTTAACAAAACCAATTCTTTACCTCAATCTTAATTTATACTTCCTTCCCATAAAGTATAACCAATTGTGGATATTTAGAATGAAAAACATTCTCGGAAGTGTTTAAACATGCTAAGATGGAACACAATAAGGATTCATAAAATACCCGCCCTCGGCGTATTATTAAATCTCCATCTAATAATCGATATAGTATGAATTGCAATACTGCTTAACGTCCCCAAAACATAAGTACAAATCAATCATAAACCAAAACATATTCAAGCCAAGTTATACGCATTAGACATGCTAATGGACCTAGTATGACAAAGACTACTAGTCCATAACAACGGCTTAACTAGTGGATTTGTCCCACAACATCCACAAGTTCTTTTGTTATTCAATTATATCTCTTTTGACAAGACTACTTCAAAAGTATGCATCAAAGAGATCTTACTTTTCAAAAAGGTTAAAGTAAAGTAATCACTCCCTCATTGTCTCAAAAGCCCACAATAGGATTAGTGATACTAAAGAACCAACAATCAACACCACAAGTTAGGATCATCAACTTTGATCAAAGATCAACCGTTATCCTAGCTGAAACACGCATTAGAGTAACTACTTACTCCAAGCCTATTCAAGTCGTCAAACATCAAGAACATATCTCTATATTTCTTGAACTAGATACTATCCAATTTTGTATCTCTTAAATGCCCCTATGAAGCAGTAATTCCTGAATTAGGTTTGCAGATAACCTAATATTGGGACATTATCTTCCATAGACATTTAACACTAGGAATACAACAAAGCTCCCACTAGCCCTGACATACGTAAAAGGTTTTATATATGCTTTTAGAAAACTCATCACTATGATTTTCTAATAGTAAGCAAAGATATATTTCCTTCAAGATGCAAGAATAAGCCCGAAGTTGTCTTATCCACTTTTGTAGACATAATTCGGATACTACGGACGTATATTAAGACCCTCGGAGAGTGTTATAAGAACTTCCTCATCATATTGTTCCATGGCGGAACGCGGTCATTAATATCCACGAGTACCAAACATTCTTCAACATAGCCACTAGGACAAGTTTCTCCATAACCATCATGAAAACTTTACCACTAGTCGGTATTTGAAGTTGTCTACAATTCCATCCATGTTAATCCCATCACTACCACCTTGGTTTATACCTAGGTATGAGATCAAGTCAAGTCAAGTTGATAGTCCCTTAATTCTTCAAGTATCAAGCTAATCTTTAATTGCATGTGTAGAACTATGAGAGAATACTAATTACACCTTGATTAACACATAGTTCATATCATTGATTATGGCAATTGATACATGATTAGCCTTAATCATAGGCTTATATACTCCATGAGTATATTTACAATTAAGACCCTCTAGTTTGTAATTAATACAAACTTCACTCAAAATGTAATCTTCTATTCTATACAATTAATAAACCTAACAATCTCCCCCTTTGTATAGAAATAGAAGATGTTATGTCTTTTTGGCATTTGACGCAAACTTTAACAATCTCCCCTTTTGAATCATGCTGATATTCTTTTTCAGTTAATATTCTTTTTAAGCTTTGGGAAATCTTCAAACCTTTACTTGATGTCTTCAAAATAACTTCTCATCTTTAAATAGAGACTCTTCACTCTGAGAATAGTATTCACTTCAACATCTTGATGAGAACTTGAAACTTGATAGCATACAATGACACCTTTTCTCTTCAAACTCCTCTTTTGCATTGGTAACCTTAGGCTTTTCAACCTTTGGTTGTATTATCAAAATAACATGTAGTGATTTTTAGCTTTTCCCAATCTTCAACCTATTCTTTCTAATCTTGAGCTTTCTTGTATTAAAATAAGCTTTGCTTGAGCATGAAGAATATTTTTTTCTCTCCCCCTTGAATGTAGCTCTTGATCTTTTTCAAATTTGATAGATATCTCTTTTCTTTGCTCCCCCTTGATTAACACATAGTTCATATCATTGATTATGACAATTGATACATGATTAGCCTTAATCATAGGCTTATATACTCCATGAGTATATTTACAATTAAGAACCTCTAGTTTGTAATTAATACAAACTTCACTCAAAATGTAATCTTCTATTCTATACAATTAATAAACCTAACACAAGTACTTGGACATTTCAAATGAATTGCACCTCTTTATCACTTACTCCTTTTATTTTTAGCAAATTCTGGATCCACTACGTCTTCCGATAGGTGGTGAACTCAACATGACTCACCATCAAGTCATTGCCACTTAGATATAAGAAACCCATATCTCTTTGGCTCTATATGACCCTTATCAGAATTCAAAGAAGTAATGACTCTTAGTCAGGCATACCGGCATAACCATGCTGATCATCTATCAAAGACATCAGATTATATGCTAGTATCATCGTCAAGTCTTCATTTAAGTTCCACGTTCTTCCACTGGAATGCCTTAGTTTTAGTTTATCTGTTCTTCCCCTTTTAAGCAACAAACATTATTCTCAAAAGGTTAAATAACTAAAACTTAGAAGAACTCCTCAAATGTATTAGCACTTCCCGATTTCAAGTTTATCCATCTCCCACTGAATGTAGAATGGATAACTTTGAACTATAAGATAGACTAGCAAAGAGCCTTTCTAGTCGTATCTCAATAAATGCTAAATAGACTATAAATCGAATTTGGATATGAGGACTTAGTCACAATGGTGAATGAATATCTCGACAAATCGGACACACATTCTTGACCCGTCATAAACCGGATCAACAACAACTGGTTCCCTACTCAAATGAGTCAATTCCACAGCCAAGAAGGTTGGAAATATCGAGAGACAGAGGAGCAAGAGAGGTTTCATGCATATAGAAGAAATCAAGGAGTTATCTTGAATATTATGGTGTTTTTAGTTGAAATGGTGTGTTTTAACACCTAATTAACCATCAAAGCTTGGAGTTCTTGGGCAAGAAAGTGCAAGACCGAATTGGTCCATAATCAAGTAAGTTTTGGCTATTATTTATGTTTGATTTTAGCTTTATATAGCATATTTGGTGTTGAATCGATGAAATATGTGATTAAAGTAAGCTAATGGGTCAAAATTCTTGAATTAGAGTTTGATTTCCCAAGTTTTGATGGATTAAAGTTATGTATTGATGTTATAGTGTTTTAGGGGTATATTTGAGTTTTTGGTATGCTGCAATCAAGTTAGATTTAGAAAATTCTGGGTTTTGGTCGTTTGAACACAAGAAAACAGCAAAATTGTTACTGTATACGTGGGCTCGCGGCGCGAGGCCCTTATTCTGCGAACGATGAGTTTTCCAGAGAAATTTTCGTGGCGCGAGTCACCCTGAAACTTCCAAAATCATTTTTTTGACCCAATTTGACCTTGTATATGATTGGGGATGGTTTCCATTGGTTATAGAAGGTATAAATGGAGGATTTTAGACCCGAAATGAGTGTTTTAACTTGGTTTTGAGTTTATAATCTTAAGAAACCTTGTCTTTGGTTAACTTATGCAAGTTAACCTTATGTTTCGTGATCATAGGCTATTGATCAAGTGTTTGAGATTTGGTTTGGATGGGGTTGTGATCCTCATCACACCCTCAGGTGAGTACACCCTACGGATACCCAACTTTTGTTAAAAATTACAAGTCATCATGTTTGTGTTTTGAGTGTTTGGCAAATGTTGACGAAACTTGTTGAATTAAAGGATGTGGAACTATAGATTTATTGGGTAATGTTTTCTATGATTGGCAAAGGTTTATGAACCTTTTGAATTTAAAGAATGTGAAAGTTATGAACTTGACATATGATGCGTTTTAAAAAAATGGTTTTCAGAATAAGACTATTGCTCTAGTTTGAAGACGGTCTATGCTAATGTTGTGCTTTACTTGATGTTTTGAAAAAATGATACTCCATGTAGGAGTAAACTTTGATTTTGCAACAACAAACATAGTTTTGAGTAATGAAAGATCATGTTTACATCTATGATGTATTGTGGGCATTAAGATGCCATATGTGTTATTGTTTATTGAACATTATGCTCAAGTGATATGAATTGTGACACTTATGTGTTTTGTGATAAGCTTATATGCTTTGATTATTTGGCCTTTTTGGCATGTGATTTATGTGACCCTTTGGGGTATGTGATTTGGTCCGGATCACTGTGTGATATGAACTTTGTACCATAGGGTTCTTGGCCATTGAGACGTGTACATGTTCATGTGGCTTCGGCAATTGAGGAACCGCGATACACGGGTGGTTGAGGAATCGGTGCAGAGAGTGGAGGGGTATGTCAGTACCCATTATGACCGTGTGGGTTCACTGGGCTGACGAGCCACCGAACCTAAGCAACATGAGTTGACTTGGGGAACAGGGCTTACACTCCAGGTAACCATTGTATGGTGGACTGCTTTGTGTTTCCCCCACCTTGACGGGGTGATGTGGTTATCCCCCATGTGGGCACGTGTTGACCGTGGC
Organism: Dittrichia graveolens; assembly: GCA_038502395.1. NCBI lineage: Eukaryota > Viridiplantae > Streptophyta > Magnoliopsida > Asterales > Asteraceae > Dittrichia > Dittrichia graveolens. The sequence goes on along the minus strand of JARJIL010000009.1, from coordinate 43,700,796 downwards.
TAGCTACCACGAGGAGACATTGTGGCCCAATGGATAGACCCGCATCCTTGTGTGCTTATGTGTATGATTTTAAAGTATGCTTGTTGCCAAACTCATGTTTTCAAAAAAAAAAAAGATGATGACTTGGTTTTGAAAAGATAAATGTTTTTGGTTGTACTCACTAGCTATGTTTATAGCTAACAATGCGTGTAAAATGTTTTGTATCCGCATGTTGTCTAGAGGCCTTGGTGAGGCGGGTAGATGCCTTGGGCATAACTTTACTTGCATTTCTGGTAATTCTGGATTTCCTATTGGTTTTTATTGGTCGTGAGATCGACTATGGTAACACTAAAGGTTTTGGACTGTATTGTATGATACAGTTAATGTTTAAAATAGTATGGTATTTTGTTGAAATTCTTTAAAGATATCCTGATGCTTACGCTAATATTTAATAAGTTTTATATAAACTATGTTTTAAGTGAGTTTTGAAAAGTTTAAATTTTTACTGAAAATCAGGGTGTTACATGTTGGATTATGCCCACTAACACACACACGAGTTGGCCAAGGCACGCCCATGCCTCTATGAGGTACGGTCGTGCCCTACAGGCAGGCACGAGCCCAAGTCGGGCGTGACTTGGGCGTGGCCTGTGGCTAGGTACGCCCGTGCCTCTAGGAGGCACGCCCGTGCCCTGTGCCCAGTGGACAGGCGGAGCCCAAGTCGGGCGTGACTTGGGCGTGGCCTTTTTGGCTGGCACGCCCGTGCCTTGTGCAGTAACAACTTCTTTAATCAGCTTTCAAGGCTGGTTATGGTGGTGTTTATGGCCATAACTCTAGTAACTAATTATGGCATGATGATGGACGGTTTTGAGTTCAAAATGGAGCTCTATAAAAGCCACAAGAAGTTCTAGTGTGAAGTTCCTTGAACTTGATTCACAAATATATACATATTGCACATAATTCTCTCATACACACAAAGAGGAACTCAAGGCTTTGAAACTTTGTGTGTTAGGCTATTTGTGGTGTTTAGGTTGGCATACCTAACACTCTAGCAAGTGGGAGACGATCAAGTCTTGGTGTGGACTACGATAGAGGTGTACACGTTAGTACACGCAACTTCCAAACTCCAAACCCGCTCATACAAAGAAGATAGCTTCAAGGGTATGACACTATTTCTTTGTATCTTTATTTTGTTGCTTAACCATGTTTAGAGTTTTGGTCCATATGGTGGGCACATTCGTGGTCAAATTTTGAAATGTATTTTCTACTAGTTTTGCTTCCGCTACGATTTTAGACCACGAAAACCCAATAGTGGTATCAGAGCCATCTCTAACATGGCTTTGCACTTTTGGAGTTAAACTTGTTTTTTTTAGTTTTCTGCCAAAAATGGTTTTCCGGTGACCGGGCACGGTCGTACCTCTAGGGGTACGGGCTGTGCCAGTGACCGGGGCACGGGCGCACCAGTAGGGGTACGGGCCGTGCCGGCAGAATTCGTGAATTGTTTAAAATTGTTTAAACTGTACATTGACAAAAGGGCGGGCACGCCCGTACCCTCTGGGGTATGCCCGTGCCTTCTGGTTTTTTGGTCAGAATTGGTTTTTGAAACAATATGTTTAAATATATTAAAATCTGGGTTTTGGACTAGTCTTGATTATGTTGATCCCCACTATATTTTGATTCCTAATTCTATATGTTTTGTATGGCTTGGCATGAAGTTCATAAAAACATATATTTTTAGGTGTATATATGATATGCAATTTTAAAGGTGTATTAAAATTGTTAATGCAAATGTACAAGGATTGCTTGTTGTGCCTTAAATGTTGTTTTGCAATCTTGATCAAAAAATATATATTTGTTTGACATGATTTTGTGGCACACCATTGTTTTTGTTTGGTTGTGTTTGTTGTGGTAGCCCGGTAACTTGATATGCCCATAGCCTTTGTGATGTATGTGGTTGGTTTTGGTTTTGGCCTGCGTACCGTATTGTTGTAATATTTATTTTTGGTGCGACTTGCATGTCGTTTGTTTGAATCTTTGTACTCGTAATAGATTATTAAAATCGCGACTTGCATGTCGTTTTCTTATTATTATGTACTCGTACTTAGATTATTTCAAATATGTAAATATTGCATCAAACCAACCGGGAGACACGGTGTTGGCGTCTTGACGAACTAAATCTGGGAGATTCGCCGATGTGGTGATCGTGACGGAGCATCCCTTGGTGTTGTCCCTAGATTGATCATGTTTTCCCCGTTTTGGCTCACGGGGAGAACACTTAGGATTTGGGCATGTTACCGGGTCTTTGTTTATATTTATGCGTGGTTGTTTTATGTTTGAATTCTTTAGGATTTGCATGCTAGAGAATTTTTGAGAATATATAAAACAAAGAGATTTATAAATGAGTTTATATTTCTACGCGCATAAGAATTGGCAATATTAATATAAAAGGTGTTTATATTAAACGGTGATTAAAAAAGGAGTTTTTTGTCACTTAAATTGTTAATTCGAAAAAAATGGTTAAATATTTTATATTAACTAGAAAAACAAAAACCCGTTTTTCGAAAGTAAGTCACGCGCCACCCGTAAGACGACACCAACCAAATCTAACAAAACTTGGATGTTTGTCGAGCATTAGCACGAGTCATGCCTTGTGGAGTTGTGTGGAAGGTGAGTGTGGCAACCCACAATATTGGTAGTCGAGCTTAAGCACGAACCAATGATTGGGCTAGGGTACCAACGTGTGTCTTGACGGGCGACTTACAAATTATTTTATAAAGCTTAAATGATGTCGATCTCTAGCCGAGTCATTTAAGAAATAATGAAAGGATTGGTGTATGAAGGGATCAAACATGCCTTAAGACATTTGATGTCAAAAGGATCCCGCAAGGATCTAAGAGTTGCAATGGTTGCAATCGGTAAAGTGTCTACCGGCCTAAATAACTTACTTCGTGATCCGCGGTAAACCCATCACGAGATAGAGTGAAATACGGTTCTTAACCTTGTTCAAATAATTGAGTTTTTATAACTATTGGGTAATTATTTCTACAAGGATTTGACAACTAAAATTGGTACTCTACTTTTGTAGATGGCATCCAACAACGCTTCTACATCATCATCGAACTCAATTTCCCTAAAATTGTTCCTCGAAAAGGCCAAACTCGATGGCCAAAACTTTATGGATTGGTTCATGCAACTAAGGATAGCCCTTAGGTATGAACAAAAGATGTGGGCCATCGAGGAGCCTTTGCCGGAAGCACCTGCGGCTAGTGCGACTAGGGCGGTCCGAGACGCGTATGATAAACGCGTAAAGTAAACGAACGAAGTGGCTTGCATTATGCTCTCGTCAATGATTCCTAAGCTTCAAAAGCAAATGGAACATTTAGGGGCATATGACATGCTTAAATAGCTGAAAGAAATGTTCCAACAGCAGGCTAAGCTAGAGCACTTCGAGTGCCTAAAGTCCCTTTTCGACTGCCATATGCAGGAGGGCGGAAATGTGAGCGTTCACGTGCTTAAGATGAAAGCATTGGTTGATCGCTTGGAGAGGTTGGGATTCCCGTTAGGGAGGGAGTTGGCGGTGGATGCGATCCTCCGTTCTCTTCCTAGTTCCTTTTCACAATTTGTGTGGAACTATCATGTCCATGGCATGGACAAGTCCCTAATGGAGCTTCACAGAATGTTGAAGACCGTCGAGTCTGACATGTCCAAGAAGCCCTCGTCGTCCAAACCCGTCATAGCTATCCAGGGAGGCGGAACCAAAAGGAAAGGTGCTCCCCCTCCAAGGGAAAGGGTAAGGGGAAGGTTGCAAAACCTAACCCAAGTCCGGCCCCGAAGGGCAAGGGGAGAGCCGTGATGGTTCCACCCGCCGAGGACCCTGCGGAAGCCGAGTGCTTCCACTGCAAAGAAAAGGGGCATTGGCGACGTTCTTGCCAAAGTACCTCGAGGAGCTCAAGCAGGTAAAACCGAAGGGAGCGGGTAACTCAGGTACGTTTATGATTGAACTCCACAATACCGCTACTTCTGACGGCTAGGTACTTGATACCGGTTGTGGCACTCATATTTGTAATAATGTGCAGGTGCTAAAAAGAAAGTAGGGCGCTGGGTGCTGGAGAGCTTGATCTGATCATGGAAAACAAGGATGTGGTTCCTGTGGAGCGGATAGGGACTGTTGATCTCGCCTTTCCCTCAGGCCTTGCTATTACCTTGTTAAATGTTTGCTTTTCGCCCTGCGTGGCACGAAACATTATTTTCTTTCATGCTTTATTTGACGATGGTTATAAGTTTGATTTTGATAATGGAATTATTTCTTGTTTGAGAGATGATGTTCATTACTTTAAAGCTTACCCATGTCATGGGATTTATGAAACAAGTGTGTGTTTGGATAGTAATAAATCAATCATGAACATTGATTCTAAGTCCAAAGGTGTATTGGACAAGTTGTCTTTGTGGCATAGTCGTCTTGGCCATATATACAAGAAACGTATCGCCAAACTCCAAGTGGATGGGATTTTGGAATCGTTTGATCACGGGTCAAGCGAAGTATGCGATTCTTCTTTATTAGGAAAAATGGCTAAAACACCATTCACCGGCGTTAGTGAGAGGGGGAATGACTTGTTGGACATTCTTCACACGGATGTGTGTGGTCCGTTTTGGTCTGCTACAAGAAACAACTGTAGGTACTTCATTACTTTTACTGATGATTTCAGTAGGTATGGTTATGTTTATTTGATTAAGCATAAGTCTGAAACCTTTGAGGTGTTTAAGACATACCAAAACGAAGTGAAGAATCAACTGAGCAAGCGGATTAAGATTCTCAGATCCGATAAGGGTGGTGAGTATCTTAGTACCGAGTTTCTTGATCATCTTAGGGGTTGTGGAATTATTTAAGAACTTACTCCACCCAGGACACCACAATTAAATGGGGTCACTGAAAGGAGGAACCGAACTTTATTGGTTATGGTTCGGCCCATGATGAGTCGTACAAAGCTACCCGCAAGTTTTTGGGGTTATGCTTTGGAAACCGCTGCTAGGACCATAAAACCTTGTACCAACAAAAAACGTTGCAAGTACACCGTTTGAGATGTGGCATGGAAGGGTTCCTTCGCTAGCCTATCTCAAGGTCTGGGGTTGTGAAGCTTACGTGAGACGTGAAGCTCAAGACAAACTTGAACCCAGAGCCGAGAAGTGTATTTTCATTGGCTACCCAGCTGGTTCTATGGGATATTTGTTATACAAACCTTCGAAGAACAAGGTGTTTGTTGCTCGAAGGGAGGTCTTCCTTGAAAGGGAGCTGATATCTACAGAAGCCAGTGTGAGGCAAGTCGATCTAGAAGAAATTCTAGATGACACCAATGATCAACTTGATGTTGGCACTAGTACCGCTTCTGAGGTCGGCGTACCGGAAGAAGTGGAACCTCAACCAATGGTGGATGAGGTACCTGATACACAACCATTAGAGCTCCGTAGATCTGGTAGAGTTCGTAATGAGCCGGAAAGATATGGGTTTCTTATATCCGAGGGCGACGAACTGTTGGTGGATCATAATGAACCGACCAACTACCGGGAAGCCGTAGCGGGCCCTGAGTCTGCTAGGTGGAAGGAGGCAGTGGACAGTGAGATGCAATCCATGGCGGATAATCACGTCTGGGACTTGGTTGATCCAGTATCCGGCCACAAGCCAGTAGGGTGGAAATGGGTCTTCAGGAAGAAGACTAACATGGATGGAAAGGTAGACACCTTTAAAGCCCGACTGGTAGCAAAGCGTTTCACTCAAACTCATGGTGTAGACTATGATGAAACCTTTTATCCAGTGGCTATGTTGAAGTCTATTAGGATATTAATGGCTATCGCTACATATTACGATTACGAAATATGGCAGATGGATGTCAACATTGCCTTTCTTAACGGGAAGTTGGCAGAAGATGATTACATGGCATAACCTGATAGTTACGTAAACCCCAAATATCCTAATAAAATCTGCAAGCTTAAGAGGTCCATTTATGGACTTAAGCAAGCATCTCGGAGTTGGAACATTTGCTTTGATGAAAAGGTCAAAGAGTTTGGCTTTTCTAAAAGCAAGGATGAACCTTGTGTATATGTCAGGGCTAGTGGGAGTGTTGTAGTTTTCATAGTCTTGTATGTAGATGACATACTACTCATAGGAAGTGATGTGACTACCTTGCAGGAAGTGAAAACCTGGCTTGGGAGTTGCTTCTTTATGAAAGACATGGGAGAAGCAGCATATATTTTGGGGATAAAGATCTATAGAGATAGATCTAAAAGACTCATTGGTTTGAGCCAGAGTACGTACATAGATAAAGTCTTGAAGAGGTTCAAGATGCAAGATTCCAAGAAAGGGAAATTTCCTATGTTGCATGGTATGGCGTTGAGCAAGTCTCAATGTCCTAGTTCTCAAATGGAACTAGAGGAAATGAGTCGAGTCCCGTATGCTTTGGCAGTGGGATCGATCATGTATGCTATGCTATGTACTCGGCCTGATGTGTCGTATGTCTTGAGCATGACGAGCCGATATCAGGCTAACCCTGGTCAAAGTCATTGGGTTGCGGTTAAAAACATCCTTAAATATCTTCGGAGAACTAAGGAAATGTTTTTAGTATTCAGTGGATCGGAGGAGCTCAGAGTTACTAGATAATCTGATGCTAGCTTCCAAACGGACAAGGATGATTGCCGGTCTCAATCGGGATTTGTATTCTTGTTAAATGGTGGAGCAATAAGTTGGAGAAGTTCCAAGCAAGATAACGTGGCCGATTCAACCACAGAGTCAGAGTATATTGCTGCAAACGAGGCTGCTAAGGAAGCTGTCTGGATGAAGAAATTCATTCAAGACCTTGGAGTTGTTCCTAGCATCGCTAACCCTATTGTAATCTTATGTGACAATGAGGGTGCAGTAGCTCTAGCTAAGGAACTAAGAGCACATCGACGTACGAGACACATTTCTCGGAAATATCATTTTATTCGTGATATTATCGAGAATGGAGACATTGTGGTTAGTAGAGTACCGACTGAGGGGAACTTGGCAGATCCACTCATCAAACCTTTGTCACAGGTTAAGCATGATTCTCATGCGAAGTCTATTGGTATTAGATTTGCTAGTGACTTGGTTTAATTATTTTAGTTGTATTTGTTATTGAGAACATTAAAGCAATAATGTATTTCTTATTGTAATGACTATTAATTGGGGATTTAATATCTGCGTGATGCGATTACTTTATGAAACATTGTTGTGTTCTATCTTTGCATGTTTAATACTTCCTTGAATAAACTTGTCTATTCTAAATAGTCCATGATCGGTCGTTATTCATTGGAAGGAAGAAGTGAATTAAGATCGAGGCGATTGGTTGGTAAAGTTTTTGGATTGAAAACTTTTTTGCGCAACACTAGCCTGTACTTAATGGTGATTAAGTAATTGGAGGACCCGTAACTGAGTTTACTTCATGGATATTATCACGAGTAAATCAGGATGATAATATTATTTATCCTTTTACTGGAGATGCAGGCGTTGCTTGATTATTAACATGGACTTGTTTAGATTCCTTTCTAACGTAGTTCGTAACTGGCTGTTATAAGGTAAGTTTTCAGGCAATAACTTGTTATTATGATAGGGCGATGTAGTCAAAGGTATTCGTTCCACTTTTGAGAGATATCCTTGGGCCCCTCGTTGACTAAGCTGATGACAAATTAAAATGCATGGCCGTGCTCAAGTTGAATTGATAATGGATCAATTGTGCAACTTGTATTGTTAGTCATAGTTAGTCTACATCGAGAAACATAATCGTGAATGATTTGGGGTTGATCATGTTCCATGACCTGCATTCACATCGGATATCGTGAACGAAGGGATAAATAATCACTTATCTGTAGGACCTTTCCTTTTGGTGAGGTATTTGTTTTGGGAAGACAAACCCTATGCTGACTTGGGGGCATAGATGCCTTGCTAGAGGCCGCTCTATGTCGGTGACGCCTTTCGTGAGTTTGTCATGTGCAAGTGGGAGTCTATTGGATTATGTCCACTGACACACACACGAGTTGGTATCATGGATGATGAAGCAAAGGGCCTATTGGGTCACACGCCAAGTATCGATTATGGCATCACGGATGGTTGAATGAGAGAGAAAACCAGAAACTGGTTATGGTGGGCCAAGGCACACCCGTGCCTCTATGAGGTACGGCAGTGCCCTACGGGCAGGCACGAGCCCAAGTCAGGCGTGACTTGGGCGTGGCCTGTGGCTAGGTACGCCCGTGCCTTATGCCCAATGGACAAGCACGAGACCAAGTCACACGTGACTTGGGCGTGGCCTTTTGGGCTGGCACGGCCGTGCCTTGTGCAGTAACAGCTTCTTTAATCAGCTTTCAAGGCTGGTAATGGTGGTGTTTATGGCCATAACTCTAGTAACTAATTGTGGCATGATGATGGACAGTTTTGAGTTCAAAATGGAGCTCTATAAAAGCCGCAAGAAGTTATAGTGTGATGTTCTTTGAACTTGATTCACAAATATATACATATTGCACATAATTCTCTCATACACACAAAGAGGAACTCAAGGCTTTGAAACTTTGTGTGTTAGGCTATTTGTGGTGTTTAGGTTGGCATACCTAACACTCTAGCAAGTGGGAGACGATCAAGTCTTGGTGTGGACTACGATAGAGGTGTACACGTTAGTACACACAACTTCCAAACTCCAAACCCGCTCATACAAAGAAGATAGCTTCAAGGGTATGACACTATTTCTTTGTATCTTTGTTTTGTTGCTTAACCATGTTTAGAGTTTTGGTCCATATGGTGGGTACATTCGTGGTCAAATTTTGAAATGTATTTTCTACTAGTTTTGCTTCCGTGGCGATTTTAGAGCCCGAAAACCCAACATTACATCATCACTTGTAGTTTTCAATTGAGATCCTTGAGGGAAAGGTTTTCAATTAGGTTTTGGATACATGTTGGGTTTTCAATTGGGTACTTAATTGTGGTTTCAACTGGTATTAAAGTTATGGTTTTAGTGTTACAAATGTGTTTAGATGCATGAAATCATCGTAAAACATTTTTCAAAACATATTTATGATAATATTGATTGTCAGTTTGTCTATGCAATTTCAAGTGTTAGCAAATTTTGAATATTTTCAAATTTTTAAAAAAATTCATAGTAAGTCAACTTATGATTAAAAGATCGAGTTTGATCTAAGTTACACTATTTGTGATGTCATGTGTCTGGGCTATTCTTTCATTTCTACCTATTTACAGTATATAATCTGTTTACTTTCATTTCTACCTTTTTACAGTATATAATCTGTTTACTGTTTCTACAGGAAATTGGCAAATATGAAAGATGACGCCGTATCATATCGTTCTTCTATGGATAGCCAATTCCACAACCCAGATAACCAACTCATTTCACCAGAAAAATTTTTGTCAGTGGCTTCTCATGATAACAACCACTTTTTAAACTTTGAACATTTCGAGAACCCTAATTTCCCAATAATCTCAGAAATTCTAAAAGTTCATCCATTAAACCACTCTCCGACATATAACCCTTCAACTTCTAGTACTCATGTTCCTGAGCTTTATGTTCAACAATTCTGGAACACTGCTTATGTACATACCCACTCTCAAACGGGAAAATTGTATATCCGAAGGGACGTGGATTATTTCACAATCATTGTAACTGTTCAAAGATTGAGGGAGATATTTAGACTTCCTACTGCTGATAGCCGGCCTCCATTAACTGATTTTAAGGAGATTCCGGATGAAATAACTGATTTAGAGGGAACTCGGGCTATGGGATATAATGGAGAATTGCCCATGAGATGAAATTTCAAAAGAATCAATCTTCATCCGCTTTACTATTACTTTGTCACAGTTCTTTAGCGGTGCCTTACACCAAAACATACTAGTTTTGAATATCCAAATTCAAAATCAGATCAAGCTACTATATGCTGCTGCAAATCATTTACACATTGATTATGCGTGCCTATTTTTCTATGATCTAGTTCAAGCAGTGGAAGCAAAATTGACTGATGCAAAAAGAGTTAAAGGAAAATTCTTACCATATCAACGTTTTTTTACCAATGATCATTCAATTTGCAATGGACAAGAATGAGGAGATTCCTCAGAAAGCAAGTCATAGGTTAATCAAACCAAAACAACTCTCGCGTGTTAAAGCATTAACTCATGGTCATCCTGTGGAGCCACAACCGTTTCCTGTTTCTTTAATTGATTTATGTGAATAAAATCAGATTGTGGTAAGTTATAGGGAGAATGTAGGTTATGCTCTTATGGTTATGCGAGAACCGGCTGTACCTACCTCGGGAGCAATAGCACCCGGTGAGAATATAGAGACTAGGCCTCAGACATCTATCGGAGATGCTGAGAGGGGTGTGATGAGTGAAAATATTGAGAGGGGAGGTGAAGAGGATGTCGGTGATACACATGGAGAGAGAGGTGAGGAGTATGATCCTGAACAGGTAATATCAATTGTTAAAAGTTTGGCTCATGGATATAAAACAGGTCCAACTGAAAGTGAACAAGATTCTGAATTTCAGATGGATACAAACATGTATGAAGGATATGTAAAATAAGAATATGAGAGTGAAAAAGAAAATGAGAGTGAGTCTGAGCAGGTAAGAAAAGAAAATGGGAGTGCTGTGGAACCCTTAACCGTAAAAAGCCGGGAAGCCACGTACACTATCAGTTCTGACATCATCAGTTCTGGTATTGAAACAGTCACTGTCACCCCCAACAGTGCAAATGCAAACCCCACCCAACCACTCAGGTTCTTCTCAACAAGTTCTTGTTTCATTTCAAGGAGAACAAACACATACACTACTGACTTCTCAATCGAAGACTGCTGGTATTGAAACAAGAGGAATGTCACTCCCATCCTTTGCTGATCTTTCAATGCACATTGATATACCGCAGATTTCTGCATTTCTTTCTAGACACCAATACACGATTGCACAAATATCGACCTTATTGAATCAAAAAGCGTTCGGAACTTCTGTAGGTGGCACCTCATAAGGTGTCATTCGAGGATCAGAAGGAAATCTCACCGGAGTCACCAATGATCCATCTCCGAGTGTCAGTGGTTTTGCCTTTGTGGCAGGTACCTCAACGGGTAATCTTAGTGATCCCGGATATGTTACCCATGATGAACTCAAAACTTCTTTAAAACCAATTCATGAGAAACTTGATGCCATTCAAACAACTTTAAGTGCTTTAAAACCAAAGATTGATGATGGAACTGGTTTATCTGTTGATACATTGAAAAGTATTCTTCTGAGCAAGCTGTTAGGGAATGGATTTTATTCTAAGATGGATGTTGTGGAAAACCGCCTAAAGGTCCTAGAGGAATCTTGAAAAGCTCAAGCTACAGGGTCAAAGCGCAAAATGACGATAATATCCCGATCATGACCGTCATAAGGGGGAGAAAAGAGCTAGGACTTTGACCTTTACTCCACTTACACAGAGATTATTAGTAGTGTCGGGACTAGGAGGAGATGGTGGTGAAAGTTCTCAGGAAAAAGAGACTCAAACAAAAAAACATAGAATTGCAAGTGAAGAAGGTGAATTTTCATTTGCTATTTTGTCTGAAGAAAGAGGTTTTGTGGAAATTGTTGATAGATTTCAAGAGGATTTCCCTATAGAAAGACAAAAGCTGAAAGCTATCTTAAAGGTTGTAAAGCCTACGAGAAAATATGTTACAAAAACTCAAATGCAGGAGGTAATGAGGAAACTAGACTTATCAAAGGCTCTTCATGGTGTAAGCGAAGAAGTTCATCAGTGTTTCCTCCAGATCAAAAGAAATTCCAAGTGTTTGCTACTGATATTCTGAAAAAGAATGAACAAAGTGAAGCAGCAGAAAGATTAAGACTCGGTGCCCAGAAATCTCCAGTTAACTCCACCGGTGTACTCATCATCTGATCCAGGTTTAGATAGACACAATATGTTCACAAGAGAAGCAATGAGAAATCCACTCTAAGGAAGATATGGAGTGAATGCAGCTTTTCTGGAAGATCGTATTCTTTCTATCTTTGCCAATCAAATTGAAGATAAAATACCCCCAGAGTTGAGAAATTTAGATGATAAGCAAAAGAGACGATATGAGCATATCTTGAAAGAATTCAAAATTCCAAGAGAGAAAATCATATCAGAATATCCAATCAAAAGGCTTGTAAGGGTTTCAACGCAAAAATCTGTGAACTATAAGTTTGAAGTGTTTGAGGTTGAAAGAGGTAATGGTCAAAGAAATACTTTCAACGAGGTAGATTTCAGACATATCAGATTACACGATATTGTATTCATCTATGAAGAGTTGTCTACAAAGATCAATAAGTCATATGAGGAACAATATGGAGGAACAACTCTTATGAAATACATGAAGAGGTTCATTGAATTTGTTGAAGAGCATGATATGCAGTTAGGTGCAGAAAGTAATCATCTAAAGGTTAATCTTCTAAGACCTGTGCAAAGCCATCCAAATCTAGAAAAACTTAAGGAGTTAACAGTTATTGATGAGAGTCATGAAGACTTTGCTGGTGATCAAGGTGTTGTCTTTAGAAATTAACAACAAAAGAAATTCTTCATAAAATTGATTGATATGATGGCATACTCAGATGGTAGATTTGAAATACACTTGAAATAATGGATCAAATTGAGCAAGATCAAATAAACCAGGTTATTGAATTGATAAGCATACACTCGATAGCCGGAAGATAATCAGGAGATGGCAGGTGGCATTCGGAATTCGAAACAAGTCTAAATTGTAAATGTTTATCTTTCAAATTTTATAATAATCTACTTTTCACTATTAGGGGGAGATTGTTAGATATTAAAATAGTGGAAGTAGATTAAAGTCAACCCTATGACTATATAAGGGATATGACTCATGTAATTACGACTTGACTAATCATAATTTACAAAGAGCTTAAGGTGTTTGTGTGTGTTTTCTCTCTACTCCTAATCACAAACTAGATTCGTCTTCAATACTTCACTTGATATCGAATTATCAAACTTTACAATTGAGATTGATGATATTGGTTTTTCATTTTATCAGATTTAAGTCTATTGTTTTCGATTTCCATAACGAGACAATTTATTAGGACTCTCTTATTCTATAGGTTGCTCGGAAACTCTTTCTCGGAGATTCGCGTGACTATATCTTTCGGCTTTCGGGACTTCGGGTGAGTTTAGTAGTTTTATAAAAACCGAGTACGTAGACAAAATCTATATTTTCTAATGGTTTAAACAAAAATGAATTTAATGGTTTACTGTGCTAAGTGTATTACTTGAAAGTAAATGATTCATGTTTGCATACAAGGTTGTTATTGCATGCTACGGTTAATTTACGGTTTATATGATTTATATACATATACATGGCTTGTTGGGCGGGGCTAGTAACCTTCATGCTCGTATACGGTTTATGGACCTATTAGGTTTTAATGACCTTCTAGATTTAAGTGCTAGCCACATACAGAGTTGTAGGGTTTCTAGATAGCCTTTGCAACGCATGGAACGAGAGCACGATTAAGTGTTGGAGTACTGGAGTGATGTATGATAGTAGGTGTAGTCATATTGATAGCATCACGTGAGTGTTAGGAGGGATTGATAGCGGTTGACCCCGTTCGTACTTACACTTGAACGACAACATGGTACTTGTACTTGCACCGTCGGAGTAGCGAAAGCATCTTCTAATGTACACTCATGCATGGATCGGGAGTAGCTACTCAATCGATGCACGGGTTGCTTAGCGTGCAAGTAGTGAACGGGTTACCTAGTTGGCCGAGGCCCAATGGCTAGGAAACTTAGCAGGTAGATTTACGAACTACAGTATGCGGTACATGGTTGAGATGCGATATGTGTTCGATATGCGGTTCGTGAACGGTTTTGACATGCTATTTAATTGACACGGTTATTTGACCTATTTATGTGATATATGTTATGTGGGATTCACTGTATGGGTCAAGTATACATATGGGATGGGTATGGTTATATGATAGTTGTATTAATACTTCATCTTTAATACTTTTACGGATTTTGTTATTCTAATCTTATTGACTCACGAGGCATAAGCTGACACTTGTTCTTTGAAATGTGTCTTGAACTCGTGCAGGTGGCTTAGAGCTTGGGTTGGTGAGCTGGGTGCACTTTAAGGCAGATAGATTTTAGTCATTTGATACCAATGTATATTTAACATTTCATTTATGGTTGAAATGGTAACGGTTTTATGCTTTTGGTCACGCTTTGACACTGTGATTTTATCGGTTAGCATTTATTGCGTATTTAGTTTAAGACTTCCGTTGCAAATGATTAATGATTATTTTAAAATTTTTGTTAAATGGCATTTTCGGAAATCTCGGTGTTACAAGTTAGTATCAAAGCCAGGCTATGAGTGAACTAAGTGCTGAGACCAATACTAAGGACTCATGGCTAGATCGGCTCAAATAGGATTGACTTGGACTTTTGGGTGGTTGGGTGAGATATGAGTGCTTATGGGCTTTTCTTGCTTTTTATCTTTTATATCGTATTCTGTGATCTAATTATTTGGTTAGACCCTAAGGAGTTTCGTTAAGGTCTATTGTTTTTGAGGCTCAACTATGATTTTGAATTTGAGAGTTCGATGAGTACGTGCACATCAGGATTTCAACTTACAGATTGAAACCTTGTTTTTTGTCTTGCTACCAAACGGAATAGATTGAATGTTCTACTGTTGCGATAGCTTTTACGATTATAATGATATGGAATTATTCGAAAATTCAATTTTGACTTGGGTTTCTTTCACTATATATAGAGAATAGACACCTCGAAGAATCCCCTTTTTGGATTAAGGAAGGCTGATGGCTCGCTTCTGAAGAGGAACTTATGGAGAGAATGAAAGAAAGTATATCGTGTAAATCTCGTGAGTGTGCCTGATAGTGACACTGATTTGAACAATATTGACATGAAAAACAAAGTGGTAACCAAGGTTTTGGATGCAACAACGAGAAGTGGCACTCGACCACCGTAACCGTCTGTGAAGCACACAATGTCAAGTATGTTAGTTCCACCAATTGTGAAGACTAGCTCCCTTACAACATGACCCCCTTATAGCTATTCTTCGGACTCAGAGCGGGAGTTTTCCGAAGATGAGTATGTGGACACTCCGCCTTCTTTACCTGATCAAGGTTCCCCTGCAACACCGCATTCAGTGAACTCTGATTGTGGAGACGGTTCAGACAACAACGGAGGTTGGGATGACGATTATGGCAGAGACTATCGAGCCGATGATGTATATGAATTGGGGCAACGACAGGGATTGAGCGGTGAATAGTGGGTTGCATATTGCATAGTCCTATTACTTAATTTTTTTTGAATATTATTAGATGATTGGGATATTTCATGCTTGATACTTAACAGAAGGTTTTACTCGATTAATAGTATATTACTTCTCATGGATATTATATACTTAATGTCTATTTGATAACATGATGTGTGAGGTAGGTTCCCTAATCATAGTAACAGTTGTAAAAAAAGGGCAAGGAAAAATAAATTAAAATAAAATCATATGATAAATTTGACCAATATGAATAATAATAGCAATGGTCACGGCTGAACGGACTAATCGGAAATAGTCTATATGACAAAGATGATTTAACGAGACTACTAACGGTCACACGGAACGGTTAAAAGGAAATATGAATACAAATGTGTATAACGGTAATATGATATAATATGTATATCTATGTACGGTACTAATAATGAAATTAATCAAACTAAAGGTAGATATGTTCATGCTACCTATTTAAGACATACCTTATGTTAGGAATTATTCATTGGATGGAAGAGTATTTCTTCTCCTTGGTGTACTACGATTGGAAGAGGACACGATATTCTCGAATGGAAACTTCTGAAACTACAGAGACGGTAGGTAATCCGCTCTAGAAAGACCTGTTCGAATGGAGAATGGGGACAAAGAGACTCGACTTAAGAAATGACTATGATGGGATTTAGAAGTAGCATGGATGACTATGTAGGAGGAATAAGGGTTTAAACGGTTTGAACGAAAGGTTGACTACAAATGGTAGAGTGGAATGAAGAAGTCTTATGAATCTTAGTAGCTAGGATAGAACGATAAATGGTCAAATAAGAGGAATGTGATGGAAATACTAGAGGCAATTGCTTCGAGCATAGGTTAGACATGCGCATAATAAATAACTAGAACGTGTGGATACGTAAATACAAGGAAGGATGTGGATTTAAGACGGACAAAGTAGTGATCGGAGTTGGAAGTTCATAAGAACGGATGAATTAGACATTAGGAGGGATGTATGGATGATGAGGAGGACACTCATGTGGGGTACTTTTGTGATTACGCTTGGCCAACGTCGTCATGAAAATGCCACAACATGGTTGTGCTCGATAACTAAGAACGCATAACTTGAGGTGGATGTAGAGTGACAAGTTTGCTTACGAGTAGTAAAATATACGGTGGATAATAGAAGGATGTACAAGGGGCTGAGTGAAATGACTGTGTGGAAAAAGAATCTTATAAACACTTATAGTGCAACACCATATTTTTGACCTAGATTTTTATTTTTAAAATACTGCGGAAGCGATAAAATATAAACAAGATATTCACAACTGAATATAAGAAAACATTTTTCCAAGTCATCAGTATCTCAAAATACTAGTGTTACAAAAACAACGGCTCATCCCAAAATAAGATTAGAGTGTGAGTCAATTATTCCGTAAGCTACACCCACTCGCAGCTGAACTGCAGAACTTACCAAAACCTGTAAAAAGAGTGAGAGGTGGGGGATTAGCACAAAGCTAAGTGAATGAAAGTCAAAACACAATATAGCATCAATCACAACCGCAAGATACCATAATAAACAAATAATCGGGTCCCGAGAAGACCGACAGTTCTGTAGGAACCTACAACCAATACTGGCCAAAGCAAAAGTTTACCAATAGCTCATTTGCTATTCTCACACAGTATTGTAACATCCTCGATTTGGGCCTAGTTGTAATTTGTGTGTGAAATTATGTGAGTTAGTAAATAATGTAAAGGGTCCAAGTTGTAAGTTAACTGTATTAATAAGAAGAGTTAATTGTATATTTGTGCTTATGTGTTTTGTGTGTAATTGTCTATATTAAATGAGGAAATCCAAAGGCAAACCGCCTCTGGATTATATGTGTATAAAATTGGCTTAAAAAGTCAATTTGGTCAAAGTCCCCAAAAACACACAAACACTCCTCTATCGCTTTCTCTCTCGGATTTCTCTCTTTCTCTCTTGCGTCTCTCTTGCTCTCGGATTCTTGATGATTTGGACAATAGGTGATTCTTGAATCTAAACAATTGTTTGTTAACAGATTTGAACATGATTGAACTCAATTTTATGTTTAGAATATACTAAAAACTCAAATTTATGCAAAACATCACACAAGAACATTCAAAGCCTACTTTGCAAGTGGGTTTTGATTGTTTGGTGTTATTTTTTGGGTTTCATGCATTTATGAAGTCATACTAATGAAAATAGATGTTTTCAGAATGTATAAATGTAAAACCAATGAATGAAATTCTGGAAATAAGCTAAGGATGAAGTTGGCGGATTTCCAGTCTTGCATGTGTTGGATTCCGAGACTTGAATGTGTCAGAATCAGCCTGTTTGTCCAAATCCGCAATCGTCAAAATCCGGTAGTGTCGGATTTCCTTGAAAGTGTCGGATTTCTCCCAAAGTATCGGATTCCGATTGAAGGTCGGATTCCATTAGTTTGTCAAAATCCACAAGTCAGAAAATGTACAAGTATCGAAATGCGATAGTGCTGGATTTCCATAGTTTCGGATTCCGATAGTGTCAGATTTCCATAGTATTGGATTCCGATAAAGTGTCGGATTCCATTATGTTAGATCCATAAAATGTTAAGTATTGAAATCCGATGATGTATCGGATTTCCTCATATGTCGGATTTCCTAAGTGTCGGATTTCCACAATCCGACAGTTTTGTCGGATTTGTGTAAGGTCCGGATTTGGGGAATCCTATGTTGAATTTTATAGTCATTCTTATGTGTTAAGGTAATTAATGTAAGCTATAATGTTCTAGGTGTACTTGACATACTAAGTAAAGCACAAGTGAATTAACGATCTGTTTAAGCTACTTAGGTGAGTACCGACTTCTATAAGCCTCAGCAGAGGAAGAATTATTTGCTAAGTGTGTTAAGTGCACGTATGCTTAAAAGTAAATGAATAAGTGTTGTCATGCTATTTAATGCACAATGCCATGCTAAATACTTGCCATATGTAAGTTTAGTGTATGCCAGCGGAATCCAGCATTTGAGCTGCCTAGTTAAGATGAATGATATGTATGCTAGGGATCCAGATTGGATCCATAATGATGTAATGAATGATATTGCGTGCTTAAAGAAGTAAATGAATGTGCATGCTAAGTGAACGATCCAGATTGGATCAGTATGTGTATGTGAAACGTTCGCGAACAAATGAAGCATGGTTAAAGTCAACTCTATAGTTAGGTTCCAGGGATCCTTAACAGGTGATTCGGAACTTAACGGTGATTCGGGGTGCATCCCGGATCTTAGGTTCTGCAGAACCGCCGTGCCTTAACGTGAGATTGTAATCAGCCAGTATCTGGCTCGGATTACCAGGGAACCTATGGTTCCGTAAATGATGCTTGGTGGACTGCTTTATGCTCCCCCACCAGCGCAGATGGTTGTGTCTGATCCCCCGGTGTATTGGTGTTAAGTGGGACTAGCTATCATGTAAGAAACAATTTATACCGATCGTGTCAGCACACCACAATGTGATAGGATAGCATTGTATGCTTATTCCTGTGATGCATGACTTGCTCTAATGATGCTTATGTTAAGTTTGTACTCACTAGCTATGTGTAGCTAACGATGCCTTGTTAACTCTTGCACCTTCTCCGTATGGTCTTGCACCTTCTGAAATTAGAGAGATGATGACTCAAATTCAGGAGTTGCTTGACAAAGGTTTCCGTATCGTGTAGCTAATGGTGCCATGTTAACTCTTGCACCTTCTTCGTATCGTCTTGCACCTTCAGAAATTAGAGAGATGATGACTCAAATGCAGGAGTTGCTTGACAAAGGTTTCCGTATCGTGTAGCTAATGGTGCCATGTTAACTCTTGCACCATCTCCGTATCGTCTTGCACCTTCTGAAATTAGAGAGATGATGACTCAAATGCAAGAGTTGCTTGACAAAGGTTTCATTCGTTCGAGTTGCTTGACAAAAGTTCCTCGCCAGTGGCTTGATCTCCGTATCGTCTTGCACCTTCTGAAATTAGAGAGATGATGACTCAAATTCAGGAGTTTCTTGACAAAGGTTTCATTCGTTCGAGTTCCTCGCCGTGGGGAGCTCCTGTATTATTTGTGAAGAAGAAGGACCGAACGATGCGTATGTGCATAGATTACAGGGAGCTTAATAAGCGAACTGTAAAGAATAAGTATCATCTTCCTAGAGTCAATGATCTCTTTGATCAATTGCAGGGAGCTACATGCTTCTCTGAGATTGATCTCCGGTCAGGGTACCATCAAGTACGAGTTCATGAAGAAGATATTCTGAAGACTGCTTTCCAAACTCGTTACGGTCATTATGAGTTTTTGGTTATGCCATTCGGCTTAACCAATGCCCCTGCCATCTTCATGGATCTAATGAATCGGGTTTGTCGTCCATTTCTTGATAGATCCGTGATTGTATTTATTGATGATATTCTTGTTTAGTCGAATACGAAAGCTGATCACGTGCTTCATCTTCGTCAGGTTCTCGAAACTCTGAAACGAGAACAAGTGTACACCAAGCTGTCTAAGTGTGAATTTTGTCTTAGGGAAGTTCATTTCCTGGGCCATGTTATATGTCAAGATGGTGTCAAAGTAGATCCAGCTAAGGTGGAAGCTGTGATGAATTGGGGGGTTCCTCGAACTCCTTTCGAGATTAAAAGTTTCCTTGGCTTGGCTGGCTACTATCGGCGGTTTATCCGCGATTTCACAAAGTTTGCGGGTCCGTTAACCAAACTGACTCGTAAGGATGTGGCATTTGTTTGGTCGGAAGCTCAGGAGGAAGCATTCCAGACCTTAAAGCGGTAATTGTGTGAAGCTCCGATTCTCGCCTTGCCTGACGGTTCGGAGGACTTCACCGTCTATTGTGATGCCTCTTATGCGGGTTTGGGTTGTGTCTTCATGTAGAGAGATAAAGTAATTGCTTATGCCTCTCGGCAACTAAAATCTCACAAAAGGAACTACGCAACCCACGATCTCGAACTTGCTGCTGTTGTCTTCGCACTGAAATTATGGAGGCATTACCTTTATGGCACAAAGTGTGTGATATGCACAGATTACAAAAGCTTACAGTATGTCTTTACTTAGAAAGAACTCAACATGCAACAACGCCGTTGGTTAGAGTTAATCAAAGACTACGACTGTGAGACCCGCTACCACCGGGTAAAGCTATCATTGTAGCGGATGCTTTGAACCATAAGGGGCCAGCAGTAGAGGCAAAATTCATGAAACTCACAGTGATATCAAATCTGATTGCAAAGTTAAAAAAAAACCCAGTAGTTAGCTTTGCAAGATGACAATCTGAAAGCTGAAACGATGAAGAAGTTAAAAGACCAGCAGGGTGAAGATAATCGTGGATTGAAGACTTTTCAATCCAGGATTTGGGTGCCTCTCACTGGAGGTAATCGTGAGCTGATTCTGCAAGAAGCTCACAAGTTTAAACTGTCTATCCATCCGGGTATCACCAAGATGTACTATGACCTGAAAATGTTGTATTGGTGGCCCACTCTGAAGAAAGACATTGCTTTATTCGTGGAGAAATGTCAAATCTGTGCCCAAGTCAAGACAGAGCATCAAAGACCTTATGGCAAGTTGCAACAGCTTGACATTCCGGAATGGAAATGGGATCACATCACGATGGATTTCGTGACAAAGTTGCCAAAGACGTTCAGAGGGCATGATATGATTTGGGTCATCGTTGACCGATTAACCAAAAGTGCTCACTTTTTGGCAACCAACGAGTCGGCTTCGTTGACTCGTTTGGCACAGCTTTATATCGATGAGATAGCATCACGTCATGGTCTTCCTTGCTCAATTGTTTCTGATCGTGACTCCCGATTTGTATCTAATTTTTGGCAAAGTTTGCAACGTGAGTTAGGCACTCGTGTGCATCTAAGCACTACCTATCACCCGCAGACCGATGGTCAATCTGAACGAACGATTCAGACACTAGAAGATATGCTTCGAGCGTGTGTACTCGAATTTGGTGGTTCATGGGATTCTCATCTCCCATTGATTGAATTTGCTTACAATAATTCATATTATTCCAGTATTGGAATGCCACCATACGAGATGCTCTACGGGAGACATTGTCGCCCTTCAACTTGCTGGTTGGAGCCCGGAGAGAAGCAGTTTGCTAGAACTGAGATTGTCCAGATAACTTCTGACAAAGTGAATGTGGCTCTAGAGAAGTTGAAAGCAGCCTGTGACCGACAGAAGATGTATGTAGATCCTAAACTCCGTCCCGCTACATTTGATGTTGGTGATCGAGTATTCTTGAAGGTTTCCCCATGAAAAGGCGTTATTCATTTTGGACGCAAAGGGAAGCTAAGTCCACATTTCATAGGACCATTCAAGATTGTGCGTAAAGTCAATGATCAGACGGTAACTCTTGAGCTGCCACCTGAGCTATCTGGAATCCACGATACCTTTAACGTATGCTACTTACGCAAGTGCAACGTTGAAGAGGAGCAGATTGTTCCGTTACAAGAACTAAAAGTTGAATCTTCTAAGAGACTCGTAGAAGAACCCATTGAAATTATGACACGAAGGTCAAGAAGCTACGAAAGAAGATGATCAAGCAAGTTCTTGTTAAGTGGAAGCACAGCTTAGGTCCAAACCTGACATGGGAAGTCGATAACGAGATGAAGACAAGATACCCTCACCTGTTTATCACTGAGTAGATTCCGAGGATGGAATCTTCTTAAGGAGGGGTAGATTTGTAACATTCTCGATTTGGGCCTAGTTGTAATTCGTGTGTGAAAGTACGTAAGTTAGTAAATAATGTAAAGGGTCCAAGTTATAAGTTAACTGTATTAATAAGAAGAGTTAATTGTATATTTGTGCTTATGTGTTTTGTGTGTAATTGTGTATATTCAATATATATATCTTAGTATAATGAAATGAGGAAATCCAGAGGCAAACCGCCTCTGGAATATATGTGTATAAAATTGGCTTAAAAAGTCAATTTGGTCAAAGTCCCCAAAAACACACGAACACTCTTCTCTCGCTTTCTCTCTCGGATTTCTATCTTTCTCTCTTGCGTCTCTCTTGCTCTCGGATTCTTGAAGATTTAGACAATAGGTGATTCTTGAATCTAAACAAAGGTAAACAATTGTTTGTTAACAGATTTGAACATCACTTAACTCCATTTTATGTTTAGAATATACTTAACACTGAAATTCATGCAAAACACCACACAAGAACATTCAAAGCTTACTTTGCAAGTGGGTTTTGATTGTTTGGTGTTATTGTTTGGGTTTGATGGATTTATGAAGTCATACTAATGAATATAGATGTTTTCAGAATGTATAAATGTAAAACCAGTGAATGAAATTCTGGAAATAAGTTGAGGATGAAGTTGGCGGATTTCCAGTCTTTCATGTGTTGGATTTCGAGACTTGAATGTGTCGGAATCAGCCTGTTTGTCCAAATCCGCAAAGGTCAAAATCCGGTAGTGTCGGATTTCCTTGAAAGTGTCGGAATCCGACAAAGTGTCGGATTTCTTCCAAAGTATCGGATTCCGATTGAAGGTCGGATTCCATTAGTTTGTCAAAATCCACAAGTCAAAAAATGTACAAGTATCGAAATCCGATAGTGTTGGATTTCCATAGTTTCAGATTCCGATGGTGTCGGATTTCCATAGTATCGGATTCCGATAAAGTGTCGGATTCCATTATGTTAGATCCATAAAATGTTAAGTATTGAAATCCGATGATGTATCGGATTTCCTCATATGTCGGATTTCCTAAGTGTCGGATTTCCACAATCCGACAGTTTTGTCGGATTTGTGTAAGGTCCGGATTTGGGGATTCCTATGTTGAATTTTATAGTCATTCTTACGTGTTAAGGTAATTAATGTAAGCCATAATGTTCTAGGTGTACTTGACATACTAAGTAAAGCACAATTGAATTAACGATTTGTTTAAGCTACTCAGGTGAGTACCGACTTCCGTAAGCCTCAGTAGAGGAAGAATTATTTTCTAAGTGTTTTAAGTGCATTCATGCTTAAAAGTAAATAAATAAGTGTTGTCATGATATTTAATGCACAATGTCTAAATTGCATACAACCTACTTTCATGATACTAAGCATGTAACAAACATCAAAACATGTACAAAGTAAACCAATTTCCATTTCATGATTTCAAGTAAGCATATATTCCAAATAATGACCATATATGCTTACCACCATCATACTAACCCAAGTATAACATATGAATCATGTTAGAACTAAGTATAATAAACAAGAACTTAACACAACTGAAATAATGCAGAAAAATAACCAAAACTGTTTATGTCAGCAGGGAACGCGTCGCGTTCCACTTCTTGGACGCGGCGCGTCCGCAGACGACCAATAACCTGCAGTTCTGTTTTTTCTGCACAGCTTCAAACCACAACATCTAAACATAATCTCAAGGTCTGGAAACTCATTTGTAGCAGTTGTAATATGTTTCCAAACTCAAATAATATGTAAACTAACAACTAGAACACATCTAAATCATTTGGGTATCAATTTAAATCAAACCCAAAACTGATCTTCAAACTCAACATCCATTAATGGAGTTTAAATGTTCCTACCATAAAAACACAGAAATTAAGCATGAATATAGTACTCAAACAACATAAACTTACTACCAATTCATAACTAACATTAATTCCATCCATTGCTCATAAACCCAATTCAAGAACCCTAACTTTGAAACAATAAAAGCATAGATGAAGCTAAGGCCATTCAAGAACAATACTAACCTTTAATTTGTAGGAATTAATTAGTTCCAAGTAGCAAACAATCAAGAAATCAAAGTGTAACATTCTTAAACCGACATTTAGAACATGTCTAAATTGTATACAACCTACTTTCATGATACTAAGCATGTAACAAACATCAAAACATGTACAAAGTAAACCAATTTCCATTTCATGATTTCAAGTAAGCATATATTCCAAAAAATGACCATATATGCTTACCACCATCATACTAACCCAAGCATAACATATGAATCATGTTAGAACTAAGTATAAACAACAAGAACTTAACACAATTGAAATAATGCAGAAAAATAACCAAAACTGTTTATGTCAGCAGGGAACGCGTCGCGTTCCACTTCTTGGACGCGGCGTGTCCGCAGACGACCAATAACCTGCAGTTCTGTTTTTCTGCACAACTTCAAACCACAACATCTAAACATAATCTCAAGGTCTGGAAACTCATTTGTAGCAGTTGTATATGTTTCCAAACTCAAATAACATGTAAACTAACAACTAGAACACATCTAAATCATTTGGGTATCAATTTAAATCAAAACCAAAACTTATCTTCAAACTCAACATCCATTAATGGAGTTTAAATGTTCCTACCATAAAAACACAGAAATTAAGCATGAATATAGTACTCAAACAACATAAACTTACTACCAATTCATAACTAACATTAATTCCATCCATTGCTCATAAACCCAATTCAAGAACCCTAACTTTGAAACAATAAAAGCATAGATGAAGCTAAGGCCATTCAAGAACAATACTAACCTTTAATTTGTAGGAATTAATCAGTTCCAAGTAGCAAACAATCAAGAAATCAAAGTGTAACATTCTTAAACCGACATTTAGAACATGTCTAAATTGTATACAACCTACTTTCATGATACTAAGCATGTAACAAACATCAAAACATGTACAAAGTAAACCAATTTCCATTTCATGATTTCAAGTAAGCATATATTCCAAAAAATGACCATATATGCTTACCACCATCATACTAACCCAAGCATAACATATGAATCATGTTAGAACTAAGTATAAGCAACAAGAACTTAACACAATTGAAATAATGCAGAAAAGTAACCAAAACTGTTTATGTCAGCAGGGAACGCGTCGCGTTCCACTTCTTGGACGCGGCGTGTCCGCAGACGACCAATAACCTGCAGTTCTGTTTTTCTGCACAACTTCAAACCACAACATCTAAACATAATCTCAAGGTCTGGAAACTCATTTGTAGCAGTTGTATATGTTTCCAAACTCAAATAACATGTAAACTAACAACTAGAACACATCTAAATCATTTGGGTATCAATTTAAATCAAACCCAAAACTCATCTTCAAACTCAACATCCATTAATGGAGTTTAAATGTTCCAACCATAAAAACACATAAATTAAGCATGAATATAGTACTCAAACAACATAAACTTACTACTAATTCATAACTAACATTAATTCCATCCATTGCTCATAAACCCAATTCAAGAACCCTAACTTTGAAACAATAAAAGCATAGATGAAGTTAAGGCCATTCAAGAACAATACTAACCTTTAATTTGTAGGAATTAATCAGTTTCAAGTAGCAAACAATCAAGAAATCCAAGTGTAACATCCTCAAATCGTGTCTATTCGTGCACTCCATTTGGTATGTGTATTAATTTAAAAGAATTAAATTAAGAATATATGTTAAGTATTTAAAGAAAATAAGTTATTGGTTAATTAAATGGGAATTTAAAAATAATAAAGAAAATAGATAATAATGATTAAATATTAAATGGTTTCAAACGACGTTTCCAAAAATATCCCCGTTAGTTAAAACGGGTATTCATGCGTTGAGTTGTATGTTGAAAAGGGGAACAAAATACCCCTTGTGGATAAATGAGAACTAAAGTTAGTTCTCATGAATATCTCCCTGTCCACACACATGTCCACACATACATACACACACCTCACATTCTCTCTTTGTGTTCTTGAAGAAGCTTAAGGCAAGGATTAACAAGGTTGTGAATTCAAAGCTGGAATTAATTCAAGAATTTGTTGATTAATCTTGGTTGCAATCTGTTCTACAACATCTCTTGATTCTTGTAAGCTTTCTTCCAAATTCTACCAATTTCTAGTTTTAGGTTCAAATGGGTAAATGTCAAATTAGCTTCAATCCTTGAAGTTAATTGTTCTAAGTTGTTCCTGATCCTATTCCAGATGTTTAGTAATCAGTTGGTGTAATTAACTTGATGTTCAATGATGAATTGGATGATTTTGTGAAAATGGGTCAAATGGTGAAATTGAGTCCCAAATCTGCTATGTGTTGTTATAAAGTGTAAAATATGTGTTTTTAGCATGTTTATGTAACATAGGTTCACATATGAATCAAAGGTAACATCTGGAAATGACTTGGAATGAGTTTTGGGTAATCTAAAAAGGGAAACAGCAGGTTCTGGTCGAACCTGATGCTGCGTGTCAAAGGGCACGGACGTACCCTTCAAGATCCAACCGTGCCCTAGGGCGTAGCCGGGTAGGCACGGGCGTACCTTGAAAAGGTACAGGCGTGCCTAACCCTAGAAGGCCCGGGGGAGTGCCTTTGGTCACAGGGCGTACCTGTGACCAGGGTACGGGGCCTGCCCCTTGAGTCACGGGTGTGCCTTGCCTTGTGATAGTTCTGTTTTACAGCCAATCTGATATGTATAATCCTTAATAAGGTATTCCGACTGTACCAGGAGTGCCAATACTGTAGTTTGCCAAATACTAGCCTAACAGGTGAGTATTGACTTTCATGAGTTCAATAAAGGGAGATTTAACTGTTAAATGCACTACACGGTTATTGTATGCTAAATATGGTACACACGAGAATTATATGTATGAAAGTAAGTAAAGCCATGATTATCTGATATGTGAACATGTATTTAAATACATGTGCATATATATATATATTGATGAATACAAGTTATCTATAGAAGCATGCATGCAATTGTTCCTGAAAAGGATTTCTGATGAGCTATGTGTATGTCCGGACAGTTTCTTGATTGAGGTCAGCTTCGGCTGGGTCCTGAGCCTTCGGGCATAATGTTCTGGACTAACGGTACTCGAGTGCCGTTCCTTAGATTATCTGGGAGGTGATTGCCTTAACAGGCTAGCCTATGAGCTTTTGGTTCCAAAACGAGCATGGTGATTCACTCACGTGATGAGACCAGCAAGGATGGTAGTGTTTGATTCCCCCGGTGGTAGTGGTTTAAGCTGGATTTGCAACCCGACAATATAATACACTCGCTGGACATGTCAGCACTCCGCTATGTGATAGGATAGCATGATTTGCTAACTCTTGATATGTATATGACTTGCTTTATTGCTTTTCATGCCTGTTAGTATTCACTAGCTATTTTATATAGTTAATCCTGTTGATATTATCTTTTTACAGATAAGGGGTAGGTGTGCCTGATGAGATGGGATCTCTGTTGGGAATTGTAGATATCTTTTGGGAAGGAACACTGTAACTGCTATTTTGTATACAATGGTCGGTTGATGATGTAGTAACACTGATAGTTGTGATTTGGCACCATTTTTGATATGTAAATATAAACGCCAAATCAATGTGGTTTAACCTGTAATAATTGATAGGTTTGTTTGTTTGGTTTTAAATATTCCGCTGCATTGTTTTAAATTACTAGTTAGTTAATCAAATAGGTAAACACTTTTATTACAAGCCGAACCACGCAGTTTAAAAACTTTAATTTATACGGATTTTGACAATAGCTGAGGCGGTGTTACACAAAAGCTGCCTCAAGGTTCTTCAATGCCAAAGTCAAGAACAAGGAAATGGATAAACACTAAATGGAAGCAAGAGGTGGAGGAGTCTGCCTATGACTCACGACCCAAAACACACTCGGTACACCTATCTGCTTTCTGACTAATAGTTAATTAATTAAGCAGTCCTACTCAATTAATTATCAACCAACGAGGTATTATTCGTGACCCTTATCTAAAAACGAATTTATATAAATAATAAAATACATAAAATATCAAATATATATTTTCCCTTTTTAACCTTGTGGCTTTAAATTAAATTAATTAATTCTCTAAATAAAGCAAATAAACAAATAAACAAATAATACACATACCACAGTATGTATCCTACTAGGCCGGTATCAAGGGTGTTACATATACTTAGGTATGTCGATTTGTGGTCATGTAATGGTTGAGTGGTAGAGTTGTTAAGCGGTTTTGATTTGTGATGAATGATTGAATCTCGAAGGTATGGTTAGTTGGAAAAGGATAAGGAATCGGCTAAAGTGACTGCCCGCGTTTACATTACCACATGATGGGGGATAGTAGATATTGCCTTGTGAATTCTTTTTGATTCTCAGATTAAAAGTTTTGATTGACTGTCGTTTTATTCGAAATTTGTTAGTTTACTCTTGTTAGATTAATGATTAGTTTGAATGGCCGTTGGTTCCTGGTTAAGGATTTAGGAATTTAATTCACCTGGTTGTCATGAGTTATAACGTGTTATAAAAAATAATCACATATCTGAGTAACGGATGAAAAGATCTAAAGATAATGAAAGATTTTAATAGGACATGTGTTGAACGAACGAGCCTCGAGATGGAAGATATTTTATTTGGAGCTAGGCTATGTAAATTACGGAACAAAATTTTTTTAAGTAGGGGAGAATTGTAATGATATCGTCAAATTTAGATATATATTTTAAGTGATATCTGTTTTATTTTAGCCTGTTATTGTTCGTAAATAAGTAAAAGACACTTAATTATCTTCATTTAGTGAATTACACGTTAAAAAGGCGGATGATGGAAAGTTTTGAGCAAAAACCAGAAAAACTGAAGAAGACGTAGAATCCTCATCCAACCAACACCCACGTTAGGTTTAGAACCAAAACCCGCATGGGGACCCTCCCTTCTTGAGAGAGAAGACGTGGAGAATTGTTCAGATAAAATCTTGGACTATCTGGAATTTCTACTCTTCGAGGAGGACGCTCCAAAATCAGAAAAGGAGGTAACCACGGGATCGAGTGAGGAGTTGGAGTCTCAATATGGAATTCCCTTGGCCCCGGGAATTCTGTGGGGTACTAAACGTCCGAATAAGGATCAGGCAGATAACTTAGACAACATTGGGAGCCGGTTGGAGTCTTTGCTTGAGTCACAATTGAGTTCACATACATGGGGAGGAATAAAGATTCAAAACGCAGGAGAGATGTTTGTGGAGATCGAGACAGCATCGTGGAATACAACACTAGCAGCAGTATTCTGAATCAGTAATTTATATATATTGTCACTTACATATAAATATTACCACCCGCACTTGATTGCGAGTGTGGGGTCATCCGTTCTTATTTATTTTTTAATTTCATTTCCTTTCTGTTCAACTTTGTGGGTGTGTTGCCTAGAAACCCTCACGAGACTATAACTCGTCCACTCGGGCTACCGAGAGGTTTAAAGGCTTGTTGCATATGCTAAATGCAACCGTGATTCCTACGAAAGTGAGTTAGGTTTTTCCTTTTGTTTTTGTTTTAGGGAGTCCTAGCCTAGATAATTCTTTATATATGCTTCTGGAATCCTTCATAGAGAATCACATTCAGACATTTACTATCCTTTGATGTTTATATTTCTGTGTGTCTGACAATATGCTTTGAGTGATTATATTTCAGTTAAGGGCTTTTAATTTATGGAGTACGGCGTATATGTTGACATCTATCTACTCCAATCGCCTAATTGTACCGAGAGAGTTTTTCTAACATTTTTCTACCTTGTGATATCTTTATGTTTTGTACAATGGGGACATTGTATAATTTAAGTGTGGGGTAGGGGGTTAGAAAATATTTCCTTGCTTGAAATTTATTTGTCCTCGTGTTAAATTATTATTTTATTTAGGTGTTAAATTTTAAAATTTTAATATCATTCGAGTTAACGTTAGATATTATTTGAGAATGTCAAGTTTGTTGATTAATAAACAGATTCATAGGGTATATTCAGCTTTTATGCATAGTGTTTGTGGCTTTTCGCCATTCCTTAGAAATTTGTGTTTATAGTATCCAAATTTTAATTTTTGAATTGCTTCAATAAGTTATGAGGTTAAGCCATTTTTGAGTCTAAGCTTGACAAAAATAGACTGGGTTGAATTTTTAATTTTTATAAACATATGTTTGAAAAAGGAAAAAAATGAAAAAAAGCCAATG
Source organism: Dittrichia graveolens (assembly GCA_038502395.1). Classification (NCBI taxonomy): domain Eukaryota; kingdom Viridiplantae; phylum Streptophyta; class Magnoliopsida; order Asterales; family Asteraceae; genus Dittrichia; species Dittrichia graveolens. The sequence continues at coordinate 43,670,579 of JARJIL010000009.1, read as the reverse complement.
TGCAAAATGAGAAATATACAAAGGAGCTAGAAAAATATATAAGTCAAATAAATGTCCTTTGGAACTCAAATTAGTAAACTCTGAGGGGTGTTCGACATCTAGCCACCTAAAGCCAACTGGTTTAGGATCGGTTGAGTTGGGGATTTGCTACATGGGTTTCATAGAAAGTCATAGACTTATAAAAAAAGAGCTGAAAGATAAAAAGCATATGTGAAAATAAAGTTAGAAATTTGCAATAAGTCTTAAGGTCAGAAGATTTTTAAAGGGTAAATTAACCAAATTAAATATAAATACAATTCATAAATTAATGTTTGGGTATATATAAACGGAGAGATATTTGGGATGGTTGAAGAGTAAATAAGGATCAAATCATGGGTATGTGCATAAGTCTAGATATAACTTATGTTTTATTTTTAATCAACCTTTTTGACATTCGTAAGGGATATTTAATTTTTTGAAAGGTGGTATTGATTATTTAAAATTTATAGCCTGGATAAAATTATGATTTGCTTGGGGACAAACAAAGTTCAAGTGTGGGGTATTTTGATATCGTCAAATTTAGATATATATTTTAAGCGATATCTGTTTTATTTTAGCATGTTATTGTTCGTAAATAAGTAAAAGACACTTAATTATCTTCATTTAGTGAATTACACGTTAAAAAGGCGGATGATGGAAAGTTTTGAGCAAAAACCAGAAAAACTGAAGAAAATAAGAAAAGTTGTCCGCGCCGACACACCTCCACTGTTTTGATCATATCTCACTTATACGAACTCGGATTGAGGTGATTCAAAAGGCCACGGAAACTAGACTCAGAGGCCTACAAATCACTTTTATGGTCAATGTCTTAAAAAGTGATGTCGCGGCGTGAAGCTACCTGATAAGAAAAAGTTTAAAAGAGTTGTGAATCGTGCCAAACTTCCCCGTCGCGCCGCGACACCCCTGTTTTCAGTTTTCTATATAAACGAACATCCAGATCGGTTTTGGGGTGAACCACCCCTCATATTCCACCATAATACGACATTCTAAGTACAAAAACATCCCAGAAGCTGTGGAGCACGGATTTGGAGTATTTAAGCTTGAAGATTGAAGATTGTGGCTTGTTTAGCTTTGATTCATATGGTTCTATCATTCTACTCTTTTCTAAATGTTATTTTATGATTTCCAGCATGTTAGTATGTTGATTTTAGGCTAGACTTCTCAGTGTTCCTCCCTAGAGGAGATGATTTCTTGGATGGTTGATTAATTTATGTTTAAAGGATCCAATTTACTATGTATTTGTCTTGCAAGTTTGATCAAAGATCCACATGTGTTCTAGTTTCTATTTTCTAATGTTTATAATCTGAGTTTTTACAAATTGGAAGACCAATCCATTTGTAGGCTTGAATCTTGATTAAATTAGGACCATTAATTAATCTTGACTAGTGGTAGAACAAACCCTAGGCTTAGGCATAAAAAGATTGAAACTTTAATGTGTGTGATTGACACATGATGACCTTTGTGTGTTGATTTAATGGTAAATTGATCTAATTAATCATTAAAAGATAAAATCTTGTTTGATTCGAACTAAACATGTTAATTGTGCTTTTTGTTAATCTCTTGACCAAAGGATAAGTAATTGGCATAATTATAAAGATAAGAACTCGGACCAAGATTCTAATCACTATAGAAATCGGTACATGATGAATTGGTATCCATTGCACTTATTTAATTAAAAGAATCAACTTGACAAGAAAGAATCGAATTTAGGGGGGACACGTCTTCATTTAATAGTTTTATCTCATCAATCTTAGTGATTTGCAATTTAATTGGTTTGTTTTGGTAATTTAGAAGTGTTAGTAATTCATTTAAGCCATAAAGTTTGAATCTTGATTACAAAATCCCTTTTAAATTAGTTAATTGCTTTAGTTTAGTATTTAATTGCATTTATTTAGTTTAATTGTCTTTATTTGCTTTAATTAGTTTATTTTAGTTAATTCTTTATTAATTTGATAAATATCAGTTTAGCTCCCGTTCCCCAAGAGTTCGACACCCGACTTACTAACTATATTACGAAACGATTAGGTACACTTGCCTATTGGTGCAGTTTTTGGTAATTAATTTGGTAAAATATAAATTTAAAACTAGTACGTAAAACGCACATCAGTAACGACCAGAAATTCGAGGTAATAGTCATAATATATATATATATATAGTGAAAAGTTAATTTGAAAACCATTTTTAATGCGAGAACCGCGAAAACCATTGTGGATCAATCAATTTAGATAATGTTTTAATAACCTTATTTATATCAAAAGAGCAAAATTGTAATTAAAAATATATATATATGCGCATGTTGTGTTGAGGAGTGTATATCAAATTATTTATTTATTTATTTGAAAAGGGTGGCTGCCATTTTGTTTGTTAAAATATTTTTATTTTTTTCTTTCTTTTAATATTTATAAGTTGAAATAATTACTTTATTTATTTATTTATTTATTTCTTTATCTCTGTCTCTATTTATTAGTCACAATCATTTATATTTTTATTGAATTTTAGTAATATATTAGATACTAATACTCCACCGATCTTTTTTGTTAGAACTTTTTGAGTTAGAAATGAGTTTGACTAAACAAACTTTGAGTTGCACGTGCACTAGAGTTCTAAACGAAAACAAACGGGGGCTTGTTCGTGTTCATTCATTTTACTTTAGTTGAACAAAAAAACGAACACGAACAATATTTTCCTTTCATTTAATTAAACGAAGAGCACAAACAGAACTCTCATTCATTCATTTATGTTCGTGAACGTTCGGTTATCCATTTGTTTATGTTCGTTTATATTATATATATATATATATATTTATATTATATGTGTGTTTGCGTATATATAGTGTTTAAAAATGTTTGGATTTGTATTATAACGTGTGTTCTTTCGTTTATGTTTGTTTATCATTTAAAAACGAACTAAAATGTAGACGAACGAACTAATCTTTTAAATAATTGAATACAAATGCTCGTTTGGTTCTCGTTTATTTATTCGGCTAAAGTTAACGAACGAACACAAACACAGAATTTCGTTTGTATTCGTTTATTTGTTCGGCTAAAGATAAACGAACAAATATGAACAAGACTCATTCGTGTTCATTCGGTTCATTTATAATCTTAGCAAAAAGTTTGACTAAACCAACTTTGAGTTGCACGTGCACACATGCATCTAGGTATACATGTGCATGTGCATATATGCACACGTGCATGGTGCATATATGCACCTAGACACACCTGTGCAAAAATAAAACCTAGTAGTATGAACAGGTTGTGCACATATGCATCATGCATATGTGACTTTATTGTATGTGCTGAAAAAAGACAGTGGTATATGCACATGTGCACCTATTGTAATTTGCACATGTGCTAAAAAAAAGACAGTGGTATGTGAAAATATAATGCTGTGTACAAAAAAACCCGGCAAAAATGAAAAAAATTTCTTTGAAAAAGGATAACAATATGGATGTCATATTAAAGAGCATAATTTTCTCATTAATTTGGTATAATTTTCGTATTTTAATACTTTTGCGTTTGGTAGATATTTTAGTTTTAAAAAATTTAATTAGGCAATTTGCCTAAAATACACGTCCAACATTTTTGGAAGCTAAAAATGACGACTATGTTTTGAATTAATTACATGTTTGCCACAATTAATATAAATCTTTGATTAATTATGATTAATGGCTATAAAAGGTTTTCGCGGTTCTTGCAATAAAACTGGTTCTGAAAAGAACCCTCCCATATATATATATATATATATATATATAGGATAGAGATCAAGTGAAAAGAAAATTAAAGTAAAAAGGGTAAAAGGGATGATTATTTGATCATTTTTCGGTATATATATCAACTGATAATCGTTAGTTCATCATCTTTATTGGTTAAAACTAGTTTTTCATCAATTTCTTTTTGATGAATCCAACATATTCATCACTTTTTAGATGAAAGCATTTTGTTCATCAACAAATTATTCCAAATTTTTGTTTTCAAAATCTGTATTTGAAATCAAAAAGAAATTGATGAAGAAATAGTTTTAATCAATAAAGATGATGAAATAACGATTATCAGTTGATATATATACCGAAAAATGATTAAATAATCATCCCTTTTACACTTTTTACTTTAATTTTCTTTTTATTTGATCTCATCCCTATATATATATATGTATATATATATATATATATATATAGGGTAGAGATATTGTAAGAGGGAAATCATGGTAAGAGGTGTAAGAGGCATTATCAACCATTAGATCTCATCAAAAGTCAACAAGATTTCGTAACAAATTGGTGAGTAATAACTGTCATATTAATCTTGTTTAAGGGTAAATCAGGAACTTAAAAAATACCAACTCCTAAATTCACGCTCATAAAAAACCACGTTAGCATAAAATTAAAAATTGCTGAACCCTTTAATTTAAATATTACACATCTAGTTTTCACAAGAAGAAATTGATACACATACGGTATTTATCAAGAAAAAGTTGATGAACATAGCCATTAAGAAAAAATTGATGAAATACATAACCCATTTTCAACCCAACAAACATATTTAAAAAGTTACTCACACTAAGTTGAAACATGATACATATGAACTAATTTAGAATTTGATGCCTATAATCATTCACAAAACAAGAACATGTTCTTTATTGCCTTTACATCATAAGTCTATACTCTTTGATGCATGATTCATCAAAAACAAAAAATTCATACCCAATCCATCTCGTGCACAAACAATTAATATTACACAAACAAGAACAAAAATAAAAAAAACATAAATAGTTTTCTTGATGAATAAACCCTTTTCAAACTAAGATTTAGAGAATAAAAAACATAAACAGTTTTTGATGAACATAAAGAAAGACGATTTATGAACCAAAATGCCACCATCACACTCATCATAAACTCAAAGAAATGCCACCACTTTGAAGAAAATAAACGATTCATGAACCCATTACATAAAGAAATTGAAGACATCGAAGAACCCGATGAAAACCTAAGAATTTGATGAAAATCCATTTGTATTCCGTCAGAATTTGATGAAAATCCACGTGAATCTTTTCGTCGGCAGCCATCCCCACCACAACGACTTATGTTGGGCAGCGGTCCACTTGATTGATGACTAAATCTTCGAGACGGCCCTAACTTTCCAACAACAGAAGAATCGATGGTCACCGGTGGGCGACGGTCTAAGGGGCGGCGATGAGTATCGTATGAGGGATTACGTTTACTGTGGTCTTAGGGTTATCGGTCGTCGACTACTATGGCTTGGCAATGGTTTCCGATGACCATAGGGGCGGCGGCTAGGTCATAACTCACAAGGTTAAAGAAGTTGTTTATTTATGCAGGGGGGTTTTGAAAAAACGAGGGGCACGGGTGAACTTAGATGGTGGTGGCGGTAACCTTGGATGGCGACGCCGGTTAACTTGGCCGTCGGCGACGGGGATTTAGTGGCGGCGGTAGAAGCTTGGTGGAGGGCTGTTGAGGCAATACTAGTGATTTAGATATACGGGGGAGGTTTTGATTTAGATGAGAGAGAAACATTTAGATGGTAAGGATTATTTAAGGAAAAAATATTAATTAATTATAATTATAAAATACCCATGATACCCTTTTATTAATAAAGACACATGTCATTCACACATTACCTCTTATCCCTCTTACACTTTTTTACCTCTTATTTGATCCTAATCCTATATATATAGGGATGAGATCAAATAAAAAGAAAATTAAAGTACAAAGTGTAAAAGAGATGATTATTTGATCATTTTTCGGTGTATATATAAATTGATAATCGTTAGTTAATCATCTTTATTGATTAAAACTAGTTCTTCATCAATTTCTTTTTGATTTCAAATACAGATTTTGAAAACAAAATTTTGGAATAATTTGTTGATGAACAAAATGCTTTCATCTAAAAAGTGATGAATATGTTGGATTCATCAAAAAGAAATTGATGAACAACTAGTTTTAATCAATAAAGATGATGAACTAACGATTATCAGTTGATATATATACCGAAAAATGATCAAATAATCATCTATTTTACCCTTTTTACTTTAATTTTCTTTTTACTTGATCTCTAATATATATATATACTTTCTGTCAATTATGGCTGGATAACCAATAAGATGATTGGGGTTTTAGTTAAAGATTAATGAACTTTTAGTGATTAGAAAATAACATTTTAATGAGATAAAAAGGATAAGGACCAAAGAGTTAAAAGGGGGAAACACTAGGGACTAATTAGGTGTCTGAGGGGAAAAAGTTAATTATGGTTAAATACATTATTTGGCAGCCCCATTGTTCACGTACGGCAGTATTTGGAGCTCTCGTTTCTCTCGACCGGCTAAAGAAGAAGTCGAGGAATCGTGGTGTTTATGTGAGAAAATACACAAGTAAGCATTTTTACCCTTTAAGCTTGATTTATATGAGATTTTAAGTAGGATTACCGAATTTAATTGATGATTCTTGTAGTTTAATTCTCAAGTTAACATTGGGGGTTGGTATGCTAATTATTCCCTAAGAATATGAATGTACTAATTGTGATCTTTAAGTAGAAATTCAACTTTTGTTGGGACTGTTTGTTTGACAATTAGGGAAGAGGGGAAGCAACCTTTAAATTGGATTGAATAGGTGGAGATGGCTAAGAAAATCGAATTGTTGTTAAGGATTAATTATTTGTGTTGTGTTTGAGAAATGGAGTTTGAAAACTTAATGTTTAGTCATGAATTTAAAGAGTGGAGAATTAGATTAGAACTATGGTTTTCAATTGGGCTTGCAAGCATGGGTTTTCAGTCGAGGATATAAGTATTTGTTGTTTTTCAATTGAGCCATCACTTGTAGTTTTCAATTGAGCTGCTTGAGGGAAAAATTTTCAATTAGGTTTTGGATACATGTTGGGTTTTCAATTGGGTACTTAATTATGGTTTCAATTGGTATTAAAGTTACGGTTTTCAATTTCCATGGATTTGTAGTTTTCAATTCGCTAAAGACTGAGAAAGTTTTTAATTGGCTAAGTAAGGAACTATGGTCAGATAGGTGTGTGTATATATATATAAGGTAAGGATCCACGTAGTATCACCCTTAAATATAGAACTTAAAGGCTAATTCTCAGCCCCTCATTTAAAAGTATAAAATAGGAATTGCAAAAAAAATTACAAATCCACGTCTCTTATAAGCTTCCTAAAATTTCTTTTTTTAATTTTTTATTTACCACTTAAATTTTTAAATGACTGTAACTATTACAATTTTGATAATTTGAGCAAAAAATTATACTAATGTACTTATTTTTTAATCCTCTTTCAAACAAAACACTCTTCCCATATTTTTAAAACTTTATTTCGAAAATACAAACCATATGAAAATGATATCAAAATTTTATCATTTTGAATTATGTGAATTATTATCATTTTCGTCAATAACAATGTGTATCTATATTATTTTCGGCTAAAAACATGTGTATTTATATCATTTCCGGGCTAAAAACATGTAAATTTTTATCATTTTTTGTTGTATCCAAGTGTATTTATATCATTTTCGACTAAAACATGTGTATTTATATCATTTTTGTTTAGAAACATGTGTTTTTACATCATTTTCGGCTAAAACATGTGTATTTATATCATTTTCGGCCAAAAATGAGTTTATTTTTATCATTTTATGTGGATAATGTTATCATTTTTAAATGTTGTATATTGTTAGCATTTTCATCTGGAAAATGGTATCATTTTCAACAGAAATTGTTATCATTTTCAAATTGAAAGTTATTATTTTCGCTGACTATAAAATGTTATCTGTAACATCCTCACAAAGGGCCTAGACGCATGCTGACGTTGTACGTGTAATAAATTAAATAAATTGAATTAAATATATATTTGTAGATATTAAAGAAAAATAACTAAAATAGTTATTTAAATGAGTAAATAAAATATTGATAAAAATATAAAAGAATAACTGAATATTAAATGATTTAGAACGAGGTTTCCAAAAATATCCCCGTTAGTTAAAACGGTTATTCATGCGTTAAGTTGTAAGTTGAAACGGGGAACAAAATACCCACTTGTAGATAAATGAAACCCATAAGTCGGTTCCTTTGTTTACTCGCGTGAATAACACAGACAATTCATTTGTCTTTCTTGTGTGTGTGTTCATAGCCCTTCAAGAGAGAATTCAAGAAAGAGATCAACAAAGCTTGCAATCTGTTGCAATTAAAGATTAAATCCAAGCTACAATCAGCTTTAGTCATCTTCTTCAACCTACTTGTTCTTGTAAGTCCCAAATTCTCCTTGTTCTTCATTGTTCTTAGGTTTTGATGGGTTTTTAGGTCAAACCCGAATTTGACCATTGTGAAGTGAATTCTTCACTTCTAATGCTTCCTACAACTCATATAGATGCTAAAGAACACATAACATGGATTAAAATTGGTTAATTTGATCAAAATCAAGATTTGACCAAAATGGTCAAAATAGCCAAAAACGGGTCAAACTGACATTGACCTTCAAGGACTGAAATTTAGTGTTCTAATTGTTCTTATAACTTGTTAGGATTGATTAGAACTCATATGTTTGATTAGAGGTAGTGTTTATGCACATGTTCAAAATAGGCCTAAATGGGTCAAAATGGGTTGAATCTGTTTTTACACATCAAAGACTGATTTTTAAGGTTCTAATAAGTTCATATGACTTGTATGAATTGATTAGAACAATGGTTTTGAATTAAATTGGTGGTTTTGCTTGAATTGGTAAAAATAGTGTTAAAATAGGCTTTAAATAGCCAAAAATTGGGAAATGCTATCAAACAGAGGTTTTAAAGGAAATGGTTAGTTCCAATAGCTTCAATAAGTCATTTGGAGTATGAATGATGCATTGGAAGTGTTGGAATTGATGTTTTTCAAGTTTTGGCCATATTGAACACATTCTTGCTATTTAATGCTTGAATTTTGTATGGATTGATTAGATAAGTGTTAGGAATGTTAGAAAGCATCTACAAGTGCCAAATGATGTTATGGAACACTAAAAATTGATTAGAGTTGAATTGGTATTGAAATGGACCAAAATGGTACTGCTGTGCAAAAACAACATTTGTGCACTGCTGCACCCGACGCGACGCGTCGAATGCTTGGACGCGACGCGTCCAAGCGGTTTCTGCACACATTGCTATTTTGTGTTGTTCTTTCGCGTAGAAGTGTTTTGGTCATGGATATAAGTTAGTAAACAAGTTAGGAACATTGTTAGGACATTATTCTAGATGTCCTGATGATTTCCTTGCATGTTTAAATGTCTAAATGTAAATGATTTGATATATGTGCTAACGACAACTAAAGCAAGCCGGAGTTATGTAGTTACCTGTTATAAGCTCAACAGGTGAGTAACAGTTAACTTAAGCATGATATTGATAGTATTGTAAGACCTTTTGTATGTTATAAACCATGAAATTGTAGATATGCATGTTTAAAGGTTTAATGAACCAATTCCGTGATACAAATGACATGTATGCGTGTGTAAAGACAAGAGTAGGTCACTATTGATATGTCAAGGGCCGGAGTAGGCCATTGTTTGAGTGCCGGTACTACCTTGTAGAGATTGGGGTGCGGAGATTCGATGATCACGAATCTTGGTTCTTGCTAAACCGCCGTCCCTCGATACTAACTTGGGGCTCTCAGTTCCCACTGATCCCAAATGGGATATGTTCCCGATAACGCAATGGTGGACCGCTACCTGCTTCTCCACCAGCGAGGAGGAAGTAACGGTTTCCCCAGTGAGGATCATTGAGCCGGGCTTATAATGCAATACGTGATGCCTGCTGACAACGGGTGCTTTACCATGTGTTAGGATAGACTTGAATGAAATGATGTGATTCATAAAATGTGTTTATGATACTCTTGATATACTGCTTCTGCTTTAATTGTTATTCACTAGCTATTTATAGCTAACCCTCTCATGTACATTCCATATGCAGGTAAATAGATTGAAGGTGAGGACGGATACCTGCAGGGATATCGTGTTAGGTTTTGGGAACACTATGTAAAGACAATGTTATGTAATAATTAAAGTAATGGTCGAACGAGTTGGTAACGTTTGGGATGTTTGTTAAACAAATACTTTTATATTACAACTTATATTTATATAAGTTGTATAATGTGAATTAAATATTTAGCTTCCGCACGTGTTTTTAAAAAAATTTATACTCTGAAATTTAAAGACCGGCGTTACATTATCATTTTCAACTAGTAGCTAGGAGTTATCATTTTCGGGGTTGAAAATGAAAAAAAAGGAAGGGGAGAAGTTTATGTGTGGAGGATTCCTATAATACCCTTTTTTCTATAATTAAATCTTATAATTGTTTACTTAGTTATAATAATGCCATTATTAGATCTTGACCATTGATTTAAAAAATCTAATGGTCCAGATTTAGCCTTTGGGTTCTATGTTTAAGCATAGGATCTTTATTGATATATTTTTTCTCTCTCTCTCTCTCTCTATATATATATATATATGTGGTTTTTGATTGGTCCTGAATCATGGTTCTCAATTATGTGTAAATATGAGAAAGTTTTTAATTGAACTTGTAGAAGAGAAAGTTTTTAATTGAACTGGTAGTTGGGACGTTTTCAATTAGGTGTAAGCATGTGAAACTTTTCAATTGAGCTTGATGATGTTGGTTTTCGATTCTTAAGTCTAGATATGGGTTTTCGATTTAATCAGATTTAATTCTATTGCTTTTGGTTTCCATATCGAGACAACTTGTTAGGACTAGTTTATGATATAAGTTGCTTGGAAACTCTTTCTCGGAGATTCACGCGACTAATTCTTCCGGCTTTCAGGACTTCAGGTAAGTTGACAAATTCTATATTTTCTAAAGGTTTAAACAAAAATGAATTTAATGGTTTACTGTGCTAAGTGTATTATTTGCAATTAAATGATTCATGTATGCATACAAGGTTGTTATTGCATGCTACGGTTAATTTACGGTTTATATAATTTATATACATGTACATGGCTTGTTGGGCGGAGGTAGTAACCTTTCATGCTCGTATACGGTGTAGAGACCTATTAGGTTTTAATGACCTTCTAGATTTAAGTACTAGCCACATACGAAGTTGTGGGGTTTCTAGATAACCTTTGCAACACATGGTACGAGAGCATGATTAAGTGCTCAAGTACTGGAGTGATGTATGACAGCAGGTGTAGTCATATCGATAGCATCATGTGAGTGTTAGGTGTAACACCGAAATCTCAACCCAATTTTTTTTAATCGCTACGGAAGCGTTTTTTAATTTCATTTAAATAAACACCCACAAAGTACAAAGTACCATTTACAAAATACTACATCAAGTTGTGTTACAAAAGATTTATAAAACACGGCTCGTATATTCTCAAAATACAATATCAGAGCGTTGGTCAAATTTCCCGTCCCAAAAACACACTTAAACAGCAAATCACAACAATCCTGCAAAAAGTAATCAACCGTGGGGAATTAGCACTAAGATAAGTGAATGGATGCAACAAACAAGCTATCAACAACAACAGCAGTTCACAACTGAACTTCTGAGCAACAATCACCAACAATCCGTCAATTCAACAATCTCTTAAAGCTTGAGGACCGGCGGTTCTGCGAAACCTACAACCAGTGCGGGTTAAAGCAAAGGTTTACCGATAGCCCTCTGCCGATTGGCACAGTGAAATTCCCCTCTGATACAACGCATGCATCAGGAGGACTACCAATGTTCAACCAACCGCAAACGAGCCCGGCTCTTTCAACAATAGCTTACCCCAACCAGCCCTTTCACAGAACCTAATCACTTCCAACCCGTTACAATAGCAGTTGGTTCTCAAACAATCCAAGATACACATCCAACCACAAATGCAAACATAACTTCACCACATATAACATGTATGCAAACATATAACTCTTGATCAACAATTACCAGACTAACAGTCTATCATGGCATATCAAAACAAAACAATCTATCTTCACATACCAGACTCAATAGTCAATTAACACATATCAGACAATATCTTTAAATTAAACAACTCGTAACAAATATCACCATTACCACTCATGAGTAAACTTCCACTCACCTCAGTCCTCAATCGCGTTTGCTCAGTTGTCTAATATCACCGAGTCTTCACAGTTCCTGAGCACACAACAATCCGAAATCAGTCTCGATTCATAAATATAGATTCACATATATTTATTTCAAATATTACCATGTACAACATCTTAGAGTCCCATATATATTAAACATAAAATATGCAATCCAAACGAAACAGCAAACAACACATCAATTTTCAGAAAATCGCAGACGCGTCCTGTCGGGCTTCGAATGGCCTTCGAGCGGCCACTTCGAACCACACTTCGAACACCACTTCGAACCAAGAAGACTTCGAGTGGAGGAAGGCTTTGAGCGGAGCCTTCGAACCGTAGTTCACTTCGAGCGGCCAACAAACCGCCACAGACTTCGAATTCGAAGTCCAAAGAGGAACACGTCGCATCCCTTATCTTGATTCCTTGCGTCGCGTCAATTTCCAGAACCACGTGCAACTTTTTCTTCATCTTCCAGCTCCACATAAGCACCAAATCTCATACACAAAACTGGGAATCGATTTCTAACAACTCTAAACTCATATAAACATCATATAACATGTATACTAACATCAAGGATTCATCAAATCCAATTAGAATCATCAAACTAACAATACCCACATGTTAGGCTTTCTTCAAACTTCCATTAATGGTGTCCTAACTTGAATCATGCAAACCTAACATAAATTAACATGAATCATGCTTAAAAACAACAAAAAACACATACCAAGCTTTATCTTGAATTATCAGTCAACAATTCTTCACTTTAAAAATTCAAGTTCTTATTCTTCTTCCTTTCTTCCTCTCAAAGAAAAACACACACACACACACACACACTTTCACCAGCCAATCTATTGAAGAGGTTCCAATATATATTCATACACACACACGTGCACTCTCAAAATTCACTTCAACAAGCACGAGGTGGTACCTTATCCAAACTTACATACATACATACTTACATACATGATGTCATACATACATACTCATATTAATTCTTCTAGCATATAAACATATGCTAATTAATTTCTCAATTAATTATTCAAATAATATGATACCATTTAACATTTCTAAATACTTTCAAACAACTAGTCTTTCTCAACCAATTTATTTAACACACAATCGAGGTATTTGTTAGATATTTATTTGTTTGTTAGCCTTGTGTTACTTTTGTTGTAATTAAACTATGTATTATTCTAGACTAGTTATTGTTATAGGCTTAGCCCACTTTTATATGTAATCCATTAGTCTAGTCTAGTTAACTAGTTTTTGGCCCATGTGGCTTTTAAGCCCATGAGGCTTTTGTATTTATAGCCTTGCAAACCTAGTTTGCAAGGCAACCTTTGCCAATTGTAATTCTCTAAGCAATCTACGTTCAAAGCATTTCAGAGAGAATCTTCATCTTGCATGCAAAGTGTTAATACTTGTTCTTACTAAACTTCATCATCTTTTGTTCAAGTATTCTCTAGTAACTCATCTTCTTTACTATCAAAGGACTTTCAATTGTTATCAGAGCCAACTCCCTACTGGATTGGTTCAACATTACCTGAAAGAAACATCTTTGAGTGAGAAACAAAACCCAAGAGTTGTTGGTGTTCTTGGGTACGTGAGTGTGTGAAAAACCAAAAACCCATTTTCTCAAATCTTCTTGTTTTTCAAGTTATTTGTTGTCTTTTAGAAGCTTTTGAGTAAGATAAAACCTTTCCTAGTGGTTTTAGAACAAGCAAACAACATTTGAGAAATTATTTTGAATTCTTCTTGTTCTTCAAGTTCTTGAAGTTTTTCACCGTTATATCAATTTTTTCAAGAAATTGTTGTTGTTTTGGGTTGAAATTAGTCAAGGTAAGTGTTTTTAGAGATAAATAAAGTCAAAGCAAAAGATAAGTGAGTTTTTAGTGTGTTTTAGGCAAAATCAGAGGTCTGCTCGATAACAGAGTACAGACCTGCAAGTTTTTGGATTATTATCTCATTCGACTTTCAGGTCATCCGACCTTACTTCATCCGACTTTTGAGTTTTTGGTGCATGCGACTATTGGTTCATCCAATAGTTGCCGAAAGGTGTTCATCCGACTTTTAATTTAAAGTCATCCGACACTGGCCATCCGACTATTGAAGTAACTTAAGGTTCATCCGACTTTTGCCCCATACCACACTTAACTCATCCGACTTTCAAAAAGTCATTTGACACTTGTAACTTCATCCGACTAATCAACTCATCCGACTTTCGGACAATTCGATAGTCGTGCGAACTCTGAGTGTAACATCCTCAACTTGGGCCTAGTTGTAAATTGTACGTATGCGTGAGTGATAAATGTAATAAGAGTATTTGTTTGTAAGTCTTTGTGAAATAATATATGTATATTTGTATATGTATGCTTTTGTATTTATATATATATATGTACTAGTAGATAAAGAAGAAAAGAAAAAGAAATATATATATATATATATATATATATATATATATATAGATATTTATCCAGAGGCGGTTTGCCTCTGGATAAGATTTCTATATATGTGTGCAAAAGAGATATTTGACTCTCAAAGTCAAAAAGAACTTAAGAAAAGAAAACACATACAAACTCAAACTCTCTCTCTGCTCTCGTAAGATGTTGAAGAAGAATTCATAAGATTTGAAGATTTGAGGTTCTAAACCTAAAGCAAGGTTAGCATGATCCTTGTATTGAAGTTTAAGTAAGATTTCACTTGTTATAAACTAGATACATGGATGTTTTCATGGCTAGAAGTTGTGCTAAAATGAAAAATACCATGAATAAGCATGAAGCTCACTTTAGGTGTGGGTTTATCATGTTCTAATGTTTTAAAAGGTGTTAAGTTGTTTATAAGGTTCATATATGTGATATATGAAGCTTAGAAGTGTTTAAAGAGTGAAAAAGACGAGTTTAGAAATCTGGGTTTTTGAAAATAGTAACTGAAAGTCGCATGAAAGTTGATGAAGAAGAAGATGAAAATCTGGAAAACACGTCGTCGCGGCGCGACAGGCCTTGGTCGCGGCGCGACACTATGCAAAAGTGAACTATGCGACTTTCTTTGGTCCGACCATCGCATGAAGGGTCCGATAGTCAGATGACCCGTCCGACCTTTGGTCCGACAGTCGGATGGTTCAAAGTTCTATGGTCCGACTTTCGCATGAACCCTTTCCCATGGTCCGACTTTTTCACCCGTCGCGGCGCGACGGGGCCTTTTCAGCAAGGGTTTGTTTTATTAACATTTTCTTGTTGATTAGGTTTTGTAGTAATTGATATAAGATTAATGAATGACTTAAGACTATTAAGAAGGCTTTATAAATGTTCTAGTAATAGAACTTAGCACGCGCAAACGCTTAACGCGATTGCCGAATGTTTTAGGTGAACGTGTTAGCCGAACCAACGCTAAGTGAACGAACGTTTATAAGCTAATCAGGTGAGTGCGTACTTTCATGAGACTCAGTATGAGTAAGTCTTGCTTGTAAGATGACTATGTGAATGTGTATGTATGTATGATTAACCTGTTTGTGCAGGTACGCCTAAGAAGATGAGTGTAAGTTTCTGATTGACGTTATGATCGCCTGTAAGATGTATAATAGGTGCATGCCAACGGGTCCAGAATGGAACCACTTAGTAATATCTTATAATGTGCATGAATGATGGATTGCATGATAATTGTATGTATGAATGATAAAATGACGGATCCCTGTGGGATCCTTTGAATGATATATGATTAATATGATGATGATGATGGATCCCTGTGGGATCGAATGTACGTATATGTGTATGTGACTATCTGCAGACTATCTGACGCATGGTTAAGGTCAGCCAGTTGTAGCTGAATCCTTTGGGATTTCACAGGGATTCAGGAGGCATCCTGGATCATAGGTTCTGCAGAACCACCGTGCCTTAACGTGAGTGGTGGTCAGCTGATTGTAGTTGGATTACCTGTAGAGTCTTTGACTTTGTGAACGATGCTTGGTGCACTGCCATGTGCTCCCACACCAGCGCGGATTGGTTGTGTCTGATCCCTCGGTCTGAGTTGTTGAGCGGGAAGTATTACCCTGCAAGATACGAGTCTTACCGATCTTGTCAACACACCGCTATGTGCTAAGCTAGCAATAACTGTTTATGATATGATGCATGACTTAGTCTATTGATGCTTATGATTGTATGTACTCACTAGCTAGTGTAGCTAATGATTTCCCTTTTTAGGTGAAGACTAGATGCCCTGAGAGGCGGGTTGCTTTTGGGAATTTTGTGCCCCCTGTGGGTGGAACACTTGTAATTGTATGATGTAATGTAATAAATACTATGGTCGGTTCCTGAACTAGGTAACACCCGGATGTTTTGAATGAATGACTTTGTAAATAACTGTTTGGTTGTTTAAAAAGGAAAATTTCCGCTGCTAAAATCTGTTTTGACATGAAAGCAACTGTATTCAGAAGCGGTGTTACAATTAGGTATCAGAGCCTAAGTTTGAGTGAATTGGATACTTGTAAGAGTATTCGATCTCAAGCTCGGGCCGACCATAAAGAATTGTTCTTGTAAGGGAGGATTGAGTGAGAGTTATGTGTATGCTAGCACTATGTGATGACTTGTTTGTAAGTCAAGTAGGTGAGATTGAGTATTAATTGCTCTCTCTCTGTCATATAGAAGTCTAGAAGAATGTCTGCCGAACGTGGCCATACGGAACAACCAATTAAAGAGCTAGAAGATGAGGCTTCGCATATATCTCATTAGGCTGAGGATCAACGATCTCAGCAAAATGTCGGTGAAGGCAGACCTGAGCCAGATCAGGCTGCAATTATTAGGCGGTTGGAGGAGGAGCTTCGTGTGACGAAGGAGCTCTTATTGCAAGCAATGTTGAACAAGCCACGAAAGACTTGTTCCTATAAGAAGTTCTTAACTTTTAATCCTCCGACATTCCAGGGGAGTGATAACCCCACAGTTACCAAACAATGGCTCCGGGAGATGGAGCAAGTGTTTGAATCGTGTGAATGCGAGCCAGAGTATTGCGTGAAATACGCAATACGAATGTTGAAAGGCCGTGCCATCTTCTGGTGGGATACGGTTAAAGCTTCGGTTCGTAAAGAAGTGTTAAGTGCTCTCACTTGGGAGCAATTCTCTAAAAAGGTGCTCAAGAAGTATTGCACCGAATATGACCTAGAGAGGATGGAAAGAGATTTCAACGATCTCAAGAAAGGGGACACGCCAATCGAAGAACATATTACTGCATTCACTGACAAAATGTGGTTTGTTCCCCATTTGATCCCAGACGAGACCACCAAGATAAGGCGGTTTGTGGCAACTCTGCCACTGGAGTTTCGCCCGCATGTGAGGGCTGCTGTGGAACTGGACCGGGCATTTGATATTGCCCGACAACTAGAAGGTGACCGCATTTACTGCAAGGGCGAATCTGCCGGTGCAGGGTCAAAGAGGAAATTTAATCCGTCTGATAAATCGGGTCCTTCCAAAGGACAATCCACTACAGGCAGGAAGACAGATTCCTCTAAGAAGCTGAGGCCTAATTCTCCTTGGTGTAATCCATGCCGAACTTATCATTCTGGTGAGTGTTCTAACTCTACCAGACGATGCTGGAGGTGCGGGTAGAAAGGCCATGCTACGACCGAGTGTGGTTTCAAAGTGGATGTGTGCTATCGGTGCCACAAGCCCGGGCACAAGCTGACTGACTGCCCAGACAGGCAGAATACTGGAGCTAAAGGGTCTTCTTCTTCTAGAGGACCTAAAAGAGATGACGCGCCCCGTGCGAAAGGCAGGGCATTTTAGATGACGGCGGACGAGGCCAAAGCAGCAGGGGATGTCGTTACGGGTACTTTTCTTATTAATTATCTCCCTGCTAGTGTTTTATTTGATTCTGGAGCTACCTACTCCTTTGTATCTGTGGCCTGTCGTAGAAGATTGTAGTTACCTGTTATTCCTTTGATTGAGCCGCTCAGAGTAGAGGTCGTTGACGGCAAAGTAGTCTCTGTTACAGATAAAGTCCCAATAGCTGTGATTTATATTGACGGGAGTAATATCCCTATTTCCTTCTTTGTAATGTCCATTGAGGGATTTGATGTCGTAATCGGGATGGATTGGCTCGGCAAGAGTGATGCTGAGATTATCTGTTCTAAAAAGATGATTAAGATCCCTCTCTCTGATGGATCTTATGCTGTTGCACGTGGAGAACGACGGGATTCTGACATTCCTATTGTCTCCATGATAAATGCTCAGAAGTCGATTGCCAAAGGTTGTGACTCTTATCTAGCATATGTTATTGATGCTACGATGGAGAAACGACCAGTTCGTGATATTCGGGTGGTGTCTGACTACCCTGAGGTATTCCCTGATGAACTTCCGGGTTTACCTCCGATTCTTCGTGATGTTGAATTCAAGATAGAGCTTATTCCAGGAGCTACACCTGTGGCTCGTTTTCCGTATCGTCTTGCTCCTCCTGAAATAAGAGAGATGATGACTCAAATTCAGGAGTTGCTAGACAAAGGTTTTATTCGTTTGAGTTCCTCGCCGTGGGGAGCTCCTGTATTGTTTGTGAAAAAGAAGGATGGAACAATGCGAATGTGCATAGATTACAGGGAGCTTAACAAGCGAACTGTAAAGAATAAGTATCTGCTTCCTCGAATAGATGATCTTTTTGATCAATTGCAGGGAACTACATGCTTCTCTAAGATTGATCTCCGGTCGGGGTATCACCAAGTACGAGTTCGTGAAGAAGACGTGCCGAAGACTGCATTACGAACTCGTTATGGTCACTACAAATTTCTGGTTATGCCGTTCGGCTTAACCAATGCCCCTGCCGTCTTCATGAATCTGATGAATCGGGTTTGTCGTCCGTTTCTTGACAGATCTGTGATTGTATTTATTGATGACATTCTTGTCTACTCGAAGACGGAAGCTGATCACGAGCTTCGTCTTCGTCAGGTTCTCGAGACGTTAAAGCGAGAAAAATTGTATGCCAAACTGTCCAAGTGTGAATTCTGGCTTAAGGAAGTTCATTTCCTCGGCCATGTTATATGTCATGATGGAATTAAAGTAGATCCAGCTAAGGTGGAGGCGGTGATGAATTGGGGAGTTCTTCGGACTCCTTCCGAAATTAAAAGTTTCCTTGGCTTGGCTGGCTACTATCGGCGGTTTATCCGCGATTTCTCGAAGCTTGCGGGTCCGTTGACCAAACTAACTCACAAGGATGTTGCCTTTGTCTGGTCGGAAGCTCAAGAAGAAGCTTTCCAGACCTTGAAACGACTATTATGTGAAGCTCCAATCCTTACTTTGCCTGAGGGTTCGGAGGATTTCACGGTGTATTGTGATGCATCTTATGCGGGTTTGGGTTGCGTCCTGATGCAACGTGATAAAGTGATTGCCTACACTTCTAGGCAGTTGAAATCACACGAGCGGAATTACCCAACCCATGATCTAGAACTTGTTGCGGTTGTCTTCGCACTAAAATTGTGGAGACATTATCTTTATGGCACAAAGTGTGTGATTTGCACAGATCGCAAGACTCTTCAATACGTCTTTACTTAGAAAGAACTCAACATGCGGCAACGCCATTGGTTGGAGTTAATAAAAGACTACGATTGTGAGATCCGTTACCATCCTGGCAAGACCAATGTTGTAGCGGACGCTTTAAGTCGTAAAGAACCGACAGCAGAAGCTAAGTTTATGAGGATCACTATTGTCTCAGATTTGATTTCTAGATTGAGAGAAGCTCAATAGACTGCATTACAAGAAGAAAATCTGAAGGCTGAGACAATGAAGAAATTAAAGGATAAACTTGCTGAAGATAATCGTGGGTTGAAGACTTTTCAATCCAGGATTTGGGTACCTTATGCCGGAGGTAACCGTGAGCTGATTTTGCAGGAAGCCCATAAGTCCAAATTATCTGTCCATCCGGGAATTACAAAGATGTACCACGACTTGAAGATGTTATACTGGTGGCCAACTTTGAAGAAAGACATCGCTTCATTTGTGGAGAGATGTCAGATTTGCACGCAAGTGAAGACGGAACACTAGAGACCTTATGGTAATCTGCAGCAGTTAGATATTCCGGAGTGGAAATGGGAGAATATCACGATGGATTTCGTGACGAAGTTACCGAGGACGTCCAGAGGGCACCACATGATCTGGGTTATCGTTGATAGACTAACGAAGAGTGCTCATTTCTTGGCAACGAACGAGTCTGCTTCGTTGACCCGTTTAGCCCAGTTGTATATAGATGAGATAGTGTCACGTCACGGTCTTCCATGTTCTATTGTATCTGATCGTGACTCTCGGTTTGTCTCGAATTTTTGGCAGAGTCTGCAACGCGAACTTGGCACTCGTGTTCATCTGAGCACTGCCTATCATCCGCAGACTGATGGCCAATCTGAACGTACGATACAGACGTTAGAAGATATGCTTCGTGCCTGTGTACTCGAATTTGGTGGATCGTGGGATTCTCATCTCCCATTTATTGAATTTGCTTACAACAATTCATATCATTCCAGCATTGGAATGCCACCATACGAGATGCTTTACGGAAGACGATGCCGCACTCCGACCTGTTGGTTGGAGCCTGGTGAGAAGCAGTTCGCTGGACCTGAAATTGTCTAGATAACCTCTGATAAAGTGAATGTGGCTCTTGAAAAGCTAAAAGCAGCTCGGGATCGACAGAAGATGTACGCGGATCCAAAGCGTCGTCCCGCTACATTTGAAGTCGGTGACCGTGTGTTCTTGAAGGTTTCTCCTTGGAAAGGCGTCATTCGTTTCGGACGCAAGGGGAAGCTAAGTCCACGTTTCATTGGCCCATTCAAGATTATACGCAAGGGGAACGATCAGACGGTAACTTTAGAGCTGCCGCTTGAGCTATCTGGAATACACGACACCTTTAACATGTGCTACTTACGCAAGTGCCACGTTGAAGAAGAGCAGATTATTCCTTTACAGGAATTGAAAGTCGACTCTTCCAATCGACTAGTTGAAGAACCTGTTGAAATTCTTGACACGAAGGTCAAGAAGCTACGTAAGAAGATGATCAAGCTAGTCCTTGTGAAGTGGAAGCACAACTTAGGTCCAAACCTGACGTGGGAAGTTGAGGACGAGATGAAGGCAAGGTACCCTCGCCTGTTTATCACTGAGTAGATTCCGAGGACGGAATCTTCTTAAGGGGGTAGATTTGTAACATCATCAACTTGGGCCTAGTTGTAAATTGTACGTACGCGTGAGTGATACATGTAATAAGAGTATTTGTTTGTAAGTCTTTGTGAAATTAATATATGTGTATTTGTATATGTATGCTTGTGTATTTATATATATATATATGTACTAGTAGATAAAGAAGAAAAGAAAAAGAAATATATATATATATATATATATATATATATATAGATATTTATCCAGAGGCGGTTTGCCTCTGGATAAGATTTCTATATATGTGTGCAAGAGAGATATTTGACTCTCAAAGTAAAAAAGAACTTAAGAAAAGAAAACACATACAAACACAAACTCTCTCTATGCTCTCGTAAGATCTTGAAGAAGAATTCATAAGATTTGAAGATTTGAGGTTCTATACCTAAAGCAAGGTTAGCATGATCCTTGTATTGAAATTTAAGTAAGATTTCACTTGTTATAAACTAGATACATGGATGTTTTCATGGCTTGAAGTTGTGCTAAAATGAAGAATACCATGAATAAGCATGAAGCTCACTTTAGGTGTGGATTTATCATGTTCTAATGTTTTAAAAGGTGTTAAGTTGTTTATAAGGTTCATATATGTGATATATGAAGCTTAGAAGTGTTTAAAGAGTGAAAAAGATGAGTTTAGAAATCTGGGTTTTTGAAAATAGTAACTAAAAGTCGCATGAAAGTTGATGAAGAAGAAGATGAAAATCTGGAAAACAC
Organism: Dittrichia graveolens; assembly: GCA_038502395.1. Classification (NCBI taxonomy): domain Eukaryota; kingdom Viridiplantae; phylum Streptophyta; class Magnoliopsida; order Asterales; family Asteraceae; genus Dittrichia; species Dittrichia graveolens. The sequence goes on along the minus strand of JARJIL010000009.1, from coordinate 43,648,583 downwards.
GTCGTCGCGGCGCGACACCATGCAAAAGTGAACTATGCGACTTTCTTTGGTCCGACCTTCGCATGAAGGGTCCGATAGTCGGAACCCGTCCGACCTTTGGTCCGACAGTCGGATGGTTTAAAGTTCTATGGTCCGACTTTCTCATGAACCCTTTCCCATTGTCCGACTTTTTCACTCGTCGCGGCGCGACGGGGACTTTTCAGCAAGGGTTTGTTTTATTAACATTTTCTTGTTGATTAGGTTTTGTAGTAATTGATATAAGATTAATGAATGACTTAAGACTATTAAGAAGGCTTTATAAATGTTCTAGTAATATAACTTAGCACGCGCAAACGCTTAACGCGATTGCCGAATGTTTTAGGTGAACGTGTCAGCCGAACCAGCGCTAAGTGAACGAACGTTTATAAGCTAATCAGGTGAGTGCCTACTTTCATGAGACTCAATATGAGTAAGTCTTGCTTGTAAGATGACTATGTGAATGTGTATGTATGTATGACTAACCTGTTTGTGCAGGTACGCCTAAGAAGATGAGTGTAAGTTTCTGCTTGACATTATGATCGCCTGTAAGATGTATAATAGGTGCATGCCAGCGGGTCCAGAATGGAACAGCTTAGTTATATCTGATAATGTGCATGAATGATGGATTGCATGATGATTGTATGTATGAATGATTGAATGACGGATCTCTGTGGGATCCTATGAACGATATATGATTAATATGATGATGATGGATCCTTGTGGGATCGAATGTACGTATATGTGTATGTGACTGTCTGCAGACTATCTGACGCATGGTTAAGGTCAGCCAGTTGTAGCTGAATCCTTTGGGATTTCACGGGAATTCAGGAGGCATCCTGGATCATAGGTTCTGCAGAACCACCGTGCCTTAACGTGAGTGGTGATCAGCTGATTGTAGCTGGATTTCCTGTAGAGTATTTGACTCTGTGAACGATGCTTGGTGGACTGCCATGTGCTCCCCCACCAGTGCGGATTGGTCGTGTCTGATCCCCTGTCTGAGTTGTTGAGCGGGATTGATTACCCTGCAAGGTACGACTCTTACCGATCTTGTCAGCACACCGCTATGTGCTAAGCTAACAATGACTGTTTATGATATGATGCATGACTTAGTCTATTGATGCTTATGATTGTGTGTACTCACTAGCTAGTGTAGCTAATGATGCTATGATTTCCCTTTTTAGGTAAAGGCTAGATGCCTTGAGAGGCGGGTTGCTTTTGGGAATTTTGTGCCCCCTGTGGGTGGAACACTTGTAATTGTATGATGTAATGTAATAAATACTATGGTCGGTTCCTGAACTAGGTAACACCTGAATGTTTTGAATGAATGACATTGTAAATAACTGTTTGGTTGTTTAAAAATTAAAATTTTCGCTGCTAAAATCTGTTTTGACATGAAAGCAACTGTATTCAGAAGCGGTGTTACACTGAGTCATCCGACTTTCAAGTCATCCGACATTTAAGTCATCCGACTTTTAAGTCATCCCACCTTCTAAGTCATCCGAACTTTAAGCCGTCCGACTCTTCAAGTCATCCGACTTTTGAAGTCATCCGACTGTCCCATAAGACCACCATCCGACAGTCGCATACTGTCATTCGATATTCAAACACTTCATCCAACTTTCGAAGTTTTCTCACAAACAAAGTAACCAGTCCACTACAGGGAAAAAGGTCCAAGAAAAGATGAGTTCCAGCAATGAGATCCTTGCCATAGGCACATACACTAAACCTCCTGTTCTTTTCAGAAATGAATAGAACGTATGGAAAGGACGGTTTATGGACTTTATAGAACACAATGAAAAATATGGCGAGATAATGAAAGATAGCGTACTGAATGGTGATGCCATCTTTGAAAAGGTTATCGAGGCTGTTCCCGACAACAATCCACCTAGAGCCGCTGAGAGAAGACGTAAACTCCCGTCAGAACTAACTGCTAAGGAAATAGACCGTGCACGCGCCGACAAAGACGCAAAATATTATTTAAAACAAGGGTTATGTGCTGAAATCTATTCCAAGATAGATAGTCTAACTCTTGCCAAAGAAATTTGGGATGAAGTCAAACAACAGGTGTAGGGAACTGAACAGGGATCATTTATAAGGGAAACTCAGTTGGTTAACACTTTCACGGAATTCAAAGCCAGGGAAGGAGTGTTACATTCGGCAACAAATTTCCCAGGTTATCCATTAGAAATTCTAATTTTAAGCCTAGTATGACTAAAAATAGTATTTATGACTTAAATACATCCATAATAATATTAGATTTCGTAGAAATCCCGCCTATATGGTTAGAACCTTCCTGAGCTCGAAAAATCGAATTATTAAAAGTCAAGAATTACAAATCATATACAATAATAATAATAATAATAATAACAATAAAAATAATTAAATACATCATAATAAATATAAATAAGTTAAAATATAAAACATATATATATAAACTCATCAAAATAATTAAAACTTTGTTAATTAAAAGATTTAAACAAAATCACCATTTATACACATTTATTTAAACTAATTACACATAATTTATAAAAGATAAAAAATAAAAGAACCCCCCATCTCTTTTCACTTGCCTCCTTCTCTTCCCAAGAATCACCACTTGATCTCCCCCATGCTCTATATAAGCCTCCTACTACTCTTCATCATTTCCTTTACCACCACACTCCATCTCTTCTCTTTTCTCTCTTCTTCTTTCACCAACAAAAATCTCCCAAGAACATCCAAGTCTTGTTCATCTTTTGAAGATCAAACACATAATCAAAGAAAAGAGTTGGTAAGATGATCATAGCACACTCATCTCTACTCTTCTACATTTCTTCTTTTCTTCTTTCTTCTTTCTTCTTTTTTTATTTATTTTCTTTGATGTTCATCTTATTTCTTATATATATATATATCTATAATCATCTAAATATAAACATCCTACCAATGTTGTAAGGAGCACATGAAATGTGCATCATCCTACCATTGTTGTATGGAACTTAATCAACTAAAAATCAAGAAAATAAGACTTTGATCATGCATGTGTTTCATCTTAACAAATGTTGTAAGGAACACATAAAATGTGTATCATCATACCATTGTTGTAAGAACACATGGATTATCAAAGCTTATACTAATACAAGATGATTAATCATGAATATAAACATGTTATATTAAAGTTATGACCCATAAGCAAAAAGAATAATAAATCTGGCAGATTCTGATGCTAGAACTCCCCACTTGTTTTTGTTATATCTGGAGTTCTAGGTATCAAAATCAGTTGATTCGTTTTGCTAATCTTATTTTAATGTGTTACCTTTCATTTAAACCTGGATTCACTAATTTTCATGAACGTTTGATCCTTCAAACATATTTAAAAAGACCCATATGTTGAATCTGGAAATCTGACAGATTTAGAAGGGTACACTTTAAACGCGTGTAACTTACTCATTCTTGGGTCAAAATACGTCTAGTTTTTTTTAAACGTTTCATCTTTGAGTCGTGGTTAATTCCCAGTTTGAATCATGTAAAAAGGAGGTCTTATGAGCCCTAAACAGACGTTTTAGTAACAACATGTCATCCAGACACTGATCAGTGGACATCCTATACACTTTTAATTATTAAAAATATTAAACATGGATTATAAATTCCTCTATTTTTACTGGACATTCTAGAAACATGTATTAAGATTATATTAAAATATCAAGCCTTAATATGACTCCTAAATTACAGTTTTTAATTTTTAAAGTTCAACTTAAAGAACTGAAAATTTCAGTGAACACTTATGATTTATGGAAAAATAGAGACAACCTTTAACTATTTAATAAATAAGTTAACAACAAATAAATAATTCAAAATAATAATTAAAATAACTCTAATAGAGTTACATACCTCTTATATTAGGAAAGGAGCTTCGGTAGGAACAAGAAATCCTTACGAGTGAACACATTTGCATACCGAGTGAGTATCATAGCCCCTTTTTACCGTATTTCATATCATTTTTGGGGTGAAAGCATGTGTATACGTTTCATGAAAAGTTTATTGCCTATCTTCTTATTTATTTAAATTATTATTTTGAGCACTTATGGTATTATTCTTTGATGTGCTTGGGTGATCGTTGTAAGTCCCTTTTGTTGGACATTATTCCTTAACTCCGCTAGTGAGCCGATGGTATTTGTAAGTAGCGCTATTTGGAGATTCCGACGTCTCCCATTTATGGTTGACGAACTATAGATATACTTTACCACTACTAACGTCATTTATTATAGGCGTTAGGTTTATCATGGACAATTGGTTGTCGGCTAGGTTAGATAATGGCTCAAGCAACAAACCATCATAGTCTATTACTACCATGTGCAACGTATTGGGCAATATAATACATCTTCTATCATTATTTCGTACTTGGATTTTATTCAAAAACTTCCATCAATTATTTAAACTTTTCTCATTTAAAAGATATTTTGTGCATATATTAAAAACCTATGAACTCATCAACTCTAGTAGTTGACCCTTTTCTTTTACCCGTGCTTTCAGGTGATCGTCGTTAGGCACCATATGCATACAAACATGATGTGTGGCATCTTCATCTTCATCGTCACGTTTTATAAAAACAATATCTATTTTATTTTCGCATCGTACAAGACAATGTCATTTAATTTTTATTCGATTATGTAACTTTTATTTATCTTTTACCCGAACTACTTATTTTTGTTAAGTCAATATAATGGTTATTGTCTGTTTACCTTGTGCGATGATATCTTGTGTTGTGACACCTCGTGTTTCCGCTATAGCGGGGTGTGACAAGGAGAGTTGCTACAGGATACATATAGTCGTTTCTGCAGACTGTTGAATAAAATGAGAAACCATGGTGTGACGAGATCCGATCTGGATATCAATGTCAACTGGATCAATGCTCTTGGTCCAGAATGGAGTGAACATGTTCGTTTGTATAAACATGTTAATCGGAATCTCAAGGCGGTATCTCACTACTCGATCTGACCCGGTTGCATTGGTGGCGGAACGAAGACCACGAGAATCATCAAGGGGAAGCAAGGGAAAGCAAGTTGTAGTAGATTCTGATTCATCTGAAGGAGAGCTAGAGATCTCAGAGAAGGAGGCTGTACTGAAAGTCATGTCACAAATCACAAGGGCTTTCCAAAACAAGTATGGAAAGACGAACAACAGACAGCGGTACACCTCCGGGCCAAGGAAGAGTGAGGGAAACGCACCGGAAGAGAAGAGAAGAACAGATAAACCCGCAGAGCCTCGGGAGGAGGAAAAGAAATGTTACAACTATGGTAAAACCGGGCACTTTATCAAAGACTGCAAGAAACGAAACACAAAGGATGTTGAATACTATAGGAACAAGCTGCGGTTGACCAAGAAGAGGGAGAGTGCGAGAGCAATGCTGGTAGAAGAGGATAAATTCTTATCTGATACTGATGATTCAGATGACGATGGATTTGACCAAGCACACTTTTGCTTGATGGCTTTAGAGGAGGGTTCCTCAGATGAAGAGGGTGACAATGAAGCTGATGGTGATGATGAGTGTGAAGAAACTCAGACTCATGATGCAGGTGTTTCTGGAAAGGTAAACATTGAGTATGCACAAACATTAGTTGAACACATTGAAAGACAAAAGCGAAAAATCACTAAGTTGGAACATAAAATCAAAAACCAATCAACATCTAACTTGGACGATCTCCAATCGGAACTAACCGCAAAATAAAATGAACTGAACACCTTAAGAAGTGAAAACGAGGTAATTATTCACAACTTAAAAGCGGCCAAAGTTTCGGTTGAAGAAGATTTTAAATTTTTGCAAAAAGAACGATGTCAGCTATACTAAAAAATAAAATATCTCGAAGACTTGTTAATTAAAAGAGATCAAACTGCACAAACCATTTTTCTAAACAAACCTAAGGATGTTAAATTTTCAAAATGGACATATGAAGGTTTAGGTTATGTTAATCTACACATAAGTGATAAGATAAATGCTAAACAACTGTACGATTTCGAAAGCATGAATCTAGGGTTAACTGAGAAAATGGTATTCGTTGGACAAGTTGACGAACTCGCCGAAGAGGAACACAAGAGACGTATCATAAATAGAGCTTCAACCTCATATGACTACGAAAGTCTGAATCAGTCATACATAACCGAAGTCTTCAAACCCATGATCTCTGATGACTACTTTCAAAGTTATTCTCAACCAGAAATGGAATCCTTGCCATCAATACTGGACTCACCACCAGAGCCTCGCATCTATATCCCTCATATGGATCTACAACGACATTTTGAATTAGTTGAACATGAACTTGTCCATAGATCCATCATCTTTGACTTTGAGACCGCAACTCTTGAGAACATGATCAACCAACTTGTAAATGAAAACGCCCAATCACATAATTCCGCTGCTCCAAGCACGTCCGATACCCCAATCCCACACGAGCACACAAGTGAATATTTTTTAGTTACAAATTTAGAACTCAACACATCTGCAAATGACTTGTCATTAATCAACTTTGGTAAAGATTGTGAAAAATGCACGAAATTTGAACAATCTTTGTTCAAACTTCACGAAAAACTCAATTCACTCGAGAACGATTTTTTTTCAAAATGCAAACAATTGAGTCCACCAACTTAAAGGGAAAGGCCAAAATGATTAATGCAAGATCATCACATAATTCGAGCACATCAAGATCACCTTAATTCAAAACAAAACATATCAAGAAACAAACAACTCACTCTCGTTCCAAATCAACCAAAAATGATCGATTGGTAATGTCTACTTCTAACCCAAGTGTCCACCTAGGTGCCAATGTGAAGAACGGGATGAACCGAGTTTTTGGATGGAGGAAGAAGCCCCAAGAGAGGAATGGAGAAAGAAGAGACGAAGATTTTTTGATTTATCTAGCAAATTTCAATAAACAAACAACTTGTAACGCCGGTCCTAACTTTGAGGAGTCTATTTTTTTAATAATAAACTCTATTTGAGTTTTAAAACTGCATGGATATAGTTGTAAATACAATATTTCCAGAACCTGTTTATTTAAAAGTAAATACAGCTGTCACAACGGAAGCTTTATAAACTAGTTTAATAATTTACAACCTAATAATAAGTTGCAACCAAGATATCCCAAGGCGTTACCAAATTTGTCTGACCATTGCAAATTCAACATTCAAACAAAGTACATAACAAGTGTTCCGAAAATACATCATGTGTAACACCGTAAAACTCAAGCCATTTTTTTTAAATACGCCGCGGAAGCTTTTAATAAACAAACTTAGCTACATACAAACCAATGATTACAAAATGTACAAACATCGTTCACAAATATAAATATCATTGTTGTGTTACAAAAGCTACTGGCTCGTTTTATTTCAAAAACTATATCAGAGTCGGGTCATTCCTTTGCTTTAGCCAACCTCATAAACACAAACATGCAAAAGCAACAACTGAGGGGAATTAACAAAGCTAAGTGAGTAGAGGCTAAACACCAAAGGCAAACATTCACAGTCAATATCAAAGCATGTAATCACGTATTCCGAGAAGACTGGCGGTTCGGCGCAGAACCTACAACCAATGCCGGCCAAAGCAAAGGTTTACCGATAGCCCTCCACTGAATTGGCACAGGGCACTCCCCCTCTGATGCAACATATGCACCAGTAAGGATAACACTGTTTAACCAATCAGTGAACAAGCTCAGCCCAATCCTACGTATAGCTTACTTCCCAACGCAACTCAAATTCATACTAAGAGTGCGTATCGACTAAATAGTCATGCAGCAGATATCAATCAACAATAATTACAATCAACAGTTCAATCAATGCAATCCAATCTCATTCACAATCATGCATCACACCAATAACATTGACCGTAATCTTTACCATCCGTGATTAACGTCCACTTACCTCAAAACCAGCACGGGCTCAGAAATCTAATTTTACTGAGTCTTTTGATTGCCTGAAAACACAGCAATAATCAAATCAGTCTCGAATATATAAATATATTTTCTCATATATATTTATATCTCAAATCTATAAAAAACAACTCAACTATTTCACATAATAAAACATACTAACTCAAACCAAGAAAAACATAAAAGAAATAAACAATTAATTGGATTTGGGTCTGTTGCGCCGCGACCTGGGTCGGATTTCAAATTTCGGATTCAGAGTACCGGATTTAAGTGTCGGATTCATCTATCGGATTTCAAAGTATAGTATTTCAAAGTATAGAATTTCAAAGTCTAGGATTTCAAAGTATATGATTTCAAAGTATAGGATTTCAAACTATAGGATTTCAAACTATAGGATTTCGGTAATGTCGGTTTTTATCAAAAACCGAATCTCATCCACATCAAATTCATCATCTTCTTCATTTTAAGTGTCGGATTTTCAGCCATAACTTCCATAAAACTCATTCTAACATAATTTTCTTCCAACAAAACATATATTTAACATCTAACATGCATAAGAATCATCAAAAACACATTTTTACTCATTCATAACAACAAAATCTACAAACCCATTTACCAAGCTTTCTTCCAACTTCAACAATGGTGTATTTGCATAAACTCATGCTTTTTAACATATAAACATACCAACACATACTATAACATGCCATAAACATTTCCTCACCTTCCTTTGGATTTAAACAACTCCACCTTTTGACTTCTAAATTTCAAGTTTATAGCTTTCCCTTCACTTACGATTTTCTCTCAAAAACTCATACTACACCTTTTACACTTTTGATGGAAATGAGCATATTAATAGCTATACACGTACACATATACTTTAATTCAATCAAGCAGGAGGTGGCATTTCATGGAAATCCTACTCTTTTACACATGCATGCATACACACATAATAACATACCATACATACATATTTCCTTTCCTATTTAGAGTTCCACCAGTAACATATTAGTATATTTATGTTTTCACAATAATCAATTAATCAAAACACATAAGTAATTAAAACAACCAATCACATACCGCTAACCCGTTAATCTCCTAGCCCAGGGTTGCGGGTGTTACAAATCTCCCCTCCTTAAGAGGATTCCGTCCTCGGAATCCTTTCTTGCTCAAACAGATGAGGGTATCTATCCTTCATTTCTGCCTCAGTCTCCCACGTCAAGTCAGAACCTAAACTGTGTTTCCACTTGACCAATACCATCGGTATCTGTTTCGTTCGGAGCTTGTTCACTTTACGATCTAATAGTTCGACGGGTTCCTCAATCAATCTCTTCTTTGAATCCACTTTCAGTTCGTGTACTAGGAGAATCTGACTCTCATCTTCAATTTTACATTTTCTCAAATAGCAGACATTGAACGTATCGTGAATACCTGCAAGCTTTGCTGGGAGATCCAATGTAACTGTCTGGTCATTTACAATTTGACGAATTCTGAAAGGACCAATGTAACAGGGAGCTAACTTCCTGCGTTTGCCAAATCGAATCACGCCCTTCCACGGATAGACCTTCAAATACACTAACTCCCCCACATCAAACGATACTGAACGACGCCGCGGATCCGCATACATTTTCTGTCTATCTCTGGCCGCTTTCAACTTTTCTCTAGCTATTGCAACCTTGACAGCAGTCATTTGAACAATCTCAGGTCCTGCAAATTGTTTCTCACCGGCCTCTAACCAACACGTCGGAGTACGGCAGCGACGACCGTACAACATTTCATACGGAGGCATTCCAATACTGGAGTGGTAAAAATTATTATACGCAACTCTATCCACAACAGGTGCGAATCCCAAGATCCATTACTCAATATACATAATTACACAAGCACGCAACATATCCTCGAGTGTCTGTATGGTTCGCTCAGCCTGATCGTCACTCTGGGGATGATAAGCAGTACTCAAACTAATTCTCGTTCTTAACTTTTCTCTATAGACTCTTGCAGAAATTCGAAACAAACCTGAAGTCTCTGTCAAAAACAATCAATAACGGTCTACCATACCTCGCAACAATCTCATTAACATTTAGTTGAGCTACTTATTCAAAGAAGTCGTCTCGCATGTAGCCAGAAAACGGGCACTATTCTAATTGTTAAGTCTTTTCTACTCATAAATCAACTTACCACTGCTATTTTAACATTTATCCAATATAAATCACATCACGTTTGTCTAATTGATTTAATCATGTAGTTCTCGAATCATCAAAATTCAATTCAATCACAAGTTCATTCCCATATATCTGCACAACTCCTACTACTTCATTATCCAATTAGGATTCAGTCGCACTGTTCATCTCACCTCTTTATGCTGGTTATAAATCGTTCCAAAGTTTAATTAAATCCTTCAATTACACCTTCGATTTATTCCATCAAGATACAATTTCACTAACCATTTTTATCCATAATTACTTTTATTGATCAATTACAATCCCTCGTAATATATCCGGACTTCATTGCATATCATACCTTTCATACATATTTCATCATAACTTGTTTTCATTACTATTCTGATATTTCTGGTCACCACAACCGTTCATAATTCTCTAATACTCTGTCTTGACTCAAACCTGATTATGTCATGTTTCCACGAATTATTTCATGTTCACTCCTTCTAGTAAGATATCCGTTAAATACTCTGTATGGCATTATATTATTTAGCCCTCTCAAGTGCACTGACAATTTAGTTTCATAAGTTTTGTCAAAATTAAATCCTCCAATTCCAAGCAAGGGCACTTCCTAGCAAAAGCAAGTACATGAACAAATTCCATAAATGTTCATTCCACAAGTCTTCATTCCCTATGTTCAGGCCATTACATTCTTCTTCTCTTTTCTCTATTATCTCATGAATTCAATCTGTCATTCTTCACATTACATATATCTTCAGTTCATAAGAATCAATCCTCATTATAACTAGTTCTTTATCATGTAAAACTCCTTGTAATTAGGCACCCATAATATCTCTTATTCAAATTATATACATTTCTGGCTTGTTCAATCTGTAGCAATCCACTTCTTTCTTTTACTTGATAATCTCTATCATCTCTGTTATCAATTTCTAATAAGAGTAACTTCAATTTCCATCAAATAAAGTACGCTTCAACTCACATAATTCTCAAAGTTATCGTGATAAATCCCCTCTTGTTTTCATATATTTGTCAGCAATCTGTCTTTCCAATGTAATATCATATATTTCCACCATAATCTTTGATTCGTTCTAACTATCATATCTGACATGTATCAAGTTTACTCATATATAAACATCTGCTACTACTTTTAATAATCAAATCAATTTCACTTATCTTTCTTTATAATCAATATCTCCATATAATTAACACAACGCATCTACTGCAACTTCAAAAGTATGGATTAGATCATTCCTCTAAAAATATTCAATTGTCACACGATGTAAGCCATTCTTCCAATTTCATAGCATAGTATCCTTTATATCAATCCAACTAATGCAATATCTCAATAAATCATCAATCTTCCCAAGTTCAATAATTCATATCACAGATTATCTTCAATCATTAGCTTTGTCAATAACTCGTAATCTCCGTTATTCATTTATCAACAACATCTCTCGATCGTCACAAAGCCTTCTAAACTTCATTAACTCTTTCGCTTACTTTCTTCTTTATACGAACACAAATATACATATACACATATATAAGCTCAAAAGGCAAGACATCTCTTGCAACACATAACTTAGCATGCAATTATACAAATATGAAAACATCTTTCTAGGGTACTTCATACCCTAATTCACATTATATCATGTATCTCATCGTTTATTGTCACATTACTTACTACCATATGCATCCGACATTTTCACATTCAAACATCTCTACTTTCTATAGAATCATACTCTTCAGAAACAATCGAACACACTTATAACACATAGGCATCATACACTCATAATTAACTCTGAAGTTAATAAACATACGTATAAACATAAAGGTTTTCAAAACGTACCCGTTATATCATTCTTGGTCGGGTAACATCATCTCTCGTTATACCGAATGCCCTACTATCAGACGTAGTAGGGTCCTTCCTCTTCTGTCCACTTGTTGACGAAGACCCCCCAACTGCCTCAACTCCTGGCCTTGTCCGAACTCCTTTTTCTTTGTCACAGTCTCTCACAATATGACCCTCTCTTTAGCAATTCCAACAAACACTCCGAGGAAAAGCACAATCATTTAACTCATGACTAAACAATCCGCATCGCACACAACGCAAAGTCTGGAGTGTGCAAATCCCCATATGAACAGACCTACATCGGCAACACCACTGGGAACTTCGGTCAAATCTTTCTGATGTAGGCCTAGTATGTTGAGTTTCTTGCTTCTGACCAACTGCCGATGAGGGTTCCCCAATACTTGGTCCAGATTCGAGTTCTCTTTTAATTCCACAATCCCTTGCCCTATGATCTTTTCCAAAACAAATCCAACATACCTTTTAGGAGAAATAACAACCTTTCATCTCATGACCATATTGTCCGCAGGTAAGACATCGCATAGTTTGGTAAGTACAAGATCCAGTGTGGTGTGACTTACATTTTCCACATCGTGGTGCTTGTTGATTAATTCCACTAAGCATGGGTTCACGATTAAAGTTCCCTTGTCGCTGACCACCTTGCTCTTTTTGCCTTTGTAAATAGTATTTTTCAATCCTGGATCCAGGTTCAGAAACTTGCTCTCGGGTCATGTTGTTTTTGGATTCCACATTTCTCCTTTCCAATTCAGCTAAGCCAAAAGCTCAAGAAGAAGGACTATCCCTCCTAGTAACGCTTGAGTAATCCGGGAGCATAGCTCCCTGAAATGGGACTGAATATAAGTAGGGTTGTTGTGTTACTTGTGCCGTAGGGTAATATTGAACCGGAACTAGAAACGTTGTAGCCTGTGTAATGGCAGCTGGATAAGCTTGAGTTTGAACATTTTGAGTTATCCTCTCTCGTTCCATTCGGTGCACAGTATCTTGAAGTTCTTGTATTTCATCTTTCAGTTTATCAATACACTTACTCTGCTCATCCCTCGGTTCACATCTCAATGTACCAGTTTGATATGTCATATCCATCACATTCACTGTTGATGTTCCAGCTACTTCTTAGGTCACAGGAGTGTCAGTAGGGGTATCTTTGTCTGCCATATCTGTACAATCACATCACCTCACAGTCTTATTAGCATAAACCGTTAGTATCCAAAATACTAACTACAACCGACAACTCTAACTCACTCTAATTCCCCCGAAGGAAAGCTTGACCCGTCACGAGCCAAGATTTGGGAATGCAACACTCTAGCCGTGCATGCATTGCCAAACCTAGGCTCTGATACCAAACTGTAACACCGTTAAACTCAAGCCATTTTTTTTAAATACGCCGCGGAAGCTTTTTATAAACAAACTTAACTACATACAAACCAATGATTACAAAATGTACAAACATCGTTCACAATTATAAATATCATTGTTGTGTTACAAAAGCTACTGGCTTGTTTCATTTCAAAAACTATATCAGAGTCGGGTCATTCCTTTCCTTCAGCCAACCTCACAAACACAAACCTGCAAAAGCAACAACTGAGGGGAATTAGCACAAAGCTAAGTGAGTAGAGGCTAAACACCAAAAGCAAACATTCACAGTCAATATCAAAGCACGTAATCACTTATTCCGAGAAGACCGGCGGTTCGGCGCAGAATCTACAACCAATGCCGGCCAAACCAAAGATTTACCGATAGCCCTCCACTGAATTGGCACAGGGCACTCCCCCTCTGATGCAACATTTGCATCAGTAAGGCTAACACTGTTCAACCAATCAGTGAACGAGCCCATCCCAATCCTACGTATAGGTGACTTCCCAACGAAACTCAAATTCATACTAAGAGTGCGTATCGACCAAATAGTCATGCAGCAGATATCAATCAATAATAATCACAATCAACAGTTCAATCAATCCAATCCAATCTCAATCACAATCATGCATCACACCAATAACATTAACCGTAATCTTTACCATCCGCGATTAACGTCCACTCACCTCAAAACCAGCACGGGCTCAGAAATCTAATTTTACTGAGTCTTTTGATTGCATGAAAACACAACAACAATCTAATCAGTCTCGAATATAAAAACATATCTTCTCATATATATTTATATCTCAAATCTATAAAAAACAACTCAACTATTTCACATAATAAAACATACTAACTCAAACCAAGCAAAACATAAAATAAATAAACAATTAATCGGATTTGGGTCTGTCGCACCGCGACCGGGGTCGGATTTCAAATTCTAGATTCAGAGTACCGGATTTAAGTGTCGGATTCATCTATCGGATTTCAAAGTATAGTATTTCAAAGTATAGAATTTCAAAGTTTAGGATTTCAAAGTCTAGGATTTCAAATTATAGGATTTCAAAGTATAGGATTTCAAACTATAGGATTTCAAACTATAGGATTTCAGTAATGTCGGTTTTTATTAAAAACCGAATCTCATCCACATGAAATTCATCATCTTCTTCATTTTAAGTGTCGGATTTTTAGCCATAACTTCCATAAAACTAATTCTAACATCATTTTCTTCCAACAAAACATATATTTAACATCTAACATGCATAAGAATCATCAAAAACACATTTTTACTCATTCATAACAACAAAATCTACAAACCCATTTACCAAGCTTTCTTCCAACTTCAACAATGGTGTATTTGCATAAACTCATGCTTTTTAACATATAAACATACCAACACATACTATAACATGTCATAAACATTTCCTCACCTTCCTTTGGATTTAAACAATACCAACTTTTGACTTCTAAATTTCAAGTTTATAACTTTCCTTTCACTTACGGTTTTCTCTCAAAAACACATACTACACCTTTTACACTTTTGATGGAAATGAGCATATTAATAGCTATACACGTACACATATACTTTAATTCAATCAAGCAGGAGGTGGCATTTCATGGAAATACTACTCTTTTACACATGCATGCATACACACATAATAACATACCATACATACATATTTCCTATTCTATTTAGAGTTCCACCAGTAACATATTAGTATATTTATGTTTTCACAATAATCAATTAATCAAAACACTTAAGTAATTAAAACAACCAATCACATACCGCTAACCCGCTAATCTCCTAGCCCAGGGTTGCGGGTGTTACATCATGTCACCCTAGTAGGTACCCGTGCTCACCAAAAAACTATTTACCTGCATAAGGAGTGAACATGAGAGGGTTAGCTATAAATAGCTAGTAAATAACAATTAAGTGGAAGCATCATATCATAGTATCAAATACATATCTCATGCATAACATATCAACATTCAAGTCTACCCTAACACATTGTGAAGCGATGTTAGTAAGCAAAAATCACGTCTTGCAGGGTTATTAGCCCGGCTCAGTGATCCTGACTGGGGAAACCGATACTTCCTCCGCGCCGGTGGAGAAGCGAGTAACGGTCCACCATTGCGTTATCGGGGAACTATACCCCATTCGGGATCAGCCGGAACTGAGAGCCCATATAGTATTGAGGGGTGGAGGTTTTGCAAGAACCAAGATTCGTGATCATCGAATCGCTGCACATCCTAGCTGGCGACACAAGGCCCCAACTCAAGACCCAGACAATCTGGCCCCAATGTCCAACAAAGTATCAGTACAACACACATTGGCCTACATAAAGCCACAACATAAACACAGTTGGCCTACAAAAGCCATAGCATCATATTTGGCCTACAAAAGCCCTAGCCTAACAAGTTGGCCTACAAAAAACCATAACATATTAACTTAGGCCTACACAAGGCATTAACATGCGTACATAACAATTTAACAACTCAGTTGGCTTATAAAAGCCTTAAAGACACGTAATTAACAATTCTTTGGTTTGTAACATACAAACATCTATATAACACTATTAATATCATACTTAAGTTAACTGTTACTCACCTGTTGAGCTATAACAGGTAACTATACGATTCCGGCTCGCTTTAGTTGTCTTTAGCACCTATATCAAACCATTTACATTTAGACATTTAAACACGCAAGGAAATCATCAAGACATCTAGAATAATGTCGTACCAATATTCCTAACTTATTTACTAACTTATAACCATGACCCAAACACTTCTATGCGAAAGAACAACATAAAACAACATTATGTACATAAACAGCATGGAAGCGTCGCGTGCAGCAGGGCCCTATGGCAGTTTCTGCACAACAATGCCATTTTGGTCCAAACCAATACCAAATCATTTTTAACCAATTTTCAGTGTTCCATAACATCATTTGGCACTTGTAGGAGCTTTCTAAAATTCCTACCACTTATCCAATTAATTCATACAAAATTCAACCTTTAATTAGCAAAGATGTGTCCAACATGGCCAAAACTTGTAATACATCAATTCCAACACTTCCAATGCATCATTCACACTCCAAATGACTTTATTGGAACTAACCATTTCCTTTAAAACTTCTGTTTGGTAGCATTTTCCAATTTTTGGCTATTTAAAACCTATTTTAGCAATATTTTTACCAATTCAAGCAAAACTATCATTTCAATTCAAAATCATTGTTCTAATCAATTCATACAAATCACATGAACTTATTATAACCTTAAAAATCAGTCCTTGACGTGTGAAAACAGATTCAACTCATTTTGGCCATTTTGACCCATTTAGGCCAATTTTGAATATGTGCATAAACACTAACTCTAATCCAACATATGAGTTCTAATCAATCCTAACAAGTTATAAGAAAAATTAGAACACTAAATTTCAGTTCTTGAAGGTCAATTTTAGTTTGACCCGTTTTTGGCAAATTTGACCATTTTGGTCAAATATTGATTTTAAGCAAATCAACTAATTCTAATCCATAATATGTTTTCTTAAGCATATATATGAGTTGTAGGAAGCATTAGAAATGAAGAAATCAGTTCACAATGGTCAATTTCGGGTTTGACCTAAAAAACCCAACAAAACCCAACAAAACCAAGAACTTAAAGAAACATGGAAGAACACTTACAAAGGATGAACGAGATGATGAAGATGAAACAAGAAACTAATTTGGGAGCTTAATTTGAAGGCTGGAATGATTGCTTGAAGATCCCCCTTTGATTTCTCTTCAAAATCTTCAAGAACAAGTGAAAGAGATGAAGCGTGTGTGTGATACGTGTGTGTGTGTGTGTTGAGTCTGTGTTCGAAAAGGCTAGACCGACCATGTGGGTAATATTTATCCACATGTGAGTATTTTGTTCCCCTTTTCAACTTACAACACGACACCCGATTACCCGTTTTAACTAACGGGGATATTTTCGGAACCCTTATCTTAAACCGTTCAATACTTTATTATTTTTATCTATTATTATAGTTATTTTTATCATCACATTTAATAACTATTTTAATAACTTATGCAAACAACTAATAAATATATATTTAATTTAATTTATTTAAATTATTTAACGTACCACTTTCGCGCGCATCTAGGCCCTTTGTGAGGATGTTACAAATCTACCCCTTAAGAAGATTTCGTCATCGGAATCTGCTCAGAAGTGAACAAGTAAGGATAGCGTGCTTTCATCTCATCCTCGACTTCCCATGTAGGACCCAGATTGTGTTTCCATTTAACAAGTACTAATTTGATCATCTTTTTACACAGCTTCTTGATTTTGGAATTCAGAATCTCAATATGTTCCTCTATAAGGCGTTTAGCTGAATCAACTTTCAATTCTTGTAGAGGTAGGATTTGATCATCATCAACCTTGCACTTCCTCAGATAGCACACATTGAATGTGTTATGAATACCAGATAGCTCTGGAGGAAGTTCAAGTGATATAGTCTGTTCATTGACCCATTGTAGAATTTTAAACGGACCAATATACCTCGGGCTTAGCTTACCCTCGCGACCAAATCGAATCACCCCTTTCCAAGGTGAAACCTTCAAGAATACCCGGTCACCCACTTCAAAAGTAATGGGTCGCCGCTTCAGATCCGCGTACATCTTTTGCCTGTCTCGTACACCTTTTAGCTTTTCACGTGCCATCTTCACCTTATCAGATGTCTACTGCACAATGTCAGGACACGCATATTGCTTTTCTCCAGGTTTTAACCAACAAGTAGGTGTACGGCATCGCCTACCATACAACATTTCATATGGTGGCATGCCTGTACTCGAATGATAGGAGTTCTTATAGGCAAATTCAATCAAGGGAAGATGAGAATCCCAAGAACCACCAAATTCAAGAATGCAAGCTCTCAGCATAACTTCAAGAGTTTGAATAGTCCTTTCGGACTGTCCATCAGTTTGAGGATGGTATGTTGTGCTAAGATTCACCCACGTACCAACTTCACGTTGAAGACTATGCCAAAAGTTAGATGTGAACCGTGCATCTCGATCAGAGACTATAGATAAAGGTATGCCATGTCGTGACACCACCTTATTGATATACAATTGAGCCAAACGATTCATGGGTGCAGACTCATTAGTCGTGAGAAAATGTACACTCTTAGTAAGGCGATCAACCACAACCCATATCATATCATGCCCCTTTGCAGTTCGGGGTAATTTGGTAACAAAGTCCATGGTAATGTGATCTCATTTCACTCCGGGATGTCTAATTGTTTTAGATTACCATAGGGCTTTTGTTGTTCGGTTTTAACTTGTTCACAGACTTGGCATTTTTCTACAAATGAAGCTATGTCACGCTTCAATGTAGGCCACCAATATAATGATTTCAGGTCTTGGTACATTTTTGTGCTTCCGGGATGAATAGACAACCTAGATTTGTGTGCTTCATGCACGATTGTCTCCCGATTGCCAACAAGACTCGGTACCCAGATTCAGGATTGAAATGTCTTCAGACCCCGACTATCTTCTTCCAACTACTTTGATATCTTGGTCATTGTCTCAGCTTTCAAGTTGTTTTCTTGCAATGCTTCTTGTTGTGCTACTTTAAGCTGAGTAATTATATCAGATTCAACAGCGAGTCTCATGAATTTAGCCACTCTAGGAGAGTTCTTTCAACTCAATGCATCAGTTACCACGTTCGCTTTGCCCGGATGATACTTGATTTCACAATCATAGTCTTTTATTAGCTCCAACCAACGCCGTTGTCTCATGTTAAGCTCTTTCTGCGTGAACACATACTGCAGACTCTTGTAATTTGTGCATATAATACATTTGGTGCCATACAAGTAATGACGCCATATTTTCAAAGCAAATACCACAGCTGCAAGCTCCAGATCATGTGTTGGGTAATTCTTCTCGTGTGGCTTCAATTGACGAGAAGCATATGCAATCACTTGTCTCGTTGCATCAAAACACAACCTAGACCTGCATATGATGCATCACAATATACAATAAAGTCTTCTGACCCATTAGGCAATGTTAGAATAGGTGCTTGACATAACAATTGCTTTAGAGTCTGAAATGCTTTCTCTTGATCTTCACTCCACACGTAGGCAACATCCTTGCGGTTCAATTTAGTCAATGGACCAGCAAGTTTAGAAAAGTTTTGGATAAACCGCCTGTAATATCCAGCAAGACCTAAGAAACTTTTTATCTCAGAAGGATTCTGAGGAGTCTCCCAGTTCATAACAGCTTCAATCTTCACAAGATCAACTTTAACACCTTCACTACATATAACATGGCCCAAGATGTAGACCTCCTTAAGCCAGAACTCACATTTAGATAGCTTCGCGTAGAGTTGTTCTCGCTTAAGAGTCTCCAGAATAAGACGAAGATGTTGCTCGTGTTCCACATCCGTTTTAGAATAAATGAGAATATCATCGATGAACACGATTACAAACTTATCAAGAAAAGGGCGACATACACGATTCATCATATCTATGAAGATAGCTGGAGCATTGGTTAAGCCGAATGGCATAACCAAGAATTCATAGTGCCCATATCGAGTTCTAAACGCGGTTTTAGTGATATAATCTTCTCGAACACGGACTTGATGATAGTATGAACGTAGACAAATTTTGGAAAGGCATGTGGCACCTTGCAATTGATCAAACAGATAATCTATGCGAGGTAATGGATATTTGTTCTTTACAGTTCGCTTGTTAAGCTCCCTTTAATCGATACACATATGGAGAGCCCCGTCCTTCTTCTTTATGAATAAAACAGGAGCTCCCCACGGGGAAGAACTTGGGCGAATAAAGCCCTTGTCAAGTAGTTCCTGGATTTGGGTCATCATCTCCCGAATTGCGAAGCTCCCTTTAATCGATACACATACGGAGAGTCCCGTCCTTCTTCTTTATGAATAAAACAGGAGCTCCCCACGGGGAAGAACTTGGGCGAATAAAGCCCTTGTCAAGTAGTTCCTCGATTTGGGTCATCATCTCCCGAATTTCAGACGGAGCGAGACGATAGGGAGATTTTGCTACAGGTGTAGAACCAGGAACAAGATCAATCCGGTATTCTACATCCCTAACAGGAGGTAAACCCGGTAAATCTTCAGGAAAGACGTCAGGGTATTCAGAAACAACCCTGATATCATCAACATTCTTTTCTCCTATCTCAGCATTAATCACATATGCAAAGTAGGAGATACATTCCTTTGCAATCAACTTTTGAGCTTTTATCACAGAAATATCAGGAATAGTAGACTCCCTCTTCACCCCTCGAGCTATAGCATAAGACCCATCGGATAAACGGAATCTGATTATATTTTTAGAGCACAAGATCTCAGCATCTCGACTACTAAGCCAATCCATACCAATAACAGCATCAAAGACCGCGATAGGCATGATAAGAAAGGAAATAGTGAAACTATTCCCATCGATATAAAGAATAGCTGTTGAAACTTTCTCAGTAACATAGACTACCTTACCATCAGCTACTTCTACTTTAATTGGACCAGATTGTAAGAAAACAAGCAATTGAAGCTTCTCACGGTAAGATACGGAAACAAAAGAGTATGTAGCTCCCGAATCAAATAAAACACAAGAAGAAGTATTGTTAATCAGAAAAGTGAATGTAATCACATCACCTGTATCTTGGGCTTCATCAGCCGTCATCTGGAAATTCCTCCCCTGTGCACGAAGAGCACCTCCCTGTTTAGGAGCCGTAGCTGCTAATGAACCCCCAGCACCTGTGGTTGGCCACAACGGGCACATTGAAATGCGGTGCCTAGGTTTATGGCACTTGTAGCATACATTCTCCTTGTGCCTGCAATCATGAGTTAGGTGCCCTTTCCTCCCGCACCTACCACACTTCAACAAATCCCAGTCTTCAGACTTTTGGGATGAATTCACATGCTGTTTACCACCCGATCCACTATCACCTCCCTTATATGATGACTGCTATTCAAACTTCCTCTTACCTCCACCAGATAGCTGTTGTTGAGATCTTGCCCTCTGCTTGTAATCATCATCAGTAGTTCTAGCATTATTAAGTGCTTCATCAAGAGTTGGTGCAGATCTCACATCAGATCGATACTCTAGGGGTTAAGTGTTGGCAAAATATGTGATGTTTGTATTTTCATTGGGTAACAAATGAGGAACAAACCTCATTTTATCAGTGAATTTGGATATTAGATCATCCAAAGGCTTGTCACCCTTCTGTAGTGCTCTGACCTTGTTATCAATCCTCAGCATATCATAGTCAGAACAATATTTACCCCTGCTCTTCTCCTTGAAACCATCGCATGTCATCACCTCCAAAGTGGCTGGTGGGGTAATAGCAATTACAGTATCCCACCAGGCCAAAGCACGCCCTCTGAACATTCGCTTAGCATAGTCTACCTTCTTATCCTCGTCACATTCACTGAATTCACTTGAGAATGATTTTTTTTCAAAATGCAAACAATTGAGTCCACCAACTTAAAGGGAAAGGCCAAAATGATTAATGCAAGATCATCACATAAGTCGAACACATCAAGATCACCTCAATCCAGAACAAAACAAATCAAGAAACAAACAACTCACTCTCGTTCCAAATCAACCAAAAATGATCAATTGGCAATGTCTACTTCTAACCCAAGTGTCCACCTAGGTGCCAATGTGAAGAACGGGACGAACCGAGTTTTTGGATGGAGGAAGAAGCCCCAAGAGAGGAATGGATAAAGAAGAGATGAAGATTGTTTGATTTATCCAACAAATTTCAATAAACAAACAACGTGTAACACCGGTCCTAATTTGGAGGAGTCTTTTTTTCATAATAAACTCTATTTGAGTTTTAAAACTGCATGGATACAGCTGTAAATACAATATTTCTAAAACCTGTTTATTTAAAAGTAAATACAGCTGTTACAGTGGAAGCTTTATAAACTAGTTTAATAATTTCAACCTAATAATAAGTTGCAACCAAAATATCCCAAGGCTTACCAAATTCGTCCAACCATTACAAATTCAACATTCAAACAAAGTACATAACAAGTGTTCACAAAGTGTTCCCAAAATACATTAGGTCACCCCAGCAGGTACCCGTGCTCACCAACAAACTATTTACCTGCATAAGGAGTGAACATGACAGGGTTAGCTATAAATAGCTAGTGAATAACAATTAAGCGGAAGCATCATATCATAATATCATATACATATCTCATGCATAACATATCAACATCCAACTCTACCCTAACACATTGTAAAGCAATGGTTAGTCAGCAGAAACCACGTCTTGCAGGGTTATAAGCCCGGCTCAGTGATCCTGACTGGGGAAACAGATACTTCCTCCGCGTCGGTGGAGAAGCGGGTAGCGGTCCACCATTGCGTTATCAGGGAACTGTACCCCATTCGGGATCCACGGGAAGTGAGAGCCCATATAGTATTGAGGGGCGGAGGTTTTGCAAGAACCAAGATTTGTGACCATCGAATCGCCGCACATCCTAGCTGGCGACACAAGGCCCCAACTCAAGACCCAGACTATCTGGCCCCAATGTCCAACAAAGTACTGGCACAACACACATTGGCCTACAAAAAGCCACAACATAAACACAATTGGCCTACATAAGCCATAACATCATATTTGGCCTACAAAAGCCATAACATAACAAGTTGGCCTACAAGAAGCCATAGCATATTAACTTAGGCCTACATAAGGCATTAACATGCGTACATAACAATTTAACAAATCAGTTGGCTTATAAAAGACTTAAACACACATAACTAGCAATTCTTTGGTTTGTAACATACAAACATCTATATAACACTATTAATATCATACTTAAGTTAACTGTTACTCACCTGTTGAGCTATAAAAGGTAACTATACGATTCCGGCTCGCCTTAGTTGTCTTTAGCACCTATATCAAACCATTTACATTTAGACATTTAAACACGCAAGGAAATCATCAAGACATCTAGAATAATGTCCTAACAATATTCCTAACTTGTTTACTAACTTATAACCATGACCCAAACACTTCTACGTCCATGCCCCTGACGCGTCACGTCGCGAGCAGCATGGCCGTATGGCAGTTTCTGCACAATAGTACCATTTTGGTCCATTTCAATACCAATTCAACTCTAATCAATTTTTAGTGTTCCAGAACATCATTTGGCACTTGTAGGTGCTTTCTAACATTCCTAACACTTATCCAATCAATCCATACAAAATTCAAGCATTAAATAGCAAGAATGTGTTCAATATGGCCAAAACTTGAAACACATCAATTCCAACACTTCCAATGCATCATTCACTCTCCAAATGACTTATTGAAGCTATTGGAACTAACCATTTCATTTAAAACTTCTGTTTGGTAGCATTTTCCAATTTTTGGCTATTTAAAGCCTATTTTAGCACTATTTTTACCAATTCAAGCAAAACTACCAATTCAATTCAAAACCATTGTTCTAATCAATTTATACAAGTCATATGAACTTATTAGAATCTTAAAAATCAGTCCTTGATGTGTAAAAACAGATTCAACTCATTTTGGCCATTTTGACCCATTTAGGCCAATTTTGAATATGTGCATAAACACTACCTCTAATCCAACATATGAGTTCTAATCAATCCTAACAACTTATAAACAATTAGAACACTAAATTTCAGTTCTTGAAGGTCAATTTCAGTTTGACCCGTTTTTGGAAAATTTGACCATTGTGGTCAAATCTTGATTTTAAGCAAATCAACCAATTCTAATCCATAATATGTGTTATTAGGAATCTATATGAGTTGTAGGAAGCATTAGAAATGAAGAAATCAGTTCACAATGGTCAATTTCGGGTTTGACCTAAAAAACCCAACAAAACCCAATAACTTGAAGAAACATGGAAGAACACTTACAAAGGATGAACAAGATGATGAAGATGAAACAAGAAACTGATTTGGAAGCTTAATTTCAAGGTTGGAATGATTGCTTGAAGATCCCCCTTTGATTTCTCTTCAAAATCTTCAAGAACAAGTGAAAGAGATGAAGTGTGTGTGTGAAACATGTGTGTGTGTTGAGTCTGTGTTCGAAAAGGCTAGACAGACCATGTGGGTAATATTTATCCACATATGGGTATTTTGTTCCCCTTTTCAACTTACAACACGACACCCGTTTACCCGTTTTAACTAACGGGGATATTTTCAGAACTCTTATCTTAAACCGTTCAATATTTTATTATTTTTATCTATTATTATAGTTATTTTTATCATCACATTTAATAACTATTTTAATAACTTATGCCAATAACTAACAAATATATATTTAATTTAATTTATTTAAATTATTTAACGTACAACTTTCGCGCGCGTCTAGGCCCTTTGTGAGGATGTTTCACAATTCTACTGCTTTGTAATGATTCGTCTATTTTGAATGTCAAATCTGTTCGAACTCCAAGTAATTCTATTCAATTTGAGATGTTTTGCATGAGTGATGGTTGTGTTGATGGACATTGTACTTATCACTGTGTGTATGACGAAGATAGGAAGAAACGTGGAGTTAAACCAAACCCAAATTACAAATCTCTTGAATTAGATCATGAACAAGCTTTATTCATAAATAGAAAAGGTAATAAAATTACCTATTGGCGAAAGAAACGCTCCACCAGAACAAGATTCCAAATGAACAATGATAGTGTGCCCACTAAGCATAATTCAGAATTTTATCCCATTAATTGTCACACTTCATGGACTCCAAATCACAGATACTTTAATAACTGGAATCACGCCAATCAAAATGCTGCTGAAATTAAATCACACCGCACAAATACAACGATACGGAAAACTCAAATCTCACAGCATAAACAGCCAACTGTCCAACGTAAATCTACCAAAACCAAAACAGCCCTGAACGACACGAGAAACCCAAAGAAACAAAATGAATACATCGATGATGATGTTTCACTCCCAACGGGCTGCAATCGCGTGAAAATTGAACAACCAATAGTCACATCAAAAGCACATCCATCCCCCGCCATATCTAAAGAAATTATAACACCATCACCGTCCCAACCCCAAACGACCACACAAGTTTGGATTCCCAAAGCACAAGCAAATAACCTCATTACGTGAAACATCATTTAATACTGTTGCATCTTCTAACAACCAAAGACCCACTACACAATGGGTACCTCAACAACTCTTGTCTTCCATGTGCAGGTATCTAGCCGGTAGTACTTGGACTCCGGCTGTTCGAAACATATGAGGGGCGAAAAGGGTCTTCTCACGAACTATGTCCCAAAATACTCGGGAAATGTTCGGTTTGGGAACGACCATGTTGCACCTATAATGGGAACCAGAGACATTATAAAAGAAAATATAAAAATAAGAAAGGTATCATATGTGGAGGGATTGGTACACAATCTGTTTAGTATTGGGCAATTTTGTGACAAAGGGCTAGAAGTCAACTTCAAGGCCAAAACTTGCTTAGTCAAAACAAAGAATGGTGATGTGGTACTAACTGGGTCCAGAAGGTCAAATCTGTACACACTTGATCTAGCAGACTTGGAAGGAAAGCAGTCAGTATGTCTTCTGTCTAAGGCCTCATCGGAACTCACATGGATGTAGCATCGCAAACTATCTCACCTAAACTTTAAAAATATCAACAAATTGGTCAAAAGTGATTTAGTTCGCGGACTGCCTAAACTCAAGTTTGAAAAAGAACATCTGTGTGAACATTGTGAAAGAGGTAAAATGAAAAGGGCATCACACAAAATCAAACAGGTGTCCAGTGCAAAAGAACCTCTCCAACTGTTACACATGGACTTGAGAGTTCAGTCTAGGAATGGGAAAAAGTACATCCTCGTGATAGTTGATGACTATTCGACGTATACGTGGGTCAATTTCTTGAGAACGAAGGATGAAGCTCCATCTACAATCATCTCGTTCCTCAAACAGGTGTAAAATCAATCGCAAGGAAGGGTTGGTACCATACGAACCGACAATGGCACCGAATTCAAGAACAAAGTCTTGGATTCCTTTCTTGACTCAGTGGGAATCATGCATCAATTCTCAGTAGCTTATACTCCACAACAAAATGGGGTTTTTGAACGAAGAAATCAAACTCTTGTTGAAGCGGCTCGAACAATGCTGTCCTATGCTGATTTACCACCTTCCTATTGGGCAGAAGCAGTCAACACAACATGCTACACTCAAAACCGAACAATTTTACACCAGCGCTTTAATAAAACTACTTATGAACTAGAAAATGGAAGAGTGCCTAATATTAAACATTTTCATGTGTTTGGTAATAGGTGCTTTGTCCTCAATGAAAAGGCTAATCTAGGAAAGTTCGACCCCAAAGCAGATAAGGGAATTTTCCTAGGTTACTCTTCTAAAGTCTAAAGCGTTTCGTGTGTTAAACAAACGAACCAATGCTGTAATTGAAAGTATTAACGTGACTTTTGATGATACTCTAACCACCACATCTTTATCTCATGAGTCACCTGCTATCGTTTCTAAATACATTAGTTTAGGACCGGGACTTAATCGACAAGAAACAAATATATCTCACGCAAATGAATATTCAGACTTAAAATATATATTTGATTTCTTAGAAGATGATTCTGGAATTAATTGTGTATCTGTTGATAGGCCTACAAATGTCGTTTAGGAATCTCTTGAACTCACACAGCAAACGGCTAGTGCTTCTACATCAGGACCTGTTGATTCACCTGCCGACCCATTCTTTGTTTTGGGTGAACGGTACACTGCATCCAACTCAACGGTTAACACTGCTGACGATGCTGATACTGAGGACCACGAGAACACTACGCCTCAGTACATTATAGACTCATCAACTCCTGAGGGTGAAACATCCATCCAACAACAACTGGATGAATTCTTCCCTCAGGACGCCAACGATGAGGTTGCTCATAACTCCACCCCCCATGTAACCAAATGGATTGCTGCACATCCTGAAACGCAGATTATCGGAGGCAAAGATGCAGCCGTTTAGACCAGATCCGCCATAGCAAATGAGTGTCAGTTCTCCAGCTTTCTTAGTATGATATAACCTACATGAACTGGTGATGCACTGCAAGACGCAGACTGGATTCTTACTATGCAAGAGGAGTTAGATCAATTCACGCGCTTAAAGGTTTGGAGATTGGTGCCTCGACCCAACGACAAGAAAATTGTTGGCAACTAGTGTGTCGTCAAGAACAAGAAAGATTCAGACGGTGAGGTGATTCGAAACAAAGCCAGACTGGTAGCAACTTGACGAATTACAGCACGTTCCCACTGATAACCAACTGGTTGATCTATTCGCCAAACCACTTGACGAAGCCCGATTTACATTTCTGGTGTCCAAGATTGGAATGCTGAATCTCAAACTGTAATTCATTATCGTTTATCTTTCTTGAACAGCATTACACGTTGTTTTTGTTTTTTGTGCAGATATAAGGGTGCTCCTGTCTAGGGGGAACGCAGCGGTTCCCTGGTTTACACGAATGCTTTCTGTGCATTCGTGTATGGGGTGAAACTCGGGAATTCATCTCAAATCTGACAAACACCGGCAGTTTATGCTTACTTTCTATTTATCATTTCTAGGGGGAGTTAATTGCAAAAGAAAACAATAAAAAGAATGGATAACTTTTTTTACTCTTTTTGGGCTTAAATCTTGTACATTTTTAAGCCTTGGGAAAAAACAAAATGGACTGGGCCAAACATCAATCTTTGGGCCCCACTTGGTTGATCCGACAGTCGGATAAGCCCTGACCCATGATCCGAAAGTCGGATAGCCCATAAAAGGAGCTACCCGACCTTCCTTCTTCCACACGCGTTCAAAAATTTCAAAAAGCATAACACTATTCATCTTCTTCTTCTCTCTCAACTGCCTTGGATCGAAACTTTGCATTTGAGAAAATTCTATGTTTTTTCAACACTACACCGAAAGTTAAGATCATTTCAACAAGAAATGTCGAAGCATTTGCACACTTAGGTGCTAAAATCAAAGATTTCATTGTGTTTTGTTCTCTGTTTATCGAACAGTGGGTTTTTACATGAAACTTGAATCTTTTGCATCTTAAATGTTGTTGTTTATAGTGGTTGGTTAAAGTAAATCACATTTCTGATGATTTCACATGTTGTGTAACAAAAATGGTAGTGAAATTCATTGAAATATTGATTTCAGAATTGGGTTTTCAAGAACAAAAGGCACTGTTCATCTTCTTCGATGAATAGAGCTGTTCAAATCCACATTTGGTGAAACTTAGGGTTGTTTAGGCTTGTTTGAAAACAAATAGATGTTTGGAGTTGAAATCCGAGTCGTTTGGTATAAAACTTGTATCCACAAACATACATTTAGTCGAAAGTCAATTCTGACTTGGTAAGACTGGTATAGTAGTTCTTAAAAGTCGGATGAAAAGAAGTTGAACCATGCGACTTTTGCATAAGATTTGGTCTATCCGACTTTTGGGAAATATGTTCCATGTGACTTTTGATCACATAAGTCCATGCAACTTTCGAATGAAATTTGGTCTATCCGACCTTTGGGAAATTTGTCCATGCGACTTTCATATGAGTTTGTTCTATGCGACTCTTTGATAATTTACTCTATGCGACTTTCATATGGATTTGTTCTATGCGGCTCTTAGAATACTTGTTTGTCCATCTGACTTTCATATGAACTTTGTCCATCTGACTTTCGAATGAACTTTCTCCATCCGACTTTCACAAGAACTTTGTCCATCCGACATTCGCATGACTTGTCCATCCGACTTTCGCATGATTCCTTGTCCATGCGACTTTCACTCAGAAATGTTCCATGCGACTTTAAAGTTCAAAACCTTCAATGCGACTTTCAAGTGGATTAATCCAAGCGACTTTGTGTCACGCGACTTTTAATCTGAAATGTTCTATGCGACTTAATAGTCCATTCGACATTCACACAATTTGTCCATGCGACTTTCAATTGAAAGTTGATCCGACTCTCAACACTTAGTCAAATTTTGATTTTGTTCCAAATTGCTTAAATCAAAAGTCAAAGTCAAAGTCCATATTCACATGTGCATTGAATTCAAAAACACCCTATCTAAGCATTTCACATACGCATTCATTCACATGTGCATTGAAATCAAGGAGTGCAAATTCACTTAAATATTCACATGTGCATTCTGAATTCACAAGTGCCTTCGTGCCTCCGAGGACGCATCAAAAATGTCTGATTCATTCTTACTGCAGTCCGACTGCGAAATGTACTGGACCTACCCACCGCTGATCACTACCCCAACAAGACTGAATTTGATGAAATCCCAGGGGTAGATGAAGTGCTCCAGCTTGTTCAAGGCCTTAGCTATAATGGAGAGTTACAAAAAATTCACCAATTCAGACAAACCAACCTTGCACCTCTCTGGCAGACGCTTGCAACAATAATCTCCCGTACCCTCACTTGTATTCATCGGGGTACTGATGGTGGCTCGTACTACTCACTACTACTTCTGGCTGGTGTTGCTTACCACCTCCATCTTGACTACGCCACTATCATCTTTGAGGAGATGGTAAGGATGGTGAATGAGAAAACAACAACCCGACGCAAAACATTTTTCCATTCCAAAGGTTTCTCACCATCCTGATCGCTGTTGACTTGAAAACCTACCACACTATTCCCCGACCCCTGGATAACCCGTAGATTGAAATGCAACGGATAACCCGATTCTTGCGTATACGGGATTTACCTAACATAGTTTCCATGCAGGTGTCTGTTGCCCTTCTTCGAATCTTGAATCAGGTGAGTGAGGCTGTGCGTGAATATATGAGGGAGAATAGGATCGCGCCTCTCGCACAACCAGAACCGGCTATGCCTGCCTAAGGAGCAATAGCACCTGGCAAGGATCCTAGTGGTCTAGGAGCTCGGGTGCGCAGGGGTACCCCGAGCAGGGTTGTGGTTGAGCGGAAACAATCTGTTGAGAGGGGTGGTGGAAGTGGTGAGGGAGAAGAGATACAAGAGAGTCAGAGAGTGGTGATCAGTGACTCCGACGCCTCCACCTATGATGGATCAGCGAGTAAGTCCTCCATGGAAAGGACTTAAACCGAATCATCTTCCTCCGGGCAGTCAATCTCCTTCGGCCCACGACCTTCTCCAGTCCGTGCTGAATCTACTGGCACGAGACAAATATCTGATCACTAGGAGGACATCCATCATGACCTATCCGGCATATCTGCCACCTTCGGTGATGTACCTGTCATAGAAAGAGAAGATGTAGAAATGGATGTAGTGGTTAGTGATAGTGAGGATGAGGAGGAAAAGAAAGAGGGTGAGAGTACCCCAGAACAAGAAAGCCGAGAAGCTTCAACTACTACCGGTCGGGACACTCTTTCGGCCGGTATTGAAACAGACACTGGTATCCCACCAGTACAAGCACCTCACCTCACCAGCCACTCTGCTCCCACTCAACTGGGAGTAGCTTCATTCTACGGGGAATCATCACATACTCAGTCGGCAACTCATTCAAAGTTTGCTGGCTTTGAAACTAGTGGACTGCCTCCCCCGTCCACCTCTTCCTTTCATCCACAATCGAGTCTAGCACCAATCTTAACTGGATTTCAATCATTTGCTAGGACACGATCCCCACTTGCACATCTTCGTGACGTTGCCGGAACGCCCGTAGCGGCCTTTACTGCAGAGGTGACACGAGGATCGAGCGGAAGTCCCTCCAGTGCTACCGTTATGCCAACACTGCATAAGGACCACTGGTCTGAAAGATCTGTGCCAACTGAGCCTCTTCGTGAGCTCGGGGTTACAATGGAATTGAGATCCTATATGGATTCAAAGTTCTCCAGTCTTGACTCTGGCCTGAGGGAATATGTCAACACACAGCTCCACTCTGAAATCAATTCCCTTAGAGCCTAAATCCAAGCCCTTGAAAACCACCCACCCACTGTCATTGAGCCAGATTACTCTATCGATGAACTCAAGGACCTTCTCCATGCCAAACTTAATAGTGTTGCTGATCCAACCACTTCACAATCCAATCTACTTGCAGCACTACAATCCCAACCCCAGCCCGCATCCTCCAGCTCTACCACCTTCCAGGATACCATCCTCCAAGCCCTAAATTCCCTAACCGTAACCGTCTCTGATATAAGCAAACGGCTGGAAGTAGTGAAGGAATCATGCAAAGCCAAATCTGAATCTAGGAAGCGGAGGCAAGATGATCCTGAGGATCTAGGACATCATGAGTGGGAGAAAAGGCTACGGCGTTACATTGGGGGCTCAAAGTACAGTGTTAAGAATTGAAGCCGCCCCTGTATCCAAGCCGTCAGAAGGTCAGAGTGGCAGTGGTAGTGGCTGTAAACAACAACAAGAACCAGTTGAGCCTGAAACCGCAGAGTTAGAATTTGAAACTGGTCAAGGGACAGAGTCAGAGACTGATAAGCCAGAAACCCCAACAATCCAAACCCCAATAATCCAAATCCCGGAAATCCGAACAACTACAATAGAACCAGAATCTTCCCTTCCCGAACCTTCAACAGAAAAATCCAAAGGCAAAAGACCTGTTATTGAGGAAGTAGAAGAAACTACGCTGATCAATATACGCAAGGTCTTCTCTACAGTTAACAGGGAGCTGCTTGAAATTTTTTCACTAGAACAGGGGAAATTCAATGTTGCGCTCATAGATCTTATTAGTCAGCAGCAACCTCAGAGATCTGAGTAACAAGAGGGTGAGTGGACTGTACCGGAAACCTATCATGGAGGACCCAAACCCTTGGCCACTCACAAGAGAATCATAGCAGAAAGGCCAAACATAAGAAATATCAGGCCTAGGGAAGCACTTGTAAAGGACCAACCTCGCTGGCCTACTTAGTGGCTTAATACTCCCTATCTGGAAGAGAGAATTCTGCAGATCTTCTAAGAGGTAGTCAGAGAGGTTGATGATTTATACTTGCTGAACTCTCAAGAGCATGAGAAGTCTGTCCGATTCGCCGCCACCTTCCATACAAGCACAAAACAACAAGTGGCCTCAAAATATCCAATTGTCAAGATTGAATTCGTGTACTTGCGTAACTTCCTCAACTACTCAATGGTTCACTTTCATGTTACCAGAGCAGATGGGAAAAGATATACATTTCACAAGGTCGAGCTAAGATTTCTGAATTTAGGGGACATTACTCATATGGAAGATGAGTTGGTCTATAAGACCGGGAAGAATCGGGAGGAACAAAGAGCTCTCCAAGTTTTGAGAGACTTCATCCGAAAGAAAATCCTCCTGTGCAGAACTCAAGATTTACAACTAGGTGCTGAGGCTGATCTTGCAAAGATAAATGTTCAAAGGCCCAACCAACAACATTCTTAGCTTGACAAGCACATAAAATATACTATCATTGAAAAATTTGATGAGGATTATGAAGGATCCGATGGATTTATCATGTCAAACCTTAACGACGGCAAAGCATTCCTTAGACTCTCTTAGCTCAGTGTATATTCTGAAGGAATACTTCAAAGGTGTATATCAAAATTCCGTAGAACTTGCTTCAATAACCGACATCTGCCAAATCAATCAGAGTTAGTGAAAATGACCAGAATTGTAGATCAGTTGGAGGAGAAGATTTAAGAAAGGAAGGCCATAAGGAGCTGGGAAAGGCTTCTTGGTTAGAGAAGCAGGTGATCAATTCCTGCTCTAGCACAAGGCAACAAAAGGGGTAGAATGTTAGATATTTATTTGTTTGTTAGCCTTGTGTTACTTTTGTTGTAATTAAACTATGTATTATTCTAGACTAGTTATGGTTATAGGCTTAGCCCACTTTTATATGTAATCCATTATTCTAGTCTAGTTAACTAGTTTTAGGCCCATGTGGCTTTTCAGCCCATGAGGCTTTTGTATTTATAGCCTTGCAAACCAAGTTTGCAAGGCAACCTTTGCCAATTGTAATTCTCTAAGCAATCTACGTTCAAAGCATTTCAGAGAGAATCTTCATCTTGCATGCAAAGTGTTTATACTTGTTCTTACTGAACTTCATCATCTTTTGTTCAAGTATTCTCTCGTAACTCATTTTCTTACTATCAAAGGACTTTTAGTATTTTTAAGAACCCTCATACTAAACTCAATCTTATTTAATCATAAATTCATACAATACCAATGATCCATTTAATCCCGTAGTTAATCTTAAATATGCATAACCAACACACTTCGACTTACCATTGGCCCGCCCATGACTAGACCGGGTTTTCGGATGTTACAAATTTTCCCTCCTTTAGAGGATTCCGTCCTCGGAATCCTATAACATAAATCAAACAGAAATTTCAACTCTTCATATTCATTTATGATGTCAAGACAATTTATAACGCATATGTATTTCCATCTTACCAATACACAGAAATCAATTTCTACACACCTTTGTCATAATCACCAGAGTTCAACTCTTCTTTCCAATCTGTTCTTCAAATCAACATATAGCTCTCAAATTTCATAAATCCGTCTTTCAATCATTCTCTTTTATACTTGTTCATTTAAACAATATCAAAACGTATCTCGAATACTTGTTCACATCAACCTGTTAATCTCAAATGAAGTATCTTACATACCATTCATTTACTACTCGTCATCAAATTATCCACCTTATTTGTTTCCAGTTGACATGTCAAAACAATATCATAAAATAACAATTCACATCTGATACTTTAACATCCACTTGATAGAAATTGCATCACACCAATCCAATCATTTTGATGATGAATCTCACGAGTCATCAGAATCCATTACACATAAACTGAATTCATTCTCAAATATCTGTATAACTCATTCTACTCGACTATCCATTAAGAATTCAGTCATACTATTTATTTCACGTTTCAATTCTTGTTATAATTTCATCTGGAGACTCAATCCAATCTTTTAATTTTCATCAGAAATCTCTATGTATAAAACACCATACCTTCAAATCACTTCATCAATATACAATTCTGCCCAAAAGATGCCATCCCACCAGTGACAAAAATGTTGGGATTTGGTGGCATCGAGAATACGCAGCGGAAACATAAACGAGTACAAAAACAATTTCAATTTATGCCACCAACACACCACCCAAAGGACCACACTCTAGACAATAGCAATGCAACAAAAGGAATGAGAACAAGGACAAGAAATTATACCATACAAAAGAATTTCTTCTTGTTACCTTGTAAGGTTTGTACACAAAATAGTGTACTACTATTGGTATCCACACCAAGTGTTGATGATCCCTACGTGCTAGCTATGTTTGGACGCCGCCAAAAGCTTCACCAATGATCTAAGCCCAACTTGAAGATTGATATGCCAATCTATCTTTCAAGTATGTGTTGTTTGAGAGAGTGTAAACTAACTTGCTAGTTACAAGTTCATGTATATCTTCATATGTTCATATGCATGTCAAGAAGGTTCTCATGCATTGTTCTTAGTCTAAGAACTAGTCTCTAGACCAAAACTGATGCACTCATACGTTTCTAGTACCAAGCCACAAAAAAGTCATTAATCCACATTTAATCTAGACATAAAATCTAATTAAATTGGCTGTTACTGTGTGAGGCATGTCCATGCCTCACAGGACATGCCCGTGCCTCACAGGGCACGCTCGTGCCAGCCCACGGGCTAACCCAAGTAACGCCCGACTTGGGGTCGTGCTTTTGCACTAGGCACAGCCGTACCTCCAAGAGGCACGCCCGTGCCAGCCCTAATGGGTACGCCCTAGGCACGCCGACCTTGGGCCCGTACTTGGCATAGGGCACGCCCGTACCTTCACAGGGCACGGCCGTGCCCGGCCCAAACAAAACCCATTTTGGCAATTTTTCTCTCTCTTGTTTAAAGGTGTTGCCGAAATCAATACTTGGCGTGTGACCCAATAGGCCTATGCCTCATCAGCAATGATACCAACTCGTGTGTGTCGATCTAGACTAACTATGACGAACAATACAAGTTGCAAAATTGATCCACTATCAATTCAACTTGAGCACGGCCATGCATTTTGATGTCATCAGTTCAGTCAACGAGGGGCCCAGTGATATCTCTCTAAAGAGGAACGAATACCTTTGACTACATCGTTCCGTCATAATAACACGTTCTTGCTTGAAAACATCCCTTATAACAACCAGTTATGAACTGCGTTAGAAAGCAATCTAAACAAGACCATATCATTATTCAAGAAGCCCATTTGATAATCGATACAATCAAAGAACATTATTGCTTTAATGTTCCCAATTCAAAAACATATCAATTTCAACTAAAACAAACTCAAGCCAAAGCCACTTGTAAACCAAGTGTATGCAGGCCTAGTATGAAAACTCATCACTAGCTCACGACTAAAGCTTAGTAAGCGGATTCACAAAGTGACATCCATGCGTACTCTAACAATCACCATATCTTCTCTCGACCAAACACTTATAAAGTGTGCGCTGGCAAGATCATGGTCCTTTGTCCAAGTCTTCGTGCTCTCATTGTTTCAAAGAACCCAATAGAGTCACAATGCACAAGGCTATGGTTCACATATATAAGCCATCATACTCTTATTTTCTCAAGAGAACCCAATAGAGTCAATGATGCTTGAAGAACCATTCTAGTTGATAACATTCTACTAAACAACACAACAATAACAATTCACCAATAATTACTCAAAGTTCCTTGTTACCACTGAACATCAACTTGAAGAACAATGTACCAAGAGTTCTTCCAAGTATGTCAAAATGAGAGAAAAGAAACCATGTGATAAACCAAGTTTCTAATTAAATTAACACACTAGTCCATCATGTTTCAATGTCACTCTCTTAGTTTTGTCACTTCGAAAAATCCATGTTCGTATCTTCCAATTCTTCTTATGAAGAAATAATTCCACAACCCCGGTTTTATGAACCGCCAAGTTAGGATATTATCTTCAAAAAGAAGTATATTATAGATACACAATTTAAGGAACACAAGCGCTCCCACTAGCTCTGTCATACATCCAAGTTTAATCTTCCCTTTTCGAAAACTCAAATTTATGTTTTTCTCATTAAAGTGAAGATTACAACCTTGCGATGTTTATTCAACTCTACGAGGATACTTTCAACGTACAAGACCTTTGGAAAGTCTTAAAATACTCTTCCTCAAAATTCCCATGAAAGAATACGATCTTTTCATTGTAGTGATAAACACATGTATCTGAGTAACCTTCAACATAACTACTAAGAAGACTTCCATATGATACCATCCCCATGGTCAATCATAACGGAACATTTATCATTAGTTGGTATTTGAAGTTCAAGTCCATCAATAGACTTCTTGGGCTTGTTGTAACACCCTCAAACCTGGGCTAGGAGATTAGCGGGTTTGTGCTACGTGTTTAATTGTTTTAATTGAGATTAAGTGTTTAAATTGATTAGTTAATTAACTAAATAAGTGTGTTTATATGCATGTGTAGTATGTATGTTTGAACCGTATGTATGCATGTATGTACTTTGCTTGTACACGTGTGAAGAGTTGGGTTTTGCCACCTCTTGCCTAAGATTTTGTGTATTGCACTACATGAAACTTCTCTGCTCACTTATCATCAAAACGAAGAAAGAATTGTGTGTGTGTGTTGTGTGTCTCTCTCGGTTGAAGAACAAGAACAAGGAAGCAATCGGATTTTCAAAATTGTGGATTTGTAATTCAAGATTAAAGGTTTGATATTAATATGATGTATTGCATGTTAGTTTGATTAAGTTTGATGATTAAATAACATGATTATATGAAATATTATAGAATCGGTTTTTGAAGAACTAGGAGTTTGATGGGTTTTGTGTTCATATGAAATACATGTTAAAATGGTGTTTTGATTTATGAAATATGTGTTTTAGGATGTGAGAATATGTTGTTGATTTGGTTTTCTAAACATTGTGAAACCTGGATTTGAGTTATGAAATATTAAAGATGATGGATTAATGAAAATAAGAACTGTCGGTTTTGGTAAGGAAGAAGGTGAAATCCGATTGATTAGAAAACCGAGTGTTGGAAACCGATACTTGCAAACCGGAAGTCTAGAATCCTAGTTATTGTAATCCGGAACTCTAAAACCGACAAGTTAGAATCCTATAATTTTAGAATCCGATTCATTTTTGAATCCGAGACTGGAATCCTAAATCCTACACTTGTATAACCCAGAATCCGATTGTTGCAAACCGAGACCCCAAAATCCGATTCATTTAGAAATCCGATTGATGTAATCCGGGTACTTAAAATCCGACATGGTCGATAGAATCCGATTGATGTGAAATCCGAGTATTTGGAATTTAGTAATGGAAAATCCGACAGTATGGGATCCATCGGATTCCCAAATCCGATATTAGTAGAATCTGAGACATGAGTGGCGGATTCTTGAAATCTGAGAGTTTTGGAGAAATCCGATACTTTGTGTTTTGAACTTGTATTTGTTTATTGTTTGATGTTTGTTTGATAAATGATTTATAAATATATGGATAAGATATATTTAGGAGATTGGGACTGATTTGATTATTGCTGAGTTTACAGGCAATCCTAAGACTCAGTAATATTAGACTTTTGAGCTCGTGCTAAAATTGAGGTGTGTGGAAGTTGAACACGGATGGTAAAGATTGTAGTTAATTTTATTAATGTGAAGCACGATTGTGGTTTGAGATTGCATTGATTGAACTGCTGATTGTGATATGAAATGTTGATAACTGCTGCATGAATATTTGGTCGATACGCACTCTTAGGATGATTTTCAGTTGCGTTGAGAAGTCAGCTATACGTGGACTTGGGCTGGGCTTGTCTAACTGGTTGGTTGAACAGTAGTAGCCTTTCTGTTTCATTCTTGCTCGGAGGGGAGTTTACTGTGCCAATGTAGTTGTATTGGTTCTGCGCCGAACCGCCGGTCTTCTCTAGTTATGTGATTACATGATTGATGATTGATTGTGAATGTTTGCATTTGTTGCTTTAGCCTCTACTCACTTAGCTTTGTGCTAATTCCCGTTAGTTGATGCTTTGCAGGTTGGTGTTTGTAGATGAAGAAGGAAGAGTTGACCACACTCTGATACTTATTTTGAAAAAGAGACTAGCCAGTTATTTTTTTTGTAACACCAAACTTTAGTAGAAGTTGATGTTAACTTTTGAACAAAGATTATATATTTGTAAATATTGGTTATTTGAAATCAAGTTGTTCTAATTAGCTTCCACAGTGCGTATTAAAAAAAATGGCTTGTGAATTTCCCGTGTTACACTTGTAGACCATACGAGGATACTGATAATGTACAAGACTCTCGGAGAGTATTAAAACACTTCCTCAAAATTCCTATAAAGGAATAGAGTATTTTCATTTCCCTATCATACCTTCACAATCAAGAAAAGGCAGTGATACACCATAAGTCATTCAAATAGACTTCAACATAACCACTAGGAAAAATTTCTTTCATGATACCATTCTCATGGTTAATCATATCAGAACTTTTACTACTAGTCGGTATTTGAAGTTGTCTACATCTCAATTCATATATAACCTTAGGTTTACACCAAGGCATTGGATCAACCAAGTCCAATACTTAGATATCCTACATGGATTGCATCCCATTCTCATTACCTCTCTCCTTCTAGTAGACTCTAAGCCTAATACGACTTCCGATAGTTGATAAATTCAACTAATCCATCATCGAGTTATCTTCCTTTAGATATAAAACACATATCTATCCAGCCTTACGACAACTCCTATCAGAAATAGGAAGAGTAACGAATTATGCCAGGTACTCCAGCATCGCCATGCTGAGTTCCAATCACTACTGATTGTATGCTAGTGCCAACATCAGGTTTCACTCCCACTAGCTCGCATAGATATTAGGCTTCCACTTGCTATTGAGCGACAAAACTTGTCCTCAAAATTTCGTGAAACAAATATCTCATGCCTAATGGAGTAGCATCTTTAGTCCCCGGATTCTACCAATTCACGTCTACATGTAGGCTGGATAATCTAGGTTTTGAGATAGACAAGCAAAGACACTCTTTCTAGTCTTTTCTCCTAAGATGTGTGCTAAACCATCTTTGTTGATTTTATATAAAGAACATTGCCCGCCATGCTTAAGCATCCCAACACATTGGGTATGAATTTGTGATCCATCAAGACCCGAACATATCCAAGATTATTCGGTTCCCCCTCTATGCGACCCATATGCCAATGTGTCCTAGGAGAAATAAATTATAAGATAAATCCCATAATTCTTATGATGAACACACGATCATATATCAAGATACTCATCATCTTTACAAGATCTAAGTAACTTAACCTTTCGTCCACAAACCTCATTAAGGTAATTATTGAACACCTCAAAGGTTTCAAATATACCTATCCGTACTACCACCATGGGTAAAGGTAACGAAATGTATGTAGTTATACCCATGGATTTGCTTGAACGAATTAAACACACAAGTGTGAACTAATTGCAACAAGCTCTCAATCCTCTTACATACGCTGATAAAAGATTTACAAGTCATTTAGCCTAATAAACAATTCTCGCACTCAACATTTGATCAAATGCATCCAAGATTCCAAACCACACGGAACTTGGTGAAGCAAGTCTTGTTTACATAGCTAAATAATCTTGTCACTTGGATAACTAATCCAAACCATTTTGGATTTGAACACATTATTCATGACTACTTTATTACTTTTTAGCAAAATCTTATAAATGCCATGACATGGATAAACTTTGAAATAAACCACTAATATATATATCAAATACAAAGTAATATCCAACGTCAACCAATGCATAATAGAATTAATATTTCTCTCGCCACGCAGGGCAGATAATATATTAATCTAATAAAGTAATAAAATAGCTAGATGAAATGGCAAGATCAAAACTCCCAATCCTCTCAATCGAGACAACGTCCAAGTTTCCCAATCTTGAGCTCTAGCTCTCCATGCCTTATCAGCTACTTCTTCCGTTTAACACCTACATTTTGTAACAAAACAAATTTGCAACAAACGTGAGTGTTATAGCCAGCATTTCAATAAATCTAGCTAAGAAGTAGAAAAGCAATGGAGCTAATCATGAATGTACCTGATAACGAGGAGCTATTCCCTTGTCTCATAGGAAGCTTTAACTCCTCCGAACACTCAGCATAAGCATGGCGGCGCCAATCTCCATATTCACCACAAGCTCCCTCCCAATGGAAAATCCTAGTATTTCCATTTGGTAAATGTATGCCTTCATACGAAGCACATGAACACTAACCTTCCCACCTTCCTGCATCTGGCAACCGACAAGGGCCTTGACACACATAAAGTGTTCCTCTCTAATCTGATGTTGGAACATGTCCTTCAACCGATTAATCATGTCGTACGCAATCATATGCCCAAGTTGCTTACGCAGCTCGCAGCTCATAGTCGACAACATGAAAGGAGAAACATCTTTTGCGTCTTTGACACGCTTTTCAAAGGCGTATCTAGTGCCCCAACTTGTGTTGGTAGCAGGTGGTTTCGGAAGAGGTTCCTCGAGGATGTGCAACTTAGATTCATGGAAAAGAAAAATTCGCAATTGCCTATACCAATCCACAAAGTTCACACCTACGAGTTTCTCCTTTTCTAGGAACGAACGGAGAGATAAATTCGGTGTTGCGTTGTTAACGTTTGTCATCTACAATTTTAGAGTACACGTTTTAGTGAATTTAGATATAATCCTTGTATAAATAATTACCCAAATAGTTTTCAAAACCAATTTTTTAAACAAGGCTAAAAGCCATATTTCACTTTACCTTAACGGGTTTACCGCGGATCACAAAGCAAAGCTATTTAGGCCGGTAACCATCTTACCAATTGCAAACACTTTGCAACTTCTAGATCCTTGTGGGATCCATTGACAATCAAAATGTCTTTTGGCATGTTTGATCACTTCTCGCACCAATTCTAACTTGATCCCCTTAAATGACACGGCTAGAGCTCGACGCCACCTAGTGTCACAAAAGAAATTGTAAACCGCCCGTCGAGACACACGGTGTAACTCTCGCCAATAAGGTGCTCATGCTAAGCTCGACAACCAACATTACGAGTTACCACACTCACCTTCCACACAGTTCCACTCGGCATGACTCGTGCTAAAGCTTGACAATCATCCAAAGATTCGGGTGGTGTCGTCTTACGGATGGTGCGTGATTTACATTTTAAAAACAGGATTTCTTTTTTCCGGTTAAAACAATTTTAACCCATTTTGCTAATTAACTAATCAAGTGATAAATACAATTTTTATCCATTTATAATATAATACAAATTTATATTATCTTGTTAATTTTATACGTGCGGAAAGAAATATAAACAAATTTTATAAATCTTTGTGTTTTATATATTTTGGAAAAATTATCTAGCATGCGATATCCTACACATCCATGCAAAATAATAAATATATAAAACAACCACGCATACACAATAGTTCGGTAACATGCCCAAATCATATGCGTTTTCCCGGCGAGCCACACGGGGAAAACAAGGTCAACTAAGGAATCCAAGATCCAAAGTACCCAGTCAGGTGTGCTCCCACTAAAGCCGGTATCTCCAAAAGGCAATCCGGACTCCACGTTGTCGAGACATCAACGCCGTGATTCCCGTTGGTTTATTACATACAATATCAATTTCTATACTATTTTACAAATACATAGAAAAAGAAATGGCATGCAAGCCACAATCTTATGCTGCTAATACAAGTACAAAGTAATAAATAAACGGCATGCAAGCCACACCAAATAATAATTATAAAAAATTACAACAATACGGCACGTAGGCCACCAAAACCAAATAAATCAACCACCACAACACATAGGTCTAAACCACAATAAAACACAACCAAAGAAAAACCATGGTGTGCCACAAAACCAAGTCAATTATTTTGATCAAGATTGCCAATAAAACACTAAAGGCACAAATGACAATCCTTGTACATATGCATTAGTAATTTTAATACACCTTTAAAATTACATATTCATATATACACCTATAAATATATATATTTTTATGCACTTCATGCCAAGCCATACAAAATATATAAATTCAAGGAATCAAAATATAGTGGGGAAAAACTAGATCCAAGACTAGTCCAACCAACCAATCTGGAATTTAAATATAATTTTAAAACACTGTTTCAAGAACAAAATCTGATCAAAAGGCAGAAGGCACGGGCGTACCCGCCTATGGACTAGTATATAGTTTAAAAAGTTTTAAGTCTTATAACAATTCTGCCGGCACGGCCCGTACCCCCACTAGTACCGCCGTGCCCCGGCCGCCGGCACGCCCCGTACCCCAAGAGGTACGGCCGTGCCCGGTCACCGGAAAATCAGATTTTGATAGAAACTCAAAATTCTGGTTTCGGTGCAAAGCCATGTTAGAGATGGCTCTGATACCACTGTTGGGATTTGGTGGCATCTAGAAAACGTAGCGGAAACATAAACGAGTACAAAAACAATTTCATTTTATGCCACCAACACAACACCCAATGGACCACGTTTTAGATAATAACAATGCGACAAAAGGAAGGAGAACAAGGACAAGAAATTATACCATACAAAAGAATTTCTTCTTGTTGGGTTGGAAGGTTTGTACACAAAATAGTGTATCACTCTTGGTATCCACACCAAGTATTGATGATCCCCACGTGCTAGCTATGTTTAGACGCTGCCAAAAGCTTCACCAATGATCTAACCCCAACTTGAAGATTGATATGCCAATCTATCTTCCAAGTATGTGTTGTTTGAGAGAGTGTGAACTAACTTTCTAGTTACAAGTTCATGTATATCTTCATATGTTCATATGCATGTCAAGAAGGTTCTCATGCATAGTTCTTAGTCTAAGAACTAGTCTCTAGACCAAAACTGATGCACTCAAACGTTTCTAGTACCAAACCACTAAAAAGTCATTAAGCCACATTTAATCTAGACATAAAATCTAATTAAATTGGCTGTTACTGTGAGAGGCACGACCGTGCCTCACAGGGCACACCTGTGCCAGCCCACGGGCTAACCCAAGTCATGCCCGACTTAGGCTCATGCTTTTGCACTAGGCACGACCGTACCTCTAAGAGGTAAGCCCGTGCCGGTCCCAATGGGTACGCCCTAGGCACGCCGGCCTTGGGCCCGTACCTAGCATAGGGCACGCCTGTGCCCGGCTCAACGAAAACCCATTTTGGCATTTTTATTTTACTTGTTCAAAGGTGTTGCCGGAATCAATACTTGGCGTGTGACCCAATAGGCCTATGCCTCATCAGCAGTGATAC
Organism: Dittrichia graveolens; assembly: GCA_038502395.1. Lineage (NCBI taxonomy): Eukaryota > Viridiplantae > Streptophyta > Magnoliopsida > Asterales > Asteraceae > Dittrichia > Dittrichia graveolens. Next base: position 43,605,047 of record JARJIL010000009.1, on the reverse strand, counting down.
CAACTCGTGTGTGTCAATGGGCATATTCCAACAAAAAATAAAGGTTCTTCTTACTAATCAGTCAATAGTAACTCGTAATATATCCGGATTCCTTCTCATATAGTAAAATTAGATATAAATTCTATCGTGACTTGTCATCATCACCACTCTGGTATCTCTATTCGTCTCAACGATTCATAAATCTTTGATATCTTGCTTTGACTCATACATAATCATGTCATATATCCACAAAATATATCATGTCTACTCCTCTTTGCATGTTATCAATACAATATTTGTATGGCATTATACAATTTTAGCCCTTCCAAGTGCACTAACAATTGAAATTCGTAAGTCTCCGTCAAAATAAATCTCCAATTTTAAGCAAAGGCACATTTACACAAAGCCTATAAGTCTTTAATCCACATGTTTCGGCAATGAATTCCTCTTTGTTCTTCCTCGTTTAATAATTTCAATAATTTATCCATCAATTTCCAGTAAAGGCAACTTCAATTCTATCCACCAAGTGAAATATTCTTCAATTCGTATAATTCCAATGTTATCATCATTAACTCCCTCGCACATCAACATGTCTGACAACAATTTGTCTCTCTAAGGTAATATCAATTCTCTCAATCACATTATTTAATTCATTCAAAAGATTGTCTTTGTCACATGCTTAGTTCATTCATATATATAAACATCCGTTACTTCTTCTACACACATACCTTTCTTTATAATCATTATTTCCATATTATCAATATAAGCGCATCTGCTACAACTTCCAAGCTTCAATAATTAATCCACTTTCCTTCTTATTTGCACGAACACATATATATACGCATATACAAACATAAAAGGCAAGACAAGTCTTGCAACACATAACATAGCATGCAATTCTACTAATCTGAAAACATCTTTCTAGGGTATTTCATACCCAATTTACATCATTTCAAGTATCACATACTTACTGTCACATGCATCAGATATTTCACAATTTAGAAAATATACATCAAGTACCTCTACTTTCTAAAGAATCGTACTCTTCAGAAGTAAGTATACACACTTAGCACACATAGGCATCAAACATTCACAATTAACTTTGAAGTTAATAAACACACGTACAAATATAGGGGTTATCAAAACGTACCCGTTACATCATCTCCAGTAGTGGCAATGTCATCAGCCATCATATTGAAAGTTCCACCCTCTTGCATAGAAGGGTTTTTTCTCTTTTGTCCACTTACTGATGAGGATCCCCCACTTGACCCAACTCCTGACCCTGACTCAAGTTCCTTGCTAACATTACAATCTCTTGCTCGGTGATCTTTCTCAAAACAAATCCATCATACCTTTCATGAGAAACGACATTCTTTCATTTCATGGCCGAACTACCCACATGTCAGACACCGCATAGTCTGAGGCGTACATGGTCCTATGTGATGAGACTTACACTTCCCACACCGTGACACTCATTGATTAGATTCATCAAACGCAGATCTATGTTTCAAATTTCCTTTACTTTGGCTACTCTGCCCTTTTTGCTTTTCAACTTTATATTGTTCCAATCGGAATTTCTGTTGAGAAATCTGATCTCGATTTATTCTATCTCTAGCCTTCATATCACCTTTAGCTCACTTGGCTAAGGTAACTGGTTGCGACAATGTGCTAGCCCATATGGTATCACTTCAATACTCCGGAAGCAAAGCTCCCACAAAGTGTTGTATCTTTGATATTGCTTCACAAAACGCAATCTCTAGTTAAACTGTTTGATTAATTCATCCACAGACATGTCTCAAGTCATATGTAACTCCATAAATTCTCTTTTGATACGAGCTATCTCAAAAGTATTACAATATTGTTCACATAGTTTCTCCTAAAACTGATCCCAAGTCACATTGTCTTGCTGTTGTTTAGAAAAATGACTATTAAGAGAATCCCACCAAACCATCACATCTCCTTTAAGCATATGAGTCACAAAACAAACTCTCAAGTCATCCTTGCAATTGCACGCATCTAACGCCTTTACCATTTCTCGCAACCAATTCAAAGTTATATTAGGGTCTGTACTTCCATAATACCCTGAAGGTTTACAATCCAAGAATTGCTTAAATGAACATGGTGGATTGAATCCTGGATACGCAAAAGAATACACTACTTGAGTAGTAAAATGATGAAAGCTCGGTTGTTGCGTCACTTGTGATATCGGAGGAAATGGAACCGTATCTGGCACGGTTGTAGCTTTAATTGTAATAGACGTAGGAATCTGAATTCGTTCGTTCTGAATAATCCTCTCTCGTTCCATGCTACACATAGCATTTCTAATTTCCCGAAGTTCACTTTCCAACATGGAAATATATTCACTCTAATCTATTCCAGGTTCACAACCTGAAATACCAACTTGACATGTTATATTCAAAACATCTACCGTTGAAGTTTCAGCCACTTCTTGGGTCACAGGAGTGTCAGCAGGGCTATCTCTGTCAGCCATATCTGTACAATCACATAATCTCACAAGCTCATTAGATAAACCGTTAGTACATAACATACTAACTAATACACAGCATCTCCAATTCACTCTAATTCCCCAAAGGAAAGTTTGACCCAACACGAGCCAAGATTTGGGAATGCAACACTCTAGCCGTGCCTGCATCGCCAAACCAAGGCTTTGATACCAAACTTGTAACATCGAAATCTCAAGCCAATTTTTTTTAAATCGTTGCGGAAGCGTTTTCTAATTTCATTTAAATAAACACCCACAAAGTACAAAGTACCAAGTACCATTTAAAAAAATACTACATCAAGTTGTGTTACAAAAGATTTATAAAACACGGCTTGTCTCTTCTCAAAATACAACATCAGAGCGTTGGTCAAATTTCCCTTCCCAAAAAAAAGCTAAACAACAAATCACAACAATCCTACAAAAAGCAATCAACCGTGGGGAATTAGCACTAAGCTAAGTGAATGGAAGCAACAAACAAGCTATCAACAACAACAGTAGTTCACAACTGAACTTCTGAGCAACAATCAGCAATAATCCATCAATTCAACAATCTCTCAAAGCCTAAGGACCGGCGGTTCTGCCGAACCTACAACCAGTGCGGGACAAAGCAAAGGTTTACCGATAGTCCTCTGCCGATTGGCATAGTGAAATTCCCCTCTAATACAACACATGCATTAGGAGGACTACCACTGTTCAACCAACCGCAGACGAGCCCAGCTCTTTAAACTGTAGTTGACCCCAACCTACCCTTTCACAGAAGCTGATCACTTCCAACCCATTACAACAACAATTGGTTCTCAAACAATCCCAGATACACATCCAACCACAAATGCAAACATAACTTTACCACATATAACACGTATGCAAACATGTAACTCTTGATCAACAATTACCAGACTAACAGTCTATCATGGCATATCAAAACAAAACATTCTATCTTTACATACCAGACTCAATTGTCAATCAACACATATCAGACTCAACAGTCTAGCATCGCATATCAATATCTTTAAATTAAACAACTCGTAACAAATACCACCATTACCACTCGTGCGTAAACTTCCACTCACCTCAGTCCTCAATCGCGTTTGCTCAGTTGTCTAATATCACTGAGTCTTCACAGTTCCTGAGAACACAACAAACCAAAATCAGTCTCGATTCATAAATATATATTCACATATATTTATTTCAGATAATACCATATACAACATCTTAGATTCCCATATATATTAAACATAAAATATGTAATCCAAACGAAACAGCAATCAACACATCAGTTTTCAGACCAAGAAGACTTCGAGCGGAGGAAGGCTTCGAGTGGAGCCTTCGAACCATAGTTCACTTCGAGCGGCCAACAAACCGCCATAGACTTCGAATTCGAAGTCCAAAGAGGAACGCGTCGCGTCCCTTATCTTGACGCGTCGCGTCCTGTCAATTTCCATAACCACCTGCAACTTTTTCTTCATCTTCTAGCTCCACATAAGCACCAAATCTCATAAACAAAACTGGAAATCGATTTTTAACAACTCTAAACTCATATAAATATCATATAACATGTATACTAACATCAAGGATTCATCAAATCCAATTAGAATCATCAAACTAACAATACCCACATGTTAAGCTTTCTTCAAACTTCCATTAATGGAGTCCTAACTTGAATCATGCAAACCTAACATAAATTAACATGAATCATGCTTAAAAACAACAAGAAACACATACCAAGCTTCATCTTGAATTATCAATCAACAATTCTTCACTTTGAAAATTCAAGTTCTTATTCTTCTTCCTTACTTCCTCTCAAAGAAACACACACACACACACACACACACACACATTTTCACCAGCCAATCTATTGAAGAGGTTCCAATATATATTCATACACACACACGTGCACTCTCAAAATTCACTTCAACAAGCATGAGGTAGTACCTTATCCAAAGTTACATACATGATGTCATACATACATACATACTCATATTAATTCTTCCAGCATATAAACATATGCTAATTAATTTCTCAATTAATTATTCAAATAATATTATACCATTTAACATTTCTAAATACTTTCAAACAACTAGTCTTTCTCAACCAATTTATTTAACACACAATCAAGGTATTTTTTACAACCCTTGTACCAAACTCAATCTTATTTAATCATAAATTCATACAATACCAATTATCCATTTAATCTCGTCGTTACTCTTAAATACACATAACCAACACACTTCGACTTACCATTGGCCCGCCCACGACTAGACCGGGTTTTCGGATGTTACATTAGGAGGGGTGGATAGCGGTTGCCTTTGTTTGTACTTACACTTGAACGACAACACGGTACTTGTACTTGCACTGTCGAAGTAGTGAAAGCATCGTCTAATGTACACTCATGCATAGATCGGGAGTAGCTACTCAATCGATGCACGCGTTGCTTAGCATGCAAGTAGTGAACGGGTTACCTAGCTATCCGGGGACGAATGGCTAGGGAAACTTAGCGGGTAGATTTACAGACTACTGTATGCGGTACATGGACGATATGTGGTATGTGTTCGATATTCGGTCCGTGAACGGTTTTGAAATGCTATTTAATTGATACGGTTATTTGACTTATTTATAAGATATATGTCATGTGGGATTCATGGTATGGGTTAAGTACTCATACGGGACAGATATGGTTATATGATAATTGTATTAATGCTTCATCTTTAATAATTTTACGAATTTTGTTATTCTAACCCTATTGACTCATGGAGCGTAAGCTGACACTTGTTCTTTGAAATGCTTCTTATACTCGTGTAGGTGGCTTAGAGATTGGCTTGGTGCACTTTGGGGTATATAGATTTTAGACATTCGACATCAATGTATATTTAATATTTCATTTATTGTGAAATGGTAACGGTTTTATGGTTTTGCTCACGGTGTGACACTATGATTTTTTCGGATAGCATTTATTGCACATTTGGTTTAAGACTTCCATTACAAATGACTAATAATTATTTTAAAATTTGTGTTAAAAGGAATTTTAAGAAATCTCAGTGTTACATTAGGAAATTATAAGGCAAGTTATGTATACATGTGATATGATTGCAAATTGAATCTGGTTCACCTGTAGATTAAGGGTGTTTCCCTAATCGCCTATCTTCTTTCAAAAATCATTAAATGGGCCAAGTTAAGAATAACTTATTAGGCTGGATTAGAAGCTTATGTGTATATTAATACTATCGCAAACTGCAAACTATCTTATATGACACACCCCGCTAAAGAGGAAACACGAGGCGTGACAGCAAGAGGTCTCTTAGCACATGGTAATATGTAATTCCCAATCATAACAGATAAACTTGAAATTTAAAAGGAGGTACGAGAATCCAATACATATTACAAAGATATAAATTTTTTTTTAAATAAAATATTTCGATTGGAAATTTTGTAAATGTCCACACGTGGCATGCTTTCTATGTGCTGTAAGACCTACCGACAATTTCTTGAAAGGGATGAGTAAAGAAAAGGTCAACTACGAGAGTTGGTGAGGACACATGTTTTATATGCACAAAATAAAGCTTTAATGCAATAATATTTGTGAGTGGACTTTTGCCTATCGAAATTTATGAAGGAGGAAACTTTTGTCCAACCAACATTTTTGTAAAATTTATTATGTGTGCAAGGTATTTAAATACACTATGATGTTTTTCTTTGCTTGAGCCATTACCAATCCTATGACACGTGTGCCCAATTTAGACCTAACGCATCGTTAGACGTTAGCGGATGGTAAAGTACACCTATAGTTCGTCAACCATAAGTGGGGGGTGTCTACCCCAAATAGTGCTACCTACAATTACCACAGGCTCCCTTGGTGGAGTTAATGGATAATGTCTGGTTTTTGCGGGACTTTCTTGGAAACTCAAGTACATCAAGCATACTACCATACCGTACAATATTTTGTGTAACATTTGTCATAACAATCAATATTTGTAAACAAATTTATGTTCATGCTGTCACCTCAAATATTTGAGTAAACATATTTAAAAATGGGGCTGTGAATACTCACATTGATTAGTAGCACGAAGAGTGAGAAAGTCTTAGTGATCCTCTAGTTCCTTGACGCGCTCTTAACCTATTACGTTCACGTCTACCGTAAGGTTCCTTTATTGTTTTCTTGGAAGTTGTCATGATGGTGATTGTATTTTTATACATAGTTTTTAATAAAAATAATATTATGTTATATTATGCTTTACTATAAATGTGGACTCGCACTTATGTATTTTATTTATGTCATGAAAAGTAGACACTCTTTTATGTGTATAAGTATAGTATTTAAAAGATATATACATATATATATATACGTATATGTTGTTATTTCTAAATAAATAAGTAAATAAATGCGTGTATATGATTGTTCAAAAATAAGTGGACATACATGCAATATATTATACTTATATATTCATTTTAAAGAAAATTATACATTCGCTCAACGCATATATATATTTTATGTGAGAAAATAAGGTTTGTATGCATATAGGGTATTTAAGTAAATATACACCCTCGTGTGTAATATATAGTTTTTAAATAATTTTGCACATATATATAATATGAGATTTTTAAATACAGTTTTTCAAGTTATTATGAACCCGTGTGTGTGTGTGTATATATATATATATATTTATTAAAAATAGGTAAGTTTACATGCATGTAGTATATATCTATAAATAAGGATGCATATTTGCATGCATTTATGATCATAAATATTTACTTTTGGAAAATAATGAAAAGTAGAATATTATTTTGTTTTACCATCATGATCTTGTATATAAATATATAATATGTACTTTTAGTTTTTGTTGTTCTTGGAGTTCTTGTTTGTCACCAACCACTTTCATCATTCTTTTTCACCATAATATTAGTTATAATATATAGATAAGCACATGCATGTTTTTATTTTTGTTATACAACATTTGGTAGGATAAATGCATACATGAAATGGTAGGATAAAGTCCTTACTTCAATAATGGTAGGATCATAACATGCATGTGTTCATCTACTTATATTGTTGCATTTTCCATTGATCACCACTTTTTAGTATGTGATTTACCCTTAGAATACTAAGGTTCTTACATTGTTAAAGAAAGAAAAAAGGATTAATGTGGTGGGTTTTGTTAAAAACAACAAGATTTTAAAGACTAGTGTTAGTGATTGGTGATTATACCCTCAAAAGACAGCAACAAGTATGAAAAAGAGATGGTTCTTCCTTGAACTCCTTTGATCTCTTGAATATAGATTTTAGAGAGAGTATGAGAGTGTAAGGAAAATGAGAGAGAGTAAGTTGGTAGAAGGTAGTGTGAAAAATGAAAGAAAAGAGTTGGTATTTATAGAAAAAAAAGAAGAGAGTGAGGGGGGGGGGTGAGGTGGTGAGGTGGTGATGATGGTTGAGTGTGTAAGTAAGATAAATGATTGTGTTGTGTTGGGTTGATTTCTATTTTCTTTTTTTTCTTTTTTTGTTTATTATATACAATATATATATAATTATATACATGTTTTTATATATAAATGTATATAATTTTATTTATTTATTTATTTATTATTATTATTTTTTTTATTTTTATTATTTATTATTATATATATATATATACATTTACTTTTGGTGACGGTTGTCACAGTCTCCCCTAGTTAGAGAAATTTCGTCCCAAAATTTACTTTGTACTAACCTTATTAAAGAGGTGAGGATATTTATGTTTCATGTAATCTTCGCGTTCCCATGTGTATTCGGGTCCGTGTCTTGAATTCCATCGTACTTTTAAAATTGGAATTTTGCTTCTCCTAAGCTGTTTGACTTTTCGGTCTAATATCTCTATCGGTTCCTCTGTGAAGCGCAATTGTTCACTGACTTGAACTTCTTCTAATGGTACTACCAATGAGTTCTCGAAAAAACATTTCTTGATGTTCGACACATGAAACGTATCGTGAATAGCGCTTAATTCTGCAGGTAGATTGAGTTTATATGCTACTGGACCAATTCTTTTAATAACCTCAAATGGACGAACATATCGAGGGCTTAACTTTCCTCTCTTTCCAAAACAAATGATGCCTTTCCATGGAGATACTTTCAGAAGTACCTTATCTCCAACTTGGAATTCTAAAGGCTTTCTCCTGTTGTCCGCATAGCTTTTCTGACCATCCTGTTCCGCCTTGAGCCTCTCCTGGATGACAGAGATCTTATCGGTAGTCTCTTGGATGATATCAGGCTTGATCAATTGTCGATCGCCAACTTCTACCCAGCTTATAGGAGATCGGCACTTACGTCCATACAGTGCTTCGTAAGGGGCGCACTGTATGCTGGTGTGGTAGCTATTATTATATGAAAACTCAACCAAGGGTAGGTGAGTATCCCAACTTCCTCCAAAGTCTACCACACATGCTCGTAACATGTCCTTTAGGGTTTGTATGGTTCTTTCTGATTGTCCGTCGGTTTGTGGATGGTAAGACGTACTTGTATCAATCTGAGTACCTAACGCTTTTCGTAGTGATTGCCAAAATCGAGATGTAAATCGGCTATCTCTATCCGAAATTATAGAAATAGGCACGCCATGTCGTGTCACAATCTCGTTAATATATATCTAGGCAAGCCTTTCCATCTTATTATCTTCCCGGATTGGAAGAAAGTGTGTAGACTTAGTAAGTCTATCCACCACAACCCATATAGCATCGTGAGCTTTTGCCGTCCTTGGCAGCTTGGTGATGAAATCCATTGTTATTTGTTCTTATTTCCATTGCGGTATTTCAGGTTGTTGTAGTAAACCAGACGGCTTCTGGTGTTCTGCCTTTACTTTTGCACATGTTAGGCATTTTCCTACGTACGTGGCGACGTTTTTTTTCATGCCCGGCCACCAACAATACTCCTTAAGATCCTTATACATCTTATCAGCTCCGGGGTGTATGGAGTACCTTGACTGATGAGCTTCATCCAAAATAGTAGCCCTTATATTGTTGTATTTCAGAATCCATACTCGGTTCTCGAAATAGCGTGTTCCATCAGTCTTGGTTATGAACCTTGACTCCAAGCGGTGAAGGACTTTGTCTTGCAAATTCTTCTCCTTTAATGCCTTCTCCTGACTTACAATAATTTGGCTCTTCAAACTGGTTTGAACTAACGCTCCCATTGCTCTAGTCCTAGTCGGCTTCACTCTTTCTTTCCTACTCAATGCGTCTGCTACTACATTTGCCCTGCCAGGGTGGTACTTGATTTCACAGTCATAGTCGCTGAGTAGCTCAACCCATCTCCTTTGCCTCATGTTGAGCATTTTCTGATCCAAAATGTCTTGGAGACTTTTATTGTCCGTGTAGATGGTACACTTAGTGCCGTATAGGTAATGCCTCCAGATTTTGAGTGCAAACACCACTGCTCCCAGCTCTAAGTCATGAGTAGTGTAGTTCTTCTCATGGACTTTTAGTTGTCTTGATGCATAAGTGATAACTTTATCTCTCTACATCAATACACACCCTAGCCCTTGGTGCGACGCGTCACAGTAAACAATAAAATCATCTGTTCCTTCAGGTAGAGTTAAGACAGGTGCGTTGCATAGTTTGAGCTTGAGTGTTTGAAATGCCTCTTCTTGTTTCTCTCCCCATACAAGTTTCCTATCTTTTTGAGTTAGAGCAGTTAGCGATTGTGTAATCTTTGAGAAGTTCGCTATGAATCGCCTGTAGTAACCTACCAATCCAAGAAATTGGCGTACTTTGGTTGGTGTTTTTGGCGCTTCCCATTTCTTGATGGCCTCAATTTTTTTGCCAGGTCTACCTGAATCCCGTTTTTGTTCACCACGTGACCAAGAAAGTGTACTTCGCGAATCCAAAATTCGCACTTAGAGAGTTTTGCGTACAGCTTCTGGTCCTTAAGTAGTGTTAGTACTAATTCTAGATGTCGTTCGTGATCCTCCTTGCTTCTAGAATAAATGAAAATGTCGTCAATGAATACGATAACAAATTTATTCAAGTATGGTCTACATACCCTATTCATCAAATCCATGAAAACGAATGGAGCGTTGGTTAACCCAAAAGGCATGACCAAGAGCTCGTAATGCCCGTAACGGGTCCTAAATGCCGTTTTAGGAATATCTTCTTCGCCTACTCGTAGTTGATGATATCCTGACCGGAGGTCGATCTTTGAAAAGTAGGTAGCTCCTTGAAATTGATTGAATAAATCATCAATCCTAGGAAGTGTTGATGGTCAACTTGTTAAGCTCTCTATAGTCAATGCACATACGTATCGACCCGTCCTTCTTTTTGACGAAGAGGACCGGAGCTCCCCAAGGCGATGAGCTCGGTCTGATAAATCCCTTGTCAAGAAATTCTTGAAGTTGTGCTGACAATTCTTGCATTTCTGACGGCGCTAACCGATATGGCGCTTTAGCTACCGGCGCTACTCCAGGTACTAAGTTGATGTGGAACTCGACTTGACGGTTCGGGGGTAATCCTGGTAGTTCCTCGGGAAAGACCTCAGGAAAGTTTTGAACTATCGGGATATCCTGGAAACACTTCTCCTTTTCTTCCTTATTAACAATGTGTGCTAAGAGTGCTTCACATCCCTTCTTCAAGTATTTTCGCATTTTCATGCAAGATAGTGTTCTCAATTTCTTTCCCGACTCTTCTCCATATATGACGAGCTTGTCACCTTTCGCCATTGGGATGCGTACGATCTTTTCGTAAAAACATATCTCCGCTCGGTGTTTGGTAAGCCAGTCCATACCGATGATTACATCAAAACTTCCTAATTCTATTGGAATTAGATCTATGCTAAATACCTTGCCAGCTAAGTTCAATGCGCAACCCATAATTATATGGTTAACCCTAGTTTCTTGACCGTTGGCAAACTCAATGGTATAGGCTTCTTTTATCTTTTCAGTTTTCAAGTTAAGCTTTGTTTTAAAATCTAATGACACAAAACTTCTATCTGCTCCTGAGTCAAATAATATTGATGCATAGTGATCATTAAGAAGAAAGGTACCTGCGACCACAACCGCATTTTGCCTAGCGTCGTTTACTCCCACTTCAAATACTCGGCCACGGGCTTGGCCTCCCTGGTTTGGCTGGTTCCCTTGGCGATCTTGGTTCGCATTGGGTCCTTGGTTGGGGCGTGGACAAACTTGTGGATGATGTTCTAAACTTCCACATTTGTTGCATTGTCTTGCCTTACAGTCCTTAGCAAAGTGGCCTCCTCTCTTGCACCTAAGGCAGATAATGCACTTGCCCCTGTGACGGTTACCGCACCTATCACACCTCTGGTTGGTCCTTCCTTCTCCTCCTGCCCCTTGCGCCTAAACCCCGTAGTTCCTGCTGACCTTCTGATTCTTCCAAGCTCTCTCACCAGATTCTTTCTTTGAGGGTTCTTCTATCCTCCTCTTACCCTTACCTTTGTCATTAACAAACCGACTCCATGCTTTCGATCCACGCAAGTAGTCTGACGGCTCCTTCGGTTCCATTAAACTCTTTAGGGTTACATGCCCTAAAGGATTTGTACGTACAGCTGGTGTTCCCCGCCGTTCCAGGTCCTGTGTTCGTATTCAACCCACTGCTACTTGTCGTATGATATTAGGAAGTTCCGCAATGAGTCGCTCCGTCACTTGTTGTGAGACGTCGGGGTTTAGTCTTGGTGGCATGATTCTAAGGCATAGGTAGTTTAAGCATGGTTGATTTGTAATATAGCTAAGTACGCATACACTACATTTATATTTCATAATATAACTAAGCATTCAAACACAATATTCATAACATCGTAGTGATAGACAACTTCTGGATATATTATCATAAATATTTCATCACATAGGTTGAGCGGTCGGGTATACACGGAGTTTTAAAATTTCCCGATCCACTTATATTTATATGATTAGGTACTATAGTGAGTGCTTAGCAGATGTTATGCACAGTGTTCACACATAATCATGATGCTTAAAAGAAATTTTTATTTTAAGCATAGTTCTATTATAACTAACTTGAGTATCCCATCACACATACTTGAATTATACATAGGTGATCAGACTTTGTTTAATTAAACTAAGATAATGGAAATCTCAAATTAGCCACATTAGTAAGATGCTTTATTGTTTAAAGAATTATTTTTGCATTTTTTTTTGAAAACCTTCGGTTATAGTTGGTGTTTTCCCCCCATAAGGAAAACGACATTCTCTATAACCTTCGGCACTGATACCAAATCCGTCACACCCCGCTAAAGCGGAAACACGAGGCGTCACAGCAAGAGGTCTCTTAGCACATGGTAATAGGTAATTCCCAATCATAACAGATAAACTTGAAATTTAAAAGGAGGTACGAGAATCTAATACATATTACAAAAATATAGATTGTTTTTGAAATAAAACATTTCGATTAGAAATTTTGTAAATTTCCACACGTGGCATGCTTTCTATGTGCTGTAAGACCTACCGACGATTTCCTGAAAGGCATGAGTAAAGAAAAGGTCAACTACGAGAGTTGGTGAGGACACATGTTTTATATGCACAAAATAAAGCTTTAATGCAATAATAATTGTCATGGGATTTTTGCCCATCGAAATTTATGAAGGAGGAAACTTTTGTCCAACCTACATTTTTGTAAAATTTATTGTTTGCACAAGGTATTTAAATATACTATGATGTTTTTCTTTGCTTGAGCCATTACCAATCCTATGACACCTGTGCCCAATTTAGACCTAACGCCTCGTTAGACGTTAGTGGATGGTAAAGTACACCTATAGTTCGTCAACCATAAGTGGGGGGTGTCTACTCCAAATAGTGTTACCTACAATTACCAAAGGCTCCCTTGGTGGAGTTAATGGATAATGTCTAGTTTTTGCGGGACTTTCTTGGAAACTCAAGTACATCAAGCATACTACCATACCGTACCATATTCTGTATAACATTTGTCATAACAATCAATATTTGTAAACAAATTTATGTTCATGCTGTCACCTCAAATATTTGAGTAAACATATTTAAAAATGGGGTTGTGAATACTCACATTGACTAGTAGCACGAAGAGTGAGAAAGTCTTAGTGATCCTCTAGTTCCTTGACGCGCTCTTAACCTATTACGTTCACGTCTACCGTAAGGTTCCTATATTGTTCTCTTTGAAGTTGTCATGATGGTGATTGTATTTTTATACATTGTTTTTAATAATAATAATATTATGTTATGTTATGCTTTACTATAAATGTGGACTCGCACTTATGTATTTTATTTATGTCATGAAAAGTAGACACTCTTTTATGTGTATAAGTATAGTATTTAAAATATATATATACATATATATACGTATATGTTGTTATTTTTAAATAAATAAGTAAATAAATGCGTGTATATGATTGTTCAAAAATAAGTGGACATACATGCAATATATTATACTTATATATTCATTTTTAAGAAAATTATACATTCGCTCAACGCATATATATATTTTATGCGAGAAAAAATAAGTTTTGAATGCGTATATGGTATTTAAGTAAACATACACCCTGGTGTGTAATATATAGTTTTTAAATAATTGTGCACATATATATAATATGAAATTTTTAAATACAGTTTTTTAAGTGATTATGAACCCATGTGTGTGTGTGTATATATATATTTATTAAAAATAGTTAAGTTTACATGCATGTAGTATATATCTATAAATAAGGATGCATATTTGCATGTATTTATGATCATATATATTTACTTTTGGAAAATAATGAAAAGTAGAATATTATTTTGTTTCACCATCATGATCTTGTATATAAATATATAATATGTACTTTTACTTTTTGTTGTTCTTGGAGTTCTTGTTTGTCACCAACCACTTTCATCATTCTTTTTCACCATAATATTAGTTATAATATAGAGATAAGCACATGCATGTTTTTATTTTTGCCATACAACATTTGGTAGGATAAATCCATACATCAAATGGTAGGATAAAGTCCTTACTTCAATAATGGTAGGATCATAAGATGTATGTGTTCATCTACTAATATTGTTGCATTTTCCATTGATCACCACTTTTTAGTATGTGATTTACCCTTAGAATACTAAGGTTCTTACATTGTTAAAGAATGGAAAAAGGATGAATATGGTGGGTTTTGTTAAGAACGACAAAATTTCAAAGACTATTGTTAGAGATTGGTGATTATACCTTTAAAAGATACCAACAAATATGAAAAAGAGATGGTTCTTCCTTGAACTCCTTTGATCTCTTGAATATGGATTTTAGAGAGAGTATGAGAGTGTAAGAAAATGAGAGAGAGTAAGTTGGTTGAAGGTAGTGTAAAAAATGAAAGAAAATAGTTGGTATTTATAGAAAAAAAAGAAGAGAGTGAGGGGAGGGGGGTGAGGTGGTGAGGTGGTGATGATGGTTGAGTGTGTAAGTAAGATTTCTATTGTGTTGGGTTGATTTCTATTTTCTTTTTTTGTTTATTATATACAATATATATATATATATATATAATTATATACATGTTTTATATATAAATGTATATAATTTTATTTATTTATTATTATTATTATTATTATTTATTATTTTTTATTATTTTATATATATATATACATTTGCTTTTGATGACGGTTGTCACATTATATATTGGATTCCTAATTAGTGTCTTTCACGAATCACAAATTGGCTATTCAAGTTTGAATCACATATTAGTTATTCAAGTTGGAATCATAGATTGATTATCAAAGTTTGAATTACAAATTAGTTTAGTTTATATAAGTTGCACATTGATTGTTGGTCATTTAGTCACAAACTAGTTTATTATGTGGGATTGCAAAATAGAGATATAAATGAAATAAGAAATGGATATGAAACTTGAAATGCAAAATGGATTGCAAATCAGACTTGAGATGTTACATTGAAAGTGCTAGAACTTGATGTTTTATAAATTAAACGAATTTTTGAAATTAGTAGCTATTCTAATTGACTTTAAGCATGGTTATAGAGGTTAATGTAAGTGACATTGTTGGGAATGTTTACGAATACAAAAGATGGGTAGATTGTTGATTTATGCAAGTTCTCTTGAAACGGGTCATACGTCCCGTTACATAAAAAATGCATGAATTATTTAAGTGATTGGCTTTTTTTATATCCAATGACTTTAGAAATGTTTCTTATACTGAAAATATAAGAGTGCAAGTGATATGAATCAGATTTATGTTAAAATGGTGAAAATTCCGAAATATTTGCAAGTTTGACTTTTGTCTTCTTTTTTGTGTTAGGACCTCAAGTTTTGCAGTTGAACTCCTCACGATAAAGGGAACAATTTGTCTTTAGTAAGTTTTATCCAAAAACGTCATTTTAGAGTATCATGAGGAATTAATTAGGTGTTGAGTAATCTTACCAACTGTATATTGTACTTAAAACAATGTACCTTAAATGTAGGTTGTTATAGGTCAATTGTTGTGAATCGCAAATATACTATTTTACTGTGTTGTTATTACACTAAATTATATCTTATATCGTGATACGTGTTCATATGTGATACTTTGATGCTGATTGGTAGATGGCCACCCTGCCTGTGTGGCATTTTAAGTAGATGGCTCGTTCTGGTAGATTGCCATCCTGCCTGCGTGGCACAGTTGATGTGATGTGTATTACTTGTTGAATGTGTTATATCATATAATATATGAGTGTTGTATGCTCGCTAAGCTTTGAGCTTAACCCGTGTTGTTGATTATTTTTTAGGACCGTCGTGTGTCGACAAAGGGAAGACTCCCGTGTGACAACTACTTTTTGGCAACGTTATTTTATGAACTATGATTTTATAAACTAATTGTTAATATTAAAAAATGTAGAAAAGCCCATGAAGCCCATGTGGTAGGCGTAGCCTATAAATAGGCTATTAGTCCCTTGGGCATGGTATGACTTGTACGTTTGAGCCATATATGCAATATCCATTTAACGTGAAGTGTGTGCAATTCTTTCTCAATATTCATCTCTCTATTGATTACTTGAAGGTTCATTGTTCATCAATTTTGACCTTTCAATTGGTATCAAAGCCTAACTTGATCTAAGTTGGCTCTTGATTGGGTAAATCAATGATTAACAAGCATCATCAAAGAAGGTTACTGTTCAGAAATCGAAGCTATGTAGGTTTGTGTGTTTTTCGGATTGAAACTAATCCCATTCAACTCGAAATCAATTCTATATTCGAAAACAAACATTTATGTTTTGATTTGGATCAAAATCGAATGAGTTCTTGAATTTTTTCGTGGAATACATCTACCGTTTTTGCTTCAATTGGTCATCGAATTTAACGAGAATGATGGATTCATTGGAATAGTTTTGATCTACAAAGGATTGCGACCGAGTGGATATAAAAATCGTTTGGATTTTCATTGTTTTTGATCAAAATTAGAATTTCAGTCAAGAACATTTGAAGATAATGAAGAACAGTCTAGCTCTGAGTTTTTGATCTAGTTGGATTAATTTTTCGAAGATTTGGGTGTTTACTGTTGAGTTCGAGCGGGTTTGTTAGTGCAAAAAAGACTTTGAGCGTATCAAATCCTCAAAATTCGAAGAAAGCACACTTCGAAGTTCGAAGCCTTAAACACTTCGAGCTCGAAATCAACATCACAACTTCCAAGTTCGAAATACTAGACAACTTCAAGCTGATATAAGTTCGAAGTACTCTTCGAATTCAAAAGTTACTCACTTACATTGACTTCGAGCGCATTCATCAAGTTATCAACCCACTTCGAAAACAAGACTGACTTCGAGCGTGTCCAGTTTAAATACAATTCGAAGATACCTTGCCTTATCACATTTCGCATTCGAAGACCACTTGCTCAAAAAAGTAAACATTCATTCGAAGATTAAAATCCACTATTCCATTCGAAGTTCACCTCAAAAATGAAAACAAATTCGAAGATTGAAATCATTTTGAAACACTTCTACCCGAAGACCAAATAGTACTGTTCCATTCGAAGTTCATTTCAAGTTGACTTCGAATTCCTTGATTAACCCCACTTCGAATTACTAAAACAGTAACTTCGAATTCATTATTCACTTGTCACCACTTCGAACCTATTCTTCTAATTCCAAGAAACCATCTTCGAACCCAATCACCCAACTTTTTCCAAGTTAACGATCACTTTGAAACTTTCAAGTAATTAAAACAAAAATGTCAAGTTCAAACCAGATATTAGCCACTGGCATAGATTCCAAACCCCCTGTTCTCTTCTGCAATGACTACCTAGTATGGAAAGGGAGGTTCATGGATTTTCTGGAACACAATGAAGTATATGGGGAAATGATGATCAATTCTATTCTCAACGGAGAAAAGAAATTCTATAGAATCATGGATGCACAACCTGACAACAACCCACCAATTGTTGGAACAGTGAGAGAGAAAACTCATGATGAGTTAACAGCTGCTGAGAAAGAAAGAAGGCTGATAGGTTGGCTAAGTATTATCTCAAACAAGGTTTATCATTTGAGATGTACATGATGGTTGATAGCTTAGCTACTACCAAAGAGATCTGGGATGAAATCAAACGCTAATTGCAAGGAACTAAGCAAGGAGAACATATAAAAAGAAGACAATTGGTGAACATGTTTCACAAATTTACTGCCAGGGAGAACATGTTGGGATTCCATGGGGATCAAAGCACGCAACGGAAGGAACAAAAACACACACAACCGATCCCATGAAATCCCAATGGTGGTGAAAACTTGTAAGATCAAACATGCAACCAAAAAGGAACAAGGAGAAGAAGAGAAATCAAATCATACCCCCGAAGACTTTGATTATAAGCTGGAACAAAACGGATTTTGGGATGAGCTCTTGAAACAAAAGGCTTCAAGCACCAAAGATGTCCACACCAATCTTAGCTTCTTTCTCCATTTACTAGCAAGCCACCAAACCACCAACAATTGACGATTTGGTTTTGGAACAACCCTTGAACAACACTAGAAGATCACCAACACAAGGTCTTGTGCTTCTCTTAACTTAGAACACTCACTTGTGTATCTCTCTAATGTATGTCTTGCACAAAATGGATCAAGAGTGGCAAATGAACCAATAGAGACCTTTTTAAAGACCTCCATTCTGTTCAAAAGAGCCAGAGTCGGACCCCAATGGCACCATCTCATTGGACCAACTCAAATGGTCCAATAAAACACAAGTGTCACTTGGAATTCTACCTTCACGACTTCTTCACGGGCTCTCACGGGCCGTGAAGGATAAATGCACCACAACCGGCCATTAATCCTCCATGAGCCGTGCCAAGCCGTGCAAGAATCGTGAGGGTTGTGCCTTCACGACCTCCTTCACGGGCCGTGTAGGGTCGTGAAGCCCTAAGGTTTCACAAACCATGCGGCCCACGATAGGACTCGTGGACACGAGTTGCTTCACGACCCGTGGAGCATCCTTCACGGTCGTGAAGCTTAGGTCAAGTGAAATTTGACCATTTTGACTCTTTCCTCTTATAGTAGGCTGTCGAGATTGAAACTTGGCGTGTCACCCAATAGGCCCGCGCTTCATCGGCAGTGATACCGGCCTACGTGTGTCAGTGGGCAGATTCCAAGAAACTCCCACTTGCACATGACACACCGTATCCATGGGCACCATAGATAGGGAGCGGCCTCTAGCAAGGCATCCCTACCCCCAACTAAACACGGGGTATGACATCCTTGACAATTACCAAGTCAAAACTAAAAGAGTTTGACATAGTCCTATAGATAAGTGATCAATCATCCTATTGTTCGCGATATACAAATGAACACGAGACATGGTACAAAGTCATTCTCCGATCGTTCACGATTATGTTTCTCGATCAAGATTGGTGGTGACCAAAAGGTGAGTTGCAACTAATTAACAATCATTGCAAGCTCGAGCGTGACCATGCATTTTTGGTGTCCGCGCCCAATCATCGAGGGGCCCAAGGATATCTCTTTAAACAGAGGAACAAATTCCTTCAACTACATTGCCTCCAATACAATGGAAATACTTTACCCAAATACCTCCTTTATAATAGCTAGTTACGGACTACGTTTGAAAGCAATCAGAATAAAGAAAACCAAAATAGTGAAACACATGCATCTCCGGTCTAAGGATAAAAGATATTATCATCCTGATTTACTCTTGACATGTACCATGAAGTAAGATCAAGTGTGGGTCGTCCAATCACTTGAAACTCTTTTCAAGTATAGGCGAAATATTGTGTCCCTTGTACTCAAACCCATTGAACACTATGACCAATCATTTTCCTCGATCTTCGTTCATACTTCCTTCCATGAAGAATGACTGATCGTGCACTATTTAGATTGTAAAACATTCAAGGAAGAGATAAAAAATGCAAAGTTGGAACACAATAATGATTTATAGAAAGTATTTGCTACACGCGTATCATTAAATCTCCATATAATAATCAATACATTCAAAAATACAATATTGTTTAATGTTCCCAATAACATAGTAAATACATCGAATACAATAACCAATATACAACTCAAACCAAGTCACTAGCAAATCTAATCCCAATAGCACGTGTGTGGGCATCATGCTTAGCTTGTGACAACGGTTTAGTGAACGGATCCGCCAAATTGCTATCCGTGTGTACTTTGCTGATGACGATGTCTCCGTTCACGACCACGTGCCGGAAAAAATGATATTTCCGCGGAATATGCCTCGTGTGTCGATGAGACCTTGGTTCCTTTGCTAAAGCAACGGCACCCTCGTTGTTGCAGAAGATCTCAACATGGTCGCTGATGCTAGGAACCACTCCCAAATCAAGCAGAAATTTCCTCATCCATACGGCCTCCTTAGCAGCTTCACTGGCCGCAATATATTCCTACTCGGTAGTGGAATCGGCCATGGTGTCTTGCTTGGATCTCCTCCAGGATATAGCACCGCCGTTTAATAGTCCCTATCGGTTTGGAAGCTTGCGTCAGAGTAACCCTTTACTCTAACCTCTTCCTCACCTCCGTACACCAAGAACATCTCCTTAGTCCTCCAAAGATACTTGAGAATGTTCTTCACCGTCGTCCAATGAGCTTCGCCTGGGTTGGCTTGATATCTACCCGTCATGCTGAAGGCACACGATACATCAGGCCTCGTACATAGCATGGCGTACATGATCGAGCCCACAGCTAAAGCATATGGCACCCGCTTCATTACTTCCCGTTCCTCTGGGAACCAGGGGATTGAGTCTTACTCAATACCACACAATGTGACATGGGAATGAACCCCTTCTTGGAGTCTTCCATTGTAAACCGTTTTAGGACTTTGTCAACATATGTACTTTGGCTAAGCCCAATTAGCATCTTGGATCTATCTCTATAGATTTTGATCCCTAGAAAATAAGTCGCATCTCCTTGATCCTTCATTGAAAAACAATTCCCTAACCAAGTTTGTACACCTTGAAGGGTCGGGACATCGTTCCCAATGAGGAGTATGTCATCGACATACAAGACTAGGAATACAACTATGCTCCCACTAGCCCTGACATATACGCATGGCTCATCCTTGCTTTTCAAAAATAAAAACTCTTTGACTTTCTCATCAAAGCCTAGGTTCCAGCTGCGCGATGCTTGCTTAAGTCCATAAATGGACTTCTTAAGCTTGCCGACTTTATCCGGATGCTTGGCATGTACAAAACCCTCGGGTTGAGTCATATAGACTTCCTCGCTAAGTGTCCCATTAAGGAACGCGGTTTTTACATTCATTTTCCGAATCTCATATTCATGAAATGCGGCAATTGCCATGAGTATATGGATAGACTTCAACATAGCCACCGGGGAAAAGGTTTCATCATAGTCTACACCATGAGTTTGCGTGAAACCCTTAGCCACCAGTCGGGCTTTGAAGGTGTCTACATCTCCATCTATGCCATTCTTTTTCTTAAAGACCCACTTGCACCCTACAGGTCTACACCCGGGTACCGGATCTACCAAATCCCAGACTTGGTTATCTGACATAGAATGCATCTCGGACTCAATTGCCTCTTTCCACCTAGCGGACTCTGGGCCCTCCGAGTAACAAATACCTTGTTCCTGGACGGTTTGTAAAACAAATATCCCATAGACCCGGTAGGATATCCAATGAACAAACACCTCTCGGCTCGGGGTTCCAATTTTTCCTCCACCTCACGTCTCACGTAGGCAAGACAACCCCAAACTTTTAGATATGAAAGCGATGGAACCTTTCCATGCCACATCTCAAAGGGTATCTTCTTGACCTTCTTAGTTGGTACGAGGTTAAGGATTCTAACGGCCGTTTCCAATGCATAGCCCCAAAAGCTAATGGGTAAATCCGTACGACTCATCATACACCGAACCATATCCAATAATGTCCGGTTCCTCCTCTCGGCGACACCATTTAATTGCGGTGTCCTAGGAGGTGTTAATCGTGAAACAATTCCACAATCCTTTATATAGTCACGGAATTCCAAACTTAGATACTCACCACCACAATCCGATCTGAGCATCTTAATTCGTTTACCTAATTGGTTCTCAACTTCGTTTTTGAAAGTCTTGAAAACCTCAATGGTTTCCGACTTTTGTCTCACCAAGTAGACATACCCATACCTACTAAAATCATCGGTAAAGGTTACGAAGTACCTTGAGTTATCCCTAGTGACATGCTTGAATGGACCACACACATCCGTGTGAACGATATCCAACAAGTCTTTGCCCCTATCACAAACGCCGGTGAAGGGTGCTTTGGTCATTTTGCCCAATAAGCAAGATTCACACACATCATCCGACCCATGGTCAAATGATTGCATGATCCCATCCGCTTGGAGCTTAGCGATACGTTTCTTGTTTATGTGGCCCAAACGACCATGCCATAAAGATAACTTATCCAAATCACATTTTGATTTAGAACAAACATTCATGATTGATCTATTACTTTGCAAGCATACACTTGTTTCATATATGCCACTACATAGATGTGCTTTAAAATAAAATAAATCATTCTTAAAGCATGAAATAATTCCACTAGAGAAATTAAAATTAAATCCATCGTCAACAAGTGCATAGAATGATAAAATGTTTCTTGCCACGCAGGGCGAATAAGATACATTTAATAAAGTAATAAATAAGCCGGATGGAAAGGCGAGGTCCAAGCTCCCTATCTTCTCAACCGGGACAACCGCCTTGTTTCCCATGATGAGATTCAGCTCCCCATCAACCAAGTCCCTACTTCTTCTTAGTACCTGCACATTATTAACTATGTGAGTACCACACCAGGTGTCCAAGACCCAAGCGCTAGAAGTAGAAGTGTTATGGAGTTCAATCATATATATACCCGAGGCGCCTTGTCCCTTGGCGCGTAGCCTCTTGAGCTCCTCCATGTACTTGGGGGCAACTACGTCGGTAGTGTCCCTTCTCCCTACAGAAGAAGCAGGTAGCCTCTTCCGGTGAGGGGGCTATAGGAGCGGGTTCCTTCCCCTTCGGCTCCGGCGCTAGGAGCGGTTTGGGCTTAGGTGTTGACACCTTCGCCTTCCCTTTCCCTTTGCCCTTTGAGCTTGAAGCGGGCCGCTTCCTCTTAGCACCACCCTCATGGATGGCTAGGACGGGTGCAGAGGTTGATGGCTTTGCCTTGGCCATGTTAGACTCGGCGGTCTTCAACATGCCGTGTAACTCCATCATGGACTTGTCCATGTTATGCATATGGTAGTTCACAATGAACGGACCATATGCTTGAGGCAAAGATTGGAGGATAATACCCGTAGCCAACTCTTTCCCCATTGAAAAGCCCAACCTCTTGAGCTGGTCCACGTATTGCTTCATACGAAGCACGTGGGAGCTCACGTTCCTTTAGGAAATCCATGCACGCCAACACCCGTACGCAGCGGAAGCAACGACATCAAAAACCGGGGTTTTCGGGTATCAAAACCGACATGCATGTATTCCCCAAGTGGGGATCGTGACTACAAACGAATATAGCAACTAAAACAAACGAGAGGGAGGAGAAATTATACCATCACGGGGATAGAGCTATCCACCGAGCTAGAAAGATCTTCGAGAACCCGAAACCGAGCTCCTCTATTGATAGTCCACACCAAGTGAGCGAGATTCCGTCTTGCTATTGACCCGTTACACGAACCACACAATGTCTTCGTGCTTTTGGAGCAGCTACAACACCAAGAACTACTTGCCTTTACTTGTTACACTCACTTTGCTCAAGTAGAACTCAAGTACCAAAAATATGTGTGTCTTATGACATGAAGCAAGAAGAAGCTACATGAGAGAGTTATGTGCCTCTTATAAACTCTGGAATGAGACAAAGGGACACCAGAATTGGCCACCTAGCTATTCCTCTATTGGACCAACACAAATGTCCAATAAAAACCAAGTGTCACTTTGACTTCTGTCTTCACGGGTTCTCACAGGCTGTGAAGCGCTCGTGAAGGCCTCATAGGCCGGGTTCCATCGCACACTCTCATTGGCCCAACGAGTGGTCCAATTAAAAGAATGGTGCATGCCTTCACGGGCTCTCACGGACCGTGAAGCACTCGTGAAGGCCCTGCTCCCATGACTACTTGTCCGGGTGGTGAAGGCTCGTGGAGGGTTTCTCTTCACGACCTCTTCACGGCCCGTGAAGGCCACCAGAAACCCTAATTTCATATTCTCTCATGTTTGTGTTGTGCTGGCTCGTACTTCATCAGCAGTGATGCTAGTACACGTGTATCAGTGGGCATATTCCAACTGACTCCCACTTGAACATGATACAGCGTTACCAAAACCACAGACAAGCTGCGGCTCTAGCAAAGCATACTTGCCCCCATGTCGGTACGAGTTACGTCATCCTTGACAAATCCTGGTTGCCCAGAAAGGCTAAAAGGTCCTATAGATAACTGATCATAAACATCCCTTTGTTCACGATATCTGTGTGAACACGAGACTTGGAAAAATGTCAATCTCCAGATTGTTCACGATTCTGTTTCTCGATTCTAGATTGGTGGTGACCAAAATAACAAGTTTACAACTGATCTAAAATCATTGTAACTCGAGCACGGCCATGCATTTTTGGTGTCAGCTCCCAATCATCGAGGGGCCCAGGGATATCTCTCTAACCAGAGGAACAAATCCTTTTGACTACATAGCCCCGCCACATGCTTCTTACTTTATTTGATAACTCCCTTTATAGCGGCCAGTTACGAACCACGTTTGAAAGTAATCAAAATAAAGCAGACTCGTGCTTTGGATACACATGCATCTCCGGTCTAAGGATGAAATGATATTATCATCCCGAGTCACTTGTGACCATAATCCATGAAGTGAACTCGGGTGTGGGTCTTCGAATCACTTGAAACTTATTTCAAGTATAGGTTAGTTTTGCGTCACTTGCATTCAATCCTTGATTAATGCATGACCAAACCCTAACCTCAGTCTTAACTCAAACTTCCTTCCCTTGAAGAATGACTGACTGTGGAAATCTAGAATGCATAAGCACTCAGGGAAGTGGTTAAACATGCTAAGACGGAACACAGTAAAGACTAATGAAAGTAACCGCATCTGCGTATATATAGTCCCCACTATATATCGAAAGCTATCAAAAGTAACGATACTGCTTGCAGTTCCCAAAGCAAATATAAAACAATCAACAACTAAAACAATATTTAAAGCCAAATCATATGCATAAGAAATGCTACATGACCTAGTATGTCAAACATTACTAGTCATTATGATAAAGGCTTATTCAATGGATTTGCCATGCAACATCCATTTGTATTTCTTGTTATCTTCTCAATTATCTTTTGACCAAACTACTTATTTTAAGTATCCGTCAAAGAGATCATATGACGAAGAACTAGGGTACTCATATCCTCATTGTTACAAAAGTTCAAAATAGGATCAGTGATACTTAAGAACTTCTCTAACCAATAATTAACACCATATAGTAGGATCAAAGACTTCGATCAAGATCGACATTTATCCTATTAGAAATTAGTATTAGAGTAAAAAACTTACTCCAAGGCTTATTTCTTGTCGTCAAACATTAAGAACATACACAAGTATTTCTTGTAATTCAAAATCTTGTATCTCCTAAGTATTATCATGATACAATAATTCCTTATTTTAGGTTCATAGAACACTTAACAATGGGACATTATCTTCAATCGATACATACTTCTAGGTATACAATAAAAGCTCCCACTAGCCCTGACATATGTAAAAGTCTTATCTATGCTCCTAAAAAACTCATGACTTTGATTTTCTCATGAAAGCAAAGATCTTACTTTTATGATGTTAGTATAAGTCCAAAGGACTTATCCACACTTGTAGACTTAATTTGGATACTACGGATATCTAAGACCCTCAGAGAGTGTGGTAAGCACTTCCTCAATACAAAGTTCCATAAAGGAACGCGGTCTTGTATATCCGTGTACTATCCTTTATTGCCGTAAGAAGGCAACAATAGCAACAAGTATCAAATGATCTTCAACATAGCCACTAGGAAAAGTTTCCACAATAACCATTATGAAACCTTTACCCTTAGTCGGTATTTGAAGTAGTCTACATTACAATCCATATTAATTCCATTTACACCATCTAGGTTTGCACCTTGGTATGGAATTAAGTAAAGTATTTTCATACTTGAAATGAATTTCATCTTATGATTAATTACTTCTCATAACCTTAGTGAACTCAGGGCCCACTATGCTTTCCGATAGATGGTGATTTGAACAAAACTCACCATCAAGTCATTGCCACTTAGATGTGAGGAACCCATATCTCTTTGGCTACATGACTTCTATCAGCCTTGAATGTAATTACGCATGGTCAGGATAACCGGCATTCTCATGTCGATATTTGATCATATGCTAGTGCCAACATCAAGTCTTTCATTTAAGTTGCACGTTCTTCCACTGGAATGCTTTTGTTATTATCTTCCTTTCGAGCAACAAAACATTGTTCTCGTAAGGTCAAATATCTAGAACCTATAAGAACCTTTTAAATGTATTAGCACCATTTAAGTTCTTCAATCTCCCACCAGATGTAGATTGAAGATCTCCAAACTTTGATATATATACAAGCAAAGAACTCTTTCAAGATATATCTCATAGCTGCTAAATAGACTTTCAAGTTGGATTAAGATTAAGGACTTGGCTCGTCACATTCAATGTGTATACTAACAAGTCGAATACACATATTTGACCCATTATTTACTAGATCGTTTTCAACAATATCCGGTTTCCTTTAACGTGACACCATGTACAAATGTGTCTATGTTAAGGAACGAATTGTGAGATAATCCCTCAATTCATAATGTAGTCATTGATATAGATTTAAGGTATCTTAGCATCTTAACTAGATCTAAGCATCCTATCTATATGTCCCAATTGATTCTTTTAATTAGTTTCTCTTTGTTATGTGCTTGTACGGATTATCCACCAAAGGTGATCAATATCTTACAAGCTAGCATCCCTCTCACATATACCGTGAAGGGATTCATAATCATCTTACCCTTACAGATAAGATTAACATCAAATGTTTAACCCGAGGTTAAACTAGTCCAAGATCCTAACCACATGGATCTAGGTGATACTTATCTTATTTACATGGTTAAGTAGATTATGACAAAGAGCCGACTAATCCAAACTATTTATCAATCATTCATGACTAATTATTACTTGTAACATGTATGTCTTGAGATGGATAATTTTAATTTCTATCAATCAACAAATATTTTTCTAAAACAAGATTCAAATTTCAAGTATGAATTCATCTTCATCAAATGTAGAATGATGCGCCTTGAATGCCAAAATAAAACATAAGCTATGACATGAACAAACTTCGAAATCGAATAAGTAATGCGAAAAAATCTGTTACAACCCAAAAATTCAAAATCTCATCCATCGTCTTCATGAACATACAACAAAATCTAAACTTGCCTCGCAGGGCATCAAAAAGAAAGTAATAATGAAGCCGGTAAGAATAGGCGAGATCAAAACTCCCAATTCTCTTGTAGAGGTCAATCTTCCGAGTTACCTCTTTTAGAGATCCGGTTCTTCATGCTCTTGGTTCTTCTTTTAAATGGTACCTACACTTTGTAACAAAATTAATTTGTGACAAACGTGAGTTAATTAGCTCGGGTGAACAACCCAGCGAAATAGAAGATTTAGCAAAAATCATGAATCTACCTTGAGAGGGGAAATTAACTCTCTCTTTCCTTAGAAGTTTAATATCCTCTTGGCACGATGGGCATGCGTGACGGCCCCAATCTCCAAATCTTCCACAGAAGTAGCAAACCACTTTTTCTTGAATCTCTTCTTGAGGTACACAATCATTGTCCTCAGATTCAATGTGGGGAATAGGCTTGGACACTCCAACCTTTTCCTTTCGTGTCGGTTTCTTCTTCTTTTTCTTTTGTTCCTTAGAACTCGTGGTAGGAATGGAAGAGGTGGATTCATGTTTGGCCATGTCAGACTCCGCAGTCTTCAACATACCATGCAATTCACCTAAGGTTTTCTCCATGTCATGTATGTGATAGTTCATAACAAACTGATCATAAGGGACTGGAGTACTATATCCACAGCAAGCTCCCTCCCCATGGGAAATCCTAGTCTCTCCATTTGGTCCACGTACGCCTTCATCTTAGGGACGTGGGCACTCACACTCCTACCTTCCTGCATTCTACAACCAACTAGGTTTTTAACACACTCATAGTGTTCTTGCGTAACTTGTTGTTGGAACATGTCCTTCAACTTGTCCATTATATCGTACACACTCATGTGCTCAAAGTACTTTTGCAACTCCGAGCTCATAGTTGACAACATGAGGCAGGCAACATCGTGTGTGTCCTCAACACGCTTTTCATACGTGTATCGGACGGACCAAGTCGCGTCGCTAGCAGGTGGTTCCGGAAGAGGTTCCTCAAGGATGTGCAACTTTGACTCATAGCGAAGGACAATTCTCAATTGTCTAAGCCAGCCAACGAAGTTCACTCCCGTGAGTTTCTGCCTATGTAGGAACATACAAAGCGAATTGTTTGACGTGGTGTTATTATCGTTTGACATCTATAAATAACAAGAACACACGTATTAGTTAGTTTGATATAATCCTTGTTAAAATAATTACCCATATAGTTTTATAAAAACAGTTTATCTTAACAAGGGCTAAGAACCATATTTTACCCCACTACATGACGGGTTTACCGCGGATCACATCATGAAGCTATTTAGGCCGGTAACCATTTTACCGATTGCAATCTCCATTGCAACTCTTAGACACTTGCGGGATCCAACGACGTAAAACGGTCGGTTGGCATGTTTGATCCCTACTTACACCAATCCCAAATTAAAATTCTTGGT
Source organism: Dittrichia graveolens (assembly GCA_038502395.1). NCBI lineage: Eukaryota > Viridiplantae > Streptophyta > Magnoliopsida > Asterales > Asteraceae > Dittrichia > Dittrichia graveolens. Next base: position 43,576,289 of record JARJIL010000009.1, on the reverse strand, counting down.
TGACTCGTGCTTAGCTCGACAATCACACAAGGATTTTAGTTTGCAATTGTAAATCGTCCAACAAGATACATGGTAGCACACTCGACAATCATTGGCTCGTGCTAAGCTCAACAACCAATAACTCCAAGTCGCCACTCTCACCTTCCACACAGATCCACATGGAATAACTCGTGTTTAGCTCGACAATTATCCCATGCTTCACTAGAATCGGGTGTGTCATCTTATGGACGGTGCGTGATATACGTTTTAGGAAACGGGCTTTTGTTTCTTGATTAAAACCAAGTTTTAACATTTGATTAATAAAGTGACAAAAACGATTTTTCACTTTAAATATAAATACCAAGTTTATATTGTCTTGTTAATCGTTTACGCACGAGAGTTTGTTAACCTATTTAAAAACTCTTGTGATTTTATTAACTTAGAAAAGTTATCAAGCATGCGAGGAAACATAAACAACCATGCAATAAATATAAATCACATCATACGCATACAAGGGGTTGGTAACCATGCCAAAAAAAACTATGCGTCTTACCCGCGAGCCAAGCCGGGAGGACTAGGTCTACTAAGGACACAAACCTAGACCATGGAGTGCTCCCACTGAATCCGCTACCTCCATCGGGACTAACCGGATCCAAGGTCTTCAAGACGTCTCCTTTTGACTCTTGATTGTGGTCTTCAAAACATAAGTACACAAAAGAAAGGAAATGGCTTGCAAGCCACGCGCTTCCTATCAATCTAATACAAGTACATATGGATAAATGAAACGGCATGCAAGCCGAGATAATTAATTACAAACCGAATGAATAAGTAATTAATTACAATATACGTGACACTAAGGTCACCAAATAAATCCAAACAACCAAACAAACCACAAAGCACAACCACAAGGTCTAGGGCGATGGTTACCAACTAAAAGCAACAAACAACAACTAGAAAGCATGGTGTGCCAAAACCGTGACTAAACAAATTTTTGGTAAGAATTTCCAACACAAACACTCAAGGCACAACAAGGAAATTCTTGTACATATGCATTAGGGCACAAAACCAACTTTTATACCCATATTCATATATACAGAACATATGTGTATGCATGTATGCATCTCATGCCAAGACCATACCTTACATACCCATATTTGTACCAAAATATTACGAGGGGTTAACCAAACGGAATCTGCCAGAAAACAGAAACTCCTCCATGACCCGAAAAACCACGAAATTTTCTTTTAAGGACAAAAACTGCCCAGAAGCTCCTTCACGGCTCGTGAAGCCCAAGGGCCTCACGACCGATCATTGGTCAGAAGGGCTCGTGAGCCTAAAAACCAAGTTTCACGACTAAAATGTTCACGAGAGCCTTCACGACCCCTCACGGCTCATGAAGCCTAAGAGCTTCACGACCGGTCACGGGCCATGAGAACTCGTGAAGCCTGAAAACACTTCCCACGACTAGACCCCTCACGAACACTGGTCGTGTGGCCTTCACGACTCGTGAAGAGCACTTCACGAACCGTGGAGGCCTACTGGACAGAAAAACGAATCTTCCAAAAACGGTTTAACGAGCCATTGACGTGCTATATCTTTGTAGCCTAGGCTCTGATACCACTGTAGGAAATCCATGCACGCCAACACCCGTATGCAGCGGAAGCAACGACATCAAAAACCGGGGTTTTTAGGTATCTAAACCGATATGCATGTATTCCCCAAGTGGGGATCGTGACTACAAACGAATATAGCAACTAAAACAAACGAGAGGGAGGAGAAATTATACCATCACGGGGCTAAAGCTATCCACCGAGCTAGAACGATCTTCGAGAACCCGAAACCGAGCTCCTCTATTGATAGTCCACACCAAGTGAGCGAGATTCCGTCTTGCTATTGACCCGTCACACGAACCATGCAATGTCTTCATGCTTTTGGAGCAGCTACAACACCAAGAACTACTTGCCTTCACTTGTTACACTCACTTTGCTCAAGTAGAACTCAAGTACCAAAAATATGTGTGTCTTATGACATGAAGCAAGAAGAAGCTACATGAGAGAGTTATGTGCCTCTTATAAACTCTGGAATGAGATAAAGGGACACCAGAATCGGCCACATAGCCATTCCTCTATTGGACCAACACAAATGTCCAATAAAAACCAAGTGTCACTTTGACTTCTGTCTTCACGGGCTGTTACGGGCCGTGAAGCACTCGTGAAGGCCTCATAAGCCGGGTTCCACCGCACACTCTCATTGGGCTAATGAGTGGTCCAATTAAAAGAATGGCGCCTGCCTTCACGGGCTCTCACGGGCCGTGAAGCACTCGTGAAGGCCCTGCTCCCACGACTACTTGTGTGGGTGGTGAAGGCTCGTGGAGGGTTTCTCTTCACGACCTCATCACGGCCCGTGAAGGTCACCAGAAACCCTAATTTCATATTCTCTCATGTTTGTGTTGTGCTGCCGGAATCTACCCTTTGCGTGTGACCCAATAGGCTCGTACCTCATCAGCAGTGATGCTAGTACACGTGTATCAGTGGGCATATTCCAACAGTTCCCTCCTTCCTGCATCCGGCACCCTATGAAGGCCTTGACACACTCATAGAGTTCTTGCCTCGCTTGCTGTTGGAACATTTCCTTTAGCTGCGAGATCATGTCAAACGCACCAACATCCTCGAATTGCCTTTGTAACTCGGAACTCATGGTCGTCAACATGAGGCAAATCACCTCATAAGGATCCTCTAGGACGTACAACTTACTTTCATGGCGTAAGACAATTCTCAATTGCCTATGCCAATCCATGAAGTTTACGCCCACAAGTTTCTCTTTTACCAAAAATGGACGGAGTGACATGTGCATCGCGGTGTTGCTTGTAGATGCCATCTAAAAGAAGGCAAAGCACACAAAAAGGTTAGTTCGACATATTTTAATCCTTGTTAAATAATTACCCAATAGTTTAACACTTAAATTTAACAAGGTCTAAGAACCCAACATAACTTTACTACATGACGGGTTTACCGCGGATCACTTCGTGAAGGTATTTAGGCCGGTAAACGCTTTACCAATTGCAATCCGTGATTACAACTCTTAGGAACTTGCGGGATCCATCGGTACTCATAGCACCACTTTGACATGTTTGATCCCTTCCCACACCGATTCCTTAGTAAGCCGCTTTGATAACTCGGTATAGGCACAACAATTATCAAGGCGTATTAAATTGGAATTGCAATTCGTCCAACAAGATACACGATGACGCCCTTGACAATAATTGGCTTGTGCTAAGCTGGACAACCAAAAATTTCAAGACGCCACACACACCTTCCACACATGTCCACATGGAACAACTCGTGCTAAGCTCGACAATTGTCCCATGCTTCATTAGATTCGGGTGGTGTCATCTTTTGGATGGCGTGTGATTTACGTTTTTTTTAAGAAAAACGTGACTTTTCTTTTTCCGGTTAAAAACCTCTTTTCGTTTTGATTAACAAATAAGTGAAAAAACTCAGTTTTCACCATTTGAACATAAACACTTTATATTCGTTTGTTAATCATGTGAGCGAGCGGGGTTTGTTAACCAATTAAGGAAAACTATATAGTTTCATTATTTTCAAAAGATTTTCTAGCATGCAAAGATCCTACAACCACGCAAGAAAATAAATAAATCTACACAACCACGCATACAAAACCGACTTGAGCCCACCTAAGTGTTCCCCGGTGAGCCAACCGAGGAACTAAGTCTAATAAGGACAAACAATCCAAGACTTGGTGGCATGCTCCCACTCGATCCCGCGCCTCCGGATCTGAGGTAGCCAAAACGTCTCCCAAGACTCCCGTTGGTGCCTCCGGTCTTCTCTTATTCATTACATACATAATTCAAAGAGAAATGGCATGCAACCCACACAATCTATTCTAAGCTAATTTACAAATTACAAAGAATAAATACTTTGGCGTGCAAGCCACAAATAAATTAATTATTACAAACCAAATGTGGTACAAACCACCAAATGAAAGAACAACAAATAAAGCAACCAAACAACCACAAAAAGGTCTAGGCTCAAACCGGTGCTCACAAAAACGAAACAACCACAAAACATGGTGTGCCACACCAAACCATGCACAAAACAATATCCCAATTAAGTTTATTCAAAAACTAAAGGCACAAGAATAAACCTTGTACATATGCATTAGGATTCCAAACACTTTGAAATCCATATTCATATATACACAATTTACATGTATGCATGTGTGCATTTCATGCCAAAACCACCCAATACATACATATAAAAGAATTAGGATATTATGGGGCTTAATCTACAAGGCTAGACAGCCTAAAATGATTCTGGAAACACCAAAATCATATGCCAAAATCCATATCAAGTTTTCTTTTTCAAAAAGGCCAAAAACAACCTGTTCACGACGCCTTCACGAGCTACTGCTCTTCACGGGCCCACACGGGACGTGAAGGCAGTACGCTCAACGACTCGTGAAACAAATTAAAAACCTTTCACGACCACCACCCCACGAGACTGGTCGTGTGGCCTTCATGACCCGTGAAGCATGCTCCACGGCCCGTGAAGACCATCTGGACAGAATGTCCAAAATGGAAAATATGGATTTTCAAGCCACAAAGGTGCATGCATCTTACAAGTATGGCTCTAATACCACTGTTGGGAATCCATGGGGATCAAAGCACGCAACGGAAGCAACAAAAACACACAAACGATCCCATGAAGTCCCAATGGTGGTGAAAACTTGTAAGATCAAACATGCAACCAAAAAGGAACAAGGAGAAGAAGAGAAATCAAATCATACCCTCGAAGACTTTGATTATAAGTTGGAACAAAACAGATTTTGGGATGAGCTCTTGAAACAAAAGTCTTCAAGCACAAGATGTCCACACAAAGCTTAGCTTCTTTCTCCTTGTACTAGCAAGCTACCAAACCACCAACACTTGACGATTTGGTTCTGGAACAGCCCTTGAACAACAGTAGAAGATCACCAACACAAGGTCTTGTGCTTTCCTCAAATTAGAATACTCATTTGTGTATCTCTCTAATGTATGTCTTGCACAAAATGGACCAAGAGTGGCTAATGAACCAAGAGAGACCTTTTTAAAGACCTCTATTCTGTTCAAAAGAGCAGAGTCGGACCCCAATGGCACCATCTCATTGGACCAACTCAAATAGTCCAATAAAACACAACTGTCACTTGGAATTCTGCCTTCACGACTTCTTCACGGGCTCTCACGGACCGTGAAGGATAAATGCGCCACGACTGGCCATTAATCCTGCACGAGCCGTGCCGCGTTGTGCAAGAATCATGAGGGTTGTGTCCTTCACGGGCCGTGTAGGGTCGTGAAGCCCTAGGGTTTCACGAACCATGCGGGCCACAACAGGACTCGTGGACACGAGCTACTTCACGACCCGTGGAGCATCCTTCATGGTCGTGAAGCTTAGGTCAAGTGGAATTTGACCATTTTGACTCTTTCCTCGTATAGTAGGCTGTCGAGATTGAAACTTGGCGTGTGACCCAATAGGCCCGCGCTTCATCGGTAGTGATACCGGCCTACGTGTGTCTGTGGGCAGATTTCAACAGAACGACCTGTTAATTGACATTTACAATCGTTTCTACAAGCTCCAAAATGAACTCAGGACAAACAAGGTTGAAAGGACGGATTTGGATATCAATTGCGTGTTTCTTCGTGCTCTAGGACCATAATGGAAAGAGCATGTCAAGCTGTAGAAACACATCAACCGAAACCTTACAATTTTCACATACCACAACAACTTTGAGGTCCTTCAGCAATACCAAGATGAGGTCTCAAAGTCATCACCCGGACTCTCTGCTGACCCCTTAGCCTTAGTTGCCTCAGAACCATCCCCTCGCGAGTCCTCTAGAACTCAGAAGTTCAAGCAAGTTGCTTTATGTGACTCAGAATCTGATGAGTCAGATGGTACAGAAATGGAACAAGTCATCAAGGCCATGTCATTCATCACCAAGGCTTTCAAGAATATGTACTCTAAAACCAACAATCGCCAAAGGTACACATCTGGGTCTCGAAGAACAGAAAACTATAAGGTTGTTGAGAATTCTGCCTTCACGACTTGGAATACTGCCTTCACGACTTCTTCACGGGCTCTCACGGGCCGTGAAAGATAAATGCGCCACGACCGGCCATTTATCGTCCACGAGTCGTGCCGCGCCGTGCAAGAATCGTGAGGGTTCGTGTCTTCACGACCTCCTTCACGGGCCGTGTAGGGTCGTCAAGCCCTAGGGTTTCACGAACCATGCGGCCCACGACAGGACTCGCGGACACGAGCTGCTTCACGACCCGTGGAGCATCCTTCACAGTCATGAAGCCTAGGTCAACTGGAATTTGACCATTTTGACTCTTTCTTCTTATAGTAGGTTGTTGAGATTGAATCTTGGCGTGTGACCCAATAGGCCCGCGCTTCATTGGCAGTGATGCTGGCCTACGTGTGTCAGTGGGCAGTTACCAACAAACTCCCACTTGCACATGACACACCGTATCCATGGGCACCACAGACAGGGAGTGGCCTCTAGCAAGGCATCCCTGCCCCCAACTAAACATGGAGTATGTCATCCCTAACAAGTACCATGATAAACTAAAAGAGTTTGACATGGTCCTATAGATAAATGATCAATTATCTTATTGTTCGCGATATCCAAGTGAACACGAGACATGGTACAAAGTCATTCTCCGATCTTTCACGATTATGTTTCTCGATCAAGATTGGTGGTGACCAAAAGGTGAGTTGCAACTGATCAACAATCATTGCAACCTCGAGCAAGGCCATGCAATTTTGGTGTCAGCTCCCAATCATCGAGGGGCCCAGGGATATCTCTCTTTACAGAGGAACAAATTCCTTCGACTACATTGCCTCCAATACAATGGCAATACTTTACCCAAATGCCTCCTTTATAATAGCCAGTTACGGACTACGTTTGAAAGCAGTCAGAATAAAGCAAACCAAAATAGTGAAACACATGCATCTCCGGTCTAAGGATAAAAGATATTATCATCCTGATTTACTCTTGACATGTACCATGAAGTAAGATCAGGTGTGGGTCGTCCAATCACTTGAAACTCTTTTCAAGTATAAGCGAAATATTGCGTCCCTTGTATTCAATCCCCATTGAACACTATGACAAATCATTTCCCTCGATCTTCGTTCATACTTCCTTCCTTGAAGTATGACCGATCGTGGACAATTTAGAATGTAAAACATTCAAGGAAGTGATAAAACATGCAAAGTTGGAACACAATAATGATT